>JALAZF010000196.1:5505000-6795491 GCA_022829125.1 Lathyrus tuberosus | reverse complement strand
ACGGGAATACGTAGGCATAAGATTGAAAGAAAAATCTTAGCGAGCACACTAAACAAAAAACCCAAATCCCATACTCTCACATCAAAAAGCATCAGTCCTAACAGGTACAAAAATCACCCTAGTATAAACCTTTGGGGGATGGGTAGAGCCTTGACTTCATGACAACGACCCTTTGACCCCATGTTTTTTCTATGTTTTTGTGTGCTGCATTCATGCATTCATTTAAAAAACATTAAAACATTCAAAAAATCTTCCCTTCTAGTCTCTCTGTTTTTCAAATTAAACTAAGACTGTGATTGCAAATATCAGAGAAAGGGATTGCACTAATGGATTTCGGTAGAAGGAGAACTCATACGTACACCTTCAAGGTTCCAAAACTAGAGGATTTGAGAAGGTTAGAAAGGATGATCACTAACCCAGAGGCTTTCAGAGCCAAGCACGGAGTTTTGCTACCGCTGTTAAGAGCCCATATGATTGAGGGAATCATGGATGCGCTCATTCAGTTTTATGATCCAGTTTATCACTGTTTCACATTCCCGGATTACCAGCTAACACCAACGCTGGAGGAGTATTCTCATCGAATCGATTTACACATCACAGATCGAGCTCCATTTTCTGGACTGGAAGAAATTCCAAAGAATCAGACCATTGCAAGAGCAATTCATTTGGACGAGTCTGAGGTCAGGACTCACATAACCACTAAGGGTGGCATCCGAGGTTTTCCAGCCCAGTTCTTGACAAAGAAAGCCCTGTATTTCGCCAGTATAGGAAACGTGACTGCTTTTGAAAGCTTCTTTGTCTTGCTCACCTACGGGTTATTTTTGTTTCCCAACATCAATAACTTCGTCGATATCAACTCCATTAAGGTTTTTCTCATTGGAAACCCTGTGCCGACTTTGCTCGCAGATGCGTATCATTCTGTACACTTGGGAAATTTGTACAGCGGAGGGGAGATCACATGTTGTGTACCTTTGCTTTACAAATGGTTTATCTCTCACTTGCCCAAGTCTGCTGCTTTTTGGGATTGTAAGAAGTGCCTTACGTTGGTCGCAGAAGATCATGTCTCTTACCAACTCTGATATAAATTGGTGCAATAGGATTTATGAGGGAATCAGAATCATTGACCGTTGTGGAAACTTCCCCAACGTACCCCTCATAGGAACTAAAGGAGGAATCAACTACCATCCGGTGTTGGTTCGCCGTCAATTTGGATACCCGATAAGGCACATCCCATTGGGTGTTCATCTGGAAGGTCTTTTCTTCAAGGAAGGAGAAAATGACAGAGCACTAAAGATGAAAATAGTGCACGCTTGGAAGCATGTTCATAAGAAAGGACGAGAGTCTCTAGGAAAACTGGACTGTGTCTCGGTGGAGCCTTATCTCCATTGGGTACAAACTAGAGCTCTCAAGCTAAAGATGCCTTATCCTCGTTACGGAATTCTTCCGCCAAAGGAATCTATCATGTACTTCATGACTGAGACTGAAAAGCTTCAGGTCACTCTCAACAAAGTTCAAAAGGAGAGAAGGTCTTGGAAGAACAAGTACCGCACCCTCGACATAGAGTGCATCAAAATACATCAATTACTAAAAGAGAAAGACGCTCTGATTGAAATTTTGGAGCAGCATATTGTAGATAATCAGGATGACCAAAGGAATTTGCTCGCTCCTTTCATCTGGCAAAGGAATGACGACCCGACAACGGCCCAAGAGCCCCGGTCAAAGAAAAGGAAGATACCAGAATCAGCACCCGATTTCTCTTCAGAGAGGACTCAAGACCCATTAGCTTAGGTTTTTGTTTCTGCACTTTGTAATCTATTGTATTTCCGTTTCTGTAATCCTTTGAATTCAATAAAAAGGGATTCCCCCCCCCCCCCCACCGTTTGATATTTGCAATCTAATTGTCGAAGTTTATTTTGATTAAACCTTAAACAATTAATATAATCATTGCATTCATCATTCTCACATCGCGTATTCTTCTTACCTACGAATCTCACGTTTGTGTCTCGGTTCTAGAGTCAAACTGTCTCATTCGTATAATACTCGGGCCAATCATCAGAAAAAGATGGATGATCTTGAGGAAGAAAACAGAGAATTGAAAGAAGAGATCGACGCTCTAAGAGAGGATATGAGAAAGCTTCGTAACGACATGCAAGCCATGGCAGAAGCTCAGCTACAAAGAACTGTGATCTCAGAGATCACCTCATCACCCATAGTAGAGAAGTATGATCCTAGGTATCAGATACCGAAAGATCGTCCTTGGGGCATGCCTGTTAACTATATCCCAGAAGGATATGTTCCGCCGATCACTGAAGATCAGGGAATCACAACAGAAGCCGCTGGGCCTGAAGGTTACAAACTTCGGGAAAGCGAAGATGCCAGGGGCATACTAAAGACTCCTGAAGGTTACAAACTTCGGGAGACGCCAAGACTCACTGCAGTAGTAACGGTACCACCCCCTGTGGTGCACACTATCCCGGAAGGACAGATTCCGCAGATACCTTCTGGTAAGAAGGAAACTATGTTTGACAGAATGGAGGAATTCCAGGAGCAGTTATTGGAAATGCAGAAGGAACTGCAAGCCATTCGCGGTCAGGATCTATTTGGAAAGGACGCCGCAGATCTCTGCTTGGTCCCAAATGTGAAAGTCCCGCACAAATTTCAAGTGCCCGACTTTGAAAAGTACAAGGGTAACTCTTGCCCTCAAAGCCATCTGGTGATGTACGCTCGGCGGATGTCAGCTCAGACGGAAAATCAGGACCTGCTGATTCACTACTTTCAGGATAGTTTAACCGGTGCCGCATTAAAATGGTACATGGGTTTAAACCGTGCCACGATCATCACTTTCAGAGATCTTGGCACTGCCTTCGTCCAACAATACAAATACAATTTGGACATGGCACCCGACAGAGATCAACTCAGATTAATGTCGCAAAAGGACAAGGAAATCTTTAAGGAGTATGCTCAAAGGTGGGGTGAAATTGCCGCTCAAATTTGTCCACCTCTTGAGGAAAAAGAGATGACAAAGATCTTCTTAAAGACCTTAAGCTCATTTTACTATGACCGAATGGTTTCCAGTGCGCCCAGTGATTTCACCGAGATGGTCGGCATGGGCGTACGTCTTGAGGAAGTCGTCCGAGAAGGACGTTTGGTAAAAGACACTGGATCGACGAGCGGTACTAAAAAATACGGTAGTGCTCTCACTAAGAAAAAAGAGCAAGATATTGGGAATATCTCTCTCGGAAAGCAAAGGCGACGTTATCAACCGGTAGCAGCTGTGACTCCTGCTATCAACCCTGCATCTATTCCTTCGTATCAACCTCAGGTTGCGCAGAGCCAGCCTGATCAACAAAGGACACAACAGCCTCTTCAGCAGGCTCGTCCTCCATATAACAACAACCGTACAACACGGCCACCAGGATTTGATCCTATACCAGTGTCGTACGCAGAGCTGTTTCCATTACTACTGGCTAAGGGGCACATTCAGACTAAATCTCCTCTTACAGTACCTGAAAATCCGCCTTTTTGGTTTAAGGTGGATCAAACTTGCCCTTACCATCAAGGAGGTTCAGGGCATAACATAGAGACTTGTCTCAATTTCAAGTCCGACGTGCAAAAACTTGTTAGGAGTGGGGTCTTATCCTTCAAGGATACGAATCCTAATGTTCTCACAAATCCGCTGCCTCAACACGAGAAGGTTGCAGTCAATTTGATAGAAGGAGAGACTAACGATGTCTATCAAATTCACGATGTACTTTTGTTGAAGACCAATTTGGTCAAGATGCATTGTAGACAGAGTGGATATGGCCATGTGCCACCTCATAACTATCATCAGTGTGATATCTGCTCTAAAGACAACCAAGGATGTTCTGTAGTGCGAGCAGCTCTACAGGAACAAATGGATCTCGGATGGATCCAAGAGCACCGAGTTCGTGGAGTTAACATGGTCTACACAAACTCTAACATGATTCAGAACCACGACATCCGTGCAATGAATGTCAACTTGGTGGAAATGCACTCAAGGCAAAGCCAGTATCATAATCTGCCGCGACATGATTACAGTTCCTGTCTGACTTGCTCGGTAAACAAACAGGGATGCTCTTTCATACAGGGGGCCCTCCAGCGTCAGATGGATCTTGGATGGATCCAAGACTACCATGATAGGAACCCTTATCAGATCAACATGGTTCAGATCTTCGATATTCGCGTGATGAATACCCACCGGGTAGAGTTACATGCTGAACAGGTCCGACTCGGATTCTTAATATCACATGACTATCAAAACTGTAAAGCAGGTTGCGAAAGCGATCGAGGCTATACCTTGTCCAGGATGCACTTCAGCACTTGTTAAATCACTGGTGGATGCCAATTTATATGGATGAAGATACTCAACAGATTAGTATCAATAATAGAAACCCCACTCGGCGTCAGAGTCAGGATGTCCGATCTGTGGAAGCTAACCTAGTGAGGTTACATTGTATTCAAAGTGGGCATGGCCAGGTGCCACCGCATAACTATGAACGTTGTGGTGTCTGTTCGGAAAGTAACCAAGGGTGTTACCTTGTGAGAGCAGCTTTTCAGGGTCAGGTGGATCGTGGAGAGATTCGCCCATATCCGGGTTCTGGACCCATCAACTGGACGTCGAACTACCTTGCCAATCAAGTCGAGGGTGTTGTCACAATCTCTGGTCGTCACCAGACCAGGGATGTTTTTGCCATCATCCCTCTACTTGACGAATCTAGAGCTCCCAACCGGGAACGGATCGAGATTACTTATGATGGTCAGAAAAATCAGAAGGTTCCCATAGTCATATATCTACCGGAACCACTACCGTATGAATCAGCTAAGGCTATCCCTTACAAATACGGTGCAACGATAATTGAAAATGGAAAGGAAATTCCATTACCCTCTGTCGTGAATATTGTAGACATCAGTCGAGTAACACGGAGTGGTCGAATCTTCAACCAAGGAGTTGGGGAACATAACAAAGGAAAGGAACTTCAGACGGAAGCTCCCGATCCACCAGTCGGTCAATCCAGTAATCCCGACCTTTCAAAAAATGATGATGAGATGCTGAAGCTCATCCAAAGGAGTGAATACAACATTGTTGATCAACTATTACAGACTCCTTCAAAGATCTCGGTATTATCACTGTTACTCAGTTCAGAAGCCCACAGGGAGGCTCTACAGAAAGTCTTGGAGCAAGCCTTTGTAGAACAAGATGTAACCATCAGACAGTTCCATAGCATTGTCTCTAACATCACTTCTTGCAATAATGTGGGATTTAGTGATGAGGAATTACCCGAAGAGGGTCGCCATCATAACATGGCGCTCAATATCACAGTTAACTGCCAGGACGATGCTTTAGCCAGCGTACTAGTAGACACAGGGTCATCCCTGAATGTTATGCTGAAGTCCACTTTGATGCAATTATCATTCAAAGGCCCTCCGATGAGAGTCAGCGAGGTCGTCGTCAAAGCGTTCGACGGATCCAGAAAAACAGTTTTTGGCGAAGTTGATCTTCCCATAACTATCGGTCCTCACACTTTCCAAGTCACTTTCCAGGTCATGGACATCCGGGCAACGTACAGTTGTTTATTAGGAAGACCTTGGATACATCAGGCTGGAGCGGTTACTTCGACCCTCCACCAAAAGCTAAAATTCGTCAAGGACGATCAACTTGTCACAGTCTGTGGAGAACAAGCCTTGCTTGTAAGCAACTTGTCATCATCTACTGGTATAGAACCCGAGGAGGTTATTGGAACGCAGTTCCAAGCACTGTCGATGAGTGAGAACAATCAGTTCAGAGGAGGAACTTCTATTTCTTCATACCACGATGCTATCAAAGCGGTCAAGAGTACCGATACAAAAGGATGGGGACAACTTGTCATTCCCATTGACAATAAAACAAAGAAGGGTCTTGGTTTTTCTGCAACCTGTACCCAGAGAGCCGCCAATGATGAAAGTCTTCATCCCCTTCAAAATTTCTTCCACACTGGAGGTTTCCTTCACCCAGTGTCTCAAGCAGTACATGCTATCAATAAGGAAGGTCCCTCTGACACAGATGAAGAATGGAAATCCTATCTTAATGAGGACGGTTATATGTGTCAGGAAGAGGTACCTATGCCTTTTTGCTTTCCCACAGAAAGTCCAAGATTTATACCATGGTCAGACGTCAAAATGATCTATGGAGATTGTGATTCGGAAGGATGCCGTGCTCCACCAAATTCATTAGAGGAGGACACTCCGATGAATGACAATTTTGACTACAACTACTATGGCCCAATGGATGGCCTGCCAATGTGGCAGCCTTACCCAGGAAACTTGGGGCAGGAAAGTCAGCCGAGTAATGAAACTCAGTTGACCATCATTGAATAGAATACCAGTGTCCCCACCATGTCATGGGATCAACACTCAGGTCATTCGGAAACTACTCAACATGAAGATGAATTCGCAACATTTGCAGGACTTGAATTCATCAACTATGCTTTTCCCGAGGTCAACGTCATTGAGGGGGATGACTCCTTCAGTTCCAAAGAGGTTTGGGACACTCGGGGAGAACCAAGTGGAAAATACGACTTTATGGTCAAGTACACCGCTCCCGAAAGCTTGTATCAGGCTCGAAGATATCCAGCCAACTGGATGGGGAGATACAGCTCAGAGCACAATTACTATGCAAAATATAACTGAGGAATCCTCCTATGACAACTCTGCCTGGGACACAGATTCTGATGATCCCGCTCCACCAGAAATCAGCGTCATTTCTGAAGACAAATCAAGGAAGGTTCCAGACTTTGTGATTCACCGAGGAGTTCGCCGCCAATGGGTTGCCGTCGAGGTTCCAAAGATCGTTAATCAATCAAAGTAATTGCCATCTTTAACCTTTCACCCTGCCCAGGTGAAACGGATGTTTTGATAGGGCTCACTTTCTGTAAATTTTCCCTCTTTGCTTCGCCTAAAGCGACAGAGTTTTGTTTTATAGGGCTGTAGTTTCAAGGATCGACTTGTTCATTAATAAAATAATGTCGTTCTGTAATTTCCGTATTAATTGTTGTTTTCTCTTTTTACTTTTTCAGAAAATGGCAATCCTAAAAAACAATTCAATAATAAAAACAAGCAGTAAAAAAAATATACACTGCACACACTTGCATTTTCCTCTATCTCTTCTAAACACGAATCATCACGTCATGCAGATTGCTTGTTTTAAACCCCGTTGAAACATACGATCCGATGCCTTCTCCCAACTTTGAGTTCCCGGTATTCGAGGCTGAAGAAGAAAATGAAAACGAAATTCTAGAAGAGATCTCCCGACTACTCAGACAAGAGGAAAGGTCCATTAAACCTCACAAAGAGCCGTTGGAAACGGTAAACTTGGGTTCAGAAAAAGAGAGAAAATAAATCAGGATTGGGGCACTGCTCAGTCCAACTGCCAGAGAGAGTTTGATAAAGCTTCTCAGAGAATTCCCCGATGTATTCGCTTGGTCCTATCAGGATATGCCAGGGTTGGATACCAGCATCGTGGAACATCATTTACCGTTGAGATCGGAATGTCCGCCAATAAAGCAAAGGTTGAGACGGACTCACCCGGATATGGCCATCAAAATCAAAGAGGAAGTATAGAAACAGATTGACGCGGGTTTCCTCGCCACATCAGAATATCCTCAATGGTTAGCCAACATCGTACCCGTTCCCAAAAAGGACGGAAAGGTTAGAATGTGTGTCGACTACAGGGATCTAAACAAGGCTAGTCTAAAGGACGACTTTCCTTTACCACACATTGACATGCTGGTGGACAGTACAGCAAAATTCAAAGTCTTCTCCTTCATGGATGGATTCTCGGGCTATAACCAGATCAAAATGGCGCCGAAAGACATGGAGAAAACTTCCTTCATCACCCCATGGGGCACCTTTTGTTACAAGGTAATGTCGTTCGGTTTGAAGAATGCCGGGGCAACCTATCAAAGGGCCATGACTACTCTCTTTCATGACATGATACACAAAGAAATCGAAGTGTATGTCGATGATATGATTGCAAAATCAAAAACAGAGAAAGAGCACGTTGAACATCTGTCAAAATTGTTCAAACGTCTAAGAAAATTCAAGCTCCGCTTGAATCCCAACAAGTGCACCTTCGGTGTCCGTTCAGGGAAACTATTAGGGTTCATCGTCAGCCAGAAAGGAATTGAGGTTGGTCCTGACAAGGTCAAGGCCATTCAGGAAATGCCTTCTCCAAAACTGAAAAACAAGTCAGAGGATTCCTGGGATGTTTGTACTACATCTCCCGATTCATATTCCTTATGACTGCCACGTGTGCGCCGATTTTCAAATTACTGAAAAAGAACTAGGGTTGCGTTTGGTCAGAAGATTGTCAAACTGCCTTCGACAGTAATAAGGAATACCTGTTGAATCCGCCGATTCTATCACCTCCAGTGGAAGGAAGACCACTGATCATTTACCTCACAGTCCTAGAGGACTCAATGGGATGTGTACTTGGCCAACAAGACGAATCCAAGAGGAAAGAGTCTGTCATCTACTATTTGAGCAAGAAATTCACCGACTGTGAAACTCGGTACACGATGCTTGAGAAAACTTGTTGTGCTTTGGCTTGGGCAGCCAAACGTCTTCGCCAATACATGATTCGTCATACTACTTGGTTAATCTCAGAAATGGATCCAATCAAGTACGTCTTCGAAAAACCTGCTCTCACGGGAAGAATCGCCCATTGGCAGATGCTGTTAACAGAATATGACATAGAGTACCACGCTCAGAAAGCCGTTAAGGGAAGTATTTTAGCTAATCATTTGGCTCATCAACCGATTGACGATCAAGAATCAATCGGGTTTGACTTCCCAGATGAAAATTCCATGTATCTAAAAATGAAAGATTGCGATGAACCGTTACCCAGTGAATGGCCAGAACCAGGTTCCCAATGGGGACTTATCTTTGACAGAGCAGTTAATCATTATGGAAACGGAATTGGGGCAATAATTGTTACCCCTCAGGGTACCCACATTCCTTTCACTTCCAGACTTACGTTCAAATGTACGAACAAAGAGGCCGAATACGAAGCTTGTATCATGGGTCTCGAAGAAGCAATTGATTTAAGGATCAAAAACTTGGACGTATACGGCGACTCAGCTCTGGTTATCAATCAGATAAAAGGAGATTGGAACACATACCAATCAGGATTGATCCCTTACAAAGACTATGCAAGGAGGTTGTTACCCTTCTTTAACAGAATCGAGTTTCATCACATCCCTCGTGAAGAGAATCACATGGATGATGCATTAGCCACTCTCTCTTCCATGATTAGTGTAGGTCAATGGAATGACATACCCAAGATCAACATAATGCGCCTTGAAAGGCCCGCTTACATCTTCACGATTGAAGCATTCATAGACGACAGACCTTGGTATCACGATATCAAATGCTTCCTTCAGAAACAAGAGTACCCATCTGGTGCACTCAGAAAAGACAAGAAAACCCTCAGAAGATTAGCTGGAAGCTTCTTCCTAAGCGGTGACACTCTCTATAAGAGAAATTTTGACATGGTCTTGCTCTGATGCGTCGACAGACCAGAAGCAGACATGCTTATGAAAGGAATTCATGAAGGATCCTTTGGCACTCATGCCAACGGACACACAATGGCGAGAAAAATTCTCAAAGCAGGGTACTATTGGTTGACCATGTAATCCGACTGCTACAAGTACATGAGGAGGTGTCACAAGTGTCAGATATACTCTGACAAAATTCATGTACCACCATCACATCTCAAAGTTCTTTCTTCCCCATGGCCATTTTCCATATGGGGAATCGACATGATTGGCTTGATCGAACCTAAGGCTTCAAACAGACATCGGTTCATCCTGGTAGCCATTGACTATTTCACCAAGTGGGCCGAAGCAGCGTCGTACGCTAATGTAACCCGACAAGTGGTGGTCCGATTTATCAAAAACAATATCATTTGCCGTTATGGTATTCCAAGAGAGATCATTATTGATAATGGATCTAACTTAAACAATAAGATGATGAAAGAGTTGTGCACTGAGTTCAAGATTGAACACCATAACTCATCTCCCTACCGACCCAAGATGAACGGAGCGGTAGAAGCGGCCAACAAGAACATCAAGAAGATCGTTCAAAAGATGGTTGTAACCTACAAAGATTGGCACGAGATGCTACCCTTTGCTCTTCACGGTTATCGCACATCTGTCCGCACTTCAACAGGGGCTACCCCTTTCTCTCTAGTATATGCCATAGAAGCAGTGCTCCCCATAGAAGTAGAGATCCCGTCAATCCGAGTATTGATGGAAGCTAAGCTCACCGAAGCTTAATGGTGTCAAAGCCGACACGACGAACTGAATCTGATCAAAGAAAAGAGAATCACGGCATTATGCCATGGTCAGCTGTATCAATAGAGAATGAAGAAGGCGTTCGACTAAAAGGTTCGACCTCGCATCTTCAGGAAAGGAGACCTCGTGCTCAAGAAGATACAATCATTTCTCACTGATTCGCTAGGTAAATGGACTCCGAATTATGATGGCCCCTATGTGGTCACGAAAGCTTTCTCAGGCGGTGCCTTGAGACTTGCAACCATGGA
Source organism: Lathyrus tuberosus (assembly GCA_022829125.1). Lineage (NCBI taxonomy): Eukaryota > Viridiplantae > Streptophyta > Magnoliopsida > Fabales > Fabaceae > Lathyrus > Lathyrus tuberosus. The sequence goes on along the minus strand of JALAZF010000196.1, from coordinate 6,784,894 downwards.
CGGAGAGGAATTTGCCTACCCCACGAATGTTGATGTAGTCAAGAAATACTTCGCCTAAACTATAAAAAAAAAAAAAGGCGTCTCGGTGGATTGAAAACCCGAAAGGGCGGTCCAGGAAAAAGTTAGAGACATGAAAAAAAAATCATCCCGGTGGATTGGAAATCTCATAGTACAATCCAAGCAAAAGTTAGGGATAATGGCAAGTAACTATGTTCAACAGAGGCAAGTCCCTCAGCAGCAGCAGTTACACCATCCATCGGAGGAAAACTCCAGTCAAGGTCATCTTCGACAGAAGCTCAGGATGCCCAGAATTCAAAGTTGGTAGAAGGATAGCGGTCGTTATGTTTCAATGTAGCCCTTTTCCCTGTAAATTACCATTTTCAAACTTTGTATATACTCTTTGGAATCACGCGTTTGGCTGATCTCCATCTTATCAATAAAATTTGAGCCCTTGTGCTTTTGTTTGTAATTCTTATTTGTTTTAGCTTTACAGAACGACGTTGTTAACATGATTAATGATTCTTGAAATAAAACAAAAATGAATTTACTTGTTAAAACTTTTTCTGCTTTTTAATAAAGATGGAAATTTCTTTTGACTGTTGAACATCGAAAGAGCATCAATTGCGTCTCCAAAGGCATTTGAACTTCAAAGTGCAGAATCAAAAGTACTCCTTCTAAGCCAGTGCGCCTGATTGAAGGATCAATAGTGTCAGATGCGACTAATCCATCTGACATCTTCGGCCGAGTTCTCATCTCCTAAGCCCGATCAACGGTAGCTCCCAACAGGGACTGTCTCTCCTAAGCAAGGTGGAATTGCTATCTTGAACCAGTGATATTTCTATACGCCCCGCGATGGCTGAGTATCCAGTCGTGTTCATCCACTAGTTTGTATGTCGCGTCAGTTTTGTCAGCATATACATACATGCATCATGCATTATTTGATTTGCATTCACATTTCATATTGCATCACTATCACTCTAGTCGGTCTTGTCCCCTAGTGATAACATTCCTCTCAATCAAGTTGTCAGTTCTTGCCTCGTCAGGAAACGCTGCGTTTGAACAACCTCGCCTCCAGTTTATTTCTGAGAGGAAGTTGGCCTTTGACCACTTTGATAACTTGAACCTCTGAAAGACCAGAGAACCGTCAACCGATGTCACTCTTATCCATTGAAGATGATATCCTTGCTTTCCCGGATTAAGGAAAATCCATAGAGAAAGCCTCGTAATCAGAGATTCGGTAGCATGCCAGTTTCGCTCCGAAAGAACCATTGATGAAAGGGTCATCGGCACCTCAAAATTGGAGCCCATCATATGGCATTTCTCCGGGAAGATCCTGAGAAAAGTATAATGTAAGACCCCAAGCGGAAGAAGTCTCTCAAGAGACTCATTTTCCCCAGATAGAGTCGACAAATGGCGTCTCCAACAGAGAAGTTTGTGTACCTCTACAATTCGGACGACTGGGTTCTCCAGCAAGTCTGACATCAAAACTTTTTCCATCAAATGGCATCTCCCCAGGAAAATTCGGCGAGAAGTTTGAGGGAAATCCGCTACAAATAGCATTCCTTGTCAGTAAAGTTTATTGACAAAAGAAACCGAGACCAGTTCCTTGGTAGGAAACCAGGATCGAGGGGAAGTTTAAATCAGAAACTAAGACCAGTTCCTTGGTAGGAAACCAAGAACGAGGGGAAGTGACATAAGAAAACTAAGACCAGTTCCTTGGCTGAAGACCAGGATCGAGGGGAAGTTTTCCTTTTCTAAGCATCATTGCTTAGCAAAAAAGATGAATGCGCAAGCTGCCATTCATAGCCATCAAAATTTCGGGTATTCCGATATTTAATCCTTTTGCACCTTGAATGCCCGAATACCTTCGTCATTCACACATTCGGGTCCAAGAAGATTAAATAGGGGCATCTGTCATACCCCAAATTTTGACCACTAAGATTTCCCATCATTTTGAAAATCACCATCACAATATGGAAGAACCATCATACTTCATCAGTCTCCCCAAAGATGGGTGAGCATTCACCACAATCAAAACTAGGGTTTCAAGCCCTCTCTGAGTGCTTAGACAAAGAATCAATCAAGGAATGACATGATCTTCAACTTGTCCAACCTCTCAAGCATCCACAAAGGATCAAAAGGACTCCCACTCCAAGGATTAAGCATAAGGATGCTCCCTTCTAGGTGGATCAGGCCTCAAGATCGACAGTGTCACCAAATTAGGGTTTTGGTCGACCAGGGCCTCCAGATGGAAATTTTTCATCTGGGCATGAGCCAATGATCCAAAACACAACCTAATGAACTCCATGGAACCTCATGGACCCATTCATCAAGTCATTTTTTCCTCAGGGGGTTGCACTCATAAAAAATCAGGAATTAAGGTTTCTTGACCTAATTCACCCCTAAGTTGACTTTTGGGACAAAACATGAACCAAGACCTCAAGAGAGGATTTTAGGGTCTCTAATGAACTATATTGATCCATTTGGAACAATGGATTAATCCAAGAAGCTTGAGCAACAAGTCTCAATTTCATCTGCACAACAATTAGGGTTTTAAGGAAAAAGTCAACTGTAACTTTGACTTTTGACCAGGACATGCTCCCAAGCCCTAAGACATGATTAAATATGCCCTATGACACCCATGGAACATGTCCATCAAGTTTGATTTAGGTCAAGGACATGATTTCCTGAAGAATTGCACAGTTTGGAATTCATTTGATAAAAAGTCAACTGTGCACAAAAGTCAACTTTGACTTTTTGAGATTTTTCACCAAAATGGTTTTTTAACCCTAAAATGATGTTAATGTATGATTTGAATCATCATTCATCAAGAAAAATCAAGAAAAGTTGGATAACTTGTAAAAGGGGTAACCATAAAAACTTAGAAAATTTTCTAAGTTAAAAATAAAGTGACAAGGGCACCAACTTTGAAGGATCATAACTCCTAAACCACAAAGCCATTTTTTTTCATCCAAAGATGGATTTGTAGCCCTCATTACCCTCTATAAAAACTTCAACTAGACCTAAGTCCAATTCATTAAGGATTTGGAGTTATGGAGTGATCAAAATGGCTGAAAAGTGAAAATGTCACTTTTTCCAACACTTAGTGAAATTTTCACTAAGTCAGAATCTGCCTTCACTTTTTGCCAAATGTTGGGGGATTTTTCACTTGGATTCAAAAGAGATCAAAACCAAACATGTTCAAACAGTTGTTGTATCATGTAAGGGCTTTCCAAAATGGTTAAGAACATTATCAAATTCAACTTACACCATGAGATATGACATTGGCAAGTTGCCTTGCTGAAATCTGTCAAGGGCAAGGCAGAATTTGCAATTTTGCTCAATTTCCCAAAATCAGCCAAATTAAAATGCTCCTATCCACTTGGACACATCTGAGGATTGAATCTAAAAGGGACAATCACTGAGCCAAGCCTCCAAAGTCCATGGAACAAGAAATAGCATGTTGAACCTAGAATGGCCAAAATAGGGACAAGACTCCAAATTTGGATTGAAGCATTCAATGGAAGCATCAAGGTGGCATGGACTGAGCCATTCTCATCTGAAATCAGTCAAGACTTATCCAAGACCAAGGGAACCAAAGCTCTGTGCCCTAACCTCTTGTCAATGGCTAGAGGAGACTTGGATTTTCATTTGCCAACATTGGCCAAACCTACTTACCAGTTGCCATTCACTATTCCTTGCAAAACAAACTTGCTCTACTATAAATAGAGCTCAATTGTGATCAGTTTGAGTACGCCAAAGCCATCTAACAGATGCTTTCCTCAAAATCTCTTTCTCTTGGCAAAAATGCCTTTCTTAGCAAGGTAGCTATCGGGTTTTGAGTTTGAGAGCTTTTCCAATCAAACCAATCACTCACACACCTCACATACATCATATAGAAGTGATCCAAACACTCACATAACATCTGGAACACAGATTTCACAAAATCACCAGCTGGTTGCTCAAACTTTCAATCAAGTTGCAGCTGAGGTACCACAAATCGTTCCAGCCATTTTCAATCAAGTCCAGGCATTCAAACACACTCCATAGGGTGTAAGGAAGTTGTTCAGATCATCACCACTCATCTGTAACACCTCCAAATCAAAAATCACATTGCACTTGCTGTCACGGCCTAGAGGTAAGCATACACTTGGTCATCTCTTAATTTATGCATATTTCCTCGCACAATAATTTGGCCATATGTTCATAATCATGCATGGAATGTTTTCCCTCAATTAATTGCATTGTTTGAATCGTGTATCAAAAATCCTAGCCTTCATGCAGAAATTAGGGTTCTTGAGGTTTCTTCGTGATTTCATGTTTTATGTTTAATTTAAATGAAATTAAGTGTTATAAACATGATCGTGAGGTTGAGACGAGCATAATGATATGTAGATTACATGCTATGATTAAGTATTCAGTGAGATTGGATGGAAAATGCAAATCAGCCAAACCCAGAACACGCGCGTGTTCTTCAGCTTGTTCTTGGTGCCTTTTTTCCAAATTCAAATATTTGAATTTTGTGATTTTGTTTAATTGATTCAAAAATTAATTTCTCTCTGAGTTTTAATGATTTTGAGTTGATTCTTTTTTTGATAATTCACAAAAATGTTGAAATATTTTATTTTATCAAAAAATCCCAAAAATATTATTTATTGCATATAATTGATATTTTTGCAAAGAATTAATGTTTTAATTGTTTTTAACATTTAAAATATTTTTTCCATCTTGATTTTGCAATTTTTAATGCTTTCTAATTATTTTGTAGGTCAATACTTAATTTTTGAAGCATTAATCCAAGATCACAATTTATTTTCCATATGTTAAACAATTTTGATCATTTTAATTGAATTTTTATTCAATTAAATACATTTTTGAAAACAAATTAGGGTTTTTGGATTAATTCAACCCTCATAAATCATTTTCAAAACACTTTGGGCCTCTAATAAAGTGTAAGACTCAATCCTTTTTTTTATCAAACCATTTTTGGGCCTCAGTGTATTGTATAAGTCCCGATACCGTAAAAAACAAACGGCGCGATCATCGCCTTTCGAAAAATAACCTTTTGGGCCTCTCCTCGAGCTATAAGACCCATTCAAAACTTTTGGGCCTCTAATAGAGTGTAAGACCCAACCCCCTTTTAACCAAAACATTTTGGGCCTCACTTATTGTATAAGTCCCGCTGCATTAAAAGAAAACCTCAGCGCGATCGCCATTTTTAAACGGAAAAATCATCTGGGCCAACCCTCGTGTTATAAGCCCCACTCTTTTTCTTTAAACTTTTTTTGGGCCTCTTGAGAGAGTGTAAGACCCATCCCTTTGTACAGAAAATCTTTTTGGGCCTCAGTCACTTGTATAAGTCCCTCTGTACAAATTCAAATAGTGCGCTCACTGATAAAACCCTGGGCCTCTCCTTGAGCTGTAAGCCCCAAATCTTTCTTTTTCAAAGCACTTTCTCCTTTGATTTTGAATATACTGTTGTTTTCAATCTTTCTTTGTTGAACAACTAACCAAATAGAATAGAAGCTCTACAACCGAGTAAGTGGTTATTGCTTTCATTTACCGCTTTCATATACATATAACTGTATTATGGGGCTGTTTCACTGTAAGTCTTCTTTCATAAACTCATATCAACTGTGTAATAATAGTATAGATATTTAGAGTTTCCCTGGCAACTACGTCTAGAACTAGGTGACGCCGTTTCGTTTATTCGTAGAAATAGACAACTAGATCCCCAATAGGATCACCAGATACAGTCTTCTCTTCGGCTGTCCTCATTAGGAATTGTCAAGAAATTCTACTCCCAGAGATGAATGTATTCTCCGTGAATGGCATCTTTGTGTTTCTTCCAAATTATCGAACTTTCCTGACTTGATATACTCCTTGTGAATAGCTTGCCTTGAACTTCTCGGGGTTTGGGGACCCACAGGCTTCTTAAAAGTATCGGCCTCCTCTTGGGCTTAGTACAAGGACCCTACGGCTTCTTAGAAGTATTCACAGCCTCCTCTTAGGCTTCGTATAATGATCTCTTCCTCTGGGAATGATAGCCTTCTCTTGGGCTTAGTACAAGGACCCGTCGGCTTCTTAAAAGTTTTCAGCCTCCTCTTGGGCTTCGTACAAATTGTCCCGACGACCTCCTAGAGGTATAGGAACAAAACTTAGTCATCTGCATAGAACAGTCCTTTCATAGAGTCTACTACTGTTGCTCAAAACATGGTATAAAAGATGACACTCTAGACTTGGACAGTCTAATCTCCTTGAGTCTCAAAGACATTCTCAAGTAAACCCGAGACTCGGACAGTCTCAATACCCTTCGGATTTCCCGATTCCTTAAAGAACAGGAATAACCTGGATCCTTGGATCAAATCCTTGAGTACAAAATTGCTCATATAAGAACTGATTTTCTCTTTTAAAATCAGTATACTGGACCTGTCACTCAACTGAAACAGTCACCATAGCCTCCTCTTGGGCTTTGTATAAATGATTCTCCCCAGCGGAGCAAACCTTTCAGCCTCCATCTCGGGCTTCGTACGAGATACCAAAGACTCCCTCGTTGAGTCAAACAACTTTTAGCCTCTCTCTCAGGCTTTGTATGAGACACATAAGAGACTCCCTCGTTAAGTCAATCACCCATTTCGCCTCCATCTCGGGCTTTATACGAGATACAAAAAGGTTCTTATTGAGCCAAACAAACAACAGCCTCCATCTCGGGCTTTGTACGAGATACAAAAAACTCTCTTGTTGAGTCAAATAGCCTTCATCTCGGGGTTTATACGAGATACCAAACGACTCCATCGTCGGGTCAAAACCTTTTAGCCTCTCTCTCGGGCTTTGTACGAGACACATATTAGCCTCCTCTTAGGCTTTATATAAGAAAACCACTGGTTAATCCAATTAACCTTTTAGCATCAAAGTTGTGCCTCGTTCACAGTATACAAACATCAACAACTCCTTTCCCTTTCATCTAATCGCTGTAAGCGGCAAACCTCTGGATCATCTACATCCATGCCAATGTCCCTCTTTTAGTATGAGAAATTCCTAAGGAAAGATAGCATTGCTCTACACTGAGTTAAAGTATTCTCCTTCAGGTTAAAATCCCTATAAAGGAAATTATGGCATTGTCGGATTCACAAATCCCGGTTAAAGTAATTCTCCTTTATAACCAGTCACCCAACGGTTGTGACAGACAAACCCTTCTTTAGAGATGACAAATTCTCTCTAAAGTTGAGACCTTTCAGCTTCATATCTTGGGCTTTGAACAAGATACAAATCACCTTTCGCTTCATGTCTTGGGCTTTGAACAAGACACCAAAAACACCCATTTCCTCCCATAGAATAGGAGGAACTACGAACGCTCTGATTTCCCTGTTTCGGTAAACGGGAATACGTAGGCATAAGATTGAAAGAAAAATCTTAGCGAGCACACTAAACAAAAAACCCAAATCCCATACTCTCACATCAAAAAGCATCAGTCCTAACATCCTAATCCTTGTTCCCCGCCAGAAACCTTCTGTCTAGATAAAAAGAAAGAAATCTGTATTGGCGAAAATACAAATAACCAGTACAAAGGCCCCCCCACATTGATAGCATTTGTAACCTAACAGACCACTGTTTAAACTCAGTATGCAAAGCAGGGTTAATTGGAGACATCTATTTCCCTTCCTTCATCAGCTCACAATAGGATAAAAAATGAATCGACCTATAGTTTAAGCTCAACCGCAGAGAGCGACCAGCGCTTAAGAACCGCGTCCAAAATCGCTCGCTACAGAAAAAAGGCGCCCACCATGGGGTCGTTCAAAGTTAGATCTAGGCACGGTCTTCCTTTTCATCTCTTGAGTGAATACCACAGATTGGGGCTTCCGCCGGGGAACCCATTTTCTGTCAGGAACTTAGGATTCATAGCTTTAAAGGTCTAGGATGTTTAGGACAAATATATATACTGCTTTTCCTAATTGCTATACGTGTTTATTTTTCTGCTAATAGGAATGCGGGTGATGCCGAATGTTGAAAGATTGAGTATACACTTAAGATAAGTGATGGCGACGGGGTCGACCATCAACCTCAGTGGAGGCTGACCAACGAAACCCATTCTCTCACCTAGACAATGGGCTGGTTGTTAAGTCTGAGAAGCTGAGGAGCCAAACCCTTTCGTAGTGCGGAAACTATCGGAAATAGTTGTTACGCGATACTACCCTCATTTGAGGCTGGTGATCTATTCTCGGTGAATGGCACTTACTCTAAGATCGCTCTACAACTCGCTGGCGATCCGCTTGTTATTTTGATTTCCTGGGAGGAGCTGAGCATAATGAGTATAGGTACAAAAATCACCCTAGTATAAACCTTTGGGGGATGGGTAGAGCCTTGACTTCATGACAACGACCCTTTGACCCCATGTTTTTTCTATGTTTTTGTGTGCTGCATTCATGCATTCATTTAAAAAACATTAAAACATTCAAAAAATTTTCTCTTCTAGTCTCTCTGTTTTTCAAATTAAACTAAGACTGTGATTGCAAATATCAGAGAAAGGGATTGCACTAATGGATTTCGGTAGAAGGAGAACTCATACGTACACCTTCAAGGTTCCAAAACTAGAGGATTTGAGAAGGTTAGCAAGGATGATCACTAACCCAGAGGCTTTCAGAGCCAAGCACGGAGGTTTGCTACCGCTGTTAAGAGTCCATATGATTGAGGGAATCATGGATGTGTTCATTCAGTTTTATGATCCAGTTTATCACTGTTTCACATTCCCGAATTACCAGCTAGCACCAACGCTTGAGGAGTATTCTCATCTGATCGATTTACACATCACAGATCGAGCTCTATTTTCTGGACTGGAAGAAATTCCAAAGAATCAGACCATTGCAAGAGCAATTCATTTGGACGAGTCTGAGGTCAGGACTCACATAACCACTAAGGGTGGCATCCGAGGTTTTCCAGCCCAGTTCTTGACAAATAAAGCCCTGTATTTCGCCAGTATAGGAAACGTGACTGCTTTTGAAAGCATCTTTGTCTTGCTCACCTACGGGTTATTTTTGTTTCCCAACATCAATAACTTCGTCGATATCAACTCCATTAAGGTTTTTCTCATTGGAAACCCTGTGCCGACTTTGCTCGCAGATGCGTATCATTCTGTACACTTGGGAAATTTGTACAGCGGAGGGGAGATCACATGCTGTGTACCTTTGCTTTACAAATGGTTTATCTCTCACTTGCCCAAGTCTGCTGCTTTTTGGGATTGCAAGAAGTGCCTTACGTTGGTCGCAGAAGATCATGTCTCTTACCAACTCTGATATAGATTGGTGCAATAGGATTTATGAGGGAATCAGAATCATTGACCGTTGTGGAAACTTCCCCAACGTACCCCTCATAGGAACTAAAGGAGGAATCAACTACCATCCGGTGTTGGTTCGCCGTCAATTTGGATACCCGATGAGGCACATCCCACTGGGTGTTCATCTGGAAGGTCTTTTCTTCAAGGAAGGAGAAAATGACAGAGCACTAAAGATGGAAATAGTGCACGCTTGGAAGCATGTTCATAAGAAAGGACGAGAGTCTCTAGGAAAATCGGACTGTGTCTCGGTGGAGCCTTATCTCCATTGGGTACAAACTAGAGCTCTCAAGCTAAAGATGCCTTATCCTCGTTACGGAATTCTTCCGCCAAAGGAATCTATCATGTACTTCATGACTGAGACTGAAAAGCTTCAGGTCACTCTCAACAAAGTTCAAAAGGAGATAAGGTCTTGGAAGAACAAGTACCGCACCCTCAACATAGAGTGCATCAAAATACAGCAATTACTAAAAGAGAAAGACGCTCTGATTGAAATTTTGGAGCAGCATGCTGTAGATAATCAGGATGACCAAAGGAATTTCCTCGCTCCTTTCATCTGGAAAAGGAATGACGACCCGACAACGGCCCAAGAGCCCCAGTCAAAGAAAAGGAAGATACCAGAATCAGCACCCGATTTCTCTTCATAGAGGACTCAGGACCCATTAGCTTAGGTTTCTGTTTCTGCACTTTGTAATCTACTGTATTTCCGTTTCTGTAATCCTTTGAATTCAATAAAAAGGGGTTCCCCCCCCCCCACCGTTTGATATTTGTAATCTAATTGTCGAAGTTTATTTTGATAAAACCTTAAACAATTAATATAATCATTGCATTCATCATTCTCACATCGCGTATTCTTCTTACCTACGAATCTCACATTTGTGTCTCGGTTCTAGAGTCAAACTGTCTCATTCGTACAATACTCGGGCCAATCGTCAGAAAAAGATGGATGATCTTGAGGAAGAAAACAGAGAATTGAAAGAAGAGATCGACGCTCTAAGAGAGGATATGAGAAAGCTCTGTAACGGCATGCAAGCCATGGCAGAAGCTCAGCTACAAAGAACTGTGATCTCAGAGATCACCTCAACGCCCATAGTAGAGAAGTATGATCCTAGGTATCAGATACCGAAAGATCGTCCTTGGGGCATGCCTGTTAAATATATCCCAGAAGGATATGTTCCGCCGATCACTGAAGATCAGGGAATCACAACAGAAGCCGCTGGGCCTGAAGGTTACAAACTTCGAGAAAGCGAAGATGCCAGGGGCATACTGAAGACTCCTGAAGGTTACAAACTTTGGGAGATGCCAAGACTCACTGCCGTAGTAACGGTACCACCCCCTGTGGTGCACACTGTCCCGGAAGGACAGATTCCACAGATACCTTCTGGTAAGAAGGAAACTATGTTTGACAGAATGGAGGAATTCCAGGAGCAGTTCTTGGAAATGCAAAAGGAACTGCAAGCCATTCGCGGTCAGGATCTATTTGGAAAGGACGCCGCAGATCTCTGCTTGGTCCCAAATGTGAAAGTCCCGCACAAATTTCAAGTGCCTGACTTTGAAAAGTGCAAGGGTAACTCTTGCCCTCAAAGCCATCTGGTGATGTACGCTCGGCGGATGTCAGCTCAGACGGAAAATCAGGACCTGCTGATTCACTACTTTCAGGATAGTTTAACCGGTGCCACATTAAAATGGTACATGGGTTTAAACCGTGCCACGATCAGCACTTTCCTAGATCTTGGCACTGCCTTCGTCCAACAATACAAATACAATTTGGACATGGCACCCGACAGAGATCAACTCAGATCAATGTCGCAAAAGGACAAGGAAACCTTTAAGGAGTATGCTCAAAGGTGGCGTGAAATTGCCGCTCAAATTTGTCCACCTCTTGAGGAAAAAGAGATGACAAAGATCTTCTTAAAGACCTTAAGCTCATTTTACTATGACCGAATGGTTGCCAGTGCGCCCAGTGATTTCACCGAGATGGTCGGCATGGGCGTACGTCTTAAGGAAGCCGTCCGAGAAGGACGTTTGGTAAAAGACACTGGATCGACGAGCGGTACTAAAAAATACGGTAGTGCTCTCACTAAGAAAAAAGAGCAAGATATTGGGAATATCTCTCTCGGAAAGCAAAGGCGACGTTATCAACCGGTAGCAGCTGTGACTCCTGCTATCAACCCTGCGTCTATTCCTTCGTATCAACCTCAGGTTGCGCAGAGCCAGCCTGATCAACAAAGGACACAACAGCCTCTTCAGCAGGCTCGTCCTCCATATAACAACAACCGTACAACACGGCCACCAGGATTTAATCCTATACCCGTGTCGTACGCAGAGTTGTTTCCATTACTACTGGCTAAGGGGCACATTCAGACTAAATCTCCTCTTACAGTACCGGAAAATCCGTCTTTTTGGTTTAAGGTGGGTCAAACTTGCCCTTACCATCAAGGAGGTTCAGGGCATAACATAGAGACTTGTCTCAATTTCAAGTCCGACGTGCAAAAACTTGTTAGGAGCGGGGTCTTATCCTTCAAGGATACGAATCCTAATGTTCTCACAAATCCGCTGCCTCAATACGAGAAGGCTGCAGTCAATTTGATAGAAGGAGAGACTAACGATGTCTATCAAATTCACGATGTACTTTTGTTGAAGACCAATTTGGTCAAGATGCATTGTAGACAGAGTGGATATGGCCATGTGCCACCTCATAACTATCATCACTGTGATATCTGCTCTAAAGACAACCAAGGATGTTCTGTAGTGCGAGCAGCTCTACAGGAACAAATGGATCTCGGATGGATCCAAGAGCATCGAGTTCGTGGAGTTAACATGGTCTACACAAACTCTAACATCATTCAGAACTACGACATCCGTGCAATGAATGTCAACTTGGTGGCAATGCACTCAAGGCAAAGCCAGTATCATAATCTACCGTGACACGATTACAGTTCTTGTCTGACTTGCTCGGTAAACAAACAGGGATGCTCTTTCATACAGAGGGCCCTCCAGCGTCAGATGGATCTTGGATGGATCCAAGACTACCATGATAGGAACCCTTATCAGATCAACATGGTTCAGATCTTCGATATTCGCATGATGAATACCAACCGGGTAGAGTTACATGCTGAACAGGTCCGACTCGGATTCTTAATATCACATGACTATCAAAGCTGTAAAGCAGGTTGCGAAAGCGATCGAGGTTGTACCCTTGTCCAGGAGGCACTTCAGCACTTGTTAAATCACTGGTGGATGCCAATTTATATGGATGAAGATACTCAACAGATTAGTATCAATAACAGAAACCCCACTCGGCGTCAGAGTCAGGATGTCCGATCTGTGGAAGCTAACCTAGTGAGGTTACATTGTATTCAAAGTGGGCGTGGCCAGGTGCCACCGCACAACTATGAACGTTGCGGTGTCTGTTCGAAAAGTAACCAAGGATGTTACCTTGGACGTCGAACTACCTTGCCAATCAAGTCGAGGGTGTTGTCACAATCTCTGGTCGTCACCAGACTAGGGATGTTTTTGCCATCATCCCTCTACTTGACGAATCTAGATCTCCCAATCGGGAACGGATCAAGATTACTTATGATGGTCAAAAAAATCAGAAGGTTCCCATAGTCATATATCTACCGGGACCACTACCGTATGAATCAGCTAAGGCTATCCCTTACAAATACGGTGCAACGATAATTGAAAATGGAAAGGAAATTCCATTACCCTCTGTCGTGAATATTGCAGACATCAGTCGAGTAACACGGAGTGGTCGAATCTTCAACCGAGGAGTTAGGGAACATAACAAAGGAAAGGAACTTCAGACGGAAGCTACTGATCCACCAGTCGGTCAATCCAGTAATCCCGACCTTTCGAAAAATGATGATGAGATGCTAAAGCTCATCCAAAGGAGTGAATACAACATTGTTGATCAACTATTACAGACTCCTTCAAAGATCTCGGTATTATCACTGTTACTCAGTTCAGAAGCCCACAGGGAGGCTCTACAGAAAGTCTTGGAGCAAGCCTTTGTAGAACAAGATGTAACCATCAGACAGTTCGATAGCATTGTCTCTAACATCACTTCCTGGAATAATGTGGGATTTAGTGATGAGGAATTACCCGAAGAGGGTCGCCGTCATAACATGGCGCTCAATATCACAGTTAACGGCCAAGACGATGCTTTAGCCAGCGTACTAGTAGACACAGGGTCATCCCTGAATGTTATGCCGAAGTCCACTTTGATGCAATTATCATTCAAAGGCCCTCCAATGAGAGTCAGCGAGGTCGTCGTCAAAGCGTTCGACGGATCCAGAAAAATAGTTATCGGCGAAGTTGATCTTCCCATAACTATCGGTCCTCACACTTTCCAAGTCACTTTCCAGGTCATGGACATCCGGGAAACGTACAGTTGTTTATTAGGAAGACCTTGGATACATCAGGCTGGAGCGGTTACTTCGACCCTCCACCAAAAGCTAAAATTCGTCAAGGACGATCAACTTGTCACAGTCTGTGGAGAACAAACCTTGCTTGTAAGCAACTTGTCATCATCTACTGGTATAGAACCCGAGGAGGTTATTGGAACGCAGTTCCAAGCACTGTCGATGAGTGAGAACAATCAGTTCAGAGGAGGAACTTCCATTTCTTCATACCACGATGTTATCAAAGCGGTCGAGAGTACCGATACAAAAGGATGGGGACAGCTTGTCATTCCCATTGACAATAAAACAAAGAAGGGTCTTGGTTTTTCTGCAACCTGTACCCAGAGAGCTGCCAATGATGAAAGTCTTCATCCCCTTCAAAATTTCTTCCACACTAGAGGTTTCCTTCACCCAGTGTCTCAAGCAGTACATGCTATCAATAAGGAAGGTCCCTCTGACACAGATGAAGAATGGAAATCCTATCTTAATGAGGACGGTTATATGTCTCAGGAAGAGGTACCTATGCCTTTTTGCTTTCCCACAGAAAGTCCGAGATTTATACCACGGTCAGACGTCGAAATGATCTATGGAGATTGTGATCCGGAAGGATGTCGTGCTCCACCAAATTCATTAGAGGAGGACACTCCGATGAAAGACAATTTTGACTACAACTATTATGGCCTAATGGATGGCCTGCCAATGTGGCAGGCTTACCCAGGAAACTTGGGGCAGGAAAGTCAGTCGAGTAATGAAACTCAGCTGACCATCATTGAACAGAATACATGTGTCCCCACCATGTCATGGGATCAACACTCATGTCATTCGGAAACTACTCAACAAGAAGATGAATTCACAACGTTTGCAGGACTTGAATTCATCAACTATGCTTTTCCCGAGGTCAACGTCATTGAGGGGGATGACTCATCCAGTTCCAAAGAGGTTTGGGACACTCTGGGAGAACCAAGTGGAAAATACGACTTTATGGTCAAGTACACCGCTCCCGAAAGCTCTCGTATCAGGCTCGAAGATATCCAGCCAACTGGATGGGGAGATACAGTTGAGAGCACAATTACTATGCAAAATATAACTGAGGAATCCTCCTATGACAACTCTGCCTGGGACACAGATTCCAATGATCCCGCTCCACCAGAAATCAGCGTCATTTCTGAAGACAAATCAAGGAAGGTGCCAGACTTTGTGATTCACCGAGGAGTTCGCCGCCAATGGGTTGTCGTCGAGGTTCCAAAGATCGTTCATCAATCAAAGTAATTGCCATCTTTAACCTTTCACCCTGCCCAGGTGAAACGGATGTTTTGATAGGGCTCACTTTTTGTAAATTTTCCCTCTTCGCTTCGCCCAAAGCGACAGAGTTTTGTTTAATAGGGCTGTAGTTTCAAGGATCGACCTTTTCATTAATAAAATAACGTCGTTCTGTAATTTCCGCATTAATTGCTGTTTTCTCTTTTTACTTTTTCAGAAAATGGTAATCCTAAAAAACAATTCAATAATAAAAACAAGCAGTAAAAAAAAATATACACTGCACACACTTGCATTTTCCTCTATCTCTTCTAAACACGAATCATCACGTCATGCAGATTGCTTGTTTTAAACCCCGTTGAAACATACGATCCGATGCCTTCTCCCAACTTTGAGTTCCCGGTATTCGAGGCTGAAGAAGAAAATGACAACGAAATTCCAGAAGAGATCTCCCGACTACTCAAACAAGAGGAAAGGTCCATTGAACCTCACAAAGAGCCGTTGGAAACGGTAAACTTGGGTTCAGAAAAAGAGAGAAAAGAAATCAGGATTGGGGCACTGCTCAGTCCAACTGCCAGAGAGAGTTTGATAAAGCTTCTCAGAGAATTCCCTGATGTATTCGCTTGGTCCTATCAGGATATGCCAGGGTTGGATACCAGCATCGTGGAACATCATTTACCATTGAGATCGGAATGTCCGCCAATAAAGCAAAGGTTGAGACGGACTCACCCGGATATGGCCATCAAAATCAAAGAGGAAGTACAAAAACAGATTGACGCGGGTTTCCTCGCCACATCATAATATCCTCAATGGTTAGCCAACATCGTACCCGTTCCCAAAAAGTACGGAAAGGTTAGAATGTGTGTCGACTACAGGGATCTAAACAAGGCTAGTCCAAAGGACGACTTTCCTTTACCACACATTAACATGCTGGTGGACAGTACAGCAAAATTCAAAGTATTCTCCTTCATGGATGGATTCTCGGGCTATAAGCAGATCAAAATGGCGCCAAAAGACATGGAGAAAACTTCGTTCATCACCCCATAGGGCACCTTTTGTTACAAGGTAATGCCGTTCGGTTTGAAGAATGCCGGGGCAACCTATCAAAGGGCCATGACTACTCTCTTTCATGACATGATACACAAAGAAATCGAAGTGTATGTCGATGATATGATTGCAAAATCAAAAACAGAGAAAGAGCACGTTGAACATCTGTCAAAATTGTTCGAACGTCTAAGAAAATTCAAGCTTCGCTTGAATCCCAACAAGTGCACCTTCGGTGTCCGTTCAGGGAAACTATTAGGGTTCATCTTCAGCCAAAAAGGAATTGAGGTTGATCCTGACAAGGTCAAGGCCATTCAGGAAATGCCTTCTCCGAAAACTGAAAAACAAATCAGAGGATTCCTGGGACGTTTGAACTACATCTCCCGATTCATATTCCTTATGACTGCCACGTGTGCGCCGATTTTCAAATTACTGAAAAAGAACCAGGATTGCGTTTGGTCAGAAGATTGCCAAACTTCCTTCGACAGTATTAAGGAATACCTGTTGAATCTGCCGATTCTATCACCTCCAGTGGAAGGAAGACCACTTATCATTTACCTCACAGTCCTAGAGGACTCAATGGGGTGTGTACTTGGCCAATAAGACGAAACCAAGAGGAAAGAGTCTGCCATCTACTATTTGAGCAAGAAATTCACCGACTGTGAAACTCGGTACACGATGCTTGAGAAAACTTGCTATGCTTTGGCTTGGGCAGCCAAACGTCTTCGCCAATACATGATTCGTCATACTACTTGGTTAATCTCAGAAATGGATCCAATCAAGTACGTCTTCGAAAAACCTGCTCTCACGGGAAGAATCGCCCGTTGGCAGGTGCTGTTATCAGAATATGACATAGAGTACCATGCTCAGAAAGCCGTTAAGGGAAGTATTTTAGCCGATCATTTGGTTCATCAACCGATTGACGATCAAGAATCAATCGGGTTTAACTTCCCAGACGAAGATGTCATGTATCTAAAAATGAAAGATTGCGATGAACCGTTACCCAGTGAAGGGCCAGAACCAGGTTCCCAATGGGGACTTATCTTTGACGGAGCAGTTAATCATTATGGAAACGGAATTGGGGCAATAATTGTTACCCCTCAGTGTACCCACATTCCTTTCACTTCCAGACTTACGTTCAAATGTACGAACAACGAGGCCGAATACGAAGCTTGTATCATGGGTCTCGAAGAAGCAATTGATTTAAGGATCAAAAACTTGGACGTATACGGCGACTCAGCTCTGGTTATCAATCAGATAAAAGGAGATTGGAACACATACCAATCAGGATTGATCCCTTACAAAGACTATGCAAGGAGGTTGTTCCCCTTCTTTAACAGAATCGAGTTTCATCACATCCCTCGTGAAGAGAATCACATGGCTGATGCATTAGCCACTCTCTCTTCCATGATTAATGTAGGTCGATGGAATGACATACCCAAGATCGACATAATGCGCCTTGAAAGGCCCGCTTACATCTTCACGATTGAAGCAGTCATAGACGACAGACCTTGGTATCACGATATCAAATGCTTCCTTCAGAAACAAGAGTACCCATCTGAGGCACTCAGAAAAGACAGGAAAACCCTCAGAAGATTAGCTGGAAGCTTCTTCCTGAGCGGTGACACTCTCTATAAGAGAAATTTTGACATGGTCTTGCTCCGATGCGTCGAAAGACCAGAAGCAGACAAGCTTATGAAAGAAATTCATGAAGGATCCTTTGGCACTCATGCCAACGGACACACAATGGCGAGAAAAATTCTCAGAGCAGGGTACTATTGGTTGACCATGGAATCTGACTGCTACAAGTACATGAGGAGGTGTCACAAGTGTCAGATATACTCCGACAAAATTCATGTACCGCCATCACATCTCAAAGTTCTTTCTTCCCCATGGCCATTTTCCATATGGGGAATCGACATGATTGGCTTGATCGAACCTAAGGCTTCAAACTGACATCGGTTCATCCTGGTAGCCATTGACTATTTCACCAAGTGGGTCGAAGCAGCGTCGTACGCTAATGTAACCCGACAAGTGGTGGTCCGATTTATCAAAAAGAATATCATCTTCCGTTATGGTGTTCCAAGCGAGATCATTATTGATAATGGATCTAACTTAAACAATAAGATGATGAAAGAGTTGTGCGCTGAGTTCAAGATTGAACACCATAACTCATCTCCCTACCGACCCAAGATGAACGGAGTGGTAGAAGCGGCCAACAAGAACATCAAGAAGATCGTTCAAAAGATGGTTGTAACCTACAAAGATTGGCACGGGATGCTACCCTTTGCTCTTCAAGGTTATCGCACATCTGTCCGTACTTCAACAGGGGCTACCCCTTTCTCTCTAGTATATGGCATGGAAGCAGTGCTCCCCATAGAAGTAGAGATCCCGTCAATCCGAGTATTGATGGAACCTAAGCTCACCGAAGCTGAATGGTGTCAAAGCCGACACGACGAACTGAATCTGATCGAAGAAAAGAGAATCACGGCACTATGCCATGGTCAGCTGTATCAACAGAGAATGAATAAGGCGTTCGACAAAAAGGTTCGACCTCGCATCTTCAGGAAAGGAGACCTCGTGCTCAAGAAGATACAATCATTTCTCACTGATTCGCGAGGTAAATGGACTCCGAATTATGATGGCCCCTATGTGGTCACGAAAGCTTTCTCAGGCGGTGCCTTGAGACTTGCAACCATGGACGGAGAGGAATTTTCCTACCCCACGAATGTTGATGTAGTCAAGAAATACTTCGCCTAAACTAAAAAAAAAAAGGCTTCTCGGTGGATTGAAAACCCGAAAGGGCGGTCCAGGCAAAAGTTAGAGACATGAAAAAAAATCATCCCGGTGGATTGGTAATCTCATAGTACAATCCAAGCAAAAGTTAGGGATAATGGCAAGTAACTATGTTCAACAGAGGCAAGTCCCTCAGCAGCAGCAGTTACACCATCCATCGGAGGAAAACTCCAGTCAAGGTCATCTTCGACAGAAGCTCAGGATGCCCAGAATTCAAAGTTGGTAGAAGGATAGCGGTCGTTATGTTTCAACGTAGCCCTTTTCCCTGTAAATTACTATTTTCAAACTTTGTATATACTCTTTGGAATCACGCGTTTGGCTGATCTCCATCTTATCAATAAAATTTGAGCCCTTGTGCTTTTGTTTGTAATTCTTATTTGTTTTAGCTTTACAGAACGACGTTGTTAACATGATTAACGATTCTTGAAATAAAACAAAAATGAATTTACTTGTTAAAACTTTTTCTTCTTTTTAATAAAGATGGCAATTTCTTTTGACTGTTGAACATCGAAAGAGCATCGATTGCGTCTCCAAAGGCATTTGAACTTCAAAGTGCAGAATCAAAAGTACTCCTTCTAAGCCAGTGCGCCTGATTGAAGGATCAACAGTGTCAGATGCGACTAATCCATCTGACATCTTCGGCCGAGTTCTCATCTCCTAAGCCCGATCAACGGTAGCTCCCAACAGGGACTGTCTCTCCTAAGCAAGGTGGAATTGCTATCTTGAACCAGTGATATTTCTATACGCCCCGCGATGGCTGAGTATCCAGTCGTGTTCATCCACTAGTTTGTATGTCGCGTCAGTTTTGTCAGCATATACATACATGCATCATGCATTATTTGATTTGCATTCACATTTCATATTGCATCACTATCATTCTAGTCGGTCTTGTCCCCTAGTGATAAAATTCCTCTCAATCAAGTTGTCAGTTCTTGCCTCGTCAGGAAACGCTGCGTTTAAACAACCTCGCCTCCAGTTTATTTTTGAGAGGAAGTTGGCCTTTGACCACTTTGATAACTAGAACCTCTGAAAGACCAGAGAACCGTCAACCGATGTCACTCTTCTCCATTGAAGATGATATCCTTGCTTTCCCGGATTAAGGAAAATCCATAGAGAAAGCCTCGTAATCAGAGATTCGGCAGCATGCCAGTTTCGCTCCGAAAGAACCGTTGATGAAAGGGTCATCGGCACCTCAAAATTGGAGCCCATCATATGGCATTTCTCCGGGAAGATCCTGAGAAAAGTATGATGTAAGACCCCAAGCGGAAGAAGTCTCTCAAGAGACTCATTTTCCCCAGATAGAGTCGACAAATGGCGTCTCCAACAGAGAAGTTTGTGTACCTCTACAATTCGGACGACTGGGTTCTCCAGCAAGTCTGACATCAAAACTTTTTCCATCAAATGGCATCTCCCCAGGAAAATTTGGCGAGAAGTTTGAGGGAAATCCGCTACAAATAGCATTCCTTGTCAGTAAAGTTTATTGACAAAAGAAACTGAGACCAGTTCCTTGGTAGGAAACCAGGATCGAGGGGAAGTTTAAATCAGAAACTAAGACCAGTTCCTTGGTAGGAAACCAAGAACGAGGGG
Organism: Lathyrus tuberosus; assembly: GCA_022829125.1. Lineage (NCBI taxonomy): Eukaryota > Viridiplantae > Streptophyta > Magnoliopsida > Fabales > Fabaceae > Lathyrus > Lathyrus tuberosus. Next base: position 6,764,476 of record JALAZF010000196.1, on the reverse strand, counting down.
AAGTGACAAAAGAAAACTAAGACCAGTTCCTTGGCTGAAGACCAGGATCGAGGGGAAGTTTGCCTTTTCTAAGCATCATTGCTTAGCAAAAAAGATGAATGCGCAAGCTGCCATTCATAGCCATCAAAATTTCGGGTATTCCGATATTTAATCCTCTTGCACCCCGAATGCCCGAATACCTTCGTCATTCACACATTCGGGTCCAAGAAGATTAAATAGGGGCATCTGTCATACCCCAAATTTTTACCACTAAGATTTCCCATCATTGTGAAAATCATCATCACAATATGGAAGAACCATCATACTTCATCAGTCTCCCCAAAGATGGGTGAGCATTCACCACAATCAAAACTAGGGTTTCAAGCCCTCTCTGAGTGCTTAGACAAAGGATCAATCAAGGAATGACATGATCTTCAACTTGTCCAACCTCTCAAGCATCCACAAAGGATCAAAAGGACTCCCACTCCAAGGATTAAGCACAAGGATGCTCCCTTCTAGGTGGATCAGGCCTCAAGATCGACAGTGTCACCAAATTAGGGTTTTGGTCGACCAGGGCCTCCAGATGGAAAATTTTCATCTGGGCATGAGCCAATGATCCAAAACACAACCTAATGAACTCCATGGAACCTCATGGACCCATTCATCAAGTCAATTTTTCCTCAGGGGTTGCACTCATAAAAAATCAGGAATTAAGGTTTCTTGACCTAATTCACCCCTAAGTTGACTTTTGGGACAAAACATGAACCAAGACCTCAAGAGAGGGTTTGAGGGTCTCTAATGAACTATATTGATCCATTTGGAACAATGGATTAATCCAAGAAGCTTGAGCAACAAGTCTCAATTTCATCTGCACAACAATTAGGGTTTTAAGGAAAAAGTCAACTGTAACTTTTACTTTTGACCAGGACATGCTCCCAAGCCCTAAGACATGATTCAATATGCCCTATGACACCCATGGAACATGTCCATCAAGTTTGATTTAGGTCAAGGACATGATTTCCTGAAGAATTGCACAGTTTGGAATTCATCTGATAAAAAGTCAACTGTGCACAAAAGTCAACTTTGACTTTTTGAGATTTTTCACCAAAATGGTTTTTTAACCCTAAAATGATGTTAATGTATGATTTGAAACATCATTCATCAAGAAAAATCAAGAAAAGTTGGATAACTTGTAAAAGGGGTAACCATAAAAACTTAGAAAATTTTCTAAGTTAAAAATAAAGTGACAAGGGCACCAACTTTGAAGGATCATAACTCCTAAACCACAAAGCCATTTTTTTCATCCAAAGATGGATTTGTAACCCTCATTACCCTCTACAAAAACTTTAACTAGACCTAAGTCCAATTCATTAAGGATTTGGAGTTATGGAGTGATCAAAATGGCTGAAAAGTGAAAATGTCACTTTTTCCAACACTTAGTGAAATTTTCACTAAGTCAGAATCTGCCTTCACTTTTTGCCAAATGTAGGGGGATTTTTCACTTGGATTCAAAAGAGATCAAAACCAAACATGTTCAAACAGTTTTTGTATCATGTAAGGGCTTTCCAAAATGGTCAAGAACATTACCAAATTCAACTTACACCATGAGATATGACATTGGCAAGTTGCCTTGCTGAAATCTGTCAAGGGCAAGGCGGAATTTGCAATTTTGCTTAATTTGCCAAAATCATCCAAATTCAAATGCTCCTATCCACTTGGACACATCTGAGGATTGAATCTAAAGGGGACAATCACTGAGCAAAGCCTCCAAAGTCCATGGAACAAGAAATAGCATGTTGAACCTAGAATGGCCAAAATAGGGACAAGACTCCAAATTTGGATTGAAGCATTCAATGGAAGCATCAAGGTGGCATGGACTGAGCCATTCTCATCTGAAATCAGTCAAGACTTATCCAAGACCAAGGTAACCAAAGCTCTGTGCCCTAACCTCTAGTCAATGGCTAGAGGAGACTTGGATTTTCATTTGCCAACATTGGCCAAACCTACTTACCAGTTGCCATTCACTATTCCTTGCAAAACAAACTTGCTCTACTATAAATAGAGCTCAATTGTGATCAGTTTGAGTACACCAAAGCCATCTAACAGATGCTTTCCTCAAAATCTCTTTCTCTTGGCAAAAATGCCTTTCTTAGCAAGGTAGCTATCGGGTTTTGAGTTTGAGAGCTTTTCCAATCAAACCAATCACTCACACACCTCACATACATCATATAGAAGTGATCCAAACACTCACATAACATCTTGAACACAGATTTCACAAAATCACCAGCTGGTTGCTCAAACTTTCAATCAAGTTGCAGCTGAGGTACCACAAATCGTTCCAGCCATTTTCAATCAAGTCCAGGCATTCAAACACACTCCATAGGGTGTAAGGAAGCTGTTCAGATCATCACCACTCATCTGTAACACCTCCAAATCAAAAATCACATTGCACTTGCTGTCACGGCCTAGAGGTAAGCATACACTTGGTCATCTCTCAATTTATGCATATTTCCTCGCACAATAATTTGGCCATATGTTCATAATCATGCATGGAATGTTTTCCCTCAATTAATTGCATTGTTTGAATCGTGTATCAAAAATCCTAGCCTTCATGCAGAAATTAGGGTTCTTGAGGTTTCTTCGTGATTTCATGTTTTATGTTTAATTTAAATGAAATTAAGTGTTATAAACATGATCGTGAGGTTGAGACGAGCATAATGATATGTGGATTACATGCTATGATTAAGTATTCAGTGAGATTGGATGGAAAACGCAAATCAGCCAAACCCAGAACACGCGCGTGTTCTTCAGCTTGTTCTTGGCGCCTTTTTTCCAAATTCAAATATTTGAATTTTGTGATTTTGTTTAATTGATTCAAAAATTAATTTCTCTCTGAGTTTTAATGATTTTGAGTGGATTCTTTTTTTGATAATTCACAAAAATGTTGAAATATTTTATTTTATCAAAAAATCCCAAAAATATTATTTATTGCATATAATTAATATTTTTGCAAAGAATTAATGTTTTAATTGTTTTTAACATTTAAAATATTTTTTCCATCTTGATTTTGCAATTTTTAATGCTTTCTATTTATTTTGTAGGTCAATACTTAATTTTTGAAGCATTAATCCAAGATCACAATTTGTTTTCCATATGTTAAACAATTTTGATCATTTTAATTGAATTTGTATTCAATTAAATACATTTTTGAAAACAAATTAGGGTTTTTGGATTAATTCAACCCTCATAAATCATTTTCAAAACACTTTGGGCCTCTAATAAAGTGTAAGACCCAATCCTTTTTTTTACCAAACCATTTTTGGGCCTCAGTGTATTGTATAAGTCCCGATACCGTCAAAATCAAACGGCGCGATCGTCGCCTTTCGAAAAATAACCTTTTGGGCCTCTCCTCGAGCTATAAGACCCATTCAAAACTTTTGGGCCTCTAATAGAGTGTAAGACCCAACCCCCTTTTAACCAAAACATTTTGGGCCTCACTTATTGTATAAGTCCCGCTGCGTTAAAAGAAAACCTCGGCGCGATCGCCATTTTTAAACGGAAAAATCATTTGGGCCTACCCTCGTGTTATAAGCCCCACTCTTTTTCTTTAAACTTTTTTTGGGCCTCTTGAGAGAGTGTAAGACCCATCCCTTTGTACAGAAAATCTTTTTGGGCCTCAGTCACTTGTATAAGTCCCTCTGTACAAATTCAAACAGTGCGTTCACTGATAAAACCCTGGGCCTCTCCTTGAGCTGTAAGCCCCAAATCTTTCTTTTTCAAAGCACTTTCTCCTTTGATTTTGAATATACTGTTGTTTTCAATCTTTCTTTGTTGAACAACTAACCAAACAGCATGGAAGCTCTACAACCGAGTAAGTGGTTATTGCTTTCATTTACCGCTTTCATATACATATAACTGTATTGTGGGGTTGTTTCACTATAAGTCTTCTTTCATAAACTCATATCAACTGTGTAATAATAGTATAGATATTTAGAGTTTCCCCGGCAACTACGTCTAGAACTAGGTGACGCCGTTTCGTTTATTCGTAGAAATAGACAACTAGATCCCCAATAGGATCACCAGATACAGTCTTCTCTTCGGCTGTCCTCATTAGGAATTGTCAAGAAACTCTACTCCCAGAGATGAATGTATTCTCCGTGAATGGCATCTTTGAGTTTCTTCCAAATTCTCGAACTTTCCTGACTTGATCTATTCCTTGTGAATAGCTTGCCTTGAACTTCTTGGGGTTTGGGGACCCACAGGCTTCTTAAAAGCATCGGCCTCCTCTTGGGCTTAGTACAAGGACCCTACGGCTTCTTAGAAGTATTCACAGCCTCCTCTTAGGCTTCGTATAATGATCTCTTCCTCCGGGAATGATAGCCTTCTCTTGGGCTTAGTACAAGGACCCGTCGGCTTCTTAAAAGTTTCCAGCCTCCTCTTGGGCTTCGTACAAATTGTCCCGACGACCTCCTAGAGGTATAGGAACAGAACTTAGTCATCTGCATAGAACAGTCCTTTCATAGAGTCTACTACTGTTTCTCAAAGCATGGTATAAAAGATGACACTCTAGACTTGGACAGTCTAATCTCCTTGAGTCTCAAAGACATTCTCAAGTAAACCCGTAGACTCGGACAGTCTCAATACCCTTCGGATTTCCTGATTCCTTAAAGAACAGGAATAACCTGGATCCTTGGATCAAATCCTTGAGTACAGTATTGCTCATATAAGAACTGATTTCCTCTTTTAAAATCAGTATACTGGACCTGTCACTCAACTGAAACAGTCACCATAGCCTCCTCTTGGGCTTTGTATAAATGATTCTCCCCAGCGGAGCAAACCTTTCAGCCTCCATCTCGGGCTTCGTACGAGATACCAAAGACTCCCTCGTTGAGTCAAACAACTTTTAGCCTCTCTCTCAGGCTTTGTATGAGACACATAAGAGACTCCCTCGTTGAGTCAATCACCCATTTCGCCTCCATCTCGGGCTTTATACGAGATACAAAAAGGTTCTTATTGAGCCAAACAAACAACAGCCTCTATCTCGGGCTTTGTACGAGATACAAAAAACTCTCTTGTTGAGTCAAATAGCCTTCATCTCAGGCTTTATACGAGATACAAAACGACTCCATCGTCGGGTCAAAACCTTTTAGCCTCTCTCTCGGGCTTTGTACGAGACACATATTAGCCTCCTCTTAGGCTTTATATAAGAAAACCACTGGTTAATCCAATTAACCTTTTAGCATCAAAGTTGTGCCTCGTTCACAGTATACAAACATCAACAACTCCTTTCCCTTTCATCTAATCGCTGTAAGCGGCAAGCCTCTGGATCATCTACATTCATGCCAATGTCCCTCTTTTAGTATGAGAAATTCCTAAGGAAAGATAGCATTGCTCTACACTGAGTTAAAGTCTTCTCCTTCAGGTTAAAATCCCTATAAAGGAAATTATGGCATTGCCGGATTCACAAATCCTGGTTAAAGTGATTCTCCTTTATAACCAGTCACCCAACAGTTGTGACAGACAAACCCTTCTTTAGAGATGACAAATTCTCTCTAAAGTTGAGACCTTTCAGCTTCATATCTTGGGCTTTGAACAAGATACAAATCACCTTTCGCTTCATGTCTTTGGCTTTGAACAAGACACCAAAAACACCCATTTCCTCCCATAGAATAGGAGGAACTACGAACGCTCTGATTTCCCTATTTCGGTAAACGGGAATACGTAGGCATAAGATTGAAAGAAAAATCTTAGCCAGCACACTAAACAAAAAACCCAAATCCCATACTCTCACGTCAAAAAGCATCAGTCCTAACATCTTAATCCTTGTTCCCCGCCAGAAACCTTCTGTCTAGATAAAAAGAAAGAAATCTGTATTGGCGAAAATACAAATAACCAGTTCAAAGGCCCCCCACATTGATAGCATCTGTAACCTAACAGACCGCTGTTTAAACTCAGTATGCAAAGCAGGGTTAATTGGAGACATTTATTTCCCTTCCTTCATCAGCTCACAATAGGATAAAAAATGAATCGACCTGTAGTTTAAGCTCAACCGCAGAGAGCGACCAGCGCTTAAGAACCGCGTCCAAAATCGCTCGCTACACATGGAATTAGAGCAGTAAGTCTTGACCTGAGGTGTGCAAGTAGAGAGGCTCGTTTCATGGGACTTGGAGCAGAAGTCTTTCGCTGAGGGCCTGAGCAAGGAAGTCTTGGGTTCGTGGAACCTGAGAAAGAAATCTCGATTGAGGATCTTGAGCAGAAGTTTTGGACCTTGGGTCTGAGCAAGTGTAAAAGTCTTATGCAGAATGCATAAGCGATTGTAATCATATTTTGATTATAGTGAAAATCTCTTGTGAAGCAAAGGGACTGGACTACTCTCAGTTTGGGAGGAACCAGTATAAATCTTTATATCTTCTGCTATTATTTATTTTCTTCTGTTAACATTCCGCAGCTAAGAATTAACCAGAATCTGAACACCAATTTAGATTCTGAACTCGGATCAGATGCAAACTAAGAAAACAAAAAACACAATTCAACCCCGTTCTTGTGTACTTTTCTCACCTTCAAATGATACTAAGAAATCCCAAAAAAATATGGTTGTGATGGGTATACGACAAGAGTTAGCCCCAAAAGAAGTAGGAAATAAAATCTATTTGCCCCTAGCATGTCACAGTTTTTCTGAAAAAAGAGAAAACAAGTTTTTACGATTGTTTGCAGGGTATCAGAGTTCCCAAATGGTAATCATCAAATGTGAAGAAACTTGTGTCAGAGAACGATCATAAATTTGTTGGCTTGAAATCTCATGATTGTCATGTCTTGATGCAAAAACTTCTACCAGTGGCTATCTGTGGCATTTTACCAAGAAATGTAAAGGTAACTATAATCAGATTGTGCTTATTCTTCAATGTTATATGTAGTAAAGTTATTGATCCTGGAAATTTAGATGACTTCGAACACAAAGTTGCAGTTATCTTGTGCAAATTAGAGATGTTTTCCCTCCATAATTCTTTGACATTATGGTTCACTTAGTTGTTCATCTAGTAAGGGAGATTAGAATTTGTGGTCCTGTTTGTTTATGGTGGATGTATCTGGTAGAGCGTGACATGAAGATTTTTAAAGGTCATAAAAAGAATCATCACCGTCCAGAAGCTTCGATCGTAGAAAGGTACATCACAGAAGAAGCTATTAAGTTTTGTACAAACTATTTATCAGAATCTTCCTTTATAGGAATTCTTGAGTCTCGTCATGATGGATTTTATAATGGTAGAGGTATTCAAGGTTTAAATGTTAAGACATTTTCCCGAGATGTAGTTCTTCAATCACATTTTCATATATTGAATAACCTTAGTGATGTTCAACCTTACTTGACCACTCACAAAAGTATTTTAAAGGAAAAATTCCCCCGGATGAATGAAAAATGATTGTTGACAGAGCATAACAAAATTTTCATAAATTGGTTTAATGAAAGTATTTCTAAAGAGAGTAGTGCATCAGATCTTTGCAAATGGTTGTCAGGCATGCCTAAGTTTACTATAATTACTTGGAGTGCATACGATATTTATAAATATTCATTCTATAAAAAATCAAAGGATGATCGTAGCACCATGCAAAATAGTGGGGTTATGGTTGAGGCTGAATCCATGTACTTTTCTAGTTCCAAATATAACAATCTTGTACTATCATCTAGGACGTACTTTTGGGTCCTTTAGGAGATTTTGAAGATTGACTATGTTTCTTTTAAAGTACCTTTATTTAAGTGCAAGTGGATTGACAATAATACTGGTGTAGAAACCGATGAATTGAAATTCACACGGGTTAATATTCTTAAGGAAACTTATAAGAACGAACCTTTCATCATGGTATCCCAAGTAAAACAAGTTTTTTATGTCACTGATCCTTGTAACACTAAATGGTCAATTGTTCTTCAAGGTAAACATCTTCCTGATAGTACTGATGAAAATCAAGATTTTAACTATAAGACGCCTTGTTTATCAAGACATGTACGTCAAACATCTAAAGAAAATGATTCAGATGATGTGCATGTTATTCGTCGTGATCATAAAAAAGGTATATGGGAAAACTAGTAAGTAAATGTTTTATATGCCTTTGAAATTTATAATTAATCATTTACTCCTTTTTAATCATTGTAGTATATATTTAAAGTTGTTGTTGATTGACCCCTAAATAGTTTCAAATGTTGTTCAAACTATAGGTGCTTAAAACAAATTAGTACAAGTATCATCAACCAACTCAGAAGTCAATTCAATATGAAAAACAGAATGCTCTTCTTCCTCATCAATCTTCTTAATTTTCAATACTCTATGTGGAAAAGGAATCGGTGGTACATACTCTTTTCAGGCTCAACAACAACAGAAGGTTCAGGTTCAGGTTCAGGTTCAGGTTCAGGTTCAGGTTCAGGTGTGACCTCAACAACTTCTTTATTTTTTCTAGGGCTGGTTCTGCAACTTTTTCGGATCTTAAGGACATTGTACTCACATTAGGGTTAGGGACATTAGGATTCACTACTGTTTAGGCAGGTAGTTGGTTTGATCCTTGAGCTTGTTGTATGATATTCATTGAAGTGGAAAGCTGTCTAATTCGTGTTTGCAAGGTCTGAAATCTAGAATTTGTTCGTTGCTGAAACTGGAGCTCATTTACAGCTAATTGCTTGACAAGGTCCTCTAGTGAAGGTTTGGAAGGTGCAAAGGTGGTTACTTGTGGAGGGTTCTGTGGTGGCGGTAATGGTAACATCAATTGTTGTTTTGCTAAAGAAGTAAGCTCATCAAGTGTGGTTTCTAGAGCTTTGTTGTAAGAAGAAACCTGAATCTCATTCACACCTTTTGTTTGGACATAATTGTTTCTAGTTGTAAGTTGTTGGGAGTTGAGTGACATATTCTCAATCAAGGCTTTGGCAGCAGCTGGGGTCTTATACACAAGTGCTCCACCATTATCAGCATCTAAAATGTTTCTATACATTGGTAGCAATCCCTCATAGAAATACTGGATAAGCAACTATTCAGTAATTTGGTGCTGGGGGCATCTGGACACTAACTATTTGAATCTCTCCCAGTATTCAGCCAATGATTCCATGTCAATATGTCTAATAACACATATATCTTTTCTAATTGAGGTAACTCTTGAGGTAGGAAAGTATCTCTCTAGGAAGACTTTCTTCAAATCATTCTAGGTTGTGACAGAATTCGGCTCAAGATAATATAATCAATCTTTGGCAGCACCCTGTAGTGAAAACAGAAGACTCTCAGCTTGATGTGATCTTCTGTGATTCCTTCAGGTCTCAAAGATGTAGAGCACACAACCTAGAATTCCTTCAGATGCATATGTGGGTCCTCACCTACAAGACCATTAAACCTTGACAACAAGTGTATTAAACCAGATTTCAATCCGAGAGGTACAGTAACAGCAGAATATTCAATACATAAAGTATTATAATTCACATCAGGGGCAACAAGTTCTCTAAGAGTTCTTTGGTTAGCCATATTAAATTTAATAGGGAAAAAATCAATAAAGAATGAGAAAACACAAAACTAATTCAGCAATGCAGCAACAATTAGGAAAATACCAACAATGTCCCTATTGAGAAAAAAATGGAAAAATAGAAAAGCGATTAAAATAAAATCTAAAATTTATGAACATATGACTAAAAATCAAATCAAATCAGAATAAGGGTGTGTTTGGATTAGCGGTGAATAGAATTGATTCTAGCATAATTGAGTTTGGTAGAATTGATTTTAACAGAATTGAGTTTAGCAGAATTGATTTATATTTGGATACATTTATGTAAAAGTGAGTTAAACAATAAATTTTAATGTAAAAATCATCCAGAATCAATTCTGGAGATAGAAGCTACAAATTCTAGCTTCAAGTATAATCAATTCTGAAGGTAGAATCAATTCTACTTATGATAAAACAAACACCTCAAAATCACCCAGAATCAATTCTGCACCTTTAGAATTGATTCTGAATATTCCAAAAGCCAATCCAAACATGCTATAAGTCTCTACAAAAAAATTTCGGGTTTTTTTTTAAAATATGAAAATAGAAAATAAATTAGGTAAAATAGGAAAATAAGGAACTTGCGATTTTCAGGATCAAAATATTTTAGAATTTTATTCTAAAAGAGTACTGTTTGTCAATTTTTTTTCTTCTGATTTTCTGTAAAAAAAATTCGGTGCAAATCGAAACAGTAGCTTCTAAACTTACCTGATAGCCAGGAATGCTTACCACTGCACTGCAACCTGAAAAATCAACAAGCAAAAACAAAAAATAAAAAACAAAAATCTCTAACAAAACTCTAGAATTGGCTAAAATCAACAAGAATCCCCAACAACGGCGCCAATTTGATCCGCTGTCGCGCACGAATCAAAATGAGTAATTTTAAAAACGGTAGTTTAGCGACAATGACTCGAGTCGTATCACAAGGATTCTTGTATTGAATTAACCAACTATAGTAAATGTTTATGAGGGTTTTAGGTTTTGATTTAGAAAACAAGAGAAAATAAGTGATTATCAAATAAGATAAAACGGCTTATCCTACTGATTCGGGTTCCGACTTATCATCGACTATTATAATACCAATCCCTAAGTGATTTCGATCCTATTCAATTATGAGATCAATTAGACAAACGCAATCAATATCATATGAATTATGTTCTTATTTACCGCATTAAGCGTGACGATTTAAAGATTAGGCGAATGCTAACGAAGAAGCTAAGTTAACACGCGATTAAAATTAGGAACATGCATACAATCGAATTTAATCAATTCTATCCTATGAACAACAATCGAATTAAGCAAACGAAAGCAATCAAATTAAGCAAATGACTTCATAAAAAAGAATTGAAAGAAATCATATTTAAATTGGTATTAGAATAACCTCATAGCGATGGAACCGTACAATAGGATTTTGCCATTGGGAATTAGTTCTCCATTACAATCTTGCAAAGCAAAGAAAAATAGTGAATAATGTGTAGAAAACTACAGTACCGTGGCTGATCATCTTATATAAAATAAGGATTCGTAATTCTAATTCCAAACGGATTGAAAAACCTAAAAACTGGCCCAAAACTAGTTATTTTCTAAAGTCTAAAACTTCAACGAATTATATGATACTACTCCACTCTGAATCAGCTTTTGCCTTCAACACAAAACTTGTAGCTTTTTGTCTTAGCTTTCCAACGCCTATCAGAATGCATCAATTTGATTCTCGTAGATCAAGTTATGGTCTGCACAGTGAACATATATCAAATAACTATTAATGCTGAAAATAAAATACGAAATTAAATTAAAGGCAAAAATAAACTCAAATATAAAAAACTCAATAAAATTGTAAAATTAATAAAAAAAACCATAGAAATTCCTAAGTACAATAGTAGAAGAATGTGCATCAAAATGCACTGATAATATCCTTTAACACGAACATCATCTTAAGAGTTATGTGACTCTTCACCTATATTTGTTCGCCTGAAAGACAACCCAAGAAGCCTCAGAAGGTTTAGATATCCCATGGGTTGAGTTGGAGTCCTTTAAAAATCTCCAAAATAAGACATCTACTGAGCTCCCAGGGTCAATGAGCATCCGCTTTACATGTCAATTAGGATACTAAACAGTTATCACTATGAGATCATTATTGTGAAAGATGACATTAATGGTGTCATTGTTGGAGAAGGCAAGTATTGATTCTAACTTCTTCACTCACATTATTTCAGTAAAGGCATGCATATTGCTCACTGTCATAATTTATCTGGCATACTTTTGACAGTAAGAATTGGATTCTCTGCCACCAGCAAAGTCTCATACGATGGTGTTTACATCAATATTGGAACATCGTTTCTTCGTCATTATGGAGAATATGATGATTGTGGATGGAGAACGAAAATGAGTGTGACCTAGGTCAGGTTTATTGGGACCCCACAGTGAACAACAATTGCACTTGCTAAAAGTACAATGAGTGATAATCCTTAGCTGTGTAGGGATGTCAATGGATTTTTAGGTTTTTTGTGGTGTTAAAGCAAGCTCACACATGGTTGGTCTATTGGTGTTTAATAAGTGACTTGAATTCCACTATCAATTCAAGGGCTGAGATATTTATAGGAATCCTTTGGGCCTAGATCTTAAGTCCCAAGAAAACTGATACAATATTCTCTCTCTCTCTCTCTCTCACACACACACACACACATGAGAAGTGGAGTTGTTACTCCCCTATGATTCTGGAGAACGTAACTTACTTCTTTAACTGCCTCTCATATTGTTACAAGAGATAAACACATGACATTCCCCACATTTTTATAAGGGGCTAAATGTTCTAAACGATGGGCGCACACTATAATAAAGAGAATTTCTTAACATACCATATAAGTTTCTCAGGCACCTTGTGTGCTTACAAAAATACCCCTCTGTTCCGGATGTGCAAATCCATACGCACCTTTTTTTTTTAATTTTTCAGTTTTTTCCGAATGTGCACATCCGGTAAAAGTTCGCATTTGCAAATACGGAATAAAACCAGATGCAGAATACCAAAAATCCAACAATGTTTCTCACATTCATAAAATAAAATCGAGATTACATTCAGAAATTCGGCATTACATCAACGGAAATTTAAATATTACAAGATCAATAGCCCGGTGGACGCTTCCACATCTCTAAGATGTCTTCGACCGTTCTTCGGATTTTGACGTTCGCCTCGAACTCGAGTGGGAATCGTTCTTTGTAACCGAAAAAATTTTGCCACATCGCTCTAACATCCTCTTGATTCTTGATCTCAAGATTGTTGTAAGCGAAGTTCCCTTCGTTGTCAACCGAAGGTGAATGATACTCAAGCTTCGCAACCTTTCATTTGTCTCGATAAGGTAGGAGATGTTTGATGTCGTCAATGATCTCGCCGATGGAGATGTCCCTCATTAGCTTAAACGTGTGACCGCGTGTTTTGTCGTCGGTGTAGGAGACACTTGCGACATACCAATGGAACTTGATTTCATACAATTGAGACATTTTGAGTTTGTGTGAAAGATATCAAATGAAACCCTTAATTTATAGAAAACTTAGGGTAAAGTAATTTCTGCCTAACTTCTTTCCGGATATACAGATACGGAAAAACCCTATAAATATTGGTTTCGGATGTGTATATCTGGAACTTTCCTGTATTTGCAAATCAGAATATTTTACTGATACATTTTCAATCAGAATTGACTATGTTATGCAACCAATTGCAATGCTTTCATTGGAATAAAATTCATAAGTGCATTAAAAAGGCATATGAATAAAAATTCAATATATTTCACTTCAAAAATGTACATTTTGTCGTACGATTATACAAAAGAGTTAAAACAAAAGTCTCCGTCTAAATCTATCGGAGCTTGACCTTTGGACTTTTCCACATTTGATGCCTTTTCAATTTCATTCAATCTATCGAATTCAACCATCCTTTCAACAAAACTATTCGGCCACGACTCGGCAATTGCGGTTGCATGCGTCGCCCATTGCAGTGATTTCGGTGGTATGGGGCATCCAGGTCTCAAGATAACTTGTACAAAATGTCTTGATTTTGCAAGCCATCTGATACACATCATGCGATCATTTGGATTGGACGGTGGTGCGGTGTAGATTGGAAAAAAGGTTTCCGAAAAATCGTATCGTGTCAAGTCAATACACACCATATTGTACTCGCATGCGATAAGCTGACCCATCTCGTGGAAGCTCATCCATTTTGTCGCGGTGAGAATTCGATACCAAGCTATTATATTAACTTGAATCACATTTATTTTATTTCACCACCTTCTTTGATTTATCCAAGGGAAGGGAGAAATATCAAATACCCACAGTATGCAATGCAAATGCAAACTAAGATTCTAAAGTTCGGGGGTTGGTTATACTTAGGGAAGGTGTTAGCACCCTAGATATCTGTAGTACTCTACAGAAACCTCTTGTTTTATTATGTTTTTTTTTTTGTTTTGCTAAGGGTTTAAGGGTAGATGACCTAGAATTCTATTCCTAAGTGTGCTCGACAAGATATCGCATCTTGTGCCTACATATCATGTCGGGAAGGAATCAGAGCACATGTAGTTCTTCTTGAAGGATACTAAAGTTGTTTAAAGTTTAGGAGAGAAGATGAGTCATCATCTTAAGAAACCACCACAGTTTTTTTTTAAATTGTTTGTATTTGTGGAGTATGGGATTGTATATCCCTTCTTTGATATGATTCACATCTAATTCTCATGTGTGGAGAATTAGGTAAGCTAAAGTTTGATTGTAAAATCAAAATTGAGGGGGGACTAACTTAGGAAGTCTATCCTAAAGTTGTCTAATAAACTTATCTTGAGGGTATAAAAGCTATAGGGAGGTATGATGCAAATGAAATGCACCATGCACAATAATTGATTATCATGCATGGGATTTTCCCTTGGATATTAATGCGATTAATTATTAGATTTATGATAGTGCTAGCAAAGTGGTGCTAGTCTTGTGTCTAGTGACCAAAAGGTTGAATGCGATGCCTAAAAGCAATCGACTTACATGGGTAGAAAATGGGCTCAACGTTGGATCGAGACTTTTAATGTTTTGAAAAGGTTTAAAACAAAAAAAACATTCATTCATCACATACAATAGTAAACACACAAACTCATAAGTAAAGCATGATATCAATCAAAGGTTCTAATCTATTTCACACAAGCGTACGACTAAGCGCATGGAGGGGTATTAATAGGTAACGATTTATTGAGAAAAGAGTTTTGAACTAATAAAAGGTTTATTTTATTTGAGAATTATGTTTAAAATTATTAACTAATTTAAAGTTATGGGTTTTCTAAATAAAAGGTTTTAATTATTTATAGTTTTTATTAATATTATTTCTAGTCTTAAACTTATAAAAAGAAAAGGTTACTTAAAAAAACTTGTTAACTAGAAAAGATTTGATTTTAGTATTTTAATAACATTTTTATTATAAAAGGTTTTTACTAACTAAAAAAAAATTTGACAAAATTCTTAATTAATTAGTTATATTTAATAAAAGAGATTATTTTAGAATATAAAAGAAATTATTTTTTTTAAAAAAGTATTAATGAGAAGCTCTACATTTTATTTTATTTTTCTTTTTAGATAAAAGAAAAGGTTATATTTTAATTAAAAAACCAAATTTAATTATGATGAAAAAAGTTAAATTAATAATAAAAGATTGATTATTAAAAACGGATGGATCAGGTGCTGCAAGGGAGAGAGAGTCCATCATGGACTCTCAAATCTCAACCATGTGATGTGTGTGCACTGTGATCAGATGGATAAAAGGCGAGAGTGTATGATCAGTGTCGTGTGTGCGGGTGTATGAAATCAGTAGGACATGAAAACAAACAGAAGGAAAAGAGCGATACTCTCGTTCTCTCTCTCTCTCTCGTTCCTCTCCGTCTTCTCCCTCGCCTCTCACTCTCTGACAAAGGGGGTTTCAAACCCTAGATTTCAAAATTCGCCGCCATTGATGCTTGCTCTTACTCGCTTCTCTCTGTTCAAAAGCCTCACCACGAAATCATAAACACATGCAAACCCCAATCCCCATAAAACCCTAACCCTAATCCACTATATATGTTCAGAGATTACAAGTTACAAACTGATCAAAAGGAAATGCGAAATCGTAAAGAAAAAAAAGCCAGGTCGTCGATCATTTGAATCAGGTACACGCCTTTACGAATCCCTTTCTCTTCTTCGGAACTCTTAGCCTGTAGGTGTGTGTATGTCATTGTGTCTGTGAATCTCCTTCTGCCAATGCGTGTTATTCTATTGATAGCTGATGTGCTGTTATTTATCTGCAGTGTGTGTGTGTGTGTGTGTGTGTGTGAAGCTTTCTCGTACTTGTGTGTTTTCGCCCCTATGTGTTGTATGTTCTGGTGTTTTTGTATGATTTGAATTGGTGTGTGATTGGTTTGTGTTTCTGGTATGATTACTGATAGGATGGATGGTTGTTGTTTATGATATTTGGTTGGGGAATGGTATGGATGATGAACAACTATGTGATTTTTGTTCTTTACGATGGCATGTGTTTTTTTTTGTTCTGGAGTATTGTTGTTTTTTTGTGTGTATGTGAATCCTTTGGATGAGGGTTTGTACTATTGTCTCGAATCCCCTTTCTTCTGGTATCAATCGTATTTTATAGCCTCAGGATGAATTAATGCTATGATTTTGTAGCGCAATTTTTGTGGTCTTGAAGCACTGTCGCACGGGTACTACAGTTCGATTCATTTTTTATCCTGTTGAGCTGATTAAGGAAGGGAAATAGATGTCTCCAATTAACCCTGCTTGCATACTGAGGTTAAACAGTCAAAACTGTTGGTTTACAGATGCTATTAAGATATGGGGGGCCTTTCTTCGGTTAATTTGTTAATAATGGGATGTTTGGACCATTGGCGAGGTTTTTGGATGATGTGTTTAAATTTGATGCTTTTGGGTTGATTGATGGAGATACTGGATTTTGGGTTTTTGATTAGTGTGCTCGCTAAGATTTTTCAATCTTATGCCTACGTATTCCCGTTTGACGAAACAGGGAAATCAGAGTGATCGTAGTTCCTCCTATTCTATGGGAGGAAAAAGGTTGTTTTGGTGTCTTGTTCAAAGCCCAAGACATGAAGCTAAAGGTGATTTGTATCTTGTTCAAAGCCCAAGATGTGAAGCTGAAAGACTCGACTGGGAGAGAATTTGTCATCTCTAAAGAGGAGTCGTCAATGTTTGTATGTTGTGAGCAAGGCACAAATTAATGCTAAAAGAGGTTGATTGACTCAACCTGGGATTTCTCTATACAAAGCCTAAGAGGAGGCTATTGACCCAACAAGAGGGTGCTAACAAGTGACTGACTCAACAAGAGAGTGCTAACAAGTGACTGACTCAACAAGAGAGTGCTTTTATATGTGTTTTGTACGAAGCCCAAGATGGAGGCTGAAAGGTTTGACTCAACAAGAGAGTCCTTTATACTCAACAAGAGAGTGATTTAGTATCTCGTACGAAGCCCGAGATGGAGGCTAAAAGGAAATTGACTCAACAAGAGAGTCCTTTATACTTAACAAGAGAGTGATTTGTTATCTCGTACAAAGCCCGAGATAGAGGCTAAAAGGAAATTGACTCAACAAGAGAGTCTTTTATACTCAACAAGAGAGTGTTTTTGTATCTCGTACGAAGCCCGAGATGGAGGCTAAAAAGGGTTGACTCAACAAGAGAGTCTTTTATACTCAACAAGAGAGTGTTTTAGTATCTCGTACGAAGCCCGAGATAGAGGCTGAAAGGAAGATTGACTCAACAAGAGAGTCTTTTATACTCAACAAGAGAGTGTTTTTGTATCTCGTACGAAGCCCGAGATGGAGGCTAAAAAGGGTTGACTCAACAAGAGAGTATTTTATACTCAACAAGAGAGTGTTTTAGTATCTCGTACGAAGCCCAAGATAGAGGCTGAAAGGAAGATTGACTCAACAAGAGAGTCTTTTATACTCAACAAGAGAGTTTTTTATCTGGCTTATACGAAGCCTAAGACGGAGGCTAAAAAAGGAAAGGTTTGACTCAACAAGAGAGTCTTTTATACTCAACAAGAGAGTTATTTAGTATCTCGTACGAAGCCCAAGATGGAGGCTAAAAGAGGGTTTGACTCAAAAAGAGAGTCTAAAAAGATCAACTCCGCTGGGGAAAATCATTGTACAAAGCCCAAGAGGAGGCTGAATTTCCTGAGGAAAGGATCCTTATACAAAGCCTAAGAGGAGGCTATCTTCTGCCGAGGATTCTTGAGATCCCGAGACAGGTCCAAATGGGAGAGCCCTCATGAGAGAGGCCAGGTTTCTGATGGAGATTTATCCCGAGTGATCAGGGTTTCTTCCTATGTTTATAAGGAGCTTGAGAATGTCTTTGAGACTCTAGGGGTTTAGACTATCCAAGTCTAGAGTTTTATCTTTTGTACAATGCCCAAGAGGAGGCACGGGCGTTAAGGGATGAGTATCAACCCTAAAGTGGCCAGAGGTTTGACACTGGAAAGACTGCTCTAACAAAGATGACTAAGTTCTGTCTTATACCTCTAAGAGGTCGTCAGGGTCCTTGTATTAAGCCCAAGAGAAGGCATGAGAACTTCTAAGAAGCCGACGGGTCCTTGTACAATGCCCAAGAGGAGGCGGGGATGCTTTTAGGTAGCCTGTGGGTCTCCAAATCAGGAGAAGTTCAAGACATGCTATTCACAGAGAATAGATCAAGCCAGGAAAGTTCTTGAATTTGGAAGATACTCAAGAGATGTTATTCACGGAGAATAGATCAACTCTGGGGAGTAGAGTTTCTTTGACAATTTCTAAGAGTGACAGTCTGAGAAAGGGTTCACCGAGAATGCTGCCTTTCTCTTTGTTCCATATTGTTTAACCCCAAGAGAAGGGAAGACTGTATCTGGTAATCCTATGGGGGGATCTAGTTTTGACTGTATTTAAGAGTGACCAAAAGGCTTTACCTAGTATTAGACGTAGTTGTCGGCGAAAACTCTAAATAACTATACTAGTATATATACAATTGATATATGACAAGTATGAGAAAGTTTATGAAATGAGACTTACAGTGAGCAGCCCCACAATACAGTTATATGTATGAAAGCAGTAAAGGAAGCAGGTAAACACTTACTCGGTTGTAGAGCTTCCATGTTGTTTGGTTCGTTGTTCAACAAAGAAAACTTTGATAACAATATTATATTCAAAATCAAAGGAGAAAGTGTTTTGAAAAGATTGTTAGGGCTTACAGCTCAAGGAGAGACCCAAGTTTTAACGATGATTGCACCGTTGTTTTGTAAATCGTACAGATGGACTTATGCAATAAATGAGGCCCAAAATTGTTTTATGTACAAAGGGGGTTGGGTCTTACACTCTATTAGAGGCCCAAGGAAACTTAAAGAAAAGAAATAGGGCTTATAACACGAGGGTAGGCCCAGATGAAATGTTTTGAAAACGACGATCATGCCGTGGTTTTAGAAAACACTGTGGGACTTATACAATGCATTGAGGCCGAAAAAGGTTTTTGTACAACAAGGATTGGGTCTTACACTCTATTAGAGGCCCAAATAAACTTAAAGAAAAGAAACGAGGCTTATAACACGAGGGTAGGCCCAGGGTTTTGATTTTTGAACTGGCGATCCCGCCGAGATTTTTCTTTTAACGCAGGGGGACTTATACAATATCTGAGGCCCAAAATTGTTTGCTTAAAAGGGGGTTGGGTCTTACACTCTATTAGAGGCCCAAAGTGTTTGAAAATGATTGATGAGGGTTGCAATCAAAGAAACCCTAATTTTGTTTTCCTTTAAAAGTAAATATTTAAAGAAAATCAATAAAAATGATAAAAATACCAAATAAGTTTGAATAAACCACTTGTGATTTTTGTTTAAGGTTTGAAAAATGAGGTTTTAATCACAAGATGAATTAAAACTCATTTGGTTTTGATTTTCAAGGTAAATATTCACTTTTAAAATGTTTAAAAACAATTAAAAATGAATTTATTCACAAAAATACCAATTATATTAAATAAATAATATAAATTTGATATTTTGTGGAATAAAATATTTCAACATTTTTGTGATTTTTTGCAAAAAGAACCAATAAAAATGATAAAAATTGAGTGAGAAATTAATTTTTCAAATCATTAATAAAATAATATGAAAAACTAAAAATAGGAAAAAGTGATAAAAAAAAGAGGTCTGGGGCGAGGGGGATTCGAACCCCAGACCTCTCGCTTGCCAATACTCACAAACATACTAGTGTTTCCACTAGGGCGCAATGCCAAATCATTATATACATGGCAAATGAAAAACATAAGGCAAACTTGGTTGGAAAACCTGAAGAATTGCGCCATGGCCATCTTCTTCCTCCAGCTCGTGCATGAAGCACCCTATCTCACTCGTCTCTCAACCATTTGACATGATTCGAACACCAAACTCATGTGTTTTTTCACAAGGATCATGATGGCAATATTCAATTTTGTTGAAATGGATTGAATCATAACATAACAAGTTACAACCTGAAGAACCCTAAAATTGGCATGAACTCAAAGAAATCCTATATACGAATTGTAAACAACGATTGATTGAGGGAAAACACTCAACATATGATGACAAGCAATTGGAAAAAGTATCATGCGAGGAAATATGCATGGATCATGTTTTGAGAGTTTTGAAGCTTACCTTGATGCAAGCTGAAATGGAAATCTGCACAGGTGGTGTTTCAGAAGTGATTTGATGATCCCTACAACTTCAATGGATGTTGTGGAGTGGATCGCAAGCCTTGGAACACTTTGAAAACCTTTGGATTAAGTTGGAGGAATCCAACTGCAGAATTGAGGCATAATGGTTTGGTTGAAGAGTGATTTTGAGCTAAAGGTGTTACAGTTGGTGTTTAAGTGTTTGGACACCTCAGATACATCATATGTGATGTGTTTGAGCAATTGGAATGGATTGCTTAAGGCTTCAACTCAAAACCCGATGGTGGTTGCTCAAAAACAAAGAAATTTGGTACTTAAGAGAGAATGAGAGAAAGCAATGTTGTAAGTTGCTTTGGTGTGATTTGAATGTTCAATTGGAACCTTTATTTATAGGTGATCAACTCTTGTATTGGAGGAATAGTGAATGGCTGCTGGATCATATCACACTCAATGGCTTTCGCTTGGTGGCATTTCTTCTCATGCAAGGCAACCTAGCCCCTCCCAAGAGCAGGGCTATGTCTTGACCAAATCCACATTCTTCAGATGTTTTTATTGTTGTTTAATCAGAGAACTTGACTGAGTAGAGTGGCTTTGTTGAAAGTGCCCTATTTCACATAAATGCCTTTGAATTCAAGGCATATATGCCAAAATGCATTAATCTCAAGTTGGAAGATCCCTTGGCTTTTGGACTCAGCTTTATCAGTTGGATTAGGATCAGATTAGATGAATGTAGCATAGGGATCATTGGCCTTGACTCAGAAATCATGTAAAGCAAGAAATCCTTCAAACTGATTTTTCATGACAGCCTTGACATAGTGTGTTGTAGCAGCCACAATTCTTGGCTCAAGTTTATTTGTTTCATGCCAATAAGTGCTTTGGATTCTCAGCAACATTTGCAACAACATTGATGTTTACACCTTGCATTGATTCAGCTTGCAACTATGTGAATAAACCTCACAAGTTTTGGTGTTTTCAACAAAATCTGTCTTGGACACAAATTTGTCTAAGTGTTGGAAAAGTTGTACTTTCATGTTTTTAGTGATTTTTATCCAACCATAACTTGAAATCCATGAGGAATTGGAATGAGTTGTGTTTGAAGCTTTTGTAGAGTGCCATGAGAGCTACAAATCCATATTTGGATCAGCCAAAATGGTTGCTTGGATCTCAAGTTATGATCCTTTGAAGTTGGTACCCTAGCCACTTTATTTCATGACTTAGAAAAATTCTAAGTTTTTATGGTTACCCCCCCCTTTTACAAGTTATCCCACGTTCTTTGGTTTTTCTTGATGAATGTTGATTCAGATCACACATTAACATCATTTTAGGGTTAAGGAAGCAAAATTGACAAAAAAAATCAAAAAGTCAAACTTTGACTTTTTTGGCACGTTGACTTTTTATCAGATGAATTTCAAACTGTGCGATCCTCTATGAAATCAAGTCCTTGACCTAAATCAAACTTGATGGATTGATTTCATAGGTGCTATAGGGTATATTGAATCATTTCCTAGGGTTTGGGAGCATGTCCTGGTCAAAAGTCAAAGGCACAGTTGACTTTTTTCATCAAAACCCTAATTGTGGTTCAGATGAAATTAAAACTTGTTGATCAGGCTTCTGGGATCAATCCGTTGTTGCAAATGGATCAATGTGGTGTGTTGGAGACCCTCAAATCATGTCTTGAGATCTTGGCTCATGATTTGTCCCAAAAGTCAACTTAGGGGTGAATTAGGTCAAGAAACCCTAATTCCTGATTTTTTATGAATGCATCCCCTGAGGCTAAATTGACTTGATGATTGGGCCCATGAGGTCCCTTGGAGTGTCTTAGGTTATGCTTTGAAGCATTGGCTCATGCCCAGAGGAAAATTTCCACCTGGAGGCCCTGGTCGACCAAAACCCTAATTTGGTGACACTGGCGATCTTGAGGCTTGGTCCACTTAGAATGCTGCAACCTTGTGCTTGATTCTTGCTGTGGGAGTCCTCTTGATCCTTTGTGGATGTTTGAGAGGTTAGAAAAGTTGAAGATCATGTCAATTCTTGATTGATCCTTTGTCTAAAGCTCAGAGAGGGCTTGAAACCCTAATCTTTGATAGTAGTGAATGCTCACCCATCTTTGGGGAGACTGATGAGGCATGAAGGTTCCTCCATATTGTGATGATGATTTGCACAATGATGGGAACTCTTAGTGGTCAAAATTTGGGGTATGACAGATTTCAAATTGAAAATAGTATGATTTGCTGTTGGTTCCGGTTTTAAGAAAGAAATGAAAACCAATATTTTAGCTGAACATGTTTTGAAATTGTCTGTTGGCTGTTTTAGAATGCCTATGATTTCCTTCCGTTTTCATCTCGGCATGTAAAAACATGTTTTGGAACGCCTTTGAATATCTTTATGAGCTGTGCTTATGAACTGTTTTTGGAAAATTCTAATCTGATTTTTTTGATGAGACGTGTATTGATGACCTTGTCCTGATATTTTGTATCTTTTTTTCCTTTCCAACTCAATATGTATGATTATGCTGCTACAATAACCGTTCAATTAGCATAAACTTCTTGTCTTGTCTTCGCAGAACAATGCTGATAATGTCAAAGATCTGATCCCTAAAACTGAAGCTGCTGGACCATTTGTAAGCCTTTGTTCACACAGCAAAAACTCATACGTGAAGTTAACCAAATTCTTCTTTGACTTTTGAGAGGCTGCGGTGTTATACAGGAGTTTACTGCACTTCTCATGGCTTGGAGAATTCTGGACCAAGGTGAGCTTTCCACCTTCATTTTGAATCATATTGATGATTTACTATGTATTTCCTTATTCTATGATTTGGACATAATTTTGGATGCAGGGACTTCGCCAAGTTTATGATGCACGATTTCTGCCAGAAGACTAGATGCCAAAGGCCTTAACGTATCAAAGCACACCCACTTAGTCTCAACCCGATTCCTTCATTCCAACAAAGAGTCAATCAGAGGAAATAAACCTCCCCTGAAATCAGCTCCAAGGACATGTTCCCGGTACATTGATAACTCCTTTCTAGTCAGTACATGCTACAGTAAATTCACAAAGCTTTTACACATATTTCCCTTATATGGCCTTATATAATCAATATAGCTTTTCAACAGATACATAAAAAAACTGTCTTGACTTGTGCGCCTTTGATTTCAGTGAAATGAGTTCTCCGAGGAGGAAACCTTTTCAGGGCCAGGAACCGATGTAGCAGCAACCACCAGAGGCAAGAATTAAGGACTATTTGTTTGGATAGAAGCATCGCCACTAGTGGACTCTCCGTAACTATCCTGAATGAACAGGTATTTGAATGGTGTCTGTTTACTTGTTATGATTGAGTTCTTATTTTGTTTCAAACCTGCTAGATTATGTCGACGACAATTTGGAACCTGTGATTTGATTGTTAGATCTTGCCATGGTTTATCTTTTCGTATTTATGTAGGATTATGCTTGTAAATGTATGGAAGTGATTTCTGAAAACCTTCATATGGCTGTTATGAACTCGTTATGGGATGAACATGATTCATGATTCAGCTCTAGGAACTTTTGTCCTTTGTTTCTTTGGTTTAATTTCTTAACTTCAACTACTTTCCTTTTGTAGCAGGCTTAAGGAAAAGAGGTTATCTGCACTTTCAACAGTAGGCTGATTTTTAGCTTTTGGTCCATTGCCGGATCACGTATGCCCTTGTCGTGATGGCTTTATGAATTTAGAACATAGGGCCTTGTAATCAATTCACCTTTTGGATGCATAGGGTCTTTTGGACGAAATGTTTGAGGTTCTTCAGGATGGCTTTGAATGATTTAGCTTAGATTTCATTTCCTTGAAAATCATATACATTGTATATCCTTAATTCCAAGTTCTTGTAGTGTTAGCCTATCATCCTTAGGATGGACAGATAAGTGAATCCTAGAGGAATGCCTCCATACTGGCGGTGTATTTTATATTTTGCTTTGGGCATAATCTCCTTGTAACAAATTGTAGACTTTCGTAATAACACTAGAGATTTAATGTCTTCAAATTGGATTGGATGATGAATATGAAGAAATAATATCCTTGCATTTATAACTTGGACTCTTGTATAGTGAGATATTCTGAATTTCCAAGTTTGAACTTGTGATGACTTTAGGTGTCTTGGAATCCACTTTGGACTAAACATTCTCACATTTTTTATTGATGAGTTGTTGACTCCTAAGGCAACTCCTTGTGAACTTAGAATGAATTTGCTTGACATTGAGATTTGAACTCCTTTTCAATAAAATTACGAATCCAAATTGAATTCGATTTTATCAAACTTGCGCTTATAAAGGGAATTTGAGTTCTGTTCGGACTTGGAATGGCATCCTAATCTTTTGACAATCTTGAATATTTAAACCCAGTTTGAAATTAATGACATTATTGGGGTGCACTTCTAATTAACCTTCAACTCAACGAAGCTCTTAATTTCTAACACTAAAAAACACAAATAACTCGTTTCACAAGCAATAAGTTTTTTTTTTAATAATGGTGTTTTGAATATTAAAATACAACTCTTCATATCACTTGCCTCACGACTTTGAACTTTTAGCAATCCAACTATCGAATTCTTGGTAATTTTCTTTACTTGATGATCTTAGCAGAAGAACAATGCGTTGGAATCCCTAGAAATAACGATACTCCTTGTACTGCAACTCATTATCAAATTCAACCAGTTCTCATACGACCATGTCCAAGCCA
Source organism: Lathyrus tuberosus (assembly GCA_022829125.1). Classification (NCBI taxonomy): domain Eukaryota; kingdom Viridiplantae; phylum Streptophyta; class Magnoliopsida; order Fabales; family Fabaceae; genus Lathyrus; species Lathyrus tuberosus. Next base: position 6,739,590 of record JALAZF010000196.1, on the reverse strand, counting down.
ATGGACAGAAAACTCAATCCTTCCTGGGGAAACATCTGAGAGATTCTGTGGGAAGAAAAGCTTTGAAATGGTTTTGGGACCAAAAGGGTGAAGGCGCAATCACACAAGAGTCCACACACACTTTGAAAATACTAGAGAACCTCCACAAACACACACACACACACAGCACAACCTTCAAAACCTTGAATGTTCTGCAGCAGCACCTATACTCTAAAGAGAAACAAACAGACAAAGCTAGATAAAGCGGTTAGTTATGCACAGATGATTGACCTAATATGTTATGCAAAGAATAAGGTAGGGATCTTAGGGTCACAAATTAGGGTGTGACAGATGCCCCTATTTAAGTTTCTTCTATCCGGAGATATGGAGATCGAAATCTTCGTCTCGACGAGATAGGAGGGACTTAAATACAAACATGCATAATTTTTGGCCCTAAGATGCCACCAAATGCACAAACTATGGTATGAAATAATATGATTTGCAAGCCAAAGATCCTGTGAGGAATAATGTCACAGGGGATAACTGTAGTTGAAAGGTTGAAACACAGCTAAAGAAATGGAAGACCCGACGAAGACGACTCGACAAGACGAGACTCCACGGGGAAGAGACTCAACTCCACTGGGGACGAAACTACCAACTGACAATCACATGGCAATCTTAAACACAGGGTGATGAACTTGCGATGAAATCTTCTAACGAAATCCACTTGAGGATCCTGCTATAGTGGTCAACCGGAGGAATATTCAAGAGATATCAACTGGAGGAGCCTATTGTTGAGTCTTAGAACCTCTTCTGAGAATACCTTCTTCGAAGGTTTTATTGAAAATGTGTCCACTGTCAAAGATACTGGGGAATCTACTGAGAAAAAATGACTGCCCGTCAAAGTTTAAAATTAACCAGGGAATCTACTGTCGAGATCCTGGAAATAAGCGACTGTTGGTCGAAGTTTAAAGTTAACTAGGGAAATCTACTGCCAAGATCCTGGAAATAGAGAAACATCTTTTGTTGAAGTCTGCTGGAGATCTACTGCCGAGAATATCCAAAGAATTTAAAAATGAAATACCTACTGCCGAGGTCTTCTGGAAATCTACTGCCGAGAATAACCAGGAAAATACCTTCTGATAATCAAGCAATTTGTTTAAAGGATAATAAACTTCCCCTCGTCTTGGGTCAGGAGCCACGAACTGGTCTTAGTTTCTTCTTTAATCAAGTATTTCACTTGAAAAGGGTAAAATATAAACCTCCCCTCGTCTCGGGTCATAGGCCACAAACTGGTATCCGTTTCTTTTTTAGGGGATAGAATATCCACTACCGGTTTACTGGGTAGTTCACAAAGAAAGATCATCAACTACCGGTTTATTGGGTAGTCCTCAAAGAAAATATTGTCTGCTACCATTTTACTGGGTAGTCTATAAAGAAAATTTTGTTACCGATTTACTAGGTAGTCTTTAAAGAAAATATTAACTGCTACCGGTTTACTGGGTAGGAAAAATATTACTTGCTACCAATTTACTGGGTAGTCTATAAAGAAAATATTACTTGCTACCGGTTTACTGGGAGAAAAAATATTGTCTGCTACCGATTTACTGGGTAGTCTTTAAAGAAAATATTAACTGCTACCGGTTTACTGGGTAGAAAAATATTGCCTGCTACCGATTTACTGGGTAGTCTTTAAAGAAAATGTCACCTGCTACCGATTTACTGGGTAGTCAGCGAAGGAAAGATTATCTGCTGGGGATAGACAAACTGCCTTGAGGTGACTGTTATTTGTCATCCAAATAGAAAACTGAGCTCAAATAAAGAGCTACCACTTGTTGTCTGGGTTTGAATCCCATGAAATGTTGAAATAACTGCTGGAGAAATAACTTTTGTCTTCTATAGAGATCTTCAAATAAACTCTTCTTGGGGAGACAAAGTGCAAAATAAATGCACGCTCAGTCTAGGTTCAAAAGCCTAGAGATATCAAAAAATGTGATTGTCAGGGGCCAAAGTTCAATTCAGGAAATAACTGAAAAGAAACGGTCAAGCAAGACTCCATCCATTAAGGAATGAACTCAAAGGGTTTATCTTTATCTAAAAATGGAAAAGAAAACTAAAGCAACCATCTTCCACGAGGATCGAACTCAGTGGGGAATTAGAAAGGATGTGCTCTTTCTGCCTAGGGCTGACGAATCTACTTGGAGGGAGCAGACAAAACCCAGTCACTTGGGGATAAGCGCAATCAAAGTGAAAGAACAAACAAACAAACAAACACAAAGATGCGAGATGAAAAATGCGCACATGCCATGAATCTATATGAATGTATGACATGTTATGCTTATGCTTATGCTGACAAAACATCGAAGAAGGAGTAAACTGGAGATGAAAACAAGCATCTCGATACGGATACTCGGCCAGTCTTCGTACTACAAGAAGCATCACTGGGGATGAATGGAAAGCCATATATGGAAACATGTCCTGCTTCAAGGTTTCAAACTTATCTGGGGAAAAGAGAGCACTCCACTTGGGGATGAACATCGTGACTTCACTTGGGATTCTCAAGATGAACCTTGTAATTCTGTTGGGGATGAGAAAGATTCACTAGGAATGAATCAAACTCATGATCGAAGAGACTTCATGGGGGATAAAATAAATATCCACTGGGAGCTGAAGTAGTCTAGATGAGAGTTGTAACTGGATAAAAATAAATATCCACTTAATCAGGGAAGCCTGAATCAATATAGCAGTTGAAAATATCAGATATAAAACTTCGAGGGGAAGAAATAAACATCTGCCTTCATTGGAGAAGATTGAGAAAATCCAATGAGGAGTGAAATAAACACTCGCTTCGCTGGGGAAGGTTGAAACCAAAGAAACTCATTGAGGATTCTTAGATTGCCGACTGGGGAAATCCTGCGTCAAACAGTGCCATCACTTCTCGATGTAGAGATTCACTGGGAAATGGTCGTGACTACTTGAAGTAGAAACTTACTGGGGAGTCGTCACATTACTCGGGATAGAAACTCTTTGAGACATGGATTACGGAGACTGTTATGAGACTGATGTAACTCTGTATTGATGAACTGCATGGTGGTCGCCATTTTGAACAACAGTTTCTATGAACAGATGAAATAATCTTCAATTCTCAAATGCCCCAGATCACATGGTTTGTGAGAATAAGTCGTCCTAAGAGGATTTTACAGAAAACTTGGCGTCCAACTGTCCCAATGTTTTCAAACTCTTGGAGAGATTTGTCGAATCTCGACGTAACTGCCCCTGATTGACTGCATTACATATAACTGAGTCTTCAAACTTGGAGAGATTTATCAAATCTCGACGTAACTGCCCCAGACTAACGATGCTCCTAGTCTTCGAACCTGCCCCTTGAGGTCAGACGGTGAAAGAAACAGCTAGGAAACAACTTGCCCCTGCTCAATAAAGACTTCAGGTATCGTGCCCCTGGGTATAATGATCCTTTTGAAATGATTCGCCATTTATTCATCAGAGTTTCAAATCTCAAAAGATCTAGCTCATCGCTGATGCTCGTACGCTAGCTTCTATGACGTCAAGCAATGTTAACAAGCAAAAAAATGTTAATTCCGAAATTGCTAATGCAACATATGTTTGTCCTGAAAGTTTATTTAAAATATTTTTGTGATTGAATTACCAATTTTATAATGCCAACGCAAGTTTTTGGGCATAGCTCATAGGAGTCAGGAAATGTTATCTCATCGAGTATGCTTTTGAAATAAACCCTACTTCAATTAGGACTTTTGAGGGTTATACCATGGATTGGTTTACGGTTAAAGAAACAAAAGATATAAGGCTCAAAGTTCGTTTGTACCCACCCAATCTTCGTGATATTTTTACTCCATTTTTGTTAACTTAATCACCCTGCCCCAGGTTAAGAATGAAGGTTTTTTTTATTCAAAAGAAGAAAGTTCATACTTCAAAGGCTCAAAAGGGTTAAAGAGGGTCTATCTCCCTTATATATCAGGTGTTTAGGATTTTTGAAATAATGCCTTATATCATCAATATAGTTTTATTCAAAAGCATACAACGATAGATTTTGCGTTTGATTTCGTCATCCTCCCTTCAATTCTCTGCCGAGGCAAGAGATTGGGCAACATTGGCATTATAAAATAGAAAAAGAATTTTAAAATGAGTGAAACAAATGGATTTATTCAAGACAAACATTATTCATTGCATCGGTTTTTCAAAATAACAAGTTTTTACTCGCAAATAACGAATGCATTAACAAACAAGGAGCATTACATGCGAAAAGCATCAAATTAACTAAAGCTTTGAGGAGACTGTCTCAGTTTGAGCTTATGGTTTTCACATTAGGTCTAGAGTTTCCAAAGACAAGACACTATGTCGCATTAGCCTTTACACCTCATTCAACAGTAATCACCACTGGTTTTTGCATATTAAAGCGCGGGACTACGACACTCATCCTTTCTCTAGGGATATGAAGAAGTTCCTAATCCAACATATCTTGGAGATCCCTCTTCACGACAGAACATCCACGTGGATTCCTTGAGCAAATTTTGCAAGAAGCATGGTTATGCTCATAGTGGGTAAGCCTACACAAATCGGCATGCAGATCCACCAAAGATCCTCTTATTGAATTCACGTCAGAAATACGGTGTTCTTCGAGACATTCTTCCACAGGGCTTTCATACTTGGGCAACAGACTTGTTGAGATGTTGGGCCCAGAATCCTCAAAAGACAAAATGCCACTTTGCACTGACTTCTGTACTTTAGGTTTCAAAGCATAACAATGTTCAATGTCATGACCGGGTGCCCCTAGATGAAATGGACAAAAACAATCAGACTTAAACCACCATGGGAGATTCTTTGGAATGGTCGGCGGTTTCCTTGTTTGCACCAGATTCTTCTGTACTAAAGCAGGATATAACTCAGAATAGGCCATTGGGATTGGGTTAAACTGATCCACGTATTTTTTACTTTTGCTACGAGATCCTTTATACTTTTCCCGCGAAATGGCCTCAGCAACTTATTCCTTCTTCTTGAGCAAACCCTCTATAAGATCCTTAGAGCTGTTAGGAATGTTAATGGGAATCATGGAAATGGGCACTGGTGTGACTTCAGAAGTCTCAGTCCCTTGAAACGGAGTTTGAGAAATATGAGGAGAAGGTTGATTTCGAGCAGCAATCAAAGTTTCAACCAAAATAGAGAGCCTTTCCACACCAGCCCTTAAAGCAGTTACTTCCTTGCGGAGTTCACGATTTTCTTGCTCAATTTTATCCATCCTTCTTCTTTGATTGGCCTGAGTATCGTATCGACGATTCAGCTTGACTGAGAAGAGAAACATGAATGAGAACCAGGAAAGCAAAGGAATACAAATGCAAATGATGCGCATGATGCAGCATGAACTTCAAGGAACTCAAAAGTGTATTTTAAGTATCATAATCGGAAACTCATTTTATTATAAAATTAAAAAAGTTTTTCATAACAGCCAATTCACATTCAAAGTTTTATCATAATAAACAACAGAATACAAAGGGAACTAGGAGTCTAATCCACTAGACGACGCTCCTTCTCTTCCATGGAGTTATTCGGTCAGCTTGTCGATCTGCTCTTGCATCCTGGCTTTGTCGAGAGTAAGCTTCTATACTTCTGCCCTCAACCTTGAAACTTCGCTTGATTCAGATACAAGAGGCTTGGGACGGGGATATGGCATCATCAAGATGAGAGCCCTTTCGCGTGCCCATGTTAAGCAAGCTTCAGTAACTGTACAATTAGGATTCTCTATTACAGTCATTCCTTGTCTGTTTATAGGGCGCCACGCAAACATAATTTCGATTCTTAATTCGAGATTCTCTCCTTGATAGAAGAAAGTTCTGGTCAGGTTGACTGGATCGGGTACTTCCTCTATTGGATGCCCCAGTTGACGACGGGCGAGTACAGAATTGTAACTGATGCATCCCTTTGTGCCAAGAAGAGGCACATTGGGAAAAACTCCACAGCTATGAATCATGGGAATTCCACCATACATCGGATCATACTATACAACGTATGAGTGAGAAAGAGCCATGAGCTTCACGGGCCATTCTGTACAGTCCTTCACATCCCAAAAAGTCATCAACCTCAGTAGGTGCGAAATAAACCACCTATAGAGGATAACAATGCAACATATAATTCTTCCTTCTCCTTTCAGAACTTTCGAGTGGATGGCGTGATAGGCGTCGGCCAGCAGTGTAGGAACTGGATTTCTGAGCATGAAGATTCTGATTGCGTGGACATCGACGAAATATTCAACGTTTGGAAACAAGAATAAACCATAGGCCAGCAGTGTGAAAATGTTCTCGAAGGCTTCAATGTTTCCTATGTTAGCAAAGTGTCAAGCCTTCTCGAACAGGAACTGGGCAGGCAAACCGTCAATTCCCCCTTTTACCGTCATATAAGTTTGGATCTCGAGCAGCTTTATGCGGGTCACTCTCGCGATATCTTCCTGGCTAGATCTTCCTTCTGAGCCGGAGAATGGAGGTCAATCTTTGACAGGAATACCCAACAGAGCGGAATACTCCTCCACCGTAGGCATCAACTGGAAATCTGGGAAAATGAAGCAGTGGTATATTGGGCTGTAGAGCTGAACGAGCGTCTCTAACAGACCAGCGGCTACTCGAACTTGCAACAGCGGGAGGATTCTTCCATATTTCTCAGCGAAAGCCTCTGGATCCTTGATTTGACCTCCTAGTTCCCTTAACTGTTCAACATCGGGAACCTTGAAGATGGATGGCAAAACTCCTTTCTTTCCGTAATCCATTTTACGATTGACTCTAAAATAACTTTTAAGTTCCTTGAAGGGATGAGAATGAGAATGCAAATGCGATGCAACAAGATTCATGGAACTCATCTATTTATAATCATCATGGAATATCAAAGGACATCATTTAAAAAACATTAAAAACAGTTACGATAATCAGTATCCGGAATATTAAAACGGATTCATTAATAATGCGCCGGTACACTTTCCAAGAGTCATAACGGAAAAGCTAAATAAAAGCTAATAATGATGGATCTAAGGAGACTCTTCCAACGGTCTTCGTTTGACTTCTTCTTCCAATTGAGCCTCCAAGGTATTGATTAAGGACTAGAGTGGCCTTTTTTTTAAGAATTTCTCCTTTTGTAGTCATGTTAGCTCGAATATTTGCCTAAAATAGGAAATGGATACTTGTCTTGAATAATTAACTCCATTAGCTGAGAATATTCTTCAAGAGTTGTCACCAACTGATAATAAGACTGCAGTAGAGTAGATAGAATTCCCTTATCAATCTTCACATTCGACAGAGGTAGCAGCTTCCCATATTTGGTCTTGAACCCTTCTTTATCTATTAACAAAACCTTCCATCTCCTTAGATCGTCCAGGTTATGACTCTTGTGAGTGTACTTCAACGTTTTCTTTCTTCCAGAGTCCATGATATCCCTATGATGTTTACAAACACAACAAAGTTCCATGAATCTTTATGAAATAATGCTCATGAATGCATGTATGCAAACACACAAAGCACAAAGCACACACAAGCAAAACAAATAGGCAAAGAGTCATAGGTTTGAAAGGTCTTGAGCGTGGAGCCAAGGTCTAACCATCCCAATAGTTGTGTACTATGGTTTCAAATGTACCTGCCGAACGGGTTCTACAAAGTTCCCAGAGTATACAACCCATCTTTCGGATATTATCGATTTTCCAAATCACTTGGTAGTCAATAATATTCTCAAGAGAATCTCGTCTGAGTGTAGTATCGTGTAGCAACTAATTCAGGAATAGACTCCCTCATAGTCCCCGCACTACATCCTAATAGGCCAAGTTATGTTAAAGGTAACTACGGTTCTCAGTCTCGATGGCCTTTAGATCGAAATAATATCGTCTTCACGAATGGACTCGTTGAACAATATTAATCTCGAGAGGGCCTAAACTAAGTGGTGATGTCTCAATTCAACTTCTTCGGGAATCGACTCCCTCAAAGTCTCCTTGAATATATCACCGTCCTATCATAATTTTCTCTCAAGTCCGGGTGTAGGACTTATCTCACCACTCAAAGTGACAACCCAAGCAAACATAACAGATACAAATATATAACAAATAACATAATTAAACAAGTTAGGGGGAACCCTCTTATGAGAATCCCCAGTGAAGTCGCCATTTCTGTCGCGGTGAGAATTGGATACCAAGCTATTATATTAACTTGAATCACATTTCTTTTATTTCACCACCGTCTTTGATTTATCCAAGGGAAGGGAGAAAGATCGAATACCCACGGTATGCAATGCAAATGCAAACTAAGATTCTAAAGTTCGGGGGTTGGTTATACCTAGGGAAGGTGTTAGCACCCTAGATATCTGTAGTACTCTACAGGAACCTCTTGTTTTATTATGTTATTTGTTTTTTTGTTTTGCTAAGGGTTTAAGGGTATGTGACCTAGAATTCTATTCCTAAGTGTGCTCGACAAGATATCGCATCTTGTGCCTACATATCCTGTCGGGAAGGAATCAGAGCACATGTAGTTCCTCTTGAAGGATACTAAAGTTGTTTAAAGTTTAGGAGAGAAGATGAGTCATCATCTTAAGAAACCACCACAGTTTTTTTTTTAAATTGTTTGTATTTGTGGGGTATGGGATTGTATGTCCCTTCTTTGAGATGATTCACATCTAATTCTCTTGTGTGGAGAATTAGGTAAGCTAAAGTTTGATTGTAAAATCAAAATTGAGGGGGGACTAATTTAGGAATTCTATCCTAAAGTTGTCTAATAAACTTATCTTGAGGGTATAAAAGCTATAGGGAGGTATAATGCAAATGAAATGCACCATGCACAATAATTGATTATCATGCATGGGACTTTTCCTTGGATATTAATGCGATTAATTATTAGATTTACGAGAGTGCTAGCAAAGTGGTGCTAGTCTTGTGTCTAGTGACCAAACGGTTGAATGCGATGCCTAAAGGCAATCAACTTACATGGGTAGAAAATGGGCCCAACGTTGGATCGAGAGTTTTAATATTTTGAAAAGGTTTAGAACAAAAAAACATACATTCATCACATATAATAGTAAACACACAAACTCATAAGTAAAGCATGATATCAATCAAAGGTTCTAATCTATTTCACACAAGCGTACGACTAAGCGCAGGGAGGGGTATTAATAGGGAACGATTTATTGAGAAAAGAGTTTTGAACTAATAAAAGGTTTATTTTATTAGAGAATTATGTTTAAAATTATTAACTAATTTAAAGTTATGGGTTTTCTAAATAAAAGGTTTTAATTATTTAAAGTTTTTATTAATATTATTTCTAGTCTTAAACTTATAAAAAGAAAAGGTTACTTAAAAAATCTTGTTAACTGGAAAAGATTTGATTTTAGTATTTTAATAACATTTTTATTATAAAAGGTTTTTACTAACTAAAAAAAATTTGACAAAAGTCTTAATTAATTAGTTATATTTAATAAAAGAAATTATTTTAGAATATAAAAGAAATTTTTTTTTTTAAGTATTAATGAGAAGCTCTACATTTTATTTTATTTTTCTTTTTAGATAAAAGAAAAGGTTATATTTTAATAAAAAAAGCAAATTTAATTATGATGAAAAAAGTTAAATTAATAATAAAAGATTGATTATTAAAAACAGATGGATCAGGTGCTGCAAGGGAGAGAGAGTCCATCATGGACTCTCAAATCTCAACCATGTGATGTGTGTGCACTGTGATCGGATGGATAAAAGGCGAGAGTGTATGATCAGTGTTGTGTGTGCGCGTGTATAGAATCAATAGGACATGAAAACAAACAGAAGAAAAAGAGCGATACTCTCGGTCTCTCTCTCTCGTTCCTCTCCGTCATCTCCCTCGTCTCTCACTCTCTGACAAAGGGGGTTTCAAATCCTAGATTTCAAAATTCGCCGCCATTGATGCTTGCTCTCACTCGCTTCTCTCTGTTCAAAAGCCTCACCACGAAATCATAAACACATGCAAACCCCAATCCCCACAAAACCCTAACCCCAATCCACTATATATGTTCAGAGATTACAAGTTACAAACTGATCAAAAGGAAATGCGAAATCGTAAAGAAAAAAAAGCCAGGTCATCGATCATTTGAATCAGGTACACGCGTTTACGAATCCCCTTCTCTTCTCCGGAACTCTTAGCCTGTAGGTGTGTGTATGTCGTTGTGTCTGTGAATCTCCTTCTGCCAATGCGTGTTGTTCTATTGATAGCTGATGTGTTGTTATTTATCTGCAGTGTGTGTGTGTGTGTGTGTGTGTGTGTGTGTGTGAAACTTTCTCGTACTTGTGTGTTTTCGCCCCTGTGTGTTGTATGTTCTGGTGTTTTTGTATGATTTGAATTGGTGTGTGATTGGTTTGTGTTTCTGGTATGATTACTGATAGGATGGATGGTTGTTGTTTATGATATTTGGTTGGTGAATGGTATGGATGATGAACAACTATGTGATTTTTGTTCTTTACGATGGCATGTTTTTTTTTTGTTCTGGAGTATTATTGTTTTTTTTTGTGTATGTGAATCCTTTGAATGAGGGTTTGTACTATTGTCTCGAATCCCCTTTCTTCTGGTATCAATTGCATTTTATAGCCTCAGGGTGAATTAATGCTATGATTTCAAATTTAAAATAGTATGATTTGCTGTTGGTTCCAGTTTTAGGAAAGAAATGAAAACCAATATTTTAGCTGAACATGTTTTGAAATTGTCTGCTGGCTGTTTTAGAATGCCCATGATTTCCTTCCATTTTCATCTCGGCATGTAAAAACATGTTTTGGAACGCCTTTGAATATCTTTATGAGCTGTGCTTATGAACTGTTTTTGGAAAATTCTGATATGATTTTTTTGATGAGTCATGTATTGATGACCTTGTCCTGATATTTCGTATCTTCTTTTCCTTTCCAACTCAATATGTATGATTATGCTGCTACAATAACAGTTCAATTAGCATAAACTTCTTGTCTTGTCTTCGCAGAACAACGCTGATAATGTCGAAGATATGATCCCTAAAACCGAAGCTGCTGGACCATTTTTAAGCCTCTGTTCACACAACAAAAACTCATACATGAAGTTAACCAAGTTCTTCTTTGACTTTTGAGAGGCTGCGGTGTTATACAGGAGTTTACTGAACTTCTCATGGCTTGGAGAATTCTGGAACAGGGTGAGCTTTCCACCTTCATTTTGAATCATATTGATGATTTACTATGTATTTCCTTATTCTATGATCTGGACATAATTTTGGATGTAGGGACTTCACCAAGTTTATGATGCATGATTTCTGCCAGAAGACTATAGGCCGAAGGCCTTAACGTATCAAAGCACACCCACCTAGTCTCAACCCGATTCCTTCATTCCAACAAAGAGTCAATTAGAGGAAATAAACCTCTCTTGAAATCAGCTCCAAGGACATGTTCCCGGTACATTGATAACTCATTTCTAGTCAGTACATATTACAGTAAATTCACAATGCTTTTACACATATTTCCCTTATATGGCCTTATATAATCAATATAGCTTTTCAACAGATACATAAAAAAAACTGTCTTGACTTGTGCGCCTTTGATTTCAGTGAAATGAGTTCTCCAAGGAGGAAACCTTTTCAGGGCCATGAACCGATGTAGCAGCAACCACCAGAGGTGACAATTAAGGACTATTTATTTGGACAGAAGCATCACCACTAGCGGACTCTCCGTAACTATCCTGAAAGAAGAGGTATTTGAATGGTGTTTGTTTACTTGTTATGATGGAGTTCTTATTTTGTTTGAAACCTGCTCGACTATGTCGACAGCAATTTGGAACCTATGATTTGATTGTTAGATCTTGCCATGGTTTATCTTTTCGTATTTATGTAGGATTATGCTTGTAAATGTATGGAAGTGATTTCTGAAAACCTTCATTTGGCTGTTATGAACTCGTTATGGGATGAACATGATTCATGATTCAGCTCTAGGAACTTTTGTCCTTTGTTTCTTTGGATTAATTTTTTAACTTCAACTACTTTCCTTTTGTAGCAGGCTTAAGGAAAAGAGGTTATCTGCACTTTCAACAGCAGGCTGATTTTCAGCTTTTGGTCCATTGCCGCATCACGTATGATCTTGTCGTGCTGGCTTTATGAATTTAGAACATAGGGCCTTGTAATCAATTCACCTTTTGGAAGCATAGGGTCTTTGGGACGAAATGTTTGAGGTTCTTCGGGAAGGCTTTGAATGATTTAGCTTAGATTTCATTTCCTTGCAAATCATATACATTGTATATTATTAATTCCAAGTTCTTGTAGTGTTAGCCTATCATCCTTAGGATGGACAGATAAGTGAATCCTAGAGGAATGCCTCCATACTGGCGGTGTATTTTATATTTTGCTTTGGGCATAATCTCCTTGTAACAAATTGTAGACTTTAGTAATAACACTAGAGATTTAATGTCTTCAAATTGGATTGGATGATGAATATGAAGAAATAAACTCCTTGCATTTATAACTTGGACTCTTGTATAGTGAGATATTATGAATTTTCAAGTTTGAACTTGTGATGACTTTAGGTGTCTAGGAATCCACTTTGGACTAAACATTCTCACATTTTTTATTGATGAGTTGTTGACTCCTAAGGCAACTCCTTGTGCATTTAGAATGAATTTGCTTGACATTGAGATTTGAACTCCTTTTCAATAAAATTACGAATCCAAATTGAATTCGATTTTATCAAACTTGCGCTTATAAAGGGAATTTGAGTTCTGTTCGGACTTGGAATGGCATCCTAATCTTTTGACAATCTTGAATATTTAAACTCAGTTTGAAATTAATGACATTATTGGGGTGCACTTCCAATTAACCTTCTACTCAACGAAGCTCTTAATTTCTAACACTAAAAAACACAAATAACTCGTTTCACAAGCAATAAGTTTTTTTTGAATAATGGTGTTTTGAATATTAAAATCCAACTCTTCATATCACTTGCCTCACGACTTATAAACTTTTAGTAATCCAACTATCAAATTCTTGGTAATTTTCTTTACTTGATGATCTTATCACAACAACAATGCGTTGGAATCCCTAGAAATAACGATACTCCTTGTACTGCAACTCACTATTAAATTCAACCAGTTCTCATAAGACCATGTCCAAGCCAATTGACAGAAAACTCAATCCTTCCTGGGGAAACATCTGAGAGATTCTGTGGGAAGAAAATCTTTGAAGTGGTTTTGGGACCAAAAGGGTGAAGTCACAATCACACAAGAGTCCACACACACTTTGCAAAGACTAGAGAACCTCCACAAACACACACACACAACACAACCTTCAAAACCTTGAACGTTATGCAGCAGCACCTATACTCTAAAGAGAAACAAACAGGCAATGCTAGATAAAACGGTTAGTTATGCACGGATGATTGACCTAATATGTTATGCAAAGAACAAGGTGGGGATCTTAGGGTCAAAAATTAGGGTGTGACACATTTCGATACCGGGGCCGGACCACTCAACCACGGAATAAGTGACTCGTAAACCTTGTCGTATTTTTCTTTATTTTCATATAAACGCAAGTATGCTTCTTTATGCGTCTCCAACTCTAGGATAAGTTGATGACGGACAAGTTCATGACCTTCCTCTCCTCTACCGAGTAGAGCCGAAACGGCTCGGTAACCGCAATTACCATCCCCTACAACATCGATGATACCGTCGATATGCTTGTGCATAAAAACTGGCATCTCGTCGATAAAGGAAATTATAGGTGGAATCGGTGTCGGAAGCGGTGCATTCGGAGTCGAAACTCGTGGAATCGGTGTCGGAGCCGGTTTGGTAATGCGAGCTCCTTTCATGGAACTCGTGGAACCGAATGTTATACACTTGCTTTATATTTTCTACATTGTCGGGTTCCTTCCGTTTAAACGTGGTAAGTATATTTTTCAGTTGGACAAGATTCAAGGTCATGTCGGCAATACATGTCTTCTCTTTCGACTTGAGCCGACATACACTAGGATGACCTTGAAACTTTGAGCACAATTCGTGATTATGTATACCACAACGAACAGTAAATCTCCATTTTTTGGAAGCTAAAATGTAACCACCAATCTTGAAAGGGCACTCACATTTTCTACTACCGGTGTCGTCTTTTTTTAACTTCCGTAGAGGAACATGATATTTCCCGCTTCTTTCGCACCCCAAAATTACAAAAGTCTTTCTTCTTTTCGAACCATTATCCGATCTTCCGATATTCACACCGAAACCAAAGCCAATAGTCGTCCTACGAATATATGCGAGCATGCTATCACGATCATCAAACTCTAGCTTGTTATTAAAGTCACCGCCGACATCAACCGACTTTACGATAATCCCTTCAACTTTTGGAAAAATCGGCGAAACTAATTCTTTTGAGATGTTACCGGGGTGCACCATATCTATTTATAAACAATAATAGAACAATAAATATATATATATATATATATATATAACCTATTAAAAATTGATGAAAATTAAAATTAGGCTTAAATAATGTTTTCGTCCCTGTAAGTTGGCGAGTTTTTTGTTTTGGTCCCTGAATCTTTTTTTTTCGGTCCAAGTCCTTAACATTTGATTTCTTTTTGCGATTAGTCCCTGACGTTAAACTTCCGTTACAAAAATGATGATGTGGCTAACGTCGCTGACGTGGCAAGTGTTTTTTATCATTTTTCATTTATTTTAATCCCCAATAATTCCACATAAGCTGTTTTGATTTTGGTCCCTATAGTTTAAGAAAGCAAAAATTCAAATTTTGGTCCCAAAAGGACTTGAACCCATGACCTTTGATTCCACAACATGGTTCTTAGCCACTAGACCATTCAACTCACTTGTGTTTTTATTTGCAACAAATTTATATATTACATAAATCCAATATTTACTATTTAAAACTTATATTTAAAATACTGCACTTATTTAATACAATTAGTATAAATTATTTTATACTGATAATATAAATTATTTTATAGAGTTTAATATTTAATACTTATTAATATAAATAAAAATTATTTAATATAAATATTTATATATACTGTTAGTATAAATTATTTAATATAATTAGTATAAATTATTTAATATAGTTAATATAAATTATTTAATACAGTTAGTATAAATTATTTTATATAATTTAATATTTAATACTTATTAATATAAATATAAATTATTTTATAAATTAGTATAAATAATTAGTTTATTAAATATTTCATTAATTTAATATTCCAAATATTTAATATTTCAATTATTAATTATCATAATTATTTATTATTTAGTATCGTAATTATTTACTATTAACTAATAATACAATATTATTAACTAATAATTATTTATTATTTTTTATCGTAATTATTTATTATTTATTATCGTAACTAATAATTATTTATTATTTAAATGACTAAATAATTTTAATATTAATAATCATAATTATTTAATATTCATTTATTTAATTTACTGTAATTAATATTATAATTATTTAATAAATTAAACTATTATTAATAATATAATGTAATTAATTAATACGCTAATTATTTAATAAATTAAACTAAATAAATTTACTGTAATTATTTAGTAAATTAAACTATTAAAAATAATAATTAAACTATTTAATATTTATATTATTAGTTTAAACTAATAATACTTATAATAATTATTTAATATTTAGTTTAAATTAATTAATAATAAATTACTATTTAATAATAATAATACAGTATTAACTAATAATGTGATTAACTAATAGTGAAATATTTTATAATTACTTTATTAAATATTTAGTAAATAATATTGTATTTATATTAATAATACTGTAAATAATTACTATATTAATAAGTAGTTTTTATTTATTAATATTTAAATACTAAAATAGTTGAAATATTAATTAGTGAAACATATGCATTATAATTTTAATTACTTTGGTGAAATATTAAAATAGAATATGAAATATAAATTTTAGTGAAATATTATTTAATTAATTTGTTAAATAATTTTAATTACAGTATTATTAAATAATTTCAACTATAACATTATTAATTACTAATTAATAAAATAATTAATTATTTCAACTAATAATTTTAAGTTACAGTATTATTTACTAAATATTTCATAATTATTAGTATAGTTACAAAATTATTTACAATATTAATGATTAGTATAAGTTGCAGTATTAATTATTTAGCAGTATTAATTATTTACAGTATTAATTATTTTAACTAATAATTTTAAGTTGCAGTAATCTACCATATAAGAACATAAGATGTTCTATAAAAGACTAAACTGCCCCTTCTGGCTCCTAAGCCTGCCACGTGGATAGCCTAAACGAAGACTAATTCAATCTTCCTTTGCAATCCACGTTTTTCTTTGGGTTTATTGGTTTTGGTTTACAAAAATCATTTATTAGGTGTGAAATATTAAATATTACTTTGGTAGGATAAACAACTCTTTGCATACCCTATTCCCTACATCTCTATGGCCTATTTTTACGTTTCCAAGGATTTTTGCAGAGACTATGCTTCTCTCTATGATTCCAATCGCCTGATTGCCTTCTCTTTTATATACCAAACCCTCAAACATGCAATTTCGTCTCCTTTTTTCTGCAAATAAGTTGAAACCTACTACTTCTTCTTCTGGTTTCTTCCAACCAAACCCACGTACATTGCAAGCATGGCGAGACCGTTTGAGAAGATTTCTGACCTCAACGAATCCAAGGAGCTATGGAAGATAGCTGTTAGGGTTCACCACAAATGGTTGGTTGTAAGCAACAACAAAGAACACTTCGAAATGATCGTGTTGGATGCTGATGTGAGTTTCGTTTTTTTCAATATGAACATCTTATTCGTGTTATTACCATATTTCTTCTGTTTGTTTGCTTTGCTAATGTGAGTTTCGTTTTTTATTATATTTTGTGGATATGAACATTTGGTATTCGTGTTATTTCTTGTGTTTGTTTTATAATTTGTTGCTTTGTAGGACATCTTATTTTCTTTTGTATGTTTATGGTCGACATACTGTTTTGCTTTTAAACTATATGTTTTAGTAAATAGTTGCTCATACATACACTGTCTCGATTTTTAATGTTGTTTATATTTGGATTGCAATTTTAACGTGTACGTTTATTTGACCAGGGTAATGATATTCACGTTGTTGTCCCAACACCGTTTATGCCGGCTTTCAATGAAAGGTTAACAGTTGGTGATACGTACACCGTCTCAAATTTTAAGGTTGTGCCAAATGATCTTGTGTTCAAACCTTCGAGTCACCGCTATATGATGAAGTTCACAGGTGGAACGTCCGTTAATGCTTTTGACAAGCATGAAATCCCACCAAAACCTTGCAATTTCACAAATTTCTCGGATATCATGACTGGACAATATAGGAAAGATCTGCTCTTAGGTAACACAACTATCTATGTTTGTTCATTGTTTCATTATAAAATATCCTACTGTCCTGATTTTAGATTATATTGTCATCATTAAAGTGTTGGAACTTCATTATTTCAGACGTGATAGGCATGGTGGATAGCATAGGTTACATGCAAGCCCAGTCAGGTGGGAAGAAACAACAGGTCAATTTCGTTTTTCGAGACGTAGGGTATCTTCCTTCGCCATTTACATAACTCTGCTCTTCAATTATATGTCCTTTGTTTTAACTTGCATAATATGTTTGCATCACATCTCTATTCTCAGAAACAATACAATCAACTGTACATTGTTGGAATCGTATGCCTCACAGTTCATCACGTTCAAGCAGGACCCACTCAACAATGTTGGCCCAACTGTTGTTTTGCTTCAGTATGCGAAGGTCAAGGAGGAAGGTTTGGCTTTTTTTATTTGTACTTCGTTTACTTTGCATTAATATCAGTTATGTTTTTACATTGATGCAGGGAATAATATCCTATTTTCATGTTATTTCATTATACTTAAATTTGTTCATGAATTGTTTTCTGTAATTTGTATTAATATCAATAATGTTTTTTTCGACCAAGGTAAATATCCACTTGCTGTTACCAATACGTATAATGTCACAAAAATGCTGATAAATGTTGATATGCAGTGTTTCAAAGAATTTCTTGAAAGGTGCCAAGATGCTGTTTCTTTCTTTAAGTTTTTTAAAGTTCTTTTTTTGTATACATATTGATTAATACCATGTTAAACTTATCATGTAGGATACCTAAGGAGTCATTGGTCAGTGCTTCAAGCCAGCTTAGCTCTCAATCTCAACTATATTCACAATCCTCCGATAACTCTCAACAAACACCTTACCAAAAGTTACTTGAAAAAGCTGTTCTTCTCCCCCTACGAGATATTATTAAACTTCGTCAGGTCTGCTATTAAATATACTGCTTCACATATTTCCTATTTTAACAACTTTATTTGATTAATGTTTCTCACACTTGCATTTCATCTCTGTTTTATGCATGCAAGGTTACTTTCAGTGCTACTGTTGCAAAGATCAAGAAACTCATTGCTTCTCCTTTTGGCTGGTATTACCTTGCGTGTCATCAATGCCCCAAGGTTGCTCGCGGTGAAAAGGCTCCTTATATTTGTGAGGAAGGTCATTCAACTGAGGCGGAGATTTTAAAGTAAGTTCCTTTGTGTTTGGATATTTTCTTTTTTATTAATCTTTACCACCTGTGCGTTCTAAATGTAAACGACAGCTCCTCACTACGTTAACAAATTTTATGTCAGGTATAAAATTGAGATTGAAGTTGTTCATGATAACGACTGCTGTAAGTTTGTTTTGTGGGACAGAGAGTGTGTTTAAATTCTTGGGAAATCTGCTGCTCAGATGCGCGAAACCATGGTTAACGTTTAACCCTCATCTTATTGATATCAAATTGATTGTGACTTTTCCACAATGACACAACCATGTTTCTAATAGTCATAGTTCTGATAGTTGTAATATTCTCCAAACATATTTGCAGTCTGGAATAACTGATCCATTGGAATATCCGTTAGCCCTTGATGTTTTGTTGGATTTGGAGCTTGCTTACAGAGTCAAATGGCAGCCCCGGTGGGATAGTTGTTCTGTTGTCATGCTAATTAGGGATGAAGCTTTCGTAAAACAGCTTAAGGCGCCATGGAAGCAAACAAAGGTATGTTTGTATCCACCTTATCATTGACTGAAAGTTAGGTTTTCTTAAAAATTCGTTTAATCAGGTTTTTTCTTTTGACATATAGCTTACAACCTCCGACGCAACCGTAACACCATCATTGTTGCAGGCATGTTTACTTACTACATTTGTTGTAATTTTGTATACTATTATGTTTTTCATGCTTCTCATTTACATTTATATGTCTTGAAGATTAAGGAAAGTGTTGATGAAGCCAAATCCAATGTGGCTGATGAAACTGACATTGTTGCGGTTGGTCTCTAATTGATGTCATACTATCTTTTTTTTTTGTTATGTATCTGTTGTTACATAACTTATTTTTGTTGTAATCAATAATATTATGTCAGGACCTGGAATGCACATCTAAACATAACCCTGAACCAGTGACTCCAACTGGCAAGAGACCCGCACCGGATGGTTCGAGCGAATCCACTACAGTGATCAGTTTGTGTGACGGAGAGCTTTCGTCAACAAAGCTTAAGAAAATCATCAAATTGGAGAAGACAAATTAGCTGCTCAATGATTTTAAGTAGTTCTCTTTTGTTATGTACTGTTTAAGTATCAGTTTCTTAATGGTATTTTGTGTAACAATTCCATGCTGCTACTGCAAATTCGTCCAAACATTATTAGGATCATTTTATATGTTTAAAATTTCAACTGCCTTTGGCCATTTTAATGAATATCAAGATGTTTTATGTTTCCATCTTTTATCTATGGTTGTTATTTTTAATGTGCTTATGAGTATGATATTATTACTTTACAAGACTGCAAACCAGTGTGGTTGTTATTTTTTATGCGTATTATGATGTTTTATGTTTTCACTTGCATTACTTTACCTTTTTGGACGTCATGCTAATAAAAACCTGATAACAAATGCAAATGTTTTTATCTTGCACTATGACAATGGTATTTCTGGACTTTTGGACGTTAAATTTATTTTAATGGCTCACAATCAGTATCACAACAGAGTGTTTCCATTCTATTCCATGATTATGGTCTTTTGACCATAAAATGTTACTACCCTTTTGTAGTGATTAACGACATTTGAAGACAACTTATGGAATATTTGGAATAATTTCTAATGGAATATACTTATTTTAAATTATCCATATAATCTTGAAGTCTAATATATATACTACAACATTTATATTTTCTGACATTTAGGCCATAACCTACTAAATTTAATAGTTAATAGCATATGATTGATTTAGTAGGTTAGAAGTGTAAACAATATCACCCTTTCCAAAGTACAACTCTATCACGATACACTATGCACACACATGCACGTGCATCATCATCACATTAACCTTTTTCATTTCCTTATTTATTATTACTTCTAACATGCAATCCAATTTAATATTTTTTGTTTACTAACTTTTGGTTTTCCCACCTTTTCCTATCACCAGCAAGAATAGAGTCTTAAAAGTCATACCATTTAGAATAATACTTTTCCTAAATATCGCCCAAAACAGCAAGGTTTTATTTGCACTCTCATACATCATGCAGGTGGACATATTCTCTCATCTATCATTGCTGCTAACATCTTCTCATAACTTTCGTTCTTCCTAACCATTAACATTGTTTTTCCTAAGCCATCAACCACCCTTACTTTAACTACATAAATGGATCCTACAAACTATCCTGTTGCTGCTCGATTAAGAAGAAATCGGAGAAGAATTATTTTATCAAACAGAAGACTTTCACGTATGATTGCTAACAATGCTTCTTCTGTCAGCAGTCATCTCTCCCCTATATTTCAATCACAACACAACAGTTTGAATGTAAACGGAACTCATACACCATCTGTATCCAACAACATCACGGAAATGTCACAGGCTTCGATTGCTAGAAAGAGGAGGAGGGATATATTATCACATAACAGAAACTGCGATGGTGCTTCTAACAAGGAGAATATCCCAGCAAACAACCAATCTCAAACGCCTTCTCATTTTCAGAGTCCGTTATATGTTACACGTGCCCCACTTGCTAATATTAATGTTATCTTGCATAACATTGCCCCAACCACTGGGCCGTCACAAAGACATGTTCTTGCTAAGTACTCAGAAAAACAAACGAGGTTTAATGGACCTACAAGGAATAATCTGCTTAGTAGTTTCAATGAAACTCTACACCCTCTGTCTTTAACGACACCAGCATCAAATTATGTTCCTTATGTACATGGTCATGCTGCACCTACTCATCTCAGTAGACCGTCTCATTCATCGGATGATGAAGTGGAAAATTCGGATGATGACACAAGTATGGCAAATAGTTCTGATGCTGACTCCGACAACGTGCCTGAACCTTTTATTGATTCGCATCTGCAACGTAAGTTATTATATACGTATTATATATAATACTATATGTATTGTTGCATTTTTTAATTGTTGATGTTTCTATCATCACAGAGTATTCTGATATAGGAGACCCTATATATGAGTGTCCATTTTGTCACGCATGCATGTGGTATCAACAACGCAAAGGGAAATCGAGACATACAACGCTTCCAAGGTTTGAGAAGTGCTATAGAGGTGGTAAAATTGTCCTTCTATTCCTTGAGGAACCACCTCCACTGTTGCAACAACTTCTTTACAGTGCAACATGCCCGGAGAGTAAGAACTACCAGAACAACGTTAGGACGTACAACGCCATGTTTTCCTTCACATCACCAGGAATGAAATTTGATAATCGGTTTTCAAAAGGAGGTGGGCCACCTACTCTAAGACTACACGGTCAAACATGTCATCGATTCGGTTCTTTGCTACCGGAAATTGGAAAAGCTCCACAGTATGCTCAACTATATATATTTGACACTGACAATGAAGTTGAGAACAGAATGGATTGTTTCAGGTATTTTTGTTTTGTTTGATCTATTACATATATAACATAACAAATGTTATTTATTTATTGATTTTTCATTTTTAATTTCAATAACACTTTCTCAGAGACAATAAAGTTTTATCACGCGAAATTGTCAACAAGTTGAAGATCATGTTAGACGAGTGCAACGTCCATGCAAAGGCTTTCAGGATGGCAAGGGATCTTTTAAAAACAAACAATTTCTTGGACTTGAAGTTAAAGTTGATTTTCGATAGACCGGGAGATGGGAGAGTGTACAATCGTCCTTCTGTTTCTGAGGTTGCTGTTCTCATTGTTGGTGACATTGATTCGGCATCTCAGAGAGATATAATCATCCAAGCACGGGATGGTAACTTGCAAAGAATTGATGAATTCCATCCCGCTTACCTGGCATATCAATACCCTCTAATATTTGTCTATGGGGAGGATGGATACAAGAAGAATATACTTCATAAATATCAGCATGAAAGGACGGTTACCAGGCAAAATCAGCAAACCATAAAAGATTGGCTATCTTTTCGACTGCAGGACCGAAAGAATGAAGCAAAGACTCTACTGCATTCAAGAAGGCTTTTTCAACAGCTTTTGGTCGACGGATACGCAATGATGGAATCAGAAAGACTTAATTGGTTAAGAAAAAACCAATCCAAATTAAGGGTTGGAAAATACAAACAATTAAATGATCAATGTGGTAGCAGTCGACAAACAGACCCACCAAAACGAGGAAAACGTGTTATTTTGCCGTCACCTTTTGTTGGAAGCAAAAGATATATGGACCAGCTATACTTTGATGGCATGGAAATTTCAAGTAAGTTGGGTTTTCCATATTTGTTTGTAACTTTTACTTGCAATCCTGCTTGGCCTGAGATTACACGTATTCTGTCAAACACTTCGTTAAAGCCGCATGACAGACCGGATATCATTGCAAAGGATTTTAAGATCAAATTTGATGAACTCATGGCGGATATAACTAAACGTCATGTTCTCGGCAAGGTGTTGGCCTGTAAGTATTGTTCTTCCAATTATTACTTATGATTGTAGAATTTGATGCTCATACGCTAAATGTATGTTATTTATGTATTTATTTTTCAGTTATGTACACAATTGAATTTCAGAAGCGAGGTTTACCACATGCTCACATCCTTATTTTTTTGGATCCACGAAGCAAGTATCCAACCCCTACCGATATTGACAAAATTATTTCAGTCGAAATCCCTGACCCTGAAGAACATCCAAGACTGTATAACTTAGTCAAAACGCACATGATGCATGGTCCATGTGGTTTTTCAAAAATGACATCACCTTGTATGAAAAATGGAAAATGTTCTAAATTCTTCCCAAAAAAATATGTTCAAGAAACAATGCTTGATTCAGATGGCTACCCACTGTACAGGAGAAGGTTAAAAACACATGTCATTCACAAGAACGACATTGCATTGGACAATCGTTATGTTGTTCCTTACAATACAAGGTTGCTTTTGAAGTACCAAGCACATATAAACATGGAATGGTGTAATCAGAGTACTTCTATCAAATATCTATTCAAGTATATTCACAAAGGATACGATAGAATCACTGCAACAATTGTTGCTTCAAATTGCAATCAGCCTGAGCCTATTGATGAAATTCAACAGTATTTGGATTGTAGGTACGTCTCTCCGAGTGAAGCATGTTGGCGAATTTTCGGTTATAATATTCATGGTAGAAAACCGGCAGTTGAACGTATGTTCTATCATTTAATTGGTGAGAAGGCCATATACTACACATACTTCGATAGAATGGAGGACATATTGGAAAGGGCGAGCGTCACTAAATCTAAGTTCACAGCTTGGTTGGTTGCAAATGGTACATATGAAGAAGCCCGGTCACTGACGTACAGCCAATTTGTGTCCAAATTTATTTATGACAAAAGAAAGAGAAATTGGAAGCCACGAAAAAGGGGATTCACTATCGGTCGGTTGATATGGGTTCCACCTACTACCAGAGAATTATTTTATCTTCGAATGATGTTGATAGTAGTTAAAGGTCCTACAACATATGAGCAAATCCGCAAAATAGGCGACCAATAATTTCATTCGTTTAGGGACGCTTGCTTTGTCATGGGTTTTCTTGAAGACGATGGAGAATACATATCTGCTATAAAAGAGGCTAGTCAATGGGGATCAGGTCATTTTCTTCGAAAACTTTTCTGCGTAATGCTTTTGTCCGGTGTTGTAAATCGACCCGTTCATGTTTGGAACGAGTCCTGGATTTTATTGTCGGACGGTTTGTTGCATAAACAAAGACAATTGGTGCAGAACCCAGGTGAGACTACTATATCTCATAATCATTATATATATGTTAGCTATTTTTTTACGTCATCCTTCCTGATATGTTTGGCTCAAATAATAATATACAATTTGCAAGTATATTAGTATAATAGAAACAATGTGTTATTCAGCACTCATCAACATTGTTCCTGGAATTGAAATAATAACATTTTTTATTCTTCCAATATGGTTGCAGATTTGTTATTATCTGAATCACAGTTGCAAAACCTGACTCTAATTGAGATTGAAACACTGCTTCAAGACAATAAACGTAGTCTGAATGAATTCAAGCCTATTCCATATCCGGATGGTTATGTACTCCAGCAGTTAGGCAATCGTCTGATATACGATGAAAGAAATTATGATATTTCCACCATGAAAGCTGAATTTTCAAATCTCTTCAAAGGTCTAACAGGTGGGTCGACATTTCAACTAAACTGTTGATTGGTGTGTTCCTTTTTTTTGTTATAAAAGCCCATTTTTACTACAATTATATTTTTTAAAACCCTTTACGACAACCATTAGTTTTTCATTGTTTGTTTTATTAGATGAACAAAGAGGTATCTATGAAGAAATCATGCAAGTTGTCAGAGCTCAGAAAGGTGGCGTGTTTTTCCTTCATGGTTATGGAGGTACAGGAAAAACTTATATGTGGAGAACACTTGCAAGTGTTTTGAGATCCAGACATGATATATGTTTAACCGTTGCAACCAGTGGAATAGCTAATCTTTTGTTACTTGGCGGTAGAACAGCTCATTCAAAGTTCAAGATACCCGTGCCAACAGTAGAGAATTCTACTTGCAAAATTGACTACGAAGACCAAGTTGCAGAGCTTTTAAGAGAAACAAAACTTATTATCTGGGATGAGGCACCCATGGCACACAAACATGCTTTTGAGGCACTTGACAAAACTTTGCAGGATGTTATGAGTTCCTACAGTAATTCGGATGATGTGTTTGGTGGGAAAGTTGTTGTATTTGGTGGTGATTTTAGACAAATATTGCCGGTAGTTCCTAGAGGAAGTCGATCAGATATTGTTCACTCCACGATAAATGCTTCGTATATATGGCATTCTGTTAGAGTCCTGACTTTAATAAAGAATATACGCCTTCAGTGTGGTTCAAGCGAGGTAGATAAAAAAGAAATTGCAGATTTTTCTGATTGGCTTTTGAAAATTGGTGAGGGTAAAATGTCAGAACCAAATGACGGTATTGCCGATATTGAGATACCCAAGGACCTTTTAATAACTGAGTTTGAGGATCCAATTGTTGGCATTGTAAACAGTACATATCCTGATTTTTTACAGAATTATCAATCAAATGATTACCTCAAGAGTCAAGCAATACTCGCATCCACATTGCAAACTGTTGATCAAATTAATGATCACATCCTTGCTTTAATGCCAGGTAGTTGTATGCTTTGTCACCTAATTATTTTCATACGTTTGTTTCGTTCTATCTAATTATCTTTTTTTTTATGGTAGGTGATGTAAGAGAATACTACAGCTCTAACACTGTAGATCGGTCGGAGATTCATGATACCAATGTCGTTGATATTCTCACACCAGAGTTCCTCAGTTCATTACACACTTCTGGGTTGCCTAACCATAACATTAAGTTAAAGGTAGGAACACCGGTTATGCTTATGCGGAATATTGATCAGGCTGAAGGTTTATGTAATGGCACACGCCTTATCATAACGAAGATGGCAAATCATGTTCTTGAAGTATCATTAATGGCTGCAAAAGGTCCTGGTAAGTTGGTTTACATCCCCCGCATGGATATGTCACCATCCCAATCACCTTGGCCATTCAAACTAAACCCGCGACAGTTTCCAATCGTTGTTTCATACGCAATGACTATTAACAAATCCCAAGGCCAATCTTTGGATCATGTTGGACTTTATCTCCCACGAGATGTTTTCACTCATGGCCAAATTTATGTCGCACTATCAAGGGTGACTACGAAAAAAGGTATAAAAATCTTAATACACGATGAGAATGGCAAATTCAAGTCTACAACTTCAAATGTTGTGTACAAAGAAGTTTTCAACAATATATAGGAAGGGTTAATATAGGTATGATTTCTTACATTATGCTCCCATTGTATTAACTTTTATTACAAACTTTGTTATTTCTTGTCGCCTACTTTTTTAACATGTATTGTATATATATATCTCTCTAACATAAACTAAACTACCAATTGAAGGTATTAATATTGGGCAGCTTTTGGCTTAAGGGAAACTTCAAAATGCTGGTGATTTTACAATGTTTGGATTGTCAACTATAGTTGGGCTACTGTATACGACAGGTTCATTGCTATTGTATTGCAACAACATTCTTATAATCAGATCAAGTGCAGTTGTGTTTTTGAAGACTTTACATAGATGCTATTGTTTTTGCAGTAGTGTTTTTGAAGACTTTACACAGATCAAGTGCAGTAGTGTTTCTTATAATCTGTATTAAACATATGTTTCTTGCTACTTCTATCAGTTTTTTACTCTAAACATACAGTACATGACTCAACTATTTCACAAACATTTTACGTGACTCCTTTTTCATAATTACAACAACTTTTGGGTGCATATTTTATGGATTTTTTGGTTGCATAGCTGTTGCATATATCAAAACAGCCAACATTCTTATTCAAGCATCAATATTTGACTACTAATTTATCAATTTTAATGAATAAATGTTTCCCCTGCACTATATTTTACACATTTTTAGTTAATGGCACATTTCTGCAACCTATATATATCGACTTCACATAACGAAGTGACTACAACATTCTTAGAATACTTTGAGATGTTGTACACATTTCTTTTTTAACAGCCGTCATTTTTACTTTCGTTATTTAATGGAAGCAACCAAAACTTTGTAAATAAACAATACTACATCCATTGATATGATACTATAATATATATAACAAACCAACGGTCCACACGGTCGGCTATATTAAAGACCTGAATGATAACTTCCCAGTTTCAAAATAACATACATAAAACGAAACCAACTTAAACAAACAGACAAGATACTAGCTTTTTAATGAAACTAAAGCAGCCTAAACCCTACGTAATTGCATCTTCGTCCAACTAATTCATCTTCAAACAAAATACCACTTTTCTACTGATACCAAGACATCCAAAACACTAACGGATTACATCTTCCTCCGTGTAATTCATCTTCTTTAGCGGTTTACCACAGAAACAGAAACTCTTTTTGGAGGATAGCGGATCTTGAAGCTGAGCATATCTCCTCTCTTAAGCTTTTTGTTTTCAGCGAACTCGTACCAACCTCTTCCAAGGTACTTTTCATTCTTAAAAACTTTATTGTTACGCTTCGCACAACCGACTTCTGCATAGTACGCATCACCATTATCCTCATCTACTAACTCAATGGCTTTCTGATTCCTAAAAAGCATCATCTTCGTCATATCCCGCAGGAAATGCTGCACCAAGACACAAATGGATTACCTAAAACAAAATATGATATCTTTAATTTTATTTAACATGTCGTCCATTAATATCTTTTTCTACCTGAACGTTCTTACGAGCTTTTTTTGCCGACGGTACGTCTTTCTCCCACGTGTACATCCGAGGATAAGCTATTGCATGGCTTTCATCACTATCAGAGTCGGTGCTATAAACATCCAGCATAGGATCCTCGAATGTCTCCAACACCCTTTGCTGAATATGAGAAACCGCTTCATACTCATCAAACAACAATTCCTCCGAACTGCATTAAGAACAAACATCAGTTTTAATCAAACTCACATTTATTCTGCATAAACACGATTCACATTTATATGCCACATTAGATATGTTCTCATTCGGCCAAATCACGCATACTTATTACATATTTGACATGCACAGATGTTTACATACGCCAAGTTGGAAGATCATACAAAAATAACATTACCTGCTGCTGTCTGAAGATAGTTCAATTGGAGATACGGTGCTTTCCACTTTCACCTTCCCGTTTCCAGGTACACCTGCCGATCCTGAACCATTCCTGCATGCAAAAAGAGATTTGAAATCAGTCTTTCATCTGTACGACAAAAATAGCAACAAAAAAAAAACGATTATGAATACCCATGCAAAAGACGTTGCTTTGGAACTT
This sequence comes from Lathyrus tuberosus, assembly GCA_022829125.1. Classification (NCBI taxonomy): domain Eukaryota; kingdom Viridiplantae; phylum Streptophyta; class Magnoliopsida; order Fabales; family Fabaceae; genus Lathyrus; species Lathyrus tuberosus. The sequence goes on along the minus strand of JALAZF010000196.1, from coordinate 6,711,219 downwards.
TTCCCATTGTTAGTCGAATACTTAGCGTAGAACCGTTTAATGCCCAGTTGCAAAGATACAAACAAACCGACCAATCCGTCTTATGAGTTTACCCTTTTTCTCTTTTTATTGCTATGAATGCCCCACTATTAAACGCTTTCATTATGACCTTTTTGCCCTCAATCTTGAAATGGGTTTTTATTCTTGTGCATAAGGATTCAATGTCTTCATATTTATATTAAGCTGTACAATTACGCTTTTGTTGAAAACGTAACCCATCAAACACAACTCAATGTGGGGCCATATGATATTTTGTTCAATCAATTATATATATTCAACCTTTTGATGCGTGGCCATATCTAAGCGTTTCACTATTATACTACACCACTTTTTGTATACTTTTTTACTTTCAAGAAGTTTTTTTCCATTTGAAAAGATTATTCTATAGAACTTTAAGCTAACTATTCCCACGTGAACCTCAAACCAATTTTATAATTTATTTCCTACTTGAGTTAATATAAACATAGCCTCCCTCTTCTATCATTTGCACCTTCAGCATTTTCATTGTGTTTTCTTCCTCTACTAACAACCACTCTCACCCATTTTAAATGTCTATCACAGTAACAATTATGCACACACAGTTGGAGTGCTCCTTCTCTATTGCTAAGTTATCTACACAGGTCATTATCACATATATTCTGCCTTTTCTTTTTTCCTACTTTAATGTGTTCTTAATGTTTTTTTTTATACCATTTCTTTGAATACCAGCTATGGCCTGAGGTGGACCCTCGATTTCTAAATCTGTATGAAAAAGAAATAACAAAAACATGGACCCTCTTGAATAACCAAGGTGTCCATCATGTCCTTATATATAACAAAGACCAACATCATCCACTTATAATTAGTGGATGGAATGATGTTGAGGCATTCTACAATTTACCGGCTGATGTTGTGGTTGAGGTCGGTTATTATGGTAATGACAACTTTGGAATCCTCAACTTTAAAAATGTGTTGAGGATGGAACAATTGCCCCGTTTTCATAGCAGATTTCATGGACACAAAGACATTATCGTGTTCGACCTTGGTCTAACAGATGTAACTGTCCAAGCTGAAAAATTAGTTGAGTTTCTCTTTTATTTATCTCTTTCGTTTTAGATAATCTTTTATAATATCATAATTCTAATTCCTGTTTTTTCTTTTTCTTTAGATGTTGGAGGAGGACTTTGCAAGGTTGTTAAACGATTGCAATTATAAAATTCTGAACCTGTGTTGTGATAATGGAAAGAGAACGATACTCGCTTTGTATAACATTGAAAATCCATATCGGACTAAGTTGGGCCCCGACTGGGATGAATTTTGTCAATCTAATATGTTCAAGGCTGGTGACACTATTCGATTTAGATTAGATGTAAAATCTCCACACAACCAATGTCATCTATATAAAATCCATTAGTTTTTATTTCTTGCTGTTTTGTGTATTTTAAGTGTGTTCACATCAGGTGCAACTAATTTGCATTCGAGTGTGATATATTTTATGAAATATTTGGACTTCAACCTTCTTCCTATGTTTTCCCAATCGTACATGCCTACTCAACTTTACTTCTTCCACTTTTTCAAACTTCAATCAAATCAGCTGAAAAGCTGCCCATGCATGGCATGTCGGTATACAAAACATGACTTCAACACAACTTCTAAATTCTTTCTCATTCTTCCTGTGTTAACATTAACATCTAAGCACTTCAGAATTTAAGAAACTAAGAACTTATACTTTAATATGCCTCTGTCAATGGCCTTAAAAACAGCAAAACAGGTTGACTCTTTATCAACCATTATAATATGCCTTATACCCAAAACATATTACCTAAATAACTTTATCTTCGTAATACCAACAAACACAAATATAATGTTTCAAACAACTACCCCCATCTCAAATAACTTAAACTTCTGCTTATACATGGACCACACTTTATTTTCTATTTACCACAGAAACTAAAAGACGTTCTGGCGTGGTCGTTATGCTAAATCCGAGCTTGTCTCCGGTCTTCAGGTTTTTTTTCCTAGCATACTCATACCACCCGCGTCCAATGTATTTCTCATTCTCTGAAAGCCTTTTCTTCCGCCTCGCAGTCTGAATCTCTGCTGCATATAGTGATCCAGTGTCCGAATCAATCAGATCAATTGTCCTTTGGTTGTAGTAAAGACATTTCTCTACAATCAGCTTAGGTAGATGTTGTCACGTATAAATATAGTGAATCAGAAACAACCTACAAATGCCCAAATTCATGTCATTGCTAGCAGAAATCAAAACATACCAGAACTTGCTTTTGGGCTGTTTTCCCACATTTTATAACCCTTTCCCAATAATATTCGTCATCAGATGAGACGTCTTCATTTTCTTCCTCCAATACATAATCCAAGCCGAGTTTTTCTTCATCACTATCGTCCAAGAACTTAATGCCATTGGAACCTCCCACATCTTTTTTACTTTGCTCTTCACTTTGCTTAACTTTGCCTTCTACATCAAACCCATTACATGCCCTTTTCCTGATAATAAAATTATACAAACACGTACAACATTTTACATCACAAACGTACCAAACCATTGTCTAACCAACTTTTTTTACGTTTCCAACATGATACACATAACAGACCCAAAACTCTCCATTTCTACTTCCTACACAATGAATTATAAAACCCTTTTGATATTCCACACTACCACTACCATTGAATACCACAATTACTATTTCGATTTTAACTTAATCTTTTACAGTACCTTCATTATAAATCATTATTCCATTACACAATATTATACAGGCTTATCATTGCTAAACAACCTTGTAACAATGAATTTTGATTCTAAACATTCTATACAATTACATACAGATGATGATAACGTTGTTATTTCACTTACCAAACATGTATATGTCGCTACACAATGATTCATTATAATGCATGTAACTGTCCTAAACCTAAAACACATCACCATCCAATTTTTTTGCACATCCAACTATGTTGACTACAGAGCAAAATATCTCCTATTCTAACTATATGAATGCAGAAACCATTCAATTCCTTTTATCCCTACTTAATTTTTCTTCGTTCAACATTTTTTTATAATTTCAGTTACATATATTAATTTTCCCAGGCACATATAATATCTTCTTTACATTTAACACAAATAAACAAACAAATATATAAGTTGTTTTTTTTCAGGCGTTCGTCTACATCTTTGTTAGTAAATATGTTAAACATGCATGATACAGATTAAACAACTTACTTTGCATCAGTATCACCAACTTCTTCAAACTTCTTCGCCCAATCTGGATCGTCCAATGTCAGATCAACCAACTCTACGTCTTTATAGTTTTTTGCCTGACGTTTTCCATTACCTTCCTTCTCGGAACCCATTACATCTTTCTGGTACCATTCCCGCAACTGAGCATCTATCCTCTTCTTCTCCATCAGCCATGCCTCCCCTGCCCTGCATATGAAAATACAAAACTCAGCTAAAGAGGTTCGATTCAAACATTTGAGCCAACATGCAGCGTTTTTCGCATCCCTCACCGTGACCCACTTGAAGAACCTTTCTCATTACCCATTCCTTCGCAACGTCTTCGTTCAGCAACAGTAACCGGATGGATGATAATGAATACATAGGAAATGAAATCAACCTATTTATGGCCAGGAAGTTTACAAACGTTTGGTTTCTTCAAACTAAATGTTGCTAACGTTTCGACTCTCAAAGCATTCACCTTTTCATTGGACTGCATGTTTCAAAGATTCACAGACTCTTTTACGTTGAATGTTCTTCTCTTAAAACTAACAACATTTATTGATTTTCTACTTCTACAATCAATTATTTATTTCCCATTTTATTCCCCACTACACGTTACATACTAACACATAACCTAAACTAAACTATTTATTTTAACCAACTCTTAAAAAACTTTATTTGTATACACTTAAAAAATTATTATTTCTGTTACTTATAATATATTGTTTATATTTTTGGTCCTTTATTTCTGGTGAACACTTTTTTTTCTCATTAATATATTTTTAGTTATTAGTTCATAAATACATTTGTAAAAAACATGAATCCGTCTCTTGATTTTTTCTTCTATTTTTTGAAAATACATGATTTATTTTTATGATCCTTACTAATTTTTATTCATTACAAATACATTAATTATTTTTATGATCCTTACTAATTTTTATTCAATGTTTTTTTTATATCAATTTTTAAAATGGACACCAATGCGCGTCGACCCGACGGGTACCCGTGCGGACGCACGGGTATCCCGCTAGTATGTTAGTATATTAGTATGTTAGTATATTACTATTAGTATATTTAATAGATGCAGTAATATTAGTATATTACTATATGCGTTACAAATATAAACAAAAGGAAGTAAATGGACACACAAATTAATAAATGGGCGACTAGTAGTCCTGCTCATGGCAACGAATGGTATTCACTCTTAGTGCATCTTGCGTTGCCTTTTATAAATCTTCCACAAACATACCAATACAAAGTAATTTATGAAAAAGTTTTACACTCTAAGAGTATCTTCAATTCATGTTGTTTAGAATCTGCGTTTTTTTTAACCATTAAAAAGATACACGTGAAACCGTCGTTGATTAAATTTTTATGTTAGCTTTTCATTAAAAAATAATAAAATTTTTTAATTGGTCGAATCAAATATTAACTTATAATCACTACTAAAATAAAATTAATAAATATTAATTGTAGTTTGCTTAAATATAATTTGACAATTTAGACCACACAAGCAATCAAAATTGTCCCTTGGTTGGTACCATATCCACGTTAGTATAAGAATACAATTTTTAGTTTATTCACAAAAGATCTGTTATTCTTATTTCTAGTCTCGTTATATCTAGAACCCATAACTAGTTATTTATGTTAACGTGAGAATGCCAAAGAAGAAATTCCAGCGGGAGACAGACAGATCCCACGGATATTCTTTCTTCTTTCCAATAAAACGAAGCCTTTGTAAATTTCAATATCCCTCCGTCTCGCGAATGAAGATATTCTATAATTACAATTAATTAAGCTTTCAGTCTTTTCATCAACTTTTCCACCGATCCATAAAACCTGTAACCTTTCACTCACTGCACGTTTCCTTCTTCTCCAAAGGTGACTTGTGCTTTCTAATCATGATTCTATCCCACTCAACTTTACTCTTATTTTATTTCAACTTGTTGTTTCAATGTTGATTATCATTGCATTCAACTCACTGTTTATTTTTTGGATGCATTTTGTTTCAGGTGATGGCTGATATGGAGAAGAAATTACGAATGCTGTTTTTTTCTTTGGTTTTTCTTTCAGTCTTTAAGGAAGTGGTGGCTGATTTGCATCAACCACTCTCAAAAGTTGCAGTTCATGATACAGTATTTGCTCTTGATCTTGATGCTTTTATCAAAGCTACTCCTAATCAACTTGGCTTCAAGGTAACCTAACATTAAGCTAGAAAAAGTTTATAACAAATTTCATAAGTTGTTTTGATAAAGTCTATCAAACAGTATCACAAAACTTATGTTAGTAGATAAACTCGAATAAGCCAATCCAAATAGGCTCTAAATTCACTTTTGACTGAGCCAAAGTGATTTCAAAACTTAAATTGATTTTAAGTGTGTTTGAGAGTTCATGATTATTGTTCACTTTGTCTTTAGAATTGATTCTAACTTGAAGTTAACATTCATAGCTTTTGCCTCAAAGCATTATTTTTACACTCAAATTTATTGTTCAACTATCTTTCACACGGACGTATCCAAATATAAATAATTAATGTTAAATCACATCAATTCAATCAAAATGACTTTTTGCCACGCTAGAACCAAACTCATGCTAATTTTGGTATCAGAAACTGATGAGTTTCACAATTTAATGTTTTAGGGACAAAATACAGAATGGGTTACGCTGAAATATAGTAATCCAAATCCAACAATAGATGACTGGATTGGAGTTTTCTCTCCTGGAAACTTCAGGTAGTAATCAATCACAGTGGCAGATTTTGGAGCCTCACCAAAATCACGGTGCCGCTGTGATTTCGTCAAACTCAATGTCAATCCAAACATACACTTTTCATGTTATATAATCATAACTTACACATCATGAGTCTGGTTTAATTAACCGGGATTTGAATGTTTTAAAATTTCCAGTGCTTCTACTTGCCCTGCAGAAAACAAACATGTCAACCCTCCATTATTGTGTTCTGCACCTATCAAGGTTCGAGTGCCACATTATCCTTGTAGCTTAAGAAGATTTGAAAATTTTAAATGTTTGATATTATTAACCTGTCCCTTTTATGTTTCTTATTTCAGTTTCAGTATGCCAATTTCTCCAGTAACAATTACAAGAACACGGGGAAAGGTTCCTTGAAACTTCAGTTGATTAATCAGCGATCTGATTTCTCATTTGCTCTCTTCACCGGTGGATTAACAAATGTATTCTCACTTAAACTCTACCCTGTAATTTCATTCTTTATTAAATTAATTGTGTGTAATAACTTTGAGCCCAATGTTACGGATTTTTTTCTTCTGAATTTTATCTTTCTACTTAATTTTTCTTGAATTATTTTTGACAGCCTAAGCTCGTAGCAGTGTCAAATAAAGTATCCTTCATCAATCCAAATGCTCCGGTATATCCTAGATTAGCACTAGGGAAAACATGGGATGAAGTAAGTTTAATATCCCCTTATATTTTTGATATTGAGTCTGCATTCTCTTTTTCCAACCCGGGTTGAAATCTTTCGTTTGAATGGAATCCGTCACTAAACGCACTTATAAATAAATGTATGTGCGTGTTTGTGTAAGTGTGAATCAAGAATATTTGGGATTCTTATAAGTTTTTTGTTCCAATTTCTAACAGATTACTGTGACATGGACAAGCGGATATGGGATCAGCGATGCTGAGCCTTTTGTTGAATGGGGCCGAAAAGAAGGGAAACTTGTACAATCTCCTGCTGGGACACTGACTTTTGATCGCAACACCATGTGTGGTATGCAACTCTTTTGTCATTTTATCGTGGCAATTTTTTTACACGTGTTTGAGTCTTGACAATATTGACATTTGTAAAATATGTAATTGTTAATTTCATTCAGTGAGGAGAGAGTGAAATTTTACAACATATTGAATCTTATTCATATGTTATATACATATATATAGGTGCACCAGCAAGAACTGTTGGGTGGCGCGACCCAGGATACATACACACTAGTTTCCTGAAGGAGTTGTGGCCTAACAAAGAGTATGTTGTATTTTATATGTTTACCATGATATTACTGGCATTGAAACTATAGCTGATTTGAATTAATCCCTTTTATCAAATCAAACTCAAGTTAATTGAATACTCCTTCCGGTCGCTATTATAAGCAAAGATTCTTTTTTTAGATTCACTCAATAGCTGTCGTATGTGATCTCTCTGTAGACTAGATACATCGGTTATTCAATGAACCTAATAAGAGAATCCTTGTTTATAATGGTGACCGGAAGAAGTATTTATTTTTACAACATTAACTTAAACTAGCATAAACATATAAAGCAACTTGATTGCAATGAAGAGAGAAAATTGGATTTGGTTGCATATCTCCACACATCTTAAATAATACGATTAAAAGGATACTCGACACTTTTATTAATACTGGATTTAGCTAACTCAATTTTCACCATTATATGACCCCTCAACACTTTTATTAATACTGGATTTAGCAAACTCGACACTTTTATTAATACGATTTAAAGGTTGCTTAAGCATGTTTTCCTCTATTGCACAACCCATGGGAGGAAGTTTCTCCTCTGCCTCAACTTTTCCTCTATCTTGAGTGATGCCTTGTTTCACAGAAAATGGTCTTCGCAAACTCCTACCACTATTCTGTCTTGCCGTTACTCATTACCTGCCATTAATCCATCTGATTTTTTTTCTGGCTAGTCTTTGCTATTGGGTCATCTTTACACTTTCATCTTTGCTTTGCTTTCAATTCCAAGATTCCTATTTTTACCAACTCTTGCTCCCTTTCTTTATCGATTTCGGCCTTCTGCACCTTTTCTGCTTTTCCACACCATTTTACTTTGTACTTGTGGTTCAAATATTGACTGGTGGTAGGTGAATGAAGAAACATGTTGAGATTTTATTAGCAGCAGCCGGCAGTTCAGTGTAAATGATCCCTCAGCTTTCAATTTTGTTTTCCGTACTTGCAGGTACACATACAAGCTGGGGCATAGATTAGTTAATGTCACAACAGTTTGGAGTCAAGAATATCAGTTTAAATCATCTCCTTATCCTGGTCAAAATTCCGTACAGCGCGTGGTCATATTCGGTGATATGGGAAAGGTAAATATTCTTTATTTCTTTTTTCTCATGGACGATCTAATTCTAACCATGTCCGTAACTCTGAAGAGACAATTGAAATAAATGTCTATACATATATGCATAAGCTTAAACAAACGAGCACTTAAATCTGCTTCATATGAAAATCTCTTCAAACAATCACTTTAATTAAACTGGCATCTTAACTTTTCATTTTATTTTGGGATGAGCAGGCAGAAGCTGATGGCTCCAATGAGTATAACAATTTCCTGCCGGGTTCACTCAATACTACGAATCAGATTATTCAAGACTTGAAGGACATAGATGTAGTCTTCCACATTGGTGATTTATGCTATGCTAATGGATACCTTTCACAATGGGACCAATTTACTGCACAGATTGAGCCAATTGCATCAAAAGTTCCTTATATGACTGCAAGGTTTGTCGTGTTACACATTGTGTTGATTTTTGTATGTATACCGTTTCACCTCGTTATCTGATTTCTTTTGCTATATATGCTTTTAGTGGCAATCACGAACGTGACTGGCCAGGAAGTGGATCATTTTATGGGACCTTGGATTCAGGTGGTGAATGTGGAGTGCTTGCTCAAACCATGTTTTATGTTCCTGCCGAGAATCGGGAAAAATTCTGGTACAATATGTCTATAATTTTAGCCTTTTTTATTGAAAATGCACTATCATTTTAATATCATCTTGAGCATACAGACGTTGGCGATTATGGTTCCAGTAAAATAACTTGGAAAATCACGTTACATTTCCAGGTACTCTGTTGACTATGGCATGTTTAGATTTTGCATAGCTCACACGGAACTTGATTGGAGAAAAGGAACAGAACAGTATGAGTTCATTGAAAAGTGCCTAGCATCCGTTGACAGACAGAAACAACCATGGTTGATATTCCTTGCACATAGGGTACTTGGTTATTCTTCTGCGGATTTCTATGTTGCAGAAGGCTCGTTTGAAGAACCAATGGGAAGGGAGGACCTTCAAAGTCTATGGCAAAAGTATAAGGTCGACATAGCCATGTATGGACATGTCCATAACTATGAAAGAACATGCCCAATCTATCAGGTATTTCTCTTAACTTGTCTTCACTTTATTGTTTGATTTTCTCATTTGACGTGTATAACTTAACTGTCATTATTTCTTCCTCCTTCAGAATATATGCACAGATCAAGAGAAGAACAATTACAAGGGCTCGTTGAACGGGACGATACATGTAGTGGTTGGGGGAGGAGGAGCGGCTTTAGCTGACTTTGCCCCCATAAACACCAAATGGAGTATCTTTAAAGATCATGACTTTGGATTTGTGAAACTCACAGCATTTGACCATTCAAATTTGTTGTTAGAGTACAAGAAGAGTAGTGATGGACAAGTTTATGACTCTTTTAAGATATCAAGGGATTATAGGGACATCTTGGCTTGCACTGTTGATAGTTGCCAAAGTACAACATTAGCATCTTGATCAAAAAGCAAAAACAATGCTGATTTTGTTTCCATTTTTTATTTGGTTGAATAAAATGCTTCTTATGATCACACTATGACATGAACAGTAAAAATTGTAAGTGCAACAAGAGAATATTATAGAATTGTTTATACTCTATTTCTATGCAATTGTTTAGTCTAAATTGACTGTTATGAAATTGAAAAATATTCTCTTGGTGCAATTAAATGAGCACTAGCGCTGATGGGATGTGTTTTCAGCGCCCAACACCTAATATTCGTGTTGTACTGTGTTTTTCACCGTTTCGTATGTAGAACAACAACAAAGTCTTTTCGTACTAAGTTGGGTTGGTTACATGGATCAACTTTTGTCATAATATTTTGTAGTGTTATATTTGTGATTTTTAAATAAGGGTGGTATCCTCGTCCTTGCCTAGGAGTAATGTCGCCCAAGCGATATCCAGTCAGAACAGGGGACTCGTCCATGAGACTGATGACGTATATGATATTGTTGCCTTCCATTAGTCAGCAGCAAAGGTGTCCACCATGATTCTCTAAAGAATAGGTGGTCAACAACTTCCCCTAGTCAAAAGGGAGCGGTTTCCGCCTCTTAGGGTTTCCTAACCCTAGGCCTAAAAGGCCTTTATAAATACCTCACAACCAACGAGAGAAAAAGGCAAATCTTAACTACTACAGATCCACCCTTCATACGCTTATGCCTAAGTAATCTACACACATACACAACCTCTGACCTCATGTCAGAAGGTCCTCTAAACTACCATAAAACACCACCGTACAGAGCTTCTTGCCGCCGCGGGCAAGCCCTAACCACCATACAACGTAATATGCCTACTAAGACCTCTGCCCTTTGCAGAGGTGACATGCACACATATACTTTGTGACCAGCACATGTTCTATCCATTCTGCTCACAGTTTCTTACGTATATAATAAAAATTAACAAAAATAAGACAAACAAACAACAAGCTATGTCGCAACATCTTTTCACCATTTTGAATCTTGAGTTGGATTGATGTCGCAACGTCTTTTCACCATTTTGAATCTTGAATTGGTTTGATGCGTGTTTCGTACTGAAACCATAATTGTGGTTGATTGATGATGATTGACTTCTGATGCGATGATGCAGATCTCTGATACGGTAGTGCGGGGGTGGACATGCAAGATTAGTACTCCAACGTCTAAGTCAGTTACAAAATTCAATATGAGTGTAATGAAGTATGAGATTAAAAGGTATATCTTAAGACTCACGTGTGACAATTATATATGATGGATAATTTTATTTGAGTTTTGCATTATTAGGCTTGATATTTAGATCTTACCAGTATTGTACCTTTGGTCAGCCCGCCCAACACAAGGTGTATTTGTGAAATTGTAGGTTTGAATCTTAGCTTTTATTTGAATTGGATTTGAATACATTTTTCCACATATGCATTATGTTGTTTGGTCACTAAATCTCATAAAAAGGTCATTGTTTCTTCAACAACCAATCACAAAGCGTGTTTGCTGTTTTTCAAAAATTAACCAAAGTTATCTAGAATAAAAAATGATTAAGCATTGCATCTATTTGAAGTGATTACAAAGGTAAATTTCAAAATATAAAATTAGAGAAATATTGAAACGAGAATGGAATTGAGCACATTTTCTCTCTCCATAAACGCCCTAACAAAATAGGATAGTGGAATGAAAAAATGGATTCCTTGAAGAACTAGCAAGGATGGTGCTCAACAAGACTAACCTTCCTAAATATTTTTTAGCCGATGTTGTAAGAATTGCTTGCTATGTAATAAATCATGTCTTAATAAGACCAATTCTAAAGGTGGCGTCCTATGAGTTATATAAAGGAAGAATGCCTAATATTTCTCACCTTTATGTTTTTAGATGCAAATGTTTTGTCCTTAATAACAAGAAGGATAACCTTGAAAAATTTGACGCTAAAGCGGCTGGAAGTTTATTCTTAGGATATTACACTTCTAATAAAAATTTTATAATATTTATTAAAAGCACCATGTGTATAGAAGAATAAGTCCATATTACTTTGATGAAACTAACCATAAGTTGGTAGAGGTAGAAGTGTCAAATTGTGCAGGTAATCTAAAGAATACTTTTATATAAGATAAAGATCAAGATCAAGATAAAGATAAAAATCAAAATCAAAATGACAATCAACATCAAGATCAAGAAAAAAGACCAAAATATAAATGAAACTAATCAAAATAAAAAATCAAGCAATACTAGTCAAGATCTACCAAATGAATGGAGAACAACAAAATATCATCCAATTCAAAACGTCATATGGGATAAAGAGCCACACTTTTCCACCCACAAACTTAAGCTTTGCATGCATGTAATGGAAGTTCTTCTTCACTATCTCTACTTCCACATTCTTAGATAACTAAGCCATTAATATGCTTCCCTTAAATCCCCTTACCTTTGTGTACTCGTAACCCTCAAAACCCAACAAATTAAAAGTTTTTCTGAAATTTGTAGGGTCAAATATGGTTTCCATGATAATAACAATATCTCATAGAACGACAAGTTTTATTTCTAGAGTATTCTCATTAAGAACAATAAACTTTGAACCCATGTTATCCGCACGAGCATTAATGGTGCCTTGCCCCACTTAAAAGGGAATTTCTCAATACACCACCCAAGTTTCTTAAGCACCATGTGAAATTTCATTTTTGCCCTCAGATTCCGGATGTGCACATCCGGACGCACCAAATTTTTAAAAAACGCTGATATGTTCCGGATGTGCACATCCGGAAGAATTTCTGATTTGCAAATCCGGAAAAAATCAACAGAATTCCATAAAATCATTTACTTCTAAATATAATTAAATCCAATATAATTAAAATCCAACATAATTAAACTTAATATGATTTTTTCAATATAATTAAATTCAATATAATTAAAATTAATATGATTAAAATTAATATGATTTTTTCAAAATAATTAAATCCAATATAATTAAATTAATTTTATAAGTAAATACCATATAATTTTAATTATAATTTAGAAGTAAATACCATATAATTTTAAATACCAATATAATTATATCCAATTTTAGAAGTAAATACCATATAATTTTAAATCCAATATAATTAAATTAATTTTTTCAATATAAAAAAATAATTTAGAATTAAATACCATATTAATCCTATTAATTATATTGAAAAAAATTAATCATATTAAATATCATATTAATTTTAATTAATATAGATTTTAATTATATTGGATTTAATTATATTGAAAAAATGATATTAATTTTAATTATATTGAATTTTAATTAGATTGGATTTAATTATATTTAGAAGTAAATGATTTTATGGAATTCTGTTGATTTTTTCCGGATTTGCAAATCAGAAATTCTTTCGGATGTGCACATCCGGAACATATCAGCGTTTTTTAAAAATTTGGTGCGTCCGGATGTGCAAATTCGGAATCTGGGAGCAAAAATAAAATTTCACATGGTGCCTAAAAAATTTGGGTGGTGTATTGAGAAATTCTCACTTAAAATTAGAGCCCGAATTTTGAAAGGATTTTTTAGCTAGGTAAAAAAAGTCGTTGCCCATTAAGGTCAACCCATATGGGTAGGGAGTAGATCGTTTGGCATGCATAACTGCAAATTCTAAAATTTATAATAATGTTTACGTGGTTTCACTCAAAAACTACATATTGAGTTCTTACATTTTACTAAATTTTATCTCTTATATCATATTTAATTTTTTTACGTTAAATATTATACATTAATATAATCAAATAAATATTTAATACTTTTACATGTCAATTCAAAACTTTCTCGTATTACGTAAATTTTTGTTATTGTGTATTATTTTAAACAACTTACAACTTGTATAGTATTTAAAAATATATTATATTATTTTTAAAAATATAATATTTAAATATGTATTATATGAATTTTGTTTTTTTTTTTTATTTGAGTAAAAGACCAGGGTTTCATGTCATTGTAAGTGAAAAATCATATTTTCATTTTTCTCAAACCAATTTACAAAAAAAAAAAAAGATATTTTGGATTCGTTAACTGTTGGACCGAGCTAATTTTTGGACACAAGGATTTATTGCTACACTTTCACCATTGTTATTGTAAAAAAAAAGTTTGAAGAGAGACATATTGTGTTCTTACTGCACAATGTTTTTAGAGATTTCTCATTCTCAAATTCTTTACAAATCAACACTTTTATGGATGCAACGTGAGATCTGCATTAATGAAAGGTGCAAGTCGCAGCCTTTCGTGGTCTTTCATACAAACTAAACAAAATATTTGTAATTTGATTTCAGTCAAGACTTCTAATCAGGTTTTGAAGACATTTAAGCAAATTTTGAAGAACACTTGCTAAATACCCTAATCCAAATGCCAACATCTTGTTTTAAAGGAGATGTAATAGCCATAAAAATTACGGAAGACGAATATGTTAATGGTCTTGATAGCTGAAAAAGTTTCCTTCATGGAAGAATAATGCTGAAGAAAGAATAATCTTCTCCAACAATTGAGGAATTGCATGGGAAGTTAAATGCAGTTTGAAATTTTTTGGACAAATGGTCTTTCACACCTATTCGTTAGTTTTTTTTTTTTTTTTTTTTCATCTTCATTCATTGAGGATATTAGAATGGTTTTGGGAGTAGGGTCATGGACTCTGTTTCTGGGTATCCTTCGTATATTCTCCTAGCCACCGAAATTCAATCCAGATTTGGTTAAAAGTACTAACATACAATGTTGGATTATAGTACATTGTCTTCCTATTGAATATTGGAGACCACAAATTCGTTTTTCAATCTCAAGAGCCATTGGTGTCCATCTAGCCTTAGATGAAACAACTACCAATATTTTTTTTTTGGATATTATGCTAGAGTTTTTGTGAATATTGATTTGTTAGAATTCTTGCCCAATTTTCTTCTTGTTGAAAATGAAGGTTATACTTTTAATGTTTATTGAGTATGAAAAACTGCCTTCACTATATTCTTTTTTGTCATATTATTGGCCACTCATTAGAACACTTTCGTGCAAAAAATATTGCAAAGTCGATAAAGGAAAAGATAATAAAAAGAACACTTTATGTTCTAATAAAATCAAATATCAGGTAGAAAATGTCACTACAAGCTTAGTAGATGATCTTTAGCGAAATGATACAATCATCATGGAGAAAGAACCGATTAAGGATGAAATTATACAAAAAAAAAAAAAAAAAGATGATAATAAGGGATTAGTTGAGCATTGATAGAATCTCGGAATCTGTTAGAGAGAATAATTGGGAAATTCATATTGTATTCCTTGAATTAAAAGAGTTACAAGAGAAATGCTTATAAAGCGACAAGTGTAACAAACTATGTCAGCTTAGCATAACTGAGTGGCTCAGATCTAATCTAAAGGAAAGGCTCAGATTGAATCTAAGCTACCAGAATATACAATATAATATATAACTCTATCATTCCCCCTTAGAAGTTGAGGGTGTGTCACTCAAGCTTTGTTTGTTGACCACTCTTAACTTGTCACAGAGAGGAAGGAATTTCACAGCTGATAAAGGTTTGGTGAACACATCTGCCCACTGATCATGAGCAGGAACATGAGCCACCACAAGACTTTTGCTAAGCACATTCTCTCTAACAAAGAAGATATCCAACTCCATATGCTTGGTTCTATTGTGAAGGATTGGATTATGAGCAAGTGTAACTGTGCTGAGGTTGTCACACAGAATTTTTGGAGTTTGAAAGTTGCAGTGAAGCTCCCTCAGCAAGGACTGCACCCACAATATCTCTGCAGCAAGTTGTGCCATGCTCCTGTACTCGGCCTCTACACTAGACCTAGCAACCAGCTGCTGCTTCTTAGACCACCAAGATATGAGATTGGGACCAAGGAAAACACACGCACCAGAAGTGGACCTTCTGTCATTTGGATCCGAAGCCCAATCAGCATCACAAAACCCTAGTAAAGAAAGAGGCTGCTGAGTTTGAGCAAGTTGGAGAAGCAGCCCATGCTGTAAAGTGCCACTTAAGTACCTCAAAATTCTCTTTACTGCTTTCCAATGCTCCTCGAGAGGGTTGGACAAAAACTGACACACTTTGTTAACAGAGAAAGAAATTTCTGGTCTTGTCAAGGTGGCATACTGCAGTGCCCCAACAACTGACCTGTACAAAGCAGGATCAGCAACACTGTCAGAGCCAACTTTTGACAGCTTGCTACTAGAGACCATGGGAGTTGGCATCCCATTGGCATTGAGCATATTGACTTTGGCCAGTAAATCACGCACATACTTAGTTTGAGATAGAAACAAAGAGCCATTAGGGAGTGAGAGACCTCAATACCTAGGAAGTAATCCAATTTTCCAAGTTCTTTGAGGGAGAAGGCAGCATTTAAGCTCTTGATCAAGGAGGTGATAAACGAGGCTGAGTTTCCAGTGATGATAATATCATCAACATAGACCAAGATCACAATATGCAGGCTGTTTGTGTTAAGGAAAAACAAGCTAGGATCACACCTGTTGGCCGTAAACTGGTGTTGCAATAAAGCTCTTTTAAGCTTGTCAAACCAGGCCCTAGGAGCCTGCTTGAGCCTATAAATAGCTTTGTTTAATTTGCATACAAGGCTCTTATCAGATACTTCAAATCCAGGGGGTTGGTGCATGTAAACTTCCTCCTCAAGACTACCATTGAGAAAAACATTGTTCACATCAATTTGCTGAATGAACCACCCATGAGTGACAGCAAGTGTTAGAACTGTTCTGACTGTAACTGGCTTAACAACTGGCGAAAAGGTTTCCTGAAAGTCACTGCCAGCTTGTTGGTGAAAGCCCTTTGCCACAAGCCTAGCCTTGTATTTGTTTATGGAACCATCAGAATTTTCCTTGACCCTAAAGACCCATTTACAACCAATGGGCTTCCTTGAGTCAGATGGAGATGCCAAAGTCCATGTCTGATTTTTCAAAAGTGCCTGAAATTCATCTTTCATTGGCTGAAACCAGTGTGGAACAGCCAAGGCCTGACTGACAGAAGAAGGTTCCATGTGAGTGAGTAAGAGTGTGGGATTAAGTCTTGGTTGAGTGATGCCACTTTTGGCTCGTGTTTGCATAATATGAGTGTTAAGGGGATGAATAAAAGGTTGGGATGGGTTAGAGGGTAAGGGAACAGGGCTGACAGACGATTCTGCAGGAGAAGAGGAGGGAGAAATGGTACTGCATTAAGCAATATCAGAGAGAATTAGGCCAGGAGAAGAGGAAGTGGAGGGAATAGGCGTATGTGGAGAGCAGACATCAGCAGGAGTATGAAGAGGATTGGGAGGGGAAGTAGGACTGACACCAGCAACAGTAGAAGAAAGAGATGGTGTAGGACTGCCAGAATTAAGAAGGTGAGAATGATGAGAAGCTTCAGCCATGAACCATGAAGAAGCAGAAATAGGGGAAGTAGGAGCAGCAGTAGAAGGTGGAGTGGAAGTGGGAAATAAAAGGGAATAAGGAAACCTTGTTTCATGGAAAAGAACACCCTTAGAAATATAGAGATGTCCATTGGCAGCCAAACATTTGTACCCCTTATGAACAGTGGAGTATCCTAGAAAAATACACTCCTTAGACCGATAATCAAGTTTGTGAGCATTGTAGGGACGGAGGAAAGGGAAACACACACAGCCAAAGACACGGAGACATGTGTAATCAGGATGTTTATGGAGAAGTTTGAAGTAAGGTGATAAGTTTTCAAGAGTAGGACTTGGGAGCTTATTAATCAAGTAGGCAGCCGTGACAAAGGCATGATCCCAAAATTTTAAGGGAAGGGTGGACTGAGCAAGTAAGGCAAGACCGGTTTCAATAATGTGACGGTGTTTGCGCTCAACTAAGCCATTTTGATGATGAGTATGGGGACATGTAAATCGATGAATAATGCCTAGCTCTTGAAGGTACTTTGTAAAAGGTCTAAATTTACCCCCACCATCACTTTGTATTGTTTTGATTTTGCAATTAAACTGCATTTCAACCATAGTTTTGAATTGAATGAATTGAGGCAAAGTATCAGATTTGAGCCTAAGAGGGAAGACCCACACAAACCTAGAGTAGGCATCAACACATGTCAAAAAATAAGTGAAGCCACCTGAGGATTTCTCAGGGGCAGGCCCCCACAAATCACAAACCACAAGTTCAAAAGGATGATTATAAACCGTATTGGATAAAGGTGCATGCAATCTATGAGATTTACCCAAGCAACATGCATGACAGAGATCACCACTAGGCTTAGATGGGATAGGGATGTGACAAAGCTTCAAAACTTCTGTAAGTGCATGGTGATGAGGGTGACCTAGGCGTGAGTGCCAGAGGGCATACTTGTTGTTGGAAATAGAAGGTAAACCATTAAGAGTAGCAACATTAATTTCAGGAAATTGAGAACAGGCTTAATCAAGAGCTAAATCAATCTTATTATTAGATAAGACATCAGTACAAGGAGAAGTACAATCATTAAGAGTAATAGACCTAGGATCACTATTACATGATGTACTTAAATTACAATGTACTGAAGAACTGGAACTAGAACACAACTGAGACACTTGAGCAGGAGGATTGGGAAACTTGTATAGGCCATCAGCACCAACACAGCAACGCAGAAGAGTTTTAGAAGAATCCTGAGATTTTACAAGACAGAATTTAGGGTGAAACTCAAAGAAAACGTTATTGTCTTGTGCAAACTTGCTGGCACTGATAAGATTCTTAGTTATCTTAGGCACAAGTAATAAGTTGTGTAAGGTGAGAGGCATGTTAGGGCAAACAGGTGATGAAAAAGACATAGAGCCTACAGAGTTTATAGACAGACCTTGGCCGTTACCCATATACACATGCTCGGATCCAGGCAATGAAATCGAATCAGACAAATTTGAAGCCTCAGGTGTGACATGGTGAGACGCACCTGAATCAGGGTACCACCATTGATTGCTGAATGAGGGATCCACACCAGTGTAGAGAGCTTGAGGCTGACGAGGACGCTGAGGTGGTGGCCTAGGAGCAGCATAACCAAAGGATGGTTGATACACAGGATGTGCAGGCATCATGAAAGGATTGAAGGAAGCTCTTGGAGGAGTAAACGAAGCTGCAGAGTAACAATGATAGCAGATAGAGGGATCATGTCCAGATTTGTAACAAATCTGACACTGAGATCTAACAAAGCGACCTCCACCACGACCAAAACAACCACCACTACGGCCAAAACGACCTCCTCGTGAATTTTGACCATGACTCTCAGCGTGCGCAGTAATATGACTAGTACCTTGAGGAAACAACTCTGTTCCATGACAGATTGCTCAGAAACAGCTGATGAACCTACCGGAGCTGATGAACCTACCGGAGCTGCTTGAGTCAGATTCACTGTCGTCGGCTTAGGGAGAACAGCCTTACGATGCTTCTCAAGGCGCGATTCATGCGTAAGAAGACTTGATTCAAGCTCGTCCAAAGAACTGAGATCTTCTTTGTTATTAACGGCGGCAACTATAGGATCATACTCCTCCGGTAGCGCATCGAGGACGATCTCAATTAGGTTACGCAGCGGAACTGGATCTCCAACAGAAATCAGCGAATCACTGATTTCGCGAACACGAACCATGAATTCTGTAACCACGAGCGATCCTTTCGTGAGATGGCGCAATTCCGACCGGAGTTGACGAGCTTTGGTGGCGAGGAGAGTGGCGAAGTACCGGTGAACTTCCGTCCAAACCTGCCATGAGTGACGACAATCCACCAATTTAGGAAGAAGAGAGTCAGAAATTGTTGAGAGAAGCCAAGTGCATATAAGTGCATCTTGTTGCTCCCAGTCAAGGTAAGCTGAGGTAGTTCCGGTGAGTGCAGCGTCGGAGCTAGATGAAAACTGCGGTGGAACAACTGGTGAAGTGACGAAGCGTTGAAGCTTGTGACCACGAATGACACCATCTATCTGTTGCTTCCGTTGTTTGAAATTCTTATCGTCAAGCTTAACAGAGATCAGATGCAAAAGCTTGACCTGAGAAGAAGGAAAGGCACCGTCGCTGTTAAACGGCGACGCCATGGAAGAGCACTAGATCTGGATCTAAGAAAAAGATGAAGAAGTTCTGGATACCATGATAGAATCTCATAATCTGTTAGAGAGAATAATTGGGAAATTCATATTGTATTCCTTGAATTAAAAGAGTTACAAGAGAAATGCTTATAAAGCGACAAGTGTAACAAACTATGCCAGCTCAGCATAACTGAGTGGCTCAGATCTAATCTAAAAGAAAGGCTCAGATTGAATCTAAGCTACCAGAATATACAATATAATATATAACTCTATCAAACATATACATCTTCCTTTATTAGATTTATGTCAACAGGTTGAGAAAATTAACTATCATGACATGGAAGAGCAAGAAGAAGTACCTAAAGAAAGTAAAATTCATAATTCTCAAACAATTACAAATCTAAAAAAGAATCAAGAAATGAAACAATTAGAGGGTAATACAATTTGTTCCGTTCACGAACCGAAGTTGGATGCACTTGATGAACTGATGATCTTTAACCGGTGATGATGACCTTCGATGCGGAGGTGTGGGATGGACCTGCAAGGTTAGCACTCCAACGCCTAAGTCAGTTCAAGATTCAAGATGAATGCAGTGAAAAGTGGTTATTAGAGAGTGTACCTTGCTTTTTCGTGTGAACTGATTTTATACCGTAGGTCAAATGGATTGGATTTGAGGTGAATTAGGCATTAGCTATTTGGGCATTTGGCTGGCCCAAAACAATTTACCCCAAGGCTTTTTCGAGCACTGAAGGAGTCGGGGAAGCCATTAGTGATTTTTTTTCTGGCCTCCAAGGATGTTGTCTGATGTAAAGTACAACTGAAACACTTGGAGTCAGTTGAAAAAGTAATTGGGGACTAGTGCATAAAATGTGTTCCCATTATTGAAACATTTCATTGCCTTCTTCTGAAACTTGTTTTGACGCGACAAGCTATGGCATGGTGTGACTTATAGTGCACTCGAGTTTACGTGTATTCCAATGGGGGAATCCATCCAGTGATCTCATAAATCATATCCTTCACTAATCTGGGTCATTCAACTGTCTTTGTTTATAAATAGGAAGAGTTAAGACTAGAAATTTTTTCGCAATCCTTAGCATTTAAGTTCATTCATATTCACTTTGTTAGTAAATACCTTTATTTCTTTATCCTTGAGAGCATTTATCAGAGTGCTAATAGTTCTTAGATTATAGTTTCTTCCTTTCTTCAATCGCCCCACTTTATGAATATGGCATACCCATGTACCCTC
This sequence comes from Lathyrus tuberosus, assembly GCA_022829125.1. Taxonomy (NCBI): domain Eukaryota; kingdom Viridiplantae; phylum Streptophyta; class Magnoliopsida; order Fabales; family Fabaceae; genus Lathyrus; species Lathyrus tuberosus. The sequence goes on along the minus strand of JALAZF010000196.1, from coordinate 6,690,165 downwards.
ATCAACTAAATCTTTTACCTTTAACTTTCCTATTTTACAGTCAGGATGTGTGATAGTAATATTAACCTAGTGAGTGATTTTGAGAGTGATTCTTCTTCTGTTGTGAGAATGGGGGCATCCTCTGATTTTCATATCCCTCCCCTTGCTCATGATCACATAGAACCAAAAGCTATACCCCAATCTGATTATTTCAAATCAAAAAGGGTATATGGGAACTCTCTTGATGAAGAAGCTTATGCATTTGAATCATTTGAATCTCTTTCATAAGATGATGGTGAAACAAAATATCATATTGAGGTTCCTATACCCCCACACATTTTAATCGAGAAGGAGATACAAGTTATGAAGCAGATGAGGGAACATACTAACGATTTCATCCAGCCTTGTCTGAGAACCAATAATTGTAAACTTAGAAACACTGAAGTGAAGGCCCACTTGGATCTTCGGGGTAGATCAGATGTAGTAACTTGGATCACACCCGACGAACATCTTAAAATTTACCACTAGTCCGGAGAAGAGTGATGTTAGTGGAACCGGCCAATGCAGTGAAGTATGACTGTGTGAATGCCGAGGTGGTATGCACTCCATTCATGCTAAATGCTGAAGCAGCAACAGAGACTGCTAGCTGTAGCACCCCAAAATTTGCCCTACCTTTTTCTAACTTTTTCTGACTTATGTTTCTTTTCATTTTGCATCTCATTAGGTCATAACTCATAATCATATCATTGCATTGGTCTTCTAAGACATGGGATCAAAGGATTTTCTTGGCCTTATTCATAAGGGATTCATTCGATTTCTATTCCCGGTTAAGTGGGAGCAAGAGGTTGAATTCTCCTCATTGTAATCTTCCTGATCTGAGGTTTTCCTAGTCACTTTGGATCTAAAGTTGGATGTGGATTGAATACGATCATGTGACTTACTTGGAATTCGAGACACAACTCCTTTTTCTAACCCATAACCATTTTGATATTCGTTTTAAATCATTTTCTAACCCATATTCATTTAATACCGTTTTTCATTAATTCCAAAGTCAATATCCAATATTCATTTTGTAAATCCATTTTTTTACAACCTTTTCTTAAACCATTTTCTTTGATTAATCCATTGCAATATCCCATTTCCTAAATATCCATATTCAAATATCCAAAACCATTTAAGGTCCATTTCAAGTGTCCACATTCACATACACCATCAAGAACGATATGTTTACATGTCCTCATAACTTCACCTAATCATGGCCAACTGAGAGTTAGTGACACAAAGAGTGATGTCTTTGCCTTGGAGTGTCGCTATCAGAAAAAGAAATCATTCGGAAGTTTTATGCCAAAGGAAGAGCAACATTTAGCAAATTGGGTTTCATTAAGGCTTCATGATAGCGAGAGTTACGAGAGAATCTTGAATCCGACAATTAAAAGGATATTTTCATCAAAGGCTCTCTTTCTAGTTACTGATATTATCTCTGTATGTAGTGGACTCTTGTATTTTTATGCAAAGGCACAACATGTAGCAAATGGAACCAAATTTGATCCTACAACCATCTCACTTTATGGCATCAATGAGCTACTTTGTGGTATTTATGCCGGCTTGTTTTAGGCTTAGCTTTTGGAGGGGTCTATCGTTTGAAACTAAAAGCATGTGGATATTTCTTGCTTTACTACTATTGCCACCACCTGTTAGATCTTGTGCTAACACATTTTGATAAGACCACTTCCACGTATCAATAAAAAGTCCATTTCATTCCAGAGTTACAGGTGCAGTGCAGCAAAAATTTCACAACTGGTGAAAATTTCATGATAGAAAAATAATATACAGCAACAAAAATTTCTTAACAGCAACAAAAACAAATAGCAGTGAAAAAGGTGAGAATTGCAGGAAAAAATAAATAACGAAAAAGAAGAAAAGGGTAGCAGGCCAAAAAGAGTCATTGTAGCCTCATTTTACATCAGAATTACAAAGAAGAGAGTACAATAGCAGTGCACAACGCATAACTTTTTTCACACAGCAGGAAATAGAAAAAAAATACCATAACTGAATTCATAACAGAATAACAGAATTTCAATTGTGCAGACCAAACTACCCCTCCCCGATTTCTTGTATAAAAGTGGATCTGCACCAATCTTCATCTTCTTCAACCATCATTCTGCACAATTTCTCAATTCTCATTCTTCCACTCTTCACCTTCAATTCTCAAATTCTCTGCAATTTCCTCCATTCATCATCTTCAAATCAAAACTTGTAGAAAAACTCAACAAAAATCAAAAGCTCAACATCAATTCAGAGCTTCAGAACCTGTAACAAAATCTCCAGAAAAAAAAAAAAAAGAAGAAGAAGATGTGGTGGCACTGAATTTATAGAAGCTTGCAGCAACACCAACAATTTCAGAAGTAGATTCGAAAGAGAAGAGATTCAAATTCAGAGGCATACCTCTAGGAAGCTTTGGCTGGAGTTTTGAGACGCAACATCTTCACATAGCAGTGAGAAGAGAACGAAGCAGAATAATAGCAGTATCGAAAGGTTGTCGAAAATCTGCCGTGTCGGAGATCCTCCCTGCTCCTCCCTGGTACGTACCTCAGAGCCTTCGTTTAAGTTGTTGATGTAGTTTGTTCTGAATATATATTGTTCCTCCATTGTTTGCGTCGTTTCGAAATCATTGATTTGGATACGGTGAGGTCGAAAGAGTCGCGTCGGACTCTATACAGAGGAGTGAATTAGAGGTTCTTACCTACGTCGTCTTTGTTTCATAAGTAACGCCGTTCAAATTGATGCTTGCTGGTGCGATGTGGTTATGTGTTTCTTTTATGTCTTTCGGTTGTGAATCGTAATGGTAGGGTTCTTTCGATGAGTTGTTATGTTGATGTATAGTGTGGAAGAGAGGTGAGAATCGAGTGGTGTTAAGCATTGAAGCTTGTAGGCTGGAAAATCTTCTTCGCCGAAATTGATTTCCGCCACGGTGTTGTGGAGGAGTGCGATTTGAGAGATGAAGCCGAGGGGAGAGTTTCTGGCCAGATGTTGTTTTTATTGTTGGTGTTGAATTTCTGGCGGAGGAGCTTTGAATAGAGAACGGAGTGGAGAAGGGTTCCGGCGTAATTTCTTTGTTTCCGGCGCGGCGGTTTACGGTGTAAGGTTTGGATGAAGGTGATGGTATTGGAGAAGTAGAGAGCGAAACATGGAAACAGGTTCACGGCGGCGGAGGTTGATCCGTTTTCTGGCAAGCGTTTGGTAAGGTGTTCGGCGACGGTGCGATTTGAAGGAGACGACATGATGAAAGGGAAGAAGAAGCATAGAAGATGGAAAGCGTTGAGAGTAAGGGGGCGGCTGGGAAGTTTGCTGGTTAGTTTTTTAGGTTTTCTTTTCTAACCCTCACCAACATGGGCCGGGCTCTTAAGCCCATACTCAATTTCAGTTCACACCCCCCAGACACGTTATTCGCACCCCCCTTGGCTTCTTCTCAAAGACAGTGGGCTCGCTGTATGAAGGCCCAGCGCCTGGTTTCATTCTTACACCACCCTATTCTCGTCACACCCTCCTTTTGCTCCATGACCAAATTTCTTGGGCCTGGGGGTGTTAGCCCACTCGCCTAACCTTCCTTCCACACCACTAAAACACTGCCCGCACCCCCTGGCCTTGGATGAGATTTCATGGGCCTAGACTTCCAAGGCTCAGCGCCTGCTTTTAGACTTCTCACCCCCAGTTTTTCTGCTGCACCCTTACTCTTTTTATTTGTTTTGGTTTTTACTTTCAAATTAATTTCATCCTTTTAATTAAAGATTAAATAATGATTTTGGATTTATATTTTAGAAATTAGATTTTTGATTAGAGAACTAGAATTTAATCTTGGTTTTGATTGTAATTCCTAATTCTAATTTTGGATAACTCATTTTAGTAGTTAGATTTAATTTTAGAATTTGATTAGTTAGAATTAGGTTTTTGGTAGAAATTAATTGGAATTAATTTTAGAAATTAGTTCTAATGCTTTCTTTTAATTCTAGATTTAATTTTAGAATTAATTTTCTTTAGATTTAGTTTAGAATTGCCTTGAACTAATTTTAGGATTAATTTTAGAATTAGACAAATTAACTTTTCTTGTTAGAATTTAATTTTGATTTTTACTTCGCATTTTAATTCTAACTTGGTTATTGTTGATTAATTGTTGACCATAGTTTCAATTGCTCATTGTTGATTAATTTCTTATTTCTCTTTTATGAATAGCATGATATAATGCTATGTGTAGAATTTTCTCACATCCCTTTGGGGTCCTAGCTCAACTTTAATCTTTGATTAAAGTGAGGTAGGATATGAATTATGTAGTGCTATCCCTCTTTCTCTTTTAGTTTAGGTTTCTCATACCACACTAAACCTTAGGACCTCCAAGCATGCTAACATTAGGGTTTGAGTCTTAGTCTCCCTCATTAGCTTTTACCTTTTTCACCTTTTGAGTCTCTTCTTCTCATCTCAAAACAAAAGTAAAAAACACTTAATAAAGGCATAACAAATATTGTATTTGAGCCTTTCATGTGAGAATAATGAGGTGAGGGGTCTTCTCTCACTTTCTTAGAATGTTTAGCGTACGTCCCGTCTTGGGTCGATATGTGAGGCATTCGATCTTACATGAGGGACTTAAATACAATATGTGTTAGGAAACCCAATAATCAAAATACTTCTTTCTAAAATACAAAAACAAACAAATTCTCTTCTCATCTCCTTCATTCTATTCCTTAAGGACTCGTCATGTCCGTTCTACCGCAAACAGGTAACGCCTAAGTCTCCATACAGCGAGCTGCAACACCTAAACTGCTGGGACGCGCACTTTGACGTTTCCACTAAAAAACACAAACAAAGTAACCCTGGCTGAGGGGAACTACGTCGCTCTGATTCTCATGTTCCCGATGAGATACGTAGGCAGTGGGGTAGGGCCCATTCGAGCACTTCCTTTATTTTCCCTATATTTGTTTTCTCTTTCTCTCTCCTTTCTTTTTTTCCAGTTCTCCAGCTAGCAGTTCCTTTTCCAGTATCCTTTTCTTACACCCTTTGATCGATAACAGCAAGCGTGGATCCCATCGGGTACGATGGACGCGTGGGGGTGCTAATACCTTCCTCATGCGTAACCGACTCCCGAACCTAGCTCTCTTGGTCGCAAGACCATGCTCTTTCCTTTCCCTTCAGGTTTATGCAGTGTTTCCTTTCCCTCTCTTGGGATAAATACACATTGCTGGCGACTCTATTTCGGTGCCACTTTCCCGTTTTTACGAGGATGAAAATCCCGGGAGCGACACTAGCATCATGGTCGGTGACCCTCAGGTCTGGTCGGTTCTTCCAGGGCCCCCGAAGAAGAGAAGGATATGCAACTCTTTTAATGAGTGTGCAAGCCCACTTTATGAGTGTCTATTTACTAGTATAGGATTACGGTTACCCTTCTTTGATTTCGAAGTACCTATCTTGAAGCATTTAAAGGTTGCCTCTTCCCAGCTTCATCTAAGGTCCTAGGCTTACATGATGGTACTCCAGTTGTGTGCCGAGCATAAGTCTTTAAACCTTCCCTTAGGCTTTTTTTTTTCAATTTATTTTACCTTGTACGCACTTCTCAGAATGACTACCGTGACCAATGACTGATTAGATTCTACACGGATGACCCTTGGTTCGACCACTTCACCCAAGACTAGGGCGATTCCCTGGGGCGCTTCTTGCTGTTGAAGCCCATTACGCTAGAGGGTCGTATTACCTTATGCCACTCCCCTACTAAATCTTCCCGCTTATGCAAGGACTCATTTTCGTCGGGAAGCCCTTTTCTACTATACCAAAACAAGTCTCCTTTCCCTTGATGAGGCGGCTGTCATACCCTAATTTTTACCCCTAAGATCCCACCTCATTTACATCTTTACAATGCATCAAAATCACAAACTTGGTTATACCCTAACCATCTCACCTTTGGGTTGCTTTTGCAGAGATCACCAAGCACCTCTTTGTGTAACATTTTTTTTTGTACTTATATACTTTATAATTCATTAAGCTCTAATCAAAATACAAAAATATGATTTGTCTCCTTTTGTTTATTTTTTCAAGGTAGGGTTTGGAATCAGGAGCGTCAAGTGAATGTATCCTTAGCTAAGGTTTGAGTCCCTCAAGTCAAAGTGTGGTCAACCCTTGATCTTCAAAGGATATTCATCAAAGCATGACCTCTAATCTAAAACCATAGAGTATCAAGCATCATTCAACTTCATTTAATCTCAATATTGGATGACTTGCTTCTCAAGGAATTTCTAAGGTTCATGTGTTTATTTCCATGCCTTCATCAACAAGTTTCCTCAAGCCATTGCAAGCTTCCTCAAAGAACAATCAAGAGTACATCATCTTGAGTCCATATGATCATCAATGTGCCTTGAAATGTGTCATACCCTAATTTTTAACCCTAAGATCCCACTTATCATTTGCATCTTCTATAGAAACAAGATCACACATTTGGTTCTTCCTTTTCATCCTTTGGGGGTTTTGTTTTTAAGATCACCAAGCACCCTTTTATGTGTATTTTATCTTTATGTTTATATGCTTATTGTTTAACTAACCACTAATCAAAATGAAAAAATATGTCTTGTTTCAAGTGACTTAGTGAAATTTGTGGAGGATCATCAAAAGTTTGAAGACATTATAGGTCATTTGTGGACTTAGTGAAATTTGACCTATTTTCAAGTGACTTTTTCTCAAATTTCAAGAATCACAACTTCTTCAATTTTTATCCTTTGAAGCTTATTCTTTTTGCACATTATCATTTACAATTCCCTCTACAAGTTTGCTTCAATGATCAAGATCAAATTATGCTTGGAAGGCCTTAGAATTTGTTGGAACATTATAGGTCATTTTCTGCCTCAAAGACTTAGAATGTTTCTAAGTATAATGTCCAATTTTTCATGCCAACTTCAACACATCAGAAATTTCTATAGAAAAAGGGTGAGAACCAACCCACAATGGTGTGTACTAAGGGTATAAACACCTGTAGAACAAGGTTCTAAAAAGTTCCCAGAGTCATGATTCCATCTTTCGAATATTACCGGTATGAACGACTACTCGCCTACCACTAATATTCTCAAGAGAATCTCGTCTGAGTATAGTATTGTGTGACGATCACCTTAGATCTACACCTGGATAATCACCTAACTACATCCTAAGAGGAAAAGATGGGTTAAAGGTTCTACGGTTCCCATCTCCTCAAGCTCCCAGGTCGGAAAAAGTAATGCCAAACACGACTACTCAGTATGACATCAGTAATTCCAAAGGGGCCTCCACTGAGCGATGGATCTCGACTTGACATGCAAAGAACTACTCCACGCATATCTCCTCGATTATACCACACATCCTATCATAAGTGCTCTCAGGTTCGGGTATAGATCCTATCTCACCACACATAGATCACCAAGCACCCCAAACAGAACAAGCAATAACAAATAAATCAAACAAATAAGCGTAAATAAAACAAAGTTGGTTGAACCCGCTAATTACCGAGTCCCCAGCAGAGTCGCCACTTTTTGTAGTGGTAGAAATTGTGAGTGTAAGCAATTGATTAACTTATATCATAGAACAAGAGTCACCACCATACTTTTATTTTATCCAAAAGGAAAGGAAAAAAGCGAACAAAACCTAAACAAGTTCTAAAACAAGAACAAATAAACAGAGACAGGGTAAGGGGGTTGGTTACGCAATGGGAAGGTGTTAGCACCCAAAACTTCTATAGTACTCTATAAGAACCCTTTGAAATATCTACACTTTTTGGTTTGAAAATGTTTGTTTGAAATGAGATTGGGGAGATGAGAAGAGAAATATTTTTTTTAAAGATTTTTGTGTTTGGAGAGACTTCTTGAGCCTCATGCTACCTGCTACCAGGTAGAAAATAATGGTAACTAACCAAAAAGAAACAAATGCTACCTGCTACCGGTCATTGGGTAAAAGCAAAGGCAACAATATTAGGAGGAAAGACTACCTTTTACCGGTCACTGGGTAAAAACAAAGGTACTCAACTCAGAAAAAAGATAATCAACTACCTGTTACTAGGTAGAAAGAGAAATATTACTAACTACTGGTTACTGAGTAGCTTAACAAAGGTAATAAGCTTGAAGGAAAAGGACAATTAACTACCTGTTACTGGGTAGTGATAAGTGTTATTTTGTAGTGTTTTTGTGTATATAGTTTTGTGACACTTATCGAGTTTTAGTGTAATTTCAGTGAATAATTCTCCAATTTTGTGTATAAATACATTAGTTAGTGTATACTTGTGTTTTTTATTCAATTATGTAACGATTAATAGTTTTCCCTTCATTTTGTAGGTAATTAAGCATTGTTGGAGCAATGAGTAATAAAAGCTTCAGGATGCACCATTTGGATCAATAAAAGGAGGAAGCAAATAAAGAACTGCAGTAGAAAAATGATGTCTGTCAACTTTCGTCGGGAGAAGCTTTCTTTCGCCAGGCGAAACTGAGATTTTCGCCAGGTGTCGCTCCCAGGATTTTCATCCAGGTACAAACGCGAGAGTGGCGTGGAAAACAGAGTCGCCAGCCGTGTAAATTTATCCCAAGAGAGGGAAAGGGAACACCGCATAAACCGGAGGAAGAGGGAAAGGAATGGTCATCACAACCATAGCCTGGGTTCGGGAGTCGGTTACGCGAGGGGAAGGTGCTAGCACCCCCACGCGTCCATCGTACTCGATGGGATCCACGCTTGTTGTCTCTTCTAAGGGTGAGTTATCCTGTCATCTATGGCTGTGCTAAGACGAGGGAGGGAAAAACAAAGACAGAATCGGTAGGACGTCGACGTCCTAGGCCTACGTACACCCTCTGTGCAATGGGAAATTCAGAGTCAACGTAGTTCGGACTAAGTTCTTTTTGTGTTTTTTATGAGCGACGTTAAGTTCGCGTCCGACAGTTAGGGTCGATGCCTGTTTGCGACTCAGACGGAAAGTAACGTGCCCTTTTTGAAAATAGCCTTTAGTTTGACAATCCCTAAGGACAAAAAGGTTTAAAGTTTGTTTGTATTTTTTAGGACAGAAGTGACTTAAGTTAGTTCATAACTTGCATTGCACCAAAGTCTAGGGCACAGGGGCGAATACTTAACGCATTGTCCCAAGACAGGACGTTTGCTAAGCACTCTAGAAAGATGAGAGGAAGCCCCTCATTTCTCATTCCCCACGCTTAAGGCTCGTGCGCAATACACTTTATCCTTATTGAGTGTTTTCAAGAAGTTTTGAGATGAGAAGAGAGAAGACACAAAGGAAACTCTAAAGGGAAAATAAGAGTCCTAAGGTTATCATGCATGGGTGACCTACGGTTAGTGAGGTTTGACGACAACCTAAGCCTAAAGAAAAGAAAAGATGAGAGAAAGAAAGAATGAGAGTGAATATGGATGATTATCCACACCCTTAAGTAACTTACCTCAGCCTCTGCACAAAAGGTTAGTACAAACGGACACAAGTAACATTAAGGCAAATGAAACCCAAACAATGACATATAATAATGATTAAATGACCTATAACAGTCCAAACATGAATTAAGAAGTCAAAGAAACAAACCCCCAAGCAATGGCACAAGTGCCTTTTCAAACGAGTGATCAGACATGATCAAGGATGTGCATACAAGAAGGCCTCAAATAAAAGCAATCAAACAATTAGAGAAACACCTTCTAAAATCACCAAATTAATTATCAACATACCTCAACCAGAAGCAAACAACATATCAAAAACTCATGCCAAAATTCAAAATAAAAGTCACTCAAACAATCATGCAAAGTTCAGATGAGAAGTAGGGTTCAATGTGCTAAAGAAAAGGATTGAAATGCAATATGAGATGATTTTAAAAATGAAAGAAAAATATTTTAATGCATTACAGTGTGTTGGTGAATGAATGCAAAAAGAATGAATTCAAAAGGTTTTGTATGCTATGAGAACAAAATTCTACAAGTTTAGGTATGCATGATACGAATAATTCAAAAAGAAAATAAACAAATAATTATTTCAGATGCTAAAAATAAAATAAAATAATAAAATAAAATTTTATAAAATTTTATAAAATTGTAAACATGATGCATGAATTTTTTGGGAATTTTTTAATGCAATTACCTATTTTTAGAAAATGAAAATGAAATGCAATAATTAATTAAAATAAAAATAATGAAATGCGCATGGGGGGTGTGGAAAGTAACAAAACACGTTGAAAATTTGAAATGGGCTCAGGTGGGAGGGTGCAGATAGTAAGTCCAAAACTTAAATCCAACAGAAAAATAAAAAAAAAGAGTCCACGTGTGGACTTCAGTCAACCCAGTTGACTGCATACCTGCCCTTGGATGAATCCTGCGCCTCATGCTGAGTCAAACCAAACACAAAGTAACTACGATAAAGGGCCATGATTAAAAATACACCGTAACAAACACGCACGCACATACACCAAAGCCAGCAGCATACCATACGACTCCCATGTGACTGGCACGTGACTTCATTAATGTGCTGTCACACTCTCCACCACAAGATCAGATCAACGCACACCATTAAATCACACAATCCAAAATTTAATTAAAACAAAGGTCAGGATTGAAGCACATGGTAGCATACGTGGGTGAGCATAAACGAGAACAATAAAATAAAAACATAAAATAAAAAAACGTGGCACAATCATGGTCGTTGGATCAACGTGATAGACGACCAGGATTGTTTCTTCTTCCCTTAGCCCTCACCGGACTGCACTTTCTCCAGCCGCCGAAGCTAGGGCTCCGGCCACCCTCTCCGGTGAGCGGCTGCGTGATTTTTTCCAGAAATTGCAAATAGGTACTCCATTTTGACCAGAAAAATGCAAGGATCTCAAATATCCAGTCCAAAATCACAAATAATCAATGCATAAGGAGATTCGAATGAAAAAAGGTTAGGGTTCAAAACTTTAAACACAACATACAACCAATATACGCATCCATTCTCGAAAATAAATACATCAGCATCACCAGTGGTCATCACACAACATTATGCGTATTTAAAAAGAGAGTTTTATGATCATCAAAAATATCACTAACCTGAGATGGTGCAACACGTATCTTCACTGTTAGCTTCAAAAAACAGTTGGTTTTTGCTCTATAGATCCCCAGAAAGAAGATTGTGGAAGAACTTTTGAAGAAACCCTAATGGACTAAGAGATACGAAGAAGAAATCTTTTTTAGGGTTCACTTGAAAACTCCACCAAAAATAACGTGTCCTTTTCCAAACCTAGCATGAGTAAGTTTAAATAGGCTAGGTTAAACCACTGATAATGATCTGGGCCTTGGTAATTCTCCACTTAATGAGTTTTGGGCAATTTTGGAAATTTGAATAATGTGAGATACACCCTCCTCCATGCATGGACATCCAAGTATTTCATGATGGATCACTTACTCAACAATTGCTAATCACACCTAAATTGAAATTGGGCCTTGAGATGCCTTGGTTCATGAGTTTTAAATAATTTGGCAATTTTGCATAATGGAGAATAAGTGAAGAATAAACCATGAAACTTCTTGATTTAAAGGCCAAAAATGCTCCTTAGGGATTTATCTTTGATGTTGGAATGTGTCTTGAAGCAATGGAATTAATTATAGGTCCATATGTCCCAAAGTGCAAAGGTTGTGAAAATGGAACCCTAAAAACCACTTTGCCTTCTTTTGATCATAACTTGAGTTTCACAAATGATATGGAGACCCACTAGTACTTGTTGGAAAGAGGAGAAAAAGATCTTCAACTTTCATGTTTGAGGAAAATTCATTTGAAGCTTTCTTGATGGTGAAAAGTCAAGTTGAATGTAGTGTAAGAACTTGCCCAAAAAGGAAACTTTCAAATTATAGGTCATTTCCATATTTAGTAACTTTTGTACCAACCCTTGATTCTTGATAAATGGTATGAAACTTGACCCTTGAAAACCATATGAGGATGTTAGACCTTGAAAACCTTGGAGAGAACCTCAAAATTTCACAGTTGACTTCCCCTCTCACTGTTGACTTTTCCCCAATTCTCCTGATTCCTAATCCATTGGCCAATTGAACTTCTCCTGAACCAAACTGATGGACAATCTTCCATTCCTAGATACTTAGGGACCCAAGGAATACCATGGAATCAAGTCTTGCCCAAAAAATCAGAAATAAACTAACTTTATAGCAAACCCTAGTTTTGGTACCCTCAGTCTAGGAGGAAATAACACAGTCTCCAAATCCAAATTCCTCTTAATATGATGTGTATCCTCTCCAACAAAGATGGGATATTCCATTTGATGATGATAAAAACCCAAGGAGCTTGCCCATTGGAGCAATAAACCCAAGAATCTTAAAACCCTAATTTCTGCACTGGTTAGGAGAAAGTGATCAACTTGAACTCTCTTGCTTGACCCTTTGAAGAACATCTTCTCCTCTTGAACTTGCCTCAGGCACCTTGACCCCATGCTAAGAACCAATGATATGCACACATGATAATGCAAAAGTGAAATGAAACATAAGCCAGTTAGTACTAAAGTAAGGAGGGCAAATTTTGGGGTGCAACAGCTGCCCCTATTCAATCAACTTGGTCTTGAGGGTATGATAGCGATGGCTTTCAGACAATCGGGATGCACGGAGATTAAATACCAAAGAACTCGGAAATTTGCAATCCTCCACTGGAGAATTAGCCATAAATGTTGTACTGTCACAATACGGACGAGTGTCAGGTATGCTGGGTATAAAGTGAAACAAACTCTCCCAAGTTATGTCATCTGTGCTGATAATGAGTACTGACAAAAGAGTCTTGAAATATGCCATCCCTGCTGATAAAGGGAACTGACGAAAAGAATCTTCAAAAGATTGCTATCCCTGCTGATAAAGAGAACTAGCAAAATAAATGCCATCCCTGCTGATAAAGGGAACTGACGAAAGAAAATATCCGAAAGGTTGCCATCTCTACTGATAAAGAGAACTAGCAAAACAAAATTCATCCCTGCTAATAAAGGGAACTGACGAAAGAAACTTCAAAGGATTGCTATCTCTGCTGATAAAGAGAACTAGCAACATAAATGCCATCCCTGCTGATAAAGGGAACTGACGAAAGAAAATCTTTAAAAGATTGCTATCTCTGCTAATAAAGAGAACTAGCAACACAAATGCCATCCCTGCTGATAAAGGGAACTGACGAAGAAAATATCCAAAAGATTGCTATCTCTGCTGATAAAGAGAACTAGCAACATAAATGCCATCCCTGCTGATAAAGGGAACTGACGAAGAAAATCTTCAAAGATTGCTATCTCTGCTGATAAAGAGAACTAGCAACATAAATGCCATCCCTGCTGATAAAGGGAACTGGCGAAAGAAAATATCCAAAAGATTCCTATCTCTGCTGATAAAGAGAACTAGCAACATAAATGCCATCCCTGCTGATAAAGGGAACTGACGAAAGAAAATATCCAAAAGATTGCTATCTCTGCTGATAAAGAGAACTAGCAACATAAATGCCATCCCTGCTGATAAAGGGAACTGATGAAAGAAAATATCCAAAAGATTGCTATCTCTGCTGATAAAGAGAACTAGCAACATAAATGCCATCCCTGCTGATAAAGGGAACTGACGAAGAAAATCTTCAAAAGATTGCTATCTCTGCTGATAAAGAGAACTAGCAACATAAATGCCATCCCTGCTGATAAAGGGAACTGACGAAAGAAAATATCCAAAAGATTGCTATCTCTGCTGATAAAGAGAACTAGCAACATAAATGCCATCCCTGCTGATAAAGGGAACTAACGAAAGAAAATATCCAAAAGATTGCTATCTCTGCTGATAAAGAGAACTAGCAAAACAAATGCCATCCCTGCTGATAAAGGGAACTGACGAAGAAAATCTTCAAAAGATTGCTATCTCTGCTGATAAAGAGAACTAGCAAAACAAATGCCATCCCTGCTGATAAATGGAAACTGGCAAACAAAATATGTCGAGCAAGAACTGAATACCAAGCGAGAACTGGATTTCACTAAAGAGAAAGGTCAAACCAAGGCAAACTTCTAACGGACTCACGGTCCACAGATAAGATGACTCTGCTGGGGAAGGGAGAAGTCTAAATAAAAGACTCTGCCGGGGAGCACAAATATGAGGAACGCATCCCTCCAAAATCTCCTGAGTTATGCCATCTCTGCTGAGAAAGAGAACTGGCAAGGAAAGTACCAAACCTGGCTTATGCTTCGAATGCAAATGTTTGAGTTTTGCCGTAATACTCCACACGAAGTGGAAATGCTACGCGTTTGAGGATGCAATGCGAATGCTTATGATATGCAAAAAGGGGCCGTCCAGCAAAATAAATGCCGGAGAGAAAAGACCAATTCAGCTGGGGATGACAAAAATAAATTGTCCTCTGAATCCAGGAACTCTGTTGTGAAGGATCATACTGATCGACTCTTCGGATCAACAACCTCTGCTGGGAATGAAGTCCCGAAAGAACTACCGGCGGCCACACCTGTCTTTCACTGAAGGTAACATCCAAAACCTGAGATTTCTCCTCTGCTGGGGGGTTGAGAATGAACGCCAATAATGGAACCGGAAGTCTGTTACAGAAGATTTCTAATATCCAGTTGGGCTCAGGACTTGCTGGGGGATGCCAGCCCATAATACCATCCCGCTTGGGGAAAACAGTCCATAATACCATCCTGCTTGGGGATACTGCTGAACTTAGCCTGCTGATGGGGAGAATGACTTTACTCCCTTCTTGTTGGGGATTAGAATATGATATTGTCGATGAAAGCACGCTTCCTGACTGGATGGGGAAGGTGAGCACCCTGATTCTGTGGGGAAATAACGTCTTGATCTGGAGAAAATACTTTCCAGGTCTCCTGCTGGGGAAGGTCTGCTCTGCTGAGGAAAGTGCAATCTCAATGCTGGGGAAAGCAAACTGCTGGGGAAATACAACCCTGTTGCCCTGTAACCCAACTTGTCTTTATGGTCATAAGCGGCTCTTTGAACTTTTCACTTGCCCCAGACCACCATGTCTAATGGAAGAAATCATCTCAAGAGGATTTTATAGAAGACCGGGCGTTCGCACTGCCCCAGGGTCCTCAAACTCTTGGAGAGATTTATCATATCTCGACATAACTGCCCCAGTCTTCATAATCCATGGAGTACATTACCTCAAAAGGGATTGTAATGACCTGAAAATACTCTTCTTTAGTACCTTGAACCTTGAGGAGGTGTTTTCAATTAACCATTTTCAGGAGTGGACAATCTCCCACACTCTAGAGGTGGCCTGCCCCAATATGAGCTTTGAAGTGACTTTGCCCCTGATCTTAGAATGAATACCCCAGCTTAACTGAACATTTGAAGGAATCTTCTCAACATGACTGCCCCAGATTGGCTACAACTTAACACGACTTACTGGGGAGAGCCCACTCTACACTGAGTCTCTTGGCAGCCTGCCCTTTGATATGATTGTCCTTCAGAATTTCCAAGCATCCCAACTTGGCAGGATCAAGCTTCTTGACTAACATTCACTGTGTAAGCTTCCTTGAAGCACACGTAGGCAAATAGAACAAGTTTATTATGAGAATGATAATTCTAATGCAACATTCATGTTAACCTTGAAGTTTTATTGAAAATGTGTCGCCAAGCCTTGTGAACTAATCACTAGCTGGGATGCGACCTTGATTTTGAATGGTAAAACAATGTGCACGTGCAATACCAACAAATCTTATTAGCACAACTCATAGGAGTCAGGAACGATTTCCTGTTGAAGTACGCTTTCGGAATAAACCCTGTTTCAATTAGGACTTTTAAGGGTTGTAACGCGGTCTAGTTCACGGTTTCAGAAAAAGGATTTATGGCTCAAAATTTATCGGTGCCCACCCACTCTTCGTGATGTTCTCCAATCCTATGTTCAGTTAATTTGACCCAAACGCTCATCTCTCAAAAGGTTTATGATCTTCAAGGAACCCATGCAACAAATAGTTTGACACCTAAGGAGGTTTTGGAGTGACAGTCACCCCTTTTTATCTTTTGCGTCTGTAATCACACGAATTTGTTCTTATCGAGGATTTTCTTTTGTAACGCTTTTTGCTTTTCCTTTCTTTTGCTTTTTTGATCCCTAATTTTTGCCTGGATTGGCTCTTTTGAGTTTTTCGATTTTGAAGTCCAGCGGGATGCCCTAACTTTTGTCTAAGTCGCTTGTTCTCAAGTTTCGACTTAGCGGGCTTTTCCTTTTTTATTCCCCTCTTTGAACAAAGCGTGTGACACTGGTCGTCTTACTTGCTTGAAAGGGTTGTGACTGCCTCACTCCTTGATTGTTGAAGGATAACCATTGTGGTTTCACATCTCTTGACCTCTTGATGGTGGGATAGAAGGTAATGGATCCTCAGATGCACACTCTCCTTGAAATTTGAACGCTCGGTCAAACTAACTGACGCCTACCCTGCCCCTGGGTTAAGTATGAGGGTTTTTTCGTACGAAAGAAGCTCCTACTCCAAGGCTCAAAGGGGTTAACGAAGGTTTATCTCCTTATCTCTCCAGTGTTTAGGGGTTTGAAACAATGCCTGTACATCCTCAACAGGGTTCTATCCTTGAACATACAACCAGAGATTTTGCGTTTTCGTCTCATCATCCTCCCTCAAGAGTTCTAAACAAGAAAATTGGTATTGCAGTGCATATAAACATTTAAGAGTGAACACGAATGGATTACTTCAAGAAAAACATACTCATTGCATTAATATCATCATTAAAAAACAAACAAGTCTTACATGCATACGATGCTTTAACAAGAAATGAAAAACTACAAATGAAAATGCAGTAAAGAAGCTGAAGATTGCCATTGCTTAATTCTGCCTGGACGTACTTGCAAACTGAGTGTTCATTTGAGAAAGGAGGCTTCCATTGATGTGCATATCATCTTCAGTGAATACAATGATCTCTGAGTCTACCAGGTCTTGCACCTTGTGCTGGAATGCATTACACTTATCAATTGTATGCCCAAACGTTCCCGAGTGGAACTCGCACCTTGCAGTCATGTCATAATTCGGAGGAATAGGGTACGGTACCGGCGCGGTACTCCTCGTTTGAATCAGAGAGTTCTTGAGCAGATGAGCAAACAGTTGACTATAAGGGATAGGAATAGGATCAAATATCCTCTTGGGCCCTCTTGGTCTCGGTTGCCCCTGTTGCTGATAATTCTGCTGTCGGTGCTGATTTGGGCGCCTCACCTGTGCCTGCACTTTCCTTTCCACATTTGGCACAAACAAAGGTTGCTGACGTAGAGCTTCTGCAGCAAAAGGTTATGGGGAAAGTCCATGACATGAGGTGGATCCTGCAAAGAGGGGAGGAGTCTCCACTTCTTTTGCAACAATTGGAGTAAAATCACCTTGTATATTCACGCCGCCCGACGTGAACTCAATTGCCCCTGCATCAACCAAATCCTGGACTTGGTGCTGAAAGGCCCTACATTTCTCCACAGTATGCCCTGGTGCCCCAGAATGGAAATCACAATGGGCTCTTGCATCATAGCCTGGTGGAGGATTACCGGTGAGAGGAGCCAAAGTCCTTTTCTGTACCAGTTGCAACTGAAGGAGATGCTGCAAAAGTTGAGAATATGGAATAGGGAGCGGATGAAAAACTCTTTCAGACTTCTTCAGTCTCTGTGTACATTTTTTGCCCTTAGGCTTCTCTTGGGAGCCAAGACCTAGCTGCTGTTGGGAAAGTTCTGGAACTTCCGCTTGTGGAAGAGATTCACGAGGTAATCCATGACTTAAATCAAACTCCAAAGAGATGGGAGGAGTAAGGATCTCTATTATGGAAGCGGGCACAAGACTGTCTTCCTTCTTCAACACCCTATTCAAAATTTCCATGGCCAAACCCATCTGAGTCTTCATCTGATTGACCTCCTCCCTCAGTATCTTCTGGTCTTGCATGAGAGTTTGCATATTCCCCATAAGCTGCCCCATCTGGCCTCGTATTTCCCTCAACTCAGCTTGAACTTGCTCCATGATCAACTCTTGAATGGCCTGAGGAGTTAAGTCTGCAATTCTGAGGAAAACCAGATCAAAATAAGAATAACCAGCCTTGAACACCTGTTGTGCACAATGATTATGCAAAATGATTATGAATATGCAAATGCAAATGAACATGTTTGAATATTCGCAGGGCGATCCACCCCTTGATTCCAGTTTAGCAGCAAGATAGAACGGAACTTCTGCTCATATATTAAGAAAACCAGAGGAAAACCAAATGTCAACAATCACAAATCCAAGATAACAAGTCTGAACACAATAATCATAGATCCCAACCAATAAGCCTGGCGGTGGTCCGAATAATGCAAGAAAATAGAAAACTACGGCATGTCATTAAAGTCTACAAGTGTCAATCCCCCCATCCATTATGCTTCTTGCTCCAGTCTTGAATTTCCTTGAACAGCTTTCTAGTGTCGGGATGCTTCGGTCTCTAAATTAGCTCTTGAATGAGAACGTCTCTCCTATGCATGATCCCTTCCAAGTATCGGCAATGTAACTCCCAAGCGTCTTCTCCAGAAACACCATCCACGCTAGGTCTCTCATGTCTATATCTCTTCATTTTAGCTTGGACCTTCAGTTCGTCTATGGAGGCTATGGCTTCATTGAGTCGACCCTCGACTGCTTGTCTCTGGAATACCCCTGATAGGATTTCAGCGTCCTTTTTCCTGAGCCGCGACTTCAATTGATCGATCTAAGCTAGATAACCGTCTTCTTTTTGCTTATTCTCAGACATTGCAGTTTCTCGGTGAGCATTGAACCTGTGAATTTTTAACAAAGCCTTGTCCAATTCCTCTTTCTTGGACTCGAGAACCTTACTGATACCATCTAGAGCCTGCTTCATCCTTTGTCTGGCTGTGACCATGTCAGCCAGTTCTTTTTCTGCCTTAGCGAGAAGCTCTATCTTCAACTTGGCGATATGAACAGCTTCACCCCGCTCATGTTTCAACTGATAAATCTCTCTTTGTAGCTCACTGTTTTCTTCTCGCAGCTTTTCCTTTTCAGCCCACAACTTGTTAAACTTCTCTATCTCGACTTTGGTAGGAGGCTCAATCAGCAAGGGGTAAGATGGT
The DNA here is from genome assembly GCA_022829125.1 of Lathyrus tuberosus. Lineage (NCBI taxonomy): Eukaryota > Viridiplantae > Streptophyta > Magnoliopsida > Fabales > Fabaceae > Lathyrus > Lathyrus tuberosus. Next base: position 6,671,108 of record JALAZF010000196.1, on the reverse strand, counting down.
GGTTCTACCGGGAAGGGAAGAAGCTCCTCTTCTGCTCTCTTCTTAATCCACTCTTCATAGGAAGGAAAAGCCCGGTTGTTACATTTCCCGAACGAAGTTTTTCCCTTCTTGGTCACCTGCTTCCAAGCATTCACAATCTTCCTTATCATCTCTTGATCCTCAGTACCATTGAAGAATAAGGACTCTCTGACATCTCGCTCTTCAGGTGGACTTTTCAAAGGATAACCAAACTGTCTGATAACAAGGGAAGGATTGTAGTTAATTCCACCTCTTCTCCCTATCAAGGGTACATTAGAGAATTCTCCGCACTTGCAAATAATCTCTATTCCTAGCAAGTCACGGTTGAACCAGACAATGTTGTCAGCAGTCAAGCCCATTAACCTCTTTGACCACTTCAGAGAATCTTTCGTATCAATAAAGGCGCCAGTTTCGGGGAGGTGGCTCAGAAACCAAGTAGATAAGAGTGGTGGACAACAACTCACAGTTTTTCCTCGCCTATTTTCATTCTTGTAATGGACTGATTGATACACATCACCTAGCAAGGTAGGTATAGGATTCTTTGAAATAAAGATTCTGACAGCATGCATATCCACCAGATCAGGAACATTGGGAAACAGGACAATCCCATAGATGCACATGGCCAGAATAGCTTGGAAAGCAGTCCAATTCTTCTCTTTAACATGTATGCAAGCTTGATCAAACAAGAACTTCAATAAGAAACCCTTAGCTCCTTGTTTTTCCTCAATATTACTGCTTAGAACGGATTCACCAATATGAAGAGCAATAGCCATTTCTTTTATCCCGGGGTGTTCTTCAGAAAAGAATACTACGTCATGCCTGATGGGGACTCCCAAAATAAATGAGAACTCCTCCAACGTTGGAGCCAAGATATAGTCTGGAAAAGTGAAGCAACGCAAAGACGGATCGTAAAACTGAAGAAGTGTATGAATGGCATCCTTCTCATACTTGGAGATATTGTAGACAAACTTCAGAAGTCTCCCATACCCTCCACTGAACTCTGTACGAACTCCAGGACCAGCCATACTAATCAGCTTGTGAATCAATGTCAAGGTCGGATCTGGGAACGAATAGGCAACAGTCTTCTTTCTCTGGACATCCATGCCAAGGTAACCTCAGAAAACCGGAATCAAGAGTAAGATGCAAGCCCTGAAAAATATCAAACATGTCAGAATGCAAGAAAAATGATATTCTCATGCAAACATGGGATCAAGGCAACACTGCTGGATGTGCTGTGCTGTTAACTGAACGAGAACCACAACCCAGAAAACCAGAATTCCAAAATACCGAACCACTGAGATAACCAGGAACCCAGATAATCAAACAATGATGAGAAATCCAGAAAAACCAGGTAGGTTGAAGGTTTCGGTTACCTGCAAACCTGCAAACACCCATCCCCTCTCACGTGTGGGTACTAGGATGTTCAGTATCCCGGGCTCTCAGGTCGAGAAATAATGATACGTTCACCATTTCTGGTTTGGCATCATCATCCATCGAGGAGGCCTCAACTGATTCTCCAAAATGGAAGGTCCTCAGCTTCTGGCACTGAGGTCGAGAAACAATAGTACATTCATCCCTCGGGGTATATTAGTATCGTCAATCGAGGAGTGCCTCCACTGATTCTCTTCAAAAGATAGGGGCCATCCTATGCAAGTTCCAAAGTGGCCCTTGGGTGCGAATGGGTTTGCCACAGGATGTGGTCTGCCACTGTCACCACTAAAAAGGGATGTTTCCACTAAGGTCCTCGATGATCGGTCACCAGAGTCGACAGCTCTCTAGATCAACACCCTAACATGCGCAAGACACACACGTTAGAATGCGTCCCAAGATAGCCTCGTCTGGTTGTGAATTTCGTGAACACACAAACGTACCAAGCGGGCACGTAGGTCCCATACTCTCCACTCTAGTCCTAGGGTGTACTCAAGCCTGGGTATTGGGCTTATCTCTCAGAACAACCCAACCTGCAAAACATAAACAACCAGCACAACACAGCACTATCCAGTATGACAGTAATAAAAATGAAATGCAATGCAGAAAATAAAGCAAAACAAAAACACCCAAAGAGAACAAAGACAAGCAAGCGCTAGGATTGACTCGCTTAGGGATGGACCAACATAGGTTAACCAGAATCCCCAGCAGAGTCGCCAGCTGTCGCTCCCAGGATTTTCATCCAGGTACAAACGCGAGAGTGGCGCGGAAAACAAAGTCGCCAGCCGTGTAAATTTATCCCAAAAGAGGGAAAGGGAACACCGCATAAACCTGAGGAAGAGGAAAAGGAATGGTCATCGTAACCATAGCCTGGGTTCGGGAGTCGGTTACGCGAGGGGAAGGTGCTAGCACCCCACGCGTCCATCGTACTCGATGGGATCCACGCTTGTTGTCTATTCTAAGGGTGAGTTATCCTGTCATCTATGGCTGTGCTAAGACGAGGGAGGGAAAAACAAAGACAGACTCGGTAGGACGTCGATGTCCTAAGCCTACGTACTCCCTTTGTGCAATGGGAAATTCAGAGTCAACGTAGTTCGGACTAAGTTCTTTTTGTGTTTTTTATGAGCGACGTTAAGTTCGCGTCCGGCAGTTAGGGTCGATGCCTGTTTGTTGTAACACCCCGATTTTATTAATTAATTATTTATATTAATTATTGAGTGATTTTATTAAATATTGATTTATGTGATTTATCTAAGTTATTTGAAATATTTAATTTAAATGAATGACTTGATTTAGTGAATTTATATGAATTATTTGATTTATATAAATTATTGAGTTTATATAAATTAATTGATATATTTAATTTATGTGATTTAATTGATTAAATTGAAATGTGTGATTTAATTTATTATTTGAAAATAAATTGAATTGTTGAATTTATCTAATTATTTATTTTAATTGGATTATTAGTATTTAGTGAACTATTTAAATTATTTAATATGATTTTATAGTTACTAAAATTAATGGGCTTAGAGTGGGGTGTTAGCAGTAAAAATAATAGGTGAGTTAAGCCCACTTGATGAATATTAGGGTTTTAGAGGGAGGGTTAGTAAGAATTGGAAAACCAGAAAAATTAAAAGAGAAAAGAGTAGAAGAGGAGAAGAAAGAAGAGGAAGAGTAGAAGAGGAGAGGAACCCTAAGAACAAGAACAAATTCATCAAGAAATTTAAGGTAAGGGTGGGTTTTTTTTCATTATTGGGATTATTGGGTGTTGATCATTGGATAGAAATGGAGTTAGTGAAAAATCCCCAAATTTTTTCTATGAAATTGAAATTAATTAGGGTAATGATTATTTCTGAAATTATTAATTTTGGATGTTTAAAAATTGATTTTTGGTGATATTTTAGAGACTCGTTAATATTTATAGGATAGAAATTTAAATAATGAGTTGTGAAATCTCCTTTCCAACACTGTAGCGATGTTGTGAAGATTGTTCTTCCCACTGTAGCGCGGTGAGCAGTAACATGAAAAGAAAAATTAAAGAGAAGAATATAACACTGTAGCTTAGCACAAACCAAACATGTATTGGTAATGAAATGTGATAGTGGTTATTTTCATTTTCTGTAGCTGCTAAGTTATAATTATTAGAAGTGGTATCCCTTTCTACAATTTAAGCGCAGGACTTGTAAATTATTTAGCAATATGTTGGCTTAATAGATATTGAGTAAAGATAGAAACAAGTGTCTTTTTGTTCATTTAAAGTCCTGTAGCGTGAAAGATATTTAGGAAAGGAAATGATAAAGATACATGTACTCCCTTTTCTATCATTATGATGCGCATGGAAAAGAAGAAAAGATACTAGCGTTTTCCCCTGTAGCATAGTAATGGGAAGTGTGAAAAAGAATGAGTCAAGTGGCTATATTGGTATACATGAGTAATATTAGTTGAATGAATTAATGTTGGCCATCCTCTCTCACCAAAACCATGCGCATAGGGTCTTTGAATGAGAGGCCTTTCTCTTCTCTACTGTAGTGTAAGAATTAAGGCAATTGACTAATTAATTTAATTTTTGACTATCCAATTAAGATATTAAAGGTTATTTAAAATATTAAATTCTTTTATTCAATATTAATTAGTTATTTTGAAATATTAACTAATTATTGAAATATTAATAGTTATTGGAATAATATATATTTGTTAAATATTAAATTGATTATTTATTTTGATATGGTCTATTTAATTAAATACTGATTATTTATTTAATATTGGTTATTTAAATATTGATCGAATGGTGAATATTATTGGATATTGGGTTCAATTATTAGTAATTGATTATTAGTTTATATTTAATCGGTAAATTGTGTTCGTTAGTTGTGATTGGATTGAATCGATCCTTATGTATTAATTGTTGATTTTGACGATGATGTTTAAAGTATGAGTACTTGATTATGGAAATGTGTTTGTGTGTGCAATTGTGTGATAATTCAAGTGTGATGAATTATTTAAAATATGCATGATATTAAGATTAGAGAACGGTCTTAATTGCATATGGTTGTTGATCGCATACGCATCATTTGTGTCAAGAGGCAATGCTTGCTAGTTCCGTGGGAGCTAGTGACTTGTCCCAAACCTAGAGAGGGGTTTGAAAGCTTAGAGAACGGGCTTTGTGTGTTATTGGTCTAGAGAACAGACCCGGTTTAATGTAAAAACCGAAAAAAATAACAAATGTTGGTACCACATGGCATGAGTTGCATTGAGTTTGCATCGAGTCGCATGACATATATGATTGTTATATGGAAGTATATGTGTGATTGTGACTTGTTGAGTATTGGAATTTGATATGAATTGTGTGGATACATGAGTGATACTTGTTGATGAATATTGAAGTGTGAGATTATTTATTATTTGTGTTTATATGTTTCACAATAATCATTATCTTATAATTTCAATATTGATGTGAATTCTCACCCTTCTGTTGGAATGATGTTTTATACGACATCGCTCAGGTGCCGAGGAGTAGACTTGCTCGTAGCGCGAGGTAGCCGCTGATGCAGCTGTTTAGCGTCTTTATTTATGTTGGGTCGAGTCATGCTCTGATCATGTAACACTGGGATCATTGGGTTTATGTTTTAGAGATACACTATGTACTCTACTTTATGTTTTATGCTTACTTGGTTTGTATGAAGTTGGCTCTTATGCCTAAGTTTCGTTTATTAATGTGATAAGCATGAAACTCTCTTTATGTCTTTTATGATTATTTGGAATCCGCTGCTACATGCTAAGAGAAGTTTTGAAAAGCATGAAATTACTAAAGTGTTAATGAGCATGACAGGTGTTTTATGATGTTTTATGATTATGTGTGACACCCTTAAATGAATAGCATGATTATTTACTCTGATTTATTGTATGTTTTTATGCGGGGATTAGAAAGGTGTTACATTTGTGACTCAGACGGAAAGTAACGTGCCCTTTTTGAAAATAGCCTTTAGTTTGACAATCCCGAATGACAAAAAGGTTTGAAGTTTGTTTGTATTTTTTAGGACAGAAGTGACTTAAGTTAGTTCATAACTTGCATTGCACCAAAGTCTAGGGCACAGGGGCGAATACTTAACGCATCGTCCCAAGACAGGACGCTCGCTAAGCACTCTAGAAAGATGAGAGGAAGCCCCTCATTTCTCATTCCCCACGCTTAAGGCTCGTGCACAATACACTTTATCCTTATTGAGTGTTTTCAAGAAGTTTTGAGATGAGAAGATAGAAGACACAAAGGAAACTCTAAAGGGAAACTAAGAGTCCTAAGGTTATCATGCATGGGTGACCTACGGTTAGTGAGGTTTGACGACAACCTAAGCCTAAAGAAAAGAAAAAATGAGAGAAAGAAAGAATGAGAGTGAATATGGATGATTATCCACACCCTTAAGTAACTTACCTCAGCCTCTGCACAAAAGGTTAGTACAAGCGGACACAAGTAACATTAAGGCAAATGAAACCTAAACAATGACATATAATAATGATTAAATGACCTATAACAGTCCAAACATGAATTAAGAAGTCAAAGAAACAAACCCCCAAGCAATGGCACAAGTGCCTTTTCAAACGAGTGATCAGACATGATCAAGGATGTGCATACAAGAAGGCCTCAAATAAAAGCAATCAAACAATTAGAGAAACACCTTCTAAAATCACCAAATTAATTATCAACATACCTCAACCAGAAGCAAACAACATATCAAAAACTCATGCCAAAATTCAAAATAAAAGTCACTCAAACAATCATGCAAAGTTCAGATGAGAAGTAGGGTTCAATGTGCTAAAGAAAAGGACTGAAATGCAATATGAGATGATTTTAAAAATGAAAGAAAAATATTTTAATGCATTTCAGTGTGTTGGTGAATGAATGCAAAAAGAATGAATTCAAAAGGTTTTGTATGCCATGAGAACAAAATTCTACAAGTTTAGGTATGCATGATATGAATAATTCAAAAAGAAAATAAACAAATAATTATTTTAGATGCTAAAAATAAAATAAAATAATAAAATAAAATTTTATAAAATTTTATAAAATTGTAAACATGATGCATGAATTTTTTGGGAATTTTTTAATGCAATTACCTACTTTTAGAAAATGAAAATGAAATGCAATAATTAATTAAAATAAAAATAATGAAATGCGCATGGGGGGTGTGGAAAGTAACAAAACACGTTGAAAATTTGAAATGGGCTCAGGTGGGAGGGTGCAGATAGTAAGTCCAAAACTTAAATCCAACAGAAAAATTAAAAAAAAAGAGTCCACGTGTGGACTTCAGTCAACCCAGTTGACTGCATACCTGCCCTTGGATGAATCCTGCGCCTCATGTTGAGTCAAACCAAACACAAAGTAACTATGATAAAGGCCATGATTAAAAATACACCGTAACAAATACGCACACGCATACACCAAAGCCAGCAGCATACCATACGACTCCCATGTGACTGGCACGTGACTTCATTAATGTGTTGTCACACTCTCCACCACAAGATCAGATCAACGCACACCATTAAATCACACAATCCAAAATTTAATTAAAACAAAGGTCATGATTAAAGCACATGGTAGCATATGTGGGTGAGCATACACGAGAACAATAAAATAAAAACATAAAATAAAAAAATGTGGCACAATCATGGTCGTTGGATCAACGTGATAGACGGCCAGGATTGTTTCTTCTTCCCTTAGCCCTCGCCGGACTGCACTTTCTCCAGCCGCCGGAGCTAGGGCTCCGGCCACCCTCTCCGGTGAGCTGCTGCGTGATTTTTTCCAGAAATTGCAAATAGGTACTCCATTTTGACCAGAAAAATGCAAGGATCTCAAATATCCAGTCCAAAATCACAAATAATCAATGCATAAGGAGATTCGAATGAAAAAAGGTTAGGGTTCAAAACTTTAAACACAACATACAACCAATATACGCGTCCATTCTCGAAAATAAATACATCAGCATTACCAGTTGTCATCACACAACATTATGCGTATTTAAAAAGAGAGTTTTATGATCATAAAAAATATCACTAACCTGAGATGGTGCAACACGTATCTTCACTGTTAGCTTCAAAAGACAGTTGGTTTTTGCTCTATAGATCCCCAGAAAGAAGATTGTGGAAGAACTTTTGAAGAAACCCTAATGGACTGAGAGATACGAAGAAGAAATATTTTTTAGGGTTCACTTGAAAACTCCACCAAAAATAACGTGTCCTTTTCCAAACCTAGCATTAGTAAGTTTAAATAGGCTAGGTTAAACTACTGATAATGATCTGGGCCTTGGTAATTCTCCACTTAATGAGTTTTGGGCAATTTTGGAAATTTGAATAATGTGAGATACACCCTCCTCCATGCATGGACATCCAAGTATTTCATGATGGATCACTTACTCAACAATTGCTAATCACACCTAAATTGAAATTGGGCCTTGAGATGCATTGGTTCATGAGTTTTAAATAATTTGGCAATTTTGCATAATGGAGAATAAGTGAAGAATAAACCATGAAACTTCTTGATTTAAAGGCCAAAAATGCTCCTTAGGGATTTATCTTTGATGTTGGAATGTGTCTTGAAGCAATGGAATTAATTATAGGTCCATATGTCCCAAAGTGCAAAGGTTGTGAAAATGGAACCCTAAAAACCACTTTGCCTTCTTTTGATCATAACTTGAGTTTCACAAATGATATGGAGACCCACTAGTACTTGTTGGAAAGAGGAGAAAAAGATCTTCAACTTTCATGTTTGAGGAAAATTCATTTGAAGCTTTCTTGATGGTGAAAAGTCAAGTTGAATGTAGTGTAAGAACTTGCCCAAAAAGGAAACTTTCAAATTATAGGTCATTTCCATATTTAGTAACTTTTGTACCAACCCTTGATTCTTGATAAATGGTATGAAACTTGACCCTTGAAAACCATATGAGGATGTTAGACCTTGAAAACCTTGGAGAGAACCTCAAAATTTTACAGTTGACTTCCCCTCTCACTGTTGACTTTTCCCCAATTCTCCTGATTCCTAATCCATTGGCCAACTGAACTTCTCCTGAACCAAATTGATGAACAATCTTCCATTCCTAGATACTTAGGGACCCAAGGAATACCATGGAATCAAGTCTTGCCCAAAAAATCAGAAATAAACTAACTTTATAGCAAACCCTAGTTTTGGTACCCTCAGTCTAGGAGGAAATCGCACAGTCTCCAAATCCAAATTCCTCTGAATATGATGTGTATCCTCTCCAAAAAAGATAGGATATGCCATTTGATGATGATAAAAACCCAAGGAGCTTGCCCATTGGAGCAATAAACCCAAGAATCTTAAAACCCTAATTTTTGCACTGGTTAGGAGAAAGTGATCCACTTGAACTCTCTTGCTTGACCCTTTGAAGAACATCTTCTCCTCTTGAACTTGCCTCAGGAACCTTGACCCCATGCTAAGAACCAATGATATGCACACATGATAATGCAAAAGTGAAATGAAACATAAGCCAGTTAGTACTAAAGTAAGGAGGGCAAATTTTGGGGTGCAACACCGGGCGAAGCTGAGGCGAGAGAAAATAAGGAAATTCTAGTAGCTTCTGTATAGTACTCACTTCTTGTTCCCTGGGCGAGTTTTGAGACTTTCGTCGGGCGAAGCTTCCCTTCGTTGGGCGAAAGAAGATATTTTTTGCCAGGTTGTACTATTGTGCAGCTGGTGTTAGAGAAATAAGGAAATTCGCCGGGCGAAGCCTCATTTCGCTGGGTGAATTTGTCTGAACAAGAATTTTACTTAAGTTAATTTCTTTCATTTTTTTAGGGATGGTTTTGAGGATTTTTGCTCCCAACTCCATCAAACTCATTTTCAGTAGGATTAGCTTAGAAAACAACATTGAAGCTTGCACACGGATGATCCGGGGTGGATTTCTCATCGACCGGAGTTGACAAACCGCGATATGTTTGGTTTATTTCTTTTCTTCTTTGTGTATTTCTTCTTTGTTGGGTTGTTGTATATGTATTTACTTTGAACTCGTGTATATTTGTCGCCCATGGCGTTGTATCTAATTTGCTTTACAAATCTTTATCGGTGATTGTCCTTTATTTTTACTTTATGCTCGGGTTTGGGTTGTGTTAGAGATAAACATTGCAAACTTTGATTAGGGATGATTATCTGTTAGTTTCTGGATGCTAGAGATAGATTTAGAGCTAACAATCTTTACGGGTGTCGAAGCTTAATGCCTCTGTATCTCGAGTCGGGTGCGAGAGTGTCGACGAGGATAACACGATTGTTCTCTCAGCTCAGTGTGTCAGAGATGGACACTGTTGTGAGCGATGCTGGATGATATTGAGGAGTATTGTAGGTTGAGTATAACTGGTCGATAAGTTTAAGTTTGTGACGAGTCGATTATGTGCATACCTGATAAGTTTCTTCTTTATGAAGAATGAATTCTTTTTGTGTTAATGTTTACTTTTCTGCATTTACTTTAAACCCATTTTAACCCAAACTCATTAACATTTAAATTGTCGAAAGACAGTTCAATAGCACCGATCTCTGTGGACACGACATAAATCCTGGAGGGAATTCTTCCGAAATAATATTTTTACTTGCCGCTTTACCGCTTCAACAGGTAGGAAAAAGGACATATTATCAACAACTGTTACTGGGTAGCTTAGGCAAAGAGATATATTACCTACTACCAGTTAATGGGTAACTTAAAAGAAGGTAGTAAACTCAGGAGACTAAAGTTCAATCCATGAACAAACTGGAAAGAAACGATCAAACAAGACTCCACCTAATGAGGAAATATCTCAACTGGGAATTAATTCAATCCAGATAATGACCTAGAAAGGAATGCCTAAACAAACATCTTCCACAAGGAATAAACTCAGTGGGGAATTAGAAAGGATAAGCACTTTCTACTTAAGGTCGAAACTCTATTGGAGAGAGGACACACACACTCTATAGGGACAACAGTACCAGAGAGTGGGGAAACACTAGCAAAATGCAAAATGCATAATGCAACAACAACATGCTATACACAACAAATGAATGTGCATGCAATGAATATGAGTATGAATATGCTGACAAAATAGACATAAATATAAACAAAAGATGAATTAACATGTAAACTCAACTGAATACTCGGCTAATCTCAACAAGATGGAAATATCACTGGAAATTCTGCTAGGGATCTACAAAAGCCATCAAAAGAAATAAATCCTTCTATAAGGCTTAAATCTCGCTGGGGAGAGGAAGATACCGCTTGGGGAGAAACCCAAAGATCAATCTTTTAACATCATTAATCCACAAAGGGGATAACAACATGAACTCCAATTCGAGGGAAAGGAAAGATCCGCTGGGGATCCGTCTTCCAAATGCTTCTCGAAGAAAGGAAAGGAAACCACATAAGTTCCGCTACGGGAAAAGCAAAGATTTTGTTAAGCACAAATATTTTGACAAAGAACACCCAAATAGTACTTGTTTGGGAAAACCCAAACTGGAGTTCAACTGGGAAATATTATATTTCATGAGTCCAACACATCGTAACAATCTGAAGGGATCCTATTAACAACTGCAGGGAGTGGAAAGATTAATCTTCCAATAATCAATCTTTTTGATACAAAATTATACTTGAATTAACTAGGGAAGAACATGGATTTGATGAGGGTCATATCCTATCTTTCATAACCAGTAGTAATAAATGCACAACCTTCGTTGAGGATCAGCAAGGATAACTCTCTGGGTACTAACAACCTTGAGAGAAACATTTTAGAATCGCGGGGATAATTAAGAAGTTAAAATTATAGCAGAAGGTCAACCTGCGGGGGATTTTAAAACTCCACACAGGGTGAGAGAAAACCCAACAGTTGACTGCTATATCAACACTTCTTATAAATAAAATATGATTCAGATTTACCATAAGGGCAACAAACCATAATAGGGGAGGTAGAAACCTATCAGAGATTCCTCGTCAAGTTTTATCATAAAATGAGATGGGATCCAATAATCACATTCACACCCATATATGCTTGATCATGAACAGGTCAGGGAAGGAGAACTACGCTCGGATGAGGAAATCTGAATCAAGACTTAGTAGGAGAGTCCAAGTTTGAGATGCTTAAACTAACACTCATCTGAGGAATACATCAACAAAGTCAAAATCTGCTTGGGAGATTATCAACATACTCTATCGAGGAGAGCATTAAAATATGCGCTTCAGGATCTTACCGTTCTTGGAGTAACCATCAGCATTCCTTTTATTGTTCATATATCAAAGGAAAATGTTTTTATAGTTTTCAAAAAGCGTGATTATTCATTTATATATTCGTTTAAAAAATTATCATAAAAAATAAATGAAATTTTGCAAACAGAAACAACATAAGAATTGCAAACAAAGGGACAAAGGCCAAATTTTATTGATAGAATGGAAGTTCGCAAATGGCGTAACTCCATGGATCATTACAAAGTTTGAAAATGGTAAATACAATGAAAATGGATACATTGAAATATAATGACCGCTATTCTCCCTAACAACTTTGAATTCCACTGTGCTAAAATCTTCCGTTGAGAATGGTTGAGTGAGAATCATTGACAGGCAATGTTGCTTCAAGTAATCAAGACTGGCCAGATGCAATTACTTGCCATAATCCCTAAATTTTTCCTAGATTTCCCTCTCGGGTTTTCAATCTACCGGGATGATTATTTATCTTTATATCTCTAATTTTTTCTTGGACCACCCTTTTGAGTTTTCAGCCCACCGAGACGCTCATTTTTGCCTAAGTCGCCCTTTCGGGTTTTCAACTTAGCGAGCTATTCTTTTATTTTTAGGCAAAATATTTCTTGACTACATCTGCATTAACAGGACGAGTGAACTCTTCATCATCCATAGTTGTAAGAATTAATGAGCCGCCAGAGAAGGCTCTCTTAACAACATATGGGCCTTCATAATTAGGAGTCCACTTGCCCCTAGAACCAGTAGTAAAAGTCGAGATCTTTTTTAGAACGAGGTCGCCTTCTCTGAACACACGAGGTCAAACATTCTTATCAAAAGCTTTCTTCATTCTCTGTTGATACAACTAGCCATGACACAAGGCCATCATTCTCTTTTTTTCAATCAGATTCAACTGGTTGTATCTGCTCTGACACGATTCAGCCTCAAATAATTCAGCTTCCATCAAAACTCTCATTGACGGGATTTCAACTTCTATCGGGAGCACTGCTTCCATACCATATACAAGAGAGAAAGGGGATGCCCCTGTTGAAGTGCAGATAGATGTACGATATCTATGTAAAGAAAAAGGGAGCATCTGATGTCAGCCCTTATAAGTTACAACCATCTTCTAAATGATCTTCTTGATATTCTTATTAGCAGCTTCAACAACCCCATTCATCTTAGGTCTATAAAGATAAGAGTTATGGTGTTCAATCTTGAAATATTCACACAACTCTTTCATCATCTTGTTATTCAGATTTGATCCATTATCAGTGATAATCTTGCTCGGAACACCATACTGACAGATGATTTGGTTCTTGATAAATTAGACCACTACTAGCTTAGTCACATTGGCATATGAAGCCGCTTCAACCCACTTGGTGAAATAGTCAATAGCCACCAATATGAAGCGGTGTCCATTCGACGCTTTAGGCTTAATCATTCCAATCATATCAATGTCCCACATGGAGAAAGGCCATAGAGAAGAGATAACATTGAGAGGAGTTTGAGGTACATGAATTTTGTCAGCATAAATCCGACATTTATGGCATTTCTTCACATATTTACAATAGTTAGATTCCATTGTCAACCAATAGTAACCTGCTCTTAACATCTTCTTTGCCATTGCATGTCCATTGGCATGGGTACCAAAGGATCCTTCATGAGTTTCTTTCATCAACATGTCTGCTTCGTGTCTATCATGCATCTGAGCAGGACCATGTCATAATTTCTTTTGTATAGCACATCACCAACCAAGAAGAAGTTACCAACCAATTTTCTCAAAGTTTTCTTATCTTTATTTGATGGCCCAAGTGGGTACTCTTGTTTCTGAAGAAAGCATTTAATGTCATAATACAAAGGTTTATCATCAACGACCTCTTCTACCGCAAACACATGATCCGGCCTATCAAGACGCATGATGTTGATCATAGGCGCATCATTCCACCGATTCACAACAATCATAGAGGATAAAGTTGCCAGAGCATCTGCCATCCGATTTTTCTCTCTAGGTATATAGTGAAACTCAACCTTATTGAATAAATTTGACAACCTTCTTGCATAGTCTCGATAAGGAATCAACTCAGGTTGACGTGTTTCCCACTCTCCTTTGATATGATTAATCACTAGGGTTGAATATTCGTATACATCAAGAACCTTAATTCTTAAATCAATAGCTTCTTCCAAGCCCATAATACACGCCTAATACTCTGTCGTATTATTTGTGCACTTGAACATCAACCTTGCAATGAAAGGAATATGAGAACCATGGGGAGTAACAATATTTGCCCCAATACTATTGCTATAAGCGTTAACAACTCCATCAAAAATCAAACACCAACGAAATCTAGGTTCTGGCCCTTCTTCTGGAAATGGTTCATCACAATCTTTAGCCTTCAAATACATCACATCCCCATTAAGGAAATCAAACCTGATGGATTGGTAATCATCGATTGGCTGGTGTGCCAAATGGTCAGCTAAGATACTTCATTTTATCGCTTTTTGAGTTTGGTACTCGATATCATATTCTGACAACAACATTTGCCAATGAGCAATCCTCCCAGTCAAAATGGGATTTTATAAAATATACTTGATTGGATCCATTTTAGATATCAACCAAGTAGTATGATTAATCATATACTGACGGAGACGTTTGGCAGCCCATGCCAAGGCACAACATGTCTTTTCTAACATTGAGTACCGAGACTCACAATCTGTAAACTTCTTGCTCAGGTAGTAGATGGCACATTTTTTCCTTCCAGTCTCATCTTGTTGACCGAGAACACATCCCATAGACTCTTCAAGCACAATCAAATATATAATCAATGGTCTTCCTTCCACGGGAGGAGACAAAATCGGAGGTTCATGCAGATATTCTTTGATACTATAAAAAACTTTCTGACAATCCTCTGTCCATACACAACCCTGATCTTTGCGAAGAAGCTCGAAGATCGGCCCATAAGTGGCAGTCATATTGGATATAAACCGGGAGATATAATTCAAATGTCCTAAGAATCCTCTTACTTGTTTTTCTGTTTTGGGCGCATGCATTTCCTGAATAGCTTTAACTTTACTAGGGTCCACTTCAATGCCTTTTTGGCTAACAATAAAGCCCAATAAATTTACAGAAAGGACACCAAAAATGCATTTATTAAGATTCAGGCAGAGCTTAAACTTCCTCAATCGTTGAAAAAACATCAACAAATACTCAATATGATCTTCTTCAGCCCTCAACTTACAAATCATATCGTCCATATTAACCTTTATTTCTTTATGCACCATATCATGCAACAGAGTGGTCATAGCTCTTTGGTACGTTGCACCAGCGTTTTTCAATCCGAAGGGCATCGCTCTCTGATGCTTATCTGTCCCGCAGAGTGTGTGTGTCCTCTCTCCAATAGAGTGTCAACCTTAAGCAGAAAGTGTTTGTCCTTTCCAATTCCCCACTGAGTTTATTCCTCGTGGGAGATTTTTGTTTCACCCTTTCTCTCCGGTTTTTTATCTGGATAGAACTAAACATATTTGAGTTATTTCCTTATTTGGTTGAGTCTTGTTTGACCATTTCTCTTCAGTTGATTCATGGATTGAACTTTGGTTTTTTGAATTTATTGCCTTTGCTTCTACTTAGTAACCGATAGTAGGTAATATTTCTCTTCCTTTTTGGTTAGTTATCTTGTTAAGCTACCTTGTTGGTAGTGTGTAATCCTTCCTTCTGAGCTTATCGCCTTTGTTAAACCACTATATGTCTGGTGGAAGGTGATATTCCATCCTTTTTGGTTAGTTACCATTGTTTTCTACACAATGACCGGTAATCGATAATCTCTCCAGGTGAGTTCATTGCCTTTGCTTTTACCCAATGACCGATAGCAGGTAATGTTTCTCCACCTTTTGATTCTATTGCCTTTGTTTCTACCCAGTAGCCGGTAGCAGGTAATATTTCTCATCCTTGCTGGTTAGTTACCTTTGTTTTCTACCCAGTGACAGATAGTAGGCAATCCGTCCTCCTGAGCTTGTTGACTTTGTTTCCACCCAATAACCGGTAGCAGATAGCATTTGTCTCCCTTTTTTGGTTAGTTACCGTTGTTTTCTACCAAGTGACCGGTAGTCGGTAGTCTTTCCTTTTGGCTTATTACCTTTCCTTCTACCCAGTAACCGGTAGCAAGTAATATTGTCCCCTTTTATCTGATTGGTCATCTTTGTTTTCTACCCAGTAACTGAAAGATCATAATTCTTTCTTTTAAGTTTATTACCTTTGTTTATACCCAGTAACCTGAAGAAGGTAATATATCTCTTTTCTTCTATAGTTTGAGTACCTTCGTTATCCACCCAGTAACCGATAGTTGGTATCTCTTACCCAGTTGATTTGGATTCTCTTCCCTTGGTGGATTTGGATATCCTTTTTTATGTTCCCTTTTCCCGGTGGAGCCTTGATTTGTTTTGCTTAGGTCTTCCCCGTTGGATCCTTTATCCTCTAACTATGTTTTGGGTTTCTTTCCATACATAGTCGTCCCCGAGTCGAGTTGTTTCCCAATTATTTATTTCCCTTGTAAACCTCCCTTGTTTCCAGCAGATGTGTGTCGTAAGTTTGGCCTACACATATGTCTTTCCCCTGTGGAGTTTTGTTTTTCCCCAGCTGGGTCCCTTTGGATTTTTTCAATCCCTTATGGAGTTTCAATCTCCTTGTTTCTTCCCCCAAAATTTGTTTGTCTCTTGTGGCGTTGTGTTCCCCACAGAGATCCTTTTCTGCAATTTATTCATATCATGTCATGTGCATTTTATGGCATCTTAGGGAGAAAAAATGGGTTTGTTGTTATATTTAATTCTATCCGATCTCGTCGAGACGAAGATGTCAATCTTTATATCTCCGGATTGAAGAAACTTAAATATGAGCATCTGTCATACCCTAATTTTTAACCCTAAGATCCCACTTATCATTTGCATCTTTTACACAAACAAGATCACATATTTAGTTCTTTCCTCTCATCCTTTAGGGGTTTTGTTTTTAAGATCACCAAGCACCCACCCTTTTGTGTGTATTTTATCATTATGTTTATATGCTTATTGTTTAACTAACCACTAATCAAAATGAAAAAATGTTTTGTTTCCTTAAGCTCATTGTGCAAGGTAGAGTATTTCATCAAAAACACCATGCTTGGTTCTTCAGCTAGGGTTTTGTTCCTTCAAGTCAAAGTGTGAACATCCATTGAATCCCAAGGACTTATTTCTCAATATATGGCTTCTAATATCAAGGCCTACGTTCTCAAGCATCTTTCAATATCATTTTTGAGCAAGAGTGCCTAAAGGCTGTGTAGCTGTTTCTCAAGAAATTCAAAGGTTCATGTGTTTATTTCCATGCCTTCTTCAATAAGTTATCTCAAGCGTTGATTAAAATAATCAAAAGACATTCAAGGACATCTTATTTTGGGTTCATATGTTCATCCATGTCCCTTGAAGTGTAAGAAAATCTCAAGTATACAAGTTGGTTCAAGATGGTTTGACCAAAAAGTCAACATTTTCAAGTCAAAGTTCCAAGGACTACAACCCCTTCAATTCTCCATATTTTTTACTGCTTCTTTTTGCATATGACTCTTATCCACATCATCCACAACTTCTCTTTACATGACAAGAGCCAATTATGCTTGGAGGATCATTAAAAGTTTAAAGACATTATAGGTCATTTGTGGACTTAGTGAAATTTTACCTATTTTCAAGTGACTTTTTCTCAACTTTCAAGGATTACAACTTCTTCAATTTTTATCCTTTGAAGCTGATTCGTTTTGAACAATATCATTTAGAATGACATCTACAAGTTTGCTTCAATGATCAAGATCAAATTATGCTTGGAAGGCCTTGGAATTTGTTGGAACATTATAGGTCATTTTATGCCTCAAAGACTTCGAATTTTTCTAAGTATAATGACCAGTTTTTCATGCCAACTTCAACACATCATAACTTTCTCCTCAGATGTCCAAATGAATACTTTCTTGGAACAATGTAAACTAGGCCATGAGGACTACACATTGCAAGAATAATGGTAGCAAAAAGCCTCTTGAATAGGATGCCCCATTGATGCAAACATGGTACCTTTAAACTGAAGAAAACTCCATGATCAAATTTTTTCTCCAACTAAACTTCAATTACAAGTCAAATTAACACGTGATATGCATATAAATATGATTAACCAAGTTTCCTGAAGTTAATTGAGTGGTAAAACGCATGGTTTGGCTGAGTTTTGAGTGGATTCAAGTCACACTTTTGGCATGATGAAGGTGCACATGATTACACTGAATTTCCACTCAATTCACCCCTCTCATTATTCCATCATCTTTAGCTATAAATATAGTTTCATTCTACCTTCATTCCTAAGCTTTTGAGAGCAAGAAAACCCCTGCTCCACCCTCAAATTTTTTGCAAAAAAGTGAGCTATCGTGTTTCAATTTCCAGCCATTCTCACTCTCATTTCTTGATTCCATAAGCTTCATCGTGTTCCTCAGAAGCTTCTGCAACAAATTCCAAGCTCTAAGAGTCCCTGAATTGCTCCAACAGAATCCAGTTTCAAAGCTTCTCATATCATTTTTAGACAAGGTAGTTTGAAGCTCCATTTTCACTCAAACAAGTTACCACTATGTAGTCCTTTGCTTGCTGAACATTTCCCATAACCTAGCTGTTGCTGTTTCTTCTTGTACATCATTTAATTTTTGTTTTCGTGTTCTTCTGATTTTCCTCAAAATTCTCTCTACTCCTTTTCAATAAATGAAAATGGAGAGTGAGGTTGAGTTTACCTTGATGAGACAGTCACAATGGCATATGTCTCATGACCTATCTTTACCATTTGTGGAATCTCTGGTGAAAGCTCACCGGAGAAGATAACCAGAGAGGAGGGATGATGACATGAGGTGTCTTCCACGCTAGCTATTTGAAATGCTTCTATTAGTTCATTTTGAATGCATTCATGTGTTATTTCTCTGGTAATTTCCACTATACATCCTCATCGTAGGAACGTCAGATCTACCACGTCAATTAATGAGGCTAGATCTGACGCATTATGTTTTTTTTCTTTTCTGATTTTTATTTTAAATTGCATTTTCATTTAAAAATTCATAGTAATTTAATTTTTTATCCAAAAAATACCAAAATAATTTTTAAAATTTTCTTTTATCTTTCTCTTTTTGATGATATATTTTCATATTTTTATTTTGTCATTTGATATTTTTCATAATTTTCTCTTTTTCCTTGCATTTAAATTATTTAAAAATACTTTTATGCATTAAAAAAATTCTCAAAACTTTTCCATAGCATTCTTGCATTATTTCTGACTTTCTGGATTTTTCTTCGGCATATGTGATCTTGTTTGATGCATCATTTGCATTTTCAAGTTTATTTTCATTGTAAAATTCATTTTAAAAATCATTTTGATGCATGTGTAGGTTGCTAATTTCGACGCAAAGATAATTGTTCAAGAGCAAATTCGGAAATTCGCCAGGACATTTCGACATGAAGGTATTTCTGATGGGAGAAAGCCAGTCGAAGGTAAATGTTACTTAAGGAAAAGCATTGGCAGATTTTTCTAAGTATTAGGAATATTTCGACAGAGGAGTAATAGGCCTCGATCGACAGATGTTTGAAATTCAAATTTAGGAGGGAGTTTCATTTTTGAAATTGGACGCGTGGAACACATCTAGTTGACGAATGGATGCAGAATGCCATTTGTCGCCATTAGGAGAAATAGTTGTTATTGGTGGTTATTTCGATTCTGTATAAATAGGGAGTCTTAGTGTTTGATTTTCGTGTGTGTTCAGAATTTGTACAAATCACTCAAGAAATACTCATAGTAACCGCGAGAGAGAAAAGAGTAGTTACTGAGAAAATGTACGTTTGAAAAACACCAGTTTCCATTCCTTACATTTTAATAAAAGTTTTAAGTTCTTCATTTACAATTCCCTTTACATTTCTGTCATTTTCTTACTTGCAAGTTATTTACATCTCGCTATTTATTTCGAGAAGCAAAGTTTTACTACTTTTGTCGGAAAATACGAAAGTTGGTGAGAACCATGATGAATTCAATAAACAAAAGGTTTTCTAACACAAATTGTCAAGATTGTTAAAGCACATTGTCCTAGGATTTGTTTGATCGGTCCTGTAAGCAAACTAATTTTTCATAAATTAGGAGATCAGCGGTTGTTTGCGAATTTTCCAAGCAAACAAATTGGCACGCTCAGTGGGACCTTGTGCTATTAACATTTGAAAACCTTCATTTTACACTTTACTCGTAAGAAATTTTCTTTGTTTTGGTTGCATGAGACTAAGAAGTGGTAAAATAGCCATAAATAACGAAGAAAGACCCAGAGGAAGACGAGTACGCAGAATGGCGAATCCAAATTCGCCTAACAATCAGAATCCTAGGAATAATGAAATACCACCCCCTAATCCTTCGACTGGGGGCAATACGGCCTAAATATCAGTGTTAGAGGCTATGCCATCAACAACGGGTTCGACGCCTGCGCTTTCAATTCCCTAGAGTGCGCCTAGTTTTTCAACTATGGGACCCCAAATGCCTCAAATGACTCCCCCCCTTCAGGAAGTATGTACAGACCCTTTATATCTGGTTTTTCGATGCCTCTAAATCGAGAACAACCATATGGAATGCCAACTTCAGTAATGGCAAGTTTGCAAAACGCGCCATCAGCATTTACGGATCCAATAATGAACATGACTTCGCCCTTGCAAGGGTCCGGTTCTGGTGTGAACCATATGGGTAGAATTAGCCAGCCTTTAGGAACGAGATATCAAACTTACATGCCAAACATTACCAATAACTCCGCAGAGGTAATCAGGCAACAAATGGATGAGAGTAACCATGATATGGTCCAAATGTTAGCCCAACAGGTGAGGGTTATATTCAACCCTTTGATCCAAAACACGACACAAACGAATCAACAATTGGCAGCACAGATGACGCGCATTGCTGATTTCTTTGGCGTTCCCCAACCCCAAGGGAACAAGTAGTTCAAAACCCAAGGGTAGCCGTCGAAGAAGACCTACCATAAACCAAAGGCAACCAAACGCCCCTCAGGCGAAAGTTCTGAACCAAGGAGGGGCAGTCAAACCCCCTGGGGTCGAAATCCCTGTTCAACAAGAACCAAGAGTGTTGCTAGTAAACCGAAACCAAGATGCTGACAATATTATACAATAAATACGTTGTAATGATATGCCGACAGAGAACAATTTGGCTGCCATGGTCGAAAGAATTATGGCGCGAAATGGTATGAATTTGGGATTACAGAGACCCAGTTATACCTCCCCTTTATCGGAGTATATTTTGCAGCAAGAATTACCCTATAGATGGAAAGTTCCCAAGTTCACAAAATTTTCAGGGGATACTAGTGAATCGACGGTCGAACATGTGGCGCGATACTTAATTGAAGCAGGCAAAATAGCGCAAAATGAGAATTTGAGAATAAAATATTTTCCTAGTTCCTTTACGAAGAATGCTTTCACTTGGTTCACCACATTGCCCGCGAATTCGATACATACCTGGACCCAGTTGGAGAGGTTATTCCATGAACAATTTTACATGGGACAGACGAAGATAAGTCTGAAAGAATTGGCTAGCGTAAAGAGAAAGTTCTCAGAACCAATTAATGATTATTTGAATAGGTTTAGATTGCTCAAGGCAAGGTGTTTCACACAAATGCCTGAGCATGAGTTAGTCGAAATGGCCGCTGGTGGCCTTGACTATTCCATCAGAAAGAAATTAGACACCCAATATTTAAGATACATGGCCCAATTGGCTGATAGGGTTAGACAGGTCGAACGACTAAAAGCCGAAAAAGCTAGGGTTAATAAAAAATAGGAAAGAAAGGGTAGCATATGTCAGAGTTTGTGAGGATGATGACGAAGAGGAATCATCAAATTTCGACGAACAAGAGGTAGATTTGGAGGAGTTAAAATAGGGTCCGCCTTATGCTTGCAAAGTCTTGGCTCCGTCGAATGGAAAAAATCCAATCGAATCGGAGAAGAACGACAAGTTCCCTAAAAGAACTTATACGTTCGACGTTACAAAATGTGACAAAATATTTGATTTATTGGTCAAGGATGGCCAAATGATAGTACCTCCTGGTACTAAGGTGCCTCCTTTAGAACAACAAAAAAAGAGAGGTTTTGCAAATATCACAACTTTTTGGGCCATAAAACATCTCAATGTTTCCTTTTCAGGGATCTAGTGCAGAATGCAATAAGAGATGGAAGGCTCAAATTCGGCGACAAGGCAAAATCCCAGGCGAAGGTAGATTTGAACTCCTTGCAGGTGGTGGAGGCCCACTATGCTGAGCCATCCATAGTGAATATGGTCGAGGTTGCTGAAGGCTTCGACGATAGCATGGATATAATGAAGGCTGCTGATGGCTTCGACAACAACGTGAATATGGTGGAGGTTGCTGAAGATCCCGCTAACAAAGGTGACATGGTTGAAGTTATAACTGACTGCGTGGACCAGCCAGTGATGGTCAAGGTTACTGAAGACCTTGATGCAAAGATCATCGAGAACTACATTGCTGAGGACATCAACAACGAAACTACTGAGGGTTTTGACAAAGTCAACAATGAAACCACTGAGGGTTTCGTCAAAATCAACGAAGAAACTGCTAAAGGTTCTTGCAAACAAGCTGCTGTTGGTATTCTCCGAAGAACCATGAAGGATCCAAAAGACAAATCTGTCGAATTCGTCAGCCCACAAGTGGCCAGGAGTCCACTCCCAAAGGTTCTAACGAAGAAAATCTCTGAGTATTTCAATCGAATGAAGAAGGAACACGAGGTCAATGAAGACCTCAACTTGAAGTTGAATAAGTTAAGAATGAACACAGAGTCACCTGCCAATATAAACATGGTCGAAGTGGCTCAGAATGCGTCGATGCGAGTTGACGAAGAACATCGACGGGAGGAGTACCAGAAAGTGGCTTACCCTAAGGAGGAAGAAAATCTGGCAGATTTTATTCATAGATGCCAGAGGAAAAGGTCTGAGGTGATGCTTTGCCCTCGCTGCAGTGCCGTCTTCGACAAAAAGGCAGCGCAAAACTTAGAGGGAGTGGAGAGGGCAAGAAGAAGAGGAAATTGAAGGCCTTCTGGAGAAAGATTCGACCCCAGAAGAGGAGACAGAAACAGGGTAAGGTTAGGGGAAAGACACCCTAACACATTCAAACCAACAACCAAAGCTCCAGACGACAGGTGGGTTAATCCAATCCGACAAGCCCAACGGCAAGGAAAATGGAAGGGCTTCGAAGTACAGAGGGGATCTTCTGTATCATACAGAAAAGAATTCCAAAAGTCCAAAAAGGTGACTTACCCTTCTAAAAATTATAAGGGCAAGAATCCTATGACGAAGTCACAGTAGAGGAGATAGCAACGTCGAAAGAAGGCTGAGAAGGAAGCTGCAGGAAAAGACAAGCCAGAAACCAGCAGCAACGTTCAAACTTCGACTCAGATGGAAGGAGTGAAGTTTGATAAGCCACCTACTGCTCCAGTGCAAGAAGCGTCAAAGGAGGAAGTAACCAAGGATGATGAAATGACAGACGATTTTAACTCAGAGTCAGAGGCATCATTTGACGTAACATGTAATGTCGTTTCAGTGCTCCCTAGGGAGTATGATCAAATAATGGAAGTCGAAGAGGAAGAGGAAGCTTTGGAGGTCGAAACGGCCAGACACAGGCCCGTTTGCTACTATATCATGAACAATGGATGCGTCAAAGAACAGAATGCATTTTTCGAAAGGCCAGATGATTCAATGAGGAACCACTTAAAACCCCTATTTATAAAAGGAAAAGTGGGTAACATAGGGGTGAATAAAATTTTGGTCGATGGAGGAGCGGATGTCAACTTGATGCCGCATTATATGCTTAAGAAAATTGGAAAAGATGATTCCGACACCAAACCTCATAACATGGTGTTGTCAAATTATGAAGGGAAAGTAGGAACCACTATGGGGGTGATACAAGTAGACTTAACTGTCAAAACCATCACGAGGTCGACAATGTTTATGGTGATTACGTCAAAAGCAAATTATAACCTTCTCTTAGGTAGGGAGTGGATACACGACATTGGTGCCGTCCCTTTGTCAATGCATCAGCGAATAACAATTTGGCGCGCAGACAGGATTGTCAAAAATATAGAGGCTGACCAGAGTTATTTTCTGGCTGAAGTAAACCAGGTGGATAGGCGAAGTTTCGACAGGAATCTAGCTCACATAGCTCCTTGTAGCCCAGCCACCTTCGACATGACGCCAACGGACAACGGTTTTTGCTCATTATACCTTCATCCCACCCACGGGTTTCAGTGGGATAGAGAGGTAGTTGACGAAGAGGACTACATTTTTGGAACCTCACACATCTGGCCAACTGGCTGGGGCAGCGGATTCAGTGACAATGAGTGAGTCACTAGTTCTCGAAAAGATCACGAATTATATAGCCGAGAACAAACTCAAAGCGGCCTTAGAGGCCGAAGTAAGATATATGGTTGTCGAAGCCAACCAAATCGAAGCAGATCAACAAGGTCTTGAAAAGGGTTCTAAGAGGGATCCTCCAGATAAAGATCTAGGAGATTTGCAAAACCAGAGGCTTGACGCGATTTATGACAATGAGCCGTTGGGCTTCGAAAAGGACCCTTTAGCAGCAAACATCAAGATGGTGGCACAGGATCCACTCGAAGAAATTGATTTGGGATCAGGGGCAGAGAAACGACCAACCTATATCAGTGCGAAAGTGAGCCCCCAACTCAAGATCGAAATAATCCAGTTCCTGAAGGAATTCAAAGATTGTTTCACATGGGACTACGACGAAATTCCTGGGCTGGATAGGAGCCTGGTCGAATTAAGGTTGCCAATAAAACCTGGGAGGAAACCTGTTAAGCAAACTCCAAGGAGATTCGCCCCATAAATCCTTTCGAAGATTAAAGAAGAAGTTGAAAGACTCCTCAGGTGCAAGTTCATCCGTCCAACCAGGTATGTCGAATGGATTGCTAACATAGTTCCTGTAATAAAGAAAAATGGCAAGTTAAGGGTATGCATTGATTTTCGAGACTTGAATTCAGCTACCCCAAAGGATGAATATCCTATGCCAGTGGCGGAAATGCTTGTTGATTCTGCCGCGGGCTATGAGTACCTCAGTATGCTTGATGGGTACTCTGGGTATAACCAAATTTTTATTGCTGAGGAGATGTTCCAAAAACAGCATTTCGATGCCCTGGAGCCTTATGCACTTACGAATGAGTGGTAATGCCTTTTTGTTTAAAAAATGCTGGGGCAACATATCAGCGAGCAATGAATTCGATTTTTCACGATTTCATTGAGGATTTTATGCAGGTTTACATTGACGATATTGTTATTAAGTCCGTTTCAGGGAAAAATCATATAGACCATCTTCGACAGTCCTTCGAAAGGATGAGGAAGTTTGGTCTGAAGATGAATCCTCTCAAATGTGCATTTTGTGTGCAGGCGGGAGACTTCCTAGGCTTTGTGGTCCATAAGAAAGGGATCGAAATCAATCAAAATAAGGCCAAGGCAATAATGGAGGCGAAAGCGCCATCTACAAAGAAGGAGTTACAGTCTTTACTTGGCAAGATCAACTTTCTCAGAAGGTTCATCTCCAACCTTAGTGGGAAGACGCAAGCCTTTTCCCCTCTACTTCGACTGAAGAAGGATGACTTCGAATGGGGGCAAGAGCAGCATGATGCCTTCGACAAGATCAAGGAGTACCTGACGCATCCTCCAATTTTAGTGTCACCTTGAAGAAGTAGGAGTATGAGGTTGTACATATCCGCGTCGGACAAGACATTAGGGA
This sequence comes from Lathyrus tuberosus, assembly GCA_022829125.1. Classification (NCBI taxonomy): domain Eukaryota; kingdom Viridiplantae; phylum Streptophyta; class Magnoliopsida; order Fabales; family Fabaceae; genus Lathyrus; species Lathyrus tuberosus. Next base: position 6,645,634 of record JALAZF010000196.1, on the reverse strand, counting down.
GCATGTTGGCTCAGGAGGATGAGAATGGTGTCGAAAGAGCCATTTACTACCTCAGTAGGGTCTTGAACGATGCGGAAACTAGGTATAATGTGATTGAAAAGTTGTGTTTATGTGTATACTTTTCTTGTATGAAATTGAAGCACTATATAAAACCAGTTGATGTTTACGTTTCTTCTCATTTCGACGTTATAAAATACATGTTATCTAAACCAATCTTGCACAGTCGAATTGGAAAATGAGCATTAGCATTGACTGAGTATTCTTTGACATATTTGCCTTTAAAGGCTGTCAAAGGACAAGTAATGGCTGATTTCATAGTCGACCATGCTATAAATGAAAAGTCTTTGGACTATATTGAAGTGGAACCATGGAAGTTGTACTTCGACGGTTCTAATCATAAAAATGGAACGGGAATAGGGGTTCTTGTTATTTCTCCTAACAAAATTCCAACAAAATTCAAGTACAAAGTCGAAGGCCTCAGCTCAAATAATGAGGCAGAATATGAGGCTTTGATAGCAGGACTTGAAATCTTGTTGGAATTGGGGGCAACTCGGGTCGAAATAATGGGCGACTCTGAGTTAGTCATAAAGCAGATAACAATGGAGTACAAATGTGTTCAGGAGAATTTAATCATGTACTTTGTAATAGCTAATCGACTCTTAAAAAAATTCGATATGGTTACAATTCGACATGTTCCACGAATAGAAAATCAGGAAGCAAATGATTAGCGCAGATAGCTTCTGGATACAAAGTGTCGAAGGAAAAGTTGCAGAAAGCCATTGAAGTTAGAGGAAGAGTCGTGTTAGCCAGATTATCCCCGTCAGATTTGGAGACGATAAAGCTTGGGTACGCTGATGAAGAAAATTTTGAAATTTTTAACATAGATGATTCAATGACTGGAGATTGGAGAAAGCCTATAATAGAGTACCTGCAAAACCCAATAGGACCAGTCGAACGAAAAATCAGGTATCGAGCTTTGAGTTATGTGATTTTGGGGAATGACCTATTTAAGAAATCGCCGGAAGGGGTACTACTTAAGTGTTTAGGCGAATCTGAGGCATACATAGCTTTGTCGAATGTACACAGCGGGGCATGTGGTGCACATCAGGCAGGCCATAAGATGAAGTGGTTATTATTCCGACAGGGAATGTATTGGCCAACTATGTTACAAGATTGCGTCGAATACGCGAAATGATGTCAAGAATGCCAGGTACACGCAGGGATACCACATGTTCCTGTGAGTGAACTACATTCTATAATAAAGCCTTGGCCTTTCAGAGGTTGGGTTTTGGATTTGATTGGGGAAATTTGATCGGCCTCTTCAAAAAGCCAGAAGTTTATTTTGGTTGGGATCGATTATTTTACGAAATGGATCGAAGCCATACCCTTAGTAAAAGTGGATCAAGAAGCAGTAATCGAATTCATTCGAAAGCACATCATTAACAGGTTTGGTATCCCAGAGACAATAACAACGGATCAAGGATCTGTTTTCACTAGTAAAAATATGCAAGCATTCGCGAAGGAAATGGGTTTCAAACTTCTCACATCAACGCCTTACTACGCTCAAGCCAATGGTCAGGTCGAAGCAGCAAACAAGGTTATAATTGGTTTAATAAAGAAGCACGTGTGAAGAAAACCAAAGAGTTGGCACAAAACTTTGGACCAAATTCTATGGGCTTCTCGAACCTCTCCTAAGGAAGCTGCAAATGCTACACCTTTTTGACTAACGTATGGCCATGATGCGGTCCTACTGGTAGAAATATACTTGCAGTCAATAAGAGTTCAAAGACATCATGAAATTCCATCAGATGCATATTGGAATATGATGATAGATGAATTAGTTGATTTAGACGAAGAAAGATTAAACATGTTCGACTTATTGAAAAGGAAAAAGGAAAGAGTGGAGAAATTCTACAATAAAAGAGTGAAAAATAAAGCCTTTTCGATTGGTGACTTTGTGTGGAAAGTGATTCTTCCCATGGATCGAAAAGATAGACTTATGGGAAAATGGTCCCCTAAGTGGGAAGGACCTTTTCAAATCACACGAGTATTTTCCAATGGCACTTATGAAGTCGAAGAATTGGATAAAGATAAGCAAACATTAAAAATAAACGGGAAATATTTGAAAAAATACAAGCCCACATTACAAGAAGTAAAGATAGCAGTCGAATAGTCATGCATAGAAAAACAAGCAACATGGTGGATTGAAATTCTTTTCGCCAAATAAAATAGCTCAAATGTCATTACAAAAAGGCCTTAAAAAGGCCAAATAAAAAATTACAAATATTTAAATGGGGAAAGATTCTTTCAGCTTTTCAAATTTGGATTTCTGAATTTGAAGACAACGCTAGCAAAGGGCCTTGCCCTTCGAATGCTCCTCAATTTCCTCACCAAGTTTTCGAGCCCTATCAACATGGTGCACCCCAACTTCAAGCTCTTTAGTTATTTCCTCTTGATTGATTTGTTGCAGTTCTTTTTGGCGCTTCTCCGCCTGAGAAATTTTGTTTTGAAGAACAACAATTTGTTTCTTCATCTTGAGAATCTTTTCACCACACAAAGTTGCTTCTTTCTTGTTTTGCTCAGAAGCTCTTTCCAGTTCAGTTACTTTGTTGGACGAACTTGAAGCAGCATCCCACTCAGCAAGTTGGGTTTCTGTCTTATTTTCGAGCTTCTTGGAGTAATCTCGAAGCCGGTTAAAGTCTGTCACTACAAGATCTATTAGAGTAGTCAGGTCCAAAACAACATCAGTAACTTCAGGAGGAGCCTCCAGAACATTAATTTGCTTTAAGATCTTTTTTAGGTCAAATTGAGCAAATGAGTCATTCTCTAAAAGTTGAAATAAATCGATGTTGAGGATTTTTTGTCGAATATGGGTCAGCGCTTCGTCCATGGATTTGGCATCAGACGTAGTTCCTGAGGTGGTCGAACTACTGACGGTAGTACCAGCAAAGTTATAGCGAGAACTAAGCATGGCCTTTAGATATTCAAATGGTATTTGCACCATCAGATTCTCAAGTTCCTCTTGAGAGAGTCGGGTCAAAGTTGTAGCGGTCGAAGCAGCTTTGGTTGGTTCACCAAGGTCTTTCTTGTCGCTTTCTCCTTCTTCATCCGTAGCATCTGTGGGAGTTGTTGGCTCTTCGTCTACTTTCTCTTCCTCCTCTTCGCCATCAGTTTTAGCCTCCTCATCCTTCTCTTCGTCAGCACTTTGTAAGCTGAGGGGGGAATGGTCTTTAGGATCATTATCTGTTGTGGGCGCTGCAGTAGGCATCATAGTTGCCCCGCCAATGTCGACTAAGACGTCAGCCTCTGGACCAGTTTCTTCTTCCACTACATCTTGAATTTGTCTTGAGACAGCAGTGGGTTGATTCACTTCAGTGGCTGATTCTTTTATCAAATCTTTAGGAGAAGGTTTGGAGGCGCTGGTTGGCTTGTAGGTAGGATCGCTGCTAGTCTTGGGGAGAACTTGGACCATAGGATGCCCGTGAGTATCGACAAGGACCTGGAAGATAAATTAATTAATAAAGGTATCATAAGGAAAGTGCCATTCAACGCCGAACTATAAAAAGAAAAGAGAAAAAACCATGCCTTGGGAATCTTAGTCTTAAGACTAGAACTTTCGATTTCTGCTGGAGCAGGGGTAACTTTCTCGTCAAGATTTTTTAGGGGGGTTTTTTCCAATGTTCGGGAAGCAGGAGGTTTTTGTTGTTGAGATTTGGTCGTTTTCTTTTTCTTCCTTGAAGGCTTCACTTGGTCTGATGATTCGTCGCCATCATCGGTGTCAATAGCTTTGACTTCAGGCTCTTTCTCCTTTCTTTTCTTTGGCGTCGATGGAGGTCTTCGACTTCCCTGTGGAACAAAAGAGATTTTATTATTATTTCAAAAAATAAGAATATATATTGACCTAGAGAAAAGCAAAATAATACCTTCACCAAAGGTGTCTTGGTAGTATCTTTTTGGGTTTCTGCATCTCCTGCAGTTGACGCTTCGCCAGTAGCTGACTTCTTGGTAGTAATTTTGATGGCTGGAAAAGAAAGGAAGAAAAGGTTTAAACATAAATTAACATATACGTGCGTGGGTAAATGAAAAAGTGGGGTCGAACATCTTCCCATTCCACACCTTCATATATAGGAGTTTCCACGCGAACGTGTTCTATGCCAATATGAAGGTGGCCTTTGAAATTGTCCAAGGTGTACTTAGTCGGAACCACTCGCTTAACACATTTTTGATATTCTTGGCGAAGAAGTTTCATAGAGTCTCCACAAGTGAACCAATCTGGAAATTGAGGGCTAAAAGCCACGCCAAATTCAGCAGATGGTAGAGGGGGAAATTTTGGTGGATAGAGGTTAAAGGCTACCTCATAACGTTGTTCTGGTCGAACATATGCAGGTAGTTTTAACTCATCCAATTTTCTGGTAAATTTTTCTTTCAAAGTCACAGCTGCTTCGCTTATGGTTCAACTAAGTTCATTGGGCCTATAAGCAGTTTCAAAGTATTTCTGGAATGCTTGGATTTCCTTGACGTGTCTTGAAGTACCTTTCTTCGTCTTATCCTAGACAAGGACAAAAACTCTGGTCAGTTGGATGGTGAAAGAAGGCACGTCGAAAAATTGAGAATCATAATAAGCCCTCCACCATTCGTCAAACTATTGAGTGCAGAGGAAGTTAGGTCGAAAGACCACTGGTTGAATTTCGACCAGGCTTGAATACTTCGCCAGCAACCCAGAGCACTCATCTTCTGTGTGGGTCATGTTATAGTGAATCAAAGAACCTTTCCTTGAGAAGAGGGGTTTTGGTTTTATTTGTATTAACCCAAACTGTCGAGAGACCAGATTGGGTTGGTAGTTAACAAGGGAAACCTTTAGCTTTGAGGGAGCAAGTCTGGAAACTAAAAGCCTAGGAGTGAGAAAAGATTCCCAGACATTGAGGAATTCATCTTCTAGAGCTTTCGACTCTAATGGAAGTTTCCTGGTAAGCCACTATGGTCCAACTTTTCTATTTGCAAAATGAGCCATATTGGGAGTGAAGTTGTGACGTTTAGCAAACATCATAACATAGCTGGTAAAAGTTTGTTGAAGGCTCAGACCTTCATCATGGGGTGTTAACTGCGCCAGTCTGGTGCCTTCGACTCTTCTATCCTTCAGAGCAGTTTCGTCCACAGTTTGCTTGTTGGGAAGGGAAGCTTCAAAGGTGGAATTGAGCCATAATTGTAAGAGCCAAAATGGTCATGACAATAGTAGAATCCCTTTTTCTTCGATATTCTTCAGGAAGGTAACCCCTTCGCCAATAGATTCGTAGAGGTTTTCCAAGATCATCTCACTGAGGCACAGCTGATGTCCAGCATGAAGCTGATTTGCTATGGTAATATAGCGCTTCGCCACTTGAAGAGATCTAGAGCAAAAAACGCATCTCGACAGCCAAAGGGCTAAGAAGGCTACATGCTCTTGATCAGAGACTTCTTCGGTTTCTTTGTCATGATAATTGGCGATATAGGCTGTAAAGGTGGCCTTGTTTGTGTCGAAACCTATGGAATCGTTGGATAGTAGAGTAGGATCATAATCCACTCCTAGTGGACTTAAGCCAGTTATGCCAGCCGTCGAAAAGAGTGGGGGTAATCATTCCACAAGGAAGAAGGAAGTTGTTATAGGTGATGTACCAAAAGTAAAGGGAAGCTAGAAGCATGGAGGGACAATATCCTGGTCCTAATTTCGACAGTTGAATAAGGACTGGTAGATGCGTCGTTTCTCCTCTTCATTTGGAGGCTCTGGTACGTACTGTTGGTTTCCCACCACCTTAGGCCCAAGGATCTTGTGGACAGGTGGTAAGTTTTTGGATTTTTTGGAATCTTTACTTGTGATTTGGGGAGCAGCGGAAGATGTCATTGTTGATTGTAGAAGAAATGAAGAGCGATGAAGAAGATGAATTTGAAGAAAGTTCTTGTTTAAAAAGAGGAAGCGTGAAAAGTGCAAAATAAAGTTTTCCAACTTATTTATAGAAAGAAAGATTGAAGCGGTTGGAATTCAGAAGTTTTTAATGGAAAAATAATGAAAATATTGTGGGACACGTGGAGGTTATGAATTGGATGGTTTCAGAAGGTGGCAGTTCAGTTTTGACCCATGATCTGCTAGGGACTAGAGTAGTGATGATGGAAGATCTTAAAAACGTGGGCTGAAGAGATGTTTGAGAAAAGTGCAATGATGACTCTGACATCACCTACGTCTAGTCATATGAACAGTCACTGGTCAAATTATTGAGGGCGTCGAATTGCATTGGCAAAAAATGATTTTCTCCCTTTATCGAAAATGCATTTTCTGGGGGGCAATTTGTAGGTTGCTAATTTCGACGCCAAGATAATTGTTCAAGAGCAAATTCAGAAATTCGCCAGGACATTTCGACATGATGGTATTTCTGATAGGAGAAAGCCAGTCGAAGGAAAATGTTACTTAAGGAAAAGCATTGGCAGATTTTTCTAAGTATTAGGAATATTTCGACAGAGGAGTAATAAGCCTCGTCCGACAGATGTTTGAAATTCAAATTTAGGAGGGAGTTTCATTTTTGAAATTGGACGCGTGGAACACATCTAGTTGACGAATGCATGCAGAATGCCATTTGTCGCCATTAGGAGAAATAGTTGTTATTGGTGGTTATTTCGATTGTGTATAAATAAGGAGTCTTAGTGTTAGATTTCCGTGTGTGTTCAGAATTTGTACAAATCACTCAAGAAATACTCAAAGTAACCGTGAGAGAGAAAAAAGTAGTTACTGAGAAAATGTACGTTTGAAAAACACCAGTTTCCATTCCTTGCATTTTAATAAAAGTTTTAAGTTCTTCATTTACAATTCCCTTTACATTTCTGTCATTTTCTTACTTGCAAGTTATTTACATTTCGCCATTTATTTCGAGAAGCAAAGTTTTACTACTTTTGTCGGAAAATACGAAAGTTGGTGAGAACCATGATGAATTCAATAAACAAAAGGTTTTCTAACACAAATTGTCAAGATTGTTAAAGCACATTGTCCTAAGATTTGTTTGATCGGTCCTGTAAGCAAACTAATTTTTCATAAATTAGGAGATCAGCGGTTGTTTGCTAATTTTCCAAGCAAACAGCATGTTAATTCATATTATTACATTTTTGTGTTTGTTGACCTTTGTTGACGTCTGTTTGACTTGAATCTTGGTTGATTTGGTCAAGTTTCAGTAAGCTTAATGGATCTTGGGTGTTGATGGGGTGAAAACCCTAATCCACCATATATGGATGATTGATCTTGATGATATCTTGATCAATCCTTTGATTCAACTTGTTGTGTTTGTTTCATTGCTGCCTCTCTTTCATCTCCCTTCTTTTTTTTCTTCGTTTAGTTGATGAAAAGATTTAACATCATGGATTATTGATGATCAAAGATGTTTGAATCTTCATTACTTCAAACATGTTGTTGAAGTGATCATTTGGATCAATCACTTCACTTTGGAGTAGTGATAGGTTGCCTTTGACCATTGATGGAAGTCCTTGATTAAGATAAAACCACTCCTCATTTTCTTTTTGGTGTGGCAAGCTTTAGGAGAATGACTTACATGTCATTTCTCTAGCTTGTGTTAACACATAAATTATTATTGACCGGCCTCCCATAGTATGACCTTCCTTATAGGTTGTGCTACAATTTCTTAACATAGCACTAAATTTGTCCCGAATCGGAAACTAAGTCATTTTGGTAAGTGAGATTGTCGGCCTCCTATTCTCCATGGTATTGTGTTAAATAAATTGGATCTTTTGTTACCTAAGAGAGCTATTGACATACTTGTTGATTTTATCCAAGTTGGATCCCTTCTCTTGGAAATGTATAAGACCATGTTTTCATGATTGTGGATGTCTAGTTGAGTGTTCTTTAAAAAATGACAAATTAGTATTTATTCTCTAATCACCAACTTGCTAACTTTTTTTTTATTTCTTTACTTTAAAGTCATTTATTTTCCGCTCTTTACTTATTGCAATTTACTTTATTCTTTTACTTTAGTATTTTATATCATATTATCATATTGTTTTCTCTTTGTCCACTTGGACTTGTGTTTATGCTTATACTCTTTTTATTTTCTCCATTTGGACTTTATCTTAAAACATTGATAAATATAAAAAATATTAAAAAACTTGGTTACTTTCATGGACTTGATGTTACTACCCTATGCGTTGATATGATGTTTGGACTTAGAGTTAAGACCTTGACCTTGGCTTGGAAGTACATCTTAAGACATATTTGGATTCATTTGGTACTATTGGCTTAAGGATTCTCTTAAAGACTCATCATGGTTATTATTGATTTCATCTGATGCTTGGATTGTTATTGCTGATTTGGCTTGAGGCTTTGCCCAAAGGAGGGAATTCTTTATTGACTTCTGTCATGGGGTTTACCATCTTATCTTGGTTAGATCTTTCTTTGTCCATAGCTTTTATTTTATGCAATAAGATAGTCCCTTCAACTCCTCCCTATTCTTAAATTTTCAAAATTTTCTCCCTTTTTCAAAATATTCTTCTTTCAAACTAGAACCACTTTCATAATAAACCTTGACTTTGTCGAGTGCATTTTTAAAATATTTTCTTTAATAAATGCTAAGACATCTTAAGCATATTAAATAATTTTAAAAGACTTAAAAAATACAAAAACTCATTTAATCAATTTGTGCTTTTGTGCACTTTTTCTTTTAAAACTTTACATAAAGTTTAGACATGAGTCATTTCCATAGTTGAGATGTAATTTTCCTATCCCCATAGTATTGATGTTAATTCTTTTCCACTCGTGAGAGTTAGTGGCATACTTGTTGATTTTATCCAAGTTGGAGCCCTTCTCCTTGTGATGCAAAGTTCTCATTACTTGTGGGTGATTAGCTGTAGTATTCTCCTTAAAATAACAACTTGTCTTTTCATTCAAAATAAATCATAACACATAATTTTTGTTATTTTTAACACGAAGTACAAGGTTTTGATCCTCCATTGCACTTTGTGGGTACGCACGAGACTCAGGAAGTCTTGTCAAACACAAAATAAAAAAAAACACTTCTTTTCTCACCTCCCCAATCTTTTACAAGTAAAACATTTTCAAACCAGAAAGCGTAAATATTTCAAAGAGGTTCCTATAGAGTACTATAGACTTTTTGGGTGCTAACACCTTTCCTTTTCGTAACCAACCCCCTTACCCTCTCTTTGTTTAATGGTTCTTGTTTTAGAACTTCTTAGAATTTTTTCGTTCTTTTTTCCCCTTTCCTTTGGAAATAATAAAAGCGCAGTGGCGACTCTTGCTTTATGAGTTAAGTTAATCAATAACTTATACTCACAATTTTTACCACTACAAAATGCAAGAAAATATCCAAGGTTTCAAGTTTGTACAAAGAGGTTTGACCAAAAAGTCAACATTTCAAGCCTAAGTTCAAGACTTCAGAACTTCTTCATACTTCAATATTTTTGAGTGCTTCTTTGAACAAATGACTCATCTTGACATCCTCTCCAACTTCTCTTCACAAGTTAAGAGCTAATTATCCTTGGAAAGCCATCAAAAGTTTGAAGACATTATAGGTCATCTTGTGGACTAAGAATTTTTTTGGCCTAAGTTAAAGTTTGGCATGCCTATGTTCCAAAGATCATTACTCATTCATTTTGCAACTTTTATGGGCGTTTCTTTTTTCCAAATATCCCTCTTGATGTCCTCTACAACTTTGCTTTAGAGGTCAAACAGTAATTCATGCTCCAAGGACCTCAAATCTTGAAGGCCATTTATGCACAAAACTAGGTCATGACCTGTTTGACCTAATGCCTGACCTGATTTTCAGTGCCACGACCTCAACTTCCACTTTATACCATTTTCACCTCAAGCATCCTTTTAGATTGATTCTTTATTCATTTTGTTCTACTCTATGAAAGGAGCATTTGGATCAAGAAAATTCACAAAACGCACGAGGGAATTCCATTTGGCCTCAATTGGAAATAGGTGATCTCAACTTTGTTTTGGCTGTAACCTACAATTTTAAAAATGACCTAAATTAAACTTGGGGACCACAACAAATGTACAAACTCATCTGTGTTTGTAAAACGCATCTATCCAAGTGCAAAACGACTCATTTCAAGTCCCGAATCACGCATTTCACCTTGCTTCACAAGGTTACAAAAATTGAGAAAATTCTAGAATGGATTCACACGTTCTAGATCTGATCTCACACACTTGAGCTCATCATTTCATTCCTTATAAATAGAGGAAGCTTTTACCTCATTTCTAAAGCTTTGAAAGCCAAGAAATCCCTGATACTCTGAAGCTCGAAATCACCTCCAAACCAGAAAGTTGAAATCCCATTATCTCTTGATTTTAACTCCAATTCTTCACCCATAATTCATCACTGGTCTCTTCTAAAGCTAACCAAAGCATTACCATAGCTTTCTGTGACCTCTAAGCATCAAACCGATTCCACCATTTTCAGAATTTGAAGCTCATATGAGAAAGGTAGATACGAGTTTCATTTTCATCCAAACAAGTTACCATTCTCTTCGTCTTGTTCCACTGATCATTTCCCATAACCTAACTGGAATTTATTCTTCATCTTTGGAATTTAATTTTTGTTTGAAGTAGCTAGGGTTCTTGCATATTTCTGTAATTTCTCTTTGCTCAAATCAAATAAATTGATCTTGAGCAAAGAGACATGAACGTTAAAATAAAATGAAGCTTGCACCATGAGTGCTTGAGCTTAAAATTACATTTCATGATCTTGCCATAGCTAGGGTTTAGAGGTTGTAGACGATGTCATTTGGGCCTTCTGGAGAGAAATTCAAATCCTGGCCAATAGCGTGTTGACACGTATATTTTTTTTGAATTTGTGTTAGTCGTTGTAATCATGTGCAATGATGTAGTTAAACTAATTAAAATGCATGAAAAATGAAGAAAATAATCAAAAATAGAAAATCATGAAATAAAAATATAAAAATTATCTTAGAAAATAGAAAATATTTTTAGAAGATTATGAAAAAAATTGGAATGAAAAATGTGAATGGAGCTATTTTTTATGAATTTTTAAAATAAAATGGAATTTAAAAACAATTTTAATTGAATATTAAAATAAGCAAAGCATCTTAACCATAGGATCTGATCAACGGTTAGCTGTCAAACACACGCGTGGCCATCAGATCAAAATTACACACATCCAAGGTTCCATATCAAAGCAAGAAAAGAGAATGCATTGTGAGAATAAGTGTTGGAAGTTTGAGCAAGAAGGTTTGTGTTTAAAAAGAAAAATGCTCTTCATGAAATTTATCCTTTCTTGATTCAATGGCCATGTACATATGTCCCTTGTTTTTACCCCGACCATGTTACAACCATTAAAGTTCTTAGTGATCTTTGTTTCTACTTATTTTTTATAACTTTGTGAGATGAATGCATGAATGATTCTGGATGTGGCACGATTGCTTGTGAGAGTGTTTTGTCCTGTGTGAAATATTGTACATAGTGTGTTGACAATAAGTGAATTTAGGTGATTCAACTTGAACTTGTATGTACTTGATGTTGCATTGTATGATGTTGTGTTTAGAACTTTAATTCATAATCATGTTTTGATTCTATGTAACTTTGTGAAAATACTTTGTGCGTGTATGTGTCGAGTTTGAACCATTAATGTTTTTGGTTGATTGGGTGTTTGGATTCTTGCTTGTTGTTATTGACAATTAAGTTTGTTTGAGGGCAAACAAATATGCAAGTTGGGGAGAGTTGTTAGGTGTCAAGAAGTTCTTATTTTCATAATTGATTTTGATGCCTTTGAGCTCTTTTAATCACTTTAATCAGGAAACAACTTATTAATTAAGCGATTCTTGCATTTTTGTGAGATTTAGGTATTTTGACGTGTTTGTTAATTTTTGCAGCAATTTTGGTGAAAAGATCGTGGCTCGATTCGTACAGAACGAAGAAATTGGAAATTCTGCGTGTCACGATTTAGGCCCCTACACCGCTCGGCCCTGCTAAGGCGCAGGAGGGTCTCATCGCCCGGCGCTGCAGGGGCGTTGCTTCCCCTATTTTTGTTCAAAGTTCCAGTGTTGTGACTAGTTGCGCCTCTTGAAGACCGCCCGGCCGTGAAAGCATCGCCCGACACTCTCAGATATTTTCTGACCTCCACGTGACACTGTAGCTGTCACGTGGCCTCACTTTATGGTCACCGCCCGGCCGTGAAAAGCACCGCCCGACGCTCTTGTCTGGGCTGAACTTGTTTATAGTCTCATTTTGTGGATATTTTGGGGGAGCATCACTTTTCATTTCACTCTTTTGTAACCTAGAATCTTGTGTTAAGGAAAAAACACCATTGTTACTTATTTTCTTAGTTTCAAAGCTTTTATGCTTCAATCCTTGAACCTTTGAATATTGAAGCTCCAAAAGCTTTGCAACATTACTTGTCATCCAAGCTGCCATGAAAATGAGTAGCTAAGCATCTCTTGTGTTAAGGTTAGATGTAGTTGATCTTGATCATATGTATTTCTTTTAATCTTTTGTATATGAACAAGGATTTTGATCAATATAGATGAAGTTATTTGTTCTAAATGATGTATTTGTGGTTTGTTTTACTCTAGACATAGATTCTACGAATCATGACCTAATAATTTTATCTCTTAAAAACCAAACTCTAGACATAGATTTGGGATTTGTTATTCACTTTGTGTTGATCTTAACGGTTGTTGTTTCGATTGTTAGCGTGAGACATCATCTAACGGTCTAAACAATGATACTCACGACTTTGCTTTAGACATAAACTTAGTCGAGAGGATACGCGGTTGTATTGGTCGGAAGTTGAGTTCATATGCTTGATTAATCGAATGTGTGTGAAAAGGATTAGCGAAACCTAACCTTGACATGCTTTTCTAAAACCTTACAAACTCTTTGCTACAAATTTACTCTTTGCTACAAATTCATGTTAAACAAAACCAAGAACCATTTGAAACTCTTTAACTTAAAACATTGCGACTATTGAAGGGCAAGCATCGAATATCGCACAATCCCTATGGAGACGATAAAAACACCCCCCTAATATTGTTTCAACACTAACCATATTATTGTGCTAACTTTACTTTATGTCATTTAATTTCTCGCTCTTTACTTTTATGCCTTTATTTTTAGCATTACATTTCATATTGTTTATGTTTATACTTCTTTTTCCTTTATCCACTTGGGCATTTTCTTTTTCTTTAAAGACATTAATACAGGAAAAACCCCTAAAAAAACTTGGTTCTCTAATCTTTGGACTAATGGTTACTATCCTTAGCTTGACTTGGAGTTTGATTTTTGGACTTATGGACCTTGGTTACTTTTCCCTATGCTATTGGATTCATCTGATACTTGAGACCTTTGGTTGATCTTTGAAGACTTGGCTCTGATACATAGCTTTGACCTTATAGCCTGAGTTCTTCTTTCAACTGATGTTTGTCTTATCCTGTGCTTACTTGTTGCTTATGGCCTACTCCAAAGGAATGGAATCTTTGCTTGACTTATGTCAGATGCTTGTTTTCTCCTGTTTAGTTTACAATGCACACACAAAGACTTCCTCTTGGGCTACCTTACAATGAGACCTTTTATTTCTTGCTATTTACTTTATGCATTGGGATAGTCTATTCATTTCCTCCTCTTCTTAAATTTTCAAAATCTTCTCCCTTTTTTCAAAACCTTGTTTTCAAACTTGAACCATTTTCTCAATAAACCTTGACTTTGTCAAGTGATTTTTAAAACATTTTTCTTAAATAAATGCTAAGACATATTAAGCACATCAAAACAATTTCAAAAGACTTAAAAAACACAAAACTTATTCAAATCTTTTGTGCCATTGTGCACCTTTTCCTTTTAAACCTTTTCATATGGATAGTCAATAGTTGTGTTCTTGTTATGATGCAACTCCTATACTTCCATAATAATGTAGAGAAGTAATGACATTTTCCACTTAAATGTTGAGTGATTGACTTCTTGATTTCAATCCAAGAAAAAGTCCTCCATCTTAAGATGGTGCAAATGCTCCTTCCTCATTAATTTTGGGTAGTAAGTTGAGTTTCCACTCGAATATGACGAAATGTCTATTCACTTAAAATCAATCAAAACAAACATTTTTGTTATTGTTACCACGAACTACGAGGTTTTGATCTTCCATTGCACTTTGTTGGTACGTAGACACGAGGCTCAGGAAGTCTTGTCAAACAAAAACCCTAAAAAATATTTCTCTTCTCATCTCCTCAATCTTTTGCCAACGACACCTTTTTGAGCCAAACATAGATTTTGAAGAGGTTCCTATAAAGTACTATAGATGTTTTGGGTGCTAACATCTTCCCATTGCATAACCAACCCCCTTACCCTTTGTCTCTCTGTTTTATTAGTTTTGTTTTAAAACTTCTATGGGTTTTGTTCGTTCTTTTCCTCATTCCTTTGGAAAAATAAATGTGCAGTGGCGACACTTGCTTTATGAGTTAAGTTAATCAATAGCTTTATCTCAAATTTCCCCACTTCAGAAAAGTGGCGACTCTGCTAGGGAAGTAGTCCCTAGTGGGTTGAGCCTATCTTGTTTATCTGTGTTTTATATCTGTTATTTGTTGTTTTTTTATGCTTGGTGATCTCTGAATGGTGAGATAAGTCCTATACTCGGACTTGAGTTCACTTGAGATATAATGGGGTATAGTCATGTTTGGCTTAGGTGGAGTTAATCATTAATAAGCTGACTTGAGATCTCCAACTCAGTGGAGGCCTCTTGGAGAGTAAATATGCTGAACAAGTTGTTGTAAAGGCATTTTACTTTCAACCTGAGAGCCTGAGAAGTTGAGGACCTTAGAACCCTTTAACCCATCTTGGCCTTATTAGGACGTAGTGCGGTGACTATTCATGTGTAGACTTGAATTAGTTGTTACGCGATACTACACTCAGATGAGTATATCTTGAGAATATTATTGGCTGACGAGTAGTCGTTTAAGTAGGTAATATCCAAAAGATGGAATCACGACTCTAGGAACCTTTGTAGAACCTTGTTGTACAAGTGATTTTAACCCCTAGTACATACCTTGTGGGTGGTTCCTACCCTTGACTCCATGCTCGTAACGACTAACCCTTGAACCTTGTTTGTGATATTGTTTGTGATTGGTGCATAATCATGCACTCATGCATTCATGAGCATCTTATTTCACTCAATTTTCAAGGATTTCAAATATTCTCTTTGCAAACATCGCATATATTGTGATTATGGATATTGGAAGGAGGAACACTCATAAGTACAGTTTCAGAGCTCTTGATCTTTGAGATTTGAGAAAGCTAGCATCCTTAGTGGTTGATCCTGTAGATTTCAAATCTCGTCATGGAAGACTTTTGTCTATTCTTTCTACCAATGTTGAAGACAGAATTCTTAATACTCTCGTGCAGTTTTATGATGCTTTCTACCGGTTTTTTACATTTCCAGACTTTCAGCTTTTTCCTACCCTGGAGGAGTATGCTTATCTTATGGGTGTTCCAGTTTCTGACAAAGTTCCTTTTAGTGGTTTGGAGGAGGTTCCTAAGTCACAAGTCATTGCTGCAACTATTCATTTGAGGAAATCTAATATAGATGTCAATCTTACTGTTAAGGGAGGTATTCAAGGGTTGACTTCTAAGTTCCTGATTGAGAGAGCTTTTACTTTTGTTTGTGCTAGTAGTATGATGACTTTTGAGGCTATTTTGGCTTTACTCATCTATGGACTGATCTTGTTCCCTAATATTGACAACTTTGTTGATGTTAACATTATTCGGATATTCTTGAATGGAAATCATGTTCCAACTTTGCTTGGTAATACTTATTTCTCTATCCACCACAAGACTTCTAAGGGAAATGGTATTATTATTTGCTGTGCAACTTTACTGTATAAGTGGTTTATTTCGCACTTGCCACAATCATCTATCTTCAAGGAGAATAAGGGCTATTTAAGGTGGTATTAGAGGATCATGTCCCTTACCAATGCTGATATTACTTGGTACTCTTTTGTGTATGATAATGTCAAGATCATTGATAGTTATGGGGAGTTCTCTAATGTACCTCTTCTTGGTACACAAGGTGGAATTAACTATAACCCTAGTTTAGTAAGATGTCAGCTTGGATATAATTTGAAGGATAAACCTAATAACGTTTTATTGGAGGGTTTGTTTTTACCATGACTCCATTCTTGAGTGTGAAACTTGTGCCTATTAACAAAGTATATGTGTCATAATGTTGCGTTAGAATTAGGATCGAGAGCTAATGTCTTCCCGTATGGACTAGTTGTTCCATTTTTGTCATAACTCAACTAAAAAAATATACTTCTAATCTTAGAGATAGTTTATTGGCAAACTACATCAATCGTGAGAAATACACTTACATAATCCTTTAGCCGTGAAGGAAAATGCTCATGTATAAGACCAAAATCATCTTCCTCATTGATACAATGATATCTCAAGAATGATTTAACACCAGACATAAAATTGATGAGTACACTCGCGCACCCACACACACATAGTGGTTGAGAACAAAACAATTGTTTTACAAGATGTACTTACTCGAGATACAATTTAAATTCCACAAAAAAAAAAAAATCCCAAATTCTAAATTCCTTGTTTTTCTATCCGTTGTAAAACTAAAAAGGCTTAAATGCACTTTTAGTCCCCCTATTTACAAATTTTTAACGTTTTAGTCCCCCTTTTAATTTTTTCAGCCTTTTAGTCCCTCAAGTTATCATTTTTTGGGATTTTTTTTAGTCCCCCTCTTGTTTTGATTATGTGGCGCTCAAAATGGTGATTGGGCATGCTAAGTCAGATGCCATGTCATTTAATTAAGTTGCCATGTCATTTATATATTTTTTAATCCCAAACAATTCTAATATTATAAATAACCTTTTTAAATACCTTTTACATAATAAATTAATAACTACAAAAAAAGTATTAATTAATTATAATTAATTAAGTTTATTTTTAACTTATCATCCTCATCAATAACCAAAACCCATAAAATTAAATTACATTTATCTTCAAACAAAAAATTCATAATCTATAATATTTATATCAATACAAAATCTACTAGTATAATGACAAAATCAATTTCATCTAACTCCAATATTCATTCAATTCCACTTTTTTCTCTTTGTCTTTAACTCATTTTCATTCATTAGTAACTTTTTCCTAAAATCGTTTTTCACTGTTGTAATACCCCAAATTTTGACCACTTAGATTTTCCATCATTGTGAAAATCATCATCACAATGTGGATGAACCATCATGCTTCATCAGTCTCCCCAAAGATGGGTGAGCATCCAATATAATCAAAATTAGGGTTTCAAGCCCTCTCTGAGTGCTTAGACAAAGGATCAATCAAGAAATGACATGATCTTCAACTTGTCTAATCTCTTAAATATCCACAATGGATCAAAAAGGACTCTCACTTCAAGGATTAAGCACAAGGCTGCTCCCTTCTAGGTGGATCAAGTCTCAAGATCGACAGTATCACCAAATTAGGGTTTTGGTCGACCAGGGCCTCCAGATGGAAATTTTCATCTGGGCACAAGGCAATGATCCAAAACATGACCTAATATACTTCATGGAACCTCATGAACCCATGCATCAAGTCAATTTTGCCTCAGGGGATGCATTCATCAAAAATCAGGAATTAGGGTTTCTTGACCTAATTCACCCCTAAGTTGACTTTTGGGACAAACCATGAGCCAAGACCTCAAGAGATGATTTGAGGGTCTGTAATATACCATATTGATCCATTTGGAACCATGGATTGATCCAAGAAGCTTGAGCAACAAGTCTCAATTTCATCTGCACCACAATTAGGGTTTTAAGAGAAAAGTCAACTGTAACTTTGACTTTTGACCAAGACATGCTCCCAAACCCTAATACATGATTGAATATACCCTATGACACCCATGGAACATGTCCATAAAGTTTGATTTAGGTCAAGGACATGATTTCCTGAAGAATTGCACAGTTTGGAATTCATCTGATAAAAAGTCAACTGTGCACAAAAGTCAACTTTGACTTTTTGAGATTTTTCACCAAAATGGATTTTTAACCCTAAAATGATGTTAATGTATGATTTGAATCATCATTCATCAAGAAAAATCAAGAAAGGTGAGATAACTTGTAAAAGGGGTAACCATAAAACTTAGAAATTTTTTTAAGTTAAAAATAAAGTGGCAAAGGTACCAACTTTGGAGGACCATAACTCCTAAACCACAAGGCCATTTTTTCTCATCCAAAGATGGATTTGTAGCCCTCATTATCACCTACAAAAACTTCAACTACAAGTCATTCCAATTCATTAAGGATTTTGAGTTATGGAGTGATCAAAGTGGCTGAAAAGTGAAAATGTCACTTTTTCCAACACTTAGTGAAATTTTCACTAAGTCAGATTCTGCCTCACTTTTTGCCAAATGTAGGGGGATTTTTCACTTGGAATCAAAAGAGATCAAAACCAAACTTGTTCAAACAGTTGTTGTATCATGTAAGAGCTTTCCAAAATGGCCAAGAACATTGCCAAATTCAACCTACACCATGAGATACAACATTGCCAAGTTGCCTTGCTGAAATCTGTCAAGGCAAGGCAGAATTTGCAACTTTGGTCGATTTGCCAAAATCAGCCAAATTCAATTGCTCCTATCCACTTGGACACCTCAGAGGATTGAATCTAAAGGGGACAATCACTGAGCCAAGCCTCCAAAGTCCATGGAACAAGAAATAGCATGTTGAACCTAGAATGGCCAAAATAGGGACAAGACTTCAAATTTGGAATGAGGAATTCAATGAAACCATCAAGGTGGCATGGACTGAGCCATTCTCATCTGAAATCAGTCAAGACTTATCCAAGACCAAGGGAACCAAAGCTCTGTGCCCTAACCTCTAGCCATTGGCTAGAGGAGACTTGGATTTTCATTTGCCAACATTGGCCAAACCTACTTACCAGCTGCCATGCACTATTCCTTGCAAAATAATCTTGCTCTACTATAAATAGAGCTCAATTGTGGTCAGTTTGAGTACACCAAAGCCATCTAACAGATGCTTTCCTCAAAATCTCTTTCTCTTGGCAAAAATGCCTTTCTTAGCAAGGTAGCTATCGGGTTTTGAGTTTGAGAGCAATTACAATCAAACCAATCACTCACACACCTCACATACATCATATAGAAGTGATCCAAACACTTAGATTGCTTCGGAAACATCAATTTCACAAAATCACCAGCTGGTTGCTCAAATTTTCAATCAAGTTGCAGCTGAGGTACCACAAAGTGATCCAGCCAATTTTAATCAAGTCCAACCATCCAAACACGATCCATAGGGTGTAGGGAAGCTGTTCAGATCATCACCACTCATCTGTAACACCTCCAAATCAAAAATCACTTTGAACTTGCTATCACGACTTGGAGGTAAGCACATACTTGGTCATCTCTCAATCTATGCATATTTCCTCGCACAATAATTTGGCCATATGTTCATAATCATGCATGGAATGTTTTCCCTCAATTAATTGCATTGTTTGAATCGTGTATCAAAAATCCTAGCCTTCATGCAGAAATTAGGGTTCTTGAGGTCTCTTCGTGATTTCTTGTTGTATGTTTAATTTAAATGAAATTAAAGTACATAGACATGATCGTGAGGTTGAGGCGAGCATAATGATATGTGGATTGCATGATATGATTACGTATTCATGGAGATTGGATAGAAAATTCAAATCTGAGAAACAAAGAACACGCGCGTGTTCTTCAGCTGTTCTTGGCGCCATTTTTAGAAATTCAAATATTTGAATTTTTGTGATTTTGTTTAATTGATTCAAAAATTAATTTATCTCTGAGTTTTAATGATTTTGAGTTGATTCTTTTTTTAATAATTCACAAAAATGTTAAAATATTTTATTTTCACAAAAAATCCCAAAAATATTATTTATTTCATATAATTGATATTTTTGCAAAGAATTAATATTTTAATTGTTTTCGACATTTTAAATATTTTTTCTACATTGATTTTGCAACTTTTAATGCTTTCTAATTATTTTGTAGGTCAATACTTAATTTTTGAAGCATTAATCCAAGATCACAATTTGTTTTCCATGTGTTAAACAATTTTTGATCATTTTAATTGAATTTTTATTCAATTAAATACATTTTGAAAACAAATTAGGGTTTTGGATTAATTCAACCCTCATAAATCACTTTCAAAACTTTTTGGGCCTCTTGAGAGAGTGTAAGACCCATCCCCCCTTGTACAAAAACTTTTTGGGCCTCACTCATTATATAAGTCCCTCTGTACAAGTAAACGGCGCGATCGTCGCCCGTTTAAAAATAAAAATCATCTGGGCCTCTCCTTGAGCTATAAGACCCATTCAAAACACTATGGGCCTCTATTAGAGTGTAAGACCCAATCCCCCTTTTAACCAAAACATTTTGGGCCTCACTTATTGTATAAGTCCCTCTGCGTTAAAAGAAAACCTCGGCGCTATCGCCATTTTTAAACGAAAAATCATTTGGGCCTACCCTCGTGTTATAAGCCCCACTCTCTTTTCTTTAAACCTTTTTGGGCCTCTTGAGAGAGTGTAAGACCCATCCCTTTGTACAGAAAACCTTTTTGGGCCCCAGTCACTTGTATAAGTCCCGCTGTACAAAGTCAAACAGTACGCTCACTGATAAAACCCTGGGCCTCTCCTTGAGCTGTAAGCCCCAAATCTTTCTTTTTCAAAGCACTTTCTCCTTTGATTTTGAATATACTGTTGTTTTCAATCTTTCTTTGTTGAACAACTAACCAAACAGCATGGAAGCACTACAACCGAGTAAGTGGTTATCGCTTTCATTTACTGCTTTCATATATATATAAACTGTATTGTGGGGCTGCTCACTGTAAGTCTCCTTTCATAAACTCATATCTACTGTGTAATAATAGTATAGATATTTCGAGTTTCCCCGGCAACTACGTCTAGAACTAGGTGACGCCGTTTCATTTATTCGTAGAAATAGACGCCTAGATCCCCAATAGGAGCACCAGATACAGTCTTCTCTTCGGCTGTCCTCCTTAGGAATCGTTAAGAAACTCTACTCCCCGAGATGAATGTATTCTCCGTGAATGGCATCTTTGAGTTTCTTCCAAATTCTCGAACTTTCCTGACTTGATCTATTCCTTGTGGATAGCTTGCCTTGAATGTCTCGGGGTTTGGGTACCCACTACGGTCATAATCTTGGACCTTAACTAAGGAACCCTCTTTAAAAGCTAAAAGTCGCTGGATAGTAAACCTCGCACGTTTACCAGTGGTTTTTATCTTTAAAAGAGTTATCTCTCCTAATGGAAAGGAGATGATAGACCCACGGGCTTCTTAAAAGCATCGGCCTCCTCTTGGGCATTATTCAAGGACACTACGGCTTCTTAGAAGTATTCACAGCCTCCTCTTAGGCTTCGTATAGTGATCTCTTCCTTCGGGAATGATAGCCTCCTCTTGGGCTTCGTACAAGGACCCGTCGACTTCTTAAAAGTTTCCAGCCTCCTCTTGGGCTTCGTACAAATTGTCCCGACGACCTCCTAGAGGTATAGGAACAGAACCTAGTAATCTCCATAGAGCAGTCCTTTCATAGAGTCTACTACTGTTTCTCAAAGCATAGTACAAAAGAAAAAAACTCTAGACTTGGACAGTCTAACTTCCTTGAGTCTCAAAGACATTCTCAAGTGACCCCCTTCGTTAAATAGGAAGGAAACCCGCAGACTCGGACAGTCTCAATACCCTTTGGATTTCCCGTTTCCTCAAAGAGAAGGAAATATCCCTGATCCTCAAATCAAATCCCTGAGTACAGTGTTGCTCATATAAGAACTGATTTTCTCTTTTAAAATCAGTATATTGGATCTGTCACTCAACTGAAACAAACCTTTAGCCTCCATCTCGGGCTTCGTACGAGATACAAAAAGACTCTCTTGTTGAGTCAAAACTTTTAGCCTCTATCTCGGGCTTCGTACGAGACACAAAGACTCCCTCGTAGAGTCAAACAAACTTTTAGCCTCTATCTCGGGCTTCGTACAAGACACAAAGACTCTATCGTCGGGTCAAAAACTTTTAGCCTCTCCCTCGGGCTTTGTACGGGACACAAAATAGCCTCCTCTTAGGCTTTGTATAATGATTTTCCTAGCGGAAATTAGCCTCCTCTTAGGCTTTGTATAAGAAAACCACTGGTTGATCCAATCAACCTTTTAGCATCAAAGCTGTGCCTCGTTCACAGTACACAAACATCAACAACTCCTTTCCTTTCATCTAATCGCTGTAAGCGGCAAGCCTCTGGATCATCTATATCCATGCCACTGTCCCTCTTTTAGCATGAGAAATTCCTAAGGAAAGATGGCATTGCTCTACACTGAGTTAAAGTCTTCTCCTTCAGGTTAAAACCCTTTCTTCGGAAATTATGGCATTGCTCGGATCCGCGTATCCCAGTTAAAGTAATTCTCCTTCCCCCTCTTTAGAGATGACAAATTCTCTCTAAAACCGAGGTCTTTCAGCTTCACATCTTGGGCTTTGAACAAGACACAAATAGACCTTTCAGCTTCACATCTTGGGCTTTGAATAAGATACAAACCACCTTTCGCTTCACATCTTAGGCTTTAAACAAGACACCAAAACACCAAAAACACCCATTTCCTCCCATAGAATAGGAGGAACTACGAACGCTCTGATTTCCCTGTTTCGGTAAACGGGAATACGTAGGCATAAGATCGAAAGAAAAGATCTTAGCGAGCGCAATCAACAAAAAACCCAAATCCCATATCTCCATCAATCAAAAGCAGTATTTCAAAAGCATCAGTCCTAACATCCTAATCCTTGTTCCCCGCCAGAAACCTTCTGCCTAGATAAAAAGAAAGAAAACCGTATTGGCGAAAATACAAATAACCAGTACAAAGGCCCCCCCCCCCCCACATTGATAGCATCCGTAACCTAACAGACCGCTGTTTAAACTCAGTATGCAAAGCAGGGTTAATTGGAGACATCTATTTCCCTTCCTTATTCAGCTCACAATAGGATAAAAAATGAATCGACCTGTAGTCAAAGCTCAAACCGCAGAGAGCGACCAGCGCTTAAGAACCGCATCCAAAATCGCTCGCTACAACTGTACAACAACAAACCCTTTGTTTTTCTTCTTCAATCAAATTTTGCTTCAGATCTAAATTTGGTAGTGGCATGTGTGCAATGGTGGCGTGTGATTTTCTTCTTCTCTCACTCTATGACCGACAAGCAAAGAATTTGATTTTCTTCTTCAATCGAACATGATTTCAGATCCGAATTTGACAATGGCATGAGTGTGACGACGTGGATTTAATTCTGAATTTTTTATTTTGGTTTTTGATTTCATCTATTTCTATTTTGCATTTAAATTTGGATTTTGATTTTCGATTTTGATTTTGGATCTTAAACTGTTTCTATTTTGTTCTGGATTTTAGGAATAAGGAGCTAGCTCATGTGACTTAGGGAAATGAGGAATTTTTATGTTATGTTATGGATTTTTTTCTTGATTTTCTGTTCTTTTTTTATTTTGTGTTCTGATGTGAAATTTTTAGATATAAATTATTTTTAGATGTGAATTTTATGATATGAAGTTTTAGTTATTAATAATATAGGGTGTTGTTGGGTGTTGATGATGAAGGTGGTGGTGAGGTAGGGGATGAAGGTGGTGGTAAAAGATGGTGTTGATGATGATGCGATATAACATTGATGATGAAGGAGACAATGAAGAATTTGAAAAGTCTGGAGATGAAAGAAGAATTTGATGAATGGAGAATGAAAATATCAAGAAAGGGAAAAAAATAGGAAATTGAGTAGTAGCAGAATTTTAAAATATTAATGTTTTATTAAAATATATAAATGACATGGCAACTCAATTAAATGAAATGACATCTGAATTAACATGCTCAATCACAATTTTGGGTGCCACATAATCAAAACAGGAGGGGGACTAAAAAAATTTCCAAAAAGTGACAACTTGAGGGACTAAAAGGCTGAAAAAATTAAAAGCGGACTAAAATGTTAAAAATTGTAAATAGGAGGATTAAAAATGCATTTAAGCCAACTAAAAATTATAAGGTAGATGATAAAAAATCTTGTGTTTATAACAAACCTAGATATTATACAAGTCATTGTAAGGATGGTCAGTAACCTTTGAGAATGTGGAGAGCGTCCCACGTACGCCAAGGTCAAGGACAATTTGAATTTCTTTCAACCGGAGGAAGTCTTGCAGCTTTTTTCTAACACAATAACACTTAAAATCAAGCTACCTCAAAGGACACATACAAATTTAAATTATTGGCAAATAATTTTAGCTTCTGGTTTATTGTAGTTTCACATCTAAAATAAGTTCATAATGCTTCACTTATAGTAATGCTTTTATAAACTTATAGAGGTTGATAGACTAATTTATCCTATTAGCAAAACACCAGATATTTTTCCTCAGTGTTGTGAATCGTGAATCACAGTTTCCATCTTTGCCATTGCTGAGTTCCCTACGAAATATGGAAGACGAAGAGCTATTTGTCAATGAGGACAGATTTTCAAGATGAAGCAGCAGCGCAATTGATTACCTCTAATCTCAATGACCTTGTCGTGGCTGCTGATAACCTCACTCACCATCTCATGATCATGCTTAGTGTCTCTGGTTCTGAAATCTCCCTTCTACAATTCTTCGCTTCCATTTCTGCTATATATGTGATTAGTAATCTACATCTAAACTCCCATTTCTTTGATTCATTATTTATTTCACTTTTAACTGATTTGTTATCATTATATTATGATTACAGTTGTAGTTGTAGATCGCAATGTAGAATTAAGCAACTTCTTTTGGTTTGTGGTTTTGTTTTGTCAAGCTGTGTTGTGATTAGGGATGGCAAAAATATCCGTATCCGCGGATAAAATCCGTTACGGATATGGAGCGGGTAGCTTAATGGAAATCCACGGATAAAATAAATGGATATTTAAATATCCGTTTGTTAATGGATATGGGTACGAGTTTAATGATATCCGTGCCCGCAGATATCCATATCCGTTAATAAATTATAAAAATTATTTAAATATCATTAGTTTATTATACCTTATCTTTTCATATTCTAAAATAAATAGTCTTATTATATTTATATTTTTAATTTTCTTTGAAGAAAACTTTTTACATTTTATTCAAATTCTATTATTCATTTCATATTTAAACTCTTCAATACTTCATACCCCACTTCAACAATTTCACAGTCCAACCAACTAGTGTTGTCATTTCTCTGTCGAACCAGTGTCTCCCTGCCTACTCCTCTGTCGTTTTCTCTTCCTTCCATCATAACTCAGAATCACAATATCTTTTATTTGTTTGGTTAAAAATGAAATGTATGGATATTATGTTTGGATCTAATTATGTATTGGTGAATAAGAAGAAAATTAATGTGATAAAATTTTATTGTTAAATTAAAAGCGAATTGTATGAATGTTATGTGATAATAACTTTTTGTATCTTTAAAAGAAGTTAAAAATATTTTTTTCAAAAAATAATTTTTATAAAAAAAATAGTATCCATGAATATCTGTAAATATCCACGAATATCGTAAAACCCGCGGATTACCCGCTTAATGGATATCTGCATAGATATGGGGCGGATATGAATATCATATTTATCCAACGGGGCAGATACGAATATTATAGTATTTGTCCTCATGGATATCCATTTACATCCCTAGTTGTGATTAGGTTTTATAATTCTATGTGCCAACTATAAATAGCAATCAAATATATCATATATTATATCTAATCGATTTGAGTTATGACTCGTGATCTCTGTAGCACCGATACCTATGAAAAAGTGTCAGTGTCCAATACCGACACTTAATTTATTTATTTTTTCTAATTATTATTGGTGTTGATGAGTTAGTGCCTGTGTCATGTTTTTGGTGTCCGTGCTTCATAGCTCGTGACAAATTCACTCTACTGTCTAATGGTTTAAGTTTCCCTACTAAAAGACCTATATGAAACATGACTTATGAGCAAACTAGTAGAAAATCCGTGCATCCACACGGGTTCTGGTTCGGACCTCGTAAATTTCACCAATTATATATTGAAGTAGAATAAAAAAAAATTTCAAACATGTTAGAATAGTTAATGTAAAAATAAAATGCAAATTCATTAAACCATAGAAAAAAGAAAAAAAATGAAAAAACATAACGTAGACTTAGAGAAACATAAGTTATAATACACTAAATTTTATGTTAATGTAGCCAACATATATTTTACTAACACCACATAGATAACAATTAAAATAGAGTTATTATTTGACTGTTAGACCCAGCCGATTACTATTCCCATGGTGTGCACTATTACTCATCTATTCATATTAGACAATCAGGTAAAGTGTAGTTGAAAAGGAAATTTGTTGAGTCTTTTCCATTCTCCACACCTAGAACACGAAAAGGGCTGAAGGGAAATCAAACCCATCAGTGCATGGAACGTCCAGACGGCCACCTCTCCAAAGTGGTCCAAGAAGAATCGAAAAGCCACCGTCTATTGTTGAAGGAAGATCAAAGTAACAGGTAAGTGTCTTTGCCGTGTATTATAGGTTTACGAAAAAGTATGAACTGGGAAAATAAGGTACACGAAGAAAACTTTCGATCATTGCATGCGAAAGTATTTTGGAAGTGTTGTTTAGCGGAAAAAATCTATTGATAATCGTTTTATGACCCATTGTTGTGGCGGAGTTGAATTTGAAAGAACAGTGTTTAAAAGATTTTGTTTGAAATGATCTTATCAGATGTGTCATACTTTATTTGTACTTGCATGCATAAAGATTTGTCTGATCTTATATGATTTGTCATACTTTTGATTCACTTTCATAGAAAAAGATTTGTCATACCTTTTTTTTACATGTGTTTTGCAGATCAATGAAATCACCGAAGAATATCGTCTTCGATATGTTGGAAGCTAAGGAGAAAATGTTTTCAAGAAAATGCAAACTGAAGCTGACTGATGGTCGAGAGTTTGTTTATAGCAAGAAATCCGTGATTAAATCGGCACTCGACGCATCTACCGCGTCAACCGTCAATGGGAGGTTAAAAAACCATTTGCCTTATGTCATTGGATTTAATGTTATTTACTGATCCTTTCATAATCTCATTTATTTTGTGTTTATCTGCTAATTCTAGGGGCAAAGGACCAGCCCAGCCGGACGGCAACAGTGTTGCAAAACCTCCCACGATGATACCATGTGTGTTACATGGTCGTCACAACAAGGGGGCTTCCAATTCAAATTGGGACAGAATGATAAGGGCAAAGGAGTTGCGGGTGTTGAAGAGAGTCAACGATTGAGGATAAATCCGGTTGTAACCATTTCGTCGGATTTGTCAAGGTAATTTAACTGCCCTTTACATGGTTAATGACATGTTTACGTTGCGTAACCATTTACGATGAATCTGTTGGAAAGGTCAATAAACTCGAATTGGGGTTTATCTGTTTATGATTCAACTTAGTAATAGTAACATATTTTGATTCACTTCACTTATGGTAGCAATTAAATACAATGACTAAGTTACCAGCAAGTTACAATTTCTTTCAATCACACATTTTGTTTTAAGTTGAATATCAAAACAATCACACAAGTTTGAATAATGGCGTGTATCTGTGTATATGCCTCAGAACTGATATTGTATATGATACTCTTGTTGTCATTGTTTATAAGTGTTAAGTAGTTATTGTATATTATAAGTGTTAAGTAGTATATTATACTAAAATTGTTAGACAACCTGTTTGAAATGTTTCAGCTCTGAAGACGAAGACAATGTTTCTGGTAGCGTTCACCTTGACGTTACCGAGCGGCCAAACTACATTTTGTGGGATAAGATAATAAAAAATGCAAAAACCGCAAAGAAGAATGTCCTTGTAAGTTTTGATTGTTGTAACAAAGTTTTAAAATTTGTAAAAATCGAATTAATTCTGAGTTAATATTCAAATAGCTGATTAACCATCATTAACTTGTGCAGCAACTACCACAACATGTAATCCAGACCGGGTGTTTAGAAGGAGTGGAACACGTAGAGATGTATGACCGGGACACGGATGAGAGATATGTTTGTGAAGTGCATACTCGGGAAAGGCCACATTGTGTTGAGCAGTTTATATTTCAAGGGTGGTATTCATTTGCCAAGGAAAGAGGGCTTAGTAATGGAGACATCCTCCGTTTCAGCTTAAGGGATCCTCCGGCCAGACGCATCAACGTTAGTAAGCTGAAAGCTTGAAATGAGGCAAAGGTTGTAGTTGGTGGGCCTTTAAACATGAATGTAATGGTTGAATGAAGATGAAACTATTGTGTTGCATTTAATAGATGTTTTGCAGCAATATAACTGGATGTTAGGTTTTGAGTAGGGTTGGGAAACATGTGGTGTTTCTATGCAGATAGTATATAGGTTTTGAACAGCAGGATATATAAATCCTGATGAAGTAGAAGTGTGTTTATTGTGTGTAGTATTGTTGGTTAATAAAGGACTTGTATAAAATTGTATTTGTAGTATGGCATGATGCATATGTTTACGTATGTCAGATGTTATTAAAGAATGCATGGCATTGAAATAGATAGTTGTGCAAGAAAATGATGATGAAAAAGGCATACTAAAGGTGTACACCATAATTTTAATGCCAAGCAAGGTTAAAAGTAATATATGTGGATAAATATGTATTTTTTCCATGATGCAATTTTCAAAAAAGTGAACACATGCTTTTATTTGGCATTATGTGGTTGAACCTTCACCAAATAGAATATGAGCCGTACTATTTCCATCATCATGTGAACACAGTTGGGTTACTTTTTCTTTGATACAATTATTATGTGGTAAATGCCAATCCTCAATAATGAGCCCATGTGAATAAAGTATTGGTAGGTGTGGTAAAGGGTATTAAATAGAATGTTGTGGAGTGTTTGGAAGTTATAACACAAAGAGAGGTATTCAAGATATTTAGGTACCCATTACTCTCCCCTTGTCCTCCCCTTTCAAGTATTCAAGAAGAAGCATGGAGAATTGTGGTCTTCTAAAACACTTAGAAGTCGTTGACTGTTTTAAATTGGCCAAGTTATCGTCACAAGTAAGTATTATATTAGACTGTTTGTTTATTTTCAATGCATAACACAAAACACTTTCACTTAAGAAGGTGTAAGATGATGGTGTGTTTGTTTAATTTCCAGAAATTTCCTGAAATTGACGACATATTTTTGAAAGTATTCAGTCATGAGATAAGTAAGACATGGACGATTCTAAACAACCAAGGTGTCCACCATGAATTGATCTTCAACGAACAACCCGTTCATCCACTTGTTATAAGCGGTTGCCGAGTTTGGAAGCCTACTACGACCTACCAAGTGATGTTGTCGTTACGTTTGGTTACTATGGAAACAACAACTTTGGCATCAACGATTTCACCGAAATTATGAAAATTTCAAGATTTACAGTATTTCCATAGTAGATATATCTTTCAACAGGAAATTTATAATTTTGAACACACACTTACCCCGATCAGTGTGGATCTGCCGAGATTAGTTAAGTAGTTATGATATTGCCCCATTAAATGTAAGAATATAGATTTTATAGTTGAAACCCATATACAAATATAATTATTTGTCCTTTGTATTATAGAAGTTGCAGGTGGATTTTGCTGAAGCACTACGAGATCATGAATACGAAGATCTTGTTCTGTGCGGTGATAACGGGAAGTCGAAATTGATGGAACTGTTTCATGATGGAGACACCCATAACACAAAATTGGGGTATGGTTGGGATGAGTTTTGCAAAGACAACAACTTCAAAGCTGGAGATAGAATCCAATTTTGATTTGATAGAACCTCGTTGTACAAAAAATTCCATGTTTACATATCTCCGTATGTTTAAAATTAAGGGGTGGTTGTTTTAACTTCATTTCGACAAGCAAGTGTGTAAGAATAGTTAGATGGTAAGTATTGTTCATGCTCATTTAGTAAAACGTGTGTGTATAAATTGTGTGGTAATACAAATATCTTATTGTAGGCCTAATGAATGATAAAGTGGTGGAATTTTCCCGGTCTTACAAGGGCCGTTTACAGTATGGAAGAGACTTCAAAACAAAGTTTCGGGTATGAATTTTAATTGGTAATAAATTGACATGTTTTAATGCACCAGTCATGGCTAGAACACTAAGAAAAGGTGTAACATTTTGATTACAAAAGTATATCAAGTACAATCGTATGGCGATTAATGATGAATTAAATTCGATAATGTAAATAAAAAAGAATGGAACGTAATATAATAGTATATGTGTTCAGAAAAAATGATGCATAGATTGATATATTATGACAAGCATTATTAGTGGTGATTAGGTAGAGTGCCCGAAAAATAAATATACAATCTTCGTAAAATGTTAGTATAGAAAATTCTTACAAAATACATGATAGTTTTACATTACACAAAAACACCCTTACTAATGGTGATAAGGCAACCAAGTAAAAAAGACGTTTAGAGGTTCCCTTCCTGTTAATTCCAAAAAGAAATTTAGATAGTGAAATCATGAATGTAATTGACCTGTAAAACGAAAGCAACATAGTATTAACTTGCAAGGCATAAATAACTAGTCCAAAATTAATTGGCAGGAAGTCAAACATTGTTGAAAATGCACCAACATATTATTAAATATTTAAAGTTAGGTCACATACGCACCAACTCAAACGTTGTTGAAAACTTCTTTGTAAACGACGTTTGTAGTTGTGTTTTTGGCCATGTTGTTTTCATCGTGGACCAAAACTTTGATGCCTTTCTTGCTTGTAACTCTTGAAAGCGCGACATATATTTGTCCATGAGTAAAACGTCTCGAGGAATGTAAAGTTCAACCCAATCCAACGACTGACCCTGGGACTTGTTGATCGTCATTGCGTAGGAGACCATGATTGGAAATTGTCTCCTGCTTAGCTTGAAAGGGCAGGGAGATTGAGAAGGCAACATATTCATCCTTGGAATATAGATAACGTTGCCGTGATTTTTGCCACCCATAATACGTGATTTAAGAACACGTGTAGCCATCTTAGTCACGATTAGACGTATACCATTACATAACCCTTCGGACTGATCGATGTTCCGCATTAACATAATGGGTGTTCCAATCTTCTACTTTATGTGATGGTTAGGCAACCCGAAGGTTCTCAAAGAGCTTAGAAACTCAGGAGTCAGTACATCAAGCATGTCCCTGTCGTGTATCTCGGACCAATCTACAGAGTTACAACTAAAGAAATCCCTTAAGTCACCTAAGTCAAAAAATGGAATCATTCAGTTTCTTAAAAAGGATGTGTTACTGGTGTTTTCATTGGTGATAGGATGGAAATATAAAAACCAGTAAAGGTACATAAGTTATGAAATGAAAGTAAATAAGAGTAAAAAAGCTGTTGCAGACCTATTAGATTGAAATTTAGAAACGAAACAATAATACCTGGCATGATGGCCAATACATGATCATTTATTTTGTCAACCATTTCAATGGTTGAAGCCAGTATCGCCCTACTTTGAAGGTAGTTGTAATCACGAAAATTTGCGAGAAACTCCAGATAAGTATTCGTCACAATTGCAACAATGGGATCTTCAAATTCAGTAATGAGCATCTCAGGTGGGAATTCAATCTCAGTGGTGCCATCGTTCGGTTCACCAACTCTTCCTTCCCCAATTTTGAGTAGCCAATCCGAGAACTCAGATATTTCGGTCCTTTCTTTTTCGGTAGGTCCACAACTCAGACGCATATTCTTGGTTAATGTTAAGACCTTTACTGAGTGCCATATGTATGAAGCGTTGATTGTGGTATGAATAATGTCAAAACGACTACCCCTCAGTATAACCGGCAAAATCTGTTGGAAGTCCCCACCGAATACGATAACCTTGCCACCGAAGACCTCACTGGAGTTGCTACTGCTACTCATGATATCTTTTAATGTTCTATCAAGAGCTTCGAAACACCACTTGTTTGCCATCGGGGCCTCGTCCCAAATTATTAATTTAGCCTGTCTGAGTAGCTCTGCATAATCTTCTTTATAACTAATGTCGCAAGTCGAGTTATCCAACGTAGGTACAGGTATTTTAAACCTTGAGTGAGCAGTTATCCCTCCGGTAACAACAACGATGCAATCCCACTTGTTGTGACAATTAAGCATAAGTCATGCTTGGATCTAATCGCACTTTCGAGTGTCCTCCACATGTAAGTTTTGCAGGTACCCCACTTCTTTGACTTGCAACAATAGACATGATTGTGTCGTATATACCCCGTTGCTCATCTGAAAATAAATTTGAAGATGTAGTCAATGTATGAGCAACAAAAAAATATAACAATGAAAAATAAATGTTATTGTGATTACTGGTAAGAGCAGAATGAAGTGACTAAATTCGTCCTGCATGGTTGGAATGTCATAACTCTGTTCGTCGTATATGAGCATGTTCCCCAGTTGTTCCAAAATATAACCGTCCGGGTATGGTATTGGGTAGAAATCTTTAAGAGTTTTTCGGTTCATTTGAAGCAATTGTTCAATTTCAAGGAAAGTAAGATTCTGCAGCTCCGAATCACTCAAAAACAAATCTAAAAAAGTCGGAGATTTACATCTCTTAGTGAATATTAAGATTGGAGGCTTAAATAAAATTATGTAAAATCTTTTGAAAACGTGTTTGCTAATGGTTAGACATTGAACCGTCATATAGGTTGTATGTATGGAACCTGTTGTTTGCTATTGTTATGTGTCGTGACAATAATAATACAGTTATGCAGTTATACTGAGAAAATAAGGAAAAACCAATAGTTTAGATAGTAAGAAACAGTTATGCAGTTATTCAACTTTAGAAATAGATGGTGGAAACGACTCTGTATGTGTTAAAAAACATACAAACCAATGTATTTACTAAATCCTGTGGAATACGATTCAATGTGAAAATAATGGAGAAAAATAAAAGTATTAAATTTTATAGATTGAATTATTGTTTTGTGCCAAGTGTCTTTGGCGTTGCAACAATCCGTCGGACAGTAAAACCCATGATTCATTCCATACATGAGCAGGCTTGTTCACGTTGCCTGACAAGCATAACCACAAATAGCTTCCGAAGAAAATGACATGATCCCCATTCACTGGCTTCTTTAATAGCCCCAATGTATTCCCTATCATCCTCAAGGAAACCCATAGAAAAACACGCATCCCTGAACGAATCATACTGTGTACCACCAACCTTTCTTATTTCCTCATAACTTGTAGGTCCCTTGACCACCGTCAGCATCATCCGTAGATAAAATAGTTCTTCCGTAGACAGTGGAACCCAAATCAAACGACCAATTGTAAACCCTTTCTTGCGAGGCTTCCACGTTCTACTTCGTTTATGGTACACAAACATGCTAGCGAACTGGCCGTATGTTAATTCTCTAGCATGTTCATAATTCTGATTTGCAAGCAACCAGGCAGAAAACATGGATTCCGTAACGCTTGCCTTTTCTAGAATGTTCTCCATGCGGTCATAATCAGTGTAGTACAGAGGCTTCTCACCGATAAGATGGAAAAACATACGTTCAACCGTGGGTTTCCTTCCATGAATGTTGTAAGCGAAGATTCACCAACTTGCCTCGCAAGGAGAAATGTATCTACAATCAGGGTATTGTTTTATTTCATCAACGTGTTCAGTACTCGTCGATGTGGAATGGTTAGCATGTACAACGGAAGCGGTAATTATATCATATCCCTTATGGATATATTTGAACAGATATTTGATCGACGTACTCTGATTACACCACTCCATGTTAATATGAGCCTGGTACTTCAAGAGCAACATAGTGTTGTAAGGGACCACATGTCTATTGTCCAAAGGGATGCCATTTTTCTGAATTATGTGTGTAGATAACCGTCTCCTGTACAAAGGATAGCCTTCGGCATCGACAATTGTATTTTCGATGAATCGCTTAGGAAAGAATTTAGTGTATTTTCTATTCTTCATACACGGTGATGATTCCCTTGACAAACCACAGGGTCCATGTACCATATGGGATTTGACCAAATTGTACAAGGTAGGATGAAGTTCGGGGTTAGGTATCTCAGCACAAATGATTCGGGCAATGTCAGAAGGGGTGGGATATTTACTTTCAGGATGCAAGAATATCAGAATGTGGGCGTAGGGAGGCCTCTTTTTTGGAACTCTATTGTATACATAACTGAGAGTGCAAAAAATTCAAAAAGTAATTAGAAAGACAACATTGATCAAACACAATAAGGAATACTTCAAAAGTAAGACTTACATGCAATAACACGGCCAAGGAGATGTTTCTTTGTTATGTCGCACATCAATTGGTCGAATTTTATCTTGAACACCTTAGCCACAATATCAGGACGGTCGCTTGCATTTAAGTTATTGGGTTCCAGTTGACATTTTATTTCAACCCAATTTGGGTTACAGGTAAAGGTTATAAAGAGGCCAGGAAAACCCAATTTACTTGAAATCGCCACTTCGTCAAAATAGAGTTGGTCCATGTACCGCTTGCTTCCCACAAAACTTGAAGGCAACACAACACGTTTTCCTTCCTTGTTACTTGCCTATGAAGTTCCCGCAGTAGACGGTTATTGTATGTTGTTATACTTACCGACCCTTAATTTTGATTGATTTTTGCGTAACTAATTCAGCTGCTCGGTTTCCATCATAGTGTAACCTTCAACCAAAAATTGTTGGAAAAGACGTCTTGAATGGAGCAATGTTTTCGGTTCATCACTGCGCTCCTGAAGGCGGTAGCAAAGCCAATCTTTAATAGTTTGTCTGTTTTGCTTTGTCACTGTTCTTTCATGCTGGTACTTGTGGAGTATGTTATCCCTGTAACCGTCCTCCCTATATGCGAAAATCAAGGGGTATTGGTACCTAAGATAAGCCGGGTGAAATTCATCGATTCTCTACAAGCCACCGTCACGCTCATGTATTATGATGTCCCTTTGTTCAGCAGTGTCAACATCACCACAATTAGCGCAGCAACTTTCGAAACAGAAGGCGTGTTATATACCCGACCGTCGCCGGGTCTACTTGAAATCAGCTTCAACCGCAAGTCTTGAAAGGTATTATCCTTCAACACATCCCTTGCCATTTTGAAGGCTTTAGCATGAACATTGTACTCATCCAACATTACCTTCAAGGTGGTGACAATATCCTTTTCAATATTTTTGTTATCCCTACAATGAAAACAAAAGCTTACATGTTATAAAAAAGAAAGTGCCAAAATAATTTGTTAACAACAATACAGTACTTACGTATCATATAAAAACTTTAGTAATACCTGAAACAATCCATTCTATTGTCAACCTCATTATCGGTGTCAAATATGTAAAGCTGAGCATACTGTGATGGTGCACCAATCTCGGGAAGCATGGTCCCCATTCGATGGCAAGTTTGACCATGAAGTCGCAGAGTAGGAGGACCGTTACCCCGGGAATAAGTTGTGTCAAATTTCATCCCAGGAGAAGTGAAGGAGAACATTACGTTGTAAGTTCTAATGTTATGTTGAAATTTTTTACTATGGCGTGATGTTCGATCGAACAGGAGCCGTTGTAGCAGAGGAGGATGCGGTTTCATTAGTGGCAGCACAACCTTCCCGTTCTTGCAACAAATATGGAACTTTGCAAAGGCGGCATGTCTGGCCTTATGTTTATGTTCCTGATACCACATCAAAGCCTTACAATGCTCGCATTCCGAAACAGGTTCTCCGATGTCGAAATACTCTTCTTTTAAAAATTAAGTGAGTCATTGTTGACAAAAAAAAATTCAATTGGATAATGAATTGAGAACAAAAATAACCTTGAAGGTGCGATTCAAGTGTGTCTTCGAAGGCGTCATCATCAGATTCGGATGAATTTCCCAGATTATTCCCTGATCCATAATCTGAGTTGTCGTCGGAAGAAGAATAAGTAGCACACATAAGAAGGGGATTTAGTGTGGGGTCAATGTTAATCGGTGATGGTCTAATGTGGGGAGCATAATTAGAAGTAGATGCAAACGCACTTGAGTTTATGGAATGGCCAATGCTGTGAATTCGTGAAGAACCAAGCACGAAAGAAGGTTGAGGCAATGGTTCACGTGTGTTGGGTTAAGACGACGAAATAGCCGTTGAATTACATTGGAAGGCAGTCATGTGAGAATTCATGGTAGGTGGTCGTTCTGGAGGTCTATGGATAGCATCAACGCACGACCCTATAATCTGTGTTGGTTGTGGTTTATGGTTGGCATTCAAATTTACAGAAGATGATACTCCACATGAGTATGATGAATTGAACGTGGGAAACAAATTAATTCCAGCATGCATATCGAAACGTCTTCGTTTTGTCGGGCTTGTTGGCAAAACATGTCTTGTGAGGGGGCAGTATGAATCATGTTGACAACATCAGTCAACGGAACTGAATTAATCGTATGGTAGGATGGACGAACCGTAAAGGAAGGTGTTGAAGGCGAGCCGACACAATTTTATTTGTTAATTACGGATTGTTTATGTTTCTTCTGAAGCAACAATGATCTTCTCCTTTTCCTCGCAATGGATGCAGGTGTTTCACCGGTATCGGGCATGACGACGTTATATATGCAAAATGGAACGGGTTCATGGCAGTTAGCATCCAACAATGTTTGAAAGATGGTTATCAAAGTAATGCTACGTACAATGTTTTAGTACAAGTTAGTTGCAATGTAAAAATAAGGCAAGGGTTACCAAGATGAGTTGGTTTGGCCGTTAGTTTGGAATGAGGAAGATGTTTGATGCATGAGTACAAAATGTGTGATAGGAGGACGTCACTGAAAATGTGTGTATTTGAGAAAGGTTAAAACATGCCCAACTAAGGAGACACTGTATTCCTTTGGTTTTTGCATCTCAAATAAGAAAAGTGTTTGGGTAATAGACAGTGCCAATAAAAAATAGATGGGAATGACAACCATGTATGGCCAATACACGTGGGGCGAAGTCAAGTTTCATTCAAGAAGTAATGATGAGTGCAAGGTATGTAAGAAAATGTATTGAAGATTGTGTCCAGAGATTTATTAAATGGTAGATAGTACACATAAAAGCAGGGTAGGGTGATATAAGTTGACATGTTGCCGTATTTCTCAACTGCGCCAGAGTGAACATGAAAAAATGTGTATGCTGTCATTTGGAGTGCCGTGAACAAAGGTTAGAGGAAATGGGTCTTTCTTTTTAAGTTGATATTTAAAAGTGTGTCATGATGGATGATATTAAATAGTTTGTTAAGATTGTATAAGTAGACGATGATAGTATAATATATAATCAGATATATCCATTAATTCTACGGTCTTAATGGGAAGGTAGGGAAAAAAAATGAAGTTTGGTTTCTATAGAACTCTAAGGTTTCTGACGTATTAGGTTGTTGCCCAAAATTTAGAATGGTTGAAGCCCATAATGGAATACATTAGATGGGAAGGTACATTTAGATAATTAGAATTGATATGCACATATGTATAGGTTGGCTTTTCAAAACCTATTTCCTGCTGCCACATGAGTAGTCAAGAATTCTGAACTGAATACATTAAGTTGTATATGTAAAAACATATTGAGATAACAAAGTTGATACTATTGTATTAATGATTTCATGAAGCATAGTCACTGAGATGTTTTAAAAGAACTTCAAAATACATCCCATAAGTTGACAAAGGAAATAGTATGTTCAAAATCAAGAACCAAAATTCAACAAAATATTACATAAGGTTGTGGCCAAAAGTTGTTGGTAGTCAAGTGTTAATATTTTGCTGAATGTTTAAATCCCCAAGCAGCAAGGCATACGAACAGTTAAACCGCAGCCTTTTTACCGCACTTGATGACTTTCTTAGCTTTGGTTGACGAAAGATCCCCCTCAGCCTGATTTTTGCCGGATGACTCAAAGGAAGCGTCAGGAGACATCCTCTTGACATTAGCTGTAGGGGTGGCGGGACCGGGAACGTGTGTAGAGGAAATCTCAGCATCCTACGTCAGACAACAAAAATGGTTTTTAAAAATTGGCCATGCTTCAATCACAAAAATTAGAGGAAAACCTCAGCTTCCAACGATGCCGGTACTTTATATCACAGAGAAATGTCAAAAAAACAACTTATAAATTTAAGAGAATATATTCAACGTAACCGTTAATATGTGATTTAAAAAACATGCACGATGGATAGATCATATACTCATAATAATGAGTTTTTCACTGTCAAGTTATTTTACATATATATTTCAGCTCTATGTTGATGTACACTTACCGTGGGGATATGTACTTTGTAGAGAATTCTATGTATTGTATATCTTGATTTAGAATATAAATGTTATGACTTAGACATTTTAGAATAACATAAAATCATATTGAACATATTAATAAAGTACATATCCCCACTTTGTATCATTTTTTATCAATAACTATACAGGCACAAAAACATGTTATGCATAAACTATTGGATTGTAACAGACATAAAGTATTTGCATTTAGCCACAAATACCTATACCAGCAGACAACAAAATACATAATCAACCCAAGCACAAAGCACTGTTGCAACAGACATAAAGTGTTTGCAGTCTATTTATTCGTAAAATCATAATGAACATATGAATAAAATATCGTGATTGGAGTTAGCTTATCAAACCGTGCGTCTTCGTCAACACTCTCCAACAGCTACAGATAGAGTAACAAATTAGTAGGCGTCATCATGGAAAGAATTTCTATTTTCTATGTAATTGAAAACAGAGCTACAAAATATGAAAACTAACTTGGTTTGACTGAGAACTGATATGAAGGAAAGATGATGGCTGAAAAGGGAAAAACAACAGCATCAGTTGAGAAATAGACATCATGAATCAAGGTGGTATAAACCTAAAATCCAAAGTATTCACCTGATCAGTTCCTTGTGATCCCTCTAGTTGTTTAATTAGCTCCTTATCATTAAGAAACTCCACAACAGAGCAACTCTTGTACCTGGGACACCACTTAACCTTGAATGCATACTTCAGGTCCAACATTGCATCCAATGCAAGTGGAAACTCTAAAGGATCCGTGATTCCGGCCTATGATTTAAAACACACACGTTATTCTGAAGAACTGTAGCATAAGCATGGCTAGGCAATTAAAATATAAATCTGAATGGATGAAACGTATGCGAGGTAACACAAACCTCTATCATGGTTGCACGTAACTAGGCAGCCGATGTCTTCAAAAGCTCAGTGGCTTCCCGATCCCAGAAAATGAAGCTACCACAACGTCATCTTGCTTGACCCCTGATCGTACCTGGATCAGACAGTGATGGTGGCCAACGGCGTCTGGAACGGCAGCTCCTGGTGATGGTGAGAGACGGCCGGGGGGGGGGGGGGGGGGGGTTGTACCTGCAAGGTACTCCGACGCTCAAGTGAGAGAGTGTACAGAATATCAGGAAATACAAGAAGTGAGAATGGTAGGAAGAAAAGTGTCTAACCTGACCCTCTCAAATGAGAGGGTATTTATAGAGAGCCCCCAGCGCGGGGCCAACGGTTACCTGCAATGGGCTGGACCAACTAGGCCCACTCCAAGTAACTGCTAGGACTTACGTGTTGTAGTGAAGACCAGCACGTGGTCTTCGCCCTAGAGTAACTGGTCCTAGATTTCCGGAAGTAGGGCAGACCGAATCTTTCGGAAGTGGGAGGTTACTTGGAGCGTGTCCACGTGGGGTGGACCGTTGGGTGCTCCTCGGGGAGGAGCCTTATGTGTCGAGGAGATGTGAAGCCCGTAGGAAAGGCAGGCCTCGCGGGGAGGGATAGTGTCCGTCGAGGAGGGACGCGTAGCATGCTCGCGGGGGAGAAGCTATCTTGTCGAGGAGTCGCATTTCAGCGGGGTGGGACGTCCTCGACTCCTATTGTCCCACGTGCCCGACACTACCTGAGTGCCCGGCGAGACCGTGGCTAGCACGTGGCAGTCGCGTGTCCGCAGAAGGACCTTACCTTATTGGGCCTCCCCAGGAAGTATGGGTTGGGCCTGCTCGACTGCTGGGCAGCCTCGGCCCAATCCAGAACAGGAGCCCCCCAAATCGTTGCTCTGAGGTGTCAGAGTAATGACTTAAGGCTTACTGGCACGTCGGGGATACGCCAAGAGAGGAACCGAGGAGGCTATTCTCGTGGTCGACGTCCATACGGTCGCACATAAGTCGGGCATCATACAGTCGCGTTTGGTCGGCACGCCGGGGAGATTAGGAGTTTCACATCCAAAGCGTTGGGGGAAACTGGAACGACACGCGTGGGAAGACGCACAGCTGCATGTGTGCCACGTGTCGCCCGCCATTATTACCTAGGAAGGCTAGGGCGGCTGGCTAGGGTAGTGCACTTGAGTGCCCTATGCCCCTCGAGTTCTGCGAGAATCGCCTATAAAAAGCTGCTCCCCTCGTTCATTTTCACTTTTCCGCTTCTCTCTCAAGAATCCCTCTCCTTCTCTCTCTACCCTCTCTAATTGCCGTTCGCCGCCGTCAGCCGCCGGACACTCTGTGCCTGAAACCTACAACAGTCGCTCGCCGCCGTAAAGCCGCCGGAAACTCCGTGCCGGAACCCTAAACCGCTACTCACAAGGTACTTGCTTCGAAATTGATCTTTTTCTTGCATTTCTCTTTAATTTCATCTAGGGTATAGCATTTCCTTGGTGAACTGATGATGTTCCCACGAGAAATGAGAGGGTTCCTGGCGAATACGGCAGGAATCTTTAGTTGTTGAGAGAGGGGGTGCTAAGAATTTCACTCGCTCTCGTTGAATATTTCGGGGACTAGGGATGAACATGTCGGGGACCTGTTGAATGTCTCGGGGTCCTCAATAATTACTCTTTTCATTTGCGTCGCGGGGACACGGGGGCAGAATCTTCCGGGGAGACGACGAGTTCCCCGGCGAACATGTCGACCCTCGGCCGGCTATGTCGGGGAACCGAGAGAGCCTTGCCCCTTCCTCGCCCGTTCGCTTGAACAGCGGTGGAGGGGTGAATTTGATACGACCCATCGAATTCACCGTTTCCTTCTGCTTTTCAGGTAAATGGACAATTTGTCTGCGAAGGTGGCCGTAGGATCATTCGAAGAAGACGACGATCAACCCGAATCCCCCATGGCCCACATGGCTTTCGAACGGGAGCGCCCGCTCGAAGAGTGGGTCTGTAAAGAAGCCCTGGAGATGTCATCTATCTTCGTCTACAAAGACGTGGACGACGCATTCTGCACCGTCGAGCACAGGCTCATCGGGTCCGACAAATCTTGGAAAGTTATATGAATTTATGTTCGACAAGGCGGGGTGGAGGTTTCCTTTCACGGACTTACAAGAGGGAATCTTCTCCTGGTTGCAGCTGGCCCCCTCGCAAATTCATCAGAACTCCTTGGCTTTTATCCGGGCCTTCGAGCTTGTCTGTAAGTATTTAGAAATCGTCCCGACGACGTCCCTCTTTTTCCGGATATTCCATCTACAGAGGTCGTCGGCCGGTGGACGACATGGATGGGTGTCCTTCAAGCAGAGCAAAGCTCTGTTTCATACATATTTAGATTCCATCTGGGACTTCAAGTTCCGTTATTATTTCGTGAAGCCGGTCACCATCGGGGCCGTATACTCGTTGTACCGGATAGTCACTCGCGAGGTCGACGGTGTCTCCAAGGAGGTTCTAGAGCCGAGGTTCCCCCTATACTGGACGGAGGAACACTTCAAAAAGGGGGTCGATAAATACAAGGTGAAGC
Source organism: Lathyrus tuberosus (assembly GCA_022829125.1). NCBI lineage: Eukaryota > Viridiplantae > Streptophyta > Magnoliopsida > Fabales > Fabaceae > Lathyrus > Lathyrus tuberosus. The sequence goes on along the minus strand of JALAZF010000196.1, from coordinate 6,603,925 downwards.
ATAATCAGTTGGATGTATATGAGCGGGAGGCTTACGATAAGATCGTCGCGTTCGTCGCGAGTTTCAACGAGGCTCATCACGAAACACTGGACGGCCAACCTATATTGGAAGCAGACGGGCAGGTGAAGAAACAGCGTCGTCTGATCAATACCCGCGTTCTGCTTGAGACCTTCTCCGACGAAGAGGCCATCGAGTTGTTAGGTGGTGAAAACATCCACGATCTAAGCTTTCCTCGCATCTGTATTCTTTTCATTCTTTGCCTTACTAACATTTGCTTTCTTTTTGCAGGAAAAATGGCCGGAGCCGAGGAGAGGTTCAAGAAGTTGAAGGCGAAGAGGGCTAGGGAAGAGCAAGCCCGGGGAGAGGCGTCCCGCTCAAAAGGTCAAGATGTTGCTCCTTCCGGGGCCATGCCTGAGGGTGGTTCCTCGGCCGCTATGCCCGAAGGTTCCAGTCAGTCTCAGCCTGTTGTCACTGTGTCAGAGATTTCAGAGAGGCGGACACCTCCTGCTGGGAGCCAGTCTCCGGGTACTCAAGGGATGCCAAACGACAACGGGTTTCGAGCGTGGAGATCATCGACCTAGGCCACGAAGACAGTCCCCCACCTCCTTCAAGGTTTGAACTTCCACCATGCCATCAAAAGCCTCGCTTCTTCTCCGACGTCATCTACCCTCGTGTCCCTCCCTCTGAAGTCCAAGCTGTGCTGGGAGCCGCCGCGGAGGCGAGGAGGAAGACGATCTTCGAGGACCTGTCTGCGGTCATGCGGCTTTGCTCGACCGCCATTGTCCTGAACGATGAGACTCACCCTGCTGCTGAGTTTTCTCGACTGCAAGAAAAGCTCGAGAAATTGGATGCTGAGATGCTCGACCTGCGCAAGGAGTTGAAGGAGTGCAGGGACCTGAACAAAGAACAAAGCGAGCAGCAGCAGCGGGCTGAGAGGAAGCTGAAGGAAGTCGAGGAGAAGGAGAAAGGCCACCTTTCCTGAATCGCCGAGCTGGAGGCGGAGGAGAAGCGGCTCAAGGAGAGGATCGCCGAGTTGGAGGATGCTGTGCGGCCGGCCGAAGGCGAAACCGAGGAGGACAGGCTCCTAACCACTCGAGCAGCGCTGGTGGCTCAACTCAGGAAACTCGAGCAGGATCTCCGGCTATCTGAGGAAGATGCTCTTGAAACTGCGGGCATAGGGTTCCGGAATGCGGTGGCGCAGCTTCAGGTCCTAAACCCCGACCTGGTGACCGAGGGGGAAGATGCTGATTTTGAAGTGGTCGACGGCCGGATAGTTCCGCCCGGGCAAGGAGGAGACGCCAACGAGGGAGGTGGGTCGGACGCCACCGAGACTGCCGCAGAGTAGGGACATAGTTTGCTTGGCCTGCGTGCCCTTTTGTTTTTGCCTGGCTTGTGGGCTTATTTGATGTACTATTAGCACAATGGTTATTTTCGCCCGACTTGTGGGCTTGTATCCGTAACATTTTTTGTACTAAGGGTTTTGCCCGATTTTCCCACTTCGTTATGCCTCTTTATTAATTTTGCTTGTGTGTGATATTTTATGCATTACTTATTTTTGTCTAAGTAGTTGAGATCACTGGCGCCTTGGGCTTTTGCTCGACTCTGATGATGCTCGACTGCGTAGAGAGCTTAGCCGAGTGGTCAGGGGTTGTACTCCGACCTTCGACGAGGCTAAGAAAGCGGTCGATTTCTTAGCTTCGTGGCGTGAACTTCCCATCGCGAGCTGGGTGTTCCTCCTATTTGGTACGTCGACGACGGAGCTCGGTTGAGGACTCCTCACCGGGCCAAAAAGTCTCACGCACACAATTCGTGGTTTTTGGCCGCCGCGTGCTATATAGAGGTGTCGCGCATATACCGTTGCACGCCCCCGTGTTCGCGACGTTGTATTGTCCCGGGCAGTGTCTAACTGTAGTATTACTTGAGCTTCTCAGCATTCCATGGTCGAGCAAGTTGTTCACCGTGGAGGTTCTCGAGGTAATAGGCACCCGTCCCCATCTTAGCAGTGACGCGGTACGGGCCCTCCCAGTTTGCGGCCAGCTTTCCTTCGCGTGAATCTTTTTGATTTCTTCGCAGGACAAGACTGCCTACTTGGAAGTCTCGTTTGATAACTTTGTCATTATAACGCAAAGTTATTTTTTGTTTTAAAGAGGCTTCTCGGAGGGAAGCGCCGGTCCTTATCTCTTCGACAAGGTCGAGTTCCTCTCGCAGGGCTTCGTTGTTCGTTTCTTCGTCGAGGGGAGCCTCTGTCCTCCTCGAGGGTTCTCTGATCTCCACGGGGATAACCGTTTCGGTCCCGTACGTTAGGCGAAACGGGGTCTCCCCGGTCGTGGAGTGTGGGGTTGGTCCGATACGCCCAGAGGACGCTGTGCAATTCCTCGACCCACCGTGGCCTCGCCGAGTCGTCGCTTCAGTCCCCGGAGTATCACTTTGTTCGCTGCTTCAGCCTGCCCATTGGTTTGGGGGTGTTCGACCGACGTGAAGTGTTGTTTTGTGCCCAGTTTGGCGATGAAGTCCTGGAAGTTCCTGTCGGTGAACTGTGTCCCGTTGTCCGTGACAATGGCTTGGGGCACCCCGAATCGGGCGAGGATGTTTCTCTTGTAGAAACGGAGTATGTTGAAAGCAGTGATTTTGGCCAGTGCCTCGGCCTCAATCCACTTCGTGAAGTAATTCACCCCGACTATGAGGTACTTGTTTTGGTACGACCCCACTACGAAAGGTCCGAGGATATCCATTCCCCACCACGCAAATGGCCACGGGGACGACAATGACTTAAGCTCGTTTGGAGGAGCGAGGTGAATGTCTCCGTGTCTTTGGCAGCGGTCACATCTCTTAACGTGCTCCGTTGCATCATGTTGCATAGTGGGCCAATAATACCCTGCTCGGAGTGCTTTTCGGGCTAGGGACCTTCCGCCGAGGTGCTGGGCGTTGATTCCTTTGTGGATTTCTTGGAGGATCCCAGAAACTTTGCCTTCTTCGACACACCGGAGTAAGGGAATGAAGAGTCCTCGACGATATAGTTTACCTTCGACGACGGTATATGCACATGCCCGCCTTTTGACTATCCCCGCTTCTTTAGGATCGTCAGGCAGTTTGCCCGTCGTCAAGTATTCGTGAACGGGGGTCATCCAACAGTTTGCGTCTCCGATTGCATTGACTTCCGTGGTCGGCGGGGTTTTGGTTATGCTCGGTTGGGTCAGTATCTCCTGGATAACTGATTTGTTCCCTCCTTTTTTCTTAGTGCTCGCAAGCTTGGAGAGCACGTCTGCCCGAGTGTTGTGCTCGCGCGGGATGTGAGCTACTTCCGCGGAGACAAATTTCTTCAACTTTTCTTGCACCAAGGTGAGGTACTCGATGAGACTGTCGTTTTTGTCCTGGAACTCTCCCCGAACCTGCGATGCCACGAGCTGGGAGTCTGTAAAGATTTTGACCTCTGTTGCGCCGAGGTCTTCCGCAAGTCAAAGTCCCGCAAGGAAGGCCTCGTATTCGGCTTGGTTGTTCGACGTTTTGAAGGACAGTTCAAGGGAGACCTATATCAGGATGCCCTGCTCGTTTTCCAGGATAATGCCCGCTCCGCTTCCCTTCGCACTGGAGGCCCCGTCGACATAAATCGTCCATTTCTGGGAGCCATTGGTCGAGGACGCAGGGACGGTCATTTCCGCTACAAAGTCGGCCAGTACTTGGGCTTTCAGGGCCTTTCTTCCTTCGTATCGAATGTCGAACTCGGATAGTTCGAGAGACCACCGGAGCATTCTCCCCGCCATATTTGGCCGATTGAGGAGCTGTTTGATGGGCTGCTCTGTTCTTACCACGATTGTGTGGGCCAGGAAGTAATGACGTAATCTTCGGGCTGCAGATACGAGGGTCAAGGCGACCTTTTCAATCTGTTGGTATCTGAGCTCGGGGCCCTGAAGAGCTCTGCTCGTGAAATAAACCGGCTTCTGACCGTCGGGGGTCTCCCGTATAAGGACAGCGCTCACCGCTTCGCAGGAGACGGCTAGGTATAAGAAAAGTGTTTCCCCGGTATCTGGTCGGGACAAGACCGGGGGTTGTGACAAGACTTGTTTTAGATGGAGGAGGGCTTGTTCGCATTCTTCACTCCATTCAAAAGTCGCCCTCTGCCGGAGGAGCTTAAAAAAGGGGAGAGCGTACTGAGCGGATTTGGCCACGAAACGGGAAAGAGCAGTCAGCATTCCGTTGAGTGACTGGATAGACTTCTTTGAGTTCGGGGTAGGGATTTCGGAGAATGCCCTACATTTGTCGGGGTTCGCTTCCATGCCCCTTTCTGTGAGGTAAAAGCCGAGGAACTTCCCCGCGCGAACACCGAAGGTCCACTTGTCGGGGTTGAACCTCATGCGACATTTCCTCGACGTGTCGAACACTCTCTAGAGATGAGCAGTATGGTCGAATTCTTCCGCAGATTTGACGATCATGTCGTCCATGTAGACCTCAAGTACGTCGCCGATGTCTGCCCGGAAGACCTTGTTCATCATCCGTTGGTAGGTGGCGCCCGCATTTTTCAAGCCGAAGGGCATTACGTTATAGTAGTAGTTGCCCGACTCGGTCATGAAAGCGGTGTGCCGCTTGTCAGCCTCGTCCATGGGGATTTGGTTGTACCCCGAATAGGCATCCATAAAGGATAGTAATTTAAATCCTGCAGAATTATCGACTAGTTGGTCGATGTTAGGTAAGGGATAAGAGTCTTTCGGGCATGCCCGGTTAAGATCCGTGTAGTCAACGCACATCCTCCATTTTCCATTATTTTTCTTAACGAGTACAACATTTGAGAGCCAAGTTGTGTACTTGGCCTCGGAAATAAAATTTGCCTCTAGGAGGTCTTTTACAGCTTTTTCAGCAGCCTCCATTTTTTCCGGAGACTGCCTATGCCTACGTTGAGCTACGGCCCTAGCGGCCGGATCTATAGTCAGCTGATGACAAGCTACTTCAGGGTCCAGTCCGGGCATCTCTGCAGCACTCCAAGCGAACAAATCTGCATTTTCTTGGAGGCATGCCTTCAGTTGCCTCTTCGCCAGGTCGGGGAGTCCAGAGCCAATCTTCACGCTTCGGTCAGGGTTGTCGCAGAGTGGAACTAGCTCGAAATCTCCGTCTGGGATGGGGCGCGTTGGGTGGAGAGGCTGCCCGTTGACCTCAACTGGGAGGTCTTCGCCTGCGGCTTCTTCCTGTTCCCCAGGAAATCTGCTGTCAAGGTCGACTGCGCTGACCGGCGGGAGCGGAGCCTGCACGACGTCTGGAGGTGCCTCGACCTGAGTCTTAGCTTTGGTGCCGCCGACGACACTCAGGCCCCTGATCGCCGCGTCGAAACACCTTCTGGCCGCGTTGATGTCTCTGTGGAGAGTGACCACACGTTCGCGCTTCGTGTAGTATTTCATCTTCAGGTGGACCATTGATGGTACGGCCGTCAGTTCCGCCAACGTGGTCCTCCCCATTATACAGTTGTAGAGGGACGGGCAGTCCACCACCAAGAAACGCGTCTTCACCTGTCGAGCAGTTTCCTCAATCCCGAAGGTGACCATCAATTCCACGAAACCCCATGGTCTGGTGGTCGCGCCGTTGAAACCTTGTAGGTATGATCCTACGTACGGGGACAAGTGTTGCTTGGTCAGCTGGAGGGTCTCGAAAAGGTGGACGTACATGATGTCCACCGAGCTCCCCTGGTCGACCAAAATTCTGTGGACGTTAAAGTTGGCCATCTGTGCCCGGATCAGGAGGGGAATGTTGGCGTTCGGCGCCCCGCTGGGAAGTTCCTCGAGGTAGAAGGTAATCGGATTTGATCTTCCTTTAACCCTCTCGAGGGTAGGAGCTCGAGGAGTTGTTGCTTTCAGCTCGTCAAACTTCCTCTTTATTGACCCCACGGTCAAGCGGTCCGGGGCTCCGCCCGATATGACCAGGGCTTGGGGGAAAGACTCCCAGGTGCTTCGAGCACTTATCGAGTCCTCTACCGGGAAGCTGTTCCACATGTTTCGGACAACTTCGGGGCTGTCGAGCTCTCCAGAAAAACCGAAGTCTTCAGGCCGCGTGATGCTCAACGCGACTTGCAGCGATCCGTTGTTGGGAGAGGGAGTTGACTCCTCGACATTCTGAGCCTCCTGGCCGCTGGGACGGGGGGCCTCTTGCTGCTTGGCGTACTTCTTCAGGTACCATTCTTTAATCAGCGTCTCGATTGCGTCCTTAAGGTGGACGCAGTCTTCAGTAACGTGCCCATGACTGCGATGGAACCGGCAATACTTGGACTTGTCAGCATTTGGTTTGGAAGCCGTCGGTTTCGGGAAGCGGATTCCCCCTTTGACGAACTCCGAGTTGGCACAATCACTGAAAATGCGCGAGCGGGACACGTTCAGCGGTGTGTAATCCTTGAAAAGGCCAGACGGTCCCCGTGATTCGCGGGGCTCTTTGGTCCGGGCTTCTTTCTTTCTTTCCCCGCCTCGCCTGGGTGGAGGGGAGTCTTCTCTTCTCCTGTCTCCACCTCTCCTGGGTGGAGGGGAGTCTTCTTCCTTGTTGCCGCGGGGGCCTTCTCTGCGCCTCGAGTCGAGGGCAATTTGTGCAGCCTCGGCTTCCTCGAACTCAATATGCGACTGAGCCCTCTCGAGGAGGCCTTCAAAGCTGCGGGGACGGTGCAGCCCGACGGACTCTGCGAACTTAGATCCTATCCTCAAACCCTTGATGATGAGATACATTTTGATGTGGTCGGTCACGTGGATCTCGACTGCCTCTTTGTTGAACCTCTCTATGTATCTCCGGAGGGGTTCATCCTTCCCCTGAAAGATGGCTTCCAGGGAGGCTATCGTCTTCGGATGGCGACGAGAAGCCGTAAAATGTTTCCTGAAATGCTCCCTCAGGACTCTCCACGACGTGATTGACTCAGATGCCAGGTTTTTGTACCAAGCCATGGCCCCTTTCCGAAGAGTTGTAGGGAATAATCGGCATTTGATAGCGCCGGAAACATTCCTGAAATCGAGCAGAGCTTCAAAACTCTCGACATGGTCGTCAGGATCAGAAGTCCCGTCATATGTCCCCAAAGATGGGGGCCTCTCCAGGCCTTTAGGAATAGGGGCGTCCATGATGTGCTTGGCCAGAGGGGTCTAGTAATCGTCATCCTCGCTGGCACCCGGAGACACAGAGGGGGAACGGTGTCCATGAGCATAGTGACGTCTCGGGGAGTGGTCCTTCGGGCGGCCTATGGTCCCCTCGGCGTCCGGCCTGCTCCTTTTATTTTTCGAGGAGCGAACTAGTCCCTTTGGTGGCGGGGAGCGGTGGCGTTTCTGAGGATGCTCCGGCGGAGCACGCTCCAAGCGTGGTCTGCGACCCCTGGGAACCGGGGAGGGGCTGCGAGATGCCTCCGGGGATAGTGAACGTCTCGGAAATGGTGGTGGTCGGTGCCTTCGCGGGGAAGACCGACCACGAATTTTCTCCAGCGCCTCGATCCGGATGTTCTGGTTGAAGATCATCTGGTTGGCCTGATTGACCAACGTAAACAGGGCAGCAGTGCTCGGATCCGCATTTGGCGGCGGGTCCACGGGCTGGAAAACAGGCTAGAGGACGGTTTCCTGTCCGTCCTGGTGAGCTGTCTCGTACTCCACTTCCTCGGAAGATGGAGAAGCGGTGAGTCCGTCTCTGGTGATGGTGAGAGACGGCCGGGGGGGGGGGGGGGTGTACCTGCAAGGTACTCCGACGCTCAAGTGAGAGAGTGTACAGAATATCATCAAATACAAGAAGTGAGAATGGTAGGAAGAAAAGTGTCTAACCTGACCCTCTCAAATGAGAGGGTATTTATAGAGAGCCCCCAGCGCGGGGCCAACGGTTACCTGCAATGGGCTGGACCAACTAGGCCCACTCCAAGTAACTGCTAGGGCTTACGTGTAGTAGTGAAGACCAGCACGTGGTCTTCGCCCTAGAGTAACTGCTCCTAGATTTCCGGAAGTAGGGCAGACCGAATCTTTCGGAAGTGGGAGGTTACTTGGAACGGGTCCACGTGGGGTGGACCGTTGGGTGCTCCTCGGGGAGGAGCCTTATGTGTCGAGAAGATGTGAAGCCCGTAGGAAAGGCAGGCCTCGCGGGGAGGGATAGTGTCCGTCGAGGAGGGACACGTAGCATGCTCGCGGGGGAGAAGCTATCTTGTCGAGGAGTCGCATCTCAGCGGGGTGGGACGTCCTCGACTCCTATTGTCCCACGTTCCCGACACTACCTGAGTGCCCGGCGAGACCATGGCTAGCACGTGGCAGTCGCGTGTCCGCAGAAGGACCTTACCTTATTGGGCCTTCCCAGGAAGTATGGGTTGGGCCTGCTCGACTGCTGGGCAGCCTCGGCCCAGTCCAGAACAACCCCAATCTCAATTTTATACCTACGAAACATTTAACCATCAAATAGTCTTAAAAATCAGTGCCATCGATAACAATATTGTAATGAAATAAAAGAGAATTCAACCTCCAGATTTTAGCTTCGGTTCGGTGGCCGTCCCGGCAAAAAAAAGGTGGTTTGTCACCCTTAGCAATCTAAGGACATTGATGGCAGACTCTATAATGCCAACCGTTAGGAGATGCAATGACCTTGTCGGTCGTTGCGACAGTAATGCAGAAAGTTGTCTGAAAATTACAAAGACACAATGTTAATCTAATTTGGTTTTTTTATAACATAAACCATAAAAACAAAATCACAAGTGAATCACCTCATTTAATGTGATGATCTCACATAATGGCAGGGGGATAGCTTTCGACAAAAAAATTTCAGTGGGGGTAAGTTAAGAACCCGAAGATTGTTGGGACCAGGAACGGTTGTGTGCCCCCGATGCCGAGGATTTTCCAAATTTAAAATCCACGGGCAAGCTGCAATTGTGAGATACTTGTAAGAAACACCATTTGAAACGAATTATTCACACAAAGTTCAATGTAAATAAATAGTCTGACAATAATGGAGTTACCTTTTTAAAAATTCAGTGATATCGGGCAAATCCTCATTGATATGAATTTTGGTAATGTTGTATGTGTTGGTAACGACCAGGGGATATTTGCTTACAATACGAAAAACAACATTAAAAGTGTGTTTGGAAGTTCAAAAGTATCTTCAGAAAGGTACAAAAATCAGATACCCTGTTGTGCGTGTGCCTACCTTCTTCTTTAAACTTAGCATATCTCATCAGTATTACAGTTGGTTTCGAAGGGTCCTGATGTTTTTGCTTGTAATCAAAGAACTCCAAAGCATAGCCCTCCCACAGAGTACAATGCATTGTGTTGTCGCTAGTGTAAAGTAAATGAAATGATCAGAATATATTGGAATAACATAAATGAGAGGGTTTACAAAAGTAATAGAAGAGATTTTGTCATGTGACTTACGATAGGTCCCTCAATACCAAGTTGACTTGAGCCTTTTTTCCCCCGAACTGAGATTGAGAGTATCCGATTTCATCTACAACACCTATAACATCTAAATAAAAGGGAAGCAAGATAGTTTACTTAACCTATAGGAATGTTTCAAAACATAACATGGAAATGAAATGGGGAAAAAAATACCTATCAGAAAATTCTTCGGCCATTTGCCCGAGATAATGTCCGTAAAAGGCGTAAGGTGAAGTTTCTTATCAGGGATTTCATGTTTACCAACATCTCCCACCATGGTCCCACCAGTGAATTTCAACAGATATTTGTGGGAAGTAGGTTTAAAAATCAGATCGTTAGGCTGAACTTGAAAGTTCGACATCGTGCAAGTTGCGTTAACGGACAAAGTCGAGTCAAAAGCTTGTCTAAAGATTGTAGGAACAACGACATGAATGTCATGACCATGAAACATGCAAATAATGAACACCAGTATTGTCAAAGCTCATATACACCACTAATATTGTCAAAGCTTTGAAACAACTTGTAAGGAAGTTTGAGGAAAATAGATTTTGAAACAACTTTAAAAGGAAATCAAAAGAAACATCAAATAACACTGTCAAAGCTTTGAAACAACTTGTAAGGAAGTTTGAGAAAAATAGATTTTGTAACAACCTTAAAAGGAAATCAAAAGAAATATCAAATAACACATATTTTGTCAGATAACAACGGCTATTCTTGAAACATCAAACGAACATACACTAAGATTGTAAAGTTACCTGTTTATCTACAACAACCATCTCAAAATGCTCTTTGGTTGTCGTTGTAACCTTCCATTTGTGATGTATTTTGACTGCAAGTTTCCACAAGTCCTTGCTATCGTTGATGTCAGAAACCGCCTCAAACGGGCGCGCCATCTCGTTCGGGTTTGGAAGGAGATGAAACGGTGTCGGTAGTTCAAATGAAGAGATGAAGCAGAAAGAGGTTGAAGAGAAAAACAAAGTGGTTCAAAGAGAGAGATTGTAGAAACGTATTAGCTGTGGAGAAGATTGAATGTGTTCACTTTCCAATGAGTGATATGAAGGTGCACAGTGATGTAAAAACTGAATAGGTATATGGTGGGTGCATTTTTTAAAAGTGAAACAGATAGTTTTGTGTTAACCAACAGTATTGGCGCCGTGGTCAAACAAAGGAGGGCTTCTAAGGATAACATGTGTCCTAGAGGGTAGAAAAGTAATTTTAGCGGTACCATTCTTTCTTATATGGTAGATTAGTGATCGAATGTCTATGTAGGTCAATTGAGGGAGAGAATAGAAGGTTGCAACTGTTGTTCGTCACTTGTATGTCGAATTTCTAGTTCCATGCATCTTGAGATTTAGGCAAGACTTCCTTCTCATGCTCCTTGCAACCCTAACTCCAAACTTGTGTTCTTCTATACTTCAATCCTCTCCAAGTTTTTGTGACAACTCTAGAATGAAGGAAGAAGATGATAGTTCTTAGAGAAATTCCACTTTTTATCTTGTTATAAATGGGTAGTCGTGCATGCAATTACTATGGATTTGCAAAGCTCCTTTATTGCCTTCCTCCTCTCAAATGTGAGACACCAAGGGGAGAGGATGGAGAAATTCTACAACTTTTAAAACAAACAAATAAATGAATATACACAAAAACACAACAATTACTCACAAATCTTTTCCCGGAGTGCCTACGTCTCCTCGTCAATGCTCTCATGATTATAGGTTTGCTCTTGAGCTCTGAACTTGCTCTCCGCTTGAGCGCATGTCCACATATTAGTGATTATAAGCCATAATCAACACACTTCAATTTTAGTCCATGTTAACTAGGTTTGACGTTTGTGTTTAAAGTAAAGCTGCTAGAAACTGTTTTGCTCAAGAGGGAGTTTTTTTTTTTTTTAATAATGTTATTGATGTAATATTTATTTGTGAACTGCAGTTATTTGTTGATTTTAGATCGTACAAACTGGAAGACCAACATTTTCACATCACTACTCATTCCATACATTTTCTTCAGCCTGCCTACATTCATTTTCACCATCTTCAGGTGGTTAGCTTCTCTTGCTTTATTATTATTATTAACTTCCTACCATTCACATTTCTCCAATACCAAGCTTTCTGCTTTTTAATTTGTTTTGGTTTAATATCATGCGACTTATTTTCGTCACTTCACAGGGTAGAGATTGGGAGATGGATTGCCCTCATCGCTGTTGTCTTACGACTTTTCGTTCCAAAACACTTTCCTGGTATAATACAATTTCAAAGATAGTAATCTTGCTCTTTTTTATTAGATGCACGATATAAAGGTGTCTCTATCAACATATTTGCTGTTATGTAGAAACCTATCAGTTCAAACTGTCTCACATCCATTCAAAATTGAAAAATGGGAAAAGAAAGGAAACTACAAAACACTTTCCCCGGAATAGTTTCTAATCTTTCGTCGTGGTTATCGCAGATTGGCTAGAATTACCATCTGCTTTGATTCTTCTTATTGTTGTTGCTCCTGATATATTTGCAAACACCTTTAGAAGCAATGCAGTTGGGGTGGTAGTGTGCCTTATCATTGCATGTTATTTGCTGCAAGAACATATTCGGGCTTCTGGTGGTTTTAGAGATTCATTCACAAAAGCTCATGGCATATCCAATACAATTGGCATAATCCTTCTGTTAGTCTATCCCACCTGGACGTTAGTTCTCTATATTACTACATAGGCATAAACGTAAAGTGAATTAATTGTATTCGGTTGATGTAACTGTAACCGTTTGGCTTGTACGCCATACATTTGACTGAAACTGATTTTAGGAACAATAACATTAATCTTTAAGAAAATGATTAGTATTTTTGCATGTTTGTATCTTCTCGCGTATTCACAAATTGAATATTGTACTTGGAAATTATTGTACTTCTATGCTGTGATATAATTTGGTTAGCATGTAGATCATACACCATATTGTGTTTCTGGAAGTGCATTCATCGCTGTTTAAGTTGGAGAAGGTTCTAACATTATGATCTTATTAATTAATCAAACTGACAAGAATTACATTCAGAGAGGGTATTTTAACATACTACCATACTATATTTATAGATTATTATCACTTTAGACAATACAATCAAATGTACATAAAACCAAATGGATTTGCGTCACATTGTTCCTTTTGCTTCCTTGTATAGTTCATCAATTTGATCCTGCAAAGCAATGTTTGCAGAGAGGAGTAACATTAGTTTATTTGAGAAAAGCGTTCCAATTTCTGATTGGAATTCAAAAATACCAAATGAAGCAAATTACCTTGTAGTATTTCAGTAATTGAGGTCTCTTCAATTTGAATGTTGGAGTTACTAGATCTCTCTCTATGTCAAAGGGAGATGGGTCCAGATAAATAGCTTTGAGCAGCTCAAATCCCCTGAGCTGAGAGAGTTTCATTCATGTCAGATGTTGCTAGCACACACATTCATCATGCATCATATATTACCAAAAATAAGCAGCATAGCATAAGAAAATTATATATATACACATACTTGAAGTTTCTGACCAGTGCTTCTGAGCTCATCCAAAATGTATTTTCTTGCCTTTAAATTTTCACACACAGATTTAAAGTCACCAGTAAAATTGTGCTCTATTGCCCAATCCTCAAGAGCCTTTCTTTCAGGGACCACCACAGCCACCAAGAATGACTCAAAACTGTTTCCATATACCCAAATCTGAACACAAATAAATGTTTCTAATCATTAATATTGTAAATGAAATTTCCTTAAACACTTGATATCCAACAAAAAATCTAATACAATTCTCGTTTCGGTATAGAAGCATACCGATGTAATAAGAGGGCATTGCAAATACTTGCTTTCAATATTCTCTACAGCAATGTATTCTCCTTGAGACAATTTAAAGATATTCTTTTTCCTATCAATAATTTTCATGGCTCCATTTGGTTGCCATTCTCCGATATCGCCTGCAAAGATTTCAAAATCATATCTTAACATACTGCATTTAGAGCCAATGTAGGTTTCATATGTGCCTCAGTAACTAGGGATCAATCAATCAATATACCAGTATGAAACCAACCGTCGACAATAACCTCTTGAGTAAGATCTTGCCGCTTGTAGTAACCAGAGAACAGGGAATTTCCTCTCAGGCAAATTTCTCCGCGGGGTTCACTAGAAAGTGCATCGTATCCCATCTCTGGTACAGATTCAAGTCTGGCCTCAATGGTTGTCATGGGAATTCCAACTGTTCCCATCATAGAAAACACGTCGCCGATCGATGTGAAACATCCAGCACAGCTTTCAGTAAGACCTGAGACACAAAAATAATAGATTAATATGTCATACACAATCAAAACATTATGTTAGGAAGAAGATTCTTTTATTCATATACCATACCATATCCTTGTGATAATGTGGATCCACTAGTGACTCTCAAACACTCTTCCACATGATTAGGCAAAGGAGCAGCTCCTGATAATAGGATACGAACGCGTCCACCGAGTGCTTGTTTTGTCTACCAATAAAACCGATATTTTTTAGTTGCGACTGAAAAAACCTCTGCGAAAAGAATTCACTATAACCAGTATTTTACCTTATCAAACACAAGCCTATCAAACAGAGGTGCTGCTTTATGCTGTGGAAGACCCTTCTCCAGATAACTTAACTTACTGTTAATGGACTCTTGATTAGTTTACACACAAACATATAACTAAACACTCAAAAGAGTTTTGTTGTAAACATACTAGTTGTATGCATAATGAAACAATGCACTTTTCAGTGATCCAGCAGATGAAACTTTGCTTTTGATACCTTCATGTGAAAAACATAGTTAGTGCTTTTGGATAGTATAGTTACACAAGTATAGGAAAGGTACTTAAATATGGTAGTTATAAAAGATGAGAAGAATATATTGGTGTCTTACCGGCGCAAATACGATCAAAAACTCTAGGAACACCGCAAAAAATAGTTGGTTTCAATTCCTGAACATCTTCCATCAAGAATCTAACATCCTGCAAGATTTAAAAGAGAAAATTCTATAAGAAATACTAAGAGTTGAAACAAAAGACTTGGAAAGAATGGACTGGAAACGGAATCAGAGTCTTACGCCTTGCCAAAATCCTATCGACGAGCCTTTGAAGATGCAATAGGTCGCCATTATCTGGTCGTACACATGAGCAAGAGGAAGAAAGGAGAAGTATATATCATCGTCTGCGGCCTACAAATATTACAATGTTGCATATTTCCTGTCACTACTATATGGTTTCGCAAATATAGAAAATTCAACTTTGTTTTTCATGCATTGTATAAATCTTTGATAATATGAAGTCTTTGAAGTTTTAAGAAACTGGTTATCTTACCACTCTGTCTGTTAACATAATAATTTGATCAATAGACAACACTTCAGACATGAAAGCCTCATTCTTAATGATGACACCTTTGGGTTCTCCGGTTGTTCCACTTGTGTACATTATTGTGCAAATGTCAGTCTTCTTTTTTGGTGGTAGATCCCATTCTAAACTTCCCTGAAGAAAGAAAGAAAAGAGTTGTGGTCAGTTTGTAAACTAACCATCACTGTTTGGTTCTTTTCGATGTGGTTCGGTATAATGGTTTTGTTAATTTTTTGGTATTCTTGTAGTTAAGGTAGTTCCCGCTCGATACGAAACCATCGAAGTGGTGTACCGAATGTTTATATCAGTTTGGTTCGGTTCAGTTTTAGCGAACTGTTGTAAGGATTCAATTTTTCTTCTTGAATTGAACCATGAAGGTTCTTAGTAACCGTGACTGCAACCGCAGTTTAAAACACTAATTAATATCTTACCAACTGGAGAAACTCGTCCCAGGAGAAGCAGGATGTGCCAAATTCCTCAGCTTCCTTCTTTTGTGTGGCTGAAACATTTCCAAAGCTCACAATAGCTACAACATTAATTTACACAGGTTAGTTTGCATTAAATGCAGCAAAAAAAAAACCTTAATTTTGACGAACTGTATTTAAGACAGAAATGCTTGACTTACTTTTAATATTTGAAGAACACCGATCAAGACATGACAAAATCTGTGGAAACAAATGTTAGTTTAGGAATGGAGAAAATGACAGGTTCTTAGGCCTGTCTCAGAAGATTTAACAGTAGAACATTTAAATGTGTCAGATGTTCCGTCTTGCAATAGCGAAAACATTGAGATCAATAAACTAGAACATACTGATGGAATCTTATTTTCTTGAACAAATGCGATTGAAACTTCAGCATGGTTTATGATAAACTCCACAGCATTAGGACCTGTTAGGCATAAACACAAGTTAATTAAAGTAATTACAACTATACGATTGTTTGTTTGCAAAACTTCTAGAGGATATATTTGAAATGATAAACGAAATCGTATTATCTTTTTTGGATCGACTTGTTTGAGCTTATATAATGTCATAAGCATTTGCAAGACAGTATGTGTCTTTATGAGAGCTTATAGAGAGCACTTATGACATTTTTCTTAGCTGTTTTTAAATTATGTTCATAAGTTCTTCAAGATAGCTTATATACGAAAAACACTTTGACTTTATTTATATTTTGTTATAGAAATAGTTTATATACAAACACTTATATGATAAGCGCTTATGCTCATAGCAGAGCATATATGTTGTCCAAACACTGTTTATCCACACAAACAACTGTGAAGGCAGAAAACACATACCAAGGGTGTCATACAGTGGAACATATGTTACTGCAGAGCAATTGCAAGCCTACAAAATAGGAAAACTGAATTAGATTTATTCTTATTACACTAATTAACAAAAACAATCAATATAATAAGAATAATGATTAAATTATAAACTAGGGACTATACCTCCATTGCAATGATCCATTCAGAGCAGTTGGCACCATATATGCCACAATGATCTCCCTAGTAACATAAAACCATTAGTCAGATTATAAATTTCACATTTAATGTGTCCCAATATCGGCCAAATACGTGCACTTTTTTTGTTGTTGCTTATATTTAAGTTCAGAGAGAATATTGATAGAGCGGAAACTGGTGAAAACTCACAGGGTTGATACCACGGCTTCTCATGGCTGATCCCATTTGGATGGAAGCGTCGTAGACCTCTTTATATGTGAGCCATGAATATGGTCCCGCCTGAAAATTCAAGTTCAATATTTTGGACTATTGAAACTATAACAAAAAAGCATGGAATTGAAATACAATGAAGATGAATTTTGTACTTTAGAATCAAGTTTCTGACGTCTTCCAAGCATTTGGTTGTCGAGGTTCCTCTTAACAGAATCCCTGTCAAAGGAAGCACAAAACATCTAAGAAGAAAAGCTCAAAAGCCATATATAAAACTAGTATAGTCCCGTTAAGCCACCTCAGTTGGTAGCGGTACAGGGACATCAGATGCAGGGACGCATTCGAACATACGACATCCCACTTGTTCATATTTAAAAGTTGAATTTCAGCCACTAAACTACGTGACCAAAAAAGAAACAAAATAGCATATTGGAAACTCTTAACTTCTAATATTCATTTTAATTCTTACTTTTAAGGGATAATTTGTATTGATTTGCATTAGATGAAAGTTAATAAACAAGTAAAACAAACTAGACAGTGACCTGAAGAAATCCCAGGGGGATTCTAAACCAGAAGGCAACTCCAAAAGACCATCTTTGGCATAAATGCATCTATATACAGGGCCTACAGATGGCTTTCCATCAGATGTAGCAGGCTTTCCTTCCTCAACCTTCACAGTGTAAACTTCTGACATAATGAAAACTCAAACTGAAAGAGAATCTGCAGCAAAAGGTATATGATGATAATAATGATGATTGAAGTCACAACCAGAAGTGAGGTTATATCTCTGTGTAGTTGTACTAGTAATAAATAGAAGGTAGTTGAGTAGAGACAGAGAAATAAATTCTACGACTACTTTTGTAGTTTTTCTCGAAGCTGTTTTAATACACTTTTCATCTGTTTGTGTGTCTATTTTCTTACTGATTTTGCATGTTTTTCAGATCAATTGCCTCTATGCATTTATAAGGGCTGTAAAAGTTTGGTGAAGCTGCTAAACTAACTTTGCCATTATCCCTATAGACAAAAATCAGAAACAAAATAAAAAACATAAAGTCAATAAACTTTGGTTCTTCTTCTAAAATACAAAAGTAGGATATCATTAATTAATCCATTCCTTGAAGTGCCAACAACATTACTCCCTTCTTTCCAAAGTAGGATATCATTCATTAATCCATTCCTTGAATTGCCAACAACATTACTCCCTTCTATCCTTTTTGGAAGGAAGAGTTGTTTGGTACTAATATTTTTCTTCTAGAATGAGTGGCCTATTTTAAATTTTCTTGTCATAAATTTAACTGTTTTAATTTTAAATGCAATATTAGTTATATTATGTTCAGTATATATTTCAATTAAAAGTATTTGTATTATTTGCAAATAAATATATTTTATTCTGTATTTATAATGGTGATTAATTTTTTGGAATGATTATTTTAGAGTAAATAGGCATTTTTCCTCCGTCATATGAATGAGTTTTGAAAAATTTCCCGTAAAAAAAAATCAAGATTTCATTCTTGCAATTTTAAGATTCTTTAGATATAGACTTTCATTGAACCAGATCGGCAAAAATGATGACATGGCATGTACATGCTGTATTATTTAAGTCATCCTCATTTAATTTTATATACACGTGGACTTCATTAACCTTTGAACTTCATTAACCTCAGACTTTAAACTTCATTAACCATTGAACTTTACCACATTAGATTAACTCTTTCTCATTTCTTCGCGTTGAACAAAAACAACCTAGAACATTTGTTTCATCTCTATCTGCAAACAGGTTCGTGTAATCTGCATCTCTATCTGCTTCACTTAATTGTGTCAGTATTATATTCTTTACGTTTCTTTGTAGTGGTCTCATGTGTTGATAGTGGTCTCATATCAGTTATTTAGAATGGGTCAGTCAAAATCTTAGGTTTTCACCGTCTGAGTAAATTTATGACTTATATTACGTGTTTAATTGCAGGAATGAGGATATTCAATGTCATTTTTCATCATGGTGGTAGTTTTGTCTGCGACAAGTTCATGTTTTACATGAGTGAGAATGAAACAATTGTAAATGGTCAAGACTCAAGATTTTGATAGGTGGAGTTACTTTGAGGTTGTTAGTTTAGTTAGGGATTGAGGGTATGATGGGTTCAGATTTTGGAGGAAATCTCCAGGACTTGATGAAGGTTATGTTCACTTCCTTGATGACAAACAAGCTGAAGAGATTGCAACCCATTGTCTTGCTAATAATGTAGCAGTGATGATAGTAATGTGGAGTTGGATGGGCTTAGCTTTGGTGATAGTGAAGAACAAAGAACAACAGTAAGAGATGAAGGTTTTGGAAAACTGTTGAAAATTGTTATGGACAAACCAACACATGGTTCAAGGGTTGAGATAAATGGTAAGTCTCTCAGATTAAAGTTAAGGATTAACAAAGACAAGAAGAAGACCCGAAGTTCCAAAGTCAACTTGTTTGTTCCTGAAAACCTATTGGTTCAAGTTCAAAGAGGAATCCACCTAATATAGAAGTACAAGATGTAGTGTATTCAAGTGAATCATTGGGTAGCTCAAATCCTGATGATAGTGGCAATGAGAAGCAACCAAAGTATGAGAAATTTAGAGGGGAGTTGATGAACAAGGATTTTCAATTCAAGTTAGGAATGGAGTTTAATTCATTAAGTGAATTCAATGATGTTATTAAGGAGTGGTCTGGTCTTAATGGAAGAGAGATAAATTTTGTTAAAAATGAGAGCTATAGGGGTTAGGGTAGAGTGTAGGGGAAAATGTGGATTTTTAGCATTGTGTAGTAAAGTGGGTAACAGACTCACCTACCAAATAAAGACTTCGATCACTTTTGAACACATCTTGTTTCCATATTCCTTCCCAAATTCTTTTATGAATTCCTTGCCAAATTTCCTCAAATACTCAATCATCAAGTCACACTTATTACATTCATCATCATCTTTTGGTGTTCTAGAGAAATACTCATCATACCAATAAAATAACTCACAGTCTTCTTCTTTCTGCACAAACAATCTCAAGTTTTAAAAGAAAACTCTCGAATAATGGATAAAAAAAAGAAAGAAGAATCAGTTTACAGATCTAACCCACAAGTACTTGCACTTTTAGTATTTCCTTCCTGGGTTTGCACTAGACTTTGAAACATACAACTTCATAGAAATATCGTGTCTGCATTTAGGAACGATTCTCCAATTTGAACGAATACTTGAAATCAAACTTCCTGACATTCTCGTGAAGTAAAGAGCAACTGTAGATGATGAACGAAGTTATGAAGATGTTGAATACACAGAGAGATGAGAAATTAGGGCATTTGGGATGAGATATTTGCGAATTTAAATTGGATGATTAGAAATCCACATGTATATAAAATTAAATGAAAAAAAACTTAGATAATACAGCACATACATGCCATGTCACCATTTTTGCTGATCTAGTTTGATGAAGGTCTAAATCCAAAAAATCTTGAAATTGTAAGGATGGAATCTTAATTTTCTTTTATAGGAGAGTTTTTCAAAGCTCGTCCATATAGCATGGGGGAAGATGTCTATTAACCCATTATTTTATTATGGAGATTTTTTTTACTAGATTTTGTTATATATATATATATATATATATATATATATATATATATATATATATATATATATATATATATAAGGTCATGCTAATACACACTCATGTAGGTGTGCATTAGCAACATACACCTTAATGTATTTTTGTGTGGGGCCCATCATTTTTGAGTGGGACCCATATTAAAAAGATGAAGAAAAAAAATAGAAAGAAAATACATTTAGTGTATTTTTGTGTGGGGCCCACCAATTTTAGGTGTGTGTTAACATTTTCCATATATATATATATATAGGGCAAATAACCTTTTTCGTCCCTTAACTTTACATCAGGGCCCAATTTGGTCCATTAACTTTAAAAAGTGGCAATTTCGTCCTTTAACTTTTTAAAACGTGCCACGTTTATCCTTCTGTTAGCTTCCGTTAGTCCCTTTTTGATAACATTGTCCAGGTGGGAGATTTACCTGTGGCGTGGAAGCGTTGAAGGCTTAAATTAATCTGCAGAAAATAAATAGTCCATTCAAACTCTTTCAAAGTGGTGTAGCACTCTGCTAGGGCAAGCGAATTAGAGAGACGAAGTGCAAAACGAAGGATTTCTTCCAGACGAGACGGTTCCACACGAAAAGGATTGAAGATCTTCATCTGCCATTGATCAAACAGTTAGTTAATTCGTCTTTCATATTAGTTAGGGTTAAAAGTTACGAAAATTAGGGTTCGTATTCAGTTTTAGTCTTCTTGAAATTTTGATAGGGTAAACCCTAATTTTGCAGATATTTTGGTCTGGTTAGGTATCATGGATGAAATTATTGAACTCAAAATTCATCACAGTGGGGAATTTACTGATGAAGGTCTGAGTGTATATGCGAATGGTGTAGTTGATGATTTGAGGGTAGATGTAGACAGATGGAGTTATTTTGAGCTAGTGGGTGTGTTAAAAGATTTGGGTTATAGGGAGTTTGAAACAATCTACTACAAGGATCCACAGTTTGGTATGAATGCACTAATTAATGACCAGGGTGCATTAGAAATAGCAGACCTGTATAGGGTTCACAAACGTGTTGATATTTACATTCAACACACGTTGTCTTAACCTGACTACTGTGACAAAGTTGATGTGGATGACATAGTTGGTGAGGGCCCTGAAGAAATTGTGGATGAGGTGGATGAGTTACTTAGTAAGCTGGTTGATGAAGTTGTTCATGGTGAAAATACCACCCCTGTTCAGGTTAATGTAGAAGAACAAGTTAATGTAGAGGAACAACATAATGGTGATAAACAATTTAATGGTGATGAACAAGTTAATGCAGAGGAACAAGTTATGAATGTTGAGGAACATGTGACTATTGATGAACCACTTAATGTTGAGGAACATGTGACTGGTGAGGAGAATGTTAATGTTGGGGAACAAGTGAATGTTGAGAAAGAAGTGGAAGTTGGAGTTGATGACGATTTAAGTACTGATGATAGTGAAGATGAGGACTACAAGTATGATAGTGCACAAGATGTGGCTTTTGATGATGAGTCTGATGGGTTTGATGAGGTAGAGCAGGATGAAGTTGATGCCCTAATTCATGATGAAATTGAAGGTAGTAGCAAAGTTCATAAACACAATGGGAAGTCTGGTGAAGATAAAGGCAGTGACAATGATACTGATGACATGGAGAGTGGTTGTGATAGTGATGAAAGTATTGGACTTCCAAGAAAAAAACATCCTATTTTTAGACAACCAAAAGACATGGCTGATTACAAGTGGGATGTGGGAGTCTATTTTAGTTCAAAGGGTGACTTTAAGGAGGCAATGACAACTTATGCTGTGAAAAATGGTAGAAACCTTAGGTTTGTAAAGAACGACAAAGTTAAGGTAAGGGCTAAATGTAAAGATGGTTGTAAGTGGGAGGCATACTGTAGCAAGCTGCCCAATGAAGACACTTGGCAACTTAGGAAAGTGGTTGATGAGCATAGTTGCAGTAGGGAATATAATGTGAAACTGATGAGCACAAAATGGTTGAGTAAAAGAATCCAAAATAGTTTGAAAAACAATCCAAAGTTGAAGATAAAGGATATTAAAGAGAAGGCCCAAAAAAATGGAATGTTGGGGTGAACAAAACAAAGGCAATAAGAGCAAGGTATGCTGCAAGGGATTTTGTTGATGGATCATTTTTGGGAGATTACACAAGGGTGTATGACTACTGTCATGAATTGTTAAGAGCCAATCCTGGATCAACGGTTAAGCTCAATGTGGATCTTGTACCAGAAGGTGTTGAGGATCATAGACCATACTTTAGAAGGCTATATGTATGCTATGCTGCATGTAAAGAAAGCTTTAAGCTGTGCAGGCATGTAATAGGTCTATAGGCAAGGAGGCAAAGAGCAATGCATGACTTACACCTTCATATCAGACCAACAAAAGGCAAGTTTCTTATGTTTTTCTTATCTTTTTCCTTATGTTTTTCTTATCTTTTTCCTTGTCTTTTTTCTTATGTTTTTTCCTATTGCAGGGGTTGTTACCCACTATGGAAGAGCTATTGCCTAGGGTGGAGCACAGGTTTTGTGTTAGGCATATGTACAACAACTTTAGGAAGAGGTTTCCTGGCAAGATGTTGAAGGACATTATATGGAAGGCTGCCAAGTCAACTTACCCACAAGCATGGGAAAGAGAGATGAAGGGAATGAGGGCTATAAATGAGGAAGCTTTTAAGCATATGATTAAGACCCCACCAAGGTTTTGGAGTAGGTCATACTTCAGGACTGCAAACAAATGTGATGTTGTTCTCAACAACATGTCTGAATCATTCAATAGTGTGATTCTTGAGGCAAGGGCAAAACCTTTAATCACTATGCTTGAAGACATAAAAATCTACTTGATGGAGAGATGGGCTATCAACAGAATGAGGTTTGGTACCTTGGATGAGAATGGCATATTGCCCAATATTAGAAAGAAAGTTGATATCACAAGCACCTACACCAACAAAAAGCTTGTAAGTATGTTGTGAACCTGAAAGAGCACGTGTGTTCATGCAGAAGATGGGAACTTACAGGACTCCCATGTGTCCATGCATTGTCTGCTATAAAGAGTAGGAATTTCAGGATAGAAAATTACATCCCTGAATACTATAGAGTTTCAAAATACAAGGCAGTTTATAAACATGTCATCTACCCTGTTAATGGGTCTAACTTGTGGGTTAGGACACCATATCCTGATGTGCAACCACCCAAGTTAAAGAAGATGCCTGGTAGGCCCAAAAAGAGGAAACATTTAGAACAAGGAGAGATTGATGGATCTGATAAAAAGATGAGAAGAACTGGTTTCTTGGTGAAGTGCGGCAGGTGTAAGAAATCAGGGCACTACAAGTCCACTTGTAAGGACACAACAAGTCAGGCTACACAACAGAGTACTCAACACTCTGCCCAAGAATCTACTCAAACTGCTCAACAATCTCAGACTGTTACTCAGCCTGCTGTGCAACCCACTCAAGCATCTCAGGCAACAACCCAGTTTGTACCACATTCTACTCAATCCACTAAGGAGAAGACTGCTCAAAAGACTCATGGTCCTGCAAAAGGGAAGACTCAGAAGCTACCAGTGAGGAAGGCTCCAAGGTCATTTGTTCCACCAAACCCTACAACCAGGCTGTCTGCATCAAAGAATGTTGTTGGTCCAGTCACTAGGAGATCTACTCCCACAAGAGAACAGCTGTAAAGAAGAATCCCTAGACATATTTAGGATGAAGTGTTTTAGTCACTATGGTTTTGTGCTTTTTGTTATGAAGTGAACCTGTTTTTTGTTTTGTACTTTTAAGGTTGTGATGTAATGAACAAGAATGTTGTTTTGGTTCTGAACATGTTATGAACCTATTTTTAGTTATGTTTCTGGTCTGTTATGTAATGAACAAGAATGCTGTTATGGTTCTGAACCTTTTATGAACCAGTTTTTAATTATGTTTCTGTTCTAAACTTGTTATGAATCTGTTATAGGTCAATTTTGTCACAGCAAATGATACAATATAAGTCCCAATTATAGGGCAATAACAGTCCGAATATTACAGGTCATGTCCAAATATTACAACTCCAAATTATAGGTCATGTTCCATACTTATAGGTCATGTCCAAATATTATAGGTCATGTCCAAATATTACAACTGATATAATATAACAGCAAATCTTTTCATTAATAAAACATTTAAAAACAACATTCAACCTTAAAAATAAAATTCAACCTAGAAAACATTTAAAAACAACAAAACATACTTTCACATACACAACATAACTGACCTAATTCAACCTAAAAATCATTACAACAATAACAATTAGAAACAACAAATTCCATATTTTTTTCCACTTCATGATCATCTTCATTTCAGCATCAATATTCATCAGCTTTTTCCCAAGTTCTTCAATGTCTTTTTTTGCTTCATCTAATCCCTTTACAGCCACCCCATCCTATGCATTAAAAGCTCTTCTTTCTCATCAAATGCATCCTCATGGTACCAACTAAAGTAATTGCATCCATCTTGCTTAAAATTGGGACAACCCCAAAATAACTTTCCCATGTTCTTCACTGTTTTTGCCCTTTGAAGTATAGCCATGTCTCCACAATAGCACATGGGCTTCCTCCAACGATTTCCACTGTCTGTTGAATCCCCATTTTCTGCATTTCTTTTGCTCAAAGAAGAAGAAGAACTACCCGATTTCATTTTCCCTAAACCCTAACTTTTACTTTGGAGAAAAATTGTAAGGATTGAAGATGATTTGAGTCTGCCCTAACAAAAATTGGGGGAAACGCGTCTGCAGAATGCACAAAGAAGGAAGAAGACGATAAACATAGTCCATGTCACCTGCCACGTAACAAAATATAAACAGACGTTTGACCAAACTAACGGCAGGACTAACTTGGCACGTTTTAAAAAGTTAAAGGACGAAATCGCCACTTTTTAAAGTTAAGGGACCAAATTGGACCCTGGTGTAAAGTTAAGGGACGAAAAAGATTATTTTGCCATATATATATATATATATATATATATATATATATATATATATATATATTCCTCTTTGGAGACTTGAAAATAACCATGGTACTACTTTTTTTTTATTGAAAAATAGTACTATAGTTTCAATCATAAATTATATGTTATTTTGTAATAATTTTTTTTATAAGTTGTAAATCATTTGAATATAAATTATGTTCTCTACTATTCATTCCTCTTTATGTTTCCTTTTTATTTTTAAATGTATATAAATTTTGTAAAGTAATAAATGATTTCTCTTTTACAAATAAAATTGGTTATATTTTTTAATTTATGTAAAATGATTTATAATTTACAATTAAAAATATATATAATTTTGTTTATTATATAACAGACAGAGGATAGTTTTAATTAATGAACATATTATTATTATTATTATTAGTACTATCTTCCTTATTTTATGAAAAATCTCATATCTGTATTTTTCTTCATATAAGACAAATTGTTCAAATTTAAGCCACTTGGCTGGCCAATAATGCACCCTTAATTCCTGCATGATATCAAGCAAATACTGGAATACATGGTGAATTCATGAAGATGAAGGTGTTTTGTTGAGTGCCTAATTGGTGTTTTATTTTAATTTTAATTTCTCTGAGAATATCTAAGCCAAATGCCGGCCAGAAAGAAATATTTTCATTCTGTAGACAACTATTTCTTTTTACTACTTATTAAAGGGTTAATAGTCATTTATTCCCCTGTAATAGAAGCGACTTTTGATTTACCCCCTTTAAACAAATAATTTTAAATTACTCTTTGAAATTTTAAAATTCTAAGTCTTTTGCCCCCTAGGTGGAAAAATTACTCCCTTTAAAAAAAAAATTATTTACCCCCTGGTTTTTACAGGCTTAGGAGTACCTAAAATTTCAGGGGATAATCCAAAATTATTTTTTTAAAGGGGGTAAATCAAAACTCGTCAATATTACAGGGATAAATGACTATTAACCCCTAATTAAACTACTTAATCTCTTAATCATTAAAAATTTTAACCCCTAATTAAACTACTTAATCTCTTAATCATTAAAAATTTTACAAGTTGGTAACAATTGAGAAGCAAACCAGATAATTAATTATAAATGAAAAGAAAATTAAGATTGAGTAGTAGTTAAGTTGGGGGTGGAAATTGGATGCATGCAGTTGTGAATTGGTGCAGCAAAATTTAATATTTGGTTGATTACGATGGCGTCTATTACAATAAATTAAAATTTGGTAACTAGTGAGCATAGTCAACTATATAGTTGAACCAATACTTAATTGAACATGCTTACATAAAGGAAATTTGTCAAAAGACTACGTCAATCTTTCTTAAGTTTACCGTATGGTTTTTTAGACACCGCGCGAAATTTTTTTTTGTTCTTTGATTTAGGAGGTATACATTCGAACGCACCATTTTTTTTAAAAAACGTTGATTTGTTCTGGATATGCAAATCCGAAATGTTTTCTCATGTGTACATCCAGGAGAAATTCTTATAACTTCGCGTCAGAGCCTTCTGAAAAGTTAAGAATGAGGAGGGAGAAATTCTTATAAGAATTTTTTTCGGATGTGCACATGAGAAAACATTCCGGATTTGCACATCCGAAACAAATCAACATTTTTTAAAAATGTTGGAAATTCACCACACCCTATGATGATTTCGCTTCAATCTTGATCTCAAGATTGATACCAACCCACACAATACGCAATGACAATGAAGAACAAATGAAGAACAAGAACAGCAAGAAAAGAAAACGAGAGAGAAGAGAAATATTTGGAGAAAAGAATGTTACCCACGAACTGTGGGATTTTGAATCTATTGCACTTTCACTTGCTACCCGCAAACTGTGAATACAATTGTTGTGTTTACAATGCAAGGGATACTCCCTTTATATAGATTTAGATTTACAAAGGCCCAAAAACTTTAAAGCCCAAAATATCAAATCTAATCTAAATCATATAAAATCTAATCTAATCAAAACAGAATCCAATCAAATCTAATCTAAGATGCATCTGTCGAAAGAATTCGACACTCCTAGGTAATTCGACACAGCTAGTTTCGACACACTATGAATTACAATTTAACACACCACCTAATTCATTGTGTCTAAACTATCTACATTCATCATAGTCCTTAGCTTCTTGAACACTTCGACCTGTACTCCCTTCGTTATGATATCTGCAATCTGATTCTCAGTTCTGCAGTGTTCCAAATTCATCTTTCCTTCTGCTACCTGCTCTCGAAGATAATGGAACCTCATTTCGATGTGCTTGCTTCGACCGTGAGCTATTGGATTCTTCGCCAAATTGATAGCTGACATGTTGTCGATCTTCATGGTAATTGCTCTATGATTCTTCCCTGTAATATCTTCGACCAAGTTCACCATCCAAGTTGCTTGACATGCACAAAGAGAAGCAGCTATGTATTCTGCTTCGCATGATGACAATGCCACTACTGGCTCCTTTCTCGAACTCCAAGCAACTGGTGCACCACCTAACATAAACACATATCCAGCTGTGGATTTTCTATCCTCAGCATCACTACACTAACTAGAGTCGGTGTATCCCACTAACTTGCATTCTTTCCCTTCATCAGCTGCAGGAAACAAAATGCCATAGTCGAGAGTCCCCTTCAGATACCTCAGTATCCTCTTCGTCGCTGTTAGGTGTGATACCTTTGGCTTCTGCATGAATCTACTTACCATACCCACACTGTATGCTAAGTCAGGCCTTGTGTGACAAAGGTATCTAAGTGACCCAATAAGTCTTCTATATTGGGTTGGGTCGACATCATCTTCGTCTGAGTCCTTCGACAGTTACAATCTGGTCTCAGCTGGAGTCGAAGTTGAGTTGCAATCTTGCATATCAAATCTCTTGAGTATTTCGCCTGCATATCTTCGTTGGTGCATCATAAAACCTCTACTTGTCTTGTAGAATTCGATGCCAAGGAAATATGAGAGATTTCCCAAGTCTGACATTTCAAACTCTTCACTCAGGTCATGTTTGAAATCTTCGATCTCCTTCTTGCAACTTCCTGCTATCAACAAATCATCGACATAGAGACATAGTATAAGCAATTCGTCATTGCTTCTTCTTACATATACTCCATGCTCAATTGTACACTTCACAAATTCCTTCTCCCTTAAGAAGCTGTCGATTTTCTTATTCCAAGCTCTTGGAGCTTGCTTAAGTCCATACAGGGCTTTATGCAGCCTGTACACCTTTCCTTCTTCGCCTCGTTTCACATACCCAGCTGGTTGTGCGACATAAACTTCTTCATCTAGGGGACCATTAAGGAATGCACACTTCACGTTCATCTGACATGTGTGCTAATTATTCATATTTGCTAGACCAACAACCAACCTGATTGTTTCGATCCTAGCAACAGGTGTGAACACTTCATCAAAGTCGATTCCTTCCTTCTGAAGAAATCCTTTCGCCACAAGTCTTGCCTTGTGTCGAGTTACTTCTCCTCTAGGATTCACTTTTACCTTGTAAACCCACTTCACATCAATTTCCTTCTTGCCTTGAGGCAATTCGACAAGTGACCAGGTGTTGTTGACTTCGATGGATTCTAACTCTTCATTCATTGTTTTCACCCACTTCGAATCTTTCAATGCCTCAGCTGCATTGACTGGTTCGACATCTGCGTAGAAAGCATAATGTATCAGCTCACCCTCTTCATCGACCACATCATCTGATGTAATTACACATTCTTGCAACCTTGCAGTCATGTGTCTTGTTCGTCGAGGTCTGCTTGAACCTGCTTCATCTGCAACTGGTTCCTGTCAAACTTCTCTTTCGACTTCAGTGGCTGGTTTTTCACAAGAGATTCTCACTGAATCCTTCTTGGCATTCTCAGTCCAATCCCATTCTTTAAGCTCATCTATGATCACGTCCCTGCTGATCACTACCTGCTTATTCACTGGGTCGAACAACATGTAACCTCCAGTAGAATAATATCCTATCAAGATCATCTGATTCGACTTGTCATCAAGCTTCCTTCTCAACTGATCTGGCATATGTCTATGTGCTATAGATCCAAACCCTTTCAAGTGACTGAGACTAGGCTTGTCACCAGACCAACATTCTTCGGGTGTGACTCCTTCAAGCTTCTTCGTCGGACATCTGTTCAAAAGATATGTTGCTGTCGAAACTGCTTCTCCCCATAATTCTTTGGGTAGATGCTTTCTGTTAATTCTTGTAGTTGGCTAGAATTTTGGTAAAACAATGTTGATGTCATGGTTGATGTTTCAACATGAGTTTTTAATAGCCTTGTTATGTTTAGTTAACATTCTGGTTATGTTAAGTTTTTAAGGGTTGCAGTTTTGTGCTGATGTCAAACCCGATGTCATAACATCAGATGACAGAACATCAGTTTAGTAAGTTTTAGGGCTGCGCATGTGCAAGTTTGTTAAGGATAAGATCTGATTGAGAGATTGCAGGAGAATATCATGGAATAGATATATTCTGTTACAATCAAATGTGGAGCAGATCTTGTTGCTATTTTCATGCAAATAGACATGGAGAATTGTTCCTATTTGTGTGGAGAAGATCTTGCCTATTTGTGTGGAGAAGATCTTGCATATTTGTGTGGAGAAGATCTTGCAGCTGAATTAAAAAGTGAAGATTTAAAAGATACATAATATCCTGGAAATATTATGTGGAGATGTTTTTAAGGCTAAAAGATATGAAGAATAATTAAGAGTTAATTATGAAGAGCTGATTGAAGATTTAATTGAAGATCTATTTTATAGCAGAATCTTTTGGAGATTTGTAGCAGAAGATTTACTGGGATTTGAAGGCCCATATCCAGTAGAAAAAAGGTTATAAATGGAATGCTTGTAATCTAGGTTTGGTACGGGTCCAAGATGTAGATCATTAGGGCTTTGTCGAAGTGAACCACTCGGGTCGTGAGATGGTCACGGTGTTATTACTCAGAAACCTGTAGGTAATGAGTTTGGTATTGTTCTTGGAGGAAGCTTTGAAGCAACTCCAAAGGGTGTCATTAAAGGGTGTCATGAAAGGGTGTCATGGAAGGGTGTCTTCTATGGTTGTACAGTTGTTGGTAATCAAGTTGTTGATGCAGTGACGGTGTAGTTGACTGCTAGACATCATTGTGATGATAGGAAGTGAGATGGAGTCTCTTACCTAGGGAGGACTTATGTAGAAGGGTCATTGGGTAGTGATTAGATTAGGTAGATTGTCAACTGGTCTGTTGAGTCTGTAATTTGATACTACTAATAGTGGACTTCCTTTCTGGCTTGGTATGCCCCCAGATGTAGGTTGTTGAACCAAACTGGGTGAACAATTCAGTGTGTTATTTACTGTTTCTATTATTGCCTTGTTCAGCAGATTGCGATGTTGTGACATTGCACAAAGACATCACACATCTGTACCAGAATTTCAATTGGTATCAAAGCAGGCATCCTGTCTGGTTCTGGATGAGATCTAGGGAAGATACTTTCTGGTTCATGAGCAAGGAAGATAGTTTTGATGAGTTATGGACTTGGTCAGTTCATATAGTTGTCTGTATGATCCCTTGAAGTGAAGAATGGACTATTCATGACAGGGTATGTATTAGACCTGTCTGTTGTTATCAGGAGAACTGCTGTTGTGAGTTTGATTTGTTGGCACTTGGTCTATGGTGATGGTGTGCAAGGTTTAGTGAGTAGTGCCTGAAGGTTGTTGAGGAGTTGTTGTGCGTTCCGCTGCTTGGTATCTGATGTAATCCTGGTTGGTTCTTGTATCTCTGGTGGTGAGATTTTAGGAAGGTATTCTCTTGGAAAGACATTAGGGTTTGGTCTCCTCAGCAGGATAGTCTATGTGTTGTAGTTTTTGCAAGACAGCTTCAACCGTTTGGTTAGAGATGCCAAAGATACTTGAGCATCATCGCATGTCCTTGTCATGGGAAAGAAGTGACCATAAGGTGAATGGATCTTTGAAGATTGAGAAGAATATATTCAGAACAGTGATTCCTTCTTTGTCATCTTTCTTGATGGTGAAAAAAGAGGGTAGAGCCAAAGCAAAAAGAGTATCACTGTCAAATCTTTCATGCGGGAGTGAAGATCTTGATCAGTCATCTCTTAAGCTTAGTTGTGGTTTCATCAAGAAAGAAGCTGAGCATACTATGTCAATTCTAATGTCTCGACATCGTGCTTCACATTAGCAGTTTATGGTAAATGCTGAGTCAAGGACCTATTAGATTGTAGCTGTTTTGAAGAATCACTGAAGCTATGAAGTTGAACATTTTTTTATGCTAGTTGAAGAGAAGGGAGAAGGCATCCAAGAGTTTGTGCAGTAGCAGGGAAATTCAGCCGGTGGTCAATTGGTGGTTGCTTGAGCTCTTTCAGTATTGTGCTTTGAAGAATTCAAAGTAGCAGGTAGTCGTTGGTATGGCAGTTATTACTCCTTGGTTAGAAGGTCTGAACCTTGTACTTATTAGAAGAAGCATCTGGAAGAGTGTGTTATGCAAGTTACTGCAACTTTGTAGGTCTATTTTTGGAAGAGTTTTGTGGTAGTCATGATGAGAAGATTCAGCAGATGGCAGTTACCTTGACTGGAGTTGAGTATTTATCTGCTTTTGAGGATGTGCTTGCAACTAATGACAAAATACATAGACGGGGGACTATGTACATGTCTGTTGCAGGACTGTTGAAGTGTTGAGAATATACTTTTCTCTGTGTGACTCTTTATTGGTGTTGTTGAAGACTTCATAATCTTGAGGGTTTCAGCTTGGATCAGTTTATCTAAGTGGTTGGGAGCATGGTGTTTGCTCTGGTTGTGAAGGTCGAGGATAAGTGGCAGTTATCTCTGGCTTTCTATTGACGGCTCTACTAAGGAAAGTGGCAGTCTTTGGTATTGCTATGAGGTAGTCTTGGATTACTTATTTTCTGAAGATTTATATGTGGTAGGATTGAAGTCTTTGGAGTTTCTGAGCAGGATGGAGGTTGTTTACTCAAACTTGATTGGTGAATCAAGTCTATGAGAGCATGGAAATCTGGTTCTGCAAAGGGAGGAGGTTCTTCTAAGTGGCAGAAGGAAGAGTTGAATTCTACAGCTGGATATGATAATGTTCTGACATCTAGCTTAACATCAGGAGTCTCAGCTGGTGATGTGGCACATCAGCTAATGATAGGGTGATCTACAGGAATGATAGAATGTTTCAAAAAGATCGTTCTCATGGCAGTTTGCGGGAGCTGCAGGAAGGAGAAGATGTTACATGACCATGGCTTAGGGAGTCTAAGTGTGTTTGCTTTTGAGCAAGTGGAACATGTGACTAGAAGATCAAGTTTCCTTTGTGGATCAAGATATCTTTGTGAGAGTTCTGACAAACGTGAGGATTCATGAATGAGGTGATTAAACTGTGGCATTTGGTTGATCTCAGAAGTGGATAATCAGAGTGTGGCAGCTGGTTATTATTGAGGATGGTCTTGGAACAAGTTACTCTTGGGCAGAAGGGTGATGAGTTGAAGACTCAAGGAGATTATTCTTCTTGAAGGTGGATAAGAGTTTAATTCTCTAGCTCCTTGGATTACTATGCATAGTAAGTCCAGTTGGTGGAGCATATCAAGAATCATGGTGATGATATCTTGGTGTGTGGCAAATGTTCTAACTTGTGTTGGGACATTATCTGGTTGAATATCCTTGGTTAAGGATGATTTTGTTCTGGTTCTGGAGGTTGGTGCATAAATTATGCCTAAGGAGCGTCTACATAGTCATACGGGAGAATGATGAAGTAGAAGGTCTGCCTTGGATGGGGAATGTAGAGAAGACTGAAGTAGATTAGGTATTGATTGCTTGGAAATCTGAAGATGAAGAGTATGATAGGGAATGACTGCTTTTGGAGAGTTGGGGGATCTATGTGACTTTGATCCTTATCTAACAGTTTGTTTGAAGGAGGATGGTGATTCTTATGTTCCTCACGAATAGCCTAATGGTAACTTCATGTGGAGATGGATGCTTAAGCATTATTGTCAGAAGAGGTGTTTCTGACTATTTGGATTAGAATGTGGAGATTCTGAGCTGGGTTGTAGTAGTATGTTCTGGAAAAGCATGACTACTAATTTTTGAATGTAATGATGGCAGAGGAATTGTGTCATATGATGTGATCTAATCAGAAAGTTTTTTTAAAGAGCTGTTCTTTTTGTGCTACAAGTGTCTCTTGAAGAAATTAGATCTCAGTAAAGCTGATAATTTGTGGAGTCTGTGAGCAGTGTCATACCAGTCAGGATAATTGAATGTGTTCTCCAAGAGTGAAAGTACAATATGTGAAAGTGCTCAGCAAGTGTGCTCAAATGTTCATCTCCATCTAGAGCTTTAGTTAACCATGACAGGGAGAGTAATTGTCTATGGATTCTGCAGCAAAGGTGCATATATTGTGAAGCTTGCATGCTGATCAAGCTTGTGGAGATTGGTTGCCTCTTGTGAGGAGATAATGTCAGATAACATGTTATGACATCAGGCTGTT
This sequence comes from Lathyrus tuberosus, assembly GCA_022829125.1. Lineage (NCBI taxonomy): Eukaryota > Viridiplantae > Streptophyta > Magnoliopsida > Fabales > Fabaceae > Lathyrus > Lathyrus tuberosus. The sequence continues at coordinate 6,570,506 of JALAZF010000196.1, read as the reverse complement.
GGATGACATGTTGGTGTGGACATGAATGGTTTTAGCCATGTGAAGCTAATTGTTTGAATCATATGCGCACATGCTTCTGTGGAGGAGTCTGAAGGACGATTTTATTTGTGCAGATTTTGGAATTACTTTGTGAGGGTCTCTGTTGATGGGAGATGTCACACTTGTCTTGGTGTGTGAGTTCAGTGGAAGGCATTGTGTGTGTGATTCATAACTTGTGGATGATTGTGTGAAGCATTCCTGACTGGATGAATGAAGACTATGACTGGATTTTTTCAAATGTTGTGATCAAGGAGTTCATTGTGATCATTCCTGTGGATATTACAGAGAGAAGTTAATCAACTTGGCACGATGTGAGTTTTGGAGCTTGAGAAGATAACAAACCAAGAGGGAATCATGTGAGTTCTGGTATGTGGATTGTTTGAGGATTAAGCATTAAGTGAATGCGTTCAGCAGGTGTGTTGAGGGTGCGCTCTTGAAGACATGAAGATGAGTCTTATGTTTTCCATTCATTTAAGGTGTTCTTCTTGCAAAGGAGCACTGGTTATCTTCGATAGGGAGAGAATGTACAGTAGTAGCTGCTGAGTCTGGGTTTTGTTCTGATTCAGAGTTTGCCTTTGGAATTTTTGTGTGCTTGCTGCTATGTTCAGAGTTTGTCCAATTATGGCTAAAAAGGGGGAGAGTTAGCCTAGTGGTTGCCAAGGTGTGGTTGTGAAGCCTTTTCTGATATGGTACAGCGGTTGAGGGGGAGAGTGTTTGAACAGATATGAGCTGGTTCTTGGTTTGAGGGGGAGTTTGCCCTATGCTGATGTGAAAGTGTTCGTTTCTGCTGTAAGTTGGTCTGATGTAGGCTGAAATTGTTTTAGCTAAAATTAGCCAATGTTGATGTCATGGTTGATGTTTCAACATGAGTTTTTAACAGCCTTGTTATGTTTAGTTAACATTCTGGTTATGTTAAGTTTTTAAGGGTTGCAGTTTTGTGCTGATGTCAAACCCAATGTCATAACATCAGATGACAGAACATCAGTTTGGTAAGTTTTAGGGTTGCGCATGTGCAAGTTTGTTAAGGATAAGATCTGATTGAGAGATTGCAGAAGAATATCATGGAATAGATATATTCTGTTACAATCAAATGTGGAGCAGATCTTGTTGCTATTTTCATGCAAATAGACATGGAGAATTGTTCCTATTTGTGTGGAGAAGATCTTGCCTATTTGTGTGGAGAAGATCTTGCCTATTTGTGTGGAGAAGATCTTGCAGCTGAATTAAAAAGTGAAGATTTAAAAGATACATAATATCCTGGAAATATTATGTGGAGATGTTTTTAAGGCTAAAAGATATGAAGAATAATTAAGAGTTAATTATGAAGAGCTGATTGAAGATTTAATTGAAGATCTATTTTATAGAAGAATCTTTTGGAGATTTGTAGCAGAAGATTTACTGGGATTTGAAGGCCCATATCCAGTAGGAAAAAGGTTATAAATATAATGCTTGTAATCTAGGCTTGGTACGGGTCCAAGATGTAGATCATTAGGGCTTTGTCGAAGTGAACCACTCGGGTTGTGAGATGGTCACGGTGTTATTACTCAGAAACCGGTAGGTAATGAGTTTGGTATTGTTCTTGGAGGAAGCTTTGAAGCAACTCCAAAGGGTGTCATGAAAGGGTGTCATGGAAGGGTGTCTTCTATGGTTGTACAGTTGTTGGTAATCAATTTGTTGATGCAGTGACAGTGTAGTTGACTGTTAGACATCATTGTGATGATAGAAAGTGAGATGGAGTCTCTTACCTAGGAAGGACTTAGGTAGAAGGGTCATTGGGTAGTGATTAGATTAGGTAGATTGTCAACTGGTCTGTTGAGTCTGTAATTTAATACTACTAATAGTGGACTTCCTTCCTGGCTTGGTATGCCCCCAGATGTAGGTTGTTGAACCGAACTGGGTGAACAATTCAGTGTGTTATTTACTGTTTCTATTGTTGCCTTGTTCAGCAGATTGCGATGTTGTGACATTGCACAAAGACATCACACATCTGTACCAGAATTTCACTTTCCATTCAACATACTTCTTACCATGTTCATGATGGTTCTGTTCTTGCATTCTGCAATCCCATTCTGTTGTGGAGTGTAGGGTGGCACCACCTCATGCATAATCCCTTCTTTTCTACACAATGCATCGAACTCTTTCGACACATATTCTCCACCACCATCAGTTCTCAGAGTTTTCAACCTTCGACCACTCTGTCTTTCGACCATGGATTTGAATCTGACAAATACCTCAAACACATCACTTTTCTTCTTGATGAGGTAGGTCCATAACTTTCGACTGAAATCATCTATAAACGTGACAAAATATCTGTTGCCACCAATCGAATCCACCTGGATTGGACCACATACATCAGAGTATATGACTTCAAGAATTGCCTTCGACTTCCTTCCTGCATCCTTGCTGAAGCTATTCTTATGTTGTTTCGACTGAACACACTCTTCACAGACTTCACTTGGAATGTCGATTTCTGGTAATCCTGAAACCATATTTCTTCTCTTCACTCATCTCTGCTGGCTGCTGTTGCTAGACACTTGTGCTCCATCACATTGAGTTCAATCTTGAAGGTCCTATTCTGAGACATTGGAGCCTTCAAGATCAACCTACCACCTGCGTCGAGAACTCTCATCATCTTGTCTTCGACAACTACCTTGTAGTTCTTTTCGACTAGCTGCCCTATACTGAGCAAATTACTCTTCATGCCTGGTATGTATAACACATTGGAAATTGTTGACCTTTTGCCATCTTTCCTCATAATCAGGACATAACCAACACCTTCAGCTGCTAGAGTGTTGTCATTTGCAAACTTCACTGTGTTCTTCCACGAGGGCTTCATGTTGACAAACCAATCTTTCCTTCCAGTCATGTGTGATGAGCATCCTGAGTCCAAGTACCACTGGTCTTGGAATCTCTCTTCATCTTTCGTTGTGACCATCAGCAACGTCTCTTCTTCTTCATACTTCGCCAGATTTGTATCAGTTTCTTGATTTTTCTTCTTTTCTGGACAGTTACTAACATAATGGCCATACTTCTGACAATTGAAACATTGAATGTGACTTTTGTCTGGATTTTGACCACCACATCTTCCTCTACATGCAACACCACCTCTTTGGTTGCTTTGGTTCCAAGGTTTCTTCTGAGTCGAATTACTGCCTCCTCTATCTTTGTTGCCATTCACATTTCCTTTGCCTTTCCTTTCCTTTTCTGACTGCACCTGCAAAGCCATATCACTTTTCGATTTTCCTACAGCTCTCTCAGCCATCCTTTGTTCATGAGACTCAAGCGTCCCTTGAAGCTCTTCCTTCGTCAATACTGACAAGTCTTTCGACTCTTCTATGGCTACTACCACGTGGTCGAACTTAGGAGCCAACGATCTCAAAATCTTTGAGACTACTGCTTTCGTCGTCAGCATTTCTCCACATACTTTGATTTGATTCACCAGTTTTGTAACTCTGGTGAAGAAATCTGTAATACTTTCATTGTCTTCCATATGAAGCAACTCATAGGTTCTCTTGTGAGTTTGTAACCTCACCTCTTTCACCTTTTTTGCGCCTCCAAACGACTTTTCAAGAATCTCCCATGCTTCCTTTGCTGATTCTGCATCGCTAACTTTTTCAAAGTTATCTGGATCAACACATTGATGGATTATAAACATCGCTTTATAATCTTTCTTCTTCAAATCTTTGAGTGCAACCTTTTCTTGATCCGTCGCGTTTTCCCGAAGCGGTGTTACTCCTTCCTTCACAAGATCCCACAGATCTTGATAACAGAAAACCACCTTGACCTGCTTGCACCAATTCTCATAATTATCTTTCTTGAGAATTAGTAGGGTCGCCGGAAAGTGTCCATTTGAATGATTCATAGCCATCACGATTTTCCTCCTTGAATCCCAACCGGAGCTCTAGATACCAGATGTTGGAAATTCACCACACCCTATGATGATTTCGCTTTAATCTTGATCTCAAGATTGATCACTAACCCACACAATACGCAATGACAATGAAGAACAAATGAAGAACAAGAACAGCAAGAAAAGAAAACGAGAGAGAAGAGAAATATTTGGAGAAAAGAATGTTACCCACGAACTGTGGGATTTTGAATCTATTGCACTTTCACTTGCTACCCGCAAACTGTGAATACAATTGTTGTGTTTACAATGCAAGGGATACTCCCTTTATATAGATTTAGATTTACAAAGGCCCAAAAACTTTAAAGCCCAAAATATCAAATCTAATCTAAATCATATAAAATCTAATCTAATCAAAACAGAATCCAATCAAATCTAATCTAAGATGCATCTGTCGAAACAATTCGACACTCCTAGGTAATTCGACACTTGCTAGTTTCGACACACTATGAATTACAATTTAACAAAAAAAAATAGTGCGTCCAGATGTGCACATCCGAAATCAAAGGACATAAAAAAATTTCGCGCGATGCATAAGAAAGTCACGTGGTGTTTTAAAAAATCCTCAAAATTTATGGGGGCAGGCTTTTCCAAACTTTGTCCAGAGAAAAAAAAATTAGCATTATCGAAATAAGGTAAATTAGCTCCCTTTTGACTGTACTTGCATCCGGATATATATATATATATATCCTGCCCAATATTTAACACGGTTTAAGCGGATCACGAATTAGTTCAGTGGACTGATTTTTTTTAAATCCATCAACATATTTTGAACTCTTTTTTAAAAACTAAAATTTTTTTTATTCTTCTCACAAAATCATATAATTAATTATGTGCCAAACTCAGGTTGGACCGTAACTATTCATGATTTAACTAAGACTCATTCAATACTTACAACTTGCTTTTAACTATTATTATTAATATATCTAATCTCCTGCAAATTGATGTTGGGGGAGTTTTTCCTAGGGAACATTGATACATAGTGTAAGACTATACATTTTTGTGAGAGACACACCACTTGTCCACCTAAAACCTTAAGGTGATAGGTGAGTGGGTTCTCCCACTTATAAATGCTCAAGTCACCACATTCCTATCTAATGTGAGACTATTTTTCCACTTACTCACACTTGTTTATATTATTCCAACACTCACCCTCAAGTGTGAGTCCACAATGTTCCCTTTTTTTATACTTGTACCGCCGTTGACACGTTTTTTCAAGGGCCTTTCAAGGGCATTTCGATACACCTCTTCTTGGGCGTTGATTTCAACGGAACACCACTTCCTGGGCATTTCGATACAAGTAAGTCGGTCCCTTTACGAACCAAAGGCTCATGATGCCATTTGTTGGGGGAGTTTACTAGGGAACATTGATACATAGTGTAGGACTAGGCACCTTTGTGAGAGAAAAATGGTATCAAAGATGGACAAGTGGTGTGTCTCTCACAAAGATGCCTAGTCCTACACTATGTATCAATGTTCCCTAGGAAAAACTCCCCCCAACAAATGGTATCAAAGCCTGGTTCGTAAAGGGACCGACTTACTTGTATCGAAATGCCCAGGAAGTGGTGTTCCGTTGAAATTGACGCCCAAGAAGAGGTGTATCGAAATACCCTTGAAAGGCCCTTGAAAAAAGGTGTCAACGGTGGTACAAGTATAAAAAAGGGGAACATTGTGGACTCACACTTGAGGGAGAGTGTTGGAATAATATAAGCAAGTGTGAGTAAGTGGAAAAATAGTCTCACATTGGATAGGAATGTGGTGACTTGAGCATTTATAAGTGGGAGAAACCAATCACCTATCACCTTAAGGTTTTAGGTGGACAAGTGGTGTCTCTCAATAGATACTAGCTAGAATGCCTCCCGCACAATACAAACATAAAATCTTTCTTTCGAAGCAACGGTCTTTTGCCACACTATACATGCATAAAATCTTTCTGTACAATTATTACATTTCCTAATATGTGTAAAAAATCAAAAACAAATTATAATAAAAAATGGAAGAAATATATATATATATATATATATATATATATGCAAAATAACTTTTTCTGTTCCTTAACTTTGCCCCAGGGTCCAGTTTGGTCCATTAACTTTAAAAAGTGCCTAGTTCGTCCCTTAACTTTTAAAATTGTGTCACGTTTATCCTTCTGTCCGGTTTCGTTAGTCAAAGGTTGAAATCACATGCCACGTATTTCCAGGTGGACTTTCTGTGGTTGACGTGGAAATGAGGATGTGTTAAAACAAATTGAAGTAGCTTTTCATTAACCAGAACATCAAAAAGGTTAAAACAAATTAGTGAAACTCAACGAAGCTCTGCTAGGGAAAACGCAAAGGGATTAAAGTAGACACGAAGGATTGTTGCAGACGCGAAGGATTGAAGACGACTCAAGAAATGTTTATCAAAAGGTTAGTTCATTTCTTTCTGATTTAGGTTTTTACGAAAATTTAGGGTTTATGTTCAGATTTAGGGTTTATGTAAAATTGATAGGGTAAACTCTAATTATTTAGATAATGTGATTAGGTGTCATGGATGCATTCATTAATCTCAAAATTCATCATAGTTGTGAATTCACTGAAGAGGATCTTAGTGTATATGAGAATGGAGTAGTAGATGATTTGAGAGTAGATGTAGACAAATGGAGTTATTTTGAGCTAGTTGGTGTATTGAAAGACTTGGGTTATAGGGAGTTTGAAACAATCTATTACAAGGACCCTCAATTTGGTATGAATGCACTTGTTGATGACAAGGGTGCTTTAGAAATCGCAGATCTGTATAGGGTTCACCAAAGTGTTGATATTTACATTCAACACACATTGTCTCAACCTGACTACTGTGGTGTTGTTGTTGACAATGTTGATGAGGGCCCTACTAAAATTGTAGATGAGGTGGAGGATTTACTTAGTCAACTGGTTGATGAAGTTGTTGGAGTTGAACAAACCACTGTTGTGATGGAGGAAGGTGATGTTGGAGTTGGTCAAGCCACTGCTGGGTTGGATGAAGGTAATGCTGGTGTAGATGATGTTAATCCTGCAGTGAATGAGGGTATTGTTGGAGTTGAGGAAATAAATGTTGGAGTTGAACAAGTTAATGTTGAGGAACTTAATGTTGGAGTTGAACAAGTTAAACCTGGAGTTGAGGAAAATAATGTTGGATTTGAACAAGGTAAAGTTGGTGTAGATGATGATGGCTTAAGTTCTGATGATAGTGAAGATGAGGACTACAAGTATGATAGTGCACAAGAAGTGGCTTTTGAGGATGAGTCTGATGGGTATGATGAGATTGAGGAGGATGAACTCGATACCCTAATTGGTGTTGAAAGTGATGGTAATGGAAAAGTCCAAAAACTTAATGGGAAGTCTGGAGAAGATAAAGGGAGTGACAATGATAGTGAGGACATGCAAAGTGACTGTGACAGTGATGATAGGCGTGGAGTTCCAAGAAAAAACATCCAATTTTTAGACATCCAAAAGACATGTCAGATTACAAGTGGGATATGGGAGTGTATTTTAGTTCAAAGGGTGATTTTAAGGAAGCAATAACATCTTATGCTGTGCAAAATGGTAGAGACCTAAGGTTTGTAAAGAATGACAGAGTTAGGGTAAGAGTTAAATGTAAGGTTGGTTGTGAGTGGGAGGCATATTGTAGCAAGTTGTCAAATGAAGACACTTGGCAACTCAGGAAGGTGATTGACAAACACAGTTGTAGTAGGGAGTATAATGTCAAACTAATGAGTACAAAATGGTTGAGTAAAAGAATTCAGAATAGTTTGAAAAACAATCCAAGGTTGAGCATAAAGGATATCAAAGAGAAGGCACAAAAAAATGGAATGTTGGGGTGAATAAAACAAAAGCAATAAGAGCAAGATATGCAGCAAGAGATTATGTTGATGGTTCTTTTTTGGGAGATTTCACAAGGGTCTATGACTACTGTCATGAACTGTTAAGAGCCAATCCAGGGTCAACTGTTAAGATCAATGTGGATCTTGTACCAGAAGGTGTTAAGGATCACAGACCGTATTTTAGAAGGCTCTACATATGCTATGCTGCATGTAAGGAAAACTTTAAGTTATGCAGGCATGTAATAGGTCTAGATGGGTGTTTTCTCAAGGGGTTGTGTGGAGGGCAGATTCTGGCTGCTATAGGGAAGGATCCTAATGACCAGATGCTTCCCATAGCATATGCAGTTGTGAAGGGTGAAAACAAGGATAGCTGGACTTGGTTTTTAGAGCTATTAATTGATGACCTTGGAGGCAAAGAGCTATGCATGACTTACACCTTTATCTCAGACCAACAAAAGGCAAGTTTTTCATTTATTCTTATGCTCTTATGTTTGTCATACCCCAAATTTTGACCACCAAGATTTCCCATCATTGTGCAAATCATTGCCACAATATGGATGTGCCATCATGCCTCATCAATCTCCTCAAGGATTCTTAAGCATTCACTACAACCAAGAATTAGTGTTTTGAGCCATCTCAGAGCACTTAGACAAAGGATCAATCAAGAAATGACATGATTTTTAACTTGTCTAACCTCTCAAACACCCATAAAGAATTAAGAGGTCTCCCACATCAAGAATCAAGCACAAAATTGCAACATTCCAAGTGGATCAAGCCTCAAGATCGCCAGTGTCACCAAATTAGGGTTTTGGTCGACCAAGGCCTCCAGATGAAATTTTTTCTCTGGGCATGAGCCAATACTTCAAAGCATAACCCAATATACTCCAAGGAACCTTATGAGTCCCATCATCAAGTCAAAATAGTCTCAAGGGGTGCATTCATAAAAAATCAGGAATTAGGGTTTCTTGACCTAATTCACCCCTAAGTTGACTTTTGGAGCAAAGCATAAGTCAAGACCTCAAGACATGATTTTATGGCCTCAAATACAGTACATTGATCCATTTACAACAATGGATTGATCCAAGAAGCTTGATTCACAAGTTTCAAATTCATCTGGACCACAATTAGGGTTTTGAAGAAAAAGTCAATTGTATCTTTGACTTTTGAACAAGACATGTTCCCAAACCTTGGGACATAATTTAATACACCCTAAAACACCTATGGAATCCATCCATTAGGTTTGAATTAGGTCAAGCACTTGATTGCACAAAGGATCACACAGTTTGGATTTCATCTGACAAAAAGTCAACTGTGCCTAAAATCAAGTTTGACTTTTTGGAATTTTTCACAAATATGGCTCCCCTAAGTCAAAAACAATGTTAATGTATGATTTTGATCATCATTCATCAAGAAAAATCAAGAAAAGTGAGGTAACTTGCAAAAGGGGCAACCTTAGAAAACTTAAAATTTTCTAAGTTATGGAACAAAAGTGGTTTTTACCCAACTTTGCAAGGTCATAACTCCCAAACTCTAAGGCCTTTTTCTTCCATCCAAAGCTCAAATGAAATTTCACATGACATACTTCAAAAGTGTCAACTACAAAAGATTCCAAATCCTCATGGATTTTGAGTTATGGATTGATCAAAATCACAAAAAGTGAAAATGACCACTTTTTCCAACACTTAGTGAAATTTTCAACAAGTCAGAATCTGTTTCACTTTTTCCAAACTTTGAGGTCATTTTTCATCATGATCCAAGTTGAACTAGGTCCATTTGTGAACATTAAAGTTAAAGTGTGTCATGAAAGCTTTCCAAAGAATACAAGAACTCCCATTGATTCAACTTAGTCAAGGAGTTATGAACCTCACAACATGCCTTGCTCAAACTGATTTTCAAGGCAGATTTGGTGCATTTATTGTGCCACACGATTTCCATTTCAAATTCTGTCATCTTGCAAGCTTTGTCCTCTTCCAAGATCAGAAGGAATCTTGATGACTCACCTGATATTTTCAAGCTTGGACCCCAAGTTAAGGTATCTCATCATTTGGCATGTGATTGTAGCGAGCGATTTTGGGACGTGGTTCTTAAGCACTGTCGCTCTGGGGTACTACAGGTCGATTCATTTTTTATCCTATTAAAGCTGATGAAGGAAGGGAAATAGATGTCTCCAATTAACCCTGCTTGCATACTGAGTTTAAACAGCTGACTGTTAATTTACAGATGCGATCAATGTGGGGGGGGGCCTCTCTTAGGTTATTTTTATTTGAGTTTAGACTTTTGGTGGGGAATACGGATTCAGATGTTTTGATCGATATGTGAGGATTTGGGACCTGAGGTTTTTGATGTGGTGTGCTCGCTAAGATTTTTGCACTCTTATGCCTACGTATTCCCGAGATAGGGAAATCAGAGCGTTCGTAGTTCCTCCTATTCTATGGGAGGAAATGGGTGTTTTGGTGTCTTGTTCAAAGCCCAAGACGTGAAGCGAAAGGTGATCTATATCTTGTTCAAAGCCCAAGATGTGAAGCTGAAGGTGGTTTGTATCTTGTTCAAAGCCCAAGATGTGAAGCTGAAGGGTCTATTTGTATCTTGTTCGAAGCCCAAGATGTGAAGCTAAAAGGGTGTTGACTTTAGAGAGAATTTGTCATCTCTAAAAGGGGGTCTGTTTGTCACAACTGATGGGTGACTGATTATAAAGGAGAATTACTTTAACTGGGATATGTGAATCCAGCAATGCCATAATTTCCTTTATAGGGGATTTTCAACCTGAAGGAGAAGACTTTAACTCAGTTTAGAGCAATGTCATCTTTCCTTAGGAATTTCTCATGCTAAAAGAGGGACAATGGCATGAATGTAAATAATCCAGAGGCTTGCCGCTTACAGCAATTAGATAGGGGAAAATGAGTTGTTGATGTTTGTATACTGTGAACGAGGCACAGATTTTGATGCTAAAAGGTTGATTGACTCAACCGGGGTTTCCTTATACAAAGCCTAAGAGGAGGCTATTGGCCCAACAAAAAGGTGTTTTTATGTGTCTTGTTCGAAGCCCGAGACGGAGGCTAAAGGTTTGACTCAACAAAAGAGTCTTTTATACTCAACAAGAGAGTGATTTGTATCTCGTACGAAGCCCGAGATGGAGGCTGAAAGTGATTGACTCAATAAGAGAGTCTTTTATACTCAACAAGAGAGTGATTTTCTATCTCGTACGAAGCCCGAGATGGAGGCTGAAGGTGTTTGACTCAATTAGAGAGTCTTTTATACTCAACAAGAGAGTGTTTTATATCTCGTACGAAGCCCGAGATGGAGGCTGAAAATTTTTGCTCTGCTGGGGAGAATCATTGTATAAAGCCCAAGAAGAGGCTAGGGTTACTGTTTCAGTTGAGTGACAAGTCCAGTATGTTGGTTAAAAGAGAAAATCAGTTCTTATATGGGTAATGTTTGTACTCATGGATTTGATCTGAGGACCGAGATTATTTCCTGTTCTTTAAGGAAACGGGGAATCCGAAGGGTATTGAGACTGCCCAAGTCTACGGGTGCTTTTTTACTATTTTTGAAAGGAACTTGAGAATGTCTTCGAGACTCAAGGAGATTAGACTGTCCAAGTCTAGAGTTTTTTCTTTTGTGCTATGCTTAAGAGAGATCAAGAGACAGTACGTTCGCCGTAGGAAGATCTAGACTCTTTGAAAGACTGTTATATTAAGATGACTAATTTCTGTTCCTATACCTTTAAGAGGTCGTCGGGACAATTTGTACGAAGCCCAAGAGGAGGCGAGAAAACTTTTAAGAAGCCAAAGGGACAATTTGTACGAAGTCCAAGAGGAGGTTGTCTTCCCGGAGGAAGAATCATTATACGAAGCCTAAGAGGAGGCTGTGAAAACTTCTAAGAAGTCGACGGGTCCTTGTACAACGCCCAAGAGGAGGCGGGGATGCTTTTAGGAAGCCTGTGGGTCTTTGCACTAAGCCCAAGAGGAGGCTGATGAACAGTTCCAGAAGGGGTTTCACTTGGATTATTGGCCTTCTGTATATGAATTGTTCAAGGGGGAGATTTCTTAGATCTAGTTATCTAGAATTATTGTAAAAGAAACTTCTCATGGTTTAGGTTATGTTGAAATATCCGGGAGAACGTCGGAGGTAAGGAGACGAGGTTTTTTCTAGTTCTAGACGTAGTTTCCGGGGAAACTCTAAATATCTATACAAGTATTACACAGTCAATATGAGTTTATGAAAGAAGACTTACAGTGAAACAACCCCACAATACAGTTATATACATATGAAAGCGGTAAATGAAAGCGGGTAAACACTTACTCAGTTGTAGAGCTTCCATACTGTTTTGTTAGTTTGTTTAACAAAGAAAGCTTTGATAACAAAATATAAAATCAAAGGAGAAAGTGCTTTGAAAAGATTTTTGGGGCTTACAGCTCAAGGAGAGGCACAGGGTTTTATCAGTGATTGCACTGTCGTTTTGTACAGGGACTTATACAAGTGACTGAGGCCCAAGAAAGGTTTTTTGTACAAAGGGGATGGGTCTTACACTCTATTAGAGGCCCAAAGGTGATTTTGAATGGGTCTTATAGCTCGAGGAGAGGCCCAGATGGTTTGTTTTAAATGGGCGATGATCGCGCCGAACTTTTGAAATAGAACGGGACTTATACAACATTTGAGGCCCAAGAAAGGTTTGTACTTACAAAGTATTGGGTCTTACACTCTATTAGAGGCACAAAGATTTATTTTTGTACAAGTGATGGGGCTTACAGCTCAAGGAGAGGCCCAGGGTTTTTGTTTTGAAATGGCGATCGCGCCGAGATTTTTGAAAACGCAGTGGGTCTTATACAATGACTGAGGCCCAAAAATATTTTGGTTTTCAAAGGGGTTGGGTCTTACACTCTAATAGAGGCCCAAAGATTTATTTTTGTGAAAATCAAGGAAACCCTAAATTTGTTTTCTTTTAAAAGTAAATATTTAAAGAAAATCAAATAAAAATGATAAAAATACCAAATAAGTTTGAATAAACCACTTGTTATTTTTGTTGAGGGTTTGAAAAATGAGGGTTTTATCACAAGATGGATTAAAACTCATCTAGTTTTGATTTTCAAGATGAATATTCATTTTAAAATGTTTAAAAAACAATAAAATGAATTTATTCACAAAAATACTAATTATATTAAATAAATAATATAAATCTATTTTTTTGTGGAATAAAATATTTCAACATTTTTGTGATTTTTTTCAAAAAGAACCAATAAAAAATAATTAAAATTGAGGGAGTTATTAATTTTCCAATTAATTAACAAAACATGAAAATATTGGAAAAAATAGCAAAATGTGAGAAAACACAAAATGGCATGGGTGGGGTTTGAACCCATGACCTCAAGGTTATAGGGCGCGCACCTTACCTTTGGGGTGGTGATACATCTGTTGATTAAAACAAACCAATAAATATACAAGGCTTGCCTTGTTTTCTAGGCCTGGCCAAGGCAAGGCAAGGCTAGTTTTGGCAAGAAACAGGAAGGTCCATAACTTTCTCATTTCTCCATGGTTGGGGACAAAATTTATATGCATCTGGCCTAGAATTTCACAAGGAATCCAATAGTGGTGGTATTTTTTCCAGATCATGCTCCCTCCTCAAAATCCGATAGTGGTTTTGAAATAGACCATACTTTGCATTTTCTGTGCTACATCTTGGTACAGGTATGAATTACATGGTAAATTGATGCAAACACAACACATATAACATGTTGAAGAGATGTATGATCAGTGGACTTCAAAGTAATGCATATCTTGGAAAGTTCAAGTCATGATGCTTACCTTTTTTTGAGCTTTTGGAGTTTTTTGTGCAATCTGCCAAGTTCCTTCTTCCAGAAATGGTTTGATGCTTTAAACACTCTCAAATGATCCCTTAGAAGCTTTTAGGATGATTTGAATCAGCTGGAACCTGCAAAAACACAAACTGGCCCTTTCTTGCAAAAGGGGTTAAAATGGCCAAAATAACAACTCTCTCAAATGGTGTTCCAGATGTGTGGCACCATTTGGGACAATTCAAGGATGATATTTGGAGTGTGTTTGAGGTTTTATCTGGTTTGGAATGTGACTGAATCAAGACATGGCTTGAAAAATGCACAAAAGTCCTATTTTGAGGTTTTGAGATGTGACTTTGAGATTTAAGGATTACAGGTCACTTGTGTGAGTTTGGACAGCTTAGATATGACCTATTGGATGTGTTTGGATCATGATCTGTGATGGAAATGCTCTCTAACTCAAAAACTCAGAGTTACCTTGCTAAATAAGGTATTTTTGCCTAGAGAAAGTGATTTTGAGGAAAGCATCTGTTTGATGGCTTTGGTGTACTCAAACTCAGTACAAATGAGCTCTATTTATAGTAGAGCAAGTTTGTTTTGGGATCAATTGTGATTGGCAATTGCTGCAGAGGTTTGGCCAATGTTGATCAATGAGAATCCAAGTCTCCTCTAGCCATTGACTAGAGGTTAGAGCACAGAGTTGTGGTTCCTTAGTTTTTGGATGAATCTTGACTGAATTCAGTTGGAGGAAGCTCAGTTCATGCCACCTCTAAGCATCCATTAAATGCCCCAATCCAAAATTAGAGTCTTGTCCCTGTTTTAGGGATTTCTAGGTTTAGCATGCTACTTCTTGTTCCAAAGACTTTGGAGGCTTGGATCAGTGTTTGTTCCCTTTAGATTTGATCCTCAGATGTGTCCAAAGTGATGACAAGGCTTGGAATTATCTGATTTTGCCAAATCGAGCAAAAGTGCAAAATTCTGCCTAGCCTTGGCAGTTTTCAGCAAGGCATATTGTCATTGTCATATCTCATGGCCCAAGTGGAATTTGATGGAGTTCTTGGCCATTTTTGAAAGCCCTCATATGGTACAATAAATGTTTGATCACAATTGGTTTTGATACTTTTTGGATCCAAGTGAAAAATGCCTCTACATTTGGAAAAAAGTGAAGGCAGATTCTGACTTAATGAAAATTTCACTTAGTGTTGGAAAAAAGTGACATTTTCACTTTTTGTGATTTTGATCATTCCATAACTCAAAATCCATGATGAATTGGAATGAGTTCAGTTTGAAGCTTTTGTAGAGGGTAATGAGAGCTACAAATCCAGCTTTGGATGAGGGAAAATGGCCTTGTGGTTTAAGAGTTATGATCCTCCGAAGTTGGTACCCTAGCCACTTTATTCCATAACTTAGAAAAATTTCTAAGTTTTTAGGGTTACCCCTTTTACAAGTTATCCCACTTTTCTTGATTTTTATTGATGAATGATTATTCCAATCATACATTAACATCATTTTAGGGTCAAAGAACCATAATTATGAAAAATCTCAAAAAGTCAAAGTTTGACTTTTGTGCATAGCTGACTTTTTGTCAGATGAATTCCAAATTGTGCGGTCCTCTATGAAATCAAGTCCTTGACCTAAATCAAACTTGATGGATTGATTTCATAGGTGTTATAGGGTGTATTGGATCATGTCCTAGGGTTTGGGAGCATGTCCTGGTCAAAAGTCAAAGCTACAGTTGACTTTCCCGTGAAACCCTAACTGTGGTTCAGATGAAATTGAAACTTGTTGATCAAGCTTCCTGGATCAATCCATTGTTGCAAATGGATCAATGTGGTATATTGGAGACCCTCAAATCTTCCCCTGAGGTCTTGGCTCATGATTTGTCCCAAAAGTCAACTTAGGGGTGAATTAGGTCAAGAAACCCTAATTCCTGATTTTTTTTTTATGAATGCATCCCCTGAGGCTAAATTGACTTGATGATTGGGTTTATGAGATCCCTTGGAGCATCATAGGGTATGATTAGAAGCATTGGCTCATGTCCAGAGGAAAATTTCCATCTGGAGGCCTTGGTCGACCAAAACCCTAATTTGGTGACACTGCGATCTTGAGGCTTAATCCACTTGGAATGTTGCAGCCTTATGCTTAATCCTTGGTGTGGGAGTCCTCTTGATCTTTTGTGGATATTTGAGAAGTTAGACAAGTTGAAGATCATGTCATTTCTTGATTGATCCTTTGTCTAAGAGCTCAGAGAGGGCTTGAAACCCTAATCTTTGATAGTAGTGAATGATCACCATCTTTGGGGTGACTGATGAGGTATGACGGTTCATCCATATTGTGATGATGATTTTTAAAATGATGGGAATCTTAGTGGTCAAAATTTAGGGTATGACAGATGCCCCTATTTAATCTTCTTGGACCCGAAGGTATGAATGGCGAAGGAATTCGGCATTCGGGATGCAAGAGGATTAAATATCGGAATACCCGAAATTTTGATGGTGGTTAAGAATGGTAGTTGATGCATCCTTCTTCTTTTGCTAAGCAATGATGCTTAGAAAAGGTAAACTTTCCCTCGATCCTGGTTTCCTACCAAGGAACTGGTCTCAGTTTCTGATATAAACTTCCCCTCGATCCTGGTTTTCTACCAAGGAACTGGTCTTAGTTTCTGATTTAAACTTCCCCTCGATCCTGGTTTACTACCAAGGAACTGGTCTAAGTTTCTGATATAAACTTCCCCTCGATCCTGGTTTCCTACCAAGGAACTGGTCTAAGTTTCTTTTGTCAATAAACTTTCTTGACAAGGGACGCTATGCGTAGCGGTTTTCCTCAAACTTCTCGCCGAATTTTCCTGGGGAGATGCCATTTGATGGAAAAAATTTTGATGTCAGGCTTGCTGGGGAACCCATCTGTCTGAATTGTAGAGGGGTACAAACTTCTCTGTTGGAGACGCCATTTGTCGACTCTATCAGGGAAAACGAGTCTCTTGAGAGACTGTTTCTGCTTGGGTATTACATCATACTTTTCTCGAAGATCTTCTCGGAGAAATGCCATATGATGTGATCCAATTTTGAGGTGCTGATGACCTTTTCGTCAGCGGATTTTCTGGAGAAAAACTGCCGTACTGCCGAATCTCTGATTAGGAGGCTTTCTCTGGGCATTTTCCTTAATCTAAGAAAGCGAAAATATCATCTTCAATGGAGAAGAGTGATGCTGACTGAGGGTTCTCTGGTTTTTCAGAGGTTCAAGTTATCAAAGTGGTCAAGGGCAGACTCTAATCCAGAAATAAACTGGAGGTGAGGTTGCTCAGACGCGACATTTCCTAACGAGGAAAGAACTGACAACTCGATTGTGAAGACTTTTATCACCAGGGGACAAGACCGACTAGAGTGATAGTGATGCAATATGAATGCGAATGTAAGTCAACAATGCATGATGTATGTATGTTTATACTGACGAAACTGACGCGACATACAAACCAACGGATGAACATGACTGGATACTCGGCCACTGCTGGGACGAAGAAGTACCGCTGGTTCAAGATAGCAATTCTGCCTTGCTTAGGAGAGATAGTCCCTGAGGGGACAACCGTTGGTCGGGCTTAGGAGGTAAGAACTCTGCCGAGGATGTCAGACGGAGTATCCGCATCTGACATAACTGATCCTTCATTCAGGCGCACTAGTTTAGAAGGAGTACTTCGATTCTGCACTTTGAAGCTCGCTTACTTTTGGAGAAGCGATTGATGTTCTTTCGATGTTCAACAGTCAAAAGAATTGCCATCTTTATTTTAAAAGCAGAAAAAGTTTAATAAGTTAATTCATTTTTGTTTTATTTCAAGAATCGTTAATCATGTTATAAACATCGTTCTGTAAAGCTAAAACAAATAAGAATTGCAAACAAAAGCACAAGGGCTCAAATTTTATTGATAGGATGGAAATCAGCAAAACGCGTGATTCCATAGAGTATTTACAAAGTTAGAAAATGGCAATTTACAGGGAAAAGGGCTACGTTGAAACATAACGACCACTATCCTTCTACCAACTTTGAATTCTGGGCATCCTGAGCTTTTGTCGAAGATGACCTTGACTGGAGTTTTCCTGACAGATGATGTAACTGCTGCCGAGGGACTTGCCCCTTTGTCGAACGTAGTTACTTGCCATTATCCCTAATTTTTGCCTGGATTGTACTTTGAGGTTTCCAATCCACCGGGATGTTTTTTGATCATGTCTCTAATTTTTGCCTGGACCGCCCTTTCGGGTTTTCAATCCACCGAGAGGTTTTTTTTTATTTAGGCAAAGTATTTCTTGACTACGTCAACATTTGTGGGGTAGGCAAATTCCTCTCCGTCCATGGTTGTAAGTCTCAAGGCACCGCCTGAGAAAGCTTTCTTGACCACATAGGGGCCGTCATAATTCGGAGTCCATTTGCCCCGGGAATCAGTGAGAAATGATTGTGTCTTCTTGAGCACGAGGTCTCCTTTTCTGAAGACACGAGGTCGGACCTTTTTGTCAAACGCTTTCTTCATTCTTTGCTGATACAACTGACCATGGCATATTGCCGTTATTCTCTTTTCTTCGATCAGATTCAGTTCGTCGTGTCGACTTTGACACCATTCAGCCTCTATAAGCTTAGCTTCCATCAATACCCGGATTGATGGGATCTCTACTTCTATGGGAAGCACTGCTTCCATGCCATATACTAGAGAGAAAGGGGTTGCCCCTATTGAAGTGCGGACAGATGTTTGATAACCGTGAAGAGCAAAGGGTAGCATCTCGTGCCAGTCTTTATAGGTTACAACCATCTTTTGAATGATCTTCTTGATGTTCTTGTTAGCTGCTTATACCGCTCCGTTCATCTTGGGTCGGTAGGGAGATGAGTTATGGTGTTCGATCTTAAACTCAGCGCACAACTCTTTCATAATCTTATTATTCAAGTTAGATCTATTATCCATAATGATCTGGCTAGGAACACCATAACGGCAGATGAGATTGTTTTTGATAAATCGGACCACCACTTGTCGGGTTACATTGGCGTATGACGCTGCTTCGACCCACTTGGTGAAGTAGTCAATGGCTACCAGGATGAACCGATGTCCGTTTGAAGCCTTAGGTTTAATCACGCCAATCATGTCGATTCCCCATATAGAAAAAGGCCACTGGGAAGAAAGAACTTTGAGATGCGTTGGCGGTACATGGATTTTGTCGGAGTATATCTGACACTTGTGACATCTCCTCATGTACTTGTAGCAGTCGGATTCCATGGTCAACCAATAGTACCCCGCTCTTAGAATTTTTCTCACCACTGTGTGTCCGTTGGCATGAGTGCCAAAGGATCCTTCATGAATTTCTTTCATCAGCATGTCTGCTTCTGGTCTGTCTACACATTGGAGCAAGACCATGTCAAAGTTTCTCTTATAGAGTGTATCACCGCTCAGGAAGAAGTTGCCTGCCAACCTTCTGAGGGTCTTTCTGTCTTTCCTGGATGCCCCAGGTGGGTACTCTTGTTTCTGAAGGAAGCATTTGATATCGTGATACCAAGGTTTGTCGTCTATGACTGCTTCAATCTTGAAGATGTGAGCGGGCCGTTCAAGGCGCATTATGTCGATCTTAGGTAAGTCATTCCATTGACCTACACTAATCATGGAAGAGAGAGTGGCTAATGCATCAGCCATGTGATTCTCCTTACGAGGGATATGATGAAACTCGATTCTGTTGAAGAAGGGTAACAACCTTCTTGCATAATATTTGTATGGAATCAATCATGATTGGTATGTGTTTCAATCTCCTTTGATCTGATTGACGACCAAAGCTGAGTCGCCATATACATCCAAGTTCTTGATCCTCAAATCAATCGCTTCTTCGAGACCCATGATACAAGCTTCGTATTCGGCCTCATTGTTTGTGCACTTGAAAGTAAGTTTAGCGATGAAAGGAATGTGGGTACCCTGAGGTGTTATGATAATTTCCCCAATTACGTTTCCGTAATGATTGATAGCTCCGTCAAAGATAAGTCCCCATTGAGAATCTGGTTCTGGCCCTTCACTGGGTAGCGGTTCATCGCAGTCTTTCATTTTTAGATACATGACATCTTCGTCTGGGAAGTCAAATCCGACTGATTCCTGATCGTCAATCGGTTGATGAGCTAAATGATCGGCTAAAACACTTCCTTTAATGGCTTTCTGAGCGTGGTACTCTATGTCATATTCTGATAACAACATCTGCCAACAGGCAATCCTTCCCGTGAGAGCAGGCTTTTTAAATACATACTTGATTGGATCCATCTCAGAGATTAACCAAGTAGTGTGGCGAATCATGTACTGGCGAAGACGTTTGGCTGCCCAAGCCAGAGCGCGGCAAGTTTTCTCGAGCATAGTGTACCGAGTCTCGCAGTCGGTGAATTTCTTGCTCAAATAGTAGATGGCGGACTCTTTCCTTTTCGTTTCATCTTGTTGGCCAAGTACACAGCCCATCGAATCTTCCAAGACAGCTAAGTAGATGATCAGTGGCCTTCCTTCCACTGGAGGTGATAGAATCGGTGGGTTCAACAGGTATTCCTTAATATTGTCGAAGGCGGTTTGGCAGTCATCTGTCTAAACGCAATCCTGGCTCTTTTTAAGTAATTTAAAAATAGGAGCGCATGTCACGGTCATAAGGAATATGAATCTGGAGATGTAGTTCAAACGTCCCAGGAATCCTCTGACTTGTTTTTCAGTTTTCGGAGAAGGCATTTCTTGAATGGCCTTGACCTTGTCAGGATCAACCTCAATTCCTTTCTGGCTGACAATGAACCCTAATAGTTTCCCCGAACGGACACCGAAGGTGCATTTGCTGGGATTCAAGCGAAGTTTATACTTTCTCAAACGCTCGAATATTTTTGACAGGTGGGTCACATGCTCCTCTTCCGTCTTAGATTTGGCAATCATATCATCGATATATACCTCGATTTCTTTGTGTATCATGTCATGGAACAGAGTAGTCATGGCCCTTTGATAGGTTGCCCCGACGTTCTTCAAACCGAACGACATTACCTTGTAACAAAAGGTACCCCATGGGGTAATGAATGAAGTTTTCTCCATGTCTTTCGGCGCCATTTTGATTTGATTATAGCCCAAGAATCCATCCATGAAGGAGAAAACTTTGAACTTTGTTGTACTGTCAACCAGCATGTCAATGTGTGGTAAAGGAAAGTCGTCCTTTGGACTAGCCTTGTTTAGATCTCTGTAATCGACACACATTCTAACCTTTCCATCCTTTTTCAGAACGGGTACGATGTTGGCTAATCATTGAGGATATTCTGATATGGCGAGGAAACCCGCGTCAATCTGTTTCTGGACCTCCTCTTTGATTTTGATGGCCATGTCTGGATGAGTTCTTCTCAACCTTTATTTTACTGGCAGACATTCTGACCTTAACGGTAAATGATGTTCCACAATGCTGGTATCCAACCCTGGCATGTCCTGATAGGACCAAGAAAACACATCGGGAAATTCTCTAAGAAGCTTTGTCAAACTCTCTTTGGCAGTTGGACTGAGCAGTGTCCCAATCCTGATTTCTTTTCTCTCTTTTTCCGAACCGAAGTTGACCGTTTCCAACGGCTTTTTGTGAGGTTCAATGGACCTTTCCTCCTATCTGAGTAGTCGGGAAATCTCTTCTGGAATTTCGTCGTCAACTTCTTCTTCAGCCCCAAATACCGGGAGCTCAAAGTTGGGAGAAGGCATCGGATTGTATGTTTCAACGGGGTTTAAAACAAGCAATCTGTATGACGTGATGATTCGTGTTTAGAAGAGATAGAGAGAATGCAAGTGTGTGCAGTGTATTTTTTTATTTACTGCTTGTCTTTATTATTGATTTGTTTTTTAGGATTACCATTTTCTGAAAAAGCAAAAAGAGAAAATAGCAATTAATGCGGAAATTACAGAACGATGTTATTTTATTTATGAACTTGTCGATTCATGAAACTACAACCCTATAAAACAAAACTCCGCTTTGGGAAAAATGAAGAGGGATAATTACAGAAAGCGAGCCCTATCAAAACATCTGTTTCACCTGGGCAGGGTGAAAGGTTAAAGTAAAGATGGCAATTACTTTGACTTATGAACAATCTTCAGAACATTGACAACAACCCATTGGTGGCGAACTCCTCGGTGAATCACAAAGTCTGGTACCTTCCTTGATTTGTCTTCAGAAATAACGTTGATTTCTGGCGGAGCAGGATCGTTGGAATCTGTCTCCCAGGCAGAGTTGTCGTAGGAGGATTCCTCAATTGTATTTTGCATAGTATTCGTACTTTCAGGAGCGGTGTATTTGACCTTATAGTCTTACTTTCCACTCGGTTGTCCCAAGGTGTCCCTTACTTCTTTGGAACTGGAGGAATCATCCTTCTCGATGACGTTGACCTCAGGAAAAGCATAGTTGATGAATTCTAGTCCGGAAAACTTTGCCAATTCATCGTCGTACTGGATATTTTTTGAATGACCTGAGTGTTGTTCCCATGACATGGTGGGGACGCAGGTATTCTATTCAATGATGCTCAGCTGATTTTCATTGTTCGGCTGATTTTCTTGCCCCAAGCCTCCTGGGTATGGCTGCCAGATAGGCAGGCCATCCATTGGGCCATAATAGTCCTGGTTAAAGTTGTCTTTCATCAGAATGTCCTTCTCTAATGAGTTTGGTGGAGCACGACATCCTTCCGGATCACAATCTCCGTATATCATTTCAACGTCTGACCTGGGTATAAATCTCAGACTCTGTGCAGGATAGCAAAATGGTATAGGCATCTCTTCCTGAGACATATAACCATCCGTGTTAAGATAGGACTTTCACTCCTCATCCGTGTCAGAGGAGTCTTCCTCGTTGATAGTATGGACTGTTTGAGGCACTGGGTGAAGGAAACCTCCACTGTGGAAGAAATCCTGAATGGGATGAAAATTTTCATCGTTAGCAGCTGTCCGGATGCAGGTTGCAGAAAAACCAAGACCCTTCTTTGTTTTATTATCAGTAGGAATGACAAGTTGTCCCCATCCTTTTGTATTGTTACTTTCAATTGCCTCGAGAGCGTCTTTGTATGAGAAAATAGAGGTTCCTTTCTCTGATTGATTCTCATTGCTCACCGAAAGTGCTTGGAACTGAGTCCCAACAACCTCCTCGGGTTCTACACAAGTAGACGATGATAAGTTACTTACGAGCAATGCTTGTTCTCCACAGACCGTGACGAGTTGATCATTCTTGATGAACTTCAGTTTCTGGTGCAGCGTCGAAGTGACTGCCCCAGCCTGGTGTATCCAAGGTCTTCCTAATAAACAGTTGTACGCTGCCCGGACGTCCATGACCTGGAAAGTGATTAGGAAAGTGTGAGGACCGATAGTTATGGGAAGGTCGACTTCGCCAATAACTGCTTTTCGAGACTCGTCAAATGCTTTGACGATAACCTCACTGCCCCTCATCGGGGATCCTTTGAATGATAGTCGCAATAAAGTAGACTTCGGCATAACATTGATGGCCGATCCTGTGTCTACCAGTACACTGGCTAAAGCATCGTCCTGGAAATTGACTGTGATATTGAGCGCCATGTTATGACTTTTGCCTCCCTCTGCCAAGTCCTCATCACTGAATCCTAAGTTATTGCAGTAAGTGATGTTAGAGATGATGCTATCGAACTGTCGTATTGACACATCCTGTTCCACAAAGGCTTGCTCTAAGACTTTCTGTAGAGCCTCCATGTGCGCTTCTGAACTAAGTAACAGTGATAATACAGAGATCTTTGAAGGAGTTTGTAATAGCTTATCAACAATGTTGTATTCACTCCTTTGGATGAGCTTTAGCATCTCATCGTTGTTCTTTGAAAGGTCGAGATTACTGGATTGACCGACTGGAGGATCAGGAGATTCTGTTGGAAGTTCCTTTTCCTTGTTAGGTTCTCCAACTCCTCGGTTGAAGATTCGACCGCTCCGTGTTACTCGACTGATGTCTGCAATTTTTACGACGGAGGGTAATGGAATTTCCTTTCCATTCTCAATTATTGTTGCACCGTATTTGTAAGGGATAGCCTTAGTTGATTCATACGGTAGTGGTCCCGGTAGATAGATGACTACAGGAGCCTTCTGATTTTTCTGACTGTCGTAAGCAACTTCAATCAGTTCCTTGCTAAGAACCTTTGATTCGTCCAGTAGAGGGATGATGGTACAAACATCCTTGTTCTGTTGATGATCAGAGATTATGACAACGTCTCTGATTTGGTCAGCGGAGTAGTCCGGCGTCCAGTCGATTGGCTCGGAACCCGGGCCTGGGCGAATCTCTCTACAATCCACCTGACTTTGAAGGGCTGCTCGCACGAGGTAGCATCCTTGGTTATTCTCTGAGCAGAAGCTACAGCGTTCATAGTTATGTGGTGGCACCTGGTCCGCCCGCTTTGGATGCAGTGTAACCTCATTAGGTCAGTTCCTATTGATCGTACATCCTGACTTTGACGTCTGGTAGGGCTTCCGTTAAGCACACTAATTTGTTGCATGTCTTTGTCTAGATAGATCGGAAGCCACCAGTGGTTTAACAAGTGTTGTAAAGTTCTTTGAACGAGAGCGCACCCTTGGTTACTCTCACTGCATACTTTATAGCTCAGATAATTGTGAGAAGTGAGAAAACCGAGTTGGACTTGCCTGGCGTGTAACTCCACCAAGCTGGTGTTCATCAAACGGATATCAAAGATTTGGATCATGTTAATTTGATAATGATTCCTATCATGGTAGTCCTGGATCCACCCAAGATCCATCTGACGCTGGAGGGCCTCTTGTATGAAAGAGCATCCCTGTTTGTTTACCGAGCAAGTCAGACAGGAATTGTAATCATGCCGCGGCAGATTATGATACTGGCTTTGCTTGGAGTGCATCGCCACCAAGTTGACATTCATTGCACGGAGGTCATGTGTAACGCCCCGATTTTTTTGTTAGATTTATTTAATCGAGTCGACTTAATTATTTTTGTTTTTATATTATTTTATTCTTAGTTTTTATTTGGTAAATATGTTATGTTTATCGTTATTATGTTTTATCGCGTTCGAGAGCGTTTGCGAGGAAATTGAGTGTAGGGGTATTTTGGTCATTGTGTTTGGTTAGATATTATTGTTTTTCTTTTAAAATAGAAACATAGAGAATTAGAAAGAGAGAAAAAGAAGTTAAGAGAAATAGAGAGTGAGAAGAAGAAAAAGAGGAAAACTTGAAGTGTAAGAAACCGATTCAACCGACACTTCGAAGCACGATTAATCGGGTAAGGGTGCGAAACTCGGTTATGCTATGATTGTGTATGATTATGTATGTGTGTGTTGGAATGTTTGCTGGTTTCTCCTAGCTTTTCAATTCTAGGTTGAAATGAGAAAAACGATAGAAATCGATGTTTTCGCGGTTGAAATGCGATATAAATGTTGTAGAATACTTGTTGTTATGATTGGGGTATGTTTTGGTTGTTATGTTATGGTTTGGAAGTGTTTGGATGGAGAAATTGATGGTTTTGGGTGAACAACATTGCTGCTGGGATTCTGAGTTTTCCAGGGTTCGCCTAGCGAACCTGGGGCGAAGTCCAGCGAACAGTTTTTGAGGGTTCGCCTAGCGAACCTGTCAGCGAGGGTCAGCGAATGTTCGCCAACGTCGTTCGCCTATCGAACTTTATGCTGTTTTTTCTCTGCCACGATTCGCTGGTGCTCGCCTAGCGAATACTGGAGCGAATGTGATGGATTTTTCTATCTTGTATCCTTCATAACTTTTGATTCGTAACTCGGATTGAGGCATGGTCGGATGCGTTGGAAAGCTAATGAGATGTTATTTATTATAAAAATGGTGTTGAGATTAGTGGCTGATTTAATTATGTCGGGAATTTGGAAACGTGTCGTTTTGTCGACTTTTACCGTCGTAATTGTGTACAATTGACGTGTTATCATGCGATATGCTTTTAATATATAACGTATAGCTTGTATGCTGTTATATGATGGGAATACATGTGATGAAATGTTGTGATGATGGTCTGTGGCCTTACGGCAAATAAATGCATTGTTTTGAGTTTGATTGCAATGCATGATTATTGATGTTGAGATGGTTCACATGGTTATATATGTAAGCATTGGATTGTCATGAGTCATTTGTATGCCAAGCATCATGATATGCATCTTGTGATGTCGTGTGCCCTTGTGGGGTGTGAGCGACGAAACGATTCCAGAGGGAATCTGCTTTAACGGTCGTGTGCCTTATACAAAGAGGACCTAAAGCGACGTTATAGACGATCGTGTGCCTTATACAAAGAGGACCTAAACCGATCGGATCGTGTGCCTTATACAAAGAGGACCTAAAGTGACGGGGAACATCGTTTGCCCGATGGGGAGTTACACTAAGTAACAAACGATGGTTCCAATAATTCCTGAGTGAATTAATGATGAAAATGATGGATGGAATGGTACCGCATTGCATTGCATAGAGTCGTTGTGTCGGTCTCTGTGCATTTGCATGAATCATGAATGGATTGATTTTGTGTGGGAATTGTGAATGGAATTGATGAGTTTATATATATATATATATATATATATATATATATATATATATATATATATATATATATATATATATATATATATATATATATATTGGTGATAAATGTATTGAGCATGATTGATATGCCTTGGTGATGGATGCATGAATTATGAATTGTGTTGTTTTGTATTTGAATTATAGTATACGTTGTGGTGAGAATGTTTTTGCATGCATATTTCGTGTTATTACCTAATTGTATGCAATTATATTATAATTGTGTTTCTCACCCTTCTGCTATTTTGAATGCTCTATGAGGCATTGTAGATTAGATGCTGGAGGTCTTTTTGTGAAGATTATGTCTTCATTCTTTTGTCGGTCGGCTCTGATATGTGGCACCGGGTAGTCGAGGAGATCGTTATGTGATTATGTGTATATATATCTTTTGATTTTGGATTGTACATGTATGACTCTGCATATGACAGACAAAATTATATGTTTATATATGAGGTTTCAGTTGCAGATTTTCCGCTTTTATTCTGTATCTGAATTGTGGGTGTTAGGAACCGAGTTCCTCTGTTTGTGTTGCTACCTGATTGTTGCATATCTATATGAGCAGGTTATTATATTTCGTTACTTTAATGTGACGCTCCAGTATATGCCAGGAATGTTTTATTTATACTCTGATTATTTGTTATCACTTTAATTACTTGGGGTATAGATTGGGGGTGTCACATTAAGTGGTATCAGAGCTTTGTCTATGTCGGTGTCAGCCAGTCCGTGTCGGTCACTTTGACCAAGTTGTTTGTTGTGCGTCAGTTGTGTTCGGTCGAGCTGTTTGTTTAACCATAGTTACTGTTATTGGATATGAACAGAATATGGTTGGTAGGAATGATGCTGCTTTTGTTGCTGCTATGCAAGCTATGGCTCAGGCTGTGCGAAATGCACCTAATTCTGGTGGGAATGATGAGTTCAGGAAGAACAAACCGCCTGTCTTCAAAGGAAGACATGATCCTGATGGTGCTCAGATTTGGCTTAAGGAGATTGAAAGAATCTTTCGAGTGATGGATTGTGCTGAGGAACAGAAGGTGAGACTGGGTACTCACATGTTGCAGGAGGAGGCTGATGATTGGTGGGTTAGTACGCGTCATGTGTGGGAAACTATAGGTGAAGTTGTCACTTGGGCTTTGTTTAGCAGTGAGTTTTTGAGGAAGTATTTTCCTGAAGATGTTAGAGGAAAGAAAGAAATAGAGTTCTTGGAGTTGAAACAGGGTAACATGTCTGTTACTGATTACACTGCTAAGTTGTCTGAGCTTGTTCAGTTTTATCCACATTATGCTGAAGCAATTGCGGAGTTTTCCAAATGTGTGAAGTTTGAGAACGGGTTGCGTCCTGAGATCAAACAGGCAATTGGTTATCAAAGAATTAGGAGGTTTTCGGATTTGGTGGATTGTTGTAGAATTTATGAGGAGGATAGCAAAGCTCGTTCTACTCATTATAAGAGTGTGAACGAAAGGAAAGGAAAGCAACCATTTCGTGGTGGTCCTTATGTGTCACCAGCTGACAAGGGAAAGCAAAGGGTTAATTATGATAAAAGGCCAAGTGGGGGAGGTATGTATAATCCTCCGAGATGTTTTAAGTGTGGTGACTTAGGACATCGTCAGTTTGAATGTAGAAAGGATATGAGGAAGTGTTCCAATTGTGGAGGTATAGGACATGTAGCAGCTGATTGCAAGAGGAATATGGTGAAGTGTTTCAACTGTGGTGAACCTGGTCATGTTAGTACGAGGTATCCGAAACCAAAGCAAGCTCAAGCTAGAGGGAAAGTATTTGCATTGGCAGGAACTCAGCCTACTAGTGCAGATCGTCTGATCAGAGGTACTTGTTTTATTAATAGTATGCCTTTAGTTGCTATTATTGATACCAGAGTGACTCATTCGTTTATTTCGTCTGATTGTGCACGGCGTTTGAATATTTTGTTGACATCGATGGGTGGAGAGATGGTTATCGATACTCCAACATTGGTGTCGGTAACTACTTCTCTGGTTTGTTTAAGTTGTCCTTTGACCATTTATGGTAAGGATTTTGCTATGGATTTGGTGTGTCTGCCGTTGGAGGGTTTAGACGTAGTTATGGGAATGAATTGGTTGCAGTTCAATTGCGTTCATATCGATTGTTATCATAAGTTGGTAAGATTTCCTTCTCTTGAAGAAGACGAGGAATCGAGTTTCTTATCTACCAAAGAGTTGAAGAAACTTTTGGCGGATGAAGCTCAGTTGTTCGGGGTGTTTACATCGTTAACTGTGGATAGTCAAGTTGTAAGTGAAGTGTTTCCAGTTGTGTGTGATTTTCTGGAGGTGTTTCCGGAGGATATTTCAGATGTGCCGCCAGAAAGAGAGGTGGAGTTTTCTATAGATCTAGTTCCTGGTACTAGACTTGTATCTATGGCACCTTATCGTATGTCGACATCTGAGTTGGTTGAGTTGAAGAAGCAGTTGAATGAATTGTTAGAAAAGAGGTTTGTGAGGCCGAGTGTATCGCCTTGGGGTGCTCCAGTTTTATTGGTGCAAAAGAAAGATGGAAGTATGCGATTGTGTGTTGATTATCGCCAGCTGAATAAGGTGACGATTAAGAATAAGTATCCTCTTCCGAGAATTGATGATTTGATGGATCAGTTGGTAGGTGCGTGTGTGTTTAGTAAAATCGATTTGAGGTCAGGTTATCATCAGATTAGAGTGAAGGAGGAAGATATTCAGAAGACGACTTTTAGGACACGATACGGGCATTACGAATATTCCGTGATGTCGTTCGGGGTTTCTAATGCGCCGGGAGTGTTTATGGAGTATATGAATCGTATTTTCCATGAGCATTTGGATCGATTTGTGGTTGTGTTTATTGATGACATCTTGATTTATTCTAAGTCTCGGGAGGAACATGCGGAACATTTGCGTATGGTATTGCAAATTTTGAAGGAAAAGAGACTTTATGCCAAGTTGTCCAAGTGTGAGTTCTGGTTGTCAGAAGTGAGTTTCCTTGGGCATGTGATTTCAGGTAATGGTATTGTTGTGGATCCATCCAAAGTAGGTGCAGTTCTACAATGGGAGGCTCCTAGATCTGTTACTGAAATTGGAAGCTTTTTGGGTTTAGCTGGATATTATCGAAGATTCATTGAAGGCTTTTCCAAGTTAGCACTTCCATTGACCCAGCTGACTTGTAAAGGTAAAGCGTTTATTTGGGATATTCAGTGTGGGGAAAGTTTTAGTGAGCCGAAGAGAAGATTGACTACAGCTCCGATTTTGATCTTACCGAATCCTAGTGAACCGTTTGTGGTGTATTGCAATGCGTCTTTGATTGGGTTAGGTGGAGTGTTGATGTAAGAAGGTAAGGTTGTGGCTTATGCTTCGAGACAATTGAGGGATCATGAGAATAATTATCCTACGCATGATTTGGAATTAGCTGCGGTGGTTTTTGTATTGAAAATTTGGAGACATTATCTCTATGGTGCAAGATTCGAAGTCTTTAGTGATCATAAGAGTCTAAAATACTTGTTTGATCAGAAAGAGTTGAATATGAGGCAACAGAGATGGTTGGAATTTTTGAAGGACTACGATTTTAGCTTGAATTACCATCCTGGTAAAGCTAATGTGGTAGCCGATGCGTTAAGCCAGAAATCTTTGCATATGTCTGCTTTGATGGTTAAAGAGTGGGAACTTTTGGAAGAATTTAGAGATTTGAGTTTGGTGTGTGAATTGACATCTGATAACGTGAAGCTTGGTATGTTAAAGGTCACTAATGATTTTCTGTTGACCGTTAGCGAGAAACAGAGGCTGGATGTGAAATTTGTTAATTTGATGACGGTTGGAGGTAAAGGTGTGAATGGTGACTTTAAAGTGGATGATCAGGGTGTTTTGAGATTCCGTGGTAGAATTTGTATTCCTGATGATTCGGAATTGAAAAAGATAATTTTAGAGAAAGGACATCGGAGTAGTTTGAGTATACATCCGGGAGCTAATAAAATGTATCAAGATTTGAAGAAGATCTTTTGGTGGTCCGGATTGAAGAGGGATGTGGCTCAGTTTGTTTATGCGTGTTTGACGTGTCAGAAGTCAAAGGTAGAACATCAGAAGCCTAGTGGATTATTACAACCGTTGGATATTCCCGAGTGGAAATAGGACAGCATTTCTATGGATTTTGTGACAGGGTTGCCGAATACTCAGAGGGGACATAATGCCATTTGGGTGATTGTAGATAGGCTGACTAAATCAGCGCATTTCATTCCGATTGACATCAGTTTTTCTTTGGAGAGGTTGGCTGAGATTTATATCCGTGTGGTTGTGAGATTACATGGTGTTCCGTTGTGTATTGTTTCAGATCGAGATCCGAGATTTACTTCCAGGTTTTGGGAAAGTTTGCAAAAGGCGTTAGGTTCCAAGTTGAGATTGAGTTCTGCTTATCATCCTCAGACGGATGGTCAGACCGAGAGAACTATTCAGTCATTGGAAGATTTGTTGAGAGCTTATGTTCTTGAGCAAGGTGGTGCTTGGGATAGTTATCTTTCGTTGGTGGAGTTCACGTATAACAACAGTTTCCATTCGAGTATTGGAATGGCACCTTTTGAAGCGTTGTATGGAAGAAGATGTCAAACACCTTTGTGTTGGCATGAATCTAGTGAGAGTTCGGTGGTTGGACCGGAGTTAGTGCAACGAACTACGGAAAAGGTGAAACTTATTCGTGAGAAGATGAAGGCTTCTCATAGTAGGCATAAGATT
The DNA here is from genome assembly GCA_022829125.1 of Lathyrus tuberosus. Lineage (NCBI taxonomy): Eukaryota > Viridiplantae > Streptophyta > Magnoliopsida > Fabales > Fabaceae > Lathyrus > Lathyrus tuberosus. Next base: position 6,539,662 of record JALAZF010000196.1, on the reverse strand, counting down.
TATCATGATCAAAGGAGGAAAGATCTTGAGTTTCGAGAAGGAGATCATGTATTTTTTAGAGTTACACCGGTGACGGGTGTTGGACGGGCCTTGAAGTCGAAGAAACTTACTTCTCGATTTATTGGTCCTTATCAGATATCCGCGAGAGTGGGTGCCGTGGTTTATCGGGTGGCGTTGCCACCAAATCTTTCGAATTTACATGATGTGTTCCATGTTTCACAGCTTTGGAAGTATGTTCCGGATCCGTCGCTTGTGATTTCGATGGATGAGGTGGAGGTAAGGGAGAACCTTACGGTTGAGGCATTACCGGTGAAGGTTTTGGATCGCGAGTGAAAGCGGTTAAGAGGCAAGGATATTGCGCTTGTGAAAGTAGCGTGGGGAGGCGCTGCTGAGGGCAATTTGACTTGGGAGTTGGTGAGTCTGATGCGGGAATCGTATCCGGAGTTGTTCGTCTCAGGTAATATTTTCGAGGACGAAAATTTCTAAGTGGGGGAGAGTTGTAACACCCCGATTTTTTTTGTTAGATTTATTTAATCGAGTCGACTTAATTATTTTTGTTTTTATATTATTTTATTCTTGGTTTTTATTTGGTAAATATGTTATGTTTATCGTTATTATGTTTTATCGCGTTCGAGAGCGTTTGCGAGGAAATTGAGTGTAAGGGTATTTTGGTCATTGTGCTTTGTTAGATATTATTGTTTTTCTTTTAAAATAGAAACATAGAAAATTAGAAAGAGAGAAAAAGAAGTTAAGAGAAATAGAGAGTGAGAAGAAGAAAAAGAGGAAAACTTGAAGTGTAAGAAACCGATTCAACCGACACTTCGAAGCACGATTAATCAGGTAAGGGTGCGAAACTCGGTTATGCTATGATTGTGTATGATTTTGTATGTGTGTGTTGGAATGTTTGCTGGTTTTTCCTAGCTTTTCAATTCTAGGTTGAAATGAGAAAAACGATAGAAATCGATGTTTTCGCTATTGAAATGCGATATAAATGTTGTAGAATACTTGTTGTTATGATTGGGGTATGTTTTGGTTGTTATGTTATGGTTTGGAAGTGTTTGGATGGAGAAATTGATGGTTTTGGGTGAACAACATCGCTGTTGGGATTCTGAGTTTTCCAGGGTTCGCCTAGCGAACCTGGGGCGAAGTCCAGCAAACAGCTTTTGAGGGTTCGCCTAGTGAACCTGTCAGCGAGGGTCAGCGAATGTTCGCCAACGTCGTTCGCCTAGCGAACTTTATGTTGTTTTTCTCTGCCACGATTCGCTGGTGCTCGCCTAGCGAATACTGGAGCGAATGTGATGGATGTTTCTATCTTGTATCCTTCATAACTTTTGATTCGTAACTCGGATTGAGGCATGGTCGGATGCGTTGGAAAGCTAATGAGATGTTCTTTATTATAAAAATGGTGTTGAGATTAGTGGCTGATTTAATTATGTCGGGAATTTGGAAACATGTCATTTTGTCGACTTTTACCGTCGTAATTGTGTGCAATTGACGTGTTATCATGGGATGAGCTTTTAATATATAATGTATAGCTTGTGTGTTGTTATATGATGTGAATACATGTGATGAAATATTGTGATGATGGTTTGTGGCCTTACGGCAAATAAATGCATTGTTTTGGGTTTGATTACAATGCATGATTATTGATGTTGAGATGGTTCACATGGTTGTATATATGTATGCATTGGATTGTCATGAGTCATTTGTATGCCAAGCAACATGATATGCATCTTGTGATGTCGTGTGCCCTTGTGGGGTGTGAGCGACGAAACGATTCCAGAGGGAATCTGCTTTAACGGTCGTGTGCCTTATACAAAGAGGACCTAAAGCGACGTTATAAACGATCGTGTGCCTTATACAAAGAGGACCTAAAGGGATCAGATCGTGTGCCTTATACAAAGAGGACCTAAAGTTATCAGATCGTGTGCCTTATACAAAGAGGACCTAAAGCGACGGGGAACATCGTTTGCCCAATGGGGATTTACACTAAGTAACAAACGATGGTTCCAATAATTCCTGAGTGAATTAATGATGAGAATGATGGATGGAATGGTACCGCATTGCATTGCATAGAGTCGTTGTGTCGGTCTCTGTGCATTTGCATGAATCATGAATGGATTGATTTTGTGTGGGAATTGTGAATGAAATTGATGAGTCTATATATATATATATATTGGTGATAAATGTATTGAGCGTGATTGATATGCCTTAGTGATGGATGCATAAATTATGAATTGTGTTGTTTTGTATTTGAATTATAGTATACGTTGTGGTGAGAATGTTTTTGCATGCGTATTTCGTGTTATTACCTAATTGTATGCAATTATATTATAATTGTGTTTCTCACCCTTCTGCTGTTTTGAATGCTCTATGAGGCATTGCAGATTAGATGCTAGAGGTCTTTTATGAAGATTATGTCTTCATTCTTTTGTCGGTCGGCTCTGATATGTGGCACCGGGTAGTCGAGGAGATCGTTATGTGATTATGTGTATATATATCTTTTGATTTTGGATTGTACATGTATGACTCTGCATATGACAGACAAACTACTATGTTTATATATGAGGTTTCAGTTGCAGATTTTCTGCTTTTATTCTGTATCTGAATTGTGGGTGTTAGGAACTGAGTTCCTCTGTTTGTGTTGCTACCTGATTGTTGCATATCTATGTGAGCAGGTTATTATATTTCGTTACTTTAATGTGACGCTCCATTCTATGCCAAGAATGTTTTATTTATACTCTGATAATTTGTTATTGCTTTAATTACTCAGGGTATAGATTGGGGGTGTCACATTAAGTGTTAGGAACTGAGTTCCTCTGTTTGTGTTGCTACCTGATTGTTGCATATCTATATGAGCAGGTTGTTATATTTCGTTACTTTAATGTGACGCTCCAGTCTATTCCAAGAATGTTTTATTTATACTCTGATTATTTGTTATCGCTTTAATTACTCGGGGTATAGATTACGGGTGTCACATTAAGTGGTATCAGAGCTTTGTCTGTGTCGGTGTCAGTCAGTCCGTGTCGGTCACTTTGACCAAGTTGTTTGTTGTGCGTTAGTTGTGTTCGGTCGAGCTGTTTGTTTAACCATAGTTACTGTTATTGGATATGAACAGAATATGGCTGGTAGGAATGATGTTGCTCTTGCTGCTGCTATGCAAGCTATGAATGGTGTTGGAATTCGTATAAACCATGTTAACTCTACGAACTCGGTGCTCTTGGATCCATCCTAGATCCATCTATTCCTGTATAGCTGATTGCACCACAGAACATCCTCGATTGCTTTTAGAGCAGATATCACACTGGTGATAATTATGAGGTGGCACATGGCTATATCCACTCTGTCTACAATGCATCTTGACCAAGTTGGCCCTTAACAAGAGTACATCATGAATTTGATAGATGTTGTTAGACTCTCCCTCTATCAAATTGACTGCAGCCTTCTTGTGTTGAGGCAGCGGGTTCGTGAGAACATTCGGATTCGTATCTTTGAAAGATAAGACCCCGCTCCTAACAAGCTTTTGCACGTCGGATTTGAAACTGAGACAGTTTTCTATGTTATGCCCTGGTCCTCCTTGATGGTAAGGGCAAGTCTGATCCACCTTAAACCAAAAGGCAGATTTTCCGGTACTGTAAGAGGAGACTTAGTCTGGACATGCCCCTTGGCCAGTAGTAACGGAAACAGTTTTGTGTACGATACGAGTTATGATCAAATCCTGGTGGCCGCGTTGTACGGTTGTTGTTGTATTGAGGACAAACCTGCTGAAGGGGTTGTTGTGTCCTTTGCTGAAATTGTTGTTGATTAGGTTGGCTCTGCGTAACCTGAGGTTGATACATAGGAACAGACGCAGGGTTAATAGCAGGAGTTACAGCTGCTACTGGTTGATAACGTCGCCTTTGCTTTCCGAGAGAGATATTCCCAATATCTTGCTCTTTTTTCTTAGGGAGAGCACTACCGTATCATTTTGTACTACTTGATGATCCAGCGTCTTTTACCAAACGTCCTTCTCGGACGGCTTCCTCAAGACGAACTCCCATGCCCACCATCTCGGTGAAGTTACTGGGCGTACTGGCAACCATTCTGTCGTTGTAAAATGAGCTCAAGGTCTTTAAGAAAATCTTTGTCATCTCTTTTACCTCAAGAGGTGGACAACTTTGAGCGGCAATTTCACGCCATCTCTGAGCATATTTCTTAAAGGTTTCCTTGTCCTTTTGCGACATTAATCTGAGTTGATCTCTGTCTGGTGCGATGTCTAAATTGTATTTATATTGTTGGACGAAGGCAGCGCCAAGATCTCTGAAAGTGCTAATCGTAGCGTGGTTTAAACCCATGTACCATTTTAATGCGACACCGGTTAAACTATCCTGAAAGTAGTGAATCAGTAGATCCTGGTTCTCTGTCTGAGCTGACATTCGCCGAGCGTACATCACCAAATGGCTTTGAGGGCAAGAGTTACCCTTGTACTTTTCAAAATCGGGTACTTGGAACTTGTGCGGGACTTTCACATTGGGGACCAAACAAAGGTCTGCGGCGTCCTTTCCACATAAATCCTGACCGCGAAGGGCTTGCAGTTCTTTTTGCATTTCTAGGAACTGTTCCTAGAATTCATCCATTCTATCGAACATACTTTCCTTTCTACCGGAAGGTATCTGTGTAATCTGTCCTTTCGGGACAGTGTGCACCACAGGGGGTGGTACCGTTACTACGACAGTGAATCTTGGCGTTTCCCGAAGTTTGTAACCTTCAGGAATCCTCATTATGCCTCTGGCATCCTCGCTTTCCCGAAGTTTGTAACCTTCAGGCCCAGCAGATTCTGCTATGATTCCCTGATCTTCAGTGATCGGCGGAACATATCCTTTCAGGATATAGTTAACAGGCATGCCCCTGGGACGATCTTTCGGCATTTGATACCTAGGATCATACTTTTCCACTATGGGCATTGAGGTGATCTCTGAAATCACGGTTCTTTGTAGATGAGCTTCTGCCATAGCTTGCATGTCGTTACGAAGCTTTCCCATATCCTCTCTCAGAGCGTCGATCTCTTCTTTCAACTCTTTGTTCTCTTCCTCGAGATCATCCATCTTTTTCTGACGATTGGCCCGAGTATTGTACGAATGAGACAGTTTGACTCTAGAACCGAAACACAAACGTGAGATTCGTAGGTAAGAAGAATACGTGACGTTTAGATTGCAAATATCAAACAGTGGGGAAACCCCCGTTTTATTGAATTCAAAGGATTGCGGAAATGGAAATACAGTAGATTACAAAGTGCGAAAATAGAAACCTAAGCTAATGGGTTCCGAGTCCTCTATGAGGAGAACTCGGGTGCTGATTCTGGTACTTTCTTTTTCTTGGACCGGGGCTCTTGGGCCGTTGTCGGGTTGTCATTCCTTTGCCAAGTGAAAGGAGCGAGCAAATTCCTTTGGTCATCCTGATTTTCTACAGCATGTTGCTCCAAAATCTCAATTAGAGCATCCTTATCTTTCAGCAGTTGCTGTATTTTGGTACACTCTACATTGAGAATGCGGTACTTGTTCTTCCAATACCTCCTCTCCTATTGAACTTTGTTGAGAGTAACCTGAAGTTTTTCCGTTTCAGTCATGAAGTACATGACAGATTCCATTGGCGGAAGAACTCTGTGACGAGGATAAGGCATCTTTAGCTTGAGAGCTCTAGTTTGTACCCAGTGGAGATAAGGCTCCATCGAGACACAGTCTGGTTTTCCTAGAGACTCCCATCCTTTCTTATGAACATGTTTCCAAGCGTGCACTATTTCCATCTTTAGTGCCCTGTCATTTTCTCCTTCCTTGAAGAAAAGACCTTCCAGATGAGCATTACGCGGGACATGCCTCATCGGGTATCCAAATTGACGACGAACTAAAACTGGATGGTAATTGATTCCTCCCTTAGTTCCTATGAGGGGTACATTGGGGAAGTTTCCACAACGGTCAATGATCCTGATCCCGTCATAAATCTGATTATACCAATCTATGTTAGAGTTGGTAAGAGACATGATTTTCTGCGACCAACGTAAGGCACTCTTATGATTCCAAAAAGCGGCAGACTTAGGCAAATGGGAGATAAACCATTTGTATAGCAGGGGTACACAACATGTGATCATTCCTCCGTTGTACAAATTCCTTAGCTGTACAAAATGATACGCGTCTGCGAACAGGGTCAGCACAGGGTTTCCAATGAGAAAAACCTTAATGGCGTTGATATCGACGAAGTTATCAATGCTGGGAAAGAGAAATAACCCGTAGGTGAGTAAAACAAAGATACTTTCAAAAGCAGTCACGTTCCCTATACTAGCAAAGTATAGAGCCTTCTTTACCAGAAACTCGGCTGGTAAACCTAGGATTCCTCCTTTGGTGGTCATGTGAGTCTTGACTTCTGACTCGTCAAAATAGATTGCCCTTGCAATGGTTTGATCCTTTGGAATTTCTTCCAGTCCATAAAAGGGAGATTGATCTGTAATGGGTAGATCAATCAAATGAGAATACTCCTCAAGCGTTGGTGCAAGCTGGTAATTCGGGAATGTGAAACAGTGATAGACCGGATCGTAAAATTGAATGAGCACCTTCAGGATTCCTTCAATCACCTGGACCCTTAACAGAGGTAGCAGGCCTCCGTACTTGGCTCTGAAAGCGTCAGGGTTGGTAATCATTCTCTCCAGACCTCTTAAATCCTCTAGTTTTGGAACCTTGAAAGTATACTTGTGAGTTTTCCGTCTACCCAAATTTATGAGCGCTATCCTTCTCTCTCTGACATTTGCAATCATTGTTTTAATTTAATTTGAAAAAGAGACTAGAAGAGAAAAATTTTCTTTGCTTAATGTTTTTTAAAATGAATGCATGAATGCAGCACACAAAAACATAGAAAAAACATGGGGTCAAAGGGTCGGTGTCATGAAGTCAAGGCTCTACCCATCCCAAAGGTTTATACTAGTGATTTTTGTACCTGTCTCTCAAAATCATTGATTCTTGTCGAGATAACATCAGCGGGCCGGGAACCGTGCTAGGTGATGTATTTCGAAGAATCTCAGAAGAGGGTAGTATCGCGTGACAACTATTTCTGATAGCTTCCGCACTATTGAAAGAGGTTTTTCCTAGGTGTATACTCAATCTTTCCACATGCGGCATCACACGCATTCCCATTAGCAGAAAAATAAACACAGATATCAATTAGGAAAAGCAGTATATATATTTGTCCAAATGTCCTAGACTTTTTAAGAGATATGAATCCTATGATCCTAACAGAAAATGGCTCCCCGACGGAGTCGCCATTCTGTGGCACCTTCCCAACTTAAAGGTTTTGACCTAAGATCCTAGTAAAGTCAACAAAAAGGCTTATCCCCAGTGAAGTCATCATTCTTCGGTTTCTACCTAAGAGGTGAAAAGAAGGCCCCACGGTGGGCGCCATTTTTCTGTGGCGACCACCACCATGAAAATGACTTATCCAAGGTACCCTAAATTATAAGAAAGAAAGACGGGCCCCACGGTGGGCTTCATTTTTATGTAGCGAGCGATTTTGGGACGTGGTTCTTAAGCACTGTCGCTCTGGGGTACTACAGGTCGATTCATTTTTTATCCTATTGAAGCTGATGAAGGAAGGGAAATAGATGTCTCCAATTAACCCTGCTTGCATACTGAGTTTAAACAGCTGACTGTTAATTTACAGATGCGATCAATGTGGGGGGCCTCTCTTAGGTTATTTTTTATTGAGTTTAGACTTTTGGTGGGGAATACGGATTCAGATGTTTTGATCGATATGTGAGGATTTGGGACCTGAGGTTTTTGATGTGGTGTGCTCGCTAAGATTTTTGCAATCTTATGCCTACGTATTCCCGGGATAGGGAAATCAGAGCGATAGTAGTTCCTCCTATTCTATGGGAGGAAATGGTGTTTTGGTGTCTTGTTCAAAGCCCAAGACATGAAGCTAAAGGTGGTTTATATCTTGTTCAAAGCCCAAGATGTGAAGCTGAAGGGTCTATTTGTATCTTGTTCGAAGCCCAAGATGTGAAGTTAAAAGGGTGTTGACTTTAGAGAGAATTTGTCATCTCTAAAAGGGGGTCTGTTTGTCACAACTGATGGGTGACTGATTATAAAGGAGAATTACTTTAACTGGGATATGTGAATCCAGCAATGCCATAATTTCCTTTATAGGGGATTTTCAACCTGAAGGAGAAGACTTTAACTCATTTTAGAGCAATGCCATCTTTCCTTAGGAATTTCTCATGCTAAAAGAGGGACAGTGGCATGGATGTAAATAATCCAGAGGCTTGCCGCTTACAGCAATTAGATGGAGGAAAAGGAGTTGTTGATGTTTGTATACTGTGAACGAGCCACAAATTTTGATGCTAAAAGGTTGATTGACTCAACCGGGGTTTCCTTATACAAAGCCTAAGAGGAGGCTATTGGCCCAACAAGAGGGTGTTTTTATGTGTCTTGTACTAAGCCCGAGACGGAGGCTAAAGGTTTGACTCAACAAGAGAGTCTTTTATACTCAACAAGAGAGTGATTTGTATCTCGTACGAAGCCCGAGATGGAGGCTAAAAGTGATTGACTCAACAAGAGAGTCTTTTATACTCAACAAGAGAATGATTTTCTATCTCGTACGAAGCCCGAGATGGAGGCTGAAGATGTTTGACTCAACAAGAGAGCCTTTTATACTCAACAAGAGAGTGTTTTATATCTCGTACGAAGCCCGAGATGGAGGCTGAAAATGTTTGCTCTGCTGGGGAGAATCATTGTACTAAGCCCAAGAGGAGGCTAGGGTTACTGTTTCAGTTGAGTGACATGTCCAGTATGTTGGTTAAACACTACAAGAAAATTAGGATTTTACGACACAAAATTTGCGACAGTTACTTGATAACTGTCGTAACTTTCCTTTAGAGACGGTTGCCACGACGGTTTACCCCAACCGTCGTTATATTTTTTAAAAATTAATATAGTTTGCGATGGTTAAAGCGTAAACCGCCCTAAAAGTATTTTTACGACGGTTCCCTCAACTGTCCTAAAATATAGATTACGACAGTTAAAAATCCGTCGCGCCTTAAACCTTTGTTTCCAGCTTAGTGATCTAAAAAATAAACCAAAGGTCATGACGGTTAAAATAATTGTCGCCCCTTGAAATACCAAATAAAGGTTTGCGACGGTTTGAAACTGCCCTCAAACACTTCTTGCAACAGGAATCGCGACGGTTGACAAATGAACAGTCGTCCCCAGTTTAACTTTCCCACTTAAAACACATTACACACTAAAACAAAACAGAGAATCCGGAAAACGAAAACCAAAATCACAGAAAGCTCAGCTGGAAACCACCACTCTCCACCGGAAGAAACGAAAACCACCGCCCTCAACCGGAAAATGCAAATTTATGTTGCAGCCTCACTCGGAACCCTAACCCTAACCCCATCCCTATCCCCCACTTCGCAACCTTCTTCTCGGTCTTTCCTTTCGCAGGTACTCTCATCTTCTGCTAAAACCCTAGAATACCCTACCTTAATCTATTATATGTTCGTTTGGTAATTTGTTTATACGATTAATTCAATTAACACGGTGAATTCTGCAGCTAATGGCAGAAACCAAGGACGAAGCTTACGAGGAAGAGCTTCTCTACTACGAAGAGGAAGAAGACAAAGCTCCCGACACCAACGGAGCTAAAGTCAACGGTGAAGCTACCAAGAAGTAAGTTTTCTCATGTTTTCTGGGAAAGTGGTTTTAATTACTCAGTACCAATTCGAGTTTAGTATACTGTGTGTAGGTTTAAGACACAGATCCATGATGTTTTCTACATGTGGTTTATGTATCTTTTTTCTTTGTATGACAGGGGCTATGTCGGAATCCACAGTTCAGGCTTTAGAGACTTTCTTCTCACACCAGAGCTTCTTCGGGATATTGTTGACTCTGGATTTGAACATCCATCTGAAGGCAAATTGTTAATTAAAACCATCTTCGTTAATTTATATTCATAACTTCTTATAAAATTTTGATTGCAGTTTTAGCTGGTGTGATTAGGGTTTGAAAATAAAATGTTGTTTTATTTGTTTATTTTAAATTTGAGTGAAGTTTTTTATTTTTTGAATTGTGAACTTTTAAAAGAATAAGTAAGAGGAGAGGAGGATTAATTTTAAAAATTTGAGGATTAAATTCATTGATAAATTTGTTAATGTTATGCTCTATTTTCATATAAATGAGAAGTTAACTGAAATCATTCTTGTTTAACATTTTACAGGTAATACATCTATTACAATACTGTTGTGGAGAACTAACATGCTTTGGTAACAAACCAAAGCGGGATTTTGGTTGCCGATATGTCTTCAAATTTCTGTTCTAAACCTGTTGATGTTTCGAAGTTTGGTTTGATCTACGCTGGTGCTCAGAAGAATGTAGGTCCATCTGGTGTAACCGTTGGGATTGTTCGAAATGATTTGATTGGAAATGCTCAGAGTTTGACTCCTGTGATGCTTGATTATAAGATTCACGCTGAGAACAATTCACTCTACAACACACCACCTTGTTATGGGATTTACATGTGTGGTTTGGTGTTTGAGGATTTGTTGGAACAAGGTGGTTTGGTTGAGGTGGAGAAGAAGAATAAGAAGAAAGTTGAGCTTCTGTATAATGCTATTGATGAGAGCAATGAGTTTTCCAGGTGTCCTGTTGAGAAATCTGTGAGGTCATTGATGAATGTTCCTTTCACTTTGGAGAAATCTGAGCTGGAAGGTGAGTTTATTAAGGAAGCTGGGAAGGAGAATATGGTGTAGCTTAAGGGTCATAAATCTGTTGGTGGAATGAGAGCTTCAATTTACAATGCTATGCCTTTGGCTGGTGTGGAAAAGTTGGTGGCTTTCATGAAGGATTTTCAAGCCAAACATGCTTAGAAATAGCATGTGTCTCTTAAGAGTTTTGGCTTATTGTGTCTTCTTGTTTTGTTGTTTTGGTTTATGTCTTGTTTTTAGTTAGTATTTTCAATTGGGGATATATTATTTTGGGGGGTGAAAGTTATTAGTTTTGTCGCTCGGTTGTTCAGTCACCGGTACAGGGAAGTTTCACTCTCATTTTATTTTCCCCAAATTGTTTTTTATCTAACAAATTTACGTTGCAGCCTCTCTCGGAACCCTAACCTTATCCCCATACCTATCCCCCACTTCGCAACCTTCTTCTCAGTCTTTCCTTTCGCAGGTACTCTCATCTTCTGCTAAAACCCTAGAATACCCTACCTTAATCGATTATATGTTCGTTTGGTAATTTGTTTATACGATTAATTCAATTAACACGGTGAATTCTGCAGCTAATGGCAGAAACCAAGGACGAAGCTTACGAGGAAGAGCTTCTCGACTACGAAGAGGAAGAAGACAAAGCTCCCGACACCAACGGAGCTAAAGTCAACGGTGAAGCTACCAAGAAGTAAGTTTTCTCATGTTTTCTGGGAAAGTGGTTTTAATTATTCAGTACCAATTCGAGTTTAGTATACTGTGTGTAGGTTTAAGACACTGATCCATGATGTTTTCTACATGTGGTTTATGTATCTTTTTTCTTTGTATGACAGGGGCTATGTCGGAATCCACAGTTCAGGCTTTAGAGACTTTCTTCTCACACCAGAGCTTCTTCGGGCTATTGTTGACTCTGGATTTGAACATCCATCTGAAGGCAAATTGTTAATTAAAACCATCTTCGTTAATTTATATTCATAACTTCTTATAAAATTTTGATTGCAGTTTTAGCTGGTGTGATTAGGGTTTGAAAATAAAATGTTGTTTTATTTGTTTATTTTAAATTTGAGTGAAGTTTTTTATTTTTTGAATTGTGAACTTTTAAAAGAATAAGTAAGAGGAGAGGAGGATTAATTTTAAAAATTTGAGGATTAAATTCATTGATAAATTTGTTAATGTTATGCTCTATTTTCATATAAATGAGAAGTTAACTGAAATCATTCTTGTTTAACATTTTACAGGTAATACATCTATTACAATACTGTTGTGGAGAACTAACATGCTTTGGTAACAAACCAAAGCGGGATTTTGGTTGCCGATATGTCTTCAAATTTCTGTTCTAAACCTGTTGATGTTTCGAAGTTTGGTTTGATCTACGCTGGTGCTCAGAAGAATGTAGGTCCATCTGGTGTAACCGTTGGGATTGTTCGAAATGATTTGATTGGAAATGCTCAGAGTTTGACTCCTGTGATGCTTGATTATAAGATTCACGCTGAGAACAATTCACTCTACAACACACCACCTTGTTATGGGATTTACATGTGTGGTTTGGTGTTTGAGGATTTGTTGGAACAAGGTGGTTTGGTTGAGGTGGAGAAGAAGAATAAGAAGAAAGTTGAGCTTCTGTATAATGCTATTGATGAGAGCAATGAGTTTTTCAGGTGTCCTGTTGAGAAATCTGTGAGGTCATTGATGAATGTTCCTTTCACTTTGGAGAAATCTGAGCTGGAAGGTGAGTTTATTAAGGAAGCTGGGAAGGAGAATATGGTGCAGCTTAAGGGTCATAAATCTGTTGGTGGAATGAGAGCTTCAATTTACAATGCTATGCCTTTGGCTGGTGTGGAAAAGTTGGTGGCTTTCATGAAGGATTTTCAAGCCAAACATGCTTAGAAATAGCATGTGTCTCTTAAGAGTTTTGGCTTATTGTGTCTTCTTGTTTTGTTGTTTTGGTTTATGTCTTGTTTTTAGTTAGTATTTTCAATTGGGGATATATTATTTTGGGGGGTGAAAGTTATTAGTTTTGTCGCTCGGTTGTTCAGTCACCGGCACAAGGAAGTTTCACTCTCATTTTATTTTCCCCAAATTGTTTTTTATCTAACAAATTTACGTTGCAGCCTCTCTCGGAACCCTAACCTTATCCCCATCCCTATCCCCCACTTCGCAACCTTCTTCTCAGTCTTTCCTTTCGCAGGTACTCTCATCTTCTGCTAAAACCCTAGAATACCCTACCTTAATCGATTATATGTTCGTTTGGTAATTTGTTTATACGATTAATTCAATTAACACGGTGAATTCTGCAGCTAATGGCAGAAACCAAGGACGAAGCTTACGAGGAAGAGCTTCTCGACTACGAAGAGGAAGAAGACAAAGCTCCCGACACCAACGGAGCTAAAGTCAACGGTGAAGCTACCAAGAAGTAAGTTTTCTCATGTTTTCTGGGAAAGTGGTTTTAATTACTCAGTACCAATTCGAGTTTAGTATACTGTGTGTAGGTTTAAGGCACAGATCCATGATGTTTTCTGCATGTGGTTTATGTATCTTTGTTCTTTGTATGACAGGGGCTATGTCGGAATCCACAGTTCAGGCTTTAGAGACTTCTCAAATCAGAGCTTCTTCGGGCTATTGTCGACTCTGGATTTGAACATCCATCTGAAGGCAAATTGTTAATTAAAACCATCTTCATTAATTTATATTCATAACTTCTGATAAAATTTTGATTGCAGTTTTAGCTGGTGTGATTAGGGTTTGAAAATAAAATGTTGTTTTATTTGTTTATTTTAAATTTCAGTGAAGTTTTTTATTTTTTGAATTATGAACTTTTAAAAGAATAAGTAAGAGGAGAGGAGGATTAATTTTAAAAATTTGAGGACTAAATTCATTGATAAATTTGTTAATGTTATGCTCTATTGTCATATAAATGAGAAGTTAACTGAAATCATTCTTGTTTAACATTTTACAGGTAATACATCTATTACAATACTGTTGTGGAGAACTAACATGCTTTGGTAACAATCTCGTTAATCTGATTCATTATGAGGATAACTTTCATATCCATTCATTACTTTCTGAGCACCCATTTTCTTCCTCTGTCAACATTTATACTTCATAGGTATTTGATCACAAATATCTCATTATACTTTACTTGTTTCAGTTATCATTGCGTATCACCTTAAGTTTTAATCAAGGTCTGTATGATTGTGTATGTAATTAATGTGTTTGGATTTACTGAGAGAATGGCAGAGAATGGCATGATCCTGGTGACACTCTGATTTTACAAAATTCACTACTCATCCAACCATAAGCTTACTTAATTATGTGATACAATGTTGTGTTTCAGTTTAATCACTGTTTATATATATTGTGATAGAAACGAGAGGCACCACCTGGTGAGAAGCCGAAACCAGTGAGGACCCACCTCCGTAACATGATCATCGTGCCTGAGATGATCGGTAGCATCATTGGCGTCTACAATGGCAAGACCTTCAATCAAGTTGAAATTAAACCTGAAATGATTGGCCACTATTTGGCTGAATTCTCAGTCTCTTACAAGCCTGTTAAGCACGGTAGGCCTGGTATTAGTGCTACTCACTCCTCCAGATTTATTCCTCTCAAGTGAAGATCATCATGGATGCCCCTATCTATCTGTCAATGGGAACTTTTCCCTGTTTTTAATGCTCTACTTAAATATTTGATTTCTACTTGATACAGTTTTGACATTTAGGATATCAATGAACCTGAAAGTTTTAGTTTAATGTAACATACGATAGCTGTATTCTGAATCCTAAACTGAGTGTAGATTTTTTTTTTTAATATTTGCAACTTGCGGCGGTTCAAACCGCCACAATATACCTTAGATTTTTTTAAAAAAAATTTTGCAACTTGAGGCGGTTTAAATAGCCACAATATATCTTCGCTTCATTAAGCAATTTAAGACGGTTAGAAACCGTCACAATATGGAGATTACGGCAATTAGCTACCCGTCGTGAAAATAACGACGGTTTGTATGACAGTTTTCACAACCGTCGCAATACGGCCTCGCGACGCACGTTTCCGCGACAGGGCACAAACCATCGTAACTTACAAATTGCGACGGTTCTAACCGTCGTAATCTGCCAAAATGAACCGTCGCAATTTGCCAATTTTCATGTAGTGAAAAGAGAAAATCAGTTCTTGTATGGGTAATGTTTGTACTCATGGATTTGATCTAAGGACCGGGATTATTTCCTGTTCTTTAAGGAAACGGGGAATCCGAAGGGTATTGAGACTGCCCAAGTCTACGGGTGCTTTTTTCCTATTTTTGAAAGGAACTTGAGAATGTCTTCGAGACTCAAGGAGATTAGACTGTCCAAGTCTAGAGTTTTTTATTTTGTGCTATGCTTAAGAGAGATCAAGAGACAGTACGTTCGCCGTAGGAAAATCTAGACTCTTTGAAAGACTGTTCTATTAAGATGACTAATTTCTGTTCCTATGCCTTTAAGAGGTCGTCGGGACAATTTGTACGAAGCCCAAGAGGAGGCGAGAAAACTTTTAAGAAGCCGAAGGGACAATTTGTACAAAGCCCAAGAGGAGGTTGTCTTCTCGGAGGAAGAATCATTATACGAAGCCTAAGAGGAGGCTGTGAAAACTTCTAAGAAGCCGACGGGTCCTTGTACAACGCCCAAGAGGAGGCGGGGATACTTTTAGGAAGCCTGTGGGTCCTTGCACTAAGCCCAAGAGGAGGCTGATGAATAGTTCCAGAAGGGGTTTCACTTGGAACATTGGCCTTCTGTATATGAACTGTTCAAGGCGAGATTTCTTAGATCTAGTTATTTAGAAGTGTTGTAAAAGAAACTTCTCATGGTTTAGGTTATGTTGAAATATCCGGGAGAACGTCGGAGGTAAGGAGATGAGGTTTTGTCTAGTTCTAGATGTAGTTGTCGGGGAAACTCTAAATATCTATACTAGTATTACACAGTCAATATGAGTTTATGAAAGAAGACTTACAGTGAAACAGCCCCACAGTACAGTTATATACATATGAAAGCGGTAAATGAAAGCGGGTAAACACTTACTCGGTTGTAGAGCTTCCATGCTGTTTTTTTAGTTTGTTCAACAAAGAAACCTTTGATAACAAAATATAAAATCAAAGGAGAAAGTGCTTTGAAAAGATTGTTGGGGCTTACAGCTCGAGGAGAGGCCCAGGGTTTTATCAGTGATCGTACTGTCATTTTGTACAGTGACTTATACAAATGACTGAGGCCCAAGAAAGGTTTTCTCTACAAAGGGGATGGGTCTTACACTCTATTAGAGGCCCAAAGGTGATTTTGAATGGGTCTTATAGCTCGAGGAAAGGCCCAGATGGTTTGTTTTAAACGGGCAATGATCGCGCCGAACTTTTGAAATACAACGGGACTTATACAACATTTGAGGCCCAAGAAAGGTTTGTATTTACAAAGGATTGGGTCTTACACTCTATTAGAGGCCCAAAGATTTATTTTTGTACAAGTGATGGGGCTTACAGCTCAAGGAGAGGCCCGGGGTTTTTGTTTTGAAATGGCGATCGCGCCGAGATTTTTGAAAACGCAGTGGGTCTTATACAATGACTGAGGCCGAAAAATATTTTGGTTTTCAAAGGGGTTGGGTCTTACACTCTAATAGAGGCCCAAAGATTTATTTTTGTGAAAATCAAGAAAACCCTAAATTTGTTTTCTTTTAAAAGTAAATATTTAAAGAAAATCAAATAAAAATGATAAAAATACCAAATAAGTTTGAATAAACCACTTGTGATTTTTGTTGAGGGTTTGAAAAATGAGGTTTTTATCACAAGATGGATTAAAACTCATTTGGTTTTGATTTTCAAGATGAATATTCATTTTAAAATGTTTAAAAAACAATAAAATGAATTTATTCACAAAAATACTAATTATATTAAATAAATAATATAAATCTACTTTTCTTGTGGAATAAAATATTTCAACATTTTTGTGATTTTTTTACAAAAAGAACCAATCAAAAATAATTAAAATTGAGGGAGTTACTAATTTTCCAATTAATTAACAAAACATGAAAATATTGGAAAAAAAATAGCAAAATGTGAGAAAACACAAAACGGCATGGGTGGGGTTTGAACCCACAACCTCAAGGTTATAGGGCACGCCTTACCACTGGGGTGGTGATACATCCGTTGATTAAAACAAACCAACAAATATACAAAGCTTGCCTAGTTTTCTAGGCCTGGCCAAGGCAAGGCAAGGCAAGTTTTGGCAAGAAACGGGAAGGTCCATAACTTTCTCATTTATCTATGGTTGGGGACAAAATTTATATGCATCTGGCCTAGAATTTCACAAGGAATCCAATGGTGGTGGTATTTTTTTCAGATTATGCTCCCTCCTCAAAATCCGATAGTGGTTTTGAAATAGACCATACTTTGCATTTTCTGTGCTACATCTTGGTACAGGTATGAATTACATGGTAAATTGATGCAAACACAACACATATAACATGTAGAAGAGATGCATGATCAGTGGACTTCAAAGCAATGCATATCTTGGAAAGTTCAAGTCATGATGCTTACCTCTTTTTGAGCTTTTGGAGTTTTTTGTGCAATCTGCCAAGTTCCTTGTTCCAGAAATGGTTTGATGCTTTGAACACTCTCAAATGATCCCTTAGAAACTTTTAGGATGATTTGAATCAGGTGGAACCTGCAAAAACACAAACTGGCCCTTTCTTGCAAAAGGGGTTAAAATGGCCAAAATAGCAACTCTCTTAAATGGTGTTCCAGATGTGTGGCACCATTTGGGATAGTTTAAGGATGATATTTGTAGTCTGTTTATGGTTTTATCTAGTTTGGAAAGTGACTGAATCAAGATATGGCTTGAAAAATGCACAAAAGTCCTATTTTGAGGTTTTGAGAGGTGACTTTTAGATTTAAGGATTACAGGTCACTTGTGTGAGTTTGGACAACTTAGATATGACCTATTGGATGTGTTTGGATCATGGGCTGTGATGGAAATGCTCTCTAACTCAAAAACTCAGAGTAACCATGCTAAAGAAGGTATTTTTGCCTAGAGAAAGTGATTTTAAGGAAAACATATGTTTGATGGCTTTGGTGTACTCAAACTGAGCACAAATGAGCTCTATTTATAGTAGAGCAAGTTTGATTTGGGATCAATAGTGATTGGCAACTACTGCAGAGGTTTGGCCAATGTTGATCAATGAGAATCCAAGTCTCCTCTAGCCATGAACTAGAGGTTAGAGCACAGAGCTCTGGTTCCCTAGTTGTTGGATGAATCTTGACTGAATTCAGTTGGAGGAAGCTCAGTTCATGCCACCTCTAAGCATCCATTAAATGCTCCAATCCAAAATTAGAGTCTTGTCCCTCTTTTAGGGATTTCTAGGTTTAGCATGCTACTTCTTGTTCCAAAGACTTTGGAGGCTTGGATCAGTGTTTGTTCCTTTTAGATTTGATCCTCAGATGTGCCCAAAGTGATGACAACGCTTGGAATTATCTGATTTTGCCAAATCGAGCAAAAGTGCAAAATTCTGCCTAGCCTTGGCAGTTTTCAGCAAGGCATATTTCCATTGTCATATCTCATGGCCCAAGTGGAATTTGATGGTGTTCTTGGCCATTTTGGAAAGCCCTCATATGGTACAATAACTGTTTGATCATAATTGGTTTTGATACTTTTTGGATCCAAGTGAAAAATGCCTCTACATTTGGAAAAAAGTGAAGGCAGATTCTGACTTAATGAAAATTTCACTAAGTGTTGGAAAAAAGTGACATTTTCACTTTTTGTGATTTTGATCATTCCATAACTCAAAATCCATGATGAATTGGAATGAGTTCAGTTTGAAGCTTTTGTAGAGGGTAATGAGAGCTAAAAATCCAGCTTTGGATGGGGAAAAATGGCCTTGTGGTTTAAGAGTTATGATCCTCCAAAGTTGGTACCCTAGCCACTTTATTCCATAACTTAGAAAATTTTCTAAGTTTTTATGGTTACCCCTTTTACAAGTTATCCCACTTTTCTTGATTTTTCTTGATGAATGATGATTCCAATCATACATTAACATCATTTTAGGGTCAAAGAACCATAATTGTGAAAAATCTCAAAAAGTCAAAGTTTGACTTTTGTGCACAGTTGACTTTTTGTCAGATGAATTCCAAACTGTGCGATCCTCTATGAAATCAAGTCCTTGACCTAAATCAAACTTGATGGATTGATTTCATAGGTTTTATAGGGTGTATTGGATCATTTCCTAGGGTTTGGGAGCATGTCCTG
Organism: Lathyrus tuberosus; assembly: GCA_022829125.1. Classification (NCBI taxonomy): domain Eukaryota; kingdom Viridiplantae; phylum Streptophyta; class Magnoliopsida; order Fabales; family Fabaceae; genus Lathyrus; species Lathyrus tuberosus. The sequence continues at coordinate 6,520,684 of JALAZF010000196.1, read as the reverse complement.
GTCAAAAGTCAAAGCTACAGTTAACTTTTCCCGCGAAACCCTAACTGTGGTTCAGATGAAATTGAAACTTGTTGATCAAGCTTCCTGGATCAATCCATTGTTGCAAATGGATCAATGTGGTATATTGGAGACCCTCAAATCTTCCCCTGAGGTCTTGGCTCATGATTTGTCCCAAAAGTCAACTTAGGGGTGAATTAGGTCAAGAAACCCTAATTCCTGATCTTTTTTATGAATGCATCCCCTGAGGATAAATTGACTTGATGATTGGGTTTATGATATCCCTTGGAGCATCATAGGGTATGCTTGGAAGCATTGGCTCATTCCTAGAGGAAAATTTCCATCTGGAGGCCTTGGTCAACCAAAACCCTAATTTGGTGACACTGTCGATCTTGAGGCTTAATCCACTTGGAATGTTGCAGCCTTGTGCTTAATCCTTGAAGTGGGAGTCCTCTTGATCCTTTGTGGATGTTTGAGAAGTTAGACAAGTTGAAGATCATGTCATTTCTTGATTGATCCTTTGTCTAAGAGCTCAGAGAGGGCTTGAAACCCTAATCTTTGATAGTAGTGAATGCTCACCCATCTTTGGGGAGATTGATGAGGTATGATGGTTCATCCATATTGTGATGATGATTTGCACAATTATGGGAATCTTAGTGGTCAAAACTTAGGGCATGACAGTGATCATTCAAGTTTCCATTCCAAAAACTCCAACTTTGTCATTTTGAATTGATGTGGTACATGGAGTTGTCATGAACCAAGCTTATCAGTCCAATTGAGTCAAGTTTTTTACAAAGATCAGAAGGCCTAGAGGTACAAATATCAGCTCTAGTCAATGGCCAAGTGAAGACTTGGTACCTTGTCATTTAAGGAAAGTGATACATGGGCATAACCATTGGATAATAGAGTGATCTCTCATCCAACACTATTCCTTCAAAAATAAAACTCCTCTCCTATAAATAGAGGTCATTTCTGATGTTTCAAACCACACCAAAACAATACCAAAGCCTTGTTTTCTCACTCTCACTCTCTTACTTCAATTTCAAGTCACATTGAAGCAATTTGGGAATTCTTGAAACCAGAGCAAAAACCACTCAAGCAACCATCCTAACACATCATAAATCATCCATTTGAGGTGTTCCAACCTTCATCCACATTGTACAACCTCAAAATCAGAAAGTCAACCTCCAAAACCTCAAATTTTGACTTTTCTGCATTTTAAGCCATGTCTTGATTCAATCACTTTCAAAACCAAACAAAGCTACAAACACACTCCAAATATCATCCTCAAACAGTCCCAACAGGTTTCCCTCAACTGTAACACCATTTGAGTGAGTTACCATTTTGGTCATTTTTGCCACTTTTGCAAGAAAGAGCCAATACTTGTTCCTGAGGTTTCCAGCTGGTTTTGATCATCCTAAAAGCTTCTAAGGGATCAATCAAGAGTGTTTGAAGCATTGGATTACTTCTGGCACAAGGATCTTGACAGTTAGCACAAGGAGCTTCAAGAGGTAAGTGCATCACAACTTGACCTCTTAAAATATGCATTGCTTTGATGCCCATTGATCATGAACATGTCACATATATCCAATGTGTTGTGTTTGAACCAATTTATCATGCTATTGTTACTGGTGTGATAGGATAGCATAGAACTTGCAAATCTTGACCTATTTTGAAACCACTATCGGGTTTTAAAATGTAGGCATCTTTAGAAAATTCCAAAAGCACCATTGGATTCCTCATGAAATTCTAGGTAGGATCCATCTAAATTTTGTCCAAATCCATGGAGAAATGAAGAAGTTATTAGCCTTCATGCAAGAGGCCTAAAATCAGGCCAGCCTTGGGCAAGGGCCAGGCCTAGGCGCCTTAGCCAGGCCTAAAACCTTGTCACCCTTATATGCATATGGGGCGGTTTTGATACACGGATGTATAACCACCCCAGTGGTAGCGCGCATGTGTGTTTGGCTGAGAGGTCATGGGTTCAACATCCACCCAGACCATTTTGCCATTTTCTCCTATTTTGCTATTTTTCATATTTTTCATGGTTTTTATTAATTAATTTCTCTCTCAATTTTAATTATTTTTTATTGGTTCTTTTTTTTAAAATTCACAAAAATGTTAAAATATTTTATTCTACAAAAATTTCACAAAAAAATTATTTATTTCATATATTTGGTATTTTTGTAAAGAATTATATTTTTTATTTATTTTTAGGCATTTAAAAATATTTCTTTCTCTTGATTTTTCAAATTCAAATGATTTTCAAATCATTCTATGAATGAAACATGATTTTTCAAACATTAATCCAAGATCACAACTTGTTTTTCACACATGTTTGATAATTTTGATCATTTTAATTGAATATTATTCAATTAAAATACATTTTTTTAAAATCAAATTAGGGTTTTGATTATTTTTCACCCTTACAAATCTTTTTCAAAACATTTGGGCCTATAATAGAGTGTAAGACCCAACCCCCTTTGTACAAAAATAATTTTGGCCTCAGTCATTGTATAAGTCCCGATACGTTTTAAATCTCGGCGCGATCGCCGTTTTCAAAACACCAACAAAAATATCTGGGCCTTCCCTTGCGTTGTAAGTCCCATTTTTCTTCTTTAAACACTTTTGGGCCTCTAATAGAGTGTAAGACCCATCCCTTGTTGTACAAAATTTTTTTGGGTCTCAGTCATTGTATAAGTCCCTATGCGGTTTTCAAAAACGACGGTGCAATCACTGTTATTTCTGGACCTCTCTCTGAGTTGTAAGCCTTATTCTCTCTTCTTTTAAAAAACTCTTGGGCCTCTAATAAAGTGTAAGACCCATCCCTTTGTACATAAATATTTTTGGGCCTCAGTCATTGTATAAGCCTCGGTACAATTTCAAAATAACGGTACGATCGTTGTTTTCATCTGGGCCTCTCCTTGAGTATAAGCCCCAAACTTCCTTTAAAACAACTTTTCCTTTTGATTTAGATTCAAATGTATAGTTGTATCAAAACTTCTTTCAATTTCTCGAATAACTAACCATACAGTTATATTTATAATGCTGGAAGCTTGCTCACCTGTAAGTCCTACTATACTCTTCAACATACTTGTCTATATATTTCATCTATATATGCTTGTATATATCTGCTTAGAGTTTTCCCCAACAAATAGGTCTAGATTTAGATCAAACCGGTGGTTATTCTTTCAACATGGTCAAAACTAGTTCCCCCATAGGAAATTCCAGATACAGTCTTGTCTTCTCTTGGGCTTATACAATATGGAATAGAGAAAGGCATTATTCTCGGTGAAACTTTTCTCAAGACTGTCACTACTAGAAATATTTCTACAAGAAATTCATTTTCCCATAGAGGATTATTCCCGGTGAAACCTCTCTTGAATTTCTTTAAACCTTAGAACTGTTCACTAAAAAAAGGATTATTCCCGGTGAAACCTTTCTTGAACTTTTCTCAGGCTTGGACCCACAGGCTTCCTAAAAGCATCCCAGCCTCCTCTTGGGCTTTGTACAAGGACCCTCAGGCTTCTTAGAAGTTCTCAGCCTCCTATTGGGCTTAGTACAAGGACTCAAAGACCTCCTACAGGTATAGGACAAAACCTAGTCATCTTTTGCTAGTTCAATCCTCCAGAGAGTCAAAACATCAGACCAGTTTAGGGTTGATTCTCATCCCTTAAAAACATCAGCCTCCTCTTCGGCATCATACAAAGATCAATCTTCTCATACCAGTAGACTTGGACAATTTCATCTCCTCTTGGATCTCAAAGAAACCCTCAAGTTTCCTAAAAGCACAGGAAAAACCCTGATCACTTAATCAATCTCTAGCAGAGTTGAAACTTTCATAGGTTTTAAAACTCAATCTTTAAACTTTTCATCCTAAGTTCCTCAGCTAGGGTCAGATCACTATCAATAAACCCTCAATCAGAACCTTAAGGCATCTGATATTTTAACTCTTCTATAATCCTCAGCAAGAGTTGATTCCCCACTTTGAACTCTCTCTGGATCTCAATAATCCTCAGCAGAAGCTAGCCTCCTCTTAGGCATTATATAAGAAATTCCCCCAACCAGCCTCCTCTTAGGCTTTGTATAATGATTTTCCCTTAGCAGTTTTAGCATCAATCTTGGGCTTTGTACAAGACACATATAAATATTCTCCAGCTGAGTTAATCCCTTTAAGCCTCAATCTTGGGCTTTGTACAAGACAGATAAAACCTCTCATTAGTAGAGTCAATCCCTTTTAGCCTCAATCTTGGGCTTTGTACAAGACAGACAAAATATCTCCCCAGAAGAGTCAATTCCTTCCAGCCTCCTCTTAGGCTTTGTATAATGATCTCCCCAAAAGAGTCAGTCTCTTTTTAGCCTCAATCTTGGGCTTTGTACAAGACAGATATAAAACTCCCTAGTAGAGTCAACCTTTTAGCTTCAACCTTGGGCTTTGATCAAGGCACACAAAAACCAAAATCCCATCAGAGAAAATCAAGAGTTCTCTCTGTAGGAAAACATTTCTCTGTACACCACAAAAAAAAAATAGATAATCAAACAAACCCTAGTCCCAGATAACTGCTGTAAGTGGCACACTTGTTGATTCAAAAATCCAAGTTGTGGTCCCTCTTTTATCCTGGTAAACTTCCTCTTTCATCTAATTGCTGTAAGTGGCAAGCCTCTGGATTATTTACATCCAAGCCCATGTCCCTCTCTTAGCATGTAAAGACTCCTAAGGAAAAATGGTGTTGCTCAACACTGAGTTAAAGTTTCCTCCTTCAGGATATCTCCCTTGTAAAGGAAATTATGGCATTACTGGATTCTTATATCCCAGTTAAATTAATTCTCCTTTATAAACCAAGTACCCAATAACTGTGATGAATAGGTGAGATATCTCCCTTTAGAGATGACAGATTATCTCTCAGTTAAACCTTTAGCTTCAATCTTGGGCTTTGAACAAGCACAAACACTCATCTAGCTTCAATCTTGGGCTTTGAACAAGACACCAAACATCTTTTTCCTCCCATAGAATAGGAGAAACTACGATTGCTCTGATTTCCCTGTTATCTTTACGGGAATACGTAGGCATAAGATTGCGAAATCTTAGCGAGCACACACAAATCAAAAACTTTAGGTCCATTACCTTACCAAAAAACTTTGGAAAACCCGAAAACAACAAAAACACTCTCTCAACACTCCCAAAGAAGAAACTTTCCCAATTTACAGATAAACACCAGTAAGTAGATAATAGTAGAACATGCTAAACGATCTATGGATAATCATATATATACTGGATAATTAACAACTTCCTTTTGTGTAACCTGACACCGAACCCCCAATCTCTTAGAATTTGTTAAAGAAAATATTTGCGTGCAAGGTTAGTTTTAGATAGCTTCCCTTTCCTTTCCAGCTTCATAGGATAAATAAGAAATCAAAAAGTAGCACCCAATTCCAACCAATGCGGTAAGGTGGTCGCGTCACCGACAAGAATCGCACGTTACAATGTTTTTCTTACATCTTATGCTACATCTCATACTATATTTTTATGCTACATTTTATGCTATTGCAGGGTCTGCTATCTACTATGGATTAGCTATTGCCAAGGGTAGAGCACAGGTTTTGTGTTAGGCATCTTTATAACAATTTTAGGAAGAGGTTTCCTGGGAAGATGTTGAAGGACATAATATGGAAGACTGCCAAGTCAACATACCCACAAGCATGGGAAAAAGAGATTAAGGGAATGAGGGCCATAAATGAAGAAACATTTAAACATATGATGAAGATCCCACCAAGGTTTTGGAGTAGATCTTACTTTAGGACTACAAACAAATGTGATGATGTTCTCAACAACATGTATGAATCCTTTACTAGTGTTATTCTTGATGCAAGGGCAAAACCTCTAATCACTATGCTGGAAGACATCAGAATATACTTGATGGAGAGATGGGCTAATAACAGAATGAGGTTTGGTACTTTGGATGAGAATGACATTTTGCCTAATATTAGAAAGAAAGTTGATATCACAAGCACATACACCAACAATTAGCTAGTAAGGTATGTAATATCAACATACATTAATTCTTTAGGGTGTTTGTAACATACAGTTCAAACATGTGACTCATTTATTCTGTTTCTTTCTTTCTTTAGGATGTCTGATGAACATATGTTTGAAGTAAGGCACTTGGAGAATCAAGCTGATAAATTTGTTGTGAACCTGAAAGATCACATATGTTCATGCAGAAGATGGGAACTGACAAGACCCCCATATGTCCATGCTTTATCTACTATGAAGAGTAGGAATTTCAAAATAGATAGTTACATCCTAGAGTACTATAGGGTTTCAAAATACAAGGCAGTTTATAAGCATGTGATCTACCCTGTTAATGGATCAAACTTGTGGGTTAAGAGACCATATCCTGATGTACAACCACCCAAGTTCAAGAAGATACCTGGTAGACCTAAAAAGAGGAGGAATTTAGAACAAGGAGAGATTGATGGCTCTGATCGCAAAATGAGAAGAACTGGTTTCTTGGTGAAGTGCAGTAGGTGTAAGAAAGCAGGACACTAAAAGTCTACTTGTAAGGACACAACAACTCAGACTGCCCAACAATCTAGCCAAGCCTCTCAGACTTCTACTCAGACTCCTCAACAATCTGCCTAACAATCTCAGACTATAACTCAGTCTGCTTAACAATCTACCCAAGCCTCTCAGACAACAACCCAGACTGTCCAACATTCTACCTAATCCTCTAAGGGGAAGGCTGCTCAGAAGACTCATGGTTCTGCCAAGGGAAAGATACAAAAGCTACCTGTTAGAAGGCGCCAAGGCCATTTGTACCACCTGGGCCTACAACCATGTTGTCTGCATCCAAGAATGTTGTTGGTCCAGTCATAAGAAAATCTACTCCAACTAAGAGGACAACTCCAAAGAAGAATCCCTAGAAATATTTAGGATTAATTAGTTTATGTTGTATTTTGTGCACTATGGTATTGATGTAATGAACAAGTTTATTGTGTTTTTTTGTGCACTATGGTGCTGAACAAGTTTATGGTGTATTTTGGTGCTTCTGTTAGGAACCTAATTGTATTAACTACCAGTTTGGTGCACTTTGGTGCTTTTGTTATGGACAAAAATATCTACAGCAGTTTATGAGTATATTCTATTATTAACATATTCTGTTATGAACATATTCTGCTTGTGAACATTTTCTGTTATAGATCATTTATAGTTATGGAACAATTATAGGTCATGTCCAGTTATGTTATAATTATAGGTCATGTCTAAATCTGTTATGAACATATCCAATTATGTTATAGTTATAGGTCATGTCCAAATTTATAGGTCATGTCCAAATTTATAGGTCTTGCCCAAAGTTATAGGTCATGCCCAAAAATTACAAGTTAGTTACAACATTAAAAACAGATTGTGAAGATCAAACTCATAAAATTAATTCTTAAAAGGTTTCAACATTCATTCAAGATAACATCAAATACAAACTTTCAAGATAACATTAAAACTTATACAAACAACTAATTCATTCTAACTAACCTAATTCATTCTAAAAATCAATACAATGATAATTATCAAAAAAATAAAATTCCATATTTTTTTCTACTTGATGATGTTCTTCATTTCGGCATCAATAATCATCAGCTTTTCCCCAAGTTCTTCAGTGTTTTTTTTGCTTCATCCAGTCCCTTTGTAACCACACTCATCCTATGCATAAAAAATTATTCTTTCTCATCACACGCATCCTCATGGAACCAACCAAAATAATTGCATCCAACTTGCATTTGAAATTTGCATGGTAAGAAGTTCAAGATGAATCTATAACAGAAAGTAAACACTCATAAAATATATTAGATACCTTATAATTGGGACAACCCCAGAATAGTTTCCCCATATTCTTCACAGTTTTTGCCCTTTGAAGAACAACCATGTCTCCACAATGACACATGGGATTCCTTCTTGAACTTCCACTGACTATTAAACCCTTACTTTCTGAATTTCTCTTACTCAACATCGATGAAGAACAACCCAATTTCATGCTTGAATGAACACTACCGTTGATTTTTGAATGAAATTGTGAAGAAAGAAGAAGAATTCAATTTGCCCTAACAATGAAATAGGGGAAACCACTACAAACGTAACCAAGAAAGAAGAAGATGATGTTTCAAGTCCATGTCAGCTGCCACGTAACCAAGAATAAACGGACATTTGAGCCAACTAACGGCAAGGACTACTTTGACACCATTTTAAAAGTTAAGGGACGAACTAGCCACTTTTTAAAGTTAAGGGACGAAAAAGGTTATTTTGCCTTTCATATTTTACTATTTTTCATATTATTTTTAATGATTTGAAAAATTAATAACTCCCTCAATTTTAATTATTTTTTATTGGTTCTTTTTGCAAAAAATCACAAAAATGTTGAAATATTTTATTCCACAAAAAAATCAAGTTTATATTATTTATTTAATATAATTGGTATTTTTGTGAATAAATTCATTTTTAATTGTTTTTAAACATTTAAAAGTGAATATTTATCTTGAAAATCAAAACCAAATGAGTTTTAATTCATCTTGTGATTAAAACCTCATTTTTCAAACCTTAAAAAAAATCACGAGTGGTTTATTCAAACTTATTTGGTATTTTTATCATTTTTATTGATTTTCTTTAAATATTTACTTTTAAAGGAAAACCAATTTAGGGTTTCTTTGATTTTCACCCTCACAAATCTTTTTCAAACACCTTTGGGCCTCTAGTAGAGTGTAAGACCCAGCCCTTTTTGAAAACTAAAATGATTTGGGCCTCAGTGTATTATATAAGTCTCGATCCCATCAAAAAGTTCGGCGCGATCGTCGCCTTTTTAACAAAAACCCATGGGTCTCTCCTTGAGTTGTAAGCCTCATCTCTTGTACAAAAATAAACCTTTGGGCCTCTAATAGAGTGTAAGACCCAACCCCCTTTTAACCAAAACTTTTTGGGCCTCAGACATTGTATAAGTCCCTCAGCGTTAAAAAAAAATCTCGGCGCGATCGCCAGTTCAAAAATCAAATCATCTGGGCCTACCCTCGTGTTATAAGCCCCATTCCCTTTATTTAAACACCCTTGGGCCTCTTGAGAGAGTGTAAGACCCATCCCTTTGTACAGAAAACCTTTTTGGGCCTCAGTCACTTGTATAAGTCCCTGTAAAAACTCAAAACAACAGTGCAATTACTGATAAAACCTTGGGCCTCTCCTTGAGCTGTAAGCCCCAACAATCTTTTTTCAAAGCACTTTCTCCTTTGATTTTGAATATAATATTGTTATCAAATTTTTCTTTGTTGAACAACTAACAAAACAGCATGGAAGCTCTACAACGGGTAAGTGTTTATCCGCTTTCATATGTATATAACTGTATTGTGGGGTTGTTTCACTGTAAGTCTTCTTTCACATCCTTTTATATACTTGTCAAATATCCACTGTGTAATACTAGTATAGTTATTTAGAGTTTTCCCCGGCAACTACGTCTAGCACTAGGTAAAGCCCTGTTGGTCACTCTTAAATACAGTCAAAACTAGATCCCCATAAGATTATCAGACACAGTCTTCCCTCCTCTTGGGGTTAAACAATATGGAGACGTGAAAGGCAGCATTCTCGGTGAACTCTTTCTCAGATTGTCACCCTTAGAAATTGTCAAAGAAACTCTACTCCCCAGAGTTGATCTATTCTCCGTGAATAACATCTCTTGAGTTTCTTCCAAATTCTCGAACTTTCCTGGCTTGATCTATTCTCGGTGAATAGCATGTCTTGAACTTCTCTTGGTTTGGGGACCCACAGGCTTCCTAAAAGCATCCCCGCCTCCTCTTGGGCGTTGTACAAGGACCCTTCGGCTTCTTAAAAGTTCTCATGCCTTCTCTTGGGCTTAATACAAGGACCCTGGTGACCTCTTAAAGGTATAAGACAGAAATTAGTCATCCTTTGCTAGAGCAGTCTTTCCAGCGTCAAAACTCCGGCCACTTTAGGGTTGATACTCATCCCTTAATGCCCGTGCCTCCTCTTGGGCATTGTACAAAAGATAAAACTCTAGACTTGGACAGTCTAAGACCCTTGAGTCTCAAAGACATTCCCAAGTTCCCTTCAAACATAGGCCGAAACCCGGTCTCTCTCAAGAGAGTTCCCCACACTTGGACCCGCTTTAGGATCTTCAGAATCCACATCGGTAAGGTAGCCTCCTCTTGGGCTTTGTATAAATGACTCTCCCCTAGTGGAGCTAACCTTTTCAGACTCTCTTGTTGAGTCACCAACCCTTTTAGCCTCCATCTCGGGCTTCGTACGAGATAGGAAAACACTCTCTTGTTGAGTATAAAAGACTCTCTTGTTGAGTCAAACACTTTTAGCCTCCGTCTTGGGCTTCGTACAAGGCACATATAAATCACTCTCTTATTGAGTATAAAAGACTCTCTTGTTGAGTCAAACCCCTTTTCGCCTCCATCTCGGGCTTCGTACGAGATAGAAAACACTCTCTTGTTGAGTATAAAAGACTCTCTTGTTGAGTCAAAACACTTTTCGCCTCCGTCTTGGGCTTCATACAAGACACATACAAAACACTCTCTTGTTGAGTATAAAAGATTCTCTTGTTGAGTCAACCCTTTTAGCCTCTATCTCGGGCTTCGTACGAGACAACAAATAAGAGGCACCCTCTTGTTAGGTCAATAGCCTCCTCTTAGGCTTTGTATAAAGAAAACCCTGGTTAAGTCAATCAACCTTTTAGCATCAAAGTCATGCCTTGCTCACAACATACAAACATCAACAACTCCTCTTTAGAGATGACAAATTCTCTCTAAAACCCTTTAGCTTCACATCTTGGGCTTTGAACAAGATACAAATCACCTTCAGCTTCATGTCTTAGGCTTTGAACAAGACACCAAAACAACCTTTTTCCTCCCATAGAATAGGAGGAACTACGATCGCTCTGATTTCCCTATTTTGTTAAACGGGAATACGTAGGCATAAGATTGCAAAAATCTTAGCGAGCACACTAATCAAAAACCCAAAATCCAGTACCTCCGCCAAATCAACCCAAAAGCATCAAACATAAACACATTACCAGAAACCTCACAAATGATCCAAATATTCTATTCTTAACAAAATAAATCGGAGAGGGGTCCACATCTCAATAGCATCTGTAAACCAACAGTTTTGACTGTTTAAACTCAGTATGCAAGCAGGGTTAATTGGATACATCTATTTCCCTTCCTTAATCAGCTTAACAGGATAAAAAATGAATCGAATTGTAGTGCCCAAGCGATAGTGACTCAGGACCACAAAAATCGCGCACACAACCAGCATCGTGGAGCATCATTTACCGTTGAGATCGAAATGTCCGCCAGTAAAATAGAGGTTGAGATGGACTCACCCAGACATGGCCATCAAAATCAAAGAGGAAGTATAGAAACAGATTGACGCGGGTTTCCTCGCCACATCAGAATATCCTCAATGGCTAGCCAACATAGTGCAAGTTTTGAAAAAGGACGGAAAGGTCAGAATGTGTGTGGATTACAGAGATCTAAATAAAGCAAGTCCAAAGGACGACTTTCCCCTACCGCACATTGACATGCTAGTTGATAGTACAACAAAACTCAAAGTATTCTCCCTCATGGATGGATTCTAGGGCTATAATCAGATAAAAATGGCGCCGAAAGACATGGAGAAAACTTCGTTCTTCATCCCATGGGGTACTTTTTGTTACAAGGTAATGTTGTTCAGTTTGAAGAACGCCGAGGCAAACTATCAAAGGGCCATGACTACTCTATTTCATGACATGATACACAAAGAAATAGAAGTGTATGTCGATGATATAATTGCCAAATCCAAGACAGAAGAGGAGCATGTGACCACCTATCAAAACTACTCGAGCGGTTGAGAAAATACAAACTTCGCTTGAATCCCAATAAGTGCACGTTCGGTGTCTGTTCAAGGAAACCTTTAGGGTTCATCGTCAGCCAGAAAGGAATTGAGGTTTATCCTGACAAAGTCAAGGCCATTCAAGAAATGCCTTCTCCAAAGACTGAAAAACAAGTCAGGGGATTCCTGGGACGTTTGAACTATATTTCCAAATTTATATTCCTCATGACCGCGACATGTTCGCCGATTTTTAAATTACTCAAAAAGAACCAAGACTGTGTTTGGACAGAAGACTGCCAAACCACCTTCAACAGTATTAAGGAATACCTGTTGAATCCACCGATTATATCACCTCCAGTGGAAGGAAGGCCACTGATCATATACTTAACAGTCTTGGAAGACTCCATGGGTTGTGTACTTGGTCAACAAGACGAAACAAAAAGGAAAAAGTCTACCATCTACTATTTAAGCAAGAAATTCACTGACTGCGAGACTTGGTACACTATGCTTGAGAAAAATTGTTGTGCTTTGGCTTGGGCAGCCAAACGTCTTCGCCAATATATGATTCGTCACACTACTTGGTTAATCTCAGAAATGGATCCAATCAAGTACTTCTTTGAAAAGCCTGCTCTCATAAGAAGGATTGCCCGTTGGCAGATGTTGTTATCAGAATATGACATAGAATACCACACTCAGAAAGTCGTTAAAGGAAGTATTTTAGCCGATCATTTGGCTCATCAACCAATTGACGATCAGGAATCAATCGGGTTTGACTTCCCAGACGAAGATGTCATGTATTTAAAAATGAAAGACTGCGATGAACCGCTACCCAGTGAAGGGCCAGAACCAGGTTCCCAACGGAGCTGTTAATCATTACGGAAACGGAATTGGGGCAATCATCATAACACCTCAGGGTACCCATATTCCTTTCATTGTCCGACTGACATTTAAGTGTACAAACAATGAGGCCGAATACGAAGCTTGTATCATGGGTCTCGAAGAAGCGGTCGACTTAAGGATCAAGAACTTGGATGTATATGGAGACTCAACCCTGGTTGTCAATCAGATCAAAGGAGATTTGAACACATACCAATCGGGACTGATTCCTTACAAAGACTATGCGAGAAGGTTGTTACCATTCTTCAATAGAATCGAGTTTCATCACATCCCTCGTGAGGAAAATCACATGGCTGATGCATTAGACACTTTCTCTTCCATGATTAGTGTAGGTCAATGGAATGACATACCTAAGATCGATGTAATGCACCTAGTACGGCCCGCTTACATCTTCGCGATTGAAGCAGTCATAGATGACAAACCTTGGTATCATGATATCAAATGCTTCCTTCAGAAAAAAGAGTACCCACCTGGGGCACTAAGAAAAGACAGGAAAACTCTCAGAAGACTTGCTGGCAGCTTCTTCCTGAGCGGTGATACACTCTATAAGAGAAACTTTGACATGGTCTTGCTTTGATGTGTAGATAGACCAGAAGCAAACTGGGTGATAAAAGAAATTCACGAAGGATCCTTTGGCACTCATGCCAATGGACACATAATGGAGAGAAAAATTTTGAGAGCAGGGTACTATTGGTTGACAATGGAATCTGACTGCTACAAGTACATGAGGACGTGTCACAAATGTCAGATATACTCAAACAAAATCCATGTACCACCAACGCATCTCAAATTTCTTTCTTCCCCATGGCCTTTTTCCATATGGGGAATTGACATGATTGGCTTAATTGAACCCAAGGCTTCGAACGAACATCGATTCATCTTGGTAGCCATTGATTACTTCACCAAGTGGGTCGAAGCAGCGTTATACGCCAATGTAACCTGACAAGTGGTGGTCCGTTTTGTAAAAAACAATCTCATTTGTCGTTATGGTGTTCCGAGCCAGATCATTACTGACAATGGATCCAACTTGAACAATAAGATGATGAAAGAGTTGTGCGCTGAGTTCAAGATCGAACACCATAACTCATCTCCCTACCGACCCAAGATGAACGGAGCGGTAGAAGCTGCTAACAAGAACATCAAGAAGATTGTTCAGAAGATGGTCGTAATTTACAAAGACTGGCACGAGATGCTACCCTTTGCTCTTCACGGTTATCGCACATCTGTCCGCACTTCAACAGGAGCAACCCCTTTCTCTCTAGTATATGGCATGGAAGCAGTTCTCCCCATAGAAGTAGAGATCCCATCAATCCGGGTATTGATGGAAGCTAAGCTAACAGAGGCTTAATGGTGTCAAAGTCGACACGACAAACTGAATTTGATCGAAGAAAAATGAATAACGACACTATGCCATGGTTCGTTGTATCAGCAAAGAATGAAGAAGGCGTTTGACAAAAAGGTCCGACCTCGCGTCTTCAGGAAAGAGACCTTGTGCTCAAAAAGATACAATCATTTCTCACAGATTCCCGGGGCAAATGGACTCCGAATTATGACGGCCCCTATGTGGTCAAGAAAGCTTTCTCAGGTTGTGCCTTGAGACTTGCAACCATGGACGAAGAGGAATTTGCCTACGCCACAAATGTTGACGTAGTCAAGAAATACTTCGCCTAAATAAATAAAAAAAAGAAGAAAAAAAAACGTCTCGGTGGATTGAAAACCCGAAAGGGCGGTCTAGGCAAAAATTAGAGACATAAGTAATCAAAAATCATCCCGATGGATTTGAAATCTCAAAGTACAATCCAGGCAAAAGTTAAGGATAATGGCAAGTAACTACGTCCAACAGGGGCAAATCCCCAGTAGCAGTCATGACGTCCGTCAGAAAACTCCAGTCAAGGTCATCTTCGACAGAAGCTCAGGGTGCCCAGAATTCAAATTTGGTAGAAGGATAGCGGTCGTTATGTTTCAATGTAGCCCTTTTCCCTTAAAATTACCATTTTCTAACTTTGTAAATACTCTATGGAATCACGCGTTTGGCTGATTTCCATCCTATCAATAAAATTTGAGCCCTTGTGCTTTTGTTTGTAATTCCTATTCGTTTTAGTTTTACAGAATGACGTTTTAACATGATTAACGATGCTTGAAATAAAACAAAAATGAATTTACTTGTCAAACTTTTTCTGCTTTTTTAAATAAAGATGGCAATTCTTTTGACTGTAAACTTCAAAACGAGCATCGATAGCTTCTCCAGAGGTTGTTTGAACCTCAAAGTGCAGAATCAAAGTACTCCTTCTAAACCAGTACACCTGAATGAAGGATCAACTGTGTCAGATGCCATGTTTCATCTGTCATCCCCGACAGGGTGCTTACCTCTTAAGATCGATGGACGTGTTCTCCCACAGGGATTATCTCTTCTAAGCAAGGTAGAATTGCTATCTTGAACCAGTGATACTTTTCATCCCCTGCAATGGCCGAGTATTCAGTCGTGTTCATCCATTAGTCTGTTTGTCGTGTCAGTTTTGTCAGCATATACATACATACATCATGCATTATTGATTTACATTCATATTCATATTGCATCACTATCACACTAGTCGGTCTTATCCCCTAGTGATAAAAGTCCTCTTGTCAGTCGAGTTGTCAGTTCTTTCCTCGTCAGGAAATGTTGTGTCTGAACAATCTCTCTCATCCAGTTTATTTCTGGGATGAAGTCGGTCCTTGACAACTTTGATAACTTGAACCTCTGAAAAACCAGAAAACCTTCGACAAATGTCACTCTTCATCATGGAAAATGATGTCTTCGCTTTACCAGATTAAGGAAAATCCCCAGAGAAAGCATCACAGCTAAAAGACTCTCAACAGTACATTGGTTTTTCTCTCCAGAGAGTCAATGTTAATGAAGTCATCAGCACCTCAAAATTGGGGTACATTGTATGGCATTTCTCCGAGAAGATCTCGAAGGAAAGTATGATGTAATATCCCCAAGCTAGAAGCAGTCTCTCAAGAGACTCATTTTCCCCAGTAGAGTCGACAAGTGGCATCTCCAAACAGAGAAGTTTATGCACCTCTACAACTCGGACGAATGGGTTTCCCCAGCAAGTCTGGCGTCAAAAGTTTTTTCCATCAAATGGCATCTCCCTAGGAAAATTTGACTAGAAGTTTGAGGAAAACCGCTACGAATAGCGTCCCTTGTCAAGAAAGTTTATTGACAAAAGAAACGGAGACCAGTTCCTTGGTAGGAAACCAGGATCGAGGGGAAGTTTATATCAGAAACTGAGACCAGTTCCTTGGTAAGAAACCAGGATCGAGGGGAAGTTTATTTCAGAAACTGAGACCAGTTCCTTGGTAGGAAACCAGGATCGAGGGGAAGTTTATATCAAAAACTGAGACCAGTTCCTTGGCTGAAGACCAGGACCGAGGGGAAGTTTCACCCTTTTCTAAGCATCATTACTTAGCGAAAGAAGGTGGATGAGCAAACTGCCATTCATAACCACCGTCAAAATTTTGCACATTCCGATATTTAATCATCTTGCACCCCGAATGCCCAAATACCTTCGCCATTCACACCTTCGGGTCCAAGAGGATTAAATAGGGGCATCTGTCATACCCCAAATTTTGACCACTAAGATTTCCCATCATTTTTTAAGTCATTACCACAATATGGATGAACCATTATGCCTCATCGGTCTCCCCAAAGATGGGTGAGCATTCACCACAAATAAGGATTAGGGTTTCAACACCTATCAGAGCATTTAGACAAAGGATCAATCAAGGAATGACATGATCTTCAACTTGTCTAACCTCTCAAACATCCACAAAGAAATCAAGAGGACTCCCACATCAAGGATCAAGCACAAGGTTGCAGCATTCCAAGTGGATTAAGCCTTAAGATCACCAGTGTCGCCAAATTAGGGTTTTGGTCGACCAGGGCCTCCAGGTGGAAATTTTCCTCCGGGCATGAGCCAATGCTTCAAAGCATAAACTAAGATACTCCATGGGATCTCATAGACCCAATCATCAAGTCAATTTAGCCTCAGGGGATGAATTCACAAAAAATCAGGAATTAGGGTTTCTTGACCTAATTCACCCTAAGTTGACTTTGGGACAAAACATGAGCCAAGACCTCAAGGCATGATTTGAGGGTCTCTAACACACTATATTGATCCATTTACAACAATGTATTGATCCAAGAAGCTTGATCAACAAGTTTCATTTTCATCTGGACCACAATTAGGGTTTTGAGGAAAAAGTCAACTGTACCTTTGACTTTTGATCCAGACATGCTCCCAAACCATGGGACATAATTCAATACACCCTATAACACCTATGGAACATACCCATCAAGTTTGATTTAGGTCAAGGACTTGATTTCATAAAGGATCGCACAGCTTGGAATTCATCTGATAAAAAGTCAACTGTGCACAAAAGTCAAAGTTTGACTTTTTGAGATTTTTCACAATTATGGTTCCTTAACCCTAAAACGATGTTAATGTGTGATTGGAATCATCATTCATCAAGAAAAACCAAAGAAATTGGGATAACTTGTAAAAGGAGTAACCATAAAATCTTAGAATTTTTCTAAGTTATGAAACAAAGTGGCTAGGGTACCAACTTCCAAGGATCATAACTTGAGATCCAAGCAACCATTTTGAATGATACTAAGATGGATTTGTAGCTCTCATGGCATACTTTAAAAGTGTCAACTACCCCTCATTCCAATTCCTCATGGCTTTTAAGTTATGGAGTGACCAAAATGACAAAAACATGAAAATGCCACTTTTTCCAACACTTAGTGAAATTTTCACTAAGTCAGAATCTGTTTCACTTTTTTCAAAATGTAAGGGCATTTTTCACTTGGATCCAAAAAGTGTCAAGACAAACTATAATCACACATATGTTGTATCATATGAGAGCTTTCCAAAATGGCCAAGAACTTCATCAAATTCCATCTGAGCTAAGAGTTATGACAGCTGCAACATGCCTTGCTGCAAACTGTCTTGGCAAGGCAGATTTGTGCATTATGTAACACCCTTCTAACCCAACATAATATACGCGATAAGTATACTTAAAGGAATCAGAGTACATCATAAAAAGGTGTCACATTTCTTCATTGAACATCATTTAAAACATCCTGCTCCGTAACACGGGTTTTCAAAACATTGTTAAAATAATAATTTCTTAAGTAATATCCACAACTAAATTCAAACTTTGCAGCGGAATCATAAATTCAAATATCTTCTTATATTTCATCAAAACATCAAGACCCTTGGGTCATTGTCAACAATCATCATCAATTAAAATCGATATATGGTAACTCATAAGAATCAATCTAACAAAACAACATAATATTCACTTAAGTGTTTCCCCACCCGATGTTACATCTATCAGAGCAAGACACCATACAACTCTACGGAAATAAGCTAAACAACTCCAAGCTAGAACTTCGCGCACCGAGAAGCTACTCCTGAATATCTGCACGTTACCCACGTGGAGGCAACATTCAAACAGGCAGGGTGAGTAATCACAATTCAATATAAATCATATAAAGAAAAGACATTAACAGGTCAACATTCATCTTACACAAACATCATAGCACTCACCCAAAACATCATATAAATCACCAAGTCATCAACATCACAAACATGCAATCATGTAATGCCACCAAGAATGAAATGCAACGTCATAGCATGCATGTGGTACCAAATCATCGTAATAATTGACACTAGGCCATCAACCCTCCACAAGGGAGCACGTCGCAAAATACTCCAATCCGCACAATGGGATTGAAGCCACCACTGGACCGAAGTCCTAAATCGTCACTGGACCGGAGTCCTATCATCGTCACTGGACCGAAGTCCTAACATCATCAATAGACCGAAGTCTAAATGCTATGAATGCATGATGCACAACGTCATAATCATCATCATCAATAAAAGTTATTAAGTGCATCACCATTCATCAAATATCATGTTAATCCACATCGTCATTTAATCATCAAAACATCATGAATCGTCACCTTATAATCGTCAATATACTCATGGTACTTCACATCATCATTTTATCACCAAACATCATTTTATAACATCACTACTTCGTTTCACACTAAAATCATCCTAATTCATTTGATCGTCATGTTCGTTGCGTAGCATGTATAAACATCAAAGCATGCACATCATATATTTATTTCGTCATAGCATCATTATAGTAACATCATTCACATAACTCATACCCTCATAAGCAATCAACGCATAATCATCATATAAATTCCAACATATAATTAACATCATAAAACAACAACACCCTATCGTTATACTCTAGATCAACATATGCATCATATAATCTTCAACACATAGCATCCTATTTACAACAACAATACCCCCCAACATTCGACTACATCACAAACAACCACTATTACCTTTACCGGTTAATTCACACCACCTCATACCATAACCCCTCAACAATGTCCTCACGCAACATTATAAGCAACAACTATCACAATTGCATGGTATGCCACAACAACTCAACAACAACATCATATAACCTCATAATTCACAATCACAACACACATTCATGCGACCGATGTCCACATTTCACGGTTCGACCCATTGGAACATACAAGATACCACATATGGCTCATCTAATAGTTGGAAATCTATCATTGAAAACAATTTTAACATAAAGTACATAAAGTCAGCTTTCCAATAATTCGAACGGCGACCCAAACGGACTTACGAATCAAAAGTTACGAATTTTCGAAGTTTTCAAAATAAGCTGCCCGAGGGGACCGCGCTGAGCGGGCTAGAGCGGGCTTTGCGAATTGGTCAAAAATTTCTGCGATGACAGCACTTCTCCCACCTCGATTTCATACCCTTAAACTGCATTTTTCACCCCTATTAACCCAAATTAAGTCACTATAACCTACATCTAACACACATACATCATTCACAACAACCACAACACGACAAATCATCAAAATCATCCCCTTTAACCTCTAAACCCTAGGTTTTCCCCCAAAACCCCAATCACCCACCAACACCTAATCTTTATATTAAAAATATTGCAAAGTGATACTCCTCATACCTTAGAGTCTTGATTCTTTCGATCTTCTCTTGGAATTTCGCCGAAATTCTTCTATGCCCTAGCCTCCTTCTCACTTGTTCTTCAGAGCACTTTTGCCTCTTCCTCAAAACTAATACGAATAATGAGTTCCTTTCACTATTCTCTCTTTAAATACTCCTAAATGTGCTCTTCCCATTATACCCTCACTTATCCATCCCTAATGACCAACATACCCTCAATACTCCCACTTCTATTATTTTAAATAATAAACAATAATTTGAATAATACTATATGATTATTCTTACTATTAATATTATTAAAATAATTTCACCACAATGCGTGCCACATAACCACAAATCGTCAAAATCACCTTATATCCTCAAATAAGCAACAATTCATCATAATCGAATTTGGGGTGTTACAACTCTCCCCCACTTAAAGAATTTTCGCCCTCGAAAATTATCCGAAGAAAACAGAGTCAGACATGACTCCCTCATCGGATCTTCATGCCCCCTCCCCATGTCCAACACACGAGCCATCAACAAATCCTCCAAGGACTTGATACTCCTCTCTGTCTGACCATCCGTCCTCGGATGCTAAGCAGAACTCATCCTCAACTCAGTGCCCAACGGATCTTGCAAATTCTTCCCAAAACCTCGACGTAAATCGCGGATCTCCATCCTAAGTAACTCCGTAGTTCCCTCAATGTACATCTCAGCTAATTCCCACATAGAATTATTAATCTTCATTAGTAAATGAGTTGACTTCGTCAATCCCTCCACGATCATCCAAATCGAGTCATTCCCCTTCGCGGCCTTCAGTAAACCCGACACAAAATCCATGGAAATACTATTCTATTTGCATTCTGGAATATTCAACATCTGCATCAGACCCAAAGACTTCTGACGTTTCATCTTCAGCTTCTGATAAGTCAAACACACATACACAATTCGATAACATCCCTCTTCATGAATACTCTTCTCAATCTTTGGAACATCTGGTATACACACTCTACCTCAGAACCTCAACACGCCATTTTCATCAATTTGGTATTCATCTCCGTTACCTTAGTTAATTAAAATCGACTGATCAACCAACTTCAAGTCAAATCGCTGACCTACTTTGATTTCTCCCATAATCCCCATAGTCAGTTCCCAGATACTCGACTTCACACTGTCAGGGGTCCCATCACATACTAAACTCACATCTCTAAACTGCTCGATCAATTCCAGTTTTCCTCACCTTAAGCATCGACATATGTCGTAACTCCCTACTCAACGCATCAGCTATTACTTTTGCTTTACCAGGGTGTTAATCAAAATCATAGTCTTTCATCAACTCCAACCACCTTTTATGCCTCACATTCAACTATTTTGATTCAACAAGTACTTCAAGCTTTCATGATCACCGAACACTTCAAACATAAAGCCAAAAAGATAATGTCTCCAAATTTTCATCACAAACCCCGAGGTTGCCAATTCTAAGTCATGCGTAGGATAATTTCTCTCATGAGCTCTTAATTGTCCGAAAGCATAAGCAACAACCCGACCATCTTGTATCAACGATCCACCAAGACTCATCTTAGACGCATCACATTACCCCATAAAAGACTCACTCGGATTAGGAAAAATCAATATCGGAGCAGTCGTCAATTTTCTTCTTCTGGCCTACAAAAACTTCCTTCACATGCAACATATCACACATACGCTTGATCCCTTTCGAGTCAACTATGTCAATGGTAATGTCGACTTAGAAAGAAAAAAAACTTCAATAAACTTGCGATAGCAACTTGCTAATCCCATAAAGCTTCTTATTTCAGTAGCAGACTTCAGAGTCTCCCACTGCAACACAACATCAATCTTAGAAAGATCAATAGCTATTTCACCATTAGAAATCACCTGACCAAGGAACTTACTGTCTACAACCAGAACTCACATTTCGACAGTTTCGCACACAACTTCTTCTCCCTCAATACCTACAACACAACTCGCAATTGTTCTGCGTGTTCTTCTTCTCACTTGGAATATATCATAATATCGTCAATGAACACCACCACAAACTTATCCAAATATTTATGGACAATCCGATTCATATATTCCATGAACACGCCAGGTGCATTGGATACACCAAACGACATCACAATGTACTCATGGTAACCGTACCTCGTCCTGATAACTGTCTTCGGAATATCTTTAATTTCTTACTTCATTGCCAACTTGGCTATCTCCTTTATTCTTGATAGTCACCTTGTTTACGTCCCAACAACATCATTAACAAATCACTACAATTGGACCTTATAATCAACATCATGTTTATCCTCAATTAGCATGTCGTGACATAGCGACATCACTAAATAACCATCATACTTCTCATGCAACATACAGCACAAGCTACAACAACATCCCATCCTTACGAAACATAGATATACATAATTCCACTTAATTTCCTCAATAAAAACATATTTTTTGCTCCAAGAAGTCGCGCTAAGCGAGCTTTCCTCCGCGCTATGCGTGCTTCTTGCTGCCTCGACCGGGTAAATTTCTTCAAACCGCGCTAAGCGGGTCCCATCTGCGCTAAGCGCGCTACTCACTGCCTCGAGGAGGCGAAATTCTTCTAGACCGCGCTAAGCGAGCCCATCCGCGCTAAGCGCGCTCTGCAATTTTCAGTAGAAAACTCTGATATCTCATGGGAACACGTCCAAAAGTCACACACCTTAGATAAATTACCAACCACTGCATTTCCTTATGCCTTCAAAGAAAACCACGTCGTAAACACTTTTGTACCATCCTTCACAAACTTATCCACTTGCTTAACGGAACAAACAACTCTTCACCTTTTCCGAACTTAAATTCATGCTCTGGAGACAAGTCGTGGGTCTCTTCAGGAAAACATCAGGAATTACACACCACTGGCATATCACTAGTCGTCGCATTGCTCTCTATGCCCCCAAGAAGCAAACATCAACAATACCTGATCATTCTCCCTCGAGACATTCCAACTTGACCGACAGACAAGAAACTCGAACTCTCTTCATCTTCAAATATAATAATCTGCATCAACTCATCAAAACCATCTGTAAGCACCCATCTCGACTCCAATCTATTTTTACCGCACACACCATCTAAGCTGGCAAGACACGTCTATCCCATCCAACATGATTCCGTCTACTATCAACAAGAGATTAAGGGTGATCAGTTCCTCAATTTGCCAATAGATAGCCGACAATCACGATGGGCCATAAACCATACATCCCAAACTCCAATAGCGTTCCTTGCATCTTGTGCACTAAACTACCTAATGCACAAATCCTTAGTTGACACAAGCCTTATCTCCGCATTCCCTCCGGAATCGAGGACCACACCATCCTAAAACATTTGCACTCTTGCAATCCAATACACACTGAGCCAACATTCCACAACCAAAACATCTCAGAGAAGCAATAGCTTTTCCCCCCACTTGTTTCAAACCAACACCTGGAGACAAACGGTTAGAAAACAAGCAAGTACCGACAGTGTTTCACACACATGTCGCGTACTAAGGAACAAACATCATTAGACAACCTGGCCGGATAGACCGACCTGCTCTGATACCACTAATGTAACACCCTTCTAACCCAACATAATATACGCGATAAGTATACTTAAAGGAATCAGAGTACATCATAAAAAGGTGTCACATTTCTTCATTGAACATCATTTAAAACATCCTGCTCCGTAACACGGGTTTTCAAAACATTGTTAAAATAATAATTTCCTTAGTAATATCCACAACTAAATTCAAACTTTGCAGCGGAATCATAAATTCAAATATCTTCTTATATTTCATCAAAACATCAAGACCCTTGGGTCATTGTCAACAATCATCATCAATTAAAATCGATATATGGTAACTCATAAGAATCATTCTAACAAAACAACATAATATTCACTTGAGCGTTTCCCCACCCGATGTTACATCTATCAGAGCAAGACACCATACAACTCTACGGAAATAAGCTAAACAACTCCAAGCTAGAACTTCGCGCACCGAGAAGCTACTCCTGAATATCTGCACGTTACCCATGTGGAGGCAACATTCAAACAGGTAGGGTGAGTAATCACAATTCAATATAAATCATATAATGAAAAGACATTAACAGGTCAACATTCATCTTACACAAACATCATAGCACTCACCCAAAACATCATATAAATCACCAAGTCATCAACATCACAAACATGCAATCATGTAATGCCACCAAGAATGAAATGCAACGTCATAGCATGCATGTGGTACCAAATCATCGTAATAATGGACACTAGGCCATCAACCCTCCACAAGGGAGCACGTCGCAAAATACTCCAATCCGCATAATGGGATTGAAGCCACCACTGGACCGAAGTCCTAAATCGTCACTGGACCGGAGTCCTATCATCGTCACTGGACCGAAGTCCTAACATCATCAATAGACCGAAGTCTAAATGCTATGAATGCATGATGCACAACGTCATAATCATCATCATCAACAAAAGTTATTAAGTGCATCATCATTCATCAAATATCATATTAATCCACATCGTCATTTAATCATCAAAACATCATGAATCGTCACCTTATAATCGTCAATATACTCATGGTACTTCACATCATCATTTTATCACCAAACATCATTTTATAACATCACTACTTCGTTTCACACTAAAATCATCCTAATTCATTTAATCGTCATGTTCGTCGCGTAGCATGTATAAACATCAAAGCATCCACATCATCTATTTATTTCGTCATAGCATCATTATAGTAACATCATTCACATAACTCATACCCTCATAAGCAATCAACGCATAATCATCATATAAATTCCAACATATAATTAACATCATAAAACAACAACACCCTATCGTTATACTCTAGATCAACATAAGCATCGTATAATCTTCAACACATAGCATCCTATTTACAACAACAATACCCCCCAACATTCGACTACATCACAAACAACCACTATTACCTTTACCAGTTAATTCACACCACCTCATACCATAACCCCTCAACAACGTCCTCACGCAACATTATGGTATGCCACAACAACTCAACAACAACATCATATAACCTCATAATTCACAATCACAACACACATTCATGCGACCGATGTCCACATTTCACGGTTCGACCCATTGGAACATACAAGATACCACACATGGATCATCTAATAGTTGGAAATCTATCATTGAAAACAATTTTAACATAAAGTACATAAAGTCAGCTTTCCAACAATTCGAACGGCGACCCAAACGGACTTACGAATCAAAAGTTACGAATTTTTGAAGTTTTCAAAATAAGCTGCCCGAGGGGACCGCGTTGAGCGGGCTAGAGCGGGCTCTACGAATTGGTCAAAAATTTCTGCGATGACAGTACTTCTCCCACCTCGATTTCATACCCTTAAACTGCATTTTTCACTCCTATTAACCCAAATTAAGTCACTATGACCTACATCTAACACACGTACATCATTCACAACAACCACAACACAACAAATCATCAAAATCATCCCCTTTAACCTCTAAACCCTAGGTTTTCCCCCAAAACCCCAATCACCCACCAACACCTAATCTTTATATCAAAAATATTGCAAAGTGATACTCCCCATACCTTAGAGTCTTGATTCTTTCGATCTTCTCTTGGAGTTTCGCCGGAATTCTTCTATGCCCTAGCCTCCTTCTCACTTGTTCTTCAGAGCACTTTTGCCTCTTCCTAAAAAATAATACGAATAATGAGTTCTTTTCACTATTCTCTCTTTAAATACTCCTAAATGTGCTATTCCCATTATACCCTCACTTATCCATCCCTAATGACAAACATACCCTCAATACTCCCACTTCTATTATTTTAAATAATAAACAATAATTTGAATAATACTATATGATTATTCTTACTATTAATATTATTAAAATAATTTCACCACAATGCGTTCGTGCCACATAACCACAAATCGTCAAAATCACCTTATATCCTCAAATAAGCAACAATTAATCATAATCGAATTTGGGGTGTTACACATAAAGGCTCAATTTTCTCAAATTGTGCAATTCCAAGCATGCTTATCCATCTGAACACCTCAAGGGGGAACAACCAAGGGACAAGAACTGATTCATCAGCCTCCCAAGTCCAAGATTCCCAAAGTAGCATGCCAAACCCTAAAAAGCCTAAAAGAGGCCAAGACTCCAATTTTGTTTTAGAGCATTCAATGGATGCACCAAGGTGGCATGAACTGAGCCATTTCCAACTGAATGAGTCAAGGATAAGCTCTGAATCAAAGAACCATAGGCCTGTGCTCTAACCTCTAGTCAATGGCTAGAGGAAACTTAAGATTCCAAAGTGATCCAATTGGCTAACAGCCTGCTGCAGCCACCATTCACTATTGCTTACAAAACAAACTTGCTCTACTATAAATAGAGCTCATTTGTGCTCAGTTTAAGTACACCAAAGCACTACAACACTTGCTTTCCTCAAAATCTCTTCCTCTAGGAAAAAATGCCTTCTTTAGCAAGGTAACTCTGAGTTTTTGAGTTAGAGATCATTTCCATCGCAGCTCATGATCCAAACACATCCAATATGTCATATCTAAGCTGTCCAAACTCTCACAAGTGACCTGTAACTCCAAAATCACAAAGTCCCCTCTCAAAACCTCAAAATTGGACTTTTTTGCATTTTTCAAGCCATGTCTTGATTCAGTCACTTTCAAAACCAGATAAAATCTCAAACACACTCCAAATATCATCCTTGAACTGTCCCAAATGGTTCTCCGCATCTGGAACACCATTTGAGAGAGTTGCCATATTGGTCACTTTTGCCCCTTTTGCAAGAAAGAACTCAAACTTGTTCCTGAGGATTCCAGTTGGTTCCAACCATTCTAAAAGCTTCTAAGTGATCATTTGAGGGTGTCCAAAGCATCAAATTGTTTCTGGAACAAAGCACTTGGCAGATTGCACAAAAAGCTCATAAAGAGGTAAGCATCACAACTTGAACTCTTTGAAATATGCATTGCTTTGAAGTCCACTGATCATGCACATCTCATACATGTTATATATGTTGTGTTTGAACCAATTCATCATGTAATTCATGCATGTAACAAGAGGTAGCATAGAAATTGCAAATCATGGCCTATTTCAAAACCACTATCGGGTTTTTCAATAGGAGCCTCATCTGAAAAAACCACCACCGCCATTGGATTCCTTGTGAAATTCTAGGCAGAATATACCTAAATTTTGTCCCAATCCATGGAGAAATGAGAAAGTTACAAGCTTCACATTTTTTGCCAAAACCTTGCCTTGTCTTGCCTTGGCCAGGCCAAAAACAAGGCATGTCTCATGTATTTATGGAGTGGTTTTGACACACGGATGTATCACCACCCCAGTGGTAGAGGGTGCACGCTGCACCCAAGAGGTCAGGGGTTCGAATCCCCCTCGCCCTAGATCCTCTTTTTATCATTTTTCCCACTTTTCATTATTTTTTGCATATTATTTTTAATAATTTGAAAAATTAATAACTCTCTCAATTTTAATGATTTTTTATTAGTTCTTTTTGCAAAAAATCACAAAAAATGTTAAAATATTTTATTCCACAAAAAAAATCAGATTTATATTAATTATTTAAGGGTTAAATATGTTTTTAGTCCCTATAAAGTTTGAAATTTCATTTTTAGTCCCTCCTGGGTTTTGGCAACGGTTTTAGCTGGTTTTGGCAACGGTTTTTTTGTAAAAACCGTTGCCAAAAGGTAGGGAGGGACTAAAAATGAAATTTCAAACTTTATAGGGACTAAAAACATATTTAACCCATTATTTAATTTAGTTGGTATTTTTTGTAAATAAATTCATTTTTAATTATTTTAAACACTTTTAAAAGTTGATTTTTATCTTGAAAATCAAAACCAAATGAGTTTTAATTCATCTTGTGATTAAAACATCATCTTTCAAATCTTAACCAAAAATCACAAGTTGTTTATTCAAGCTTATTTGGTATTTTATCATTATTTATTGATTTTCTTTAAGAATTTACTTTTAAAAATGATAAAATTAGGGTTTCTTTGGTTTTCACCCTAAACAAATCTTTTCACACTCTTGGGCCTCTAATAGAGTGTAAGACCCAACCCCTTTTGAAAACCAAAATAATTTGGGCCTCAGTTATCGTATAAGACCCACTGTATTTTTCAAACCTCGGCGCGATCGCCACTTTTCAAACAAATAATCATCTGGGCCTCTCCTCGAGTTGTAAGCCCCATCACTTATACAAAAACACTTCTTGGGCCTCTAATAGAGTGTAAGACCCAACCCCTTTGTAAATAATACCTTTTGGGCCTCACACATTGTATAAGTCCCTCTGTATATTTTCAAACGCTCGGCGAGATCGTCGCCTTTTTAACAAAATCAACTGGGCTTCTCCTTGAACTATAAGACCCATCTTTATTCATTTTCAAACTCTTTGGGTCTATAATAGAGTATAAGAGCCAATCCCCTTTGACCAAAACTTTTGGGCCTCAGTCGTTGTATAAGTCCCGATACAAAACAACAGTGTCATCACTGTTATAATTTGGGCCTCTCCCTGAGCTGTAAGCCCCGACCTCTGTTCAAAATACTTTCTCCTTTGATTTTGAACCCAAATGTATAGTTGCTATCAAAACTTTCTTTAAATTTCTTTGTTGAACAACTAACAAAACAACATGGAAGCTCTACAACGGGTAAGTGTTTATCCGCTTTCTTTTATATGCTTTCATATACATAAATGTATTGTGGGAAGATGCGCATGGTTAGTCTTCTTTCATTCTTTTAAATGCTTTCATATACATAACTGTATTATGGGAAGCTGCGCACGGTTAGTCTTCTTTCATACTCTTTTAAATACTCGTCATATATCAACTGTATATATACTAGTATAGTTATTTAGAGTTTTCCCCGGCAACTACGTCTAGAACTAGGTAAAGCCATGTTGGTCACTCTTTAAATACAAACAAAACTAGATCCCCATAGGATTTCCAAATACAGTCTTCCCTTCTCTTGGGCTTAATCAATATGGAACAAAGAGAAAGGTAGTATTCTCGGTGAACCTTTTCTCAGACTGTCACCCTTAGAAATTGTCAAAGAAATTTTACTCCCCAGAGTTGATCTATTCTCCGTGAATAGCATCTCTTGAGTTTCTTCCAAATACTCGAACTTTCTTGGAATGATCTCTTCTCTGTGAATTACATTTCTTGAGCCAGCTCCTTTAGCCTCCATCTTGGGCTTTATACAAGACATATAAAAACACTCTCTTGTTGAGTTAACCCATTTCAGCCTCCGTCTTGGGCTTTGTACAAGACACATATAGACCTCTCCAGCGGAGTCAAAAATCCCTTTTAGCCTCAATCTAGGGCTTTGTACAAGACAGAAAGAACATTTTCCTCGGAAAAGTCAAACTGTTAGCCTCCTCTTAGGCTTCATATAATGATATCCCCAAAGAGTCAGTCTCTTTTTTGCCTCAATCTTGGGCCTGGTACAAGACATATACACTCTCTTGTTGAGTCGGTCTTATCTAGTCTCCTCTTAGGCTTCGTATAAAGAAATCCCTAGTTGAGTCAATCAACCTTTTAGCATCAAACTTGTGCTTTGATCAAAGCACACAAACATCAACAGTTCCTCTTTAGAGGTGGCAAATTCCCTCTCAGCCAAAACCCTTTAGCTTCATATCTTGGGCTTTGAACAAGATACAAAATCCTTTAGCTTCATATCTTGGGCTTTGAACAAGACACAAATACTCCATTTAGCCTCTCTCTTGGGCTTTGAACAAGACACTAAAACATCTTTTTCCTCCCATAGAATAGAAGGAACTACGATTGCTCTGATTTCCCTGTTTCATTTAAACGGGAATACGTAGGCATAAGATTGTGAAATCTTAGCGAGCATACTAATCAAAAACTCTAGGTCCAATACTTTCATACATCAATCAAAACTCAGGTCTCGCACCTTACCAAAAACTCTCAAACTCACTCACTCATCTTTCCCAAGAGACTTTCCCAAACCCATTAACGGATAAACACCATCAATTACAAAGCAGAACCTAAAGCTAACATCTTGTGGATAACCACATATAGGATGGGTAATTGACAACTACCCATTGTATAACCTGACCCCGGATTCCCCAATCTCTCTAAGCATTTTTTCAGTTAAACATTCGCGTGCAAGGTTAGTTTTAGATACCTTCCCTTTTCCTTCCATCTTCATGGGATAAATAAGAAATCAGAAAGTAACACTCCCTTTCTCCTCGAAGAGGAAAACCCCAACGATAAGGTGGTCGCGTCACCGACAAAAATTGCTCGCTACAGGGTATAGATATGATTGGAATGATCGAGCCGAAGGCTTCCAACAGTCATCGATTCATACTAGTTGCTATCGACAACTTCACTAAGTGGGTTGAGGCTGCTTCTTACGCAAATGTTACACGCCAAGTGGTTGCCAGATTTATCAAGAAAGAGATAATTTGTCGCTATGGTGTCCCTAGCAACATTATCACTGACAATGCAAGCAACCTAAACAACAAGATAATGAAGGAGTTGTGTCAAGAATTCAAGATCGAGCACCACAACTCTTCACCATATCGGCCCAAGATGAACGGTGTCGTCGAAGCAGCAAACAAAAACATCAAGAGAATTGTCCAGAGAATGGTTAAGACATACAAGGATTGGCATGAAATGCTTCCCTTTGCACTACATGGCTACAGAACTTCAATCCGCACTTCTACTGGGGCAACTCCGTATTCACTTGTGTATGGTATGGAGGTTATTTTACCAATTGATGTCGAGATTCCTTCGCTTAGAGTCATCATGGAAGCAGGTCTTGATGAAGCTGAATGCGTCCAATCCAGATATGGCCAGCTGAATCTCATTGAAGAGAAGCGCCTTACAGCCGTTTGTCATAGTCAATTGTATCAGAGACGCCTCAAGCGAGCTTTTGACAAGAAAGTTATCCCTCGAGCATTCCATGAAGGCGAACTCGTGCTCAATAGGTATTCACCTTTTCACTCAGATCCACGAGGCAAGTGGACTCCCAATTACGAAGGACCCTTTGTTGTCAAGAAGGCCTTCTCAGGCGGAGCCCTGATCCTCACCACCATGGATGGGGAGGAGTTGCCATCGCCTGTGAACTCCGATGCAGTCAAAAAATATTATGCCTGAAAAAATGGATAAAGAGCCCGCTAGATTGATATCCTCAAAGACAATCTAGGCAAAAATGGGCGTCCTGATAGACCAAAAAAAGGGAAATGTCCATGCAAAAGTTAGGGACAATGAAAAAAATAATAGCAGCCCGCTAAGTTGAAAATCTGAAAGGAAGACTTAGGCAAAAATGGGTATCCCGGTGGACGAAAAAAAATATATAAAGAAATTTCCAGGCAAAAATTAGGGATAAAGGCATTTGACAGAGAACACTTGAGCCTCTCTTCATCATAGCTGGACCTCAGACAGTAACAGAGCAGCCAAATCATCATCAACTGGTGCAAGGTGTTGGAACCTAGACTTACAGTGGATGGTAGCCAATGTTGTAATCAATGCAAAACATGATTTCCCTTTGCCATTTACATTTATTTTTCAATTTTATTGCAAACTTCCTCATCAAGGAGTTTTGCATCCTTGTACACATCTTATGTACATGTTTTCACATTTCAATAAAAATGCATCATTCGATTTCTCAATTATTTTCTTTTCAGTATTTTGTTTGCAAAATAAACGATTATTTGTGATCACGTAATACTATAAAGCGTTGAGAACAATAAAAAGCTAAATCAATGAAGAAAGCATTATACACTGTATATGTTACTGGTAACTCATGCAGGATAATCGGTAATATCCTTCGGCAGGCCTAATGCTCGACTAACACTATGATGGTTCTTTGAAGATGCAGTCATCTCCCTAACAGAGCCATCATTTCCCCAGCAAGCACCATTGTAGTTCTTTGGAAAGGTTGTTCACTTTCCATTCCTCCGGCAGATCCATAATGTCCCTAGTAAAGTTGTTATGATGTACCCCGAGAAGAGACATATTTGTTCTTTTCCCCAGCAAGGTCGTGCATCATTCCCAGTAGGTCGAAATCATCACTCCATAGCGGCAGTATGTTATATTTTCTGTTTTCCCCAAGGAGAGAATGTCATTTAGACCTTAGTAATTCCCCGCAACAGAGCCAGTCAGGGTGTCCAAGCAGCAATGATGGTGATAGCTTGGAAATCGGAGAT
Organism: Lathyrus tuberosus; assembly: GCA_022829125.1. Taxonomy (NCBI): domain Eukaryota; kingdom Viridiplantae; phylum Streptophyta; class Magnoliopsida; order Fabales; family Fabaceae; genus Lathyrus; species Lathyrus tuberosus. The sequence continues at coordinate 6,488,631 of JALAZF010000196.1, read as the reverse complement.
GTCTAGGTTCATTCCCCAGTCAGAGTCAGTCATAGTGAGAAGATTGATCTTCATCTTCATCCCCAGCAATGGCAATGGTAATAGTCAAGAAATTTGAGACTTCTCGTTTTCTTCCCAAGCGGAGTCGTCACCATTTAGGGGCCTTCCCCCAGCAGGCCATCTTCATCTGTGGGTACTCTCCCCAACTGAGGATATCGAGTTCGTTTTGCTACAATCTCTATTTAACCGCCGGACATTACCTCAACCTGCACCTTTGTCTGATTCATCTCCTCAGCAGACACTCAGCCAAACTTCAAACTCTCTACACTTGCACCTCCTCTTTTTTGCCACCGTCGGCCAAATTCTCGAGCTACTCTTTTATTTAATCCCCTTTTACCTCGAATAATCGAAAAGCTAGCGCTATTCGTACATTGAGGTCCAAGAGGATTAAATAGGGACAGCTGTCGTAACCCAAAATTTGACCTCCCCTTTTGTCTTTTGCATAAGCATGTGCATTCACATCACTGACATACACACTTTTCTCTCTGTGTTTCTTGTTGTGAAATTCTGGCACAGATATCAGATGTCCTACACAGATGTTGAGACACTGATATCCAACACAATGAACAAGATAACAATAATAATAACAGTGCAAAAAGTAAAGAACATAGTGATATGTTTACCCAATTTGGATCAACACTCCTACTCTGGGGGCTACCAAGCCAGGGATGAAACCAATATACGATAGTATCAATTCACAGATCATACAATAACCAAATCCTGTTATAATCTGCTCACTTAATCACTACCCTTCCTATGACTTCTACCTAAGACTCACCTAGGTATGAGGCCCTCCTCAAATCCCTCTACAACCACAACCCGTGATTGGTTCCTTTCCACACAAGTAACAAACCGAAAGTCACACTTTCAAAGCACACAATTCTCAATACTTCAAAGCTTATGAGAATTGACACACAAGAAACTCAATGCTTAAAAGCTTATGAGTAACTGACAGAACTTACAACACAAAAACCAGTCCTTATACTGTTATTAGAATGATACCAGTTAGGCTCACAAAATACACTCGAAAACCCTAACAAAAACACACGTAAGTTCCACACCTAAACTAGGTTTACACCAGTCAATATATAGCATTAAATCTGGACTGGACTGGGCTTCAAAAACACAGCAAATAGACTGCTCACAAATCTGCAAAATAAACTCCAACAAAATAGGTCTTTAATCTAAAGTTTCCTAATATGTCTCCATAATTAGAAAGCGCTGAAAATCCGAAAACCAACACAAAAAAACACAATCCAAAAATACTTTGGATGCCACATAGGATAACCAAATATTCACAGAATATTCAGAACAATTAACAGCAACAGAATCTTCTGCAAAACTGAGTTTAGGCGCGATGTCCTATGAGCCAGTATGGGACATCTTCATTCGACATGTTGAATGCAGCAAGTTAGAACATCTTAGAACATCTTGTTTCAACATCTTGCTGCTAGAATAGTTTTAGCAAAATAAATTCCAACCACAAAATCAACGAAATAACAATCTCCCCCTTTGGCTTATTTTGGCTAAAACTACACACCAAACAAATCTTGTAAAGAAGCACACAAAAAAAACCATATCAGAGACAACAACGAAGTAACTGACAGAACTTACAACACAAAAACTAGTCCTTATACTGTTATCAGAATGATACCAGTTAGGCTCACAAAATACACTCGAAAACCCTAACAAAAACACACGTAAGTTCCACACCTAAACTAGGTTTACACCAGTCAATATATAGCATTAAATATGGACTGGACTGGGCTTAAAAAACGCAGCAAATAGACTGCTCACAAATCTGCAAAATAAACTCCAACAAAATAGGTCTTCAATCTAAAGTTTCCTAATATGTCTCCATAATTAGAAAGCGCTGAAAATCCGAAAACCAACACAAAAAAACACAATCCAAAAATAATTTGGATGCCACATAGGATAACCAAATATTCACAGAATATTCAGAACAATTAACAGCAACAGAATCTTCTGCAAAACTGAGTTTAGGCGCGATGTCCTATGAGCCAGTATGGGACATCTTCATTCGACATGTTGAATGCAGCAAGTTAGAACATCTTAGAACATCTTGTTTCAACATCTTGCTGCTAGAATAGTTTTAGCAAAATAAATGCCAACCACAAAATCAACGAAATAACATGTTGTAGGAATATTCAGGTTTTCTAAGCCCGATTAATCACATCTTCACAAGGTCATCACATCATCAAAACAAGCACAAAATAATGGTTTCCATGTCTATTCATCAAAACAAGAAGTGGAAAATCAAAACTGGGACTTCAGCACTTGTTCCTAAGCAATCTGGGCAAATTTTTCCTAGAGTAATCGATTACTCAAATAGGGTAACCGATTACTCTATGCAGATTTGTAAATTCTGATGCTTTTTGGGACAACAACTCTGCACTCTCTTTATTCTTGGATTCTGCATGGTTCTAGCAGTGTGTGGAACATTCTAGACATCTCTAGACAATTCAAGATTATTCAAGACATTCCACTTACATTTATTCCAATGCTTCGCTTTAAATTAACTGCACCATGTTCCTTGATTTCCAAGTATGTGAGCCTTTGATTTGAATTTACATTGGGATTGACACCGAGTTAACTTCCTAACTAACTGAGTTAATCGCTGACTCGGTGAGTTAAGTGTAACTAACTTCCAACGTAGATCATAAGCTAACTCCTAGCCTAATTCCAAACCTTTCACACTCTAAACCAAAACTCGATATAAATAAACCTTCAATCATTTTTCAAGGGATCAACCATTTCATACACATTTCTCACACTTCACTCTCAATTCTCTCACATTTTCTCTGAATTTTCTGCAACTTCTTCATCTTCATCTCCATTTTCTTCCCAAACCTCACTATAGCTCTTCACCATTGAAGATTAATCACTTTCACCTTGGAAGTGATTATTTCTTGAGCTTAACCTTCATCACCTTGCAATTATACTTGATTTTCTAGAGTTTTATTAGCTTGTGGATTCATCTCAAGTGTTTGCTTTGAGATTCTACGATTCAAATTCGTATTTCGGAGTTTCGTCGCAATTTGTTCGGTTTCGGTACGAGTCGGCTACAATTGAATATTCCTCTAGTTTTCTTTGATTATCTTCACCAAGATTTATTTGCAACAACATCCAAGGCACATCTCAGCCTTGTAGGTTGGCATTTCTTTGCATATTTTAGTGTTTCAAACATTTTCGTATCATTCGCAATGTAGTTTCGATGTTTTTTGTGTGTGAATTGATTATGCCATTACTTGATCCATGAGCTTAATGTGTTAATTGATTCCATTGTTGTTTATCTACTGTTATTAAGCTTGATTTTCATGCACAAATTCATATCCTAGCATGTGGTAATTTGGACAAGTGATTTAGGTGTTAAAAGTGCTTTTTGAAAAGCTATTTTTGCCAATGTTACAGTGGTAATCGATAACTCAAAGAGAGTAACTGATTACTCTGCTCAAATTTGCACCAGCGCTGCTTTTTTCCACTAAGTAATCGATTACTCAAAGAGAGTAACCGATTACTCTGCACAATTTTTGCCAGATTTGTTATTTTTCAAGCAAGTAACTAATTACCTGCTTTGGGTAATCGATTACCACTGTAACAGAATGCCAATTTTGGTGTTTTTCAATGTGTTTGCCATGCTTTCCTCCTCTAACTTCAATGGATTAATATGATTGATTTTTATGGATGTTTTAGGTGCTGTTTCACTTCAGTTTAAAGCATGATTGTGAATTGTCTGATGCTAGATTTTTTGATTCTATAATTGTGCACATTCTTAGAGTTGCATGAACATAATCATTCTTGCACCTTTTATTCACACAATAACATGGTTTTGTGTTGCATTTTGGATTGATCTTGGCACTATTTTGCTCTTATCATTCATGTTTAAGTTAAGTTTGTTCTTCAAAGAATAAGCTTAATCTTGTATAATCAATAATACACCCTTTGCTTTAATAATTCTTCAATTCATTTTGGAAAATTAATAGCATATTCCTCCCTTTTGATTAAGTAACCGAAACTTAATTTCGATTACTAATATTCCCGTTGGCGCTTCTCTTTAGGCTTCCTTTAGAGCTTTCTCTCTCTTTCCCTCCGCGGAGTAGCAGTTTCACGCGACACTAGAGCACTGTACAACTTTGAGTTGTTACGCTGTCTGTTTCAACTTCTGCACTACACCTTGTGTGTTAGAGAAGGAATGAGAATGGAGAATTCCTACTCTCATTCTGACCACTTCAGGTAGGAGACGAATGACCATGTGTCTGGCTTAGTCACCTCTATCTCCAGGCGGTAGCGTATCTCCATCCTAGTTGAGTCGATCCCTGATCTTGTCTCTTTCAGTCTCTCTTTTGATCAATCACCGTCTTCTTGGTTAAAGATCATTGTCTTAGGTTAGCATCCCTTTCTCTTTTCATTATTATTTTCTTGTGGTCAATCATCGTCTTTTTAATTCCCCAGAAGAGTCTCAATTCCATGTTCTTCGGTTAAACACAGTCTTCCTGTTAAACACCGAAACTTTTATGGAGTTCTCAACCTTCTTTTGGTTTTTCTCCCTTTGATTGGTTAACCACTGTCTGTCAGTTAAAACACCAATTTGCACTTCTTCTCAGTTAGCCACAGTCTATCTGTTAACTCACTGAGTTCCTCTTGGGTTAATCACCTTCTCTTGGTTAATCACTCATTTTTTTCAGTTAACCACAACCTGTCTGTTAAAATACTGAACCCCTTTCGAGTTAATCATCTTCTCTTGGGTTAATCACTCGTTTCTTTTCTGTTAATCACAGTTCCTCTGTTAACACCGAATCCTTAGTAGTTTGCAACCTCTTTTGGTTCAATACCCCTTTTCGTTGGTCAAGTGCTGCTTGTTTAGTCGTTACCAACCCCCCCCCCCTTTGGGTCACAACCTTTGTTTGGTTCTACACCCAGTCTTTTAGTTAATCACAGTCTTTCTGTTAAAACCAAGTCCCTGGCAGTTAGCAACCTCCTTTTGGTTCAAATACTCCCACTCTCGGGTTACAACCTTCTCTTGGTTTCATACCCTTTCCTCGGTTAACCACTGTTTATCAGTTAATACACCGAAATCCCTTCAGAGTCAAGCATCTTCCCTTGGTTCAGCACTGTCTCCTTTTGGTTCATCACAGCCTGTCTGTTGACATCAAAACTTTTTTCCCACCAGAGTCGTTATCTCTTTTTCTTCGGTTAACCACTGCCAGTCAGTTAACATACCAAACCATTTTTCTTTTGGTTTCAACACCATCCATTTGTTGGTTTCAACATCATAGATTCGATTGTACCAATCGATGTCAGAGTTGGTAAGAGCCATGATTCTCTACGACCAACGTAAAGAACTCTTAGGATCCCAAAATGTAGCAGACTTAGGTAAATGGGAAGTGATCCATTTGTATAACAGGGGTACACAGCATGTGATCATTCCTCCACTGTACTAATTCCTCAAGTGTGCAGAATGATACGCATCTGCGAGCAAAGTTGGTACCGGGTTACCAATCAGAAAAAAATTAATGGTGTTGATATCCACGAAGTTATCAATGTTGGGAAACAAAAATAACCCATAAGTGAGCAAGGCAAAGATGCTCTCGAAAGCGGCCTCGTTCCCTATACTAGCGAAGTATAGAGCTTTCTTTATCAAGAACTTGGCTGGTAGACCCGGGATTCCCCCCTTGGTGGTCATGTGAGTCCTGATTTCTGACTCGTCTAAATAGATTGCTCTTGCAATAGTTTGATCCTTTGGAATTTCTTCCAGTCCAGAAAAGGGAGTTTGGTCATTAATGTGTAAATCAGTCAGGTGAGAGTATTCCTCCAGCATTGGTGCTAGCTGATAATCTAGGAACGTGAAACAGTGATAGACCGGGTCATAAAACTGGATCAGCGTAGCCATGATTCCTTCAATTACATGGACCCTTAACAGAGATAGCAGACCTCCGTACTTAGCTCTGAAAGCCTCAGGGTTGGTGACCATCCTTGCCAACCCTCTCAAATCCTCTAGTTTTGGAACCTTGAAGGTATACTTGTGAGTTTTTCTTCTACCGAAATCCATTAGCGCAATCTCTTTATCTGACATTTGCAATCATTGTCTCAGTTTAATTTGAAAAAGAGATACTAGAAGAGAAGATTTTTCTTTGGTTTTTTTAATGTTTTTTAATGAAATGAATGCATGAATGCAGCACACAAAAACATAGAAAAAATATGGGGTCAAAGGGTCGGTGTCATGAAGTCAAGGCTCTAACCATTCCCAAAGGTTTTATACTGGTGATTTTTGTACCTGTCCTCAAAATCATTGACCCCTCTTTAGGATAGCAACAGCAAGCGGATCACCAAGCGAGCTCATGTATCTTTTAGAGTAGTCTCAAATAAGGGTAGTATCGCATGACAACTATTTCCGATAGCTTCCGCACTACAAAATGGTTTCAGTCCACTAAAAACCTCAGCTTCTCAGATAACCCAGTCGACCACCCTACTTTCAACAACCGAAGTCGTATAGGCAATGTGTCTGCAAAGGGAGTCTCCACTGATTTTGATGGTCGGCCGGGGACTCTTAACTGGGATTCACTCCCCGCAAGATTACCAGTATAATGCCATCACTTATCTTAGGTGTATACTCAATCTTTCCACATGCGGCATCACACGCATTCCCAATAGCAGAAAAATAAACACGAATATCAATTAGGAAATGTAGTATATATATTTGTCCTAACATCCTAGACCTGTGAATCCTATGATCCTAACAGACACTGGCTCCCCAGCGGAGTTGCCATTTCTGTGACACTTTGTGAAATTAACATCTCATCCCAAGAGAGGCAAGAAAAAATGCTCTCCCACTGTGGTCGCCATTTTTCTATAGCGCGGTTTTTGTGGTTTCGAATCACTATCGCTTTGATACTATAGTTCGTTCATTTTTTATCCTAATGAGCTGATTAAGGAAGGGAAATAGATGTCTCCAATTAACCCAACTTGCATACTGAGTTTAAACAGCGGTCTGTTAAGTTATAGATACTATCAAAAGGGGGTTTTTTCTTAGGGTTATACTGTTAAGAACAAAAGTGTCTTTACGGTATATGAGTCTTTTTTGTTAGGATACTAGGCTGGATTTCCTTGGTTGATATATGAAGGGACTGGGAGTGTTTATATATTATGCTCGCTAAGATTTTTACAATCTTATGCCTACGTATTCCCGTTTAGCTAACAAGGAAATCAGAGTGATCGTAGTTCCTCCTATTCTATGGGAGGAAAGAGATGTTTTGGTGTCTTGTTCGAAGCCCAAGACATAGAAGCTAAAGGTGATTAGTATCTTGTTCAAAGCCCAAGATGTGTAGCTGAGAGGTGATTTTGTCATCTCTAAAGAGGAGTTGTTGGTGTTTGTAGGTTGTGATCAAAGCGTGATTTGATGCTAAAAGGATGATTGATTCAACCGGGGATTTCCTTATACAAGGCCTAAGAGGAGGCTATTGACCCAACAAGAGGGTGTCTTTTATTTGTCTCGTACGAAGCCCGAGATAGAGGCTAAAAGGGTTGACTCAACAAGAGAGTGCTAACGAGTGACTGACTCAATAAGAGAGTGCTTTTATATGTGTCTTGTACGAAGCCCAAGATGAAGGCTAAAAAGGTTTGACTCAATAAGAGAGTCCTTTATACTCAACAAGAGAGTGATTTGATGTCTCGTACGAAGCCCGAAATAGAGGCTAAGAGGGGTAACTGACTCAACAAGAGAGTCTTTTATACTCAACAAGAGAGTGATTTGTTGTCTCGTACGAAGCCCGGGATTGAGGCTAAGAGGGGATTGACTTAACAAGAGAGCCTTTTATACTCAACGAGAGAGTGTTTATGTGTCTTGTACGAAGCCCAAGACGGAAGCTAAAGAAAAAAGGGTTTGACTCAACGAGAGAGTCTTTTATACTCAACAAGAGAGTTTTTATGTGTGTCTTGTACAAAGCCCAAGACGGAGGCTAAATGGGTTGGACTCACCAAGAGAGTCTGAAAAGGTTAGCTTCGCTGGGGAGGGTCATTTGTACAAAGCCCAAGAGGAGGCTGTCTTTCCTGAGGAAATGATCATTATATAAAGCCTAAGAGGAGGCTATCTTACTACTGAGGATTAGATCTATAGGTAGGACCAAGTGGGAGAGCCCTCATGAGAGAGGTCGGGTTTCTGAGTGTTCAGTGTTTCTTCCTATGTTTGAAAGGAACTTGAGAATGTCTTTGAGACTCAAGGGGGTTTAGACTGTCCAAGTCTAGAGTTTTATCTTTTGTACTATGCCTAAGAGGAGGCACGGGCATTGAGGGATGAGTATCAACCCTACAAATGGCCGGTGTTTTTACACTGGAAAGACTTCCCTAGCAAAGGATGACTAAGTTCTGTCTTATACCTTTAAGAGGTCGTCAGGGTCCTTGTATTAAGCCCAAGAGAAGGCATGAGAACTTTTAAGAAGTCGAAGGGTCCTTGTACAATGCCCAAGAGGATGTGGGGATGCTTTTAGGAAGCTTGTGGGTCCCCAAACCAAGAGAAGTTCAAGACATGCTATTCACCGATAATAGATCAAGCCAAGAAAGTTCAAGGATTTGGGAGAAACTCAAGAGATGCCATTCACGGAGAAAAGATCATCTCTGGGGAGTTAGAGTTTCTTTGAAAATTTCTAAGGGTGACAGTCTGAGAAAGGGTTCACCAAGAATGCTGCCTTTCACGTTTCCATATTGTTTAACCCCAAGAGGAGGGAAGACTGTATCTGGTAATCCTATGGGGATCTAGTTTTGTTTGTATTTAAGAGTGACCAACAGGGCTTTACCTAGTGCTAGACGTAGTTGTCGGGGGAACTCTAAATAACTATACTAGTATTACACAGTGGATATGTGACAAGTATATAAAAGGATGTGAAAGAAGACTTACACTGAAACAGCCCCACAATACAGTTATGTACATATGAAAACGGTAAATGAAAGCGGATAAACACTTACCTGTTAGAGAGCTTCCATGCTGTTTGGTTAGTCGTTCAACAAAGAAAATTGGATAACGACATATATTTGGATTCAAAATCAAAGGAGAAAGTGTTTTGAAAAGATTGTTGGGGCTTACAGCTCGAGGAGAGGCCCAAGGTTTTATCAGTGATTGCACTGTTGTTTTGGATTTGTACAGGGACTTATACAAGTGACTGAGGCCCAAAAAGCTTTTCTGTATAAAGGGATGGGTCTTACACTCTCTCAAGAGGCCCAAAGATGTTTAAAGAAAAGGAATGGGGCTTATAACACGAGGTTAGGCCCAGATGATTTGATTTTTGAACTGGCGATTGCGCCGAGATTTTTCTTTTAATGCGGAGAGACTTATACAATGTCTGAGGCCCAAAAAGTTTTGGTTAAAAGGGGGTTGGTCTTACACTCTATTGGAGGCCCAAAGGGGTTATTTTTGTATAAGAGATGGGGCTTACAACTCAAGGAGAGGCCCATGGGTTTTTGTTAAAAAGGCGACGATCGCGCCGAACTTTTTGATGGGATCAGGACTTATACAATACACTGAGGCCCAAATCCTTTTGGTTTTCAAAAAGGGTTGGGTCTTACACTCTACTAGAGGCCCAAAGACTATTTAAAAGTTTTGTTTGGGTGAAAATCAAGGAAACCCTAATTTCATCATTTTAAAAGTAAATTCTCAAGGAAAATCAATAAAAAATGATAAAATACCAAATAAGTTTGAATAAACAACTTGTGATTTTTTTGTTAAGGTTTGAAAAATTATGTTTTAATCACAAGATGAATTAAAATTCATTTGGTTTTGATTTTCAACATGAGAATTCAATTTTAAAATGTTTAAAAAACAATTAAAAGTGAATTTATTCACAAAAATACCAACTATATTAAATAAATAATATAAACTTGATTTTTTTATGGAATAAAATATTTCAACATTTTTGTGATTTTTTTGCAAAAAGAACCAATAAAAAATAATTAAAATTGAGGGAGTTATTAATTTTTCAAATCATTAAAAATAATATGAAAAATAATTTAAAAAGTGGAAAAAAGCATTAAAAAGGGGGTCTGGGGCGAGGGGGATTCGAACCCCAGACCTCTTGTGTGCAGCATGCACGCCTTACCACTGGGGTGGTGATACATTCGTGTATTGAAACACAACCACAAATATACAAGGCTTGCCTTGTTTTTGGCCTGGCCCAAGGCAAGGCAAGGCAAGATTTTGGCTAGAAACGTGAAGGCCATAACTTTCTCATTTCTCCATGGATGGAGACAAAATTTATATGCACCTGGCCTAGAATTTCCTAAGGAATCCAATGGTGGTGGTGGTTTTTCCAGAAAATAAATCCTCCTCAAAACCCGATAGTGGTTTTGAAATAGGCTATGTTTTGCATTTTCTGTGCTACCTCTTGGTATAGGTGGGAATTACATGATAAATTGGTGCAAACACAACACATATAACATGTATAAGAGATGCATGATCAGTGGACTTCAAAGAAAGGCATATTTCAGAGAGTTCAAGTTGTGATGCTTACCTCTCTTTGGAGCTTTTGGGCTATCTACCAAGTGCTTTGTTCCAGAAATGTTTTGATGCTTTGGACACCCTCAAATGATCCCTTAGAAGCTTTTAGAGTGGTTGGAACCAGCTGAAAACCTCAGGAATGGAACCTGGCCCTTTCTTGCAAAAGGGGCAAAAGTGACCAAAATAGTAACCCTCTCAAATGGTGTTCCAGATGTGTGAAACCATTTGGGATAGTTCAAGGATGATATTTGGAGTGTGTTTGATGTTTTATCTGGTTTGGAAAGTGACTGATTCAAGACATGGCTTGAAAAATGCACAAAAGTCCTATTTTGAGGTTTTGAGAGGGGACTTTGAGATTTTGGTGTTACAGGTCACTTGTGAGAGTTTGGACAGCTTAGATATGACATATTGGATGTGTTTGGATCATGAGTTGTGATGGAAATGCTCTCTAACTCAAAAACTCAGAGTTACCTTGCTAAAGAAGGTATTTTTGCCTTGAGAAAGTGATTTTGAGGAAAGCATCTGTTTGATGGCTATGGTGTACTCAAACTGACCACAAATGAGCTCTATTTATAGTGTTTCTAGTTTGTTTTGGCTGCAATAGTGAATGGAAACTGCTGCAGAAGTTTGGCAAATGTTGATCAATGAAAATCCAAGTCTCCTCTAGCCATTGACTAGAGGTTAGAGCACAGAGCTATGGTTCCCTAGTTGTTGGATAAGTCTTGACTGAATTCAGTTGGAAGAGGCTCAGTCCATGCCACCTTGGTGCATCCATTGAATGCTCCAAAACAAAATTGGAGTCTTGTCCCTCTTTTAGGCATTTCTAGGTTTGGCATGCTACTTTTGGTTCCAAACACTTGGGAGGCTTATGGATCAGAGTTGGTTCCTCCTTGGTCCCCCTTGAGGTGTTCAGATGGATAGACTTGCTTGCCCTTTGCAAAATTTGAGCAAATCGAGAAAAATCCCCAAATCTTCCTTGTTATGACAGTTGCAGCAAGGCATATTGCCACTGTCATAACTTCTTGCTTAGATTGAGTTTGGTGAAGTTCTTGGTCATTTTGAAAAGCCCTCATATGATACAACATATGTGTGATCATAGTTTGTTTTGACACTTTTTGGATCCAAGTGAAAAATGCCCTTACATTTTGGAAAAAGTGAAACAGGTTCTGGCTTAGTGAAAATTTCACTAAGTGTTGGAAAAAGTGACATTTCATGTTTTCAGCCATTTTGACCCAACCCTAACTCAAAATCCATGATGAATTGGAATGAGGTGTAGTTGAAGCTTTTGTAGAGGGCCATGAGAGCTACAAATCCAGCTTTGAATGGGGAAAATGGCCTTGTGGTTTAGGAGATATGATCCTTCAAAGTTGGTACCTTAGCCACTTTGTTCCATAACTTAGAAATTTTCTGTTTTTATGGTTACCCCCTTTTACAAGTTATCCCACTTTTCTTGATTTTTCTTGATGAATGATGATTCCAATCACACATTAACATCATTTTACGGTCAAAGAACCATAATTGTGAAAAATCTCAAAAAGTCAAAGTTGACTTTTGTGCACAGTTGACTTTTTGTCAGATAAACTCCAAACTGCGCGATCCTCTATGAAATCAAGTCCTTGACCTAAATCAAACTTGATGGATTGATTTCATAGGTGTTATAGGGTGTATTGAATCATGTCCCAAGGTTTGGGAGCATGTCTTGGTCAAAAGTCAAAGGTACAGTTGACTTTTCCCTCGAAACCCTAATTGTGGTCTTGATGAAATTGAAGCTTGTGAATCAAGCTTCTTGGATCAATACATTGTTGCAAATGGATCAATGTGGTTTATTAGAGACCCTCAAATCATGTCTTGAGGTCTTGGCTCATGTTTTGTCCCAAAAGTCAACTTAGGGGTGAATTAGGTCAAGAAACCCTAATTCCTGATTTTTTGTGAATGCATCCCCTGAGGCTAAATTGACTTGATTATTGGGTTTATGAGGTCCCTTGGAGTATCTTGGGTTATGCTTTGAAGCATTGGCTCATTCCTAGAGGAAAATTTCCATCTGGAGGCCCTGGTCGACCAAAACCCTAATTTGGTGACACTGGCGATCTAGAGGCTTAATCCACTTGGACTGTTGCAGCCTTGTGCTTAATCCTTGAGGTGGGAGTCCTCTTGATCCATTGTGGATGTTTGAGAGGTTTAGACAAGTTGAAGATCATGTCATTCCTTGATTGATCTTTTGTCTAAGAGCTCTGAGAGGGCTTGAAACCCTAAGTTTGATTGTAGTGAATGCTCACCCATCTTTGGGGAGACTAATGAAGTACAATGGTCCATCCATATTGTGATGATGATTTGCACAATGATGGGAATCTTAGTGGTCAAAATTTGGGGTATGACACTATGGAAGCTCTGATTCTGCATTCTTTCGAATGTATGATACGTAGGCACGAGATCGCGGTGATATTGGTGATCACACTTCCACTTTCTTCCATCCCCTTTCTTTTCCCTGGTTCCCACGAACTACGGCACTCTGATTTCATCATTGCACTATGAGGGTACGTAGGCACGAGGGCCCTAATCCTCCGCGAGCACTTTCTTTCTTTCTTTTTTCTTTCTTTCTCCTCTTGTTTTAGCTAGAAGCCTTTAGATAGATAACCCATCCAAGCCTAGAAACGAGCGAAATGGTTCCCGTCGAGTACGACGGATGCGTAAGGTGCTAGTACCTTCCTTTCGCATAGCCGACCCCCTGACCCGTTTCTCTTCCCCTTGGGTTTTATCGATATTTTCCCTGTCCTCTGGGACTAAATAAAGTTCGGTGGCGACTTTGTTATATCTTTGAGTGTGCGATTCACTCAGGCATAATCCAGCCATCTTCAGTTGTTATTTTAACTATTTTTCTATAAATTATGTCGGAATTCCCGTGATATAAATGCTTAGGTCATATGGAGAAGTCTAGGATATGAGTCATAACCCTATGTTCTGCTTGTTTTATATATCTTTTACTCGCTTTTAATCTGTTTTGCTATAATTTCTTTTCCGTTTAAGTTGTTTTCAAAACCCATTATTCAGTCACTTTAGCTTTACACCGATAGGATAGAAATCGATACTTAACCATTGGTCTATGTGGTTCGATACTTTTTTTACTACTTTGCCATTAGTCGTGCACTTGTGACGTGTCGCACTGGTTTTATAGCCTCCTTGGTTGTAGGTGAGCTTCATGATAAAATTAGGGTTCGAGTGTTTAGGGATAATGGGATGTTTCTGAGAACGAGTGAGATGGAAAGTTGAGGAGAAGTTCTTTGAGAAACGGTTTAGGAAGAAAGAAAGGTTGAAAATTTATGATTTTTGGGAGTTGAGAGAAGATGATTATGGAAGTTGGTGGATGGAACGTTTTTAAAGGGAATAAGAGAGAGAGAGAGAGAGAGAGAGAGAGAGAGAGAGAGAGAGAGAGAGAGAGAGAGAGAGGGAGGGAAAACAAAAGGTACAACTTATAATTTGAAACTGCCAAGAGAGAGAAAGAAGAGCAATTGGTTAGGTTAATGAGTGGTTACTTGTGGCAACACCTAGATTGAAGAGGCGTGGAGACATCATAATTAATGAGCATTTCCAAAGGTGACGTCACGCACAGGGCTCAATAGGTTGTCTACGCGCGTGGAGATGTTCTCTTTCTCTCTTTCTCTCTCGTGCATTCAATTTTGTCTTATTAGCATGTTTCCTTTCTAAGCAAAACTTCTACTTTTCCTTGTTTTCACTGAATTCAAAGAGATAATAATTGCTTCCTTTCTCATGTTTAACCCTCATCTCACATACACGACAACACTTGACATCGACTTTTCCCATTTTTCTTCATTAATCAAAATCATCTGAAAATTAAACAAACTAAAGAAATTAAAAGTTAAGTTGGGTTGCCTCCCAGTAGTTCTATTTTATAGTCTTATAGCTTGACTACAACAAAATCAAGAAGATTTATGTAAATCTAAAGTGACCCTTGTGTTGTGCAAGGATTCACAAAGATAAGCCTTAATTTTTTGTCCATTCATCTTGACTTCTTCACCTGTTTACTCATTCAATAAGTCCACTGCTCCATGAGAATAAATTTTTAGTAATTTGAAGGGGCTACACCAGCTAGACTTAAGTTTTACTAGGAAAAGCTTAATCCTAGAATTGAACAAAAGAACTTGTTGGCCATCTACTAATTCTCTTTTCTAGCATTTACTATTGTTCCACCTCCTTGTATTTTCCTTATACAGCTCACCATTTTCATAGATGAACAACCTATGCTCCTCCAGTTCATTGAGTTGGAGCATTCTAGCTTGGCCAATAGTAGATAAATTAAAATTCAAAGTCTTAGCAGCCCAAAATGCTATGTGTTCCAACTCAATTGGCAAATGGCATGCCTTGCCATAAACAAGTCTGTTAGGAGACATGCCTAGAGGAGTTTTATAGGTTATTCTATACGCCCACAGAGCATCATCCAAATTCTTAGGCCAATCCTTCCTTGAGGGGTTCACAACCTTTTCCAAAATCCTCTTTATCTCTCTATTGGAAATTTTAGTTTGTCCACTACATTATGGATGGTAGGCGGTAGTAACTTTTGCTTGACTCCATATTTTGCCATCAAATTTTCAAATAACTTATTGCAAAAACGAATTCTCTCATCACTAATGATTGCTCTAGGGGTACCATGTCTAGAAAAAATGTTTTTAACCAAAAAAGTTATCACCACCCTATCATCATTAGTTGGAGTTGCTACTGCCTCTATCCACTTAGAGACATAGTCTACAGCCACTAATATGTACATATTTCCAAAAGATTGAGGGAATGGCCCCATGAAGTCAATACCCCACATATCAAAAAGTTATATTTCAAGGACCTTAGCAAGAGGCATTTCTTGCCTCATGGAGATATTCCCTACTCTTTGACATCTATCACAACTATTTACTAGTTCATGAGCATTTTTAAAAAGAGAGGGCCAGATATAACATGATTGAAGAACTTTAGCAACAGTTCTGATTCCTTTAAAATATCCTCTAGAAGGAGCCTCATGACAGGCAGACAAGATCTGTCGTGCCTCTAGTTGGTCCACACATCATCTAAGCAACTGGTCAGCACATTGTTTGTAAAGAAAAGGTTCACCCCAAAAGTAACTTTAGGTCATATGGAAGAACCTTTTCCTTTGTTGAAAGTTAAAATCTGGTAGAATGTATATGCTGACCAGGTAGTTGACAATTTCAGAATACCAAAGTGTCACGCCATAGGTAATCAACAACAGTTGTTCATCAGGAAAACTCTTATGAATGTCTTTATTTTTCTTTTTCTGCACTTCCTCTGGCAGTCTTGTAAGATGGTCAACAACCAAATTCTCTACACTCCTTTCTTGTCTCTAATGTCCAGGTCAAACTCTTGTAAAAGTAGCACCCAAATCTAGGCTTGGCATCCTTCTTGGAAATGAGATACTTTATGGCAGCATGATCAGTATACACAATGACTTTTGTTCCCACCACCAGATGGAATCTGAACATGTCAA
Source organism: Lathyrus tuberosus (assembly GCA_022829125.1). NCBI lineage: Eukaryota > Viridiplantae > Streptophyta > Magnoliopsida > Fabales > Fabaceae > Lathyrus > Lathyrus tuberosus. The sequence goes on along the minus strand of JALAZF010000196.1, from coordinate 6,472,582 downwards.
AAGCAAAGACAACAACTAACAACTCTTTTTCAGTTGTGGTGTAGTTGATTTGTGCTTCAATTAATGTCCTACTAGCATAATAAATGATATGGAACACCTTGTTATGTCTTTGGCCAAGCACATCTCTAATGGTAAAGTCAATGGCATCACACATCAACTCAAATGGCTTTGTCTAGTCATGAGTCTTCACAATTGGTGCAAATATCAGGGTTTTCTTCAATAGTTTGAAGGCATCCATACATTCCTAATTGAACACATAAGGCATATCATGATGCAGCAGTTGGCACAATGGCTTAGTTATCTTGGAAAAATCCTTGATAAATCTTCTATAAAATCCAATATGGCCCAGAAAACTTCTAATTCCCTTGATGTTTACTAGAGGTAGCAACTTTTCTATAACTGCCACCTTTGCTTGATCCACTTCTAAGCCTTTATTTGAAATTTTGTGCCCAAGAACAATACCTTCCTTCACTATAAAATGGCATTTCTCCCAATTCAGTGCAAGATTGTTTTCTTCACATGTGATTAGCACCAAATCCAAGTTATCAAGGCATTTCTTGAATGATTCTCCAAAAACAGAGAAATCATCCATGAAAACCTCCATGGAATTCTCAATGGTGTATGAAAATATTGCCATCATGCAACGTTGAAATGTGGTTGGAGCATTGCACAATCCAAAATGCAATCTTCTGAAAGCAAAAGTACCATAAGGACAAGTGAATGTAGTCTTCTTTTGATCTTTAGGTGCAATGGCTATTTGATTATAGCCAAAATACCCATCCAGGAAGCAATAATACTCCTTATCATCCAACCTATCCAACATATGACCAATAAATGGTAAGGGAAATAATCCTTCCTTGTGGTCTTGTTCAGATTTCTATAATCTATACAGATCCTCTAACCTGTAATAGTTCTTGTATGAATTAATTCATCCCTCTCATTGCTGACCACTGTCTTGCCATCCTTCTTTGGCACACATTGAATTGGACTTACCCACACACTATCAGAGATAGGGTATATAATACCAACATCTAACCACTTGATGATCTCTTTCTTGACCACTTCATTCATAATTGGATTCAACTACCTTTGACTTTCAAGGTTATTCTTGTAAGTCTCTTATAATAAGATTATATGCATGCAAACTGTGGGACTGATCCCTTTGATGTCATAGATTTTCCAAGCAATAGCCTTCTTATGTTTCATCAGAAGTATTAGCAGTTGACCCTTCTCCTCATCAGTTAAATCAATAATAACAATAACTGGAAACTTATGTCCTGCCTCCAGGTAAGCATATTGCAAATGAGCAGGTAGTTGCTTAAGTTCTAACTCAGGGGGAACTTCCACTGAAGGTGAAATTTGCTTCTTCAATACAGTGAATAACTCTAACACCTCCACAAGTTCTTTATGAATATGTGGTTTACACAAAGGTCCACTAATGATAGCTGTTGCGGTGAGAATTGGATACCATAGTTATTAATGAACTAGGATCACATTTCTTTAAATGTTCACCACCGTCTTTGATTTATCCAAAGGAAAGGTTCAAAAGCGAAAAAACCTAAAGATCTAAGGTTCGGGGGTTGGTTACGCCTAGGGAAGGTATTAGCATCCTAAACGTCCGTAGTACTCTACGGGAACCTCTCGTTAGTATTATGTTATCTCTCATTCGCTTGCTAAGGGTGCTATGCTAAAGGTTGAACCCTAGGGGTTAGTATCTAAGTATACTCGATAAGGTATCGCACCTTACGCCTACGTATCCTCGGGTGTAGAATCAGAGTATGCGTAGTTCTGAAAAGAGGAACTTCTTGACGGGGTCAAGGTTCCAAGGGGAGGTAAAGTCTTGGGCAAGACCTTACATAGAGTGCGGCGACTCTAAAGTTGTAGGTTGGTATAAGAGGGGTAGGATTGTAAATGTTCGCGGCGGAGCATTTACTTGGAGTACGGCGACTCCGATCCTAAGGCTAAGATTCTAAGTGTCTACGGCGAGACGTGGAGTACGGCGACTCCGAATCCTATGGCCAAGGGTTCTAAGATGTTAGTCCTATGACGGTTTAGTCAATTTTAAGGAACCTTCCTTTGGAATGTCGAGGGGGACAAAATAACTTGATTATTTGTGCATACTAGCAAGGTGGGCTAGCTAAAGTGTATAGTGACCGAAGGTCGAATGCGAGGCCCAAAGGCGCTCGACTTATATAGGTAGAAAAGTGGCTCGACGTTGGATCGAGAGTTTTTTGTTATGTTTTGAAAAGGGTTTTGACATACATCATTAAGTATAATAGTAAAGTATACAGAGATGAGATAAATAACATACATGCGTACGATTCTCTCAAACGCGAGGGATCTAACGAGTTTGATTTATTTTAAAGGTTTATTATTAAAGAGCTTTATTATTTTTATGTTAAAGTTAATTTTTAAATTAGAAAAAAGGGAAACGTTGAGGTTTTTATCTTAACAGGATTTTAATATTCTAATCAAAGGATATTATGAGAGGTTAATTTAAGAATGTTTAAACAAAAAAACTTTAATTTTAATCTTTTAGTAAAAGAGTTAATTATTAATATTTTTTGTGAAAAGTGTACTAATTAAAGAGGCTTTATTTTAACTATCATGAAAGATTTTATTATCTAAAAAAAGAGTTATACTAGGTTAATAAAGTTCTTAGAAGTGTATTATTTCAGTTTTAAAATTATTAAGAGTTTATTAAGAAAATTTATTAAGGGTTAATTACTTTAATAAAAAGAATTTTACTTATCTAAATTTGATTTTACTAAAAAAAAAGGGTTATTTTAAGTTTATTATCTTAAATTGAAATTGAAATAAATAGGGATCTAATCAAACTAAGAAAATGTTAATATTAAAAAAAATTAAATAAATAAAGGTTAAAATAAAAGGTTGTTAATATTATTATTAAAAAAAAGGTTTAGGATAAAAAAACGAAAACAAAATATGATTAAAAGGATATAAGTTAAATTTTAATTAAGAAAAAAAGGTTAATTAAAAGAAATGAGGAACACGGAAGGTTATGGAACTCTCACGTGATTCATTCTTTCCTCTCTCTTACAAAACGTTTCTTTCTCTCTCAGAATGAAGCCTTAGGGTTTCGAGAGCCCTAACGGCGGCGGCGGTATCTCGTCCTCACTCTCTCTCCGATCAACCTCTCGGCCTCTCTCGATCTCTCACGATCAAACAAATAACCCCTTTCCCCATGGTTTCCCGACCCCATCTTCATTATATTGATATCTGATTACAGTTACATGATATATACAAATGAGCAAAAAGAGAGAAAAAAAACAAGGAAAAAGGGTGGTCGGCGATGGAGGCGGCGATCGCGAGCGACGTTCTCCTCAGGGAAGATCTCCTTCTCTTATCTTTACCTTTTTCGCGAGCTTGGTTTGTGTTGTTGCTTTGCTTCTTTTGCTTTGAATGCGGCGGCGATGATGATCACCTCCGGTGTTCTGAGCCTGAGTCGGTGGATTTGGGAATAGTTTGGTGCTTTTGTTGGTTTGGGATTTTTCTCTCTTGCTCTTCCGTATGGTTGCTCTCTGATTTTTTTTCGTCCTCTTCTGATGCAAAGTGCCCTTTTTATAGTTGATGGCCAATGATGAATTTTGGAAGGTTTTAATGTGGTATTGATTTCTCTTGATTGTGATACGATTTGATTGTTCCTTGATTTGGAATTTTTGAAGGGTTTGAATGGACTGATACGATCTGTTTTCTATTTGGAAAGTTTTGAATACGTTTTGGATGGTTGATACGAGTGATTTGTTTGCTCGGTTTTGGTTTTCAATAGCTTTAATTCCTTGATGTTTTCTATTTTGAAAAGTTTGGAGAAGTTGCCTTGAACGTGATCTTGGATTGATAATCGAATCTTGTCCAAATTCGTTTTTTTGGGAAATTTGCTGGTAGCGTCAATTTACGGTGTTGCCCATAATTTCCTTTTGGAAAATGATGAAGCTAAATCTGATTCGAAAACCAATCTCTGAGGCCAAAATAGGAATTTTGCAAACCGTCTGAAAATATCTTTGTTTTTTTTGGAACAAATTGAAAAGTTGTCTTGGCTAGTTTTTGGGAACAAGGAAATATGCTTGAACGTGTTTTAGGTGGTTGCCTGAGCATGCTTGATTCACGTAACTTGATGTATTCCTTAGTCATCCTCTTGAACAAAGTCCTTGGTTTTGTTTTGAAAATGATGCTTGTCTAAAGCGTGTTCGGTTGCTTGTTCATTTGAAATCTTACTCAGAGTCTTCTGCAGGAGAAAGTAAAACGCCATAGCCACCGAGACTGATGAGGATGTCGAATCGTGAATGACTCTGCACGTTGTTACTAATTTATAGACAAAGATCTCTCCTTTGCGTCGCAATACATGACTCCTGAATTTTGCAGGTTACTCTAAGCTTGCATTCTCTTCTATATCTTTGTTGTTTGTAAAACTTATTGCAAGCAAATTTTCCATATCTGTATGCAGGCTCCTGATTTGAGAAGGTGAATTGGAGATTTCCATCCGAACTTGTGGTAAAGCTGTCGCATCTTTGACAACTTAAGGCAGTGGTCTTTGCCACTTCTGTCAGCCTTTTTGGTTGCAGTGTCAAGCTTGATCCTGCTGCGGTTTTACGAGTCGCAATGGCATTTTCTCGTTCATGTGATATGCTTCTGGATGGTTTAAACTCAGGTTTGCTCGCAACCATGTAAGTTCTAACGAGAACATATTTTCCGCAAGAAAACTTACTGAACTGTTGGTGGTTGCAGAGAACATAAGTTGGTGTGAATCAAAGGACATTATGATTGAGGGTGGATTTTGAATTGGCACTCTCGGTACCTCGGGTTTTCAGCAGCGAAATCCCCTGGACCAAAGTAAGTTTGCTCTTAACTTTGCTAAATTCTGTGGAACACTTGGTTGTTGCTTGGAAATGCTTAGATTCAAGGAGTACTGTAACTTGGATATGTGTATATGGCATTATCCTCTCTTTGAGTTTTGCTTTTTGTATTTCTCTTTTTCATGCAGGTTAGTGATATTGTGAGTTCTCGTTCACGGAATCGAAAGTCGCTCCTTCAAGACAATACGTCTTAGTAACACCTCTTTCGTGTCTTAATAAATTTGGAAGACCCTGTTTCGTCGGAGTTTAAAGCTCGCTCGAAGTTCGACTTTGATTTAGAGCAACTCAAATGGTGTTGAAGCTAACTTTACATGCACTGGTACTTTGCACTTCCTGAATGCCTTAGCACCACTGTCCTTGTTTGATTTTCTGGTTTGAATTGTTCAGGTCGGAGACAGCCAGGCTCCCTTAGCGTCTTTATTTGCAAGGTGTGGTACGGCCAATTTGGTGTAGCTACGGACTTCAGCGAGCTTGTTCTTCTAAGAGCTGACGACATCTCCCAGCTCCAATATACGACGGGGGCTTCGTTATTCTCTAACACCAACATGCTCAAAGCCCGGGATGTAAAGGAACCAACTACTTTGTCAAATCTGTAGGTAACGGTCCATATCCATGCTCAGTTTCTTATAGTGCTCGACATTGTCAATTTAATTTGTATGGAATCGTGAAGAACATCTTGTAATCCTCCAGTTTTCTTTCATTTCCAGGTGCTTTACCAACTCTTCGACAAGCTCGGGCAGACACAAGCAAGCTGTAGGGCCGTGCCGTCTATTTTCTAGCAACAGGATTTTGAAGAGATATTAGGAGTTATATGTGTTTTAGCATTAGCCACCGTCCATCAAGCCATAGACATCAATATCAACGTATCATTAACTTCCTTTTGGGACTACTATTCTCCACTTGTGTAAAAGTGCGACCGTAATGATCATAGCTTGTTAAACATACCTAGCCAAACTGATAGAACATGGCATCACATGTAGGACCGTCCCTTGACCAGGCTCCGTATCTCTTAGTGATTTTTTTTTAATGAAGCATAGCTTGTACTTTGTATTTACTTATAAACAGCAAAGCCAATCTTAGCATAATATTATTGCTTGTTGTAAAATGTTACCTTGATCATACTAATTGGTAGTGCGCTTGGCGATAATCAAACTCAGGTTCAGATTGATCATTGCATTCAGCAGGAACTTTGAATTTAGCAGTAACGTGAGTAGGACATATTGAAGGTGGGGCCATGGATTTAGCATGATCCTCCTATCATTACTTCAAATTAAGGTTTAAGTTGCAAACTGCTGACAGCAGAACTTGTAGTTTTGAAACTTATGAATCCAATTAGGATTGAATTTTGGATTTGGCTTGAATTTGAATATTAGAGTGAATCCTTGAGATTAGAACTTTAATACGATCTTATATTCTACACCCATATCTTGAATTGATCCATACTCTTGTACTAAGCGCGAGGCACAATGATGACCTTGAACAGCAAAATAATTATCTGAATCTTAAGCAAGCCAAGTAAGACATCCTTCTTCAGTTTAAATCACAACTCAAACACATTTCTTCCTGGCCCCTCCACCATAATCAACACAAAGAACTTGCAAAACCCAAAATCTCCACAAACATACACACACCTTCCATGACTTTGAACCCTCTGTATGAGCACCTACTTTCACAAATGAAACTAGCAAACAAAGTCTAAAATGAAGTGGTTAGTTATGCACGAATGATTGACCTAAGATGTTATGCAGAAGAATCAATGTATCTAAGGGAAGAATTTGGGGTACAACAGTTGCCCCTATTTAAATATCTTCACCGGATGACATGAACGATGAAAAATCGTCATTAGGTCATGGTGAAAGATATTCAAATACAGATAACCGAAAATTTTGCCCTTATGCAATGATCATGCAATGCTATGGATAAAGCTAGACCTAATGCTGACATGCCATGAACTCTAGCATGATGAGAATGATGGAATGATAAAAAATGCAAGATGCAGACGAAAACGAAAGCGAACACAGAGCGGAAGACGAACTCAATGAGCAACAAACTCACTGGGGACGACCAGACGCACTGGGGAAAAGAAGACAACATTGGGGACTCTGAAAGCGACGACCCAGCAGGTTCAAGCGTGACCAGTTGATATCCAAGATACGAAAAGATAAGATAGGACCTACACGGCGGTAGGATCCTGCGAACAAAAACAAATAAAGCCTGGAAATTCCTTCAAATGAAGAGATCAAACGGGATCTTCCGAAACCTCCAAGGGAAAGAACAGGGTTATATAAAAAAAAGACCCATATATGCCAAGTAAATGGACTTCGTAGGGAGGACGCCCTGTGACTATCGTTGCACGGGACTTACACACCACTAAGAAAAATAACATGGAGCTCGGCGGCTCAAAACAAAAAACACAACAAGGAGCGCGGCGGCTCGAAACAAAAAAGCATGGAGCTCGGCGGCTCGAAACCAAAACAGAAAGACAAGGAGCGCGGCGGCTCAAAACCAAAAAAGAAAAACAAGGAGCGCGGCGGCTCGAAACAGAAAAGCAAAACCAGGAGCGCGGCGGCTCGACACAAAAAAGAAAAACAAGGAGCGCGGCGGCTCGAAACAGAAAAGAAAAACAAGGAGCGCGGCGGCTCGAAACCAAAAAGGAAAGACAAGGAGCGCGGCGGCTCGAAACAGAAAAGCAAAACAAGGAGCGCGGCGGCTCGACACCAAAAAGAAAACAAGGAGCACGGCGGCTCAACACCAAAAGGAAAACAAGGAGCACGGCGGCTCGACGCCAAAAGAAAAACAAGGAGCACGGCGGCTCGACGCCAAAAAGAAAAACAAGGAGCACGGCGGCTCGACGCCAAAAGAAAAACAAGGAGCACGGCGGCTCGACGCCAAAAAGAAAAACAAGGAGCACGGCGGCTCGACGCCAAAAAGAAAACAAGGAGCGCGGCGGCTCGACACCAAAAAGGAAACAAGGAGCGCGGCGGCTCGACACCAAAAGGAAAACCAGGAGCGCGGCGGCTCGACACCAAAAGGAAAACCAGGAGCGCGGCGGCTCGACGCCAAAAAGAAAAACAAGGAGCACGGCGGCTCGACGCCAAAAGGAAAACAAGGAGCACGGCGGCTCGACGCCAAAAAAAACAAGGAGCACGGCGGCTCGACGCCAAAAAGAAAAACAAGGAGCACGGCGGCTCGACGCCAAAAGGAAAACAAGGAGCACGGCGGCTCGACGCCAAAAAGAAAAACAAGGAGCACGGCGGCTCGACGCCAAAAGGAAAACAAGGAGCACGGCGGCTCGACGCCAAAAAAGAAAAACAAGGAGCACGGCGGCTCGACGCCAAAAAAACAAGGTGACGCAAAATTAAAATGTAAAGCACAACGACTCAAAATGTACACAGCAAGGTGCACGCTTGACTTTGCTAGGCGCCTGGAAGGCAAGTTGTCACAGACCAAAGTTCAATCTAGGATCAAACTAGAATGAAACGGTCAAACAAGACCTGTCATTGAGAAATGAACTTAAACGACGATTTTATCTTATCCAAGCAAGGAAAAAGATAACTGAAATAACCATCATCCACGAGGGTAGAACTCTGTGGGGGAACTTGGAAATAACTAGCGATTTCTGCCTAAGGCTGACGACCTACTTGGAGAGATCAGACGAACCCAAACTGGCGCAAACACAACCAAAGATCAAGATAAAGCGACAAGAAACAAACAAAGAAAACACGCGCGGAGGCGAATGCAAACGATGCCATGCGATGCTTATGCTCATGCTGACAAAATAGACAAAAACAAGAGGTGAAAGAAAACAACGAGGAAGCCCGTCCATCCTCTGCACGAAAGATGCGTCTGTCAAGCTTGTATAGGAATCCAAAGATGGAATCCAATAGTTGAACTTCAAAGTCCAAACTTCTCTGGGGAAATAGCGCTCCACTTGGGGACACGACCTCATGACTTCACTTAGAGGACCGTCAAGATGAATCCGATTATTAGTATGAGAAAGATCCATTGGGCACGGATCGCTCGTATTCATAGAGACTTTGGATGGGGATAAAATAAATATCCACTGTTTTATTAACGAAGATTGATGATCGAGGAAGTTCACTGGGGATCTTTGAGTCAACCAGATGCTGCATTCTTGTACTGATCTGCCATTCTTGCCTAAAACAATGATTCACTGGGGAATCGTCGTGAATTCCTGCAGTGACGACTTGCTGGGGAGCAATGACTTCCTTCGGATCATTTCATGAGTCAAAGCAATTTATCTTACCGGAAATTTCGGAAAAAGTTAAGTTTGAAAATTTCCCACTTTCAAAATTATCATCAATGAATAGGTCAAAACAAAGAGACAAAAGTAACAGTCTGATTTTATTCAAAATAATAGTTGTACACAGTGAAAAGCTTCAAGGAGCGTTACAATTGAAATTGGCAATAGCGTAAGGTTACATTGAATCCCACGCCACTTATTAAACCTACAACTAAGACCCCCAAACTAGGTTCTGGTCACGGCGGACTCTTCATGCATAATACTTCCGGATGGCATCAGAATTGACTGGATGGGCAAGCTCTTCCCCCATCCATTGTGGTGAGCATCAATGATCCTCCTGAGAAGACTGTCTTCACGACAAATGGGCCTTCATAATTGGGTGCCCATTTTCCACGCATATCTTTATGAACAGGCAGAATCTTCTTAAGTACCAGTTCTCCTTCTCGGAACTCCCTGACTCGAACCTTCTTGTCAAAGGCTCTCTTCATCCGTTTCTGGTATAACTGACCATGGCACATCGCAGTTAAGCGCCTTTCGTCAATGAGATTCAAATGGTCAAGTCTTTCTTGGATCCACTCTGCCTCATCCAGTTTGGCTTCCCTCATTACCCTTAAAGATGGTAACTCTACTTCAAACGGGAGGACTGCATCCATTCCATAAACTAGCGAGAAAGGGGTAGCCCCTGTTGAGGTTCGCACTGAGGTTCTGTATCCATGCAATGCGAAAGGTAGCATTTCGTGCCAGTCTTTGTATGTCTTCACCATCTTCCTCAGAATCTTCTTGATGTTCTTGTTTGCAGCTTCCACGGCCCCATTCATCTTAGGACGGTAAGGAGAGGAATTGTGGTGAGTAATCTTGAAAGTTTCACATAACTCCTTCATAGTCTTGTTGTTCAGATTGGTTCCATTGTCTGTTATGATTCGGCTTGGCATCCCATAACGGCAGATAATGTTGTTCTTGATGAAGCGGGCTACCACCTGCTTGGTCACATTGGCATAAGAAGCGGCCTCTACCCACTTAGTGAAATAGTCGATAGCGACCAGGATGAAACGGTGACCATTGGATGCTTTAGGTTCTATTGCCCCAATCATGTCGATGCCCCACATTGAAAACGGCCATGGCGACGATAAGACATTCAATTGTGTTGGGGACACATGCATCTTGTCTGCATGGACCTGACACTTGTGGCATTTTCTGGCATATTGTATGCAATCAGACTCCATAGTTAACCAATAATACCCAGCTCTCAGAAGTTTCTTTGACATAGCATAGCCGTTGGCGTGAGTCCCGAATGTCCCCTCATGAATCTCTTGAAGTAACAGATCTGCTTCATGTTTATCAACACATCTAAGTAGGACCATATCGTAGTTCCTCTTATACAATACATCATTACTGATAAAGAACTTGGATGCCAGTCTTCTTAGAGTCTTCCTGTCAAGGTTTGTAGCGTCAGCAGGATATTCTTGCTTCAGCAAGTAGTTCTTAATGTCATGGAACCAGGGTTTGTCGTCAGTTTCTTCTTCCACTAGCTGACAGTAGGCAGGCTCAGTCTTTCGCTCGATTCGAATGAGAGTAGCTTCATTAACAAATCTGACCTTCCACATTGAGGCTAGCATGGCTAAAGCATCAGCCACGTGATTTTCAGATCTCGGAACATGTCGGAAAGTGACTTCATCGAAGTATTGGATCATATCCACAATGTAAGCTCGGTAGGGAATTAACTTCTCGTCTCGAGTTTCCCATTCACCCTTGACTTGATAGATCACTAGAGCTGAATCCCCAATTACCTCGAGGATTTTGATCCGGAGGTCGATAGCTGCTTCAAGACATAGAATACATGCTTCATACTCTGCGATATTGTTTGTACATTCAAAATCCAACCTTGCTGTGAATGGGGTGTATCCACCATCTGGGTTCTCCAAAACTGCGCCTATGCCATGTCCACTATAATTGGAGGAGCCATCAAACATCATCTTCCAACGGGAGCCTGGCTCAGGACCTTCATCGGGACCGGGCTCTTCATAATCTTTTACCAACATGATGTCTTCGTCAGGAAAGTCAAACTTCAGAGGTTCATAGTCTTCAACCGGTTGGTCAGCAAGATAGTCCGATAGAATGCTTCCTTTAATAGCCTTCTGAGTCACATACTGTATGTCATATTCAGATAATAACATATGCCAACGTGCCAATCTTCCAGTCTGAGCAGGCTTCTCAAAAATATACTTTATGGGATCCATTTTTGATATCAACAGGGTGGTATGACAGATCATATATTGTCTAAGACGTCTAGCAGCCCATGCCAGCGCGCAACAAGTTTTTTCCAACAGCGAATACCGGCTTTCACAGTCCGTGAACTTCTTACTTAAATAGTAAATGGCGTGTTCTTTTCGTCCAGTCTCATCATGTTGCCCCAAGACGCAACCCATGGACTTCTCAAGAACAGTCAGATACATAAACAGAGGTCGTCCAGGCACAGGAGGAATCAAAATAGGAGGTTCTCGCAAATAACCCTTGATCTTCTCAAATGCTTGCTGACAATCAGCATTCCATTCAATGGTCTGATCTTTACGGAGTAGTTTGAATAATGGTTCACAGGTAGCCGTCATATTAGAAATGAATCTGGAGATGTAGTTCAGACGCCCAAGAAATCCTCTGACTTGCAATTCAGTTTGTGGAGCAGGCATCTCCTGGATAGCTCTGACCTTATCGGGATCCACTTCAATTCCTCTTTGGCTAACAATAAATCCAAGCAACTTCCCAGATCTGACACCAAAAGTACACTTAGCGGGATTCAACTTCAATTGATATTTCCTTAATCGTTCAAACAGTTTCAACAAATGATCCAAATGGTCTTCTTCATTCTGGGATTTGGCGATCATATCATCCACATATACCTCGATCTCTTTATGCATCATGTCATGAAAGAGAGCGACCATCGCTCTTTGATATGTTGCCCCGGCGTTCTTCAGACCGAAAGGCATGACTTTATAACAATAAGTACCCCAAGGAGTAATGAAAGCAGTCTTTTCTCTATCTGCAGGGTCCATCTTGATCTGATTGTAACCGGAAAAACCATCCATAAAAGAGAACACTCCGAAACGGGCCGTGTTATCCACAAGTGTATCGATGTGCGGCAAAGGGAAATCGTCCTTTGGGCTTGCTTTGTTCAAATCCCTGTAATCCACACACATTCTAACTTTACCGTCCTTTTTTGGCACCGGTACAATGTTGGCTAACCACTCTGGATATCTTGCTACTGTCAGGAAACCTGCATCAAGTTGTCTCTTAACCTCATCTCGAATCTTCAGAGCCATGTCGGGTCTAGTCTTCCGAAGCTTCTGCTTTACAGGTGGGCACTCTGGTTTAAGTGGCAATTTGTGAACAACGATATCTGTGTCTAGGCCAGGCATGTCCTGATATGACCAGGCGAATACGTCCACATACTCTCCTAGTAACTTGACCAATCTCTGTCTGACATCTGCCCCCAGTGTAGTACCAATCTTAACTTCTTTCTTATCTTCCTCGGAGCCGATATTAATCAAGACCACTTGCTCTTTGTGTGGTTGAAGTTCAGTGTACTCATACTCTGCCCACTTGACCAGTTCATTGGGAACTTCGAGATCTTCTTCATCCTCGTCCTCAGCGTGATAGATGGGTGAGTCAAAGTTAGGGATAACGATAGAGTCGTCGGATTCAATGTGATTTAAATTCAATCTGCAAGTTTTAAAATAATTTGTCTTATTAAGATGCACAAAGGACAGTGCAGATTAAACCTTTTTACTTATTGCCAATTTCTTAAAGTAATGACTCATGAATAACACAAACACAAATGATAAAATGCATTCATTGATATTTATTCGAAAGTGGAAATGGTGGCCCACAAACATGATCCAATAGCCTTGGGCGGAGCTATGGATTTATTAAAATAACAAAATAAAAGGTGACAAGTTACTTTGACAAAGGAATGATCACTGGGATTTCTACTGCTTCCCAATTGTTAAGAGCAGCAGCATTTTTGAACACAAAGTCACTTGAGTCTCCATCTTCATGATTATCTCCAATAGCGTTAACTTGATAACCTCCGCTGATGAACACTTCACGAATTGTTCTCGGATAACTGGCGACAGATGTTGATTGTTGATCTTTAGTTGGTTTGTAACCCAACCCTTGATGATCTGGATTTGCTGTAGCTTCTATGATCTGGCCCCAACCTTCAGGCACACCTTCTTCAATGGTAGACTTGATGCTCTTGAAAGATGCGAAAGATGGATTACCCTTACCAGTTGTTTCCTCAACTTCCAACATAACAGCGTTTGATATCTCGAGTGCTTGGAAAGAAGTTTCCAAGGCATCCTCATCAGCCTCTATATAGCGAAATGAAGACAAATTACTGACCATAAGGTCTTCTTCACCATGAACGATTACCAGTTTATCATCAATCACGAACTTCATTCTTTGATGTAGGGTCGAAGTTACGGCACCGGCGGCATGGATCCAGGGTCTTCCAAGTAGGCAACTATAACCGGGGTTAATATCCAACACCTGGAAGGTAATATTGAAAACATGTGGTCCCACCAAGATTGGTAAATCAACTTCTCCCATTACAGTCCTTCGGGAGCCATCGAAAGCTTTGACTATAAGAGATGTAGGTCTCAATTCTGCCCCTTTGTAAGCCAACTTGTTAAGAGTCCTCTTGGGTATCACATTTAAGGAAGAACCAGTGTCTACAAGCACTCTTGCCAGCGTATCTTCCTGACATTTCACAGATACATGCAAAGCTCGATTATGGCTCCGACCTTCTCTCGGCATCTCCTCGTTACTGAAACTGAGGGTGTTACAAGCAGTAATGTTAGCAATCACGCTATCAAATTGGCCAGTGGTGATGTCTTGTGCAACATGAGCCTGAGCTAACAATTTCTGCAATGAAGCTCGGTGAGCAGGTGAATGCATCAACAAAGACAAAATAGAGATTTTTGAAGGAGTATGATGGAGCTGGTCAACAACTTTATAATCACTTCTTTTGATGATTCTCAAGAACTCAGCGTCTTCGTCATTAGTAACGATTTCTTGTTCTTTGCCCTTGTTGTTGGCAGGAACGGTCGTGACTGTTTCTTTTGGTGGAGCTTCACTGAAATGGGGTGTGTAAATACGACCACTCCGTGTCATCCTGCTTGCCCCAGCTATATTAGTTACTTCTCTGTCAGCACTCTTCATTTCTTCTTTCGGACAAACCTTTCTGAAATCCTTACCGTATTTCCAGGGTACTGATGTAAAATCTTTGAGAGGGGAAGGGCAAGGCTTTTGAATAATCACAGTCTTTGGCGACCCAACTAAAACTGTAGTAGCAGAGTTCGGTATGTTGAAGATTGGCTTTGGCTTGCTGGAAACAACCACTGTAGGACTTGATTCAGGAAAGTTAAAAATGGGAACTTTGGCACTTTGGTCTGGTAGATTGAATATAGGCTCAACCACAGCGACCTCATTCTTCTTATGCTTACCACTCACCCGTAAGAAACCATCGTCGATCAGAGTCTGAATATCATCTTGAACCGTCTGACATCCCCGGACACTAGTCTCACAATCTTCACAATCTCTATGGCAAACCTTCACGATACCGGCTTCAAACAACTTTGAATGAAAAACTTGGAGAGGGGTTTTAATCTCTGTCACATCCAGAATTGGGTTTTCCTCAGATGCTTCTTCAATAGCGTTGGCACTTCCGTGATTGGGTAAAGGGTTACTCTTAACATTCGGCTGAGCGTCGTCGAAGGCTAAAATCTTCCTTTCTATTAAATCTCTGACAAGATTCTTCAGGGCATAACAATCTTCCAAATCGTGGCCGGGAGCTCCTTCATGATACAAACAGTGGGCATTGGGATTATAGTTAGGTGGAAGTGGATTTGGAGGTGGACCCAAAGCTCTGGTAGTTATCAAGCCTTTCTGGACCAAAGAAGGGTACAACTCTGTATAGGTCATCGGGATGGGAGGATGAGGTCGGTGAGGTCTTCTGGCTGGAGTATTCTGACGAGGAGCGTTGTGCGCTCGTTGATAATTGGGAGCGTCGGGCGCTCGTTGATACTTTGGTGGAGTTTGGGCTGGCTGATAAGCGGGAATCGGCTGATACGCGGGGACTGGCTGATATGCAGGGACTGGCTGATATGCAGGAGGCTGTTGATATGCAGGAGGCTGTTGATTAACAAAAGGTTGGTAGACCGGAGCTGGTTGAATCGTCTGGTAGGTAGGGGTGACAGCGGCCACATAGGGTTGTTGTGCAAACTGGACAGGGTAACCTTGTTGTGGATTAAAAACTGGTTGATGTTTCCGAGGTTGACTTCTCTTTCCGTCAGTCATCACAGCATTGGTCTCACCTTCTTTCTTTTTGTGAGGACTACTGAAAACTTTTCTAACATGGTCCTTATTGGCACTTGGGCTACTAGCAGGGGTAGGCATCTTCCCACTTTTCATACCAGCTTCTATTCTCACACCTACAGCAACAATGTCAGAGAAATTGGCCGTTATGCTCCCGACCATCCTTTCAAAGAATTCTGGGCGAACTGTGTCGACAAACCACTCAGCTAGCTCTTTATCAGACAAGGGGGGTTCTACCTGTGAAGCAACTTCCCTCCACCTCTGGGCATATTCCTTAAACGATTCAGTGTTCTTCTGTGACATGTTTAGGAGTTGCCTTCGATCAGGGGCTAGATCGATGTTATACTTGTAATGCTTGACAAAAGCATCTGACACATCCTGAAAACACTTCACGCGAGACTGATCTAAACTCATATACCACTTTGATGAAACACCCTTCAAACTATCCTGAAAACAATGGATCATTAGCTTATCATTTTTGACGTGCGCAGCCATTTTTCGATAATACATGATTAAGTGGCTCTTTGGGCACGTGGTTCCATCATACAGGTCGAATTTCGGAGTCTTGAATTTCTGAGGGATGACCAAACCAGATACCAGACATGCTTCTCTGGCGAGAGTGCCAAATACTTGATCACCTTCTACTGCCCTTAATCTCTTGTCAAGAGTAACCATATTCTCCCTGAGTTTCTCATGGTTCTCGTCCCCATCTTCAGACATGTCAGGGCCATCATAAACTTGCTGATTCTCATTAAAATAAGGTTGTACACGAGTGTGCACAGCAGCTGGAGCAAATGTAGGGGTCACCTGAGGAGCTTCAGTGATTACAGGAATGGCCTGGTGCACTTGTTGAACGACAGGACCGACGGTTGGTGGAGGCACGAATCCGAACGGTAAGCCGTACGGAGGTATATTTGTAGTAGTAACAGCAGTAGGTTGAGCATCCACAACTGTGTTGGTAATCTCAGAGACAACGGTGGCTTGGGTATCCATCTTCGCACGTATGACATTCAGCACTTCCATAATCTGTCCTACATTCCCGCGTAGGTCTTCCAACTCGTTACTGACACGATCAAGCTCCTGATTGTGTTCCATAATCCTTCTTCGAGCTTGAGCTCTAGTGTTGTATCGGTGCAGAGGACTCAGGGTGACGAGACTGAAGAGGAAAACAAAGGACATAAGAAAAAGGACGAAACATGCACATGCAGCTGATATGGAATGCGAATGCAATGCAACTATCAAGGAACTAAAACCGTATTACGTTCATTGTAGATATTGCAAATAAACATTTTATTTAAAATTTCAAGGGCTGGTACACCTCCAGAGTTTTATTACATAGGCAACATAACACAAAAGGAACTAGGAGTCTAATCCACTGGATGATGCCCCTTGTCTTCTGCAAAGTTCTTCCATCAGCCTGTCGATCTGGTCCTGCATCCTTGCTTTGTCCAGGGTAAGCTTCTCTATTTCAGCCTTCAGCTTCAAAACTTCATCCGATTGGACCACAGGAGGCTTGGGACGGGGATAAGGCATACTCAAGGTCAGAGCCCTTTCACGCGCCCATGCTAGACATTCTTCAGTAACTGAGCAATCTGGATTTGTTGTTACCGTCATCCCTTGTCGATTGATGTGACGCCAAGCAAACACAATTCCAGTTTTCAAATTCAGGTTTTCTCCTTTATGGAGAAAAAGTCTTGTCAGATTCTCCGGATCAGGTACTTCTTCCATTGGGTGCCCCAGTTGACGACGGGCGGGCATAGGA
This sequence comes from Lathyrus tuberosus, assembly GCA_022829125.1. Classification (NCBI taxonomy): domain Eukaryota; kingdom Viridiplantae; phylum Streptophyta; class Magnoliopsida; order Fabales; family Fabaceae; genus Lathyrus; species Lathyrus tuberosus. The sequence goes on along the minus strand of JALAZF010000196.1, from coordinate 6,455,313 downwards.
TTATAGTTGATACATCCCTTTGTACCAAGAAGAGGTACGTTGGGAAAATCTCCACAGCTATGAATCATGGGGATTCCTCCATACATCGGGTCATGCCAAACGATATCCAAGTGAGTAAGAGCCATGAGCTTCACAGGCCATTCTGAACCATCTTTCACGTCCCAAAAATTAGTAGACCTCGGTAGGTGCGAAATAAACCACCTATAGAGGATAGCGGTGCAACAAGTAATCCGACCTTCTCCCTTCAGGGTCTTCGAGTGAATAGCGTGGTAAGCATCGGCTAACAACGTCGGAACTGGATTTTTGAGCATAAAAATCTTTATGGCATGGACGTCGACAAAGTCTTCAACATTCGGAAACAAGAACAAACCGTAGGCCAGCAACGCGAAGGTGTGCTCGAACGCTCCAGTGTTCCCTACACTAGCAAAATGACGAGCCTTCTCGAACAAGAATTGGGCCGGTAAGCCATCAATTCCTCCTCTGAACGTCATATGAGTTTGGATCTCTAACAACTTTATGCGGGTTGCTCTTGCGATGTCTTCCTGGCTGGGTCTCCCCTCTCCACCAGAGAACGGAGGTGAGTCTTTGACGGGGATCCCCAACAGAGCGGAGTATTCTTCCAACGTAGGCATCAGCTGGAAATCTTGGAAGATAAAGCAATGGTAAATCAAGCTGTAAAGTTGAACCAACGTTTCCAATAAACCAGCGGCTACTCGAGTCTGCAACAACGGGAGGATATTTCCATACTTCTCAGCGAACGCCTCGGGATCCTTGATCTGATCTCCTAGTTCCCTCAGTTGTTCAATATCCGTAACTTCGAAGGTGTACGGCACAACTCCCTTTTTTCCATAATCCATCATACAATGCCTGCAATACAAGATTTCAAGTTCCTTGATAGAGAGAGATGCAAAATGCAAATGCTATGCAACAAGATTCATGGAAACTCGACTATTTATAATCATCGTGGGATAATGAAACACGCATTTTATTAATCATAAAAGTCGGTTACAAAAAGAAATTAATGTCTGGGATACCGAAAGATGAAACTGTAAATTAAAACAGAAATTTATTATAAAGCAACAGCACACTTTTCCAGATTCGTAACGAAAAAGCTAAATAAAAGCTAATAAAGAAAGATCTAAGGAGATTCTCCAAAAAGCCTTGTCTTGAGCTTCCTGATTTCTGCCTCCTTCTGACTATTCTCCAAAATGAGCTTGTTGACGACCGAATTCTGATGTGTTGATTGGGAGCTAGAGGAAGGTAACTCTTCTCGTGTTTTCCTCTTTTTGTAAGAAGTGATTTCCTCATCCTTTGCTTTGAGTTGCTGTTGAAGCTCCGCATTTTCCTCCACAACTATCTGATACTTGTTCTTCCAAGCCTCCTCCATTTGCTGGGACTTTTCCAAAGCAATTTTCAACTTTTCCGCGTCAGATGAGAAGTATAAGACCGGCCTCTCCTTTAGAACCATTGGATCTTGGCGCTTATATGGCATCTTCCACTCGATAGCTCTTTTCCGGACCCATTGGAGATAGGGTTCTAAAGAAACACAATTAGGCTTCCCTAGATTACTCTTGTCCTTCTTGATCTTTTGACCCCATGCGTCCAAAACCTGATCTCTTAACTCCTTACTTAATTTTTCTCCTTCAAAGTAGATGGCTTCCACATGGGCGCTGGCAGGCTTGTCTTTCAGAGGGAAACCCAACTGTCTGCGGGCCAAGACCGGATTATAGCTGATTAATCCATTAATGCTGAGGAGAGGTACATTACCGAAATTCCCACAACTGTCTATGATGACCACCTTATCATAAACATGGCTATACCAGACGATGTCAGAATGGGTGAGAGACATTATCTTTTGCGACCACCAGCCCTTATTGATATCCCAAAAATCATGTGCTTTGGGCAAGTGCGAAATAAACCACTTGTACAATAGAGGGACACAGCAAGTAATCATTCCCTTCCCACGAGCGCTCCTTGAATGAACAGAATAGTAGGCTTCAGCTAACAAGGTCGGTACAGGATTCTTCTTCAAGAAAATTTTAATGGCATTGAGGTCCACAAAATTTTTGAAACTTGGAAATAGGAAAACACCATAGATGAGTAAAGCGAAAACCGCTTCGAAAGCGTTCTTATTCTGTTGAGTGGCATAGTGTCGGGCTTTGGCCACCAGAAAGTCCGTAGTAAAACCGGAAGTTCCTCCTTTTGAAACCATATTGGCTTGAATGTCAGCTAAATCCAGGTGGGTATGTTTAGCGATTTCTTTTTCATCAGGTTTATTTGCGAAGATAGGGAAAGGATACTTATCCTGAATAGGTAACCCAATTATTTGAGAGTACTCTTCAAGTGTAGGTACCAGCTGATAATCTGGAAAGGTGAAGCAGTGATACAGCGGGTCATAGAACTGGAGTAAGGTAGAAAGTAGTCCTTCATCAACCTTTGTATTCATGACATATAACAGTCTTCCATATTTGCCTCTGAAACTATCCTCATCTTTTACCAAAGCTCCTAACCTCCTTAGATCATCCAAGTTAGGAATCTGAAAAGTGTACTTCTTTGTGTTCCTTCTTTCGGTATCCATAGTATCCCTACAAAGGTTATAAATATAGTCAAGTTCCATGAATCTTTATGATATGATGCTTATGAATGTATGCAACACACAGGGCACACAACACAAAGCACACACAAGCAAAAGAGTCCTAGGTTTGAAAGGTCACATCATGGAGCCAAGGGTCTACCCTCCCATAAAGTATGTACTATGGTTTCAAATGTACCTGCCGAACGGGTTCTAAAAGTTCCCAGAGTCTACAATCCATCTTTCGGATATTATCGATTTTCCAGATCACTTGGTAGTCAATAATATTCTCAAGAGAATCTCGTCCGAGTGTAGTATCGTGCAGCGACTATTGCAGAAATAGACTCCCGCATAGTCCCTGCACTACATCCTAATAGGCCAAGTTGGGTTAAGGGTAACTACGGTCCCCAGTCTCGATGGCCTTTAGTTCGAAATAATAGCGTCTTCACGAATTGACTCGTTGGACAAAATTAAATTCGAGAGGGCCTAGACTGAGTGGTGAAGTCTCAATTCAACTTTTTCAGGAATCGACTCCCTCAAAGTATCCTTGAATTCTCACCGTTCCTATCATAATTTCACTCTAGTCCGGGTGTAGGACTTTGTCTCACCACATAAGCAACCCCGCACAACAGATAACAAGCAAATATAATAAAGAAAGATAACATAAGAAAAACAAGATAGGGGAAACCCTCGACCGTCCCCAGTGAAGTCGCCATTTCTGTTGCGGTGAGAATTGGATACCATAGTTATTAATGAACTAGGATCACATTTCTTTAAATGTTCACCACCGTCTTTGATTTATCCAAAGGAAAGGTTCAAAAGCGAAAAAACCTAAAGATCTAAGGTTCGGGGGTTGGTTACGCCTAGGGAAGGTATTAGCATCCTAAACGTCCGTAGTACTCTACGGGAACCTCTCGTTAGTATTATGTTATCTCTCATTCGCTTGCTAAGGGTGCTATGCTAAAGGTTGAACCCTAGGGGTTAGTATCTAAGTATACTCGATAAGGTATCGCACCTTACGCCTACGTATCCTCGGGTGTAGAATCAGAGTATGCGTAGTTCTGAAAAGAGGAACTTCTTGACGGGGTCAAGGTTCCAAGGGGAGGTAAAGTCTTGGGCAAGACCTTACATAGAGTGCGGCGACTCTAAAGTTGTAGGTTGGTATAAGAGGGGTAGGATTGTAAATGTTCGCGGCGGAGCATTTACTTGGAGTACGGCGACTCCGATCCTAAGGCTAAGATTCTAAGTGTCTACGGCGAGACGTGGAGTACGGCGACTCCGAATCCTATGGCCAAGGGTTCTAAGATGTTAGTCCTATGACGGTTTAGTCAATTTTAAGGAACCTTCCTTTGGAATGTCGAGGGGGACAAAATAACTTGATTATTTGTGCATACTAGCAAGGTGGGCTAGCTAAAGTGTATAGTGACCGAAGGTCGAATGCGAGGCCCAAAGGCGCTCGACTTATATAGGTAGAAAAGTGGCTCGACGTTGGATCGAGAGTTTTTTGTTATGTTTTGAAAAGGGTTTTGACATACATCATTAAGTATAATAGTAAAGTATACAGAGATGAGATAAATAACATACATGCGTACGATTCTCTCAAACGCGAGGGATCTAACGAGTTTGATTTATTTTAAAGGTTTATTATTAAAGAGCTTTATTATTTTTATGTTAAAGTTAATTTTTAAATTAGAAAAAAGGGAAACGTTGAGGTTTTTATCTTAACAGGATTTTAATATTCTAATCAAAGGATATTATGAGAGGTTAATTTAAGAATGTTTAAACAAAAAAACTTTAATTTTAATCTTTTAGTAAAAGAGTTAATTATTAATATTTTTTGTGAAAAGTGTACTAATTAAAGAGGCTTTATTTTAACTATCATGAAAGATTTTATTATCTAAAAAAAGAGTTATACTAGGTTAATAAAGTTCTTAGAAGTGTATTATTTCAGTTTTAAAATTATTAAGAGTTTATTAAGAAAATTTATTAAGGGTTAATTACTTTAATAAAAAGAATTTTACTTATCTAAATTTGATTTTACTAAAAAAAAAGGGTTATTTTAAGTTTATTATCTTAAATTGAAATTGAAATAAATAGGGATCTAATCAAACTAAGAAAATGTTAATATTAAAAAAAATTAAATAAATAAAGGTTAAAATAAAAGGTTGTTAATATTATTATTAAAAAAAAGGTTTAGGATAAAAAAACGAAAACAAAATATGATTAAAAGGATATAAGTTAAATTTTAATTAAGAAAAAAAGGTTAATTAAAAGAAATGAGGAACACGGAAGGTTATGGAACTCTCACGTGATTCATTCTTTCCTCTCTCTTACAAAACGTTTCTTTCTCTCTCAGAATGAAGCCTTAGGGTTTCGAGAGCCCTAACGGCGGCGGCGGTATCTCGTCCTCACTCTCTCTCCGATCAACCTCTCGGCCTCTCTCGATCTCTCACGATCAAACAAATAACCCCTTTCCCCATGGTTTCCCGACCCCATCTTCATTATATTGATATCTGATTACAGTTACATGATATATACAAATGAGCAAAAAGAGAGAAAAAAAACAAGGAAAAAGGGTGGTCGGCGATGGAGGCGGCGATCGCGAGCGACGTTCTCCTCAGGGAAGATCTCCTTCTCTTATCTTTACCTTTTTCGCGAGCTTGGTTTGTGTTGTTGCTTTGCTTCTTTTGCTTTGAATGCGGCGGCGATGATGATCACCTCCGGTGTTCTGAGCCTGAGTCGGTGGATTTGGGAATAGTTTGGTGCTTTTGTTGGTTTGGGATTTTTCTCTCTTGCTCTTCCGTATGGTTGCTCTCTGATTTTTTTTCGTCCTCTTCTGATGCAAAGTGCCCTTTTTATAGTTGATGGCCAATGATGAATTTTGGAAGGTTTTAATGTGGTATTGATTTCTCTTGATTGTGATACGATTTGATTGTTCCTTGATTTGGAATTTTTGAAGGGTTTGAATGGACTGATACGATCTGTTTTCTATTTGGAAAGTTTTGAATACGTTTTGGACGGTTGATACGAGTGATTTGTTTGCTCGGTTTTGGTTTTCAATAGCTTTAATTCCTTGATGTTTTCTATTTTGAAAAGTTTGGAGAAGTTGCCTTGAACGTGATCTTGGATTGATAATCGAATCTTGTCCAAATTCGTTTTTTTGGGAAATTTGCTGGTAGCGTCAATTTACGGTGTTGCCCATAATTTCCTTTTGGAAAATGATGAAGCTAAATCTGATTCGAAAACCAATCTCTGAGGCCAAAATAGGAATTTTGCAAACCGTCTGAAAATATCTTTGTTTTTTTTGGAACAAATTGAAAAGTTGTCTTGGCTAGTTTTTGGGAACAAGGAAATATGCTTGAACGTGTTTTAGGTGGTTGCCTGAGCATGCTTGATTCACGTAACTTGATGTATTCCTTAGTCATCCTCTTGAACAAAGTCCTTGGTTTTGTTTTGAAAATGATGCTTGTCTAAAGCGTGTTCGGTTGCTTGTTCATTTGAAATCTTACTCAGAGTCTTCTGCAGGAGAAAGTAAAACGCCATAGCCACCGAGACTGATGAGGATGTCGAATCGTGAATGACTCTGCACGTTGTTACTAATTTATAGACAAAGATCTCTCCTTTGCGTCGCAATACATGACTCCTGAATTTTGCAGGTTACTCTAAGCTTGCATTCTCTTCTATATCTTTGTTGTTTGTAAAACTTATTGCAAGCAAATTTTCCATATCTGTATGCAGGCTCCTGATTTGAGAAGGTGAATTGGAGATTTCCATCCGAACTTGTGGTAAAGCTGTCGCATCTTTGACAACTTAAGGCAGTGGTCTTTGCCACTTCTGTCAGCCTTTTTGGTTGCAGTGTCAAGCTTGATCCTGCTGCGGTTTTACGAGTCGCAATGGCATTTTCTCGTTCATGTGATATGCTTCTGGATGGTTTAAACTCAGGTTTGCTCGCAACCATGTAAGTTCTAACGAGAACATATTTTCCGCAAGAAAACTTACTGAACTGTTGGTGGTTGCAGAGAACATAAGTTGGTGTGAATCAAAGGACATTATGATTGAGGGTGGATTTTGAATTGGCACTCTCGGTACCTCGGGTTTTCAGCAGCGAAATCCCCTGGACCAAAGTAAGTTTGCTCTTAACTTTGCTAAATTCTGTGGAACACTTGGTTGTTGCTTGGAAATGCTTAGATTCAAGGAGTACTGTAACTTGGATATGTGTATATGGCATTATCCTCTCTTTGAGTTTTGCTTTTTGTATTTCTCTTTTTCATGCAGGTTAGTGATATTGTGAGTTCTCGTTCACGGAATCGAAAGTCGCTCCTTCAAGACAATACGTCTTAGTAACACCTCTTTCGTGTCTTAATAAATTTGGAAGACCCTGTTTCGTCGGAGTTTAAAGCTCGCTCGAAGTTCGACTTTGATTTAGAGCAACTCAAATGGTGTTGAAGCTAACTTTACATGCACTGGTACTTTGCACTTCCTGAATGCCTTAGCACCACTGTCCTTGTTTGATTTTCTGGTTTGAATTGTTCAGGTCGGAGACAGCCAGGCTCCCTTAGCGTCTTTATTTGCAAGGTGTGGTACGGCCAATTTGGTGTAGCTACGGACTTCAGCGAGCTTGTTCTTCTAAGAGCTGACGACATCTCCCAGCTCCAATATACGACGGGGGCTTCGTTATTCTCTAACACCAACATGCTCAAAGCCCGGGATGTAAAGGAACCAACTACTTTGTCAAATCTGTAGGTAACGGTCAATATCCATGCTCAGTTTCTTATAGTGCTCGACGTTGTCAATTTAATTTGTATGGAATCGTGAAGAACATCTTGTAATCCTCCAGTTTTCTTTCATTTCCAGGTGCTTTACCAACTCTTCGACAAGCTCGGGCAGACACAAGCAAGCTGTAGGGCCGTGCCGTCTATTTTCTAGCAACAGGATTTTGAAGAGATATTAGGAGTTATATGTGTTTTAGCATTAGCCACCGTCCATCAAGCCATAGACATCAATATCAACGTATCATTAACTTCCTTTTGGGACTACTATTCTCCACTTGTGTAAAAGTGCGACCGTAATGATCATAGCTTGTTAAACATACCTAGCCAAACTGATAGAACATGGCATCACATGTAGGACCGTCCCTTGACCAGGCTCCGTATCTCTTAGTGATTTTTTTTTAATGAAGCATAGCTTGTACTTTGTATTTACTTATAAACAGCAAAGCCAATCTTAGCATAATATTATTGCTTGTTGTAAAATGTTACCTTGATCATACTAATTGGTAGTGCGCTTGGCGATAATCAAACTCAGGTTCAGATTGATCATTGCATTCAGCAGGAACTTTGAATTTAGCAGTAACGTGAGTAGGACATATTGAAGGTGGGGCCATGGATTTAGCATGATCCTCCTATCATTACTTCAAATTAAGGTTTAAGTTGCAAACTGCTGACAGCAGAACTTGTAGTTTTGAAACTTATGAATCCAATTAGGATTGAATTTTGGATTTGGCTTGAATTTGAATATTAGAGTGAATCCTTGAGATTAGAACTTTAATACGATCTTATATTCTACACCCATATCTTGAATTGATCCATACTCTTGTACTAAGCGCGAGGCACAATGATGACCTTGAACAGCAAAATAATTATCTGAATCTTAAGCAAGCCAAGTAAGACATCCTTCTTCAGTTTAAATCACAACTCAAACACATTTCTTCCTGGCCCCTCCACCATAATCAACACAAAGAACTTGCAAAACCCAAAATCTCCACAAACATACACACACCTTCCATGACTTTGAACCCTCTGTATGAGCACCTACTTTCACAAATGAAACTAGCAAACAAAGTCTAAAATGAAGTGGTTAGTTATGCACGAATGATTGACCTAAGATGTTATGCAGAAGAATCAATGTATCTAAGGGAAGAATTTGGGGTACAACAATAGCATCATGTTGAACATCATCTTTTTCCAATTTTCCAAACTCTTACTCCAACACATTGCTTTTCTTGAGTAGATTTTTGTGGATGATTCCTTCCCAACTTAAGATCATGTAATAATCAGCTACATCTTCTTCAAGATACTGCAAGGCATTGAGTACATTGAACTCAACTTGCTGCCCATTAACTCTCATAGTGAGTTCTCCTCTTTCCATATCAATCAAAGTTCTGCCCGTAGCAAGGAAAGGTCTTCCCAACAGAATGGGAGTTTATTCATCAGCATTAAAATCCATGATAATGAAATCACAAGGGAACACATTCTTTTCAACTTGCACTACCACATCTTTTATCTTCCCTTGAGGATAACAAATACTTCTGTCAACTAGCTGAAGATTGATTGTTGTTGGCCTGGCAGCTCCAATCCCAAGTTTATTGAAGATAGACAAAGGCATGGCATTGATAATTTCCCCGAGATCACATAGTGCCCTCCCACAAAAAGTGTCTCCAATTGTTCAAGGGATGGTAAAAATTCTAGGATCTTTCAATTTTGGAGGGAGCTTGCCATGAACTATCTGGTTGCACTCTTGAGTTATTGCAACAGTTGCAAACTCACATATTCTTTTCCTCTTGGTGAGCACATCCTTCATGAACTTTGAATAGCTTGGAATTTGTTGGGAAGCTTCAATCAATGGTATGTTAATGTAAAGCTATTTTAAAATTTCGATGAACTTGCCAAACTACTGTTCTTCTTTGGCAGTCCTAATCCTTTGGGGAAAAGGAGGTGGTGGTCTTTCTTGAACAAAAGTTTGGACTCAGTCAATTTCTGGTACGACTTCTGGCTATTTTTTGAATTGGAGGTCATGCTAGTAGCATTCTTGTTAACATTTTCTTCATTATGTCCTTCTGAGAAAGGCTCCTCAATGGACTCCACTTCATTTTTCGAATTGTCTTGAGCTGGCAGTTCTTCACTTGACTCTTTGTTTCTTGGTGCAGATCCTTTACATTCCTTTCGACTTCTAAGCTTAATGACCTGACAAGTTTCAACATTCTTAACTCTGGATGTTGAGGCTGGAGCTTCAGTAGAGCTTGGTAAAGCACCCATATTTCTTGAACTGAGTGTAGTGGCATTTTGGCCCACTTGATTTTCTAAGTTCTTGATGCTTACTCCTTGTGCTTGAAACTGGTTCTTAGTCTCTTGAATGAAGGATTTCAAAATGTTTTCCAATTGGTTATTCCCTTGATTTTCCACAACATAATTAGGTGCAGAAAAACCAGGGGGAATTTGTGATGTTTGAGTTGCTTAAGTCTAGGGTTGACTTTGATTATTACTCCATGAGAAATTGAGGTGATTGCGCCAACTAGGATTGTAAGTGTTGCCGTAGGGGTTGTTATATTTTTTGTTTCCAACATAGTTAACTGAAACTGGATATGCTGAGCATTGTTTAAATGAATGACCACCTCCACAGTAAATACAGGCAACCTCTGAAGCGTCAGTAACCACCTTGACAGGTTCATGCTTTGTTACTTCAGAAGTCATCATATTCTTCATTAATTGATGGATTTGAGCCACCCGAGGAGCAAGAGTTGTGGTCTCAGTGACCTCATGAACACCAGTGGGTATCTTTTGAGTTGACTTAGCAGTTGCCCTAGTGATAGCCCATTGATATGTGTTGGCAGTGATACTCTCAATCAACTTATAATCGTTTTCATAAGACTTAGACAAAAGGGATCCACCAATTGAGGCATCTGACATGTTCCTATAGAAGGCACCAATCCATTATTGAAAGTTTCAAGTTAAATACAAATTGGTATGTCATGGTGGGGAAATTGTCTAAGTAGCTCCTCAAATCTTTCCCAAGCATCAAATAGGGACTCATCCTCTCCTTGCCTAAATGAGGTTATCTAATTTCTCAATTTAGCATTCTTGGAAGGAGGGAAATACTTGGCCATAAAATTTTCAACCAAATCATCCCATGTGGCAATGGAATTAGGCTCCAAGGAATTTAACAAACTCTTGGCTTTATCCTTTAGAGAGTATGGAAAGAGCCTTAATTTGAATGCATCATTAGTGACACCAAGGATCTTAAAATTACTAGCAACATCCAGGAATTGTCTCAAGTGCAAGTGAGGATCTTCGTTTGTAGAACCTGAGTACTGGTCAGTAGTTTGCAACATTTGAAACATCATAGGCTTGAATTCAAACCGTGCTGCAGTGATTTATGGTCGTATGATTCTAGTATTCGTGGCATTCAGATAAAAGATTGCATAATGTCTGATGTTCTTTGCCCTGTCATTGGCAATGCCAATAACGTTGTTGCTTGCCATGACAACTTGTTCCTCTTCTTTATCTTTCATTATACCTTCTAAATTTGGTAAGTCAGCCACAAAGAAGGGAGGGGTACTCCTTGGAAAATGTCCAGTAAGTTTAAATCTCCTTAGTACTCTGAAAGTTCTTTCAAGTTCGGGATCTCATCTGTAAACTGGATGCAACAACCTATGCATATAACAGCTAAGCACCTGTCATGACACTAGAGTACAAGAAATGTTAAAGGTTAAATGCTTAATAAAAAAAATAGTAATGAATACAAAATCAAAAATGTAACTTGGCACTACCCGTCAACGGCGCCAAAAACTTGTTGTTTGTAAATATGTCACATGCAAGTATACATGTATGTTTAAAAGTAGCAAGTGATAAAAAGTAAGGATAGCGTACCCACAGGGAGTGAATGTTACTTAGATTGATTTTGCGACTATATTTTGAAATTAAGCATGAGCAAGGATAAAAATAATATATGAGTGTCACAGGTTCAATTTTCTTCTTAAACCAGATCTAAATAGTGTAAGGTGAGAGTTAGACTATATCAAGAGAATGTATGTTGAGCTATGGTCCATTAATATTAGTGAAGTAAATATGTGTTTATGATGTGTAGTGTTGTTCTAGGAAAGGTCAGAGTGATCTAGAAGTGTATTTCTACAACATCAAAGCATGCATTACAAGGCAATGAAACAAATCTCTAAGTCACACTTATAACCCTAAAATACGTCTATTTGTATTCGGAAATCCCTTATAGTTGTAGTTCCTTATCTCGAAGTGAACTAATCAAGTGAATATATCTATCCTAATCTTTTCAACGACTTTTATTATGAAATCCACTTGTTGTTGGATCTCTCTCAACAACAAGTTGTTATTCTTTTCTAAGTTGATCATTCAAAGAATCAAATTTGTATGCAACTTATCACATAATAAAATAAGACACTAAATAATACATTATTTAACATAAAAACAACATAACATTAACTTCACATTGCTCAATAAATGAAAGGTTTAACTCATGATGAGCTGAGTAAAACTACAAACATGGTTCTCAAAGGATACATTCTTAAACAAATAATGAAAAAGAAATGTAAACCTAAAAGTAACTTGAAGACTTCTTGAGATGGATAATCAACAAGAGATGAATCCAATCGCGTCAGGGCTCAACAGTTGGTATAGGAAATGGTGAGAAGAAGAAACTCTCTTTTCTCTCCATTATCGTCACTCTATTATCTTCTATATTTTCTCTTGGAAAAATACTGAACTTCTTGTCAATCTCCATTTAAGTCTATTTATAATCCTTCACTAGGCTTCCTTGTGATGTTTTGGATCATGGGCAAAAAATGAGGAAGTCAAATCAAGCCCAATATATAAACCAGTGCCTTCATATCATTCCTTCGGCTTAGTATGCAAGGAATCATGTACAAGGGAACAATTGTGGTGAAGAATGCGTCGTGACAGACTGCCACAACAGGGTGTATGTGACGTTGTCCTTCTCTTGCAGAGCATGCAAATTAGTGGGTGTATAATTGTACCTTATTTTGTCTTCTAGCGCCCCTTGGTCTTATCCACTTGATTCAAAGGAATTTTCTTCAATTCAAAGCAAAGATTCCCTCCCATGCGTTAATCCTTCCACATTTGCCCTAGGAACGCGACAACCTTCTCCATTTCTCCTTTAGCCGAGTTCATATTTTTGCTTCAATTTGTGCTCCCATGTGTTTTCCATTGCAGTCTTGCCTCAACTCAACAGAGTTAACCTTAAATCAAGCAACAAACACATCAAAACAACTAAAGGGAGCACCTATTGTGCTCCAATCGAATTACTATGAAAACAATTAAAATGAACTAAAGCAACAACTAAAAAGCAATTTAACTAGTAATAAAGAAAGATTGAGGTATGTAATAACTCACAAAATATGGGATATCAGAGACATCCTGCTCTCTTCTTCTGATACTCTCTATATGGATTGAAGAGGTTGAATAAGGAATCGATTATACACAGCGACCAGGGACGTCTTCGCCAGAACTCTGCCTCCCCTCTGACATGGTATAGGGTATCGTTTCCCTGTGTGTGTTCAATGGATTTTTGTTATCATGCAGACTTGGATATGAAGATCTGGTAGTTTGATCATTTCCTGCTCTTTGAACTTGTTTGCACTCAGACATCTTTATTTCTTGATGCAGTGATCAACAATCTCATAGAAGAGGACTCTTACCAGGAAATTATTGCTGAAAGCAACGACACTTCAAATCTAAGTAACATAGAGAAGGTATAGTATAGTCAAAATGCTCAATACCTCATGTCATGGCAGTGCGTAGACTTATTCGCGATGACCATGGTTTCAACCACAATTTTTTTTTGCATTGGAAGTTCATTTCGCTTCACCGCTAATAGGTAGCCTTAGTTGTAATACGAGCTTAATCATGATCTCTTAGATTTGGCCTAAAGAGATCTATGTTCATCAATTGAATATCCTTTGGTACCTATAGGGGGTGTTTTGATAGTGAATCTATACGAGCAGTAACTATGACCTCGATGTATATTCAAAGTTGTTATGATAAGTATCACGTTAACAACGAACAACTGATGTGATTATAGATCAAAAAGATGATCATGAATCTTTAGTATGATCTTATAGGAAATTGCATTCATTATGTGGTAATTTTGGCGTGGATCTGGATTAGGATCTAGGATCATTCGTTCTTTTACTTTGTTGAATTCTCACGGGACAGTGATCTGGAAATTTGCTGAATCATAGTTAAAACGATGATTGATTGGATTAAAGATGAAGGGTCTTCGTATTCGATTTTGATAGCTTCTAATTTGACGATCCTCGAAGATTATGCGCCAACGAATCAAAGAACAAACGTGAAATCATGGAGAATGTGAGAATCAAAAGTCGATTCCCACAAACTGGGCTCTGTTCAAGAATCAAAATGGATGCAGTTGATGAATTAATGATCTTGAACCGATGGTGCTAATCTACGATTGGTGATGCGGGGTTGATCAACAAGGTTAGAACTCCGACACCCAATTCAATTCAAGCTTCAAGATTAGTGTAGTGAAAAATGGAGATCAGAGAATGTGTCTTGCTTTCTGTGTGAACTGATTTTATACCTCATATTAAATGAAGTGGATTTGAGGTGAATTAAGCCTTAGCTCTTTAGGCCTTTGGCCAGCCCATAACACAATTAAAATGCATCCTAATTATATTCATGATATGGATATTTTGAAGAATGGGATGAATAAAGATGCTATAAACGCTAAGCATATAATTCACACCGATGAGAAAGAAAATCATTTTATAGAAGTGAACTCTAAAGCAATGAAGAAAAACATATCAAACGAGCTTCAATTAGATAACACCCGATCATAAGATAGTAAACTAATATATTTTTATTGAATTATCAGTTTATTTATTAATTTTTTTCTTTTTTCTTTTTTTCTCTTTTCTTTTGGGTCAGATCTAGCCACCCAATTATATATTCTTTTTTTTTATAAAATAATATTTTTATCTTTAAACTAATATTTTTATCTTTAAAATAATATTTATTATATTTTAAAAAATATACTTTATATATTGTATTTATAATCAATATTAAGAGATTTTTTCTTATATTTATTTTCTAATAAAAAAATAAAAAATAAAAGGCTCGTTTAGTACTAGTTAGCCAACAATTCGTCTAGTTGGGACGAGCTCAAGGTGATATATTTTGAGCCCATGTAATAACATGGATTTTTTGGTCCAACTCTATAAAGTGTGAGGTCAGTTAAGACCTACCCATTTAAGGCCGAGTATCCCAATTTGATCACTCTAGTTCAACCATTTCCATCACCCTATTAACCCGTCCTCCAATAGCTCTCTCCTCTCTAGAAGTCTTATTTTTTTAGCACCTTTCTTTATATTGTCCAAAATGTCTACAATTAAAGCATAAAAGATGCAGTTCTTCATACTCCACTTTGTAATACCTTTCCTTGATAAAAAAACATTGCCAACATGGTTTTGGTTAAATCAACTAGAATGCATAATTTGGCATATTTTCCTTTTCTCCTTGTTAATATATTTTTGTCAACCTTCATTATTATGCTTATTCGATCACCGATAAAAGACAACAAATACTCTTGCATCAGTACTCAATTGTTAACCTCGAGAAAATAGTCAAAACAACAACTTGTTCAATGTGATCATTCACGGGACAAAAATTTGTACCTCGTTCCCTATTGAAGAAATAATGATCTTAGATTAACCATGATCCATCTACCAGCGTTATGTATTGTTATTCTTCACTTGTGAAAGTTACTAGGTGGTATCCATACCTCATATCAACGATACTAATCACCCCTGTCAAGGCCGTCTCAATTTTTTCGGAGGCCCAGTGTAGATTAGTCATAGTTTAATCACGAAAAAAATAAATAGAGGCCTCATATGACCACACTTTAACTAATATGAACATTTTATGAGGCCCTATTTAACCATAGATTAACTGTGACAAATTTGAGGCCTTGTGCGGTAGTCCACCTTACACGCCTTTAAAGACGGCCCTGACCCCTGTCCTTGCCCACATTTGTTGTAATTTATTCTCAAGGGCCTTAAAACTAATCCTCTTTCCTATTATATTCACAATGATCCATCTTTTTCAAGGTTTTCCTATCTTGATATCCTTTTTCTATAAAGAAAAAACTTCGAACATTCATAATCCCCAAACCTCCTTTCCTCTATCTTTTTCTTCCTCACCCATAACATCTTCCAAATTACAAAAACAGTTATCTATCTATCAGTTCTCCATGATCATTTCTCAAGTGACAATAATCTTTACACAGTATTTTTCATCAGTTTTTTCGTCAACATGTCTATGAACTAACCCATCATAGACCAAAGACATTATTGAAACAATTGAGAAACTTCTAACTCCCCCTTTTACTTTTTATTTATTTGTATTACGTTTCTTTAGATCGCCTTCAACTTAGTTTGTTCAATCTCCCGTCTTAAACCCTAACACACTTCACTTTTAAACAGTGCACTATAGAATTCCTTATTATTAATATTTTATTTATTTTTAATATAAATTAGATATATCTAACTATAATAGTAAAGATTAATCTCTTAAATTTGGAATATGACAATATGCACGTTAAAGAATTTTGTTGAAGATATCCAACAAGAAGTAAAATCAATTTAAACTTCAAGTTCATAAAAAAATTAAAAATCTACTATCAACCCATTAAAAGTAGATTGCATGTATTGCCTTATTTGCCCGTCCACACAAAAATTATTACACTATATTATAGATAAATTGGTAATTAACAAATATCCCAATTAATTCTCAACCATTTATCTGTTAACATGTCAAGTGTCAATCTTCTTTATCTATTCATTCTCTCTCTTTATTCAAATTTCAAATCTTTTTCATATTTCGTTTTCCCACACTTTCTCACTTTTATTTTAATTTTTCCTTTATTTATTTATTATCACTAAAAATATTAATAATCTATTTTTTAATTTTAATATAATAACACTATATATTTATCTCACGGGTCACTATCAACACAATATCTATTTTATTTTAATCAACTATTATCTTAATTTAAGAGACAAAATATTTATTTTTAAATATTTTTTTCTTTTTTATATAATTATTTAATACAATTAAATTTGTATGATTATTATTTATTTTACAATTAATTAAATTATTTTGAATTTTGCATTTGTATCTAACTATATTTGATCGTGAAGGCTGGATCAGATCCTGTAGAATCGGGCCGCCAAGTGCGTCAGGGATGCTGGTCGTATGGAGAGGAGGGGGTGTACCTGCAAGGTACTCCGACGCTCAAGTCAGAAAGGGTCAGAGAAAAGGAGCAGGTACAAAGTATGAATTCTTAGGGTGAATATTGGATACCTGGCCCTCTCAAGCGAGAGGGTTTATATAGAGCCCCCAGCGCGTGGCCAACGGTCCTATTTTCGGGACGAAATAACCGTTTTCCCCAAAGAATAGGTAACTGCCCAAACTAGTCGTTATGTCGGGCAGGGTGCCCAAAACTAGCCGTTATGTCGGGCATAGGCATGATTCCGGGCACCTGCCCACAGCTGTTCGGGGAGTAGTTTACTCGTGCGTAACGGGCAGTGATACCGAGGAGGAATGTTGCATTCCTTGCCCGGCTGGAGGGGCAGAAAGGTAACTTTTGCCCCTCTGTGAATTGGACTTAGGCAATTTGGGTCGCTCTGGAGCAGAGGCGGATTAGGCTATGTCTAGCCAGTGGTCCAGTCCAGAACAGGAGCCCCCCAAGTCGTTGCTCCCGAGCACGGAAGTGATGACTTAAGGACTGCTCGTTGCTCCGTGGAGCCAGTATGGAGTCGTCGTTTGGAGACGAGGAGGATTGTCTCAAAGTGCTCGTGGCTCCCTGTGTCCGTGAGGTTCGTGGTCGTGACCTTGTTGCCTAGTGTTCGGGGAGATTAAGGGTCAGACAGAATTGGAAACGTTGGGACGCCACATGTGCCTAGAGCTCCATGTAGCAGTTAATAGGCAATGATGACTAGTGGGTAGTCATCATGGCCTACGAGCGCGTGTTTGCACGTGCCCCTTTGTATAAAAGGGGGAAAATCGTTCCATTTGGAACTTTGCAGTCTGATTTCTCTTTGCTCTCTTCAGTACTCTTTCCCGTAACCGTCTTCCGCCTACTCCGACCACCGCGTCAAGCTTCGAGCAGCTTCTTTCTTCTATTTAAATCAAGTAAGTCTTCTGATCCTTTGCCTGTTCTGCTTCTGTTTGTTGTTAGTGGTAGATTGCATGTGGTTAGGGCTAGTTTTAGAGGACGAAATAGGTGAATCTCTGGCGATTGTTGGTGGTGGACGGTGGTTGTGCCATTTTTCTACCTCTAACATGTCGCTGGAGTTAGTAGCATGTTTCAGCGAGGAGGGTGGTTCACGGTGATGTTGTGGTAGCTATGTAAGCGTGATCGCCGTGTCTGTTCATCGTCCGAGTGGGTGATGAGTTTTCCGGTAGAACATTCCCAGATTTCGGTGAAGCTTTGCGATTTCTGGTGAAGCTTCAAACGGAAACTGGGTGTGGGTGCGGGGAAGCTCCTCGCCTTGGGATGATTAGTTTTGAGTGTCTCCTCGCGGGGAGGTTTCAGCTTTCCTTATGATGTTAGAGCTTAGGCCGGGGACGTTGTCCTTAGCCCTTTACGCGCCCTTTCACTTGACTTAGCAGTGGAAGGGTGGATTTGATTTGTTGTCGAATTCACTTTCTTCTCTGCTTTTCAGGTGACTGTAAGGTGACGGGGCCAGATAGAGAAGTTATTATAGATACATCCGAGGAGGAGACGGGCTCCGAAGATAATAGCAGCTCGACGACTTTGAGTTCGGCAACTTCGAGTTCTTCCAACAATGTCGGGGAGGAAGAGGCGGACGACATGGACGAGGATGTCGACGGGTTCTCCGCGGAGGAGTGGGAGGTGGCCGAACCTGCCGAGCATGTGTCCACTTTCGCAAAGTCTTTGGTGGACATTTTCATAGAGGTAGAACCGGAGGGAGAGTGGAAGGTGCATTTCCCTTCGTTAGACGATCGTGTCTGCACGCACTTCGGGGACCATTTTACCATGTATGAATACGCTTTCAAGGAGTTGGGCTTGAGGCTGTCGTTCAGTGATTTTCAGCAGTCAGTATTCGTGCATTTAAAATTGGCTCCCACGCAGTTGCATCCTAACTCGCTGGCCTTCATCCGGGCATTCGAGTTGGTATGCGAGCATCTCGCTATAGGGGATACTCTTCCCTTGTTCTTCACTGTCTTCCATCTTCAGCGGTAGCTATCGGGGAAGAAGTACGGCTGGGTTTCTTTGAAGCAGCCCCGCAAGTTGTTCAAGCCGTTTTCAGAGTTAATCCGGACATTCAAGGAACGGTATTACGTTGTTGAGCCTGTGTCCGAGGCTGCCCAGGACAGTACATATGTCTGGGAGATCGAAGTTGACGAGGACGGGAACGAGCTGCACGACTAGGAGGGGAGGTTTATTGGGCGGAGACTCTACAAGTTCCCCCTCCACTGGGCACCCGACCATTTTGCCAAGAAGCCCAGTGACTATGTCTTCCAACTGAGCGATCTCCGCGGGCAGGACGCCGTGGCGTATGAGGTGCTGGTGAAGTGGGTCAACTCCTTCGGGCTTGCTGAGTGCTGGACGAGCAAGGGCAACCCGATCTTCGAGGAAGATGGGAGTCAGAGGGTCGAGCGTCTATTCATCAACGTTAAGGCACTACTGGAGTGCAAGACTCCCGTGGATGCCGAGAAGTTGCTTGGTAGTCATAGTTATTTAGATTTTGTTTGTGTTTTTTCTTTTCCTCGTATCTAAGATGTTCGTGTTTTGCTTGTGCAGGTGAGATGCCTCAGGCCCATGACAGGGTTGTAAGGAACACTCTCGTGAGGAATAAGGTCGGGGAGGCTCCTCCGAAATCTCGGTTTGCTGGTGCTCATGCTCCTCCTCCTGTTCAAACTGCCACGGAGACCTCTTCTTCTCCTACTCCCGCCTCCCAGGGGTCTCCTCTGTCCTTGACCGGGCGAGCGAAGCGGCCAAGGGTAGCTGACGCTGTGGACCTTACTCGGGTGCCGGAGAAAGGGAAGTTCGAGCTTCCTCCCTGTATCCTTGATAGGAGGTTTTTTGAAGGCAACTCTTTGGTCGTTCCCCGAGCGGAATCTCTTCGCTTGGAAGGTATGGATCGCCCAAGCAAGAGGGCGCTGGTGGCCCAAGACACTTCTGCCTTGCTCAATATGCTAGAGATGGCGGTTGTTTACGCTGAAGGGGACTCTGCAACTGAGTCCGAACTCAATGCTGCACGGGCTTCTATGGCATCCCTCAAGGAAGAAGTCAAGAGTGTCGGCGAGGCTCGGAAGAAGGCTGAAGAGGAGGCGGTTAGGCTGAAGGAGGAGAACTCCAAGCTGGCGGCGGAGAAGAAAGCTGCTGAGGAGCTAATCAGGGAGGTGAGGGCGGTCAATGCCCCAAGTGTCGACGAGCCGGACGATGTGAAAGAATTGAAGACTAGATCTGAGCTGGTTGCTCGCATGCTGCTGGCCGAAGACGATGGTATTGTCGTCGCGGAGGAGTCTTTCAAAAATGTCGTGGCTCAATTGCGGGTGGTGAACCCTGAGCTCGATTTTTCTGTTGAGGGTACTCACTACCTGGCGCATGTAGAGGATGGTCGTATTGTCGTTCCCGACGGTCTCCTTGAAGGTACCCCCGAGGATAAGCCCGCAGAGGACCAGGGACCCCAGCCAGAGCCTGCCGAGCATGCAGATGAGTGAGGAATTTGTATTTTTGATGTTGTTGTAATCTGTCCGGCCTGCGTGCCGTGGAATTGCTTGTAATTTATTTTGGGGGGGTGTGGCCCCCGTTTCATGTAACTAAGTACAATCGTGGCCCTTGCGGCCACTTATTATGTTAAATTATCACATGTTTAATTCTGTTGTTTGTATGAATTTACTTGCTTTTATTTTTTGCTAAGTATCGTATTCAAGCTCGTTGTAAATGTATATCTGCCTGTGATTGGGAGTATTTAACTTGCATAAATATTGTAGTGGGATTGCTCGTTGCAGATGTGTTCGACAGTGAGGGGAACTGGTCGAACGGCCGGGGGAATGTTCTGGCGGGGGTGCGGAGCTCAGGTCGCATTTGAGGCCTGAGTCCGCGGCGTGAACGTCCCATCACGAGCTGGGGTTTTGCCAGTCATGGTACTTTGACGACGGCAATGCTCGATCGAGGACCACCGTCGAGCAGTTACCTGGCTCGTTACTGAGCGGGGTTCTGCTTTATTCGTATGTGAAGCTTGTACCTAGACGCGCATAGTGGTCGGTAGCTGACGCTCGTCGTTGTGACGGGTCGAACCGAGGATTTAGCTGTAGTATTGTTTTAGCTTTTCAGCGTTCCATGGTCGAGCAAGTTCTTCCCCGGAGAGATGTTCTAGATAGTAGTCCCCATTTTCCGTTTTTGCTCGGACGCGATAGGGTCCTTCCCAGTTGGCTGCTAGTTTGACTTCGCGAGAGTCTTTGTGGTTTCTTCTTAGAACAAGGCTTCCCACTTCGAACTCTCGCCGTATCACCTTGGCGTTGTGCCTGATGGTAATTTTTTGTTTTAGTGAGGCTTCGCGAAGGGCTGCCCCGGTTCGAATTTCCTTGACGAGGTCTAGCTCTTCTCTCAACGATTCGTCGTTCATCTCCTCGTCTAGGGGCGACTCTGTCCGCCTAGAGGGCACGTGAACTTCGACGGGAATTACAGCCTCGGTCCCGTATGCTAAACGGAAGGTGTTTCCTCGGTCGTTGAGTGCGGAGTTGTGCGGTATACCCACAGTACGCTGTTCAGTTCCTCGACCCATGCCTTCTTTGTTTCACCCAGCCTTCGCTTGAGGCCTCGAAGGATGACTCGGTTGGCTGCTTCAGCCTGCCTGTTTGTTTGAGGGTGCTCCACGGATGCGAAGTGCTACTTCGTGCCCAATTGGGCGACGAAGTCTTGGAACTTCCTGTCCGTGAATTGCGTCCCGTTGTCTGTTACTATCGCTTGGGGAATATCGAAACGTGCAAGGATGTTTCGTTTGTAGAAACGCAGGATGTTAAGGGCAGTTATTTTGGCTAGAGCTTCTGCTTCTATCCATTTTGTGAAATAGTCTACGCCCACTATGAGGTATTTGTTCTGACTTGATCCTACCACGAAGGGTCCTAGGATGTCTAGGCCCCACCAGGCGAATGGCCACGGGGAAGACATAGCCTTGAGCTCGTTAGGCGGAGCCAGGTGCATGTCCCCGTGCCGTTGGCATTTATCGCATTTCTTCACGTGTTCTTTCACGTCGTTTTGCATGGTCGGCCAGTAGTAGCCTGCCCGGAGAGCCTTTCGAGTGAGGGACCTTCTGCCGAGATGTTGGACGTTGATTCCCTCGTGGATTTTGCACAGGATGTGTGCGACCATTTTCTCCTTGACACATTTGAACAGCGGAATAGAGAATCCCCGTCTGTAGAGTTTATCTTCGACCAAAACATAAGAGCAGGCTCTTCGCCTGATTACGCTGGCCTCCTTTGGGTCGAACGGGAGTTCGTCTTTGGCGAGATAGTTGTAGATTGGGGTCATCCAGCAGTTGTTGTCACCGATCACCTGTACGTCGAGTGTCGGGGAGGCCTTCTCGATACTGGGTCGAGGAAGCACCTCCTGTATGACGAACTTGTTTCTGCCTTTCTTCTTTGTGCTGGCTAGTTTAGACAGCACGTCTGCTCGTATGTTATGTTCGCAGGGAACGTGTTTCACTTCCACTGTTGTGAACTTCGCCATTTCCTTCTTTACCAGGGCCAAGTATTCGGTCAGGTTGTCGTTTTTGGTTTGGTATTCTCCCCGGACCTGGAGGGCCACGAATTGTGAATCTGTGCAAATGACAACTTCTTCCGCGCCCAGGTCCTCGGCAAGGCGTAGCCTAGCGAGGAAGGCTTCGTATTCCACCTGGTAATTGGAGGTTGGGAAAGACAGTGGGAGTGGCACCTCGACGATAATTCCTTCGTCGCTCTCCAGTATGATGCCTGCGCCGCTTCCTACCGAGCTTGAGGCACCGTCGACGAAGATGGTCCATTTGCGTGCCTCGCTCGCGGGGGAGTCTGCGAACATCATTTCCGCGACGAAGTCGGCCAGAGCTTGGGCCTTGAGGGCTTTTCTGCCTTCGTACTGGATGTCAAATTCGGACAGTTCTAGCAACCATTTGAGCATTCGGCCGGCCATATCTGGTCGTCCGAGCAGCTGCTTTATGGGCTGATCTGTTCGAATCACGATCGTGTGAGCCGGGAAGTAATGTCTTAATCTTCTGGCTGCGTTGATGAGGGCCAACGCCACCTTCTCTATCTGTTGGTATCTTAACTCTGGTCCTTGCAGCGCTTTGCTAGTGAAATATATGGGTTTCTGCCCATCAGGTGTCTCGCGGATGAGAGCGGCACTCACTGCTTCGGTCGCTACGGTCAGGTATAGGTACAACGTTTTGCCGTTGTCTGGGCGAGAGAGGACCGGTGGCTCTGAGAGTGCCCGTTTCAGAAGGAGAAGGGCCTTGTCGCACTCCTCGGTCCATTCGAATGCTGCCTCTTTGCAGAGGAGTTTGAAGAACGGTAGGGCGTGCTGGGCGGACTTAGCCACGAAACGAGACAGTGACGCGAGCATTTCGTTGAGGGACTGGATGGATTTTTTGGACTTGGGCGTAGGAAACTCAGAGAATGCCCGACATTTGTTGGGATTGGCCTCGATTCCTCGTTCCGTTAAGTAGAAGCCGAGGAATTTGCCTGCTCGGACACCGAACGTGCACTTCTCTAGATTAAAACGCATTTTGTATTTCCTGGCCTGTTCGAAGACCTTTCTCAAATGGGCAGTATGATCGGTTTCCTCGTGGAATTTTACGATCATGTCGTCCATGTAGACTTCTAGCATGTCGCCTATTTCTCCCCGAAACACTTTGTTCATCATTCGTTGGAACGTTGCTCCGGCGTTCTTCAGGCCGAAGGGCATTACGTCGTAGTAATAGTTGCCCGATTCGGTCATGAAGGCCGTATATTTTTTGTCAGACATTGCCATTAGGATTTGATTGTAGCCCGAGTAGGCGTCCATGAACGATAAAAGTTTAAAACCAGCAGAATTATCAACAAGTTTATCAATATTGGGGAGGGGGTAGGCATCCTTCGGGCATGCCTTATTGAGATCGGTATAATCAATACACATGCGCCATTTTCCATTAGATTTTATAACTAATACAGCGTTGGACAGCCAAGTGGTGTACTTGGCTTCCGAAATAAATTTGGCCTCGAGGAGGTCCTTTACAGCTTTTTCAGCAGCCTCCGTCTTCTCTGGAGACTGCTTTCTCCTACGTTGTGCTACGGCCTTGACGGTCGGGTCGATGGTCAGCTGGTGACAAGCGACAGATGGATCCAAGCCGGGCATTTCGGTGGCGCTCCATGCGAAGAGGTCGGAATTCTCTCTGAGGCATGCTTTGAGCTGCTTCCTCGCAATGTCGGGCAGGTCTGCTCCAATCTTCACTCCCCGTTGGGGGTCTTCGCCGAACAGAACTATCTCGAAGTTACCATCTGGGATTGGGCGCATTGGTTGGGAGCTGCTGCTGGATGACGCGGACGGGCTGGCTGAAGCTGCTCGTTCCTCTTGTTGATCCTCAGGGAAGCGACTGTCGAGGTCGATAGAGTCGACCAGGGGCAGAGGCTTAGCCTCCTTGGAGCTACTTGGCAGTGCTGGCTTGCTCGACACTTTTGGCTTGGGCACAATGGTGTTGAGTCCCTTTGTAGCTGCTTCGAAACACCGTCGGGCAGCTTCTATATCGCCGTGGAGGGTGGCGACCATCCCTTTCGAAGTGTAATATTTCATCTTCAGGTGGACGGTTGAGGGCACTTCTACCAACTCAGCCAGAGTTAGCCTTCCGAAAATACATTGGTAAAGTGACGGGCAGTCGATTACCAGAAATTTCACCTTGATGGATCTGGCCGTCTCAGCTGATCCGAAGGTTACGATCAGTTCGACGTATCCCCACGGCTTGGTCACAGACCCGTTGAATTCCTGTAAATCGGACCCTACGTAGGGGGTAAGGTGCGATTCATCCAGCTGAAGTGTTGAAAACAGCTGGGAGTACATGATGTCGACCGAGCTGCCCTGGTCGACGAGTATTCTGCGAACGTCAAAGTTTGCCATCCGGGCTTTGACGAGCAATGGTATGCTTGAGTTCGGGGAGCCGCCGAGGAGTTCCTCCCGGTAGAAGGAGATGGGGATGAATCCCTTCTGTAACGCCCCGATTTGTTTAATTGTATTTATTTATTTCATTTATGTGAATTTTGTGAAATGTGTGGATTTATTGTATTTTACCTGCTAATTGAGCTAATTGGTTAATTTCTCT
Source organism: Lathyrus tuberosus (assembly GCA_022829125.1). Lineage (NCBI taxonomy): Eukaryota > Viridiplantae > Streptophyta > Magnoliopsida > Fabales > Fabaceae > Lathyrus > Lathyrus tuberosus. Next base: position 6,430,600 of record JALAZF010000196.1, on the reverse strand, counting down.
GATAGATAAAATAATTGTATTAAATTATTATTTCTTTTCAACTTTTATTTCCCGAAATATATTTCATCGGTATGTTTATGTTTTATAGCATTTTGGGAGCGTTTGCGGGGTATTTGAGAGTAGGGGCATTTTAGTCATTTTATATTATATTTTTATAACTTAGAAACAAAAGAGATAGAAATAGAAAGGAGAGAAAAATAGAGAGAAAGAAATAGGAAGAGGAAAAAGAGAAGAAGGAAAAAGAAGAGAAGAGAAAAAGAGAGAAAAAGAGGAAAAGCTAGGTTGGATCAAATCAACTTCTAGAATCGATTTAATCGGGTAAGGATGTGAAATTCAATTATTCTATGCATGTGTATGATTATGTATGTGTTTGTGTTGTTGATTTTGGAATGTATGAAACTTTAGAGCAAAAAATCATAATGTTTATAAATTGGTAGAATTTGATCCAAATGTGTCTAAATTCATGTTGTTGTGTTCCTTGTTATTTATGCATGTTGGGTATGTATTGATATACCTCAAATTGGTGTTTTTATGAATTTGGATGATGATTTGGAAGGGTTTTGGATGTAAAACCCGTAACAGCAAGAAGCCTGCAGAATTCTGGGTCAGTCCAGGTCATACGCGTATGGGGCATGTTCATACGCGTATGGACCTTGGCAATACGCGTATGGGGCATGTTCATACACGTATGGGCTTTGACAATACGCGTATCATGGGCGAGTTTTGGGGCCAATACGCGTATGGGATGTATCTTTTCCCGGCCATCTGGTGAGATGCGTATTGTACACGTACGAGGGTTTTGACATACGCGTATGACAGGGGCCATACGCGTATGGGTAGGAGAAGTGTAAAAATGGGACTTTTCAAAATATCGTTTTCGTTTTTCTTTCGTAACTTGGGTTCCGTTTATCCGGTTTTTACATTCTTAGTATCGTTGGAAAGCTATTGAGCTGTACTATATGATTATGATGATTTGGAAGTTGTTAGCCGATTAAATTGTGTCGGTATTTAGAATAGTGTCGTTTTGTCGACTTTGGTCGTTTTAATTGTGTGTAATTGGCGTGTATCATGCAATATGCTGTTGATATGGACATGGTATGATTTGCGTGCTGTTGTATGGTATAAATGCATTGTTTTGGGCTTCAACTGCAAAGCATGATTAATGTTAAGTGAGATGGTTGCTTATATGTGTGCATTTGAATGTCATGAGTCATTGTATGCTGAGCATCATGATATGCATTCTTGTGATGTCCTGAGTGACGGATTGATTCCAGAGGGAATCTGCTATAACATCGTGAGCCTTAAAAATAAGAGGACTGAAAGCATCAGATTGGATCATGCGCCTTAAAAATAAGAGGACCGAAAGCGATGATTATAGACGATCGTGTGCCCATGTGGGGTGTGAGCGATCGGATTGTGAGCCTTATACAAAGAGGACCGAAAGCAATCCATAAACGTCGTGAGCCTTAAAAATAAGAGGACTGAAAGCGATCTGACTGGATCGTGAGCCTTAAAAATAAGAGGACCGAAAGCGACGGGTGAACATCGTTGGCCCGACGGGGTGTTACTTGTAGTAACAAGCGATGGTTCCAATAGTTCCCGAGTGGACTAGTAATGATGGAGTCGGTACCGCATATGCATTTGCATAGAGTCGTTGTGTCGGACTCTTTGCATCTGCATGAATTATGATTGCATTGTTTATATGTGGAAAATCATGATTTAATTGATTATGTGTGAGACATTGTGATATGCATTTGTGATAAATGTATTGTGCATGATTAATATGCAATGGGAAGCTCAAAGGGGTTACAAATGATCACACGCTCACAAGGTGAATTGACTATTTGGCTAAGGTGGTTGTGCTCAAAATAAAACAATTGCCTTGATCCTTTTCATGCACTCATATACACAACATAAACAACAGATTCAACATAATAAAATCCAGTTAGAACACAAAAGTTGGTACTCTGTGCATATATGAACAATAGAAGGCTACCTCACAAAAAGGTTGGGAACTAAAGTGATTCACAATAGAACAAGTATACAAAAGAATGAATGGCATGAAAGTTTGTAAAATGCCTAAGTATCATGAATATGCTAAAGTATAGAAAGCGATAAACACATACCTCGGACGTGTACAAAACTTAAGAAGATCATTACCAAACATCCGCAAGTTGAAACAGACCAACTTGGAAAATCACAAAAGCATCCTCAAATAAGTCAATCAAAATCTGTGAGCAAACAACAACCAAAAACATTCGAAAAGAAAAACTATAAAACATGCTTGTTTTACGTCGTAAGCTCAACGCCTTTACGATGCTTAATTAGAAACTTCCTCTCTTCATGCCATGGTGATGTCTCACCGCGCAACCAAAAGCAAGCGTCCTAACCAAACACTTGAACAAACGTAAAAAATGTACAAGTATCATAATAAACAAGTGAAAATATACAAAATGTAAGATATTTACAAAACTCAAAAACAAAGAAACTATCGCAATGCGATTCAATATCAAAACCAATCCCCGGCAACGGCGCCATTTTGTTGGTTGCAGAATAGGGCAAGCAGCAAAAATATTTATTTTCGGAAAGAATTCCCTCCGGGATTTATGTCGTGTCCACAGAGATCAGTTCGAGGGAAAGAATGTCGTTCGACAGTCTCTCGCGTTAATGAGTTTGGTTTTAAAATGGTTTCCAAACAAGAAAACATAAAAGTAAATATTAAAACAAAAAGAAATCATTCTTCAGAGAGAAAAACTCGTCCGGTAATGCATATAAATCACTCCTCACAAACTTAAACTTACCGACCAGTTATACTCAACCTACCATACTCCTCAATATCACCCAGCATCGCTCACAACACAGGTTATGTCTAACGCAAAGTTGAGATAACAACCGTGTCACTCTCTTCGTCACTCTCACGAGCGAAGCCTCGAAACACGGAAAGCACTAAGCTCCGACGTCTATTGAAGATTGTTAGCTCCTAAATCTATCTCTAGAGTCCAGAAACTAACAGATAATCATCCCTAATCAAAGTTTGCGAGGATTATCTCTAACGCAACTCAAACCCCGCGCATAAAGCAAAAATCAGAGACAATCACCAATAAAGATTTGTAAAGCAAGTTTTATACAACGCCATGGGCGACAAATATACCTGAGTTCATAGTCAATACATATACAACACCCAACAAAGAATAAAAACACAAAGGAGAGGAGAAATGAACCAAACATCTCGCGGTTTGTCAATGCCGATCGACGATCAATCCACCTCGGTTCAACCGTATGCAAGCTTCCATGTTGTTTTCTAAGCTAATCCCACCAAAGAATGAGGTTGATGAAGTTTGGAGACAAAAATAACCCCCAAACAACATAACAATACAAAAAATGAAGTCAAATGAATTAAATACAAAATTTTGGTTCAGACAAATTCGCCAGGCGGATTGAAAATTTGCCTGGCGGATTCCCCTTTTTCTCTCACACCAGCTGCATACATAAACCGCCAAGCAAAAATATCTACATTCGCCCGGCGGACATGACGCGAGCAAGACGCGAGCACAAGACAGCAACCACTTGAATTTCCAACTTTTCACTCGCCACAGACTCGCCTGGCGAAATTCTCAAATTCGCCCGGCGGATTTAAACTTTGCCTGGCGAATTTGACAGAACAACATTTTTCCAGCACTGTTTTATTCGTAACTTTTAAACCGCAACTCCGTTTTTTGCCCGGTTTGAAGCGCTGGAAAGCTTATTCAATGCTCTATACAACAATGGCAAGACATACTTGATTAGATACCTACAACAATTAAGAAAAAATCAATTAAACTCAATGATATTTACACTATACGCAATATATACACTAAAACGTATCGTAAACGTATTTATAAACAAATTGGGTTTTATTCACACGATATTTACCACAAAGTATCGATAAGTGCAACAAAACATATATGCAAAAATAGGTACAATTTGCACTTATCAAATGGGGAATGAAGTAATTATGTGATTGAGCTTGTGATAGCATTTGTGAATTGATGTGCATTCATGTTAAATGCATTGAATTATGAATGATATGTTTTGTGTATAAACATATGCATTATGTGTGAATATGTGATTATGTGGATATAATCTATATATGCTTTATGTGTTGGCATGTGATAATTGTGGTGAGAATACTTGATATGTGTATTTTTATGTCGATATATATAATTATATGCCTTTATATTATAATTGTGTTTCTCACCCTTCTGCTGTTTTATAATGCTCTATGAGGCATTGCAGATTAGATGCTGGAGGTCTTTTGTGAAGTTTATGTCTTCATTCTTTTGTCGATCGGCTCTGATATGTAACACCGGGTATTGATTAGGATTATTTTGTGATGTTGTGTATATGCATCTTTATCTTTTGGAGTTGTATATATACATGATTTTGTTGATAACAGATAAACCTTTATGTGATATATATATATATATATATGATATTCAGTTTTAGATTTTCCGCTTTTATTATAAAATCTGAAATGTGGGTGTAAGGAACTGAGTTCCTCTGTTGATTGCTACCCCGCTGTTGCATATCTTTATGAGCAGGTGTTGTATGTTTTGTTTCAATATAATGTGATTCTCCCTGTCTATGCCATGATAATTTGAATATACTCTGATGAAATTTTGAATTTTCTTTTACCGCTTTATTTAATTGGGGGGTATAATTGGGGGTGTTACATTAGTGGTATCAGAGCAGGTCGGTCCGTCCGGCCAAGTTATTGAGTCTGTTGGTGTGACAGTTGAATACTGTCGGTGTTGTTTGTTTCTTAGTATGTGATATGTGTGTGGAACACTGTCAGTACTTTCTGGTTTTTCTAGTCCTTTGTCTGCAGGATTTAGATTGAGATAAGTGGGGGAGAAGCTGGTAATTCTCCATGTTGCTTCAGGTGTGGAGTGCTGGCTCAGTGTGTTGTGAATTACAAGATTGTAAGTGTTGTTTGGACAGTGTGGTTCCCGGTTCCAGAAGGAATGCGGAGGTAAGGTTATGTCAACTAAGGATTTGTGCCTTAAGTAGTTTTATGCACAGGATGTAAGGAATACTATTATAGTTTGGTAAATACGGTTTATGCCCCACCATGATTGTCGACTGTCTATTGACAAATTGAGGAACTGATCACCCTTAATCTCTTGTTGATAGCGGAAGGGAATTGTGTTGGATGGAATAGACGTGTCTTTCCGGCTTTGATAGTGTGTGAAATGAACTGTTTGGAATTAAGAAAATGATTACGGATTGTTTTGATGAGTCGATGAAGATTCTTCAAGATGAGACGGATTAGAGGTTTGTGTATGTGGGTTAAGTTGGAATGTCTCTGAGGGAGAATGATTGGGTATTGCTAAGGGTTGTTCTCAGAGAGTAGAGTGTGAACTTAAATTGGATGAAGGTGAATAGTCGAGGTTATATCTGCTAAGTGAGTAGGACACTCTTTGGAGTTGACACTAAGGTGTTTGTTATATTTGTGAGGCTAGTGTTCTGGAAATTGGCAGGACAGTCACAGTGTTAGGCCGTCAGTTGTGCATGGTTTTCATATGTGTTTTGGATGGAAAATTAAGGTGTTGTCTTAGAGAGCTCCAGTATTGTTAGTAACAAAAAGGAAGGATGATTGAATGGAATAACAAGTATGAGAGGTATGACGGTATTGAGACTATGGGAAGCAAAACTTAGAGTTCTGGTGAGGTTCGGAGTCTTTGGAATTTTAGAGCATTAATGGAAATCTTGAGAAGACCTTAGGTGTGGATGTAATATTTGAGAGTTCTTTTTGGTTGGTGGTTAATATATGTTGGGATTTATGGAATCTGGACTGTCACGAGGAGGAATTGTGTATAGATTACTGACAGTTGAATAAGGTAACGATTGAGAATAAGTGTCCACTTTCGGGAATAGATGATTGGAATGGTTTGGTTGAGTTTGATTGAAATTACAATTGTTTGGAACGTTTAGTAAGGATAGTGAATTTTGTGAGTTGAGGCTTTAATCTATTTAAGGGGACTGGTTAGGTTTGTTATCATCGGATTAGGCTGTTATTTACTCGGTTAAGTTTGTATGTGAGTAACCAGTTGCCCAGTGAAAAGTTTTGCAAAAGCTTTAAGGATTTATATCTTTTGGAATTTGGTTGGGCATTACAACGTACAGTGATGTTATTTGGTATTAATAATGCGTCTGTAATGTTTGTGGAGGAGAGGAATCTTATCTTCCATATTTATTTGGATAAGTTCGTAATGGCTTTGATTAAGGATATTCGGATATGTTATAAACTCAGAGGAAGAATCAGTAGACTGTTTGAGAATTGAAGTACAAGTGTTGAAAAGAGACGAAGTTTTATGCTAAGTTATTCAAGTGAGAATTTGGGTTGAAAAAGGTTAGTTTTCTTGGATATGTTATTTCAGATGAGAGTATTATTATGGATCCATCGGAAGTAGATGTAGTTCTATATGGGAGGTTCCGAAGTTGGTTAAGGAGATTAGAAACTTTTGGACTCAGGTGGTTATTATTACAGGTTATGGAAGACTTTGTTAAGTTCGTACTTCTGGTATCTCCGTTGACTTGCAAAGGGTGAGTCGTTTGTTTTGGATGTTCGTTGTGAGTAAGTTTTGGTGAGTTAAAGTAGAAGTTGTCTGTGGCTTCAGTTTTGATACTGCGTGATCCCGATAAACCGTTTGTGAGGTATTGGGATGCGTCTTTGATGAGTTTAGTTAGTGTGTTAATGCAAGATGGTTAATTCGTGGCTTATGATTACGACAATTGAGGATTCATAAAAGGATCTATACTATTCAGGATTTGGAATTAGTCGCGGTTGTATTGTGTTGGAAAATTTGGAGGTATTATCTTTAAGGTTCTAGGTTCGAAGTGTTTGGTAATCACAAGAGTTTATAGTGCTTGTTTGGTATGAAGGAATAGAGTATGAGACAACGAGGAAGGTTGGAATTCGTGACGAGTTATGAATTTGGCTTGGATTACCCTTCGGGAAAAGCTAAGGTTGTGCCTGAAAAGTTAAGTCGAAAGTTGTTATGCATGTCTGTTTTGATGGTCAGAGAATTGAAATGATTGGAGCAGCTCCGAGACTTGTGTCTGGTGTGTGAGATAACACAGGAGAGTGTGAGAGTGGAAATATTAAAGTGAACAGTGATTTTTGGCGAATATGAGAAAGAGTTAGACTTTGGATGTGAAATTGATAGTTTTGATGGTTACGAGTAATCAGAGTGTGCAACGGAAGCGTGAGGTGGCATAATTCATATATGAGTGTGTGACTTGTAAGAGTTCGTAGGTTGAATGTTGGAAATATGTAAGAATGATGGAACCATTGGACGTTTCAGAATGGAAGTGATAGGTGAAAGGTTTAGCTATTATTCATGGGCTACTATGTAGATGGATGTCTTGGTTATATGGTCGATTGGGGAATCGTAGAATTGTTGTAATAATGTGGTGTGACAAGGATGTTGGTATTGTGGCTATGTAGAGGTTGTTGAAACGATGTTGGGTCGTGGAACTTGTGTTCTTGTTGTGTTTCGGTTCAAGAGTGAACCTGTGTGTGTTCGTAACTTGTGGATTCTTTGAGTCGTGAGTTGGTCGTCAAGTGCATTGTATAGGCTTTGCATCTTGTCGTTGTCGTCGTTGTCGTGTCGTTGTGGTAGCTGTTGTTAGCAAGGTGGGTTGTCAGTTTGTGTTATTCGTGGTGTGCCTTTGGTAGGCTTGATAGTTTGTTGGTCGGATGTGAGAGTCGTATCCGGAGTTGTTCGTCTCAGTTATATTTTCGAGGACGAAAATGTCTAAGTGGGGGAGAATTGTAACGCCCCGATTTGTTTAATTGTATTTATTTATTTCATTTATGTGAATTTTGTGAAATGTGTGGATTTATTGTATTTTACCTGCTAATTGAGCTAATTGGTTAATTTCTCTGATAGATAAAATAATTGTATTAAATTATTATTTCTTTTCAACTTTTATTTCCCAAAATATATTTCATCGGTATGTTTATGTTTTATAGCATTTTGGGAGCGTTTGCGGGGTATTTGAGAGTAGGGGCATTTTAGTCATTTTATATTATATTTTTATAACTTAGAAAGAAAAAAGATAGAAATAGAAAGGAGAGAAAAATAGAGAGAAAGAAATAGGAAGAGGAAAAAGAGAAGAAGGAAAAAGAAGAGAAGAGAAAAAGAGAGAAAAAGAGGAAAAGCTAGGTTGGATCAAATCAACTTCTAGAATCGATTTAATCGGGTAAGGGTGTGAAATTCAATTATTCTATGCATGTGTATGATTATGTATGTGTTTGTGTTGTTGATTTTGGAATGTATGAAACTTTAGAGCAAAAATCATAATGTTTAGAAATGGGTAGGATTTGATCCAAATGTGTCTAAATTCATGTTGTTGTGTTCCTTGTTATTTATGCATGTTGGGTATGTATTGATATACCTCAAATTGGTGTTTTTCTGAATTTGGATGATGATTTGGAAGGGTTTTGGGTGTAAAACCCGTAACAGCAAGAAGCCTCCAGAATTCTGGGTCAGTCCAGGTCATACGCGTATGGGGCATGTTCATACGCGTATGGACCTTGGCAATACGCGTATGGGGCATGTTCATACGCGTATGGGCCTTGGCAATACGCGTATCATGGGCGAGTTTTGGGGCCAATACGCGTATGGATGTCTCTTTTCCCGGCCATCTGGTGAGATGCGTATTATACGCGTACGAGGGTTTTGCCATACGCGTATGACAGGGGCCATACGCGTATGGGTAGGAGAAGTGTAAAAATGAGACTTTTCAAAATATCGTTTTGTTTTTCTTTCGTAACTTGGGTTCCGTTTATCCGATTTTTACATTCTTAGTATTGTTGGAAAGCTATTGAGTTGTACTATATGATTATGATGATTTGGAAGTTGTTAGCCGATTAAATTGTGTCGATATTTGGAATAGTGTCGTTTTGTCGACTTTGGTCGTTTTAATTGTGTGTAATTGGCGTGTATCATGCAATGTGCTGTTGATATGGATATGGTATGATTTGCGTGCTGTTGTATGGTATAAATGCATTATTTTGGGCTTCAACTGCAAAGCATGATTAATGTTAAGTGAGATGGTTGCATATATGTGTGCATTTGAATGTCATGAGTCATTGTATGTTGAGCATCATGATATGCATTCTTGTGACGTCCTGAGTGACGGATTGATTCCAGAGGGAATCCGCTATAACATCGTGAGCCTTAAAAATAAAAGGACTGAAAGCGATCTGATTGGATCGTGCGCCTTAAAAATAAGAGGACCGAAAGCGATGATTATAGACGATCGTATGCCCATGTGGGGTGTGAGCGATCGGATTGTGAGCCTTATACAAAGAGGACCGAAAGTAATCCATAAACGTCGTGAGCCTTAAAAATAAGAGGACTGAAAACGATCTGATTGGATCTTGAGCCTTAAAAATAAGAGGACCGAAAGCGACGGGTGAACATCGTTGGTCCGACGGGGTGTTACTTGTAGTAACAAGCGATGGTTCTAATAGTTCCTGAGTGGACTGGTAATGATGGAGTCGGTACCGCATATGCATTTGCATAGAGTCGTTGTGTCGGTCTCTTTGCATCTGCATGAATTATGATTGCATTGTTTATATGTGGAAAATCATGATTTAATTGATTATGTATGAGACATTGTGATATGCATTTGTGATAAATGTATTGTGCATGATTAATATGCAATGGGGAATGGAGTAATTATTGATTGAGCTTGTGATAGCATTTGTGAATTGATGTGCATTCGTGTTAAATGCATTGAATTATGAATGATATGTTTTGTGTATAAACATATGCATTATGTGTGAATATGTGATTATGTGGATATAATCTATATATGCTTTATGTGTTGGCATGTGATAATTGTGGTGAGAATACTTGATATGTGTATTTTTATGTCGATATATATAATTATATGCATTTATATTATAATTGTGTTTCTCACCCTTCTGCTGTTTTATAATGCTCTATGAGGCATTGCAGATTAGATGCTGGAGGTCTTTTGTGAAGTTTATGTCTTCATTCTTTTGTCGGTCGACTCTGATATGTAACCCCGGGTAGTCGGGAGATCGATTAGGATTATTTTGTGATGTTGTGTATATGCATCTTTATCTTTTGGAGTTGTATATATACATGATTCTGTTGATAACAGATAAACCTTTATGTGATATATATATATATATATATATATATATATATATGATATCTAGTTTTAGATTTTCCGCTTTTATTCTAAAATTTGAAATGTGGGTGTAAGGAACTGAGTTCCTCTGTTGATTGCTACCCCACTGTTGCATATCTTTATGAGCAGGTGTTGTATGTTTTGTTTCAATATAATGTGATTCTCCCTGTCTATGCCATGATAATTTGAATATACTCTGATGAAATTTTGAATTTTCTTTTACCGCTTTATTTAATTGGGGGGTATAGATTGGGGGTGTTACACCTTCTGGGCCCGATCAAGCGTGGTCACTTTGTTGGAGGTTGTGTTGATCAGGTGTTCGAACTTCCGTTTTACGGAGTCCATAGTGACTTTGTTGAAACCACCCGCCAGAGATGACCATGGCGGAGGGAAATGTCTCCCACGGGCTATGGGCCACGAAATATGCAGGGGCGCTGAGCCCGTCCGGGACGTTGAAGTCCTCGGGTCGTGATATGGACATAAGGACCTGTACATTGGCGTCTTCTGAGGAGGGTACCTCCTCCTCGACCTTCTTGGACTCCTGGGCGTCCTGCCGAGAAGTGTCCTTCTTCTTCGCGAACTGCTTCAGGTGGCCGTCCCTGATCAGTATCTCAATGGCATCCTTCAAATGGATGCAGTCCTTCGTAGTATGGCCGTGACTTTTGTGGAAACGACAGTATTTTGATTTGTCCACGTTTGGTCAGTTTGGCAGTTGTTTGGGGAAGCGGACCCCAGCCTGTTTGAACTCCGAATTGGCACATTCGGACAAAATCTTTTCCTTGAAACGGTCAGGGGAGTGTAGTCATGGAAGCGCCCGGAGGGTCCCTTGCTGTCGCGGGGAGTCCCTGTGGACGGTCCTCGTGCCTCCGTTCACCCCTAACGAGATGTCGAGGCTTCAATCTCCTTTAGAGGCCCGAGCGTTCTCCTGGCGGCGTGATGTCTCGGACGTTGCAGGCCACAATCTCTCTTCGTACTGAATATGAGATTGGGCCTTTGAGGAGGAGGGCGTCTAAGTTCCTCAGTGGGCGCGAGACCAATGGCTTTAGAGAACTCGGAGTCCGGGCGGACCCTTTGTTCGAGCAGAAACTTCTTCATTTTATCTGTCGTCGGGACCTGCACTGCTTCCTTGTTGAACCTCTCGATATATGCGCGGAGAGGTTCGTCTTTCCCCTGGATTATGGCTCCAAGAGAGACCTCAGTTTTGGGGTGGCGGCGAGATGCTGTGAAGTGCCGCGAGAACATCCTGCCCAGCTGTCTCCATGAGGTAATAGACTCCTCGGGCAGTTGCTTATAGCATGTCATCGCTCCCTTTCAGAGCGTGGTCGGGAATAATCTGCATTTGATGGCGCCCCGTACGCCGCGGTAGTCTAACAGCGCATCGATGTTCTCGATGTGCTCGTCGGGGTCGGTGGTCCCGTCGTACGTGCCAAGTGACGGGGGTTTCTCCAAGCCTTTTGGGAGACGGGTAGCCAAGACCTCCTGGGACAACGGGCCGCGAGGCTCGTCGTCGTCGCTAGAACTGGTGTATGATGGAGACCGAACGGGATGCTCGCGACGCCGGTTCCTTTGCGGAGAAGGTGAGCGGTTCCTTCGAGTAGAAGGTGAGCGGTTCCTTCGCGGGGAAGGTGAGCGGTCCCATCCTTTAGACTTGATCGGGGGAGATTGCTCGTTCCTCCGAGTCCTCTTGTGGTCATGAGCGTGCTGGTCACGCGGGGAGATCTGGTCGCGCTTCCGGGCTACTCGAGGATCAGGTTCTTGGCGCAGTCTTCGGTCGATTTCTCTCCGGGGCCGCGGGCTTCTTGATCGTCGCTGGTTCCTCCGCGTAGGAGGGGATCTCGGACGGTGGGACTCTTCTAGTGCCCCGATCCTCTCGTTCTGCTGCAGGATCAGGGTGTTGGTTTGGTTGATCGCCTCCGGGAGGGCTGCCACGGCCGGGTTGGCATTGGGCGGAACAGGAACGGGTTGGACGACAAGTGATGGTTGATCGTTGTTGCGATCAGCAGGGGTAGGGGAAGGAGAAGCGGTGGCTCCGTCCCTAAGGAAACGGGAATCTCGGAGGAGAGATGACTGACCGTCAATGTCAGATTTGTTGACGGGGAGGATGGTGGTTTGGAGAGCATCCTTGGTGCGATCTTGGGAGGCCATGATCGTGATGATGTTCGAGAATTGTTTTGATCTTCGGTTTCTGAGGAAAGAAAGATGGGGAGAACAAAATTCCCACAGACGGCGCCACTGATCGTGAAGGCTGGATCAAATCCTGTAGAATCGGGTCGCCAAGTGCGTCAGGGATGCTGGTCGTATGGAGAGGAGGGGGGTGTACCTGCAAGGTACTCCGACGCTCAAGTCAGAAAGGGTCAGAGAAAAGGAGCAAGTACAAAGTATGAATTCTTAGGGTGAATATTGGATACCTGACCCTCTCAAGCGAGAGGGTTTATATAGAGCCCTCAGCGCGTGGCCAATGGTCCTATTTTCGGGGCGAAATAACCGTTTTTCCCAAAGAATAGGTAACTACCCAAACTAGCCGTTATGTCGGGCAGGGTGCCCAAAACTAGCCGTTATGTCCGGGCATAGGCATGATTCCGGGCACCTGCCCACAGCTGTTCGGGGAGTGGTTCACTCGTGCTTAACGGACAGTGATACCGGGGGAGGAATGTTGCATTCCTTGCTCGGTTGGAGGGGCAGAAAAGTAACTTTTGCCCCTCTATGGATTGGACTTAGGCAATTTGGGCCGCTCTGGAGCAGAGGCGGATTGGGCCATATCTAACCAGTGGTCCAGTCCAGAACAATATTTATATCGCATCAAATAATTTTTTTTTGTCTCACGGGTCATTATCACATCAAAATTTTCTTTTTTGTCTTTCTTTATCTCAAGAGTCTTTTTTTTTTCTTTTTGCATCATTATTTATTGAAATTGTAAAATTATTTTTTTATTTTACAATTAAATAACTATTTCAATTTTACATCTGTATATAAATACATTTTATAGGATCACTATAAACACAATACATATTATTATTTTAATCAATAATTATTTAATTTAAAAGATATAATTCTTATTTTTAAATATTAAATATTTTTTTTTCATCTCACAAATCCCCTTTTTTCTTTATATTTTAATTTAATTGAATTTATATAATCATTCAATTTAAAATTAATAGTTATTTTCAGATTTAAATACATATTAATATATATATATATATATATATATAATATATATATATATATATATATATATATAAATATATTTTATATCTTATCAAATTTACAGATAAATTTAAATATGTTTCATATTATATCAAATAATTTTATTCGTACGGAAGCACGCGTATTGTACTAGTTAAATATACAAAACCCAAGTAGGAAAGAATAGCTAACCTAATCGTGAAACCTGCTAGCATAGTTCGAACTCTAGACCATCAAACGAGTAACGTTTCTGAACAAGAGTCAATATGCAGGTATTTCCAATTTCCTCCAATCCATTCTCTTCATCTTCTTGTTCCTTCATTCGTTACAATCTTTCACATAACAATTCCTTTTGCTCTTCATTTCCATTTCATTTTTTTTGCAATCCTTAATCCCGCTGAATAAGAATAATATTTTAATCATGCCAACGATTTGTGTGTTTTATGATGCAGGCGAGTGATAGGTTTAACATCAATTCCCAACTCGAGCATCTTCAAGCTAAATACGTTGGAACTGGCCATGCTGATATGAACAGATTGTAGGTTTCTTTTTTTTTTTTTTGTTATTTCCCAATTTTTGTTAATTTTTTTATTTATTTTGATTTTGTTGTTGTTGTTGTTGTTGTTGTTGTGCAGTGAATGGGCAGTGAACATTCAGCGTGATAGCTATGCATCATATATTGGGCATTATCCTTTACTTTCGTATTTTTCTATTGCTGAAAATGAATCTATTGGAAGACAACGCTACACTTTTATGCAGGTAGTTTCTTCAAACTCAACTTAGGTTTCTAATTGGCTTATTGATTCCTATGTTCTTTGCTTTCTCATGGGTATTTGAGGTGGAAACAAAAAAAATTACTTACTATAGGTCCTTAGTTCTAGGCATTGGCAAATGAATGTTGGTAGCTTGTTATTTCGCAGTGATCGGAGAAAGATAGATCTTATTGGGAAAAACCCACGAAGGGTTAAAGATAGATAGAGCCCACAAAGGGTTTATATGGAGTGACATCCCTCACCTTACAAGCTTGTTTTGTAAGGTTGAGTTAGGACAAACTCTAATTCTATCATGGTATCACGAGCCTATTGTTTCGGGCCACCTATCGTTTATATGCACACCAAGCCCAATAGGGCTGGACGCAAGGGGGTGTATTGGAAAAAACCAAGTCCCACATATCAATAATTCGGGCCACCCACAGTTTATATTAGATCTCACTCAAAATATAAAAACTTGTGGTAGCAGAAGTTTCTTTCTTTCCCTTATTTTATGCGGAGTTATATCACAAATGAGTTAGTAAGAAAGGTGGATTCTAGGGAAGATGAGTGCAATGTACACCATCAAAACTTACTTTACATTTAATAGTTTAAAAGAATGGTTGACAATTGAGATCACTCATCGGCTACCTGTTTGGTGTCTAAGCTAGTAGGTAAAATTGATTAATTTAAAAAAAAAATTATTGAACTATGAAGCACGAACACCCGAATTTGACCTCAACACTGACACGGCGAAACCGGTAATAATTTGAAAAATGAATAAATTAAACGTAATCACAAGTTTCTGTGCAACACCGACACGGACACCTTTTTTCAGAGGTATTGGTGCTACATAGCCTATTGAAGTCCTCAGAATCAAGTATATTTACTGAAAAAATCCCAGTTAACATTGAAAGACACTAGGTTTCAGAATAGTTGAGGTTTTTCGAAAGTCTGATTAACCATTTCAGTATTC
Source organism: Lathyrus tuberosus (assembly GCA_022829125.1). Taxonomy (NCBI): domain Eukaryota; kingdom Viridiplantae; phylum Streptophyta; class Magnoliopsida; order Fabales; family Fabaceae; genus Lathyrus; species Lathyrus tuberosus. The sequence goes on along the minus strand of JALAZF010000196.1, from coordinate 6,415,480 downwards.
GCACATTGGTACAAAGAGGTCAGAACTGGGGTTGGGGTCTTTGTAAGATTGAAATTAGGCTCAACTAGGTTTAGTTATTGGATGTAACATGTGAGGTGTCATTATCGAAGGTGTTCACTGTGCTGTATATGCCCATTGCCCAATGGCACATTGTGCAAATGTGTTGAAAGATTCATATTTCCACCCCGTTTTTTACGGGAAAAGTGACTACTGCAAAGTCGTTATGATTGGAGGGAATTAAGGAAGCAAAAGCATTATTGAGTCAGATTATTTTAGCATGGAGGTAAACTCAACACGATTGGAAGGGTTTGATCATCAGTGTGCGACCCGGTCAATTTAGAAACTGGTCCTGTAATTAACCTACTATAACAGGTCAATTTAATGGTGTATTAGTATAGCACATGTCAGTCTGATCTAACCTAGAATAGAAGCTAACATTTTCTGCTGTTTAGATATTTCACTCCGAGGCAGTGTTGTCGATGGTGGATGGTGGGGAGCCAAAATCCCGCAATACCAGCCGCTTTACAGTGCAGTTATAGCGGATTATGGCCGAAAACCCGCAATTTCGGCTGATATTTACCATTGCGGCGAACCCAAAAACTGCCATGTATATCTGCCATAGTGGCCGAAAAACCTGCAATTTCGCTGCTATTTGATAACACTACTCCGAAGAGATGGAATAATGATGTGGAGTGGCTAGATGGTTAGTATTTTCTCTCATGAAGTTTAGACAAGATTTTTGGCACTTTTTGAAGTAAGCAATAAAGTTCAGGTCAAAATATTGATTCTATAAGATATTTATCAATACGCAGGATAGTTTTGTAATTGAAGTACTTTCCTTAGTGAGATGCTTAACCTGGTTAAGTTAAGATTGCACGTTTGACATGATATTTAGCAATAAAGATATTAAATGGATTCTGACACACATCAACTTGTAGTAGGCTGATTTGTTCATATTGATTACATGCTCAATACCTGTGTTGTCAATAGTGCTGTTATAGCCGACGATAGCAAAATATCAGAGAGAATTTGGAGTCTGATATGATACTAAAGGTTGTTGCGGTGCATTTTCCTGCAGTGCAATTCGTTGTCGTAAACAGGCGATGAGGAGTTGAACTTTTAACCTACGTATCACTCCAACCCCTGTGTTTCTCCCCCAAACCATCTTATAACTCATGTGTTTATTACATATGTGATTGATTGAAATATGAGGAACACTTTTGATACTTTATGATTTCACCTAACACTTTGTATTCTTATTTGTCAAATTGTGCAGAAAATGCTCCTGCCTTGCGGTCTGCCTCCAGAAAGAGAAGAAGACTAGAATTATCATAGGAGAGTTTAAAGGCTATTGACTGTTTGTTGTACTTTATAATCTGATTGAAGAATCATATGTTGTGTTTGTTTAGAGATTGTTCCATCATTTTTTCTGCAGTTTGTAGTTGCTTTAGTTTGGCTGTTATTATTGTATGAAGCCTTTGGAAACTAGATCACAAGACATTGAGTTGCAAAAAAGTTTGTATATTTTAATGAATTTTAGTGGAGACTATTATAAGTTTATAACTGGGGAATTAGGGGTTTACTTTAATCCTGACCTTGAAAATAGGAGAAACAAGACAAAATCCCTATAAACCCTATGATGAAACTAATTAAGAAAGGGAATTACTTATCCCACACCAACACCAAGTGAAAGACCATCTTACGGAAATTTAAAAATGCCTAACAATTTGGACATACCTTGATAACACTAAAACACGTCTTAACTCAGTCTTGTCTCATTTTCTTCAAAATTTAGTCCTGGGATGTATTTCTGGATCCATTTCACGAAGTTTTTTTAAATTATCAACTCGACAATTCCATAAATACATTTTCAATGAGAATTTGAAATATGTCACCTATGCACGTTAGTGATCATTTTGGAGATGTATTTTGGAATTATCAAGAAGCAAATTTAATAAAACAACATAATGCATGTTCTTTTTCATGATCAAACCTCTATTTTCTCTCAAAACCCTTGAATAAAATTATTTCATTTTCAATCAACTTTTGCACTCCAAAATTTCATTATTGTGTTTCATCACATTAGAAGGAAAAAAAAAAGAAGATAGAATTTAAGGTAAAGTTCATGTATTTCATTCCTCGTTACTCACATTAATATGGTTTATGAGCTGAAAAATTATGTTGAGTTCGGAAATGCATTTCTGAATTCTAGGTGAATTCCTACAAAAATGCATTTTTCGTAATAGTTCAGAATTCAATTCAAGTTGTTTTTATATTATTATTTTTTGTTATTGCTTGCCTTAGATAAGTTGCATCCTGATGTTATCCCCAAACCTATTGTATCTACGGATGCCAAACATGTTGATGTCAAGGAGGTAGATGTGGCAACGAATTTACAAATGGACAAGAATTCGAGGTTCTTGATCATATGCTCCAATGGATTCCCACAGAGGCATCCAAATTGGGTTTTGGTGTTGTAATCAGAAGGTCAAATAATGGTTCAAATAGAAGATTTGCATTTGTGACACTGAGATGCGAAAGAAGTGACAAGTACAAAACTCATCTCTGAAAGTTCAAACATGATGACACGGTTCGAGAAAATGTGAGTGTCTCTTTTAAGTTGTGTGGTTATTTTTTGTAAAATAATAAATGGAAATTTAATGTGATTTGTGGTTTACATAACCATGCCATGTGTGAAAATTTAGCCGACCATCCCATTGCATGTCGCCTTATGTCTGATGAGAAGGAAATTGTTTCAAACATGACATTGAATATGGTATAGCTCAAAACAGACTTACAACTTTGAAGCGTAAAAAACTAAAAAATATCTCAAATATCAAGCAAGTATACAATATTCGTCTCCTTAACAACAAGGCGTTAGAGGGGGTATAACTGAAATGCAATAACTATTGAAACTTCTTGATGATAACAATTATGTATCTAGGTACCGAATGTGCGAAAATGGAGTAATCGTTCGAGATATATTTTATACTCATCCTGATTCTATAAAGTTGTTCAACATGTTTTCCACTATACTCACCATTGATTCAACGCATAAGACCAACAAGTACAAATTTCTACTATTGAAAGTTGATAGTGTTACCTCTACCGAGAAGACATATTCTGTTGGGTTTGCATTTTTGGAGTGCAAAAAAAGGAAAACATTACTTGGGCTTTAGAAGTGTGTTGGACAATGTTGAAGGACAAAGAAAACATGTCGAAGGTTATTGTCACCGATCGCGGCACCACATTAATGAGTTCGGTTGCAAATGTGTTTTCTACTTCATACACATTACTTTGTAGGCATCACATCACAAAGAATGCGAGAAGTCGAGCTAAATCCGTGGTAGGGACCAAACAAATAAAGGGTGAAGACAGAAAAATGGTCAAATTTAGCGAGATAGTGGAAAAACTAATTGATGCATGGAATGTTATAATAAATTCTTCTACTGGAGAATTATATGTCGATGCTATTATATTTTCAGGAAGGTGTGTGAGAAATATCCAGATTTATTGAAATGTGTTGAAAGTACAATTATGGACCAGATGAAGAAGAAGATTGTTTGTGCTTGGACCGATCAGGTTAGACACCTTTGAAATACCACAACTAACTGAGTTAATTCTGCTCATGCTTCATTGAAGAATTGGTTGGGAAATTGTAAGGGTGATTTATATAGAGATTTAGACTCTGTGAACCAAATGATCCAAAATCAGTATAATGAGATACATACATCATTTGGTCATAACATCACAATGTTGAAACTCAGATTTAAAGACAACAATCTCAATTAATTTTATTTTTCATGAAGTCAAACAAGCTAAAAATGTAGGTTCTCATAGCTTAAAGTGTGGTTGCACACTTAAGAAAATGTATGGTCTTCCATGTGCTTGTCTAATTTCAAAGAAGGGGAACATAATAGCCCAATGCGAATGGATGAGGTTTGTACTCACTAGAAAAGGCCAAGGTTTGATGATGGTGTGATAAAGGACGATAAATCAAATATCTTTATCTTGACCAAATGGGAAGGGATACAAGAGACATTTTTGAAAGCCGGTGAAAAATATGAAACTCCACATCAAAGAGAAAATAAGGAATATTGCTTATCGAAAAACCACATATTTGAAACCACAACCTCAACCTGTAAAAATAAAAGGTGCTCATAAGAAGGTTAAACTAACACGGACTGACAATTCAACAATACAGTCTCCTTTATATTTTGAACATGTTGACAAACTTTTTCGGGCTATCCAACATAAAAATCTCAAAAAAGTGTTTTCAAAGGAGCTCATCTTAGCCAACCACATCCTTCGCCACCTTTACCAAAAATCCAATTCATCGACGAGATTCCAATTTTAATGCACAAATATATTGAACGGATCATCAATGTTGAGGGTGACGGTAATTGCGGTTTTCGAGTTATTTCTGCTTTGCATGGTAAATGAAAAGATGATCATACATTTGTTCACCAACAATTTATCAAAGATTTGAAGGGACATAAAGAATCATACACACGACTTTATGGGAAAGAGAAAATATTGATGAAATTCATGAATCACTTGTTCCTTGCATTATCAAATCGGCACTGGAGAAAAAATGGACGTGTTTCCTTGAAATGGATCATCTTATAGTAAATGCGTATGAAAGAGTGTGTATTGATCTGACAAGATATAGTTTCTCGGAAACATTTTTTCCACTGCGCACTGCCCCACCTCAAAATCCAAGTGATTGTATTATGTGGCTTTAAAAAACGCAACAATTTGTTCAAGTTTATTTAAAACCGGGATGCCCTATATCACTGGTATCACTGGAGTGGCAAACTCATTCAACAAGGAAAAAGGAGATTTTGCCGGATCATTTTTTGAAAATGATGCAAGAGTTCACCAAGTTAAGAGAGATTGCAAGAGAAACAAATAAACAAAAATCAAAGACGGAACCACCCATAAATAAATATGTATTTATGTGGTTAGACATGTTTTGTATGTAATCTTGTATTAGTATTAATGATGTTAAATATATACAATTTTCATAGATTTCAATCTCTGTTTTAGTTTCCAAAATATTTCTCCATTTTCTATTCTAAAACAAACTTTGTTTCTGATATTGGCATGTGTGAATAGTGTCGGATGCATCCAAAAATGCATTTCAAAATTCACCCCAAATATTTTTAAAAAAATACGACAGGGTTTTATTCTGAAATGCATTTCAAAATCCATATTTTTGTAAATTTCACACAACGAAGTAGGGTGTATCCAGAAGTACATCTTCAAAATTCCCCCTAGGAGAAGATTGGATTTCTAAGGTCCTTATTGGCCTAAAACTTGTATAAATATGAGGTCTATCATCTCATATTGTTTAGAAAAACACACCACACCGGAATGAATATATATTGACATGTTGGATTTGTTCACTTCAACGACGCAAATGCCTCATTTGAATTTAAGGTCACTGAGTACACCTCTCTCGTAGATCTGGAATCTATACTGGAGAATCTCATAGAATACTCAGACAATCGAAAAAAAATTTCAAACTCGAGTACCGTTCACCATCGTTTAACAATGAAGGGAAGATACAATTCAATAACTTTGAGCTGAAGACAAATGAGGATTTAAGGGTTATGTAGAGCACATTTCACCGTTACGAAACTAAAGGTTCGATCTGGATGTAAACATTGCAATATCCACCGAAGATGTCTTGAAGATGTAATATCATAACAACTATTGATGTTAATTTATCTTCCTTTTTACTTCTGTTTCGTTTCTGTTCCTGATTCACTAGAATTTGGAAATACATATCCATAAGGTACACAAATATGCATTTCGAATTAAATTTAGTCATAAATTTAAGGCGTGGCTCAAAAACGAAAGGATTGTATTTAAATGGGATGCGTTCAAAGATGCATCTCTGAATTTTATGGGTAGTTTTGATTTTTTATTAGTGTGAAAGCAATACTTAGGGTGCATTAAGTAATCCCCTTAAAAAATCATAACGATGATTTTAGGTTCGCATAATTAGACTTGGAAACAGTTTTTAATTTAAGTGTTTTATGTTTGGATACACTTGACAGAAAGAGAATGGTTTCAAAAGAGTTCCTATCATTTTATATTTGGATCATAGTATTCCGATTTGTTGAAGTAAAATTTGGTGGAAGTATCATTAGAAGAACTGTTTCACATGAGTTTCTATATTTTAATTTTAAGTTTTAATGCATTTTCTGTCTCTTATTTAGATGTTTTTAACTATTTAATCCATTATTTTAAAATCCATCTTTTTAGTCTCACAATTTTACTCTTTAAAATTTTGTTGTCCCCTCCACTTTTTGCAGACGTGGCAGTGACAATTAGGATTTTTTTTTAATGAGGTGGGAGTAGGGGTGGCAAACGGGCATGCCCGCCCCGTTTAGGCCCGCCCCGCAAAAGCTCGCAAAAAAACGGGGCGGGGCGGGGCGGTCAAAGGTGGAGATGCGGGCTCATTTTCTAGGCCCGCCCCATTTAATGACGGGCCCGCGGGCATGCCCGTCATTCTCTTTAATTTTTTTTTAATAATAATATATTAATTAAAATAATTAATATTAATAATAATAGTATAATGATGAAAATAAATAAAAAGAAAATAGATGTAGATGTAATGTATATTTAAATTTAATTAATAATAATATCAATAATCTTAATTTAATTATTTTTATTTTATTGAAATTATTTTATGGATAATTGAATTTAATTATTGAAACTATATTAATTAATTATTCAATTATTAATTATGTATGTTAGAATAAGTTTTAGTGGGAAGCCTACAAGAATTTAATTATAATTTTCAAACCAAAGCATTTTTCTAGTGGAGCTGAGGGAATAGTCAGTATGAATTTGCTAAGGTGCTAAACAGGAAGCAATTATTAGAAATGAGAAGTATTGTAGCGTAACAAAATAATTTCCCTTACGGTCACTGTAGCGAATAAATAAATAATTAATGAAAGTGAATAGATAATTTATGGTAGCAAATGAGTAGAATAATAATGAAATGAAACTAATAATTTCCTAGTACATGTGAATTGTAGCGCACAACATTTATGGTCCATACTGTTCAAGCTATAATAATAATAATAATAATAATAATAATAATATAAGATAGAATGAGTTGTTTTTATCCGCGGGCATACCCGCCCCGCAAAAGCCCGCAAAAAAACGGGGCGGGCATACTTAAATATGCGGGTTCAAAATTCAGGCCCGCCCCGCAAAAAATGACGGGTAAAACGGGCTTTCTCCACGGGGCGAACCCGTTTTGTCACCCCTAGGTGGGAGTGATGAGTAGGGATGGAAATAGACTAGACTATGTTAGACTTTAGAATGCCTGAGTCTGATTTACGATAAACTTACAAGGCCTCAGTTTGGCCTATGGTCAACAATAGGTTTTTTTTTTATATGACCCGACCTTTTTAAAAGTCTGGGCTGACCTTAAAGCCTATTTAAAAACATGTTTCTTATTAACGTTTTTAATTAATCCATATTATTTAAGAAATCTTATACGTGAGGTATATATATATATATATATATATATATATATATATATATATATATATATATATATATATATATATATATATATATATATATATATATATATATATATATATATATATATATATATATATACTGACCTATAAGACTTCATATGTTTTTTTAATATCTTAAGTCTGACATATTTAATTAAATAAATTTTTAAAAAAGCCTAAACTTGACTTTTTTATTAAATAGGTTTGGCCTGATCTGATCTTAAATAGGCTAAGATATAGGCCCATATAGGTCGGCCAGGCCTATTCCCATCCATAGTGATTACTAAGATTAAAATAAAAATTATTATTAATTAATATTTATATTATTATAAATATATTTAAAAAATAAAAATTAAAAAGTAATTAAAAACCAAAATTAAATTATAGTAAATTTTCAATTTTTTCTTACCGAAAAAATTAATAATTATTAAGTTTAATTTGGTTTTTTTAGAAATTAATTTAAAAATTAATTAGTTAAATTTTTTAAAATTTTAGGACCACAAGGGAATTCAAACCATGAGCTTTGGGATAAACTTTCACATTGCTTACCTTACAGACTGTTCTACTACAATCCATGTGAGTAAAATTGCAACATATGTTATGAAAACAAATTTAGCTTATTTTAGCTCTGCAACATACTTCACAAAACTTTTTCGATTTGATAAAACATCCATGCTAGGCATGGTAGCAAGCGGGGATGAGTTTTGCCTTCCTTTACCCCAAACCCAAATTCCAACTAAAAATTTGTTCTCCACCCCAAATCCAAACGGGGATAAATAATTAAACCCAAAATCCATCCCAAACGGGTTTGGGTATCCCCATCTTGTCCCATACCTGTATCATAATCAAGTTTTTAGTTTGAAATAATCAATTTCTTGAAACCTTAAGGTGATAGGTGTGTGGATATTCTCTCACTTATAATTACTCAAGTCACCACATTTTTAACTAATGTGAGACTTCGCCACACTACTCACACTTGTTTTTCTCAACACTTCCCCTCAAGTGCGTGTCTATCCACAATGCTCCCCTCGAGCGAAATCTTTTTTTCATCACGTACACTTGTACCATTGTTGACACTCTTCAATTGACACTCTACCCACGACCATGTAGGGATAGTTTTGATACAATTGAGTCGTTTCCTTTACTCGAACCAGACTCTGATACCAATTATTAGAGTTTAACACTGAACCTCCATTGTTGCACAAGAATTAAAGAAGATGAAGATGAATTGCAAATAATTGAAAAGAGAGAGAGAGAGAGAGAGAGAGAGAGAGAGAGAGAGAGAGAGAGAGAGACTGTAACTAACTTTTAATCTCAATTCTCAAATTTAACCTATTACAATTTGTAACTACCTTTGGGTTTTATACAATAACACGAATTCCAATGTAAATGAAATGCCAACTCAAATGACGTTCAAATACAAATGAAATGAACACTGAAACTAAAACAATATTAAATGTTGAATTACATTTCAACATTCACAAATGTTGACATGGATCCATCTAAGCTCTAAAATATCATAAATGAGGCTGACACATTAATAAAGTTAAGGAGACTAAAAAAAATCATACGAATAGATAAATATGGGAAGCAAAAAGTGAAATTTAGAAATGAAAGGAATAATAAATTATTTTGATCAAAATAGATGATAAAAATGCATTTAAATCTAAAAAATTAGGTGATGTTGATAATCGATCATGAATTGAGTTAGTAAGTGATGTTGGAACCTAAGTTGTTTGAGGAACAATTCTTATTTCTTTGATTTTGATGCTGATAACATAAGAGAATAACTTATCATATGATGTTTGGTTAAGTGTGTAGAACCAAGAAAAATTTATTTGCACAAATATAAAATGTCAATTTTCTGTGTATATTTTATTGAGAATGTAATTCCTTATGTCGAAGCATGTTGCTCGACAGAAGCAAGGAGATGTCGAAACACTTAGTATTGTCGAAATGTCGAAGAAGTGTATCTCGATAGAGTTTAAGACTTAGATTTATTTGTATGTTTTAACTGAGTTAGTTAGGTTAGTTAGATATTGCTTGGTGTGAAAGCAATCACAACCTATAAATAAGGAAGTACCTTATCATTGTTGTAATGCAGTTGCATACAGAAAGTGAATAATATTGAAAATAAAAAGCAAAGTTTCTCTGCAGAATTTAAAACTCTTCTTCTTCCCCTTTGCTCAAACCCTAATTTCCTTATTACCCAATAGACTTTTCTTTCTTCTCTAATTATTGATTGTGCAGCAGAATTATATCGCAACCAATGTTGGTTGATTCACTCAAGTGAAGAGTGAAGAACAAAAGGAGTAATCAATCTGAAAGATTGATTCTTGTTCATCAAGATTGATTTGGAATTCTCCATAGGTTTGGTGTAATTCCAACATATGGTATCTAGAGCACTGGTTGTGTGATTCTTGAGAAGTATAGCACAATGAATCATCCGAATGAGCATTTTCCAGCGAGTCTCCCAATTCTGAAGAATTAGAATTACGAGAATTGGTGCAATCGGATAAAGATTGTTTTTTGTTATCAAGATATTTGGGATCTTGTGAAGGAAGGAGTAACACCGCTTGCAGAAAATGCGACAAATGAAGAAAAGGTTACACACAAAGACTTGAAGAAGAAAGATTATAAAGCTCTCTTTATAACTCATTAATGTGTTGATCCAGACAATTTTGAAAAGCTCAGTGATGTAGAATCGGCGAAAGAAGCATGAGAGATCTTGGAGAAATTGTTTGGAGGCATTGAAAAGGTGAAAAAGGTGAGGCTACAAACTCACAAAAGAACGCATGAATTGCTTCAGATGGAAGAAAGTGAAAGTATAACTAATTTTTTCACCAGGGTTACAAAAATAGTGAATCAAATCAAGATATGTTGAAAAGCATTGACACCTAGATCAGTCGTCGCAAAGATCTTGAGGTCATTGGCTCCAAAGTTCGACCACGTGGTAGTAGCTATAAAAGAGTCGAAAGATTTGTCAACATTAACAAAAGAAGAGCTTCAAGGGACACTTGAATCTCATGAACAAAGAATGACTGAAAGAGTTGCAAGCAAGTTGAAAAGTGATGTGGCGTTACAGACGCAATCAGCAAGAGAAAAGAAAGGCAAAGGTAAGTAGTTCTACAACAAAGGTAGATGATGGTACAATAATTCTATTAGTAGAGGAAACCAACAAGAAGAAAATTCGTTGAATCAGAGAAGACCCTCATACCAAAGCAACCACAGAGGTGGTGTCGCAGGTAGAAGATGAGGTGGTGGTAAAAAACCTGTCAAAAGTCACATTTAGTGCTTCATTTGTCAGAAGTATGGCCATTATTCAAGTGATTGTCCTGAAAAACAAAAGAACCAAGAAAATGATGCAAAGTTTGCAAAACATGAAGAAGAAGAAGAAGAGATGTTGCTAATGGTCACAACAAGAGATGAAGAAAGATTTAAGGACCAATGGTACTTGGACTCAGGATACTTATCACACATGACTGATAGGAAAGATTGGTTTGTTAACATAAAACCCTCAATGAAGAACATGGTGAAATTTGCAAATGACAATACTCTAGCAACTGAAGGTATTGGTGATGTTCTGATTATGAGGAAAGATGGAAAAATGTCAGTAATTTTCAATGTATTGTATATACCAGGAATGAAAAGTAACTTGCTCAGTATAGGGAACTTGGTTGAAAAGAATTATAAAGTGTGATTGAAGACAAGATGATGAGAGTTCTCAACTCAGGGGAAGGTTAATCTTGAAGACTCCCATGTCTCAAAATAGAACCTTCAAGATTGAACTTAATGTGATGGAGCACAAGTGTCTTGCAACTGCAGCTAGCAGGAATGAATGGATATGGAACTATAAACTTGGCCATCTCAACTTCAAAGATCTGAAAAGAAGAAATATGGTTTCAGGGTTACCAAAAATCGGCATTCCCGATGAAGTATGTGAGGAATGTGTGCAGGCGAAGTAGCACAAGAATAGCTTCCACAAGGATGCAGGAAGCAGTTTGAAGGAAATTCTTGAAATCATATACTGTGATGTATGTGGTCCTATCTAGGTGGATTCATTTGAGGTAACAGATATTTTGTCACATTCATAGATGATTTTAGTCAAAAACTATGGACTTACCTGATGAAGAAGAAAAGTGAAGTGATAGAGGTATTTTCCAAGTTTAAATCAATTGTCGAAATACCAAATGGTCGAAAGCTCAAGATTCTAAGGATTGATGGTGGTGGAGAACATGTGTCGAAAGACTTTGACATATTATGTGAGAAAGAATGGATTGTGCATGAGGTGGTGTCACCCTACACTCCACAGCAGAATGGAATTGTAAAAAGGAAGAACAGAACCATCATGAATATGGTTACAAGTATGTTGAAAAGCAAGCATCTACCTAAATAATAATGGGGAGAAACTGTGTCGACTGCAACATACATACTGAACAAATGTCCGACGAAAAGGCTAGAAGAAATAACACCAGCAAAATGTTGGTATGGTGTCAAGCGTAGCTTAAGTCATCTGAATGTATTTGGATCTATAACACATAGACATGTGCTTGATTAATTGAGAAGAAATCTTGATGACAAGTCGAGTCAAATGATCCTAATAGGATATCATTTGATTGGAGGATACAAGTTGTTCAACCTAGTGAACAAACAAGTAGTGATTAGCAGGGACGTGATCATATATGAGGTTAAGGAATGGGATTTTATTGAAAATGTAAAGAAGGATTTAGTGAGAATCCTATGTGAAGAACCAATAAGTGAAGTTGAAAGAGAAGGTCGGCAAGAAGAAGTCATAGGTCAAGCAAGCACAAACAGACCTCAAAGAACAAGACACATGCATGCAAGGTTGCAAGAATGTGTGATTACATCAGATGATATGGTTGATGGTGAAGGTGAGCTGGTACGCTATGCTTTCAAAACAGATGTCGAACCAATCAATGAGCTGAGGCATTGAATGATTCGAAGTGGAAGAAAGTGATGAATGAGGAGATGAAGTCCATCAAAGTCAACAACACTTGGTCACTTGTTAAATTGCCTCAAGGCTAGAAGGCAATCGATGTGAAGTGAGTATACAAGGTGAAGTTGAATCTTAAAGGAGAAGTAACTCGACACAAGGCAAGACTTGTGGCAAAAGGATTTCTTCAGAAAGAAGGAATCGACTTCGACGAAGTTTTTGCACCTGTTGCTAGGATTGAAACAATTAGGTTGATTGTTGGTCTAGCAAACATGAAAAACTGGAATATGTGTAAGATGGATGTGAAATATGCATTCCTGAATGGTCCCTTAGATGAAGAAGTTTATGTTGCACAACCAGTTGGATTTGTGAAACAAAGCGAAGAAAGCAAGGTATACAGGCTGCATAAAGCCCTATATGGACTTAAGCAAGCTCCAAGAGCTTGGAATAAGAAGATAGATCTATTTTTAAGGGAGAAAGAATTTGTGAAGTGCACAACTGAGCATGAAGTATATGTAAGAAAAAGCTAAATTGAATTACTTATACTATGTCTTTATGCCGATGACTTGTTGATAATAGGTAGCTGCAAGAAAGAGATCGAAAACTTCAAAGGTGATCTTAACAATGAGTTTAAAATGTCAGATCTGGGCAATATTTCATACTTCTTTGGCATCTAATTCTACAAGAGTGCTAGAAGCTTAATGATGCATGAAAGAAGATATGCACGTGAGATACTCAAATGGTTTGAGATGGAAGACTGTGATGCGACTTTGACACCTGCTGAACCAAGACTGTAACTATCAAAAACCTCATACGAAGATGATGTAGACCCAACGCAGTACAAAATACTTATTGGGTCGTTATGATACATTGTCACACAAGACCTGATATAGCATACAATGTAGGTATGGTGAATAGATTCATGCAGAAGCCAAATGTATCACACTTAGCTACAACGAAAAGGATATTAAAGTATATGAAAGGAACTCTCGACTATAGCATTTTGTTTTCTACATCTGATGAAGGAAAAGAATGCAAACTAATTAGTTACACCGACTCAATTTGGTGTAGTGATGCTGAAGATAGAAAATCCACAGCTGGCTATATGTTTATGCTAGGTGGTGCACCAGTTTCTTGGAACTCAAGAAAAGAACAAGTAGTGGCATTATCATCTTGTGAAACAGTGTACATAGTTATTTCTCTCTGTGCATGTCAAGAAACATGGATGATGAATTTGGGCAAAGAAATTATAAGGAAGAATCATGAAGCAATTGCCATGAAGATCAACAACATGTCTGCTATCAATCTGGGAAGAATCTGATAGCACATGGAAGAAGCAAACACATTGAAATAAGGTTTCATTATCTTCAAGAGCAAGTAGCAAGTGGGAAGCTGGACTTGGAACACTATAGAATGAAAATCAGATTGCAGACATCATGGCGAAAGGTGTGCAGGTCGAAGTGTTCAAGAAATTAAGATATATATGATGAATATAGATAACTTAGACACAATGAATTATGTGGTGTGTTTAGAATGTAATTCCTTGTGTCGAAACATGTTTCTCTACAGAAGCAAGCAGATGTCGAAACACTTAGTATTGTCGAAATGTCGAAGAAGTGTTTCACGACAGAATTTAAGACTTTGCTTTATTTATTTGTTTTAGCTGAGTTAGTTAGGTTAGTTAGAGATTGCTTGGTGTGCAAGAAATCTCAACCTATAAATATGGACGTACCATATCATTGTTGTAATGCAGTTGCATACAAAAAGTGAATAATATTGAAAGTAAACAGCAAGGGTTTCTTTGCAGAATTTACAACTCTTCTTCTTCCCCTTTGTTGAAACCCTGATTTTTTTCTTCTCCAATTTACTTTTCTTTCTTCTCTCACTATCGATTGTGCAACAAAGTCATCTTACAACCAAGATAGGTTGATTCACTCGAGTGAAGAGTGAAGAACAAGAGGAGTAATCAATCAGAAAGATCAATCCTTGTTCATCAAAATTGCTTCGAAATTCTCCATAAATTTGGTTTAATTTCAACTTATTCCACACTTACAAAACCGACAATTTGGGTTGTCATCTATTTAAAGTTAAAATTATAAAGAAAACAAAGATTATTTTAGTTAAAATAAATAAAAGTAAAATTGAAATAAAATATGACATGCTAAGTTCAAATGCTACTTGAAATGTTACTTGAAATGGAGTTTGAAAGAAAGAGGACATAATTTAGTATTAAAATACATAAACTTGGAAACTAGTAATAAGTTTGATAAACATATATGTTTGGGAAATACTTCTTATAAACTCATTGAATTACCTAGCGGCTAGCAGGATAAAGGAGCATCACCTTGGTTTTTGTTTTTGAACTATGGCTTCTACTTCGTCTCTTTCACTCTTCCTCATTCCTTCTTCTTCTTCATCAATTCCTCCGCTATGCTTATCCCAAACCACTACCAAATGCAAACAACGTTTCTCATTTCCTTCTCTTAATACAAACCTTACAACTTTACCCTTTTCCTCCACTAAACGCTTCATTACTAGAGTCTCGGAGGAGGACGAGGAGTTCGAGTACAAATTCCACAACTTCCCTGACCCAATTCCTGAATTTGCAGATTCCGTAACTTTTCTCTTCAAATTTTGAATTTTTTTATCCGCTCATGAATAATTTCATTTGAATAAATAATCTCTTTGTGGGTTTCAGGAGACCGAAAAACTCAAAAGCCACCTTCTTAACAAGCTTCCACAGAAAAATGCCTTTGAGGATTCAGTTGAAGAAGTTGTTGGAGTTTGCACAGAGGTGGGTTTCTTTTGGTTGAACAATCTCTTTGTGATTACAAGATTTGTGGTTTTTTCAACACTTGTGATTTTTATGTTTGTGTTAGAGAAATCTATAATTGATTTTTTTACAAGAGCACCATACTAGTTCAGGTTAGACAACAAAATAGGGTCAGTTATGCTCAAAATTATAGCTATGTAGGAGCGACACCTCTGAAAAAAAGGTGCATGTGTGTCCGTCCCTTGTGATTAGGTTTAATATATTTATTTTTTTCAAGTTATTACCGGTATCGAGGTGTCAGTGTCGGTTCGTGTTTTTCGGTGGCCGTGCTTTACAGAATTATAGCATGCTCTTAGTTCATACATAAACGTTTATGTGATTGTAAAATTCTTTGAAATCCAAGTTGAAGTTATGTAACTAGGAGTTAACAATAGGAGGATTTTCCAATAACCAAGAAAAAGAAAATAAAGGGATGAAGAAGATATGATTTTTTTCTATGATATCAATATTTTTCATGTTTTAGTAATTTGAAAGGTTAATTTAGAGTATGTTGTGCAGTGTTTGAATGTCTTTTTTTCAACCAAGGTTGTCAAATAGCAGCTATGGTGATGATATTGCGCTACAAAGCATAATTTGAACTAATCGATTTTGTTTTGTGATCCATCATTTAGTTCAAAGTGTTGTTAGATATGTTGTTAGATAGCAGCTATAATGGTGCTATAGCACTGCAGCGTAAATGAATTGGAACAAACCGTGTCTTGTGCGATCTGCGATTGACAACACTACTTTCTACTATGATTGTGTTAAACAACATATCTCTCTCCTATCTTTGGTTGGCATAAAATGATTGTTTATGATTGATTCACTAGCACAGTAGTTTGTTTTGTGTGGATTTTGTTTGAGCTGCCATTGACTTGTGACTTGAAGTTCATACTTTCCTTGTTGCCTTTGAATTATGCGACTGATTGAATTGAACAGATTTTCAGAACCTTCTTGCATTCCGAGTATGGAGGTCCTGGTACACTCTTGGTTTATCCTTTCGCTGACATGGCTGATACTGTAACCGAACGGGGATTGCCTGGAGGACCGCAAGCAGCGCGTAGTGCTCTCAACTGGGCCCATGCTAATGTCGATAAAGACTGGAATGAATGGAGAGGTGAATGAAGTATCTCTTCTTGTATGTCGTAGAGCACTTGGTTAGTTCTCTAGCAGTTGTGGTGCACCGGTGCTTATGTTGGTGCTAAGTTTAGAATATTGTAGGGGGGAAGTACTTATAGAAGAGTTAATTATTTGCTTATTCTGAGAACTTAAAGCTTGAAGGTTTTGGCATTTATTTTCATGTGTAATAAGCAACTAGGTTACAATGAATGCTACTTGTGTGATCTTGTTTCAACATTTTAATGTCACACTTACTTACACTGAAATTGATGAAGTACTAAACGAAGATCAAGGTTGAGTAAGCATCATTTAGAATTTCAGAACACTTTCAAGAATATAAGATGAAATTAAAATAAAAAATAAAATAGAAACGCTAGAAGGAGGGGTTGAACCTCCGACCTTGTGGTTAACAGCCACACGCTCTAACCAACTGAGCTATTCCAGCTTGTTGATAGTATGTACAAATGTTACAATTTATTTTAGTTTGTCAGGGAAAACAAAATCTAATTCTCACCTCAATTATATTAATATGTACAGTGGATTGTTTGGTGTTTTCTTTAGACATATTGGTTTTCTATAGATTTTTATATAATGTACTATAGATTAAAATATATTGGACACAAAATTTAAATACTTTTGTAGTTTAAATTTAATTTTTAATTTATTAAGTTGAGAGTCTAATTAATTTTGTTAGATGTATATCTACTTGGTGACCTATGTAAGGCAAGAATTTTGCTTTGAATTTCTGACCCAGTTTCATATGGTTGTTCTATCAACTTGTATGGACCCCTTCTGGATTTTTTTAATCTCTTTGATTTGGTGCTCTTAGTCTCTATTTTTAAGTCATCAATGGGATAATAAGGGAAGGAAATTTGAAAAATGTCCCTCATAGAGAAAATGAAGTGTAACAATGGATGGTGAAGTTGAAACTGGTGACAAGGTCTTCAAGAAAACGTTGATTGGAAAATTATGGACGGACAGTCCTTTAAATGCCCGAGCCTTCAAAAGCATTATGATTTAAGCATGACGACTCAAACACCTAGTAAACGCTCAACTCCTTGGAAAAATATTTGTTTCTTTTTGTTTTTCCACAAAAAGGGATGTAAATACATGCTTAAAATAAGTGTCTTGGAGTTTTAACATGATTCTTCTTATTCTTGGAAGGGTATCAAGAGAGATACAACCTCTTAGGATAGAAATGCACTTTGGAGTTTTTTGAATTATGGTGTATGTCTTGCCATTGAAATTAAGATTTGAAATTATGGTGAACGTAGATCTACGAAATTGATCCTTAAGTGACAAGAAGAATGGGGAATTCCTAAGAAACAGGGTGAAGGTAGATCTTCGAAAGCCCCCAAAACCAGTGTTTTAAAAACCGGACCGGTCATCAAACCGGTGAGGGTACTGGTTCACTGGTTTATCGGTCGAACCACTGGGTCATCGGTCGAACCGCATGACCAAACCGGATTAAACCGGATAACTCGGTTGAATAAACCTATCATTATAATAGGTATAAAACCGGTAAAACCGGTCGAACCGGATGATTCAGTCTCTAAAAACTATAACTAGCACTTAAATTTTTTGAAAAGATCATATCATAAATTCAAAGGTTCATAATTTAAATTCAAATTTTAAAAGAGTCTAATTGTAAATTTTAAACAGAGTCTAAATTAAACAGAGTCTAATTTAAATTCATAGTTTTAATGTTAATTAAAAATAAGTTTTAATGTTAATAATTAAAACAATACAAATATTAACATTATTTTAAATAATAAATTTTCCAAGTCTATATATATATATAATGGAAATCAGTTAAGTCTAAAATTATATTATATTTAGTTTCTTAATTTGTGTTCTTAAATTTCTATACAAATATTTGTATGATGGTTTTTCAATCAATATAAATATAAAATAGTAAAATTAATTTTGTGGATATTACAAAACTTAATTTGTGCATCACTTGAATTAAATGAGTGATTACTATTATTCTTGAAGAAAAGTTCCTATATATTTGAGTAAAAAAAAATTAAAAAAAAAAAAAAATTAAAAATTAAAAAAAAAAATTAAACAAAAAAATTAAAAAAAAATTAAAAAAAAAAAAAAAAATTTAAGTAAGAAGTTGAACCGCCGGTTCGCCGGTTTTTCCGGTTCACACCGGTTCGACGACATGGCCGATCCAGCAAGCGAACCCGGCCGGTTACCTGGCCGGTTCCCGGTCCAACCGGTCCGACCGGCCGGTCCGGTCCGGTTTTTAAAACTATGCCCAAAACGCATCACTATTATATCAAGAAAAAAGGTTGAGGGTTTTCTTCAAGTGCAAAACACTACCAAAATTTTATTGTGTGTGGCAGAATTGGACATTTAGTTAAAATATTGTGATAATCACGGGATAATGGAGTGTAAGGCTAAGAGCTAGATATGTCTTTTGGGGCATGGTTAAGGGTTTTTCCCTTACCTAATAGTTATGAATAAACCAAGAAAGAACCAAGTGTCGAATGTTACAGTAGGAACTTTTTTTTTTTTACCAGTCCTCGTAAATGCAGTGACTCTAAGAAATAGATGGAGGTTGAGAGAGAAGTGGTCTAGAAAATTGAATTTATTGGTGATGGAAGGAAGAATAAAGAAATAGGCGATACAAATGTCGGTGGTAATAACGAAGAAGTTGAGAGTGTTGTTGAATCCATATGGATAGTTATTATCACAAAATCTATTAACAAATAAGCCAACAAGTTAGAAAATCTATTCACAAAATCCATATGGCATACTGAAACCTTATCATTTCATTTACCACTTGGTAAGATGTCTATCACACTTGACGATGTGTCGTGTCTAATGCATCTTTCAATTAGGGAGAAGCTTTTAGATCATAAAAAAATTAGCAGACATGAAACACTTGAGTTGATTGTAGACTATCTGGGAGTTGACCCAGACGTTGCCTTGAAGGAGTTTAAAGTCACCAAAGGGGCTCATGCTAGGTTTTAAATTTTGGAGAAGATATATACATATAAGCTGGTTAGAGTAGAGCAGACCGCCAGTGATGAGGAGCAGGTGGGGGCAGCATAGAGCCTATGCTATAAGAGCATACTTGTTATATTTGATTGGCACTGCCATTTGTGTGGACAAGAGTGTCACTCATGTGGATGTCCTCTACCTACGATACTTCGAGAACTTTGAGCGGATCCACGAGTACAAATGAGGGGCTTGTTTGGTTTACTTGTATTCTAAGTTATCCAAGGGCTGTAAGTGGAAGACAAAGCAGGTGACACACATCATCACACTTTTGACGGTAATATTTATTGGTTTTTTAGTGTTTGTGTGTCATTTCCATTATATTTTTTACGACACCCTTAATAATGATTCATGTGTTGCAACATTTTTCAGGCTTGGATCCTGCAACACTTCATACGCATCTCCGACTGGTCGTGTGTACCGAAATATATTGAGGATATGTCATGTGTTTATGCATTTTTCGCGCTCAGATAGAACCAAACGACAAAGCTGTTCTGAGTGTATCTTGACCGCTTGGTAGTAGAGGATATGCACTTTAACACCCATGTCGATAACCGTGAGACGCAACCATTTGACGACATAGTCTTATACTCGGGATGGTTGGCTTGCGAAGCACGTCTGACATTTCCTCATCTTCCTGAGCGCGTCATGCGACAGTTCACCTACACCTAGACTATTCCCAGACACCCTGTTGTCTTTGCTACTTCCGCTATGACACGTAGAGATATGGATGTTGATCGTGAAGACTGGACCAGATCCTGTAGAAGTGGGCCACCAAGTACGTCTGAGATGCTGGGCGTATGGAGAGGAGGAGGGGGAGAGGAGGAGGGGGTGCACCTGCAAGGTACTCCGACGCTCAAGTAAGAAAGGGTCAAAGAAAAGGGGCAAGTACAAAGTATTAGTTCGTAGGGTGAATATTAGATACCTGACCCTCTCAAATGAGAGGGTTTATATAGAGCCCCTAGCGCGTGGCCAACGGTCCTATTTTCGGGGCGAAATAACCGTTTTCCCGAAGAATGGGTAACTGCCCAAAACTAGCCGTTGTGTCGGGCAGGGTGCCCAAAACTAGCCGTTACGCCGGGCATTAGCATAGTTTCGGGCACATGCCCTTAGTTGTTCGGGGAGCGAAGAAGCCGTGCGTAACGGGCAGCGATTCCGGGGAGGGACGATGCAGCTCTTGCCCGGTTGGAGGGGCAGAAAGGTAACTTTTGCCCCTTTTGTGGATTAGACTTAGGCAATTGGGCAGTTCTGGGAGCAGAAGTGGATTGGGCCGTGTCTAACCATCGGTCCAGTCCAGAACAGGAGCCCCCCAAGTCGTTGCTCCCGAGCATGGGAGTGATGACTTAAGGACAGCTCGCTGCTCCGGGGAGATAGCGTGAAGTCGTCGTTTGGAGACGAGGAGGATTATCTTGTGGTGTCCGCGACCCCTGGTGTCCGTGGCATTCATGACCGTGACCGTGTTGCCCGTCGTCCGGGGATGCTAACGGTTAGTCAGAATTGGAAACGTTATGGCGCCACGTGTGCCTAGAGCTCCGTGTAGCAGTTGCTAGGCAATGATGGCTAGTTAATAGCCATCATGACCTACGAGTGCGTGTCACTGCACGTGCCCCTCTGTATAAAAGGGGGAAATCCGTTCCATTTGAACTTTTCGTTCTAATTTCTCTTCGTCTTCTTCAGAATTCCTGCTCGTCGCCGTCGTCTGCTATTCCGACCACCGCATCAGCTTCCGGGGAACTGTCTTTAATCTTCTAAATCAAATAAGTTTGCTTATCCTGTGCTCTTTTACACATTTAACGGTTGTTTGTAGTCTTTGCATGCGGTTAGGTTTAGGTTTAGAAGATGAAATAGGTTATTTTCCGGTGATTGTTGGTGGTGGACGGTGGCCGTTGAGCCCCTTTGTGGCTGCTTCGAAACACCGTCGTGCAGCTTCAATGTCGCCGTGGAGAGTGGCGACCATCCCTTTTGAAGTGTAATACTTCATCTTGAGGTGGACTGTTGAAGGCACAGCTACCAACTCGGCCAGAGTTGGTCTTCCGAATATGCACTGGTAAAGCGACGGGCAGTCGATTACCAGAAATTGTACCTTGACAGATCTGGCCGTCTCAGCTGATCCGAAGGTTACGATCAGTTCGACGTATCCCCATGGCTTGGTCACTGATCCGTTGAATCCCTGTAAATTAGACCCCACATAGGGGGTAAGGTGTTATTCGTCCAGCTGAAGTGTTGAAAACAGCTGGGAGTACATAATGTCGATCGAGCTGCCCTGGTCGACGAGGATTCTGCGAACGTCGAAGTTCGCTATTTGAGCTCTGACGAGCAAAGGTATGCTCGAGTTTGGAGACCCCCCGAGGAGGTCTTCCCGATAGAAGGAGATGGGGATAGAGCCCTTCTGGGCCTGATCGGGCGTGGTCACCTTATTAGAGCTTGTGTTGGTCAGATGCTCGAATTTTCGTTTCACGGAGCCCACCGTGACTTTGTTGAAGCCCCCGCCAGAGATAACCATGGCAGAGGGAAACGTCTCCCACGGGCTGTGGGTCGCGAAATAAGCAGGGGCGCTGAGCTCGTCCGGAACGTAGAAGTCCTCTGGTCGCGATATGGACATAGCGACCTGGATGTTGGCTTCTTCCGATGAGGGTACTTCTTCCTCTATTTTCTTAGACTCCTGGGCGTCCTGCCGAGGAGTGTCCTTCTTCTTCGCGAACTGTTTCAGGTGGCCGTCCCTGATCAGTATCTCGATAGCATCCTTCAGATGGATGCAGTCTTCAGTAGTGTGATCGTGACTCTTGTGGAAACGACAGTACTTTGATTTGTCGGCGTTGGGTTTGGTTGGCATTTGTTTGGGAAAGCGGACCCCTGCCTGCTTGAATTCTAAATTCGCACACTCGGACAGTATCTTCTCCCTGGAGACGGTCAAGGGGGTATAGTCGTGGAATCGCCCGGAGGGCCCCTTGCTGTCGCGGGAGTCCCGAGGACGGTCCTCGCGCCTCCTTTCGCCTCGACGATATGTTGAGGCTTCCTCACCTCTGGAGGCCCGAGCCTTCTCCTGATGGCGTGATGCTCGGACGTTACTTGCCGCAACCTTCTCTTCGTACTGAATGTGCGATTGGGCTTTGAGGAGGAGGGCATCTAGGTTCCTCGGCGGTGCGAGGCCGATGGCTTTAGAAATCTCGGAGCTCGGGCGGAGTCCTTGCTCGAGCAGAAATTTTTTCATCTCGTCCGTTGTAGGGACCTGTACTGCTTCTTTGTTGAACCTCTCGATATATGCGCGGAGAGGTTCGTCCTTTCCTTGGATTATGGCTCCAAGGGAGGCCTCAGTCTTGGGGTGACGGCGAGAAGCTGTGAAATGCCGTGAGAACATTCTGCCCAGTTGCCTCCATGAGGTAATGGACTCTTCGGGCAGCTGCTTGTACCATGTCATCGCCCCTTTTCGGAGTGTGGTCGAAAATAGCCGGCATATGATGGTGCCCCGTACGCCTCGGTAGTCCAATAACGCATCGATGTTCTCGATGTGCTCGTCGGGGTCAGTAGTCCCGTCGTATGTGCCCAGTGACGGGGGCTTCTCCAGGCCCTTAGGGAGACGGGTAACTAAGATTTCCTGGGACAATGGGCCGCGAGGCTCATCGCCGCTGTTGGAGCTGGTGAATGACGGGGACCGAAGGGTATGCTCGCTGTGTCGGTTCCTTCGGGGAGAAGGTGAGCGGTTCCTTTGGGGAGAAGGTGAACGGCCCCGGCCTTTAGACTTGGTCGGGGGTGACTGCTCGTTCCTTCGAGTCCTCTTGTGGCCGGGAGAGTGCTGGTTACGCGGGGAAACCTGATCACGCTTCCGGACGGCGCGAGGGTCAGGTTTTTGGCGCAGTCTTCGATCGATATCTCTTCGGGGCTACGGGCTCCTTGATTGTCACTGGTTCCTCCTCGGAGGAGGGGATCTTGGACGGTTGGACTTTTCTAACGCCCCGATCCTTTCGTTCTGCTGCACGATCAGGGTGTTGGTTTTGTTGATCGCCTCCAGGAAGGCTGCCACGGCCGGGTCGGCGTTGGGCGGAACAGGAATGGGCTGGATGTCCAGCGAAGGCTGATCGTGGCTGTGGTCAGCAGGGGTAGGGGAAGGAGAAGTTGTGGCCCCGTCCCTCAGAAAACGGGCATCTCGGAGAAGAGATGATGGGCCGTCAACGTCAGTCTTGTTGACGGGGAGGACAGCGGTTTGGAGAACACCCTTGGCGTGATCTTGAGAGGCCATGATGATGATCTTTGAAATTTGCTTTGATCTTCGGTTTCCGGGGAAAGAAAGATGGGGAGAACAATGATTCCCACAGACGGCGCCACTGATCGTGAAGGCTAGATCAGATCCTGTAGAAGTGGGCCACCAAGTACGTCTGAGATGTTGGGCATATGGAGAGGAGGAGGGGGTGTACCTGCAAGGTACTCCGACGCTCAAGTAAGAAAGGGTCAGAGAAAAGGGGCAAGTACAAAGTATTAGTTCGTAGGGTGAATATTGGATACCTGACCCTCTCAAATGAGAGGGTTTATATAGAGCCCCCTAGCGCGTGGCCAACGGTCCTATTTTTGGGGCGAAATAACCATTTTCCGGAAGAATAGGTAACTGCCCAAAACTAGCCGTTGTGTCGGGCAGGGTGCCCAAAACTAGCCGTTACGTCGGGCATTAGCATAGTTTCGGGCACATGCCCTTAGCTGTTCGGGGAGCGAAGAAGTCGTGCGTAACGGGCAGCGATTTCGGGGAGGGACGATGCAGCTCTTGCCCGATTGGAGGGGCAGAAAGATAACTTTTGCCCCTTTTGTGGATTAGACTTAGACAATTGGGCCATTCTGGGAGCAAAAGTGGATTGGACCGTGTCTAACCATCGGTCCAGTCCAGAACAGATGCCATGTTTGATGATTATCTTAGTCAGCTGATACTAGATGAGACATGAAGTACCATAACTGAGCGCATATGGAGCTATGTGGATGGGTACATCAGGTGTTTCTTCAGGGTGTCACATCCATATATGGTGCATGTTGCTCTAGGAGATCTATTGAGACTAGCTCATCAGGAGATACTAGAAGAGGTGCAGGCTAGGTTAGATCATACTCATGATGTGTTGCCTAGATGTCGTCGTATTATGGAGATTGCGCAGACAGGTATTGACAGAGGTATCTTTCTTGATGATTCTGACGTGAGGGAGGTCCTAGATGCCATTATGACGTAGGGACGAGAGAAACTGATGTACTGGAGACAGTGTCAGAGCACAGGGGGTAGAGGAGCTCGAGGAGCTTGAGTCTGACAGACACAGTAGTTTATAGTATTTTTAGTTTGGATTTATGTTTGGTTGTATTTTATTTATACTTATTTCAACTTCATTGTATATTTCGACTTTATTATGTATGTCATGACGACTTATTGACTTCAGATTTATATACGTCATTTTTTGCATCTGAGTAACCATAAAACTAACTTAACTTTCACTGTTTTGAAAGGTTATGAAGATGCATCTCTGTAAACCTAAACAAAGATGTATCTCCAGATCAATAAATGCTTAAAATTGACCTTTCAGATAGGGATGTGTGGGGTGTGTTTTTAGATATGTCGGAGATGCATCTCCAGATTCCTGTTTAGAAAATATGTTGGTATGGTTCAATGGGATGTATGGGGTGAGTTTTGAAGTATTTCAGAGATGCATCTTTGGATTAGTTGTAACGTTTTGACTTAAGACAATGGTGTGTCCAGATATGTATTTTCGAAAGCTGAAGGCCATTTTAAATTTTTCATATGGTGTTTTTCCACCCTATAGAATGGGATAAAAAACCTCCATTTTAAAATCAATATAGAAATGGTTTATCTGCTTTTTAAATCTAACATGGCTTTACTTTGTCTCCGTATCATAACCATATACTTATTTGAGTTATATATATATATATATATATCACTTGTTAGCAGTGGAATTAAACTTCATCAAAGCAACAATTTGAGATATTAATTTTGCAAATGTGAAAACATAATTAGATTAGCAATAGGCCGCGAGAGATGCACTTCAGTTATATACATGTGTGATTATTTGTTATGCAATGATTCATATTTAATTTTTTTTTAATTGAAAATTAAGATCATTTTTAATTTTAAACAATTTTTTTAGTATATTTGTTTCATAATGGTTAAGTTATTAATTAAATTTAATGTTCTATTGAACTATGTAATTTTATTACTATAATAGCTTATGCATTTAATACAAAAAAAAAATTCCTTCAATAAAAACATTTTAATAGTCAAAATAACAGTACATCTCTGATTTATTATTATTATTATTATTATTATTATTATTATTATTATTTTTCTTGTCCTTTCTTATTATTTTGATTAACTCTATAATCTTTTGAAAATCAAACGATTGTTGATTAGACTTCAAAAATATTATACATGAGATTTGAAAATCTGCCGACCGTCCATTGATTTCTAAAAGGAGTTTAAAACACTTGAATAGAATTAGGTAAAAATTGTTCCGGAAACTAAATTTTAATTAAAATAAGTTTAGAAAATTTAGTTTGAAAATTGGTCTAACAAAAAACTGGTTTTTAGCATAAATCAGTTTTTTTTTATCAAATCAATCCAATTATGAACTGATTTTAGAAAAATAAACTGGTTTCATTAAAGAACCAAACTGGACCATATATTTTGTTCAATTCGGTTTGACTTGAGAACCATGCACACCACTATTAAGATTGATCAAAGTTAATTTGATTTTGTGAACAGTAATAATTTATTGTTTGAAATTAAACAAATCTTTAAATTAAATGTTATTCAAATTCAAATTTTAACTTAATTGAATTTGTAGTTTTTGATAATTTCGTATTTGTGTTGTCCATTCTTATTCAGTAAAATTTTCAAGGATCCTTTATTTGTTTGTAACTTTTTCAAGGAATTGTGCAAAAAGCATGAAACACAATTGAAAATGAGCTTCGCGTACCTTCTTGAGACCATTACGAGTGTGAAAAAAAACTGGTTTACAAAGAACCAATTTTAAAAATATGGTACACCGATTTTAAAAATCTATATTATTTGGTTTAAAAATTAGTCCAGATTTATTTTACTAAAACCATAACAAATCAGTATTCACTTTTAAAAACCAATACATAAATGGTTAATCCACTTTTCAAACATAATGTATTATTTGTTTTGTCTTGAAAATTGAGTTTTAGTTGAAAAAATTTGAAGAAAATTTGGTTTTAAAATTGTTCCAAATAAAAACTGGTTTGTTGGTGCAAACCCGTTATTAACCAAACCGATCCAAACATAAACCGGTTTTAGAAAAATAAACCAGTTTTGTCAAAGTGGTTTTACAAACCAAACTGATTCATATATTTGGTTCAATTTGGTTTGGTTTAAGAACCATGCACACCCCTAGAGACCATGGTAAGACTGGGGTCATCAATATGTTTTTGGAAGATTATTTGTGTTGCTTTGCATCTGAGCAACCTAAGACATGGGTGCATTGTTTTGTTGGATGAATGTTGGTATAAAATCATTTTTCACATTTTCATAGGCCAAACTTCTGTTATAGAATGAGATTATCATGCTCATCTTCATGAGGGGGTCATCTTGGCTAAAGGGCTGATAAATCAAATATCTATCAGATTTTTAGTTGCTAATTCTGTAATTGTTTCTAAGTCTTAATACAATTTACAGGGTTATTCCATTTTTGTGTCACTTCCATATTGATATTATTTCAAGAAATGAAACAGCACTTTCAGCCATGAAGCATAATCAGAGTAATAATTTAATAGTAACCAAGTGTACAGAAGACAGTAAAGAGTTTCTGCCCTACCATATCCCCAATAATGAAAATCATAAAATCCAACTTCATGTGACTAGTGAGTATCTTTCACTCCGTGACCTTTGACAGAAATTGAAAAGTTCTGATGTTAAAAGATTACTATCATTGGCACTGCTGGCTGCTGAGGGACAATACTCAGCCTGTATCGGTAAAACTAAATAGGGAACTAGTTCAAAATAGTTTGTTTTTGTGGTTTTGATTGCTATAGAATTGACACCAATAAATTAAAGAACAGTAACGGGAATCTGTGAATTGCCACAAACCCAAAAATTGAAGGTGTTCTGCCAACAAACCCAACTCATAACCATTAACTGCCGTGAATGAAATAACCTACTCTTCCTGAACCTGGCCATCTGTAAAAGCGGAGAAAGGTTAAACAGGTACATACAAATGAAAAGGCACATCACATTAAAGCCGGACAAATATTGAAGATTTCGAAAGCCTCACCAGCAAGATGGATGGCCAAATTTGCTTGAGCATCAGCCTCGGAGTTGAATTCCTTGACAAAGAAAACAGTTATTTTTGAAGAAAATGGTAAAATCATAACACTAAGTTTCAGAAGTCATCACGTGTTCAAATTTTTTAGTTTTACCGAAAACACATTTCTCAAACTTTAGATAATTTGCAAGATTAAGGTACCCAAAAAATAGCTTAATATAAAGCCAAATAAATTCCATATGCACCAAAAGCAGTAAACTGTACCTACCCTTAGAACATGACTGATCTGAAATGACGCAAATTTATCTTTGAGTTCTTTGGCCACCTTATACAGTGTAGACAAGCTCTCATTCTTGACCTTCCATGAGCCATCAATCTGTTTCATGCAGTAGTAGCATTGGAAAATTGAAGAGAACAAACAGAAAATAATAGTGACAATATGCTAGAAATGAAAATGATGTAGATTGGAATATATTAACTTCACTCTACTATTTGTTAAGGTTTATAATTGCGTAATTAGGTATTTGTTATAATTTTTTATAGTGATTTTATTCTATTTTGGATTGTCATATTGCAACTTAGAACAGGAACAGCTTATTAGGGTGTTTGAGTTTATTAGATCTGTATATAAGCCTCCAATGTAATGATGTAAACATTTGAGATTCATTGGTTTACTGTATGATATTTATGAGATATTTGAATCAGAGGATTACACCCTAGAAAAGTACAGCAGGTTTTTCAGGGAGGAGTATCCTGCAACGACAAACACTATTGGATTATTCTTCATTAGAAATAAAGTTAGAAACTAAACAATACCTAGATAAAACCAGATGATTTTACCGTCCTTAGGTGAATTTTTCAAGGGTAATGCGATTGACACTAAATTACTACTTTTCCCCAATATGGGGCATATAAACTACTATATTCGTTCCAAATTATAAGTCACTTTAGAAGAAAAATTATCCCAAATTGTAAGTCAATGTACAATTACAATGCAACATTAATGTTTTTTTCCAACTATACCCTCTACTATTTATTATTCTTCTTTCTTCCAATTCTTTTAATTTCTCTTTCCTATTAATTAATGAAGGACAATATTATAAAATCATACATACTTTTTCTTTTCCATACGAAATTAATTATCTTCATTAATTCGTGTGAAATGCTCAAAACGTCTTAAAAATTTGGACGGAGGGAGTATTTGATTATTGCTTGTGTAATTTGTGTTCCATGTGGTACAAACTAGAAAAGGTGTTCAAAGTGTTTTCATGTGTCAGTGCCACCAAGCCACTCACATGCAGCTAGCTGGTGCATAATGGATGGACAAAGAAAAATTCAGGTAAGTGTGTGATGACAGTATCATGTACAGGAGGTAGTGTCAATCTATACGCTACTAGAACACAAGAAATTTCAGGTAAATCGCATTACAAAGCTGTAATTTATTTTATTCAAAGATGATAACACAATACTGAGATGTATTGTTGAGCGACTGTTAATACAACAGAAGACAAATGTCATAATTTAAACCATCTTTGTTAAGTTGATCCCACAAGATAAGATCTGTCTTTAAAGTAAAAAGTGTCGCAACTAACCTACTGTTTTTCTTAATATACTTTAGATTTTAAACTTGGGGTTATCAAAACCAATGAGTGAGTAATACCATGTTTACACGATACTTAATTTTTAAAGGGTGAAATACATAGATGAGTTAACGTAAAGGCTAGGCAGTTAATTGCTTCAAGGAGCAAAGATTTTCCACATTTTGGTTACAAAGAAAGTGGTTAAACCAGGTGAGGGGATGAAGAAATATTGGTCCGTGCCTCAAAGTGAGTATGAGGACTCGATGCAAGTTTTACTCACGGAATTTAATGGAGCAATGAATTCTTCTATTATGTTTTCTTCATTTCCACTCTAAATAAAGCCAATGTGTACTAGTACTTTTCAACGACATGTCTAGTTCTGTTTTTTTTTAAATTGTACTAATAACACATTTTCTTCGACCTAACTCATCTACCACATGCTACGAATGGAAATGAAACCCGGCATCAAGTGCTTCCAAAGGATGCTAGGTCCCATAAGGCCATTGGCAAAGAGGCAACATCTAAGAACATTGTGTTGGGTGTGAAGGGCTGGATTTAATCTCACATTGCTTAGAGATATGGCATGTGTAGTGTTTATAAAGCTTGGGCAGTTCTCATCTTACAAGCCGGTTTTGTAAGGTTGAGTTAGGGTCAACCCAAATTCTCAAAAATCCAAAATAAGGAAAAGTCAAGATTTATAAGATGCAAAAACTAAAGAAACGATGAAAATATACCTTGATAATAAACATTTAGTTATGTTCGAATAAACTGAACATAAAGAAGAATATAAATGGCCAACCTGCGAGCACACAAGTTTAGAGTCCCCTTGTATACAGATATTAGTGAATCCTTTTTTAAGAGCATATTTCATTCCCAGTATCGCTGCACGATATTCAGCAAAATTGTTTGTTGCTATACCCACGCCTTCACGAACCCTATGAATCTTTAAAGTAATAATAGTTAAAGAGATCAATAATTGTATGGAAATTATGTATATTCATAGAAACATCAAATGTGTACCACACTCCCATCTTTAGAACGGAGAATAGCCCCGGCACCAGCTCTTCCAGGATTTCCTTTTGATGCACCGTCGAACTCAACAATACAAGTCTTCTGCACAAGTATAGATAACTATGAATACGTATATAAATCATGAAGATTTCATTCAAACTCTATAAGAATACAAATAAAAATAGCAACTAGTGATCCTCCAGTGACCACCCTATAATTCTTGAGTCTGCAATAAAAATAACGAGTAGGAAATAATGTAACTAGCTCTGATTGCATCCAATATCTTACGGTAAAATACAGGGAGCCCCAACTCTGATTGCATCCTATACTGGAAGATCTCATAAAACGTGACTTTTCAGTCAAAAAGGAAAACAGCATAACGCAATTGGTCCATCACGTTATTTTACAAATTAAAATATCCATGGTTACATAATAGCATCGGCGATTGTTGTAGAAATAGTGGAACCCTGAGTAAACATAATTTTGCATACATGAACATGAGCATTAATATGATTTCTGCTTACAGTTGCAAGTGAAGATGGTTCGCTCACAGCAGCACGATCTAACTTGACTTGCTTTCTGAAGGGATCTTCAGAGATGGATGTCAAACCAGTTGATTTCTGCTATGCAATTAAGAAACTTATATGTTAAAACATTTATACACAAAAAACGTTTGGATGGTGCATCCAGGTATGAAGAATCAACACATTAAGAAAAGATAATACCCAAACTGTGACCGTGACCCATTTCAAACCGCAATACCTTCAGCATGTTTGATTAGAGAAAATGGTTATGCTTCCATTTCCAGTTTTCATTAATAATTACAAAAGTAACCACCTTATTTCACTTTATTTCCTATTTTCAAATATTGGTATTTGTATATGAAACAATGTAAACCTTTTTTTTTCCTTTTGCTGTTTCTGGAAACAGTGAAATGATAATTAGGCAGTAATTTGTAATTATTAGTAAAAACAAGAAACATTCTTCCAAACCATAACACCAACAACATTTTTTCATATCTTGACTAATATTAAACTCCATGGAGGTTCATAGCTGAAAATAAGACTATACTTTTTCGATATGAAAATGATGACAAATTGATGATTTATAACACAACTATTGAACATAAAATCCTAGCACACAAATACAGAATCCTGGATCTTTGCCTTCCTGAGAAGCATGTTATAAACTCAAAATGGTCCTAAACTTACCACATTATCTTGTCCGAGCACTTCTATAGCTCTCTTTTTAGATGTATCTGTATTTGATGTGGTCCCTTTGGTAGAAGAAGGATCCTGAAACACATAGTAAATCTTCTGATTTTCTTCATAAACAAACCTAAAACCACATTAAAGTTGTCTAAACAAACATGTTATAAATTCAAAATGGTGCTAAACTTACCAAATTATCTTGTCCGAGCACTCCTATAGCTCTCTTTTTAGATGTATCTGCATTTGATGTGGTCCCTTTGGTAGAAGAAGGATCCTGAAACACGTAGTAAATCTTCTGATTTTCTTCATAAACAAACCTAAAACCACATTAAAGGTGTCTAGGGAGAAAGCATATGTCATGGGACAGAAATGTGTCAGCTATAAGAATACTATCTTTAAAAAAATTAACAAAAAAATACCATTATCTACTAACTGGTTTTTTTATGATGTAATGACAGAATAGGTTTTAAAAAATTGTAATTATGGAATTGAACCTAGCGCTTGGCGATTGATAATTGAAAATGTATTGAACATTGTAAAGGATTCTATACATTTTGCTTTGCAATAATATCAAATTGAAAATCGCCACTTTTCAACTCACAGATAACCTTTTCCATTCCTATTTTTCTAGAGAAGATTATCAAGGCAAAGCAAACACGTTGAACCTGCTATTTACCTGGAAAGGACATGGAACAAGTGATCCAAACAAATCCTCTTTCAAATCAGAGGCTCTAATTGTGTATAAAGCATTCTTTAGTCCATGCGAGACAAGATATTCCTCTGTTTCATTCGACAACGAATATCCCTTAAATACACTAACAGGAGGATCACATACCTAACACAACAGAAACATCAAAATGTCATTAAGAACTTTTGAAGATTACTTTTTGATTTTGAAACTAGGAAATGGAAACAACAAACACCATAATAATGATCTCAAATCAATAACTACACGTGTAACTACTACATCCAATCAAACAGCTAAGTTTTGGCTATAAAGAAAATTGCAATTTCAATACTGGCAGTAGCAACAGAAAGTCATGCCCACAAAGATCATAAGCATAAGAAATGATATTTCAAGACACGTATTAGACAATAATTTGGATGGTTATCGTACTTGAAATATGTGGTTAATTATATTCAATAGATGGTTAACAATTGTAACAAGATGTTGCAATTCATCAATCATCCACCGGATGTAATTTATAAGTGTTCAAATATACACTGACCATCCAAATTGTGTCCAAGTATACATGTTTCTCAGATGTTCAAACATACATGATACATGATATCAATTGATCACAATTGTGTTCAAATATACACCTGAAAATTGGATTATTTTGTTTAGTGAATGGTTGATAAATTTCTAGAGCTTGCTGTATGCATTAACCATGTATGTGAACTGGGTTAAACATCCAAGTTATTGTGTCACTGTGTCAAAAGAACACAGGCTCTAAGAATAATGCAAGTTACTCATACCACTATCCTTTTTTAATGGAAAATTGTTAGTGATCAATTGTTAGTATATATTCATTCACCTATGAAACACGAACCCCGGAAACACGATATTGACATAGACATGATGACAGAGGTAATAATTTGAAAAAATGAATAAACTAAACGTAATTACAAATGTCAGGGTTAGTTTTGAACACTGATACGAGCCACTTTTTCAAATGTGTCGGTGCTACATAGATATCACACCCTTGTCAGGACTTGAACCCTGTACCTCCAACTCCTTTTAACCCTAAACTCAACCGTTTCAAGTCAGTGAGCTACCCCTCTCACCCACTCATACATACCACTATCTACATTTTCAACTAAACACTTTTCTGATCACCTTCATCTTTGTTACCCATAAAAATAAAAACTTAAAAACAGTGAAAACTAAAAAGCACCAACATTTAAACAACAAAAACGAAATTCGTAAGAAAATTACCGAAGATCCAACTTGAGCTTGAGAATCACTGAGACTACTATAAATTCCAACAACATCCCCTTTCCGGACAACATAAAAAGCATCCTTCTCCTGATCCATCGTCGTTTCCGCCTCTACTTTCTGCAACTGAGAAGAACCACCACTTTTGCGTGATTTTCTAGTGGAATAGCAGCGAGACCCTGTCAACGGGAATTCAGACCTAACACAAGAATGGACTAATTTTATCGGGAACGAGAAATTGGAGGGAGTTCCGTTGTTTGAGACGAATCGAGTGGTTCTTCCGAGTATGGTGGCTGTAAACGATGAAAGCTGTGATAACAAACCGTTCATGACAGAAGAGTTATCCAGATTGAATGGGGAAGAATCAAAAACGTGTTGGTTGTTGATGAGAAAGTGAAGGAAAATGCATTGTGGAATCGAGTGTTGAATTTGAATTGCGGGAGTTACTGGTTTAGTAGAAGAACTAAGAACGATGACTGGGGTTTAATTCAGAGAATTTAACCTTACAACCCCAAATTATATCTCACACCTTCACTTGGGGGTGGGACTGATATTAACTTTAGATTTTAATTAACGGGATACCCGTGCTTTTGCACGGATATCGGTAACGTGTATTTATTTATATTTAAAATTTAAAAATAGATAGAATTAATAAATATAAAAAATATAATTTATATTTAAAAAAATATAAGATAGAATCAATACATACGGACATTGATTAGTATTTTTTATAAAAATATAGTTTAAATAGTCTTTGGGTCTCTGTAAATTAGCGAGTTTTTAATTTTGGTCCTTGTAAGTTTTTTTTTTTTGTAGGTCCCTATATCTCACTTTATACATGAGCTTTAGTCTTAAAACCAAAATTCGTAGAAAAATCTGCAGGTTTCTACGAGTTTTCCTTCGCTTTTTCCTGCGGATTTTGGCTTTAGGACAAAAATATAAGGACTAAAACCAAAAAAAACTTACAGGACCAAAATCAAAAATTCGCTAACTTACAGAGACCAAAAGACTATTTAAGCCTAAAAATATTTATACAATTATTTATAAAAATATTTTGATGAATAAAAAACTTGTTCCCAATTATAAAAGTATTTGGATCATCGATATACTTTTTCCTACATAAAAATAAAGTTCAATTTGAAATATTTAAATTTTTTTCGTGTATAAAAATATTGTTCTCATGACTTCATTTTCTTCATTTCACTAATTCAGTTTTGCTCGTAGATATATATTTTCTTTTACAATCTCTTAATTTATGTAAGGTTTATTAAGAATATCTCTTTTATGGGATACCCATAAAGTGTTGGGTCAAATAGTATATTCATCCAAGTCCCACATCGGATAGTAGAAAAAAATAGAATTTGAGTATTAATATAAATAGAAATAGTTTGTTTTAGTTTTAAACACAATAATAAAATGTAGTCTTTTGGGTGTATTGGGAATTTGGGTAGTTGTGTGTTTAGAGAGTGTTTTCTATTT
Organism: Lathyrus tuberosus; assembly: GCA_022829125.1. Classification (NCBI taxonomy): domain Eukaryota; kingdom Viridiplantae; phylum Streptophyta; class Magnoliopsida; order Fabales; family Fabaceae; genus Lathyrus; species Lathyrus tuberosus. The sequence goes on along the minus strand of JALAZF010000196.1, from coordinate 6,380,558 downwards.
TTCCGTTCAAAAATATGTTGTTGAGAGAGTTTTCTATTTTTCCGTTCAAAAATAGTTTGTTGAGAGGGTTTGCAATTTTTCCATTCAAAAATTGTGAGGGTTTGCAATTTTTCTTTTTTATGGGTATGCTTTCAAGGAAGAGTAACAATTATTCTGATAAAGGTAGGAAGAAGACAAAAATATTGAAGAGTAATAATTTTACAAATATGTCTAATCATTGAAGAGTAATACTTTTACAAATATGTCTAATCATTATAATTATAATAATCGCTTTGAAGATGAAGTTAAAGACAATGTGAAGATACGTGAGACTTTGGATGAATGGAGAATTTATTGGGTCAAATAGTATATTCATCCAAGTCCCACGTCGGGTAGTAGAAAAAAAATAGAATTTTAGTATTAATATAAATAGAGATAGTTTGTTTTAGTTTTAAACACAACAATGAGTATTGGGGATTTGGGTAGTTGTGTGTTTAGAAAGAGTTTTGTATTTTTCCGTTCAAAAATAGATTGTTGAGAGGGTTTCCTATTTTTCCGTTCAAAAATAGTTTGTTGAGAGGGTTTGCAATTTTTCCGTTCAAAAATAGTTTGTTGAGAGAGTTTGCAATTTTTCCGTTCAAAAATAGTTTGTTGAGAGGGTTTGCAATTTTTCCGTTCAAAAATTGCTATTGAGATTGGGTTTGCAATTTTTCCTTCCAAAAATTGCAATTGAGCGAGGGTTTGCAATTTTTCTCTTTAAAAATTGTAATTGTATGAGAGAGTTTGTAATTTTGTCCTTATAAAATTACAAGTTGAATTATGATTTTATGAGATTTCGTTTGAATTATTTATTTCTTTTTCTTTTTTGTGGATATGCTTCCGCGTGCGTAGAAATTTGTTTTTTCTTTATTTTCCCTTCATAAAGATCATAATTAAGTAATAAAATTTTAAATAATTAACAATTTTGTAAAATAAAATTGAAATTTCAAATATTGATATTTGACTCATTTCTAGAATAAAATGTTAAATTTATCAATATTTTTCATAAATATTTAGTCCATAATAAAATGTATTTAATAATATTTATACAATGAATATGAACGAAACATTTTAAAAAAATTAAAAATTTAGTTTAATCCATTGTAAAATATAATCAAACTCAAAAATCAATTATACACTTTTAAAATTATTTTGATTATTTTAAAATAAAAATTAAATATATATTAAAATAATATATATATATATATATATATATATATATATATATATATATATATATATATATTAAAATTATTTATTACCAAAATTAATAAAATAACAATTATGATATTAAATGAAATTTGATGTTAAAGGTCATGGCATAGGAATATCGTAGAGGAAAAAGAAATAAATGAAATATGTTTAAAGGTAAATGCATTGGAAAAGATAATAGCTAACAGAATGTGAGGAAAAGGAAAAAGTTATAGCAAAGAAGATCCTATGTTAGATAGGATCCCACACTTTGGCATTTGGAACATTCATAGTAATAAAACAATGTTAGTTTATTATTACATAGCAGTAGATTAAACAATTGATATGATCACCCACTTCCCTTTCGTCACATCCTATCCTATCCCATTAAAAAATATATAAAATATTTAAAGTTATGGTGATGCACAAATTTTTAGAAAGGCCTCTCAAACATATGGTAGGGTAATACATACAAATTTCGTTTTGTAACACTTCTTAACATATAAAATATATCAAATTTTCTTTCTCATACATAACAAATATATTAACCATATCATTACACACGAAGCAACAAATAACTTAATTTGTGACACACATATTGGCACGTGGCATAAACTACACATGCAATATTTATTTATGAAGATTGTGTTGAAACTTATAATTAAAAAAAAAAAGATGACTACATATTATTAAGTAATAATTGATGTCATTAGGGCTATTGCCAAGAGATTCAGTTGTATAACATAAAATATTTCAATATTAAGATTTACTCATTTATTTAAAAATATTTCAATATTAAGATTTGCTCGTTGTTTTTGCAGGGATAACAAAAATATTGAAAAGGATATTGTCACAAACTTGAAGGTAATGTTGGACGATAACAATGTTCATGCTAAAGCCTTTAGAATGGCGAGGGATGTGTTAAGGGATAATGCATTTCAAGACTTGAGGTTGAAACTGATATCGAGTTGACCTGGTGTTGGTCGGGTCTATAACACGCTCACTGTTTCGGAGGTTGCTGCACTAATTATTGGTGATGTTGACATTGTTGAACTAAGAGACATCATAATCCATGAGCATAATGATGGCCTTCAAAGGATAGATGAGTTCCACCCAGCTTATCTTGGATACCAATACCCTTTGATGTTTGCATATGGGGAAGATGGTTACAGGGATAATATACTCCACAAGTACCAACACGAAACAACCGTGACAAAGCAAAACACACAAACAATTAAGGATTGGCTATGCTACCGACTCCAGGAACGCGTTACAGGACCTAAAACATTACTACATTCGAGACGGCTCTTCCAACAATTTTTGGTTGACGGTTACACAATGATGGAAACCAAACGTCTTAATTGGTTGCGGAAAAATCAATCTAAGCTAAGGGTTGGCAAGTATAACAACATACAACAAGAGTCTACTCGAGGACTTCGTAACTGAGTGGAAAGGAAGGGAAACAATTCGTTTTGCCTTCATGTTTCATCGGGAGCAAGAGGTACGTGAACCAACTTTATTTCGTTGGAATGACAATTTCAAGTAAGTTGAGGTTCCCTGATCTGTTTATAACCTTTACCTGCAACCTAAATTGGCCTGAAATTAAACGGCAGTTGGATCCAAATAACTTAAATGCACACGCCGTCCTGATATTGTAGCAAAGGTGTTCAAAATAAAGTTCGACCAACTAATGTGCAACATCACAAAGAAACGTGTCATTGGTCGTGTTATAGCATGTAAGCCTTCTCATTGCCATTCCATATTATTTTTTGTAATGCAGTTACTGTCTTACTAATGAATCTTACCATGTTATTTCATTTTTCAGTTATGTACACAATAGAATTCCAAAAGAGAGGCCTACCCCACGCTCACATTCTAATATTCTTACATCCAAAAAGTAAATATCCCACCCCATCCGACATTGACCGAATCATTTGTGCTGAAATACCTAACCCCGAACTTCATCCTACTTGCTACAATTTGGTCAAATCACATATGCTCCATGGTCCATGTGGTTTGTCAAGAGAATCATCACAGTGTATGAAGAACATAAAATGCACCAAATTCTTTCCGAAGTGATTCATAGAGAATACAACTGTCGATGCCGAAGTCTATCCTTTGTATAGAAGAAGATCATCTACACACATAATTCACAAAAATGGCATCCCTTTGGATAATAGACATGTTATCCCCCACAACACAATGCTACTTTTGAAGTACCAAACTCATATAAACATGGAGTGGTGTATTAGAGTACGTCTATCAAATATATGTTCAAATATATGCACAAAGGATATGATAGAATTACCGCTTCCGTTGTACATGTTACTCGGTCCATCTCCAATGGTAATGAGCACGTTGATGAAATCAAACAGTATCTTGATTGTAGATACATCTCTCCTTGCGAGGCAAGCTGACGAATATTCGCTTACAACATTCATGGAAGGAAGCCAGCGGTTGAACGTATGTTTTTCCATCTAATTGGTGAAAAGCCACTGTACTACACCGATTACGACTGAATGGATGTTAGATGTCAAACATGATATATATTTGTATGAATTACTTTGCATTTTTCATTTCTTTCCATGTGGAATGTGTTGATTTTAGTGAGGAATGGTGTTGTTGTGCATACATTGAAATATACTTGTGGTGCTTGTAATTTGTGTGCTAATGTGCAGGAATAGGCATAAAAAGATCAAGATTGTGAGACACAAAGAATGGAAGCAAGTTGCCATTGAAGGAAGAAATCAACAACAGCATTCGCTAGGCGAGTGATGGCGAAGTTTCTAGCGAAGGTTCGCCTAGCGAACGTTAGCGAGTGTGCCAGCGAAGGGTGGCAGAAAGTTGCAAAAAGTTACAGTAGGAAAACTGGGTAAATTCGCTGGGTGAGGAAGCCAGCGAGGCTCGCTGATGTGCTCGCTAGGTGAAGGTGCCAGCGAAGGGTGGCAGTAAGTTCCAGTTTTGAAAACACCCAAACTTCGCTGGGGCGAATGTGGTAGCGAAGGCTCGCTTCGCGAGTGATTTGGTTCGCCTAGCGAACCCACGATAATTCTTGTGGGCGATTTAAGTCTGAGGCACTTAAAGTGCCATGTTTTAGTTCATTCGCTAGGCGAATGATTCCTTCGCTAGGCGAAGGGTGCTGAGATTTTATTTGTATAAATAGATTTTCATTTTATGTAAGAAGGATCTTTTGCTCATTTTTACTAGAAATCATAGTTTTCAGTATTTTGATCATCTAAGAGTGAATTTTCACTTTGAGAAGCTGAAGTCACATCCATTCTCGATTATTCAACGTGGATGTTCATTCATCTCCTCACTTTACTTGTTATCCAAACTACCATGAGAATGGGTAGCTAAACACTCAATGTTGAGGTTAGATGTAGTTGATCCTGATTTTATGTATTACTTTTGATCTATTGTATATGAACAAAGTCTTTGATCAATATAGATGAAGTTGTTTTCTCTTAATGCTTTATGTGTGATTTGTATTGCTCTAGACATAGATTCTACAAATCATGACCTAACAATTTCATCTCTTAAAAACCAAACTCTAGACATAGATTTGGGATTTGCTATTCGCATTGTGTTGATCTTAACGATTGTTGTTTAGATTGTTAGTGCGAGACATCATCTGACGGTCTAAACAACGATACTCATGACTTCGCTTTAGACATAAACTTAGTCGGGAGGATACGCGGTTGTATTGGTCGGAAACCGAGTTCATATGCTTGATTATTCGTTTATACGTGAAAAGGATTAGCGAAACCTAACCTTGACATGCTTTTATCAAAACTTTTACAAACTCTTTGTCACCAATTACTCTTTGCTACCAATTAATGTTAACAACAATTGAGAACCTTTTGAAACCATTGAACTTAAAACATCGCAACTATTGAACGGCACGCATCAAATATCGAACAATCCATGTGGAGACGATTAAAAACACCCCCACTATTACTCTACTAACAAAATGGCGCCGTTGCCGAGGATTGTTCAGTGATATTGCAAGCATTGCGATAGTTGAGCTATTTTAAGCTTGTTACCATTTTTTCTTGAACTTATTAATTTGTTTTGTTTAGTGTGCAGACTTAGTTTATGCGAGGGAAACTACCGGCGGACCAACTTCTTTTCGATCCTGAGATTGAGAGAACCGCTCGTAGAATCAACAGCAGAACTAGACGAAGGAGCAGCTAGCAAGACAGAAGCGAGAACAAGAGGAAAGTACTTATACACTACCACCACTTCCACAGATACTTCCAGTTATGGAGGCAGATCCACCACCACCACCACCACCTGCTTCTAGGCCTTGTACAAATAGTCCGAGACACAATGCTCAGTTCGTTCGCCATGCACATAACGGTCGTCATTCCGAAATGAAGACCAGTATTCTCCAACTGTTATATCAAAGTCCATTTACGGGTATGGATCATGAAGATCCTTTTACCCATCTGACGAAATTCTATGAAATAGCGGGAGCGACTGGTGCACCTGAGGCAGAAGAAGAGTCTCTGTTCAAGAGACTATTCCCGCATTCCCTCATTGGGAAGGCCAAGGAATGGTACCTTAATCAGTCAACGGCCATAATGACGGATTGGAATGCATTGGAAGAGAAATTTTTGGAGAGATTTTTCCCACACACTCGGTTTATGGAGGCAAAGACCGCCATCGCGGTGTTCACACAAGGAGCCAATGAATCTCTCAATGAAGCTTGGGAGAGGTTCAAATCAATGTTAAGGAAGTGCAAGGGCCATGGTTTTGATGAATTGTCACAAATTCATATATTTCGAAATGGACTTCAACTTGTACACAAAACCTTGTTGGATGCCACCGCTGGTGGATCCTTGTTAAGCAAAACCGCAGCATAAGCCACAACTATTATTGATAAGATGGCCTTGAACGACCATCAAGGTAGTCATAACTGTGGACCTTCTCAACGAACTCCGGGCGTGTTGAAATTGGGAACAAACGATGCTATCCTTGCGTAGAACAAGTTATTATCACAACAGGTTGAGTTGTTGACTAAGCAAATGTCTAAACTGCCACAACAATTCAAAGAGATTCATGACTCTTCAAGTAAAAATGTGCAAGTCTTAGTTTGTGAACTGTGTAGAGGTGATCATCCGACCGATTATTGTCCTCCCGTTGTGGAGGAAGTAAACTATGCTGGAAATGAAGGATACCAACCCCGACCTCCGTATCAACAAGGCAACCAAGGTTACCAACAACGGGCTAACCAAGGTTATCAACAACCATGGAGACCGCAAGAAGCCGGACCATCAAACCATCGACAATACCAAAATTACACTCAACCTCCGCAAGCTCCCGTTGGAAATACGAAGATGGAGGACACTCTCACGCAATTTATGCAAATGTCAATTTCCAATCAAAAGAATACCGATGCAGCCATAAGGAATATTAAAACACAAGTCGGGCAATTATCAAAACAATTGGCCGACCAACAAAAAGGGCACTTTACGGCAAATACGCCTCCGAATCCTAAAGATTGTAAAGCAATTCTAACAAGAAGTGGAAGAGAGATTGACATGGGTGTAGGTAGAAGAGTAGTGGAGGAGGAGGTTGTAGTTGAAAAAGAAAAAGATAGTGATGAGATTGAAGTAGAAAAAAATGTTGAGGTGTTTTAGTTGAAAATGAGAAGGAAAAAAGTGAGAATGAGAAAAAAATAGAGAGTGAAGAAAAAGTGAAGAGAACTAGAAAGGGAAAAGAACCGGTGAACAATATTCCGATCCAACATTTACCATATCCTCATGCTCCTACAAAGAAAGATAGTGCGAGGCACTATTCTCGGTTTATGGATATTTTCAAACAATTACAAATAAATATTCCATTTTTCGAGGCTTTGGACCAAATGCCTAAATATGCGAAATTTATGAAGGATATCCTCACGAAAAAGAAGAGGTATACGGATCAAGAGACTATTATGGTAGATGCGTGTTGTAGCGCCATCATTCAACGTACTCTCCCGAGGAAAGAATGTGATCCGGGACGAGTCACCTTGCCGGTTACTATAGGAAACATTTATGTGGGCAACGGATTGATTGATTTGGGCTCTAGTATCAACTTGATACCTTTGTCGATTGTGAAATGGTTAGGACACATGGAATTGAGGTCCACTCAAATGACGTTGCAACTCGCAGATAAATCCACTACCCGTCCTCACGGTGTAACGGAAGATGTGTTGGTCAAAGTGGACAAATTTTTGTTTCCGATAGACTTTGTTGTCATTGAAATGGAGGAGGATGAGGATGCACCTTTGATTCTTGGAAGGCCTTTCATGAAAACTGCCCGAATGGCAATTGACATGGACGATGGTCTCGTGAAAGTGAGAGTCCAAGATGAAGAGGTGTGTTTCAATCTCTATGATGCAATGAAGCACAAGAAGGATAAAGGTGATTGTTTCAGAATTGATGCAATGGAGGAAGCGAGTATTGAAGTTACAAAGCAAATTCATGTCATTGATCCTTTACAAAGAGCTTTGGATGATTCCTTGGAAGTATTCTCGGTTGAAGAAGAGCAAGCTCTTGAAGAGTGTTTGTTAGAGCTTGAAGCTTTGGAAGAATTGCAACCTAGGGAGTATGAAGAGGAAATTCTAAAAAAAGTGGTTAATGATGAACAATCCAAACTTGAACTGAAAGTGTTACCTTCAACCTTGAAGTATGCTTTTCTCGATGACGGTGGTAATAAACCGGTGATCATAAGTAGTATTTTATCTGAAAACGAGGAGAGCCGCTTAATTCAAGTGTTGAGAAAAAATCAGGATGCAATGGGATGGACGTTGTCCGATCTCAAAGGCATAAGCCCTTCATATTGCATGCACCGTATATTTATGGAGGAAGATTTTAAACCGGTTGCTCAACCTCAACGCCGATTAAATCCAATCATGAAAGAAGTGGTTAGAAAGGAAGTGGTAAAAATGTTAGATGCCGGAATGATTTATCCCATTTCTGACAGCCCGTGGGTTAGTCCGGTGCATGTGGTACCGAAAAAAGGCGGATTAACGGTGGTCCGAAACGAGAAAAATGAGCTCATTCCAACAAAAATCGTGACCGGGTGGAGAATGTGCATCGACTACTGTAGGTTGAACAAAGCTACGAGAAAAGATCATTTCCCTCTACCTTTTATGGATCAAATGCTCGAAAGGCTTTCCGGTCAACAATTCTACTGTTTTTTGGATGGTTATTCGGGTTACAACCAAATTATTGTGAACCCGGAGGATCATGAAAAAACCGCTTTTACATGTCCGTTTGGAATCTTCGCTTATAGGAGGATGCCGTTTGGATTATGTAATGCACCGACGACTTTTCAACAGTGTATGCAAGCTATATTCTCGAATTTGATCGAAAAGGCAATTGAGGTCTTTATGGATGATTTCTCGGTTTTTGGACAATCGTTTGATATTTGCTTGAAAAATTTGGATACAGTGTTGGAACGGTGTGTGGAAACCAATTTGGTGCTTAATTGGGAAAAATGCAACTTTATGGTGAACGGGGGAATTGTGCTCGGTCACAAAGTTTCTTCAAAGGGCCTTGAAGTTAATAAAGCCAAGGTGGACGTTATTGAGAAATTGCCACCACCGATGAATGTCAAAGGCATAAGGAGCTTTCTTGGACACGTCGGGTTTTAGCGAAGATTCATCAAGGACTTCGCAAAGGTCGCAAAGCCATTGAGCAATTTGCTCATTAAAGGTAAGATTTTTTACTTTGACGAGTCTTGCATGTTCGCGTTTAATTTTTTAAAACAAAGTTTAACTACTTCACCGATAATCATTGCACCTAACTGGAAATTGGATTTTGAATTAATGTGCGATGCAAGTGATTATGCAGTTGGGGCTGTTTTGGGTCAGAGGAAAACGGCGCGATACATTATGCGAGCAAAGTTTTAAACGAGGCTTAAATTAACTATGCAACAACTGAGAAAGAGTTGCTTGCCATAGTGTATGCGTTGGAGAAATTTCGTTCCTATTTGATTGGTTCACGAGTCATCGTTTACACGGACCATACGGCTATAAGGTGTCTGCTCACCAAGCCTGATTCTAAGCAGAGGCTTATTCGTTGGATCCTTTTGTTACAGGAATGTGATCTAGAAATTCGTGACAAAAAAGGATCTGAGAATTTGGTGGCGGATCACTTATCCCGCTTGGTAAACGTTGACGTGACCAAGAAAGAATGTGAAGTCAAAGAGGAGTTCCCTGATGAAAAATTGTTTAAGGTGCAGGTTAGACCGTGGTTTGCCGACATGGCTAACCACAAAGCCGCCGGATTGATACCGGACGGTCTAACGCACCATCAAAAAAGAAATTTTTTGTCGGATGCCAAGTCCTTTATATGGGATGAACCTCATTTGTTTAAACTTGGTGTCGACAACCTCTTAAGAAGGTGTGTGTCGGTAGAGGAAGCCACGAATATTTTGTGGCATTGTCATAACTCTCCGTATGGAGGACATTTAAATGGGTTAAGAACGGCCACTAAAGTCCTTCAATCGGGCTTTTATTGGTCGTCGTTATTCAAAGATGCGTATGCGCATGCCCTAAGTTGTGACAAATGCCAGAGAAGTGGAGGAATTTCACGGCGGCACGAAATGCCTTTGCAAAATATGTTAGAAATTGAAGTTTTTGATTGTTGGGGGATCGACTTTGTCGGTCCATTCCCATCTTCATTTTCTAATGAATACATTTTGGTCGCTGTGGATTATGTTTCTAAATGGGTTGAGGCGATAGCTTGTGCTAAAGCCGATGGAAAAACTATAGTGAAATTTTTGAAAAGAAACATTTTTGCGCGTTTTGGTACTCTGAGAGTGTTGATAAGTGATGGAGGATCTCACTTCTGTAACACTCAGCTTGACAAAGCTCTGGAGCAATATGGTGTGAAGCACAAGGTTGCCACACCATATCATCCTCAAGCTAACGGTCAAGCGGAGGTATCAAATCGTGAGATAAAACGCATTTTGGAAAAAATTGTTTCGGCCTCAAGGAAAGATTGGGCAAACAAACTGGATGATGCTTTGTGGGCTTATCGGACCGCTTTTAAGGCTCTGATTGGTCTCACGCCTTTTAAAATTGTCTATGGTAAGAATTTCCATTTGCCGGTGGAGTTGGAACACAAGGCGTTTTGGGCCTTAAAATTTTTAAACTTTGATCCAACTTTTAGCGGTGAAAAAAGAAAAGTGCAATTACACGAATTGGATGAATTACGCCTCCAGGCGTACGATTCTAATAAATTGTATAAAGAGCGTGTGAAGTCTTACCATGACAGAAAAATTGTCATCAAACAGTTTGAAGTGGGACAGCTGGTCCTGCTCTTCAATTTGCGGTTAAAATTGTTTCCGGGAAAGTTAAGGTCTAAATGGTCGGGTCTGTTTCGGATTCGAGAAATCAAGCCTTATGGAGCAATTGTAATTGAAGACACAACAACCAACGAGAATTGGACTGTTAACGACCAAAGATTGAAAGTGTATCTTGGAGGAGATTTTGAGCGGAATCCCGCCATTGTTCCTTTCCGCGACCCGTGAGATTGCGGTGGACCGTCGAGCTTAGCCGGCGTTAAACAAGCGCTTGTTAGGAGGCACCCCAACATTGTAAGTATTACTGCTTATTTCTGTTTTAATTGTGTTTGGTTATAATTGTTAAGCCTTGAAAGATGTGGTAAACTTTTGAAAAATTTTGAAAAATTTGGTCTTGTTCGCTGGCGTTCGCCTAGCGAGCCTGGGGCGAGCATTCGCTGTCCTTCGCTTCGCGAACCCAGCGAGACAGCCCAAACCAATTTTTGCCACATCAGAAAAATGAAGTGTGGGCGGGCCAACCAATTGGGCCCATGACCCAACTTAAATAAAAAATGTTGAGGGGGAAAAACCCTAGCCCCTTTGTCACTATTTCCATTTTCCACCGTTTTTGCATTTTCATCTCCTTTCCTCTCAAGAGCTTAGCAACACATCTCTCTCCAATTTCCATTCTCCCTAATCCCAAAAGTAACGTGCGAAATTCAGGTTTGTACACGCTTTCATGGTTTATTTCATTGTTCATTGTATATTTTTATAGTAGATCAATTAGGGTTTGGAAGAATTTTGGAACCTCTGTCATTTTGCTTGTGTGCATGTTAAAAACTACCTAGGCATTATGAATAAAGTGATTATTGAAAGAAAAAAAAGGTTGCTGTTGGAGTGGTTTTGATATTGTTTTTCTGCATTTTCGCGGGTTCTCTGTTGTGTTCGCTTCGCGAGCCTGCGCGAGCATTCGCCAACATTCGCTTCGCGAACCTGGGGCGAATGTTCGCCAGACTTCGCCTAGCGAACCCGGAGCGAACAGATGCAAATTTAAATTTTTTTTTTAGGAAATGCAAGTCTCTGGCTAGTTTGTTGTGGTTCACTAATGCGTTGGTTTGTTGTTGTTTTGTTTTATTGTTTGTTATGTGCAGATGGCACCAAAAACGGCAATTCACGCGGCTAAGAAACGAAAAGCTTCAACTTCCAGACAGGTACCCGTTCGTTTTGATGAGGACAGATTTAGGGAGCAAAGCAAGCAGCCCGCTACGAAACCCTAGAGAGAAAGCATATCTTGGCTGAGAAGGGATTCTTACTTAGTGACCGTGGAAGCTACCGGACAATTGATGCACTTTTTGTGGAGAAGAAATGGGATCGTTTGATGACGCCTCTGGATAGGTATAATGCTGAAATTGTTCGGGAGTTTTATGCGAATGCCTTACCGGATGATGGAGAGAGATTTAGCTGGACCTCATTTGTTAGAGGGGCTGTTGTGAGATTTGATCGGAAGACGATCAACACTGTTTTAGGAGATCCTTTACCATTGATTGGTATTAAGTTGGATGATTATCATCGAGACCTGCATCTTCACCGAGACATTGCAAAGATGACCCGGGATTTACTTCTTGAGGGTAAGGAAGTTGAGCGGAATTCATCCGGGGTACCGATTAGATTCAGAAGGGTGGATATGTAGCCTTTGGTTCAGCTCATTTTGTTGTTTGTGCTCACCAACATTTCTCCCAGGTCGCATCATAGTACAGTTCCTATTGCTCAAGCTCATCTTATTCATAGCATTCAGATGAATGTTCAGATTGATGTGGCCCGCATCATTGCGGATGAAAACAAGGCAATCGTTTTAAGTGGTTTGGGAGGTACTGCGGCGCGCAAGAATGCCCCACTTGCTTTTCCATGTCTTATTATGTCCTTGTGTGCTCACGCTGGTGTGGATATCCCAACACGCAGGCATGTCACGATTCCGTCGGCAATTGATGATAAGTATGTGGATAAGTTTTGTAAGGCTAGAGGAGTTGGTGGAGAGTCTTCAGGAGCTGGTGCTGAAGCTGCAGCTGAGGCTGGTGGAGGTTCTGAACCGGCGTCGCCGGCCTTTTATCCGTATCAGCAGGAGATTTGCCAATATAATTGGGATTGGATGGCTGCCCAGTGTCATACCCTAATTTTTGACCCTAAGATTCTGCATTTTTTTCGCTTTGCATCGTCTGCATAGCATATCACATCATTTCTAGGTCAATCATTCATGCATAAGCTAACCAATTTACTAGACTTTGTTGTTTGGTTTCTTTTGTGAACTTAGGGTTGCTGTAGAAGGTCCAAAGGTTATAGAGGTTGTGTGTGTGCGCTCACGGTGATCTTGGTTCCTTGCAAATTGTGATGAATTCTGGTGGAGATAAAAAAAGGGATGTACCCTCGCTCTCAGGGTCCTTTAGTCCGTACAAGGTCAACTTTTCTCAAGATTTCTCAGAGGTTTCCCTAAGAAGGATTAGGGTTTTCTGTCTATTGGTGTTGATCATTTAAAGAACTGGCTGGAGTTGTGGCAAGAAGTATTACAAATTATACTTTCATGGTTTGTGTATCGGGTTCGTCGTCATCCAAATCTTTCTTTGATTGTGCGAGTGACAAAGATAAATTTTAATTCAAGGAAAACTTTTGGTTCTTGTCCATGAAATTGGATTGCTATTTGTTTTTCTTGGGATCTTGAAGAAAAGGTTTTGCCGGTAGCTTGTGATTAATTTGTTTCGAATGGTGAGTTGAATAAAAATCACGAATCAAGTTGTTGCGGGGAGTTTTCAAAGTAAAATTCAAAGATCATGATCTTTACAAAAAAATTCAAATTGATTCACCTTTCTGTCAACAAAGTTTAAAGTTAAGAAGAGATTCAAATTCATCATTTAGAGCTCACAAATTCAAATTCGAGATTCCACGTTTCTTTCAAGTTCTATGTACAACCCACAATCCATGCCAAGATTTACAAAATAATAAATTGATTCAAAAGTTCTTTACAAAGTTCCAATTGGTAATGCTACAACCAAAGATCATGTTACAAATAAGCAAGTCCTAGTAAAAAAAGGGAAACTGTTCCAACCACTGCTCACATTATGGATAAAAAAGGGCTATTTTTGAGAAACTAAAACCAAACATTGATGTTTCCAGTTTATCAGGTCCAACGCCATTTCCAAAATATAAGATTACACAAAAAGAACTACAAGATGAAAGCATTTCAAGAAGGTTAATACTTTGGTATATTTTGTTCCCAATTAGAAGTTCTAAATTGAAAGAGGTTAGGCTTTTAGAGAAGAAGTTGGTTGAAATATGCTTCAGATTCGGCTTAGCAAGACTTCTGCCTCTGATGGGTCGGCAGGAGTGAAGCAATCACCGGTTGAGACTGTTACAGTTGCGTGCCCTGACCATCTAGTTCTTGCTGATCTTCCTGTTTCAAAAGGAATTGGTACACCTTCTACTGCAAGTGGGCCAACTTGCTTCAAAAGGCTTCAAAAGGTTTGAGATATCACTAAAAGATCAATGTTTGGCACGCGTATTGAATGCTCCCTAGTGCCACTTCATCTGGACTATTTTTCCACATGTTTTCATCATTAAATACAGAGGATGCAAAAGGGTGCCTTGACGCCTATTTTGTTTGAGTTTACAGCATCGGATACAGCTATGAGCTTGATCAGTAAATTTTTTTTTAGAGGTTTAATAGAGTGGGTCCATCTATTACAGCTATGAGCTTGATCAGTAAATTTTTTTTTCTTTTCCAGAGGTTTAATAGAGTGGGTCCATCTATTACAGCTATGAGCTTGATCAGTAAAATTTTTTTCCAGAGGTTTAATAGAGTGGGTCCATCTATTTTGTTGAAGTACTGAAGCGTATTAATCACCTGTCCAAAATGAACTCAAATCAGTTCATAATCTCAGTAATTAAATCACAGCGCCACCATTCAAACATAACCGGTTCAAATTGAAAGAACAATCAAGCATTCAAGGAAAAATTAATTTGAATAAAAATTGTGTTTCAACATGTCTGAACTAAATTGGAAATGATCATTATCCACAAAACATGTCCCAAATAGTGTCGATTTCTTTCCAAAACCAAAATTTGACAGCATATTATTATTCAATTCAATGTCAGGAATTTAATTCCTCAGGAGTATAAAGAGGCATCAGTGAGGTTGAGAACAAGACAGATATTCGTAGCAGAAACCACACAAAATCACATTCAGAATCATCACCTCAAGCACTTGAAAAATTTCACACCAGTGTTCCAAGAATTCACATACACATACACACGATTTGAGGAGAGGGAATAAAAAAAAAGCCACACGCAGCAGGGAAGCATTCATGTGAAAGTTCAGAATGTCACAACCATAAACATACACATACAGTACCCAGAATATACACATATCTGCAATGATTCGCAAAGGCAAAACCTCGTACATCATTCACAACACAGAGGTAGAACGGAGATTCACGAGAACAATTTACTGCTACAAACAAAACACACATGGGCAGAGGTATTTTCAGGCGGCTTAGCAATTCACAAAATCAAACACACATCAGTGAACACAAGGAGGAATAGAGGAGTAGAATACGCAAAGATTACCGGTGAAACCGTCGACGTTGCCCCAACGAACCCACCAACCGCTCGAAGTCCAATTGCAAGCGACACACTTCAGAAAGCTCACAAGCACACCGCGCATCCCAAACTGCCGACGACGACGATGTCAATTCATAGTTCACTCCGGTGATGACGCCATAGCCGTTCTGCTTGCACCGTGAAAGCTTCAAAAACCGGGATACAAGTTCAGAGTGAATATCACAACAGCATACACAAAGCAAAGGAGGTCATTTATGCACGCAAAGGAGTTGTAATGAAGGAAAATAATAGAGTGTACAAGAGTAGACGAAGGAGATAGCCGTTACCTGAGGAAGCCATTAGCAAGCTCGGTCGAGGAAGTTCTTTGAGAGGTGAATTTTTTTTACGCTTAACACCATTTGAATACCCGTACTCTGATTTCTTTGACCTTTGAGTAGTGTATTTTCCCCTTGAGCTTTGATCTGCTGATTTTGTTGAGATTTGAGGATATGGTTTTTTAAATTGGGAAAAGACTCGGTTTGTCTCTAATTGTTTTTTTATTAAAAATCTGATCTCAAATTTGAAACGGCGATGGAATTTGGGTGAGGGTTGGTTTTGGGTTTGAGGTGATTGGTTGGTTTCCGCCATTCTCCGGCGGCTTATTGTTGTTTTCGGCGAGGTTACTATCTGAGAAAGAAAGCGTGAGAGAATGAGAGAGGCGAAGGGTTTGTTTTATGACCCTCACGATTTATTTGTTTCATTTTCATGTTTATCCCTGCCCACGTGTCAGTTTCTGGCTTGCTCTTGACCATGATGATGACACATGTCATCACCAGAGCGTATCACCATCTTCATCGTGCGCCCTGTTTATCATACACCTTAGTCCTTATGACCGTTAGATCAGTTGACCGGACCAGATCATCTGATCTGGTAACCACACCCATGGGTGCGCATCAGGCCTCATGGACCTGCGCCACACCGGATCCGCCTGGTCTTTTGTTTCTTTCTTTTTTAATTCAAGTTTTAGTTATTTTTATATACCTTTTTTCTTACATTTTTTATTTCATCTATTTAACATCCTAAATTGTTTTTATAACTTTAATTAATTTTAATTAGATTATTTTCTTAATTAAGCTCTTTTAATTTTAATTAGATTAAATATTTAGTTTTACTCTTCAATTAAATTTTTCATTAGTTTTAATTAGGTTTTATTTTACTTAATTAATCAATTTCTTTAGTCATTTTAAATTAAAGTTTAATCAATCCCGATGTTGACTATTATTTATTTAGCTTTGATACATCTATTTGATTCATATACTCCCGTGGGATATCTTAATTGAATTTAAATCAGATAGGCATTAGGATAACATTTCCCCTTTAATCGATTCCAAAGGAAAGATTTTTATCTGTTGACTGCCATGTCACAGTACCTTTACAACCTTCTCCATTTATTCAAACCATTTTTCAAATATAAACTCTCGATTCACATCGAGCCATTTTTTACCTTGTAAGTCGATTGCTTTTTAAGCATCGCCATCAACCTTTAGGTCCTTTCCCTTAACAAATACCTTTAGCAAGCAAGTAATAGATAACATAAGTGTGAACAAGAGGTTCCCGTAGAGTACTACGGACGTTTAGGATGCTAATACCTTCCCTAAGCGTAACCAACCCCCGAACCTTAGATCTCTTATTAGGTTTTTCAATCTTTAACCCTTTCCTTTGGATAAAATAAAGACCGGTGGTGAATTTCAAAAATTGTGATTCAAGTTAATCCAATAGCTTGGAATCCGATTCTCACCGCGACACCCAGCAGCATGCCATGACTGATCTTCATGATTCTTTGCAGGTTCTCCAATTGCAGATCCGGGACCCTTCTACTGAGCACACGATGATGTCTAGGGAGCAATTCCTAGCACATGCTGGTTGGCCTGAGGCCAGGCCAATTTTCGGAGAGGGTGAAGATGATGCTGAGGATGAGGAGGCTGGCGTGGAGATTGTTGGTGATGATGACGATGAGGAGGAGGCTACTTCTGCTGGCGGTGATGAGGATATTGAGGTGTCAGATGAGGAGGATTGATTTTTTGGATCATTGACTTTTGCACTTCCTTTGGTCACCAAAGTGAAGTTTTCTTGTATTTGTTTTTTTTTCCAGCTTTTACTAGTCTATTGTATCCACATAGTGGAATATTTTGAATATTGTTGTACTTGTACCCTCGAGGTACCCTTTTGGATTATGTAGGTGTTTTTACACCAAGCACTTTATTATTATTATTAGTAATGTTAAGTGTTTTTAGTAAAAAAAAAATTGTTTCGCTTTTACTAATAATTTGTTGGTTTTTAATTATTGTATTAAGTGTTAAGTTCTTCAGTTTACGAATGCTCAACACTTAAATGTGTTTTTTATTGTTAAGTGTTATTAAGAGTTGAATTCTTCAGTTTACGAATGTTCAACTCTTAAATTGTTAATATGTTTTCATTTTAATGTTCCTTCTTTTATGATGGAATTTTGGAAGTAGGTTGGAGACTCTTGATTTTAAAGGAAGATTCCTCCAAGATGTGAGGGCTATGATAGCACCTTAAGCATTGTGTTGCGACAAGGTACATCGTTACCTAGTTCGAGAATTTTGTATGTTTTAGAACTTTGCGTCTTGGTACGATTGAAAATGTTGTTTCATGTTACAACTTCCTTTGAATGCATGTGTCATTTTAGGATCAAAAACCATTAAAGTGAGAAGCCTCCAAAGTGTTACTATATGCTAAGGATTGATGATGAATGTTGTTTTTACTTTTAATTCACGCCTTATCTTGTGACCATGTGATTTTGTGGAAGTATGAGAAGTGATCAAGGCACTTGTTGAAAGTGAGCACAACCATGTCCATATAGTAATTCACCTGTGAGGAGTGAGCATTTGGTAGCCCCCTTGAGCCTAAACAGTTTAGAACTCAGTTTAGTGATGAACTTGTTTTTTGTGCATAATGTGCAAGTTTGGTTCATCATTGAAGTTGGTGAGTTTCTAACATTTTCTTCTTGAACCTTTGAAAATTGTATACTTTGATTTCCTTGCCTTAAAAAGCAAGGAACATTCACTTTAGGTTGAGTCAAAAATGAGTTGGAGAGAATAAAAAGAAGATGGGTGCATTACTCCAAATTTTGAAAAAAAATTCAAGCAAGCATGTAAAGAAAAGAGTGTGAATATGTTGTACAAATGAGAAAATGCTTGCTTGAATGAAAAAAAATAGATTCAATAATTGTGCACGGTAGTTTGTGAAGGTGTAATGAAAAATTGGTGAAATGAAGTTGTGACGTGTGAATATGGGTTTAGTGAATGTTCTTTTGCATCGGCAATTTCGTTTCAATGGCCATTCGAAATGTCCCTTTTTGTTTACCCGACCAAGCTGCAACCTTGAAGTCCTTAGTGATCTTTTACTTCCATGATTTCTTTTGTGCTCATTGAGATATGGTATGAATTGCTTAGTATTTGCATCATTGGTCATTTGAGTGTAATTGTCCCGTGCTTGTATGCATATTTGCCTTCAATCATTTTTCGAAGAGGAGTGTAGAATGACATGTGCATGATGAGTTAGTTGTCTCTTGAAACATTGTTTGAAATTGTTTAAGAGTCGAGTTCTTTTACATTATAGGTTCTTGAATTGTGTAATTGTTGCGTTGTTGTGATCGTTGTTTAGTTGAGCCGTTTTTCGCGTCTTGGTTGAATTGAATGCTCGAGCAAATCCTCGTGAGAGGCATACTTTGCTTGAGGACAAACAAAGAGTTAGTTGGGGAGAGTTTGTTAGATGTCAAACATGATATATATTTGTATGAATTACTTGGCATTTTTCATTTCTTTCCATGTGGAATGTGTTGATTTTAGTGTGGAATGGTGTTGTTGTGCATACATTGAAATATACTTGTGGTGCTTGTAATTTGTGTGCTAATGTGCAGCAATAGGCATAAAAAGATCAAGATTGTGAGACACAAAGAATGGAAGCAAGTTGCCATTGAAGGAAGAAATCAACAACAGCATTCGCTAGGCGAGTGATGGCGAAGTTTCCAACGAAGGTTCGCCTAGCGAACGTTAGCGAGTGTGCCAGCGAAGGGTGGCAGAAAGTTGCAAAAAGTTACTGTATGAAAACTGGGTAAATTCGCTGGGCGAGGAAGCCAGCAAAGGCTCGCTGATGTGCTCGCTAGGCGAAGGTGCCAGCGAAGGGTGGCAGTAAGTTCCACTTTTCAAATCACCCAAACTTCGCTGGGGCAAATGTGGTAGCGAAGGCTCGCTTCGCGAGTGATTTGGTTCGCCTAGCGAACCCACGATAATTCTTGTGGGCGGTTTAAGTCTGAGGCACTTAAAGTGCCATGTTTTAGTTCATTCGCTAGGCGAATGATTCCTTCGCTAGGCGAAGGGTGCTGAGATTTTATTTGTATAAATAGATTTTCATTTTATGTAAGAAGGGTCTTTTGCTCATTTTCACTAGAAATCATAGTTTTCAGTATTTTGATCATCTAAGAGTGAATTTTCACTTTGAGAAGCTGAAGTCACATCCATTCTCGATTATTCGACGTGGATGTTCATTCATCTCCTCTCTTTACTTGTTATCCAAACTACCATGAGAATGGGTAGCTAAACACTCAATGTTGAGGTTAGATGTAGTTGATCCTGATTTTATGTATTGCTTTTGATCTATTATATATGAACAAAGTCTTTAATCAATATAGATGAAGTTGTTTTCTCTTAATGCTTTATGTGTGATTTGTATTGCTCTAGACATAGATTCTACAAATCATGACCTAACAATTTCATCTCTTAAAAACCAAACTCTAGACATAGATTTGGGATTTGCTATTCGCATTGTGTTGATCTTAATGATTGTTGTTTAGATTTTTAGCGTGAGACATCATCTGACGGTCTAAACAACGATACTCACGACTTCGCTTTAGACATAAACTTAGTCGGGAGGATACGCGGTTGTATTGGTCGGAAACCGAGTTCATATGCTTGATTATTCGTTTATACGTGAAAAGGATTAGCGAAACCTAACCTTGACATGCTTTTATAAAAAATTTTACAAACTCTTTGTCACCAATTACTCTTTGCTACCAATTAATGTTAACAACAATTGAAAACCTTTTGAAACCATTGAACTTAAAACATCGCAACTATTGAACGACACGTATCAAATATCGAACAATCCCTGTGGAGACGATTAAAAACACCCCCACTATTACTCTACTAACAATAGAGAATATTTTAGACAAAGTAAGTGTTACAGAATCTATGTTTTCAGCATGGTTACTCGCAAATCAGAAATATACAAATGCCAGAGAGTTAACATACAGCTAGTTTGTCACCATGTTTGTATACCATACAAGAAGTAGAATGTGGAAGCCTCGGAAAAGAGGGTTTACAATTGGTCGTTTGGTTTGGGTACCACCGTCTACGGGGGAATTATTTTATCTACGGATGATGCTGACGGTGGTCAAGGGTCCTACAAGTTATGAGGAAATACGAAAGGTTGGTGATACACAGTACGAATCGTTCAGGGATGCGTGTTTTGCTATGGGTTTCCTTGAGGATGACCGGGAATACATTGGGGCTATTAGAGAAGCTGGTGAGTGGGGGTCAGGTTATTTCCTTCGTAAACTATTTGTGGTTATGCTTATGTCAGGCAACGTGAACAGACCTACTCATGTATGGAAGGAGTCGTGGATTTTATTGTCCGACGGTTTATTGCACCGACAAAGGTAGTTGGTTCAAAACAAAGGTACAATTTAAAATTATATATCCTAATTATTTTGTCCATTATTACTATATTTAAAAACAACTGCATTGCTAGAAAACTTGCGTAAATAAGGAACGTTAAGAACCTTACGTCCACGACTGTCCCAGATCTGCTTTTGAGTGATGCACAACTGCAGAATCTTACATTGCTTGAGATTGAGCAACTGCTTTAGACAAATTGCAGAAGTCTTAAAGATTTCTATCTGATACTATATCTGGACGGATATGTGTTAGAGCAGTTAGGCAATCGGCTCATCTACGATGAACGCAGTTATGACATTCCAACCATGCAGGCTGAATTTCTATCGCTTCATGCAACTCTTACAGGTAGCCAGTATATCATTTATTGTACATTGCTTTATTAATTACATGCTAATTCTCGCTTTCAATGTTTTGAAACAATTATAGATGAGCAGCGGGGTATATATGACAAAATAATGTCTGCAGTTACAACTTAAAAATGTGGTGTTTTCTTCCTTCATGGTTATGGGGGCACCGACAAAACTTACATGTGGAGGATACTCGCAAGTGCAATTAGATCTAAGCATGATATCTGCTTAACCGTGGCAACTAGTGGAATTGCATCGATGTTGTTACTCGGTGGAAGAATTGCTCACTCAAGGTTCAAGATACCAGTTCCTACCTTGGATAACTCGACTCGCAACATTGGTTACAAAGAAGATGCTGCAGAACTACTTAGGCAGGCTAAATTAATAATTTGGTACGAGATGCCAATGGCAAACAAATGGTGTTTCGAAGCTCTTGACATAACTTTAAAAGATATCATGAGTAGCAGTAGCAACTCCAGTGAGGTGTTTGGTGGGAAGGTTATCGTATTTGGTGGAGACTTTAGAGATATATTGCCGGTAATACCGAGGGGGAGTCGTTCTAACATTGTTCACGCCATAATCAACGCTTCGTACATATGGCATTCGGTCAAGGTGTTGACCTTAACCAAGAATATGCGTCTGAGTTGCGGTCCAACAGAACAGGAACGGAAAGAAATTGGTGATTTCTCTGATTGGCTTCTCAAAATTGGGGAAGGTAGACTTGGTGAACCGAATGACGGGACTGTAAAAATAGAATTCCTACCTGAGATGTTAATTACACAATTTGAAGATCCAATTGTTGTTATTGTCACCAGTACATATCCGGAATTCCTCAGTAATTACCGTGATTACGACTATCTTAAGAGTAGGGCTATCTTGGCATCAACCATCGAAGTGGTAGACAAAATTAATGATCATGTATTGGTCATGATGCCAGGTATTATTACTTCATACAAATCAATTCTACAAAATGTACTGCAACTTTCACATGTTTTTTAATGTTTTGCAATTTTTGCTTTAGGTGACTTGAGGGATTACTTTAGTTGTAACTCTGTTGATCGATCTGAGATACATGACAGGGACATGCTTGATGTTCTCACTCCAGAATTTTTGAGCTCTTTGAAAACATCTGGTTTGCCTAACCATCACATAAAATTGAAGATCAGAACACCCATTATGTTAATGCGGAACATCGATCAGTCCGAAGGGTTATGTAATGGTACCCGGTTTATTGTGACTAAGATGGCTACGCATGTACTTGAAGCCCATATTATGGGGGGAAAAAATCACGGCAATGTTGTCTATATTCCAATGATGAATATGTCCCCTTCACAATCTCCTTGGCCTTTTAAGCTAAGCCAACAACAATTCCCAGTCATTGTGTCCTACGCAATGACGATTAACAAGTCCCAGGGTCAGTTGTTGGATTGGGTGGGCATTTACATTCTGTGGGACGTTTTTAATCATGGTTAAATATATGTCACGCTTTTAAGAGTTACCAGCAAGAAAGGTATCAAAGTCTTGGTCCACGATGACAACAAAACGGCCAAAATTACAACGACAAATGTTGTTTACAAGGAGGTTTTCAACAACGTTTGAATTTGTACGTATTCGACTATACATGTAAACATTAATTTTTCTACATATTGTTTGATAAGTATTTTCCAACGTATTTTTCAGCATGTTGGCTTGCAATTGGTTAATGTCTTGGTGGTGTTTTTGCAGGTTTCAATTATGGTTTGGGCTTTTTTCAGAACGTGCTCGAAAGGATAACTCTCTTTAGAATTAATGTTGGGGTAGTTTCAGATATAGTGTTCATCTCCACACTACCTACTGTTATGGCTATTGTGTAATTTTTTGTTGTCTTAATGTTTTTTTTTCAATGGCCCCTTTAGCCCTTATGAATTCATACATGGCGTGTAATATATATTCCAGCTTTTAGTTCATTACTTAAATGGCTTTGTTGCCTATATTTAAGATGTCTTCTTTGTTTTGGGACATCGTGTATCAAATACTTATTAAGCAACTTCTATGATACACATGTTTAGTGTTTTGTTTATTTTTAACGTGTCTTATTGCTACTTATTTAATTTTGAAGCATTTACCAGTTTAATATCAAGCAATCTCAGTTGAATTATTTGATAGTATTTTGACATTGGATACTAAGAGGTCTACATTTATTAAAAGGTTTTTAACTAAATGCAAAATCATAATAAAAATTCATTGCTATTCCATCTAAAATTCATACCCGACATATTTTTTTGGCTTAATGCATGCTTTGGTCCCTTAACTTAATTTCAGTTTTCAGTTTGGTCCCTTATGTAATAAACGTTAGTGTAAGATCCTTTAATTGTTATTCCGTAAGCCAATGTGATCCATTCTATTAAAATGTGTGTATTTCCGTTAGTTTTTGCTAGGGTGGCATTCCAGCTGGCTTTCATAAGGTGACATGGATTAAAGGTTTGACATTTTGATTAAAAAACTCATGAATTTTCAACGTTTTAGTTTAACCCATTTTACTTCCTTTTGAGTTCACTTCATCTTCAGTTGAGCTCTCTTAACTGGAAACCCTAACGAAGCAAGCAACTGCATCCATCTTCATCTTCGTTCGTGTGGCTATCATCACCGTTCATTTTTGTTCGTCAAGGTATGGTAATCATACATTTTTGTTCATCCACGTTCATCTTCAGTTTAGTTTCATACATTCTTGTTCTTCTTCATTTTAGGGTTTGTGTATTCTTTGATACCGCGTGAAAGAGGACTAACGTCCAACATCTATTTTGAGGTACGACTGAGGCAAACTTTATATTTTTACCCTTCGTTTCTTTTAGTTCTCATTTAGGGCTTTTCATCTGCGTTAGCTTTCAATCTCATGTAGTTGTTGTATCTAGGTCATGGAGAGTGAGTTTAGATGCGTTGTTCATCATGGGGGTGAGTTTGCTGAGTTAACGAAACTAGGTTATAATGGCTTAGAGGAAACGTGGGATGTGGACCCTGATTTTTGGAGTTACTTCGAAGTGTTAAATGGGTTAAAGGATTTATGTTATCCAACTATTGAGAGCCTTAGGTTATCCAGCAAAGATGGGAGTCAAACAGACAGAAAATTGCCAAGTTTGAAGGTGATATTCTACCCAACATCAAGAAAAAGATTACAAAGGAGTCTGAAAAAACAAACAGCTGGATTGTGAGGTATTTGTTCATCTAAATGTTTGTTTTACATTTGTTAATTATGTTGTGTGGCTGAGTTCTTGTCCATTTAATAGGCGTGCAGGAGAGTACGACTATGAGGTGAGACACATCTCATATAATGAAGAAAAATACACTGTGAATCTGTCAACCAAAGTGTGTTCTTGCAGAAAATGGATGCTGACAGGTTTACCATGGTGTCATGCTATATCTTGCATGAAATCTCAAAAATTAGAGATTGAAAGCTATGTCCCTGATTGCCACAAAAAACAAGTGTATGAAGCATGCTATGCATCTGTCATTTTTCCAGTCAATGGGGAATCACTTTGGGAGAAAAAAGGTTATGTTGAGTTGCAACCACCACCAATCAAAAGACAACCAGGAAGGCTAAAGAAGAAGAGGACTAGAGATGCTTCAGAGAGCATAAGGGATGACACTCAGCTAAAAAGAGCTAACTTTGGCATCAAGTGCAGTAGATGCCACATTATGGGGCACAACAAGGCAACCTGCAAACATCCAGGTCCAAATCAGACCATTCAACCTGAACTAAGTCAGCCTGGTCTAAGTCAGCATGAAGCATCTCAGCCTGAAGCAACTCTTCCTGCACCAAGTCAGCCTGAAGCAAGTCTCCCTAAAGAAAGTCATGCAACATCAACTCAACCTGAAGCAACTTGATCCACTTTTGATTTTTCATGTTTGTGTAACTCAGTGTCATATAAACACTTTATTTAGGCTTTTATGAACACTTTATTTAAGATTTGTTGTATTGGTGGCTAGGAACAAATGCCCTTCTGTATCACTGCCCTTTTGTATCAGTGCTCTTTTTGTAGCAGTGTCAAGAACACAAGCTTTTATGCAGCAACATATTTTGTTAAAGCAATATCCATATCATTTTGTAAAATCAATATCAACATGTTATTTACATAATTCATCAACTCGTTCTAAACAATATTAACATGTTATTGATTCAACAATATTTTACCAACATGTTATTGATTCAACAATATTTTATCAACATGTTCTAAACAATACATGATTCATTATGTTATTGATTCAGCAATATCCAATACAACTGTAACAGACAATTACAGTTATAATTTGTTCTGGACTGGGCAGGTGCTATGCCCCCAGAGGGGCAAGGCCCAGTCCAATCCAGCCATTGGACAGACCCAATAGCTAGAAACTAGCCGTTGGGCAGAAAGTAACCGTTGGGCAGAAACTAGTTGTTGGGCACGTCCCCCTCACTCACTGAGCAGTTCACGCGGCCAACTGCCTCCCCGAATCTCACAGAGACAGTTAGACCTAGTCTAGGGGCCACACGTCTTGCCCTCCACTTGGAAAACCCCCATTGGCCGGCCAGGCCCTCTGATCGCGTGGGATCTCCCCATAAATACCCCCTCACTTGAGAGGGGCAGGTATTCAATATCCACTACTAGAACTTTGTACTTGCTTTTCTCTCTTTTAACCAAACACTTACTTTGGCATCGGAGTACCTTGCAGGTACCACCCCCTTTTTTCCTTCCTACAAACATCATCACCTGCCCTATGCGAAGACCACGATGATCCAGTTTGATCACCTTAGATCATTGGCGCCGTCTGTGGGAAACTAGCTTCCCCGTCTTTTGATTCAAGACCCTTTCTTTCACTTCAAAGACCAAAGCTTCACCTTTCAACCTTTTAAGATCATCATGGCCTCCACCAAGAATGATGCTCGTCAAGACTCTGCTGCTGCCGTTGCAACTGACAACACCGACCGCATCTTCGTCAGACACGTGCTTCAAGAAACTGACTCACGGAGCGGAATGACTGCGTCCCCGACCCCCGAGGAAGTGAAACCTAGGGCACCAGATGCCGAACGCGTCTTCGAACCCATTCATGTCCCGTAAAACGCTAATTCAAGCACAGTTACTCTCATCGCCTCCCTCAACAGATCAAACCTTTTGATCTTCCAGCAAGGGGAGAAGATTAACGCTCTCGAGCATGTCCTCCAAGAGCGGCTTACTTCGGAGAAACAACTCAGCCCGTCTCCACGTCCCTGGTCTCCCCCTCAGAAACGGAGACGCGATAGGTCCAGAAGTCTCTCCCCCGAGAGAAGACGATCAAGATCAGAAGAGCCTACACCCGATATCGCCCGAAGACACCACTGATCTCCTCCGCGAAAGTCAAAATGCTCCCCGGCGCCCAAGAAGCCCCGACAGCCAGATAGGCATGAGCGCCGCCATACGTGCAGGCATTCTCCGCAACGTAGCAGAAGTCATGGTCGTAGCCATTCTTTCTGTCGCTCTCTAAGCTTAAGCAGCGACGACGACGTCCACGACCCCCTTTCGCAGAAGATCATGGACACGAGAATTCCTCGCAGGTTAGAGAAGCCCCCTACTCTAGCAACCTACGACGGGACCACCGACCCCGGCGAACACATAGAGAACATAGAAGCAATGCTCCATTACCACAACGTGACCAGGGCCATAAAATGCAGATTATTCCCGATCACACTGAGAAATGGGGCAATGGCTTGGTTCAAGCGCCTTCCTCGAGGGTCGATCACATCATGGAGAAACTTGAAGACTCAATTTGCCCGACACTTCACAGCTTCCCGACGACATCCCAAGTCGGAGTCCACCTTGGAAGCTATTATATAAGGAAGGGACGAATCCCTGCCGGCATAAATCGAACGGTTCAACAAAGAAGCCGTGGAGGTCCATACGACGGACCATATGAAGAAGTATCTTCTCGAAAAGGGCCTGAAACCAAAAAGAGAGTTTCGTAAAGCCGTCGGCATCGAGACTCCTCGAACGTTGACATAACTTCTCTAAAAAGCTGAAGCATATATACAATACGAGGAGAAGGAGGCTGCGTATCATGCTCGGGACACGAGAGATCGAGTTAGCACCCGGGCACCAAAAAAAGACGAGTCGGAGTCATCCCGGCAAGGAAAAGAAAGGCGACGAGATGATCGTCCTCGAGAAGGTAAATGGTCTGCCGGCCGTTTCACAGAATATACCATGCTTACGGCTCCCCGGGAACGCATTCTCTCCGAATGCATCAATACGGAATTCAAGCAGGGGGCGTCAGGTTCCCAAACCAACAACGTCCAAGGGCGACGTCGACAAGAGCAAGTATTGTCGCTTCCATCGCAGCCACGGCCACACGACTGAGGACTGCGTGCACCTTAAAGACGCAATAGAGATTCTCATCAAGGAGGGTCACTTGAAACAATACGTAAAGAAATGTGAGTCCTCCAGACGAGAGGCTTCAGACCCAAACAAGGAGACAGAATCGTCTCAATCTAGTCCTCCCCCGCAGGTCGCCATGTCCATTACGCGACCAGAGGACTTCGTCATTCCTGATTACCTCGAAGAGCCTTCCCGAACGTTTGCCCATAACACTTGGGAAGCTTTCCCTGCAGCCATGGTTATCTCATGCGGGGGGTACAATGAGCTGACAGTAGGATCTGTCAAGAGGAAGTTCGAGCAGCTTATAGATTGCAGTCCCGACCAGTTGTCTACGCTCAAGAAAATCAAGGGACGCTCCCAACCGATCACGTTCTATCGTGAGGAGCTGCCCGGGGGCTCTCTGAATTCTCACATTCCTCTACTCATCAGGGCCAGACTAGCAAACACCGATGTCCGGAGGATCCTAGTCGACCAGGGCAGTTCGATTATGTACACAGGCCTGTTCCGCGCCCTAAAGCTAGACCAGAGGAACCTCTCGCCGTATATGGGATCCGATCTACAGGGGTTCAACAGAGCCACGGCCAGACCTTGGGGATACGTGGAATTTCCGATCACATTCGGGGAGGAGGAAGCGTCCAGGTCGATCAAGACCCAGTTTTTGGTGATCGATTGCCCGTCATTGTATCAATGCATTTTGGGCAGGCCAGCACTCGCAAAACTAATCGTTGTTCCTTCAACCGTCCACCTCAAGCTAAAGTATTATACTGAGAAAGGTCATGTCGTAACTTTACATGGGGACATAGAAGTCGCCCGCAGATGCTTCGAGGCAGCGACCAGGGGACAGAAATAGATCGGAGCAGCACTGAAAGCAGCTAAGCGGCCAAGGGATGAAGATCGTCCAACCGAAGATGACCAACCGAACAAGAAGCCTGTACTTCCCGTGCGCATCATCGACCTTGACAGCCGAATTTCAGAAGACTGCAAGGAAGATAATGGGGAGGTTGCACCAACGGGGACGACCAGCTCCCCCACTCCGACTCTCATGCGGCTAGTTTCAGACGGGGAATTCGAAGTCATCACCTTCAGCAATAATCCCAACAGAGGGTGAAGATAGGTGTAGGACTGCCCGATGAGGTCAAGCTACAATTGAAGAAATGTCTGGACGACAACGCTGACCTGTTTTCCTGGAGCACAACAGACATGCCCGGGTTAGACCCCGAGACTGCGTGCCACCATTTGACCATTAATCCAGCTGGCCGCGCCGTTGCACAACGAAGAAGAAAGCAATTCGACGAGAAGACACAGGCTACCGAAAAACTTGTACAAGACCTCTTAGAGGCAAAATTCATATCGGAGGCCAGGTATACAACTTGGCTGTCCAACATTGTACTTGTGAAAAAACATAGTGGAAAATGGCGCATGTGCATTGACTACACCGTTCTCAACCGGACGTGCCCGAAAGATGCTTACCCTTTACTGAGCATAGATAAACTCGTGGATAACTCTGTAGGTTTCAAACTCTTATCCTTCATGGACGCCTATTCGGGATACAATCAAATCCCTATGGCCGAAGAGGACATGAGGTATACCGCATTCACGACCTCCTCGGGGAACTATTACTATAACGTAATGCCCTTCGGTCTAAAAAATGTTGGGGCCACGTACCAGCACATGATGAACAAAGTCTTCCGATCAGAGATCGGGGACATGCTCGAGGTATACATGGACGACATGATCGTGAAGTTCCAAGAGGAATCCAATCATACGGCTCACCTGGAAAAGGTTTTCGACCAGGCCAGGAAATGTAAAATGCACTTTAACCCTGAAAAATGCACCTTTGGCGTACGAGCAGGGAAGTTCCTCGGGTTCTATCTCACCGAAAGGGGAATAGAAGAAAACCCGGATAAGTGCCGAGCATTCGCAGAGTTCCCCACGCCCAGGTCTAAGAAGTCCATCCAATCCCTAAATGTGATGTTGGCCTCCCTTTCTCGATTCGTTACCAAATCCGCTCAGCACGCCCTGCCTTTCTTTAAACTCCTCAGGAAAGAGACCAGTTTTGAATGGACAGAAGAATGCGAGCAAGCCCTAGCCCACCTTAAGCGGGCTCTGTCCGAGCCACCTGTGCTTTCCCGACCAGAGTGCGGGGAAACCCTATTCTTGTACCTCTCTGTCGCCAGCGAAGCCATTAGTGCTGCCCTCATCCGCGAAACAACGGACGGGCAGAAACCCATCTATTTCACCAGCAAGGCCTTACAAGGGCCAGAGGTCAGGTACGCGCAGATAGAGAAAGTCGCCCTTGCTCTCATCACCGCCACGAGGAGGCTTAGACACTACTTCCTGGCCCACACTGTAGTCGTCTATACGGACCAGCCCATTAGACAGTTATTATGCCGACCAGATATGGCGGGCAGGATGCTTAAATGGTCCCTAGAGTTATCAGAATTCGACATTCAATACGAGGGTAGAAAGGCCCTCAAAGCACAAGTTTTGGCCAACTTCGTGGCAGAAATGACGCTGCTACCGTCCCCGTCATGTGGAGCACATAAATGAACCGTTTATGTAGATGGGACATCCATCCCCTCAGGGAGCGGAGCAAGTATCATCCTCGAAAATGAGGAAGGAATACTAATCGAAGTGTCGCTGGTCTTGTCCTTCCTTACATCCAACAACCAAGCCGAATACGAAGCCTTCCTCACGGGACTACGCCTGGCCAGGGACGTGGGCGCCAAAGAAGTAAAAATCTACACTGACTCCCAACTCGTAGCGTCACAAGTACGGGGAGAATTTCAAGCAAAGAACGACCAGCTGGCCGAATACCTGGCACTAGTAAAGGAAAAAATCGCAAAGTTCGACGCATGGGAAGTCCAGCACATCCCCCGCGAACGAAACACGCGAGCAGACATCCTGTCCAAACTAGCCAGCACTAGAAGGAAAGGCGGAAATAAGTCCATCGTACAAGAAATACTTACCCGGCCTAGTATTGGGAAACCATCCGAGCTGCTCGACGTCAACATCATCGGGGACACCCATTGCTGGATGACTCCCGTATACAACTACCTCACCAAAGGGGAGCTACCCGAGGACAGTAAAGAAGCTAGTATAACTACACGACGAGCCTGTTCGTACGTACTGGTGGAGGACAAACTCTACCGAAGAGGATTTTCCATCCCCCTCTTGAAATGCGTCGAAGAAAGTAAGGTCCCCGAGATTCTACAAGAAATCCATGAGGGCATCAACGCGCAATACTTGGGGGGAAGATCCCTGGCACGAAAAGCCTTGCGAGAAAGATATTACTGGCCAACCATGCAGCACGACGCCAAGGAGCACGTCCAGAAGTGCGATAGTGCCAGCGTCACGGGGACATGCACTTGGCACCCCATAATGAATTGAAGACTTTATCCTCGCCATGGCCCTTCACTTGGTGGGGAATGGAAATACTCGGCCCCTTTACAATGGGGTCTTACCAAAACAAATTTCTAATCGTGGTCGCAGACTACTTTATGAAGTGGATCGAAGTCGAAGCCCTCGCCAAAATCACAGCCTTCAACATACTTCTTTTCTACAAAAGAAACGTCCTCGCACGGTTTGGGGTGCCCCAGGCCCTCGTAACCGACAACGGAACTCAGTTCACGGATAGAAAATTCCAAGACTTCGTCGCCAAATTAGGCACGAAGCAGTACATTACTTCCGTCGAGCATCCCCAGACCAACGGGCAAGCAGAGGCTACGAACAGAGTGATCCTTCGTGGCCTAAAGCGAAGGCTGGGTGAGTCCAAGAAGAGATGGGTCGAGGAGCTAGATAGAGTGCTCTGGGCCTACAAGACAACACCATAGTCCACCACCAGGGAAACCCCTTTCCAACTAGCCTACGGAACCGAGGCGGTGATACCGGTAGAAATCAAAGAACCTTCCAGACGAACAGAAGCTCCCATTGATGAGGAGTTGAACGACGAAGCCTTAAGAAAAGAGCTCGATCTGGTCGAAGAAATACGATCAGGAGCAGCTCTCCGCGAGGCCTAGCTGAAACAACAAATAACCTTACGCCACGACGCTAAGGTCATAAAGCGCGACTTCCCCGTTGGCAGTCTGGTCCTGCGCAGAAACCAGAAAGATTTGCGTGAAGGGAAGCTGGCCACAAACTAGGAAGGACCCTACAGGGTCAAGTCCAAAACGGGCACCGAAGCCTACTACTTAGAAACTCTGGACGGAGAACCATTTGCTCGACCATGGAATGCTGAAAATCTCAAACAATACTACAGTTAAGCTTGACCACGAGGTCGGACTAACTGCCGACGAGATCTCCCCGAACGGGGAGACGGCGCGGCTACCATATCGTGCCCTGGTGAAGCACGACCCATTATACAACACCGACCAACCTCTGCTCATGGAACGAGCAGATCCTACGCACAACGGGGATACCTCAATCGAGCTCCGCCGTTGCCACACCAAACAGGCAGGACACCCAGCTCGTGATGGGAACAGTCCAAACCTCTGAGTTTAGTACCTCAACCGAAGTCCTAGTCTCATCGTTGGCAAAAACACATTGCCCTCCTCGACGAGCTTCACAGCATGTCGATCACAAAAAACGAGTCGAGCAAACAAACAAGTATACATAAATAAATACGATAAGAATCCATAACAAAAGATTAATGACATCGGCTACAAGGCCGGAATAAGTTAAGTGTACATTAGAGGGGCTATGTGTAACACCCTAAATTCCCCCGAATACTTTAATCGAAAAATAAGAGTAAAATGAAACAACTCGGAATAAAAGGGTATTACTTTCAACAAGAACTTGCTCACAAATAAGACATGTAACATATAATAAATATTAATACAACTTTAATCCAAAAATCATATTTATTACACAGCGGAAATTCTTCATTATAATCAACAAAATATAACGGTTTCAATTAATCAAAATATTAGTTTTCAAAAATGTAAAGGCAACTGTAATTCTTTAACAAAGTAAAATCATGCATAGAGCGTTCTCGACTCCCAATGTTACATATCAGAGCAGACTCCAAACTAAAGTGAAGCACCTCGTCTTCACCGACCACGACTTCCACACTACTCCTGATTATCTGCACCTTACCCATGTGGAGGCAACATTCAAACAGAAGGAGTGAGATTCTCAAATCAAACAAAAGAGAAAGATGATATAAATATAAGAGCATAAATTATTAAGTATTTCACCCACATCACCACTTCCAACACAATTCACACAATTCAACACAACACAGATAATCAATCCAATCACAATGCAACACAACTATCAAAAAGAAATGCAAAGAGACACCAACTAGACTCAATGCATGTGGTACCATTTTCGATCCCTGTTTCATGATCACAATTCCCGTCGGAACGTCAATTGGTCACTCACACCCTACATGGGCACACGACAATCGTGATTGCTCACACCCCATATGGGCACACAATCACCTCAACAACAACAACAACGATTCTATTATCGGAATTCAGATAGACGCTCACACCCCACATGGGCACACGCCATCCCACAACTTATGCACATGCTATGCACCATCAATGACAACATGCAACAACAATTAAATGCATACATATAGCATTTCACCACCACATCACATCACCATCATACAACGACCAACAATTATGCATCCCAACATACATCATCATATTTCCTCAACAACTACACATATGTGCACATTTAAACTATGCACTTCACATTTCATCATATCATAACATCAACGAAACACATACCCATACATCGCATTAACACATAGCAACACCTTTACAGCAACAATACAACAATAACATTTGACTACATCATAAAAACCCACTATTGCATTCACCGACTATGCCACAATACATCATACCATAATTAATCAACAACTTCATCATACAAAGTCATGAGCAACAACGATTACAATTACAGGGTATACTACAACAACTTATCAACAACATCACGCAGCATCATAAGCAACAATCACAACACACATTCCTACGACTAACTTCCACATTTCACCGTTCAACACATCGGAAGCTACACGGAAACACATATGGCACGTCGAATTGTTGGAAATCTATCATTAAAAATAATTTTAACATAAAGTACATAAAGTCAGCTTTCCAACGATTCGAACGGCGACCCAAACGGACTTACGAGTCAAAAGTTATGAGTTTTTGAAGTTTTTAAAATAAGCTGCCCGAGGGGACCCCTCTAAGCGCCAAAAACCGGGCTAAGCCCACTCTGCGATTCAGCCAAAAGTGCCTGCGATGACAACACTTCTCCCACTGCGATTTCACACCCTTAAATTGTATTTTTAACCCCAATCACCCCAGTTTAAGTAATTAAAACACATTTATACCACATATACATTATTCACAACAATCTCAACAATTCGAATACAACAATTTCGTCAATTCCAAACATTTTAGTTATAGATTCTTCCCAAAAACCCCAATTAATCCACAAACAACAATCCATGGCATCAACCTAATGATTCCTACCCGCATACCTACATCGTCTAACCCTTGAGTGATTAACAAAATCCCACCCTTACCTTATAGTGATGAGCTTTCCTCTTCTTCCATGGGTTCTCTCTCCCTTCTTCTTGCCTTAGCTCTTCTCTCATATTTCCCTTTAGCTCTCCAACTTTCTTTCACTTTTACGTAGAATGAATAATGACTTCCCACTCTCTCATTCTCACATATACCCCAAATAATGAATTGCCTCATTTGCCCTCACTTAATCCTCATACAATTACCACTATGCCCTTCCACTCACTACACCTCTAATATTCCAACTTATTCCATTATATTATTATTAATATTCTTGACCCATCTTTCTAAATAATAATAGTAACTCTCATCAATTATATCACTCTACTAATATTCATTTTACACTATGGTTAAGCACATATTAATTAAATAAGCCTAACTAATTTTAGTCTCCACACTACCAACTTCTACGCTTTCGGTCATACACCCCTACGACCCTCAAGACTCAATCTTAAGGCCACTACTCTTCACTACGGGTACATACAACATAACAAATATACAACAAACATACAATCAACTACAACAACACATTATTATATTCACAAATAATAATTAAATAAAAACGGGGCGTTACAACTCTCCCCCACTTAGAATATTTTAGTCCTCGAAAATTCACCCGATGCGAACTACCCCGGATACGTCCTCGTGTCCAACTAATTAATTCCCATGCCATGGAAGACAACACTGCGGTTAACACAAAACAACAAACTACCTTATTAACGACGACAACAACAAGATGCAATGCTCACGCAATGCACTCGACGACCAACTCAAGACACAAAGAATACCCAAGTTAAGAACACACAGGTTCACTATGAACCAGAACACAACACGGTCGTTACCATCGCCATAGGCAACACTCCCCTAATTCCCCATCACAGGAATTAGCTACTCGCACTTGAACCATCACCATAGGTAACGAGGCAACAACAAGGAGAAAAACACAAAAGTCCATAACACAACCTCAATGTAACCAAACTACCAACATTGTTGTTACACACGCACGAACAAACTGCACTACACCACGCTGTCGCCGCGCACTCGAATTACTCGCAACTATCAAATCTACCAAGTTCACATCCAACTTCCGACCATCAAAGCAGACATAAGAAACGAATTTCGACTTAATTCATCGGGAATTCCGACCAAACATGTATTCTACACTCTTGTGATTACTAAACACTTCAGACCTAGATTCATACAATTAATACCTCCGGATACCCAACAAAATTACAACCTTAGCCAATTCCAAATCTTGAATAGGATAGATACTTTCATGAATCTCCAACTATCGTAAAACATAAGCTACAACTTCACCATCTTATATTATCACACTGTCTAAACTCATCTTAAACACATAACATCATCCCAATACCATAACCGCATAAGGATACATATTTCCAATTAATTTCGACAAGGAAAATCACCTTTTCCACTCCCAGACCACGCTGAGCGGGATCCGACTCGCGCTAAGCGCGCTCGCTTCTGCCTCGAGAAGGCGAAAATCTTCCAGACCGCGCTTAGCGCGCCCTTCGCGATTCCTGCTACAAAACTCCGTGATAATAACCAACTAAGTCCAAGAATATTATACTCCCCTTAACCCACTTCAGAGCTTCCTCATTGTAGAACCACATCTACTTTGGATAGATCCACAACAATACCCTCATCTGAATTAACACAACCAAGTAAACTCATCTCTACTAACCAAAAATCACACTTTGATAACTTAACATATAACTGCACTTCTTTCAATACTTGTAACTCAATTCTCAAATACTCTACGCGTTCTTCTTCCGATTTTATAATAGATTAGAACATCCACAACGAACATCAGTTCTAATTTATCCAAATAAGTATGGGAGATACAATTCATACTCTCTACATACACTTCAAGGCATACTAGCCACTACCATCCTCTACCCGACATCCTTGGTCAAATCATGGTCTCACATTTCCATTTACTTCCTCATTGGATCATCTTTCCAATGCTTCAAGTCCTATGTCAATCGGATTCTTGATTCATCACACATCAAAACTCAAGCTATTCGGAACACAACTGTGAGTTTCCATACTACTCACCGATCAACTCGCAACCTCATGCTATCATCCTCAAGTCTGCCTCATCCTCAGATGTAGGAATCTGCATCGATTAATTAAACAATCCACAAGCACTTGGCTCGACTTCAAACAATTCAATGTACATACTATACCAGCTGGCAAGACATCTATCCCATCCAACATGATCCCGTCTACTATCAACAAGAGATTAAGGGTGATCAGTTCCTCAATTTGTCAATAGGTAGCTGGAAACCATAATGGTGGCATACATCATCATTAACCAACTACAATAACATCCTTTACTTCGTGCCCAAAGTTACTTAAGCATAATGCTCCACCATCTCTCTACGGCTTACAACCGTTTTCTTAATTTCCTTCTTTTCAACCTCATCAATGATATATAAACGCCCAAAATTCATTACATATTCTCCGATACACGCTTGTAACACAACACAATTGTTAAATATTCTCCCAAAACCAGAAATGCTACTACTTCAAGTACAATCCAAATCGGTATGCTCTAAATGAAACATTTATCCAAATAGAGGACTTTAACAATACTAATAAATCCTTCGTCCTTTCTTTAATTTCACAATCTCGATAATTCGTATAGTTTCACATTTGGTCTCATCCTAATCGCAATCTTAACAGTACCATCTCATTATCTGGTTGGTGATAGAAACTTTCCAAAATCTTCCTAACACATGTAGACACCATGTCATAAATGACACACAATCCACGTTACTATTTAACCTTCTCCATTCCTAAAAAATCTCTCCACTCTAATCATTTTCAACTGGCATACGCCGCATCTCCAGGTGCTTCTCTGAGGTCCTCACCTCCGTCCTGTTACCAAACATCTTATCCCTGACCTCATCTTACCCACTTTCAGCAAAACTCACTCAACTTCAAACGCAACTATCTCCTTCAATACAGACCTTCTTGATACAAAATTATATGCCAAAATGAAGGGAATTTCCCGTAGATTCTAGAAATTCAATAATCGCTTTAAGCCGAGTTACGAGTAAAAAGTTATCACTTTTTTTTTGTGAAGACTATTCCATAAGTGCGAAAATGAAGATTGGAAATGGTGAACATGAGTTCCACCTCTTTCTCTTACTTCTAAGATTCTCCAACTATCCTCACTTTTCACCCAAGTCTAAAGGTAATCTGACTTCAATTCCATTATACCGAAAACACACTAGCCCACCAGTTGGTCCATCAAATCATCAATCCCGTTGAAATGGATATTTATTCTCACTCATTACCTTACACAATTGTCACTAATCCACACACAATCTCGTACTACCTTCTTTCTCCTTAACTAATAACACCGGAGCTACACTTGTCTCAACAACACACTACACCACTCATTTAAATAATTGGTAAACACATGGTTTATCTCCACCAATTCGTCCAAAAATGACATCATCTTGTTCTAACTAAAGTTAACTGTGCACCTCCTAAGGAAACACGTCAGGATACTCCACACATCATCGGCTTATCTCTAGCCACAACATCGCCTTCCACCTCACAAGGAAGCGAACAACGAAAACACCTGACCGTCTTCCCTCAAGGATCACACCATTCTCAAATAGTTGGACAATCCAACATTGCACTCTCTCATGCGACAACATGATATCCAATCCCTCAACCACTGGAATATCCAAGAGAAGCAGATACTTCTGCCCCACTTGTTTCATTCCCAACCTGCAAATGGAAAATAAAACAAGCACCGGCAGTGTTTTCACACACATGTCGCATACTAGGGAACAACATAATTAGACAACCTGGCCGGACGGACCAACCAGACTCTGATACCACTTTGTAACACCCTAAATTCCCCCGAATACTTTAATCGAAAAATCAGAGTAAAATGAAACAACTCGGAATAAAAGGGTATTACTTTCAACAAGAACTTGCTCACAAATAAGACATGTAACATATAATAAATATTAATACAACTTTAATCCAAAAATCATATTTATTACACGGCGGAAATTCTTCATTGTGATCAACAAAATATAACGGTTTCAATTAATCAAAATATTAGTTTTCAAAAATGTAAAGGCAACTGTAATTCTTTAACAAAGTAAAATCATGCATAGAGCGTTCCCGACTCCCAATGTTACATATCAGAGCAGACTCCAAACTAAAGTGAAGCACCTCGTCTTCACCGACCACGACTTCCACACTACTCCTAATTATCTGGACGTTACCCACGTGGAGGCAACATTCAAACAGAAAAGGTGAGATTCTTAAATCAAACAAAAGAGAAAGATGATATAAATATAAGAGCATAAATTATTAAGTATTTCACCCACATCACCACTTCCAACACAATTCACACAATTCAACACAACACAGATAATCAATCCAATCACAATGCAACACAACTATCAAAAAGAAATGCAAAGAGACAAAAACTAGACTCAATGCATGTGGTACCATTTTCGATCCCTGTTTCATGATCACAATTCCCATCAGAACGTCAATTGGTCGCTCACACCCCACATGGGCACACGATAATCGTGATTGCTCACACCCCACATGGGCACACAATCACCTCAACAACAACAACGATTCTATTATCGGAATTCAGATAGACGCTCACACCCCACACGGGCACACGCCATCCCATAACTTATGCACATGCTATGGACCATCAACGACAACATGCAACAACAACTAAATGCATACATATAACATTTCACCACCACATCACATCACCATCATACAACGACCAACAATTATGCATCCCAACATACATCATCATATTTCTTCAACAACTACACATATGTGCATATTTAAACTATGCACTTCACATTTCATCATATCATAACATCAACGAAACACATACCCATACATCTCATTAACACATAGCAACACCTTTACAGCAACAATACAACAATAACATTTGACTACATCATAAAAACCCACTATTGCATTCACCGACTATGCCACAATACATCATACCATAATTAATCAACAACTTCATCATACAATGTCATGAGCAACAACGATTACAATTACAGGGTATACTACAACAACTTATCAACAACATCACGCAACATTATAAGCAACAATCACAACACACATTCCTACGACTAACTTCCACATTTCACCGTTCAACACATCGGAAACTACACGGAAACACATATGGCACGTCTAATTGTTGGAAATCTATCATTGAAAATAATTTTAACATAAAGTACATAAAGTCAGCTTTCCAACGATTCGAACGGCGACCCAAACGGACTTACGAGTCAAAAGTTATGAGTTTTCAAAGTTTTTAAAATAAGCTGCCCGAGGGGACCGCGCTAAGCGCCAAAAGCCGGGCTAAGCCCACTCTGCGATTTAGCCAAAAGTGCCTGGGATGACAACACTTATCCCACTGCGATTTCACACCCTTAAATTGCATTTTTAACCCCAATCACCCCAGTTTAAGTAATTAAACCCATTTATACCACATATACATTATTCACAACAATCTCAACAATTCGAATACCACAATTTTATCAATTCCAAACATTTTAGTTATAGATTCTTCCCAAAAACCCCAATTAATCCACAAACAACAATCCATGGCATCAACCTAATGATTCCTACCCACATACCTACATCTTCTAACCCTTGAGTGATTAACGAAATCCCACCCTTACCTTATAGTGATGAGCTTTCCTCGTCTTCCATGGGTTCTCTCTCCCTTCTTCTTGCCCTAGCTCTTCTCTCATCTTTCCCTTTAGCTCTACAACTTTCTTTCACTTTTACGTAGAATGAATAATGACTTCCCACTCTCTCATTCTCACATATACCCCAAATAATGAATTGCCTCATTTGCCCTCACTTAATCCTCATACAATTACCACCATGCCCTTCCACTCACTACACCTCTAATATTCCAACTTATTCCATTATATTATTATTAATATTCTTGACCCATCTTTCTAAATAATAATAGTAACTCTCATCAATTATATCACTCTACTAATATTCATTTTACACTATGGTTAAGCACATATTAATTAAATAAGCCTAACTAATTTTAGTCTCCACACTACCAACTTCTACGCTTTCGGTCATACACCCCTACGACCCTCAAGACTCAATCTTAAGGCCACTACTCTTCACTACGGGTACATAAAACATAACAAATACACAACAAACATACAATAAACTACAACAACTCATTATTATATTCACAAATAATAATTAAATAAAAACGGGGCGTTACACTATGCCCGATAAACATTACATCAAAAAGGCACGCAGGCCCACAAAATACATGTACATCCAAAAAATATCATGGTCAAACTAGATGACCTCGCCGACACCCTCCGAGGGGACCACCCCGCAATTAACGACAACATTGAGTAGACCCATTCCCTCAGTCTCCAGTTGGACGTCAGAATTAAGGGCCTTCACCTGCTCCAAAGCAGTATTAAAGCCAAACTCGGCTGCCCCCAGGTTGTCCTCCCCGAGGACACGAATCCTCAGGATTAGGTCCCTCCTCGTCCTCAAGGCCCTCTCATCTTCAGTCTCACATTCATCCACTGCCGACGACCCTTCCAGCTCCGCAATCCTCGCATTCAGGCGGGCATTCTCATCAGTGACATTCTT
Organism: Lathyrus tuberosus; assembly: GCA_022829125.1. Lineage (NCBI taxonomy): Eukaryota > Viridiplantae > Streptophyta > Magnoliopsida > Fabales > Fabaceae > Lathyrus > Lathyrus tuberosus. The sequence continues at coordinate 6,339,804 of JALAZF010000196.1, read as the reverse complement.
CACCTCCTCCTTCATTTGGGTCACCTCCTTTTGAAGCAATATCTTGGTCTCCTGTGATCCTGCAGCTTCTTCAGCTCATTGTATATCCCCACGTTCTCGCACTCCAAGTCATTGATCCTAGTCTTGGCTTCTTTAAGATCGGAGCGATGAGCCACCTCTGCATCTCCAAGGGCCAGCGTCGCTTCCAATATTCTGATCATTCCGACTGCGTCCTGGCAAAGGAGCTTCCTCTGCACCTGTGGATCGGCGGACAAAATCGCCGAGACATCCAGATCTGGGACGACGATGGAACTCCCCTCGTCAAACATCTGCCCCTATTGATAGCATGCGAGCAGTACGAACTTCCCTCCGGGAGAGCCACCCGAGCATCCCCCAGGAGAGGCCCCAATCTCATCCCGTTTCCTCTTGTACGATGACTCAGGAGTTGGCGGTACAGAGGTCATCCCCGAGGTAGGACCAGCGCCGGACACAAACTTCTCTATCGCCACCTGTTGCTTGGCCGCTCTGACTTTAGGCACCGAAGGCACTTTCTTCTGGACCTTGGTTGCCTGTGACCTCATCAAGCCCTCCCTCATGTCAGCCATTTTCTCTGCGAACACAAAAGAGACAAAAGTTAGCCGACAGAAAAAGCCCAACAAATGCACACAAGAGCAAGTTATACCAAGAAGCTAGAAGGCCACATCGTCATTTTCACACTCAAGGAGGGCCTTAATATTAATATAACGGTCTGCTCTAACGGGCACCCCATCATCCCCGATCAGTTCCTTCCCGTCTCTGTCCACCACGAAGGCTAGCGTAAAGCTCTCCACATAGGCATGGAGCACACGATAAGACTCCTTGTCAGCCTCATAGAGTTGATCATGCTTTATCAGGAACTGGTCGGTTCTGTATCTGAAGTGGGCGAACACCCACTCCAAAGGAAACTTAGACATGGGCTTTTCAACCTGCCGACCATCGACGGTCACCGTTTCAAGCGTCGAGATGGATCTCTTGGCCGCCTCAGAAACATGTTTCACAACTAGGAATTTATCCTTAAAGTGACGAACATCAGAATACTGCCAGAAGAGCCTGCTCTGCTGTTTAAATGACACCCAGCTTTGCTTCGTGCACGTAGTACTTCGCTGGAGCTGGAAGATGCTGAAGAAAAGGTCCACCGTCGCCCCGACACGGAGAAAGCGACACACCAGCTCGAAGGCACGTATGAAGGCCAACACGTTCAGATGAAGCTGGGCCGGGCACAATTCTAAGTGACGAAAAAGGGCCTCCTGGAAGTTGGTGAAAGGCAGCCGAAACCTAGCCTCCACAAAGGCAAACGCATCCCCGTGTGCGATCCATTGAAGGTCCCCCCTCGTGACCTGAACGTTAGCATACTCAACGGCCTGCTCCGCCTCCTCTTGCGCGGCCTGGGCGTCGGGTACGACTTCATCACGAGGATCAGCCATTTTCACCTGAAAAGCAGAGGAAGAAAAAGTGAATTCGACGACTAAGTTCAAATCCACCCTTCCACCATTAGTCAAGTGAAAGGCCGAGGAAGAAGTCGAGGACGACCTCGAGCCCATACTGACCACGACTCAATTCAGCGACGACATCATCCCTGACCACGGGGACAAATCTCCGCAACTAAACAGATAGGGAGCTCAGGCATGACGACACAAGCTCACCGCGCAAAACTAGAACCTCTCGTAGAATAGGCCTAATGCCCAACTACAAACTCAATACTAATCCTAACCAGAATCTAAGAAAATCTACGCCAAAAAAATCAAACATTCATTATAGGATCTTCGCGTTCTTCATGTTCTTCATAAATTTTCCAGAGATTCATATGTTCATCGAAGAACACATGGATCTTTCACCGAAAAACTCATATGTCACCGGAAAATCCATGAAAAAACCCAGAAAACGAAGAACTTCAGAAAAAATGTAGAAAAGATGGACAAACTTACTTGAATATGAAAAGTTAGAGATGAAGGTGTGAACGGAGACGATGAAGATCTATGGAGGTTCCGGCAAGGAGACAAATTGCAGAGCAAAAAAAGAGAGAAGAAATTTGAGAGAAGTGGACAAATGAATCCCCCCTCCCTCCTTTTATAAGCATTTGCTCGTGGGGAATCGCAAAGGCTATCATTGCCTAGACGGTTCTAGGCCTGGAAAAGGGGCTACATGTTCAACACGCGTCAAAAGGTTCCTGCGTTGGACATTCCCAAGTGTGAACGTTACATACACCAGACCTTTCGCTAGCCCGCGAACACATCTCCTCAACGAAAAACACACCAAGGGTCCCCGACACAAAAATGCCACTGCAACAGGCACCTTCACAAGAGCATGCTCGACAGAAAACACATCTCCACAATATGTTCTTCGGGCAATAACACTTGGTCGAGAGGATCAAATCACCTGCCCCGACCAGACCTGCCCTGTCGACGATAAAGAGATTATCCCCGAATACTATCTAAAGATGACTTCACACAGCTACCTTAAGTCCTCACTCTCCACCAGAGCAAGGGCTTGGGTGGCTCCTGTTCTGGACTGGGCAGGTGTTGCGCCCCCAGAGGGGAACGACCCAGTCCAATCCAGCCATTGGACAGGCCCAATAGCTAGAAACTAGCCGTTGGGCAGAAAGTAGTCGTTGGGCAGAAACTAGTCGTTGGGCGCGTCTCCCTCACCCGCTGAGCAGTTCACGCGGCCAACTGCCTCCCCGAATCTCACGAAGACAGTTAGATCTGGTCTAGGAGCCACGCGCTTTGCCCTCCACTTGGCAAACCCCCATTGGCCGGCCAAGCCCTCTGATCGTGTGGGATCTCCCCATAAATACCCCCTCACTTGAGAGGGGCAAGTATTCAATATCCACTACTAGAACTTTGTACTTACTTTTCTCTCTTTTAACCAAACACTTACTTTGGCATCGGAGTACCTTGTAGGTACCACCCCTTTTTTTCCTTCCTACAAGCATCATCACCTACCCTACGCGAAGGCCACGACGATCCAGTCTGATCACCTCAGATCATAATCCATACCAGTTGTAAACAATATCAAAACAATATTTTATCACATTCAACCCATTTGATAACCATTACAGACCATTACATGACATAAATGCTTAAACATTGGAAAAAAATTAAAACATTTAACACATTTCATTAATAACACATTCTTACATTCATAACATCATGTTACATGGTGATTTGCCCACAGAGCTATTTCAAATACATTATTACAAAAACTATGTTAAACCCTAAAACTAATAATGCAAAACAAAATTGCATTTTTCAACATTCCTCTTGTGCTCAATACCTCATTCTTCAACTTGAATATCTTCTTCCTTTGCCTTTCAATCTTCAAATCCCTTCCAACAACAACTTCATCTCCTACCCACTTAAAAAAATTGCATCCCTTCTCCAGTTAATTTCTGTAATTTCTACAACACCAAAACTTTTTCCCAACATTTACACTATTCAAATCCGTAACAGTACGCATTACACAATCTTCTTCACACCAACACTCCATCCTTTTCTTTCTTATCACAACAGATCCAAATGACCCATAACTTTGGGTGGTTGATTTCGATTTGTTACTGGAGTTTATTGACATGTTCACATATGAATGAAAGAGGATGAAGAATGAAGAAGGAGGAAGAAGATGATGAATAGTAACGTGACAATATTGAATGAAGGAGGAAGAATGAAGAACCCTAAAGAATCAGCATGCTTAACGTTTATAAAATGCTTAATGTTGACTCACAAATGAACACCAATCCTTGTTGACATGCCACCTCAGCATACTTAACGTTTTTACAACAAAACTAATAGAATGGATCAAGTTGTTTAACGAAACGATTGTTGAGGGACTTCATCGTAACGTTTATTACATAAGGGACCAAACTGAAAACTGAAATTAAGTTAAGGGACTTCAGGACTAAATAAGCCTTTTTTTTAAGGTTCATCTGTACTCTAATCCCGCCAATTCACATTCATAATCATATCCACCACCATAACCCTCTACGATTCCTACAATAACAAATATGTATTACTACAACTTTGAAACTCAACAACGCTGATGCATGCAAATGATATGAGTTGTATTACACACCTTCATTACCATATTTATTATTCACCGTGCACCAAATTTTACACATATGGACAAATATAAACATGACATGTTTTGTTCAACAAAGTAGTGTCAATTCTGAATTGGATTGTATCTCCGTCTTTGAAATTATTGTCTTTGCAAAATTCATCCCACTCATACCCTATTTTCGTTTTACGAGTATCTCCAACGTTCAACAGTTGCATCAACTTCGACTTCCCATTATCACCATATAGTAGTAGATCTTCATACTCATAGTCCCTCAGTACTTCGGCAAAATCCTCTTACAACTTCTATTATTCAATAATAATAAAATAGTTATTCTTTTTTGTCATTACATATACTAATTTTTAAAAATTCAAAGGCAACAACATTTCTACTTAACTAATTTTGGGAGATCCGCGCTGTGAGGAGTAAGTGTCACTTGAAAAGCATATATCTCCTGGCAGAAGATATTTCTACTATGAAAGTCTGGTAACTCTTGGAGTTTCGTGACTTGTTTGTAACCATTAATTCCAAAGTTGTTGTTGCCATAATAAGCAAAAGTTACTACAACATTAGTTGGTAAATCGTAGTAAACTTGCAAAATCGGCCATCCACTTATAACAAGTGGATGATGGGGGCTTTGTTGAAAATCACTTCATGATGCACACATTGGTTGTTTAACACGGTCCAAGTTTTACCTATTACATCTCCATAATCTTTCACAAAGTCGGGATCAATTTCTGGAAACACCTGAAAATAGAATGACAAGCCAAACATTTTAATGTTTTTTTTCCAAGATGTTTCACTATATACCATTTATCTAAATTCAATGTTAAGGGGGAATTTACCTGTGTGGATAGTTTCACGATTTCAAAACAAGTAACCACATCTGAGTGTTTGAGAATACCACATAACTCCATGGCTCTGCCAAAAATGCTTCAAGAAGGAGGAGAGGGGAAAAGTGATTCCAACAAATTCCTTTTCTTTATGACATTACCACATTATTTACCCACTCATTCTATTTATTATACACTAACACTATCTTTTTTCACGTGCTTACAGTGCTCATGTTTGTCTTTTTGCATTAAAGATACATGACATTATAGTGGGTTCACATGTGGGTGTTGGAATAAATGCCTCACGTGTGAACAGTCTCAACACTAATACTAATGGTACAAATGCAATGTCATTTACAACTCACTTGGCTTACTTTTCCATTACTTCCTTCCCATCAATAAATCCAACACACACTAAACATATTCTTTTCCAACTATTTCAAAACTTCAACACATCATTTGCCTTGCCAACATAATGTACGTTCAATGTTTACAACATTATAAACAAAACACTCATTGTATAATACATGTCAATATCCATTCATTTCATGCACGACCACTACCACACTATTAAATAAAAACTACACCAACATTAGAGTCAAACCGTGTGTCTTGCACTGACAATAATACGAATACTACAAACACATATAAAGTTTATAAATCATCTTGATTTAACTACATTATAATATTAAGTTGTTCTTTATCTGCTTCTTAATAACACTTCTCCATTACAATGAAACAGAACAAGTTCAAACTTCTTAACCAAAACATTACATATTAGTAAAAACAGCTGACACTTCTTAATTAAAACATCACATAATAGAAACACATTAAAACATCTTCCTAGTTGCTACTGCTGACATATTGTGAACATCAAGCCTCACAAAGACGACCATTATGGTTTCAAGTTAGTGACGTTGATCCGTGTAGCCGGAGGATCTTTAATGCTAATGCAGAGAACGTCTCCATCGTTTAACCCTATTTTCTTTGCAAAGTTGTACCAACCCTTACCTATGTACTGTTCAACACAATATTCCTTCATCACAGTATGCACCACACACACGTACCTTTGATCGGTATCCCAGTCATACATCTCTATATGACTAACTCCAGCTAAGTAGCCGGTCTTTATTACGTGTTGTGGTAGTTATTGTACAAATACAAACCAAACTTACATCAACTTTTATGCTCATAGAGAACAAGGACAACAATGGATAATCTGTTTACAACTAACTTACAAGAACGTTTCTTTTAGCGACGTTCGCATTACTCACTTTCTTCTCCCACAGTACATAATTTGGACGATCAGCGCCTTCTTGGTGACTCCTACCACCAATATCTTCCTCTTCTTCTGAACTGTAACATTCATAATTCTGTTACAACACATTTTTTTAAACTACTACAGGGGGAAACAAAAACAAATACGCAAATTTACCCATTTCGGGCATCGTTATCACACATATTTTCAAATGCAAATGAATTATGGAAATACAACATCAATTCCGACATTACACATGCGTACTCTCTAAACATGCAAAACGTGTGCTACGACTATATATGTCTATATATAAAGGATTGTGAAATTACACGGACATATCGAATGAAATATTTATCACTGGATTCTTCATCTTTCACTCAGGCTTTTCAGCAACAACAACTCATTTGCCCTTACGCTTGTTTGCCACTTCTGCTTTGAACCCAACAGATTTTGATCCCCTTTGTTCGTTTGACTTCTGTGCACCTTTGCCCATTTGATTATTTACTAGTGATGAATTCAATGTAGCAGCTTTTGATACCATTCTGATATTTGAGTCTGAAAGTCCTTTGGCCTCATGTTTATCTCCCACATGTGTCTTCAGTTTGACGGTTGATGACCCCCTATTTCCTTTTTGTTGGAACCCACCCATTTTAGAGTTTTAACCTCTTTCGCTTCGGTGACTTTCCTGTTTAAAAACGTATTACATATAACTTCATTGAAATCAACAAAATATGAAGGGTTAATATTCAAACTAATAACATCTTAATAGAATTGGTGTTCACACCTCCCGATGCCAACTGAAGGAATTCATTACCTCTGTTACAATTGTATCGGGCAATGTTTTCTGTAGCTGAAATCCCGACCGATCGTGAGGTTCGGTTTCCGTTTTTTGAAACACATTGTCTCCTCAGCATTAAAAAAATTGAAATATATGTCCTCCTCAGTTTCCCTTGACTGCATAACTATCTACATGCAACATCAACTAAAACTCGTCCTCAATAATTATTTTCCATTATCAACATCTGTAGGTTGAAACCTACAACAATCGTGAAATACAACATTAAAGAAGACTTATCTTTTGACAAAACAACTACATGTACACCTAACAATCACATGCAATGTAAAATCATGTTTCTCAGTGTCTAAACTTCAAACGAAATTATTTACAATGATATGCATGAAATCGACTCACCCAGTTTTAGGTTCTTCCATCGCTGACTTCAGATTGCACTTCCATTCATCTTCGACCCTTTGGTTTTGGTTACCCTCTGTTCGTTCCATTTGTAACTATTCTCTACTCGCTGTTCACTTTCTAACTTCTCCGCTCAGAGTGAAGAGGATGTTGAATATCGGTAAAAGAACAAAATAAACAATATTTGGGATAACACAATTAAATGGGTAACGTATACCCTAATAGACATGACCCACTTTTAATTACATTTACATTCATTTATGATCAATTTTTTTAACTACTATTTTGAAATGGTACATTCTTTATTTCATAAATTTTTTAACGCACTTTTATTTTTTCACATATTTAAATCATTGAAAAATATTTATTATAAATTAATTTAAATATCTAAATATTAGAATCTTAATATTTTTTGCGATTATAATTTTATTTAATAAAGACATTGACTATAATTTAATTTGATTTTTGCGGACACACGGGTACTGATTTCCCGCCAATTATTTTGTATTGTAATTTGTCAATATAATTAGGTCAATTATTTAATAAAAAAATATTGAGTCTTATAACTAAATTTTTATATTTTAGGTTTTTTTATATATTTCATAACCTAACTGGTGACGTATACGCGATCCACACCAGAACCCGTGCGGACGCACGGGTTTTCCACTAGTTTTAATATAATTTAAAAAAAAAAATTAAAAAAATAAAAGTTATCATATTGGAATTTAACTTTGTCTCAAAAATATACTAATTCAAAAACTACACAACTTTCAAAAGATTAATTTGAAAGTATAATTCAAAAATTACTCGATTGGAGTTTAAATTTGTCTAAAAAATCCACAACTTCTTCTAAATATTTATGAACGTTACAAATTTAATTAAATAGTACACCAAAAATTAATAGAAACTGATACATTTTCGTCACAAAATTATTACACCAATTGTAATATTCATTACACATATTATTTTAGCAAATGACATAATACATAAAACAAGGATGACTCTAAATGCAATTGTCAACTTTACTGCCATAAATAGTACAAAAAGGACAATATATAGTTCATATATAATCGAGTTGACTCATGAACCTAACGAGTTAAACTATGTTTAGTTCAAGTTCAGCTCATTTAGTTAACGAACTTAATTTTTCGCTCATATTCAGCTCATTTGCTTCATGAACTTAGTTCAACGATTTAATTGTTGAACCGAGTTCCGAACTATTTTCGAGTTTGTTCAGTTCATTGTCAGCCATAATACTTAACTTTTAAAACCACGCTACTAGAATTTTGAAATAATACCGAAAATTTTCAATGAACCACCAATAATTTCGTTCACTCATTTTGATCCAATTATGTCCAGAAAGAGTTTCATAATTAATGAAATATATATGGAGATGCAAGGTATAATTTAGGATTTATAAGGTGAAATCATCTTTAGTTCAGGAATGATATTACTATTAATCGGGGAAAATTTCTTTTTTCACCCTATAGACTTCTTCCACGCCATGTGATTTTTCACATATGCCCTTTGATTTCGGAGATATATCTTCGGACGCACCAAAACTCAATTGAATGTTAAAATATTTTGGAGATATATCTTCGAACGCTCCAAAACTTAAGTGAACGTTGAAATATTCTGGAGATATATCTCTGGAATATTTTGGAGGTTATTATCGCGCCAGACTCTTCTCCTCCCACACTTTTCATTTTCATTCACATAACTCTTTCACTCTCTCATTCCCAAATTTCTCCAACTTCACCAAATCAAATTTCATCAATAGGAGGCTTAAGTAAACATCAAGCATCATCCATCTCATCATTCAACATCTTCCAAATAAATTTCGGGTAAGTTTTTTGAGTTTTCGGTAAATATTCGAGTTTTGTTGTAAATGAGTTAGAATTAATTGTTAGGTATAGAAATGTTTAGAAATCAAATGAAACATAATTTAGAGTAAGTGTATGTATTGTTTGTTGGCTCAAATGGACGATCAAAGCTTTATTTTTGACATTCTGAATAGCAGAGGATGACATTGTCGCGACCTCTGAATCTCAAAAATTTCCGGAGATACATCTCCGAAAAAGTTCAACGTTTCATATACTTTGGGAAATTCCAGAGATACATCTCTAAAATGTTTCTGTAGATATATATCCGGAATTTCCTCAGTCTATTTTTTTTATATAATTTTCTTGTTTGTGTTGTTCTTTTGCGTAAACTAATTATATGGCTAATTTTACCTTGTAGGCATAATGGGTGACAAAGTCGACAGACTGAGACTTGGACGAGTTTCCCAGCATGCACATGTTCGGCGGGAACGAAGTTAGTAGGTTCCAGAGGTAGCAGGTACATCTGTTCAGGCAGAGGCATCGACTTCTGGGACGCAGTCTACTCCTGGGGCTCAGTCTACTTCTGGGGCTCGGCCTTCACCTCAGTCACTCCATCTACATCTCAGGCCACTCCATCTTCATCTCTGGCCACTCCATCTTCATCTCAGGACACTCTACATTCTTCTTCTTCTTCTTCTTCTTCCCATAAGATACGGGATGCACCAGCTGACGCGTCACTTCCCTCATCCACCCACAAGCATCAAGATGCACCAGTGCCATCTCCTGCTGATCCAGTGCCACCTTGCGCTGATGATCCTGTTGATCTAGTGCCACCTCCGGAGGGTAAGGTTATTGAGGATGTCGAGTCAGAGGGATTTTGAGGAGGTCCATCTGATATGTCCATACTTTCTCTGCATCCAGACCACACTGCCAGACATATCTGAGATGGAGAGGCATCATTATTCTGATTTTTTTATATATTTTTACGTTAATTTAAATTGCTGACATTGATCATTTCTAACTTTGATTATTATTGACATTGATTATTTCTGGAAAATCGCAGGAGAGTGGTCCCAAGAAGTTTAGGAACCATGGGAGGAAGATTTTAGCATTGCATCAACTGGAATACCAGTGGTTTCAATCGGTTCTGACCGCTTCTGGGGTTGCGTGACCTATGCATGACCGGTTACAATCTGGTCAACCACTCGATGCTTAATGCATTCATGGAGAGATGACATTCTGAGACATCTTATTTTAATCTCCCGCATGGTGAGATGTCTATCATATTGGACGATTTCTCGTCTTTGTTACATCTTCCGATCAGGGGGAGATTCCTTCAGCATGGTAGGATGACCGAAGACGAGGCAGTCGAGATGATGGTGGAGCATCTGGGGGATGATCTAGGGGACGCGATTGAGGAGGTGGATATGACCAGGTGTGTTCATGCTAGGTTTGAGTTCCTGAAGAAGATATATGATGATGAGATCACTGCTGCACAACAGACTGATGATGATGTCGAGCAGGTGGTCTTACACGGGACTCGTGCTTTAAGAACATATTTTCTTTATTTGGTTGACACTTGTATTATTCTGCACGTGAGTGCCACTTATACTGACGTTGCATACCTTTGGTACTTCTTGGATCTCACACGGATCCATGAGTATAATTAGGGGTGGCTTGCCTGGCCTATCTATATTCGAAGTTGAGAGATGGATGTCGATGGAGGACGAAGCAGGACACAAACAACATGACACTACTAGTGGTAATAATTTTTTATCCTTGAATGTTTTTTTATCTTTTTCATTTCATATATGGGATAATTCTTGATCCCTTAATGCTTTTTATTTTCATTTCTGGCTTGGATCCTCCATCACTTCCCGTGCATTGCTGGCTAGGGGTGCTGGGATGAGTACACTGAGGAGATGCCATGTGCCTGTGCTTTTATTCCGCTAAGAGGGAACCAGGTGGTCGAGCCTTTTAGAGTCTATATTGATCGCTTGGCTGCCAAGGACATCCACTTCAACTGCTACGTGGATCACCATCAGACGCGGCCACTTGACGACTTATCTTTATATTCCAGATGGTTGGCCTGCAGATCGCGTATCACTGCTCCTCATTTGCTCGAGCGTATCATCTGCTTGACTCGTATATAGATAGGTGAGATGTTTGCTGATTATCAGAGTCATCTGGTACCGGATGAGGCTCAGGCTACCATAGCGTCGAATGACTGGAGCTACGTGGACGGATACATCAGGTGGTTCTTCACGGTCTCACATTCGTACATGGTACCAACTGCTCCAGGAGATCCTCCGAAACCAGCTCATCCGGATATTCTAGAGGAATAACAGGCTCAGCTAAATCATACTGAGGATGTCTTGACTCAATGTCGTCGCATAGTTGAGATTGTGCGGGCAGGCATTGACGAGGGTATCTTCCTTGAGGGGTCTGCTATACGGGGAGTACTGTATGACATTATTGCCGAGGCACAAAGGGCATTATTGTATCGCAGGTATCACGCGAGGATGGGGGAGATCGATGGTCGAGGAGGTAGACCAGGCAGACCAGGCAGAAGAGGCACAGGAGGTAGATGAGAGGTTGTCAGGCACACCCAGTAAGAGCCTGTTATTATTTTGATGTAGTACTATAGTTTGTGCTTTTTTCTTGACATTGTTATTACATTTTGGATTTCGTGTTGTACGACATTTTACTATTATATTGCTATATTATCTGTTATTTTATTCGACATCGTTCTGCATAATTTATCTAAAAACAAATACACAGTTCGTTATAAAAAAAACTTGTTCTAATACACTTCGGAGATGTATCTCTGGAAATTTCCTGTAGATACATCTCCGAAAATATTCAAATGACAATAGGTTATGGGATATATGTTGTGAGCGTTTAAAGTTTAAATAGTTTCAGAGATATATCTCCGAAATATATTAATGTTTACTCAGAAATAGAGTACGTTCGAAGATATATCTTCAAAACCTGAAGACATAGAACTTCATACGGTAGGTATGAAATGCATATGATGAAAAAAGAAATTCTGTTATCGGACCATGATTTTTTGGTTACTTCAATCAGGCTTTGTTTTGAATCCTTTTTACCGCCAGAAAGGTGTTTTGCTATTAGCGCCTAGCTTTGTTTTTTTAAAACACTCCTAATAGCTAACTATTGAAAGCTATATTTTAAGAATTTAATTTATATAATTTGTCAATGAATTTTACACCGTTTGTTAGATCATTATGAATGTTTTATGTTAATTATAATTACTATTAAAGTTATGCATATAAATGGTTGTGATTTCTCGATAAAAAAATTATTATAGTGAAAATACATAGCAATTAAATTTACATTTTAACTTTGTACTTGTAATTCTTTGTAAAATTTAAATAAACAAAATAATTTTGCAATACAATCCATGTTCTTTCTTTTATATGTGACCATGTCATTTTTCTAGACTAAAAATCAATTTACACTAGTGCAGCCTTTTGTTTGTTTATTAGAGGCGTAAGAGGAAGAATTTAAATATGTGATGGATTTTTTACTAAGGATTTGTTTGGACGAGATAATAGAAAATTTTTAAAAAATAAAATTTATAAAATTTAAATGATTTAATTAAAATTTATTAATTTTCAATTTTATTTTTGTTTTGACAGTGTATTAAAAAAATTTGTTAAATTTTTGAGATCATTTTTATAAAATTTAAAGTTTTTTGGCCTAAAATTTGAAAAATAGAGAATAATTGATAGTTTTTTAAAATTTAAAGGATCAAATTGTAAAATTTGAAAATTAAGAAGGAACAATTTGTAAATTTTTGAAAAAATTTAGGGGTCAATATTAAAATTTTGAAAAATATGAAGACCAACTTAATTGCAAAATTTGAAACAATAATGACATTCACATGTTATGGGGTATGAGATAATCTCTCTCTCTCTCTCTCTCTCTCTCTCTTTCTCTCTCTCTGACAAATTTAGAATGATTTACGTTATCGATTAGGAAGGACTTAAAAAAAACGCTTGATACCGTATATAAACTGATTTGTTCTTGATAACCAAATGCTTGAATTCATCTACAATTGATTATGGCCATAGGAATTGATTTAAATGGTCAAGGGTTTACTCACTAAGGACTTATGAATAAATTCCCCTAAGAACTAGTAATCTACAGAGATAAAACAAGTTGTTACAATGTTATATTAGAATATCAAATGAACTCAGGTTCAAACTCTCATTCCTAGCATGTTTTACCCATATTATTTTCCACTATATTAAACTTGCTTTTATTTTACTGTGTCGCAACAAAACAAACTTAAAACCCCAGAACACTTTTGTTTAAGTAAAATCAACACTGAACTCTAAAATATAACACAGTCCTCTATATCGATATCCCATAATTTCTCAATATTAATACTTTGACAGATTAGTACACTTGCTAATTTACCAATCAAAGATGCCTTTATTTTTTTGCAAGTACGCATCATGTTGGAGCGTCAAGCTATAAACACTTTCTTCCAACCGATGCTTCACATCACGTTGTTGGTTAGACCAAAGAGTGTCCCAACGACCGGATCAACCGAAGGTTAAAGCAGTCAAAGCACGCTATGTATACCGCGCCAAAGTCGTTTGTACTTCCTCCAAATCATGCTCGAGTAGATTGACTAAATATGAACAATGCTCATCTGAAGGAGGAATTTGGCGTTCCATAGAGCAGCGCAAGCCCGAATCCATCAACAACTTAAGAATCGGAGGACCCGAAACACTTAGCGGTCTCTAAAGAATAGGCAAGTCCAAGGCATTCCCAAAGGGCTCTGAAGTAACGGAAGGACCTGGTATAGTGCCTTTTTGCCATATTTCCCGCCTTAAAAGACAGAGCGCTACTTCATCCGTTATTGAATATACACACAATTAATATCGAAATTAATATGTCATGAGTAAGCAGACTGAAAGCAAAAAAGCCAAAAGCATCTAGACTTACCAAAAATAGTTTTCCTTTTTTCCCTAGTATAGGCCTTCACCAGCATGAGAGTATTGATGAGGCGTTTCAGGCATTTCCGATTGGCCTCATCCTAGGGAATGTCGTCTCCAAGATAATCCAAGTCTTTGATGAGACTCATCAGCCGTTTTTTTTGTACATGTCTTCCTAAAAAAGATTTTCCTCTTTGTATGCATACACCCCATTTACTATGAGGGAATAATGTTCGGTCCAATACTTGGGGAATAACTTAGCACACTTACTTTCCATTTCCAACAATGCAAATTGTTGCATGAGACTCTGAGTGGATAAGGGTAATCAGAAAGAACTGATCTTCAAAATGTTGTAGATCCTCTAAGAAACCCCAGAAGCTCCGAATGGTCGACACCAAAGAAACTAAACCTTTACCTCGCTTATGAGACACAGAGCCACGTTGAACTTTAAAGAGATGAAAAAAAATAGTCATAAAAGGTTTTTCTTCAAATATTCACACCAATGGTGAAAGACTTTCCTGTAGGAATGCTCATGGATGGTTAATTGTCATAATCAATCCATAATCATATGTAATAACCAGTTATTAAAACCAATTGTCTTAACCAATTTTCATTTTTTTAAATGGTTATAAACCAAGTATTTAGTCGGTTATATTCATATTTGATTTATAATTAGTTTTGGTTTAAATTTTTTAAAACAAAAATTCTTTTTAAGAATTTTTTTTTTATTTTTCAGTTATTTTTCTTTTTTTTTTAAATATTATTTAAAAAAACACATATTTTTTTGAAAAAAACAATAATTTGATAAAATATATATATTTTTTTAATTTTCTGAAGAAAAAAAATCGAAAACAACAAAATAACGTTTTTTTACGAAAATAAAATATTTAGAAAAACATTTTTTTAGAAAATATATATATATTTTTAAATAATTTTTTACAAAAAAAAAGTCTTTTTTTATTTTCAAAAAAGAAATCTTATTTTTTTTGTTATTTGAAATTTTTTTCAAAAAAAATTATATATATATTTTTAATTTATGTTTTATAAAATATTTTTTTTAAAAGAATAGACAAATTTATTTTTATTTTGGATATGGATATCCAAAATATGTATTTGATTAAAATCATACTAATAAAATATTCAAAATATGAATTTGCTTAAAACCATACTAATAATTATCTGGTTTTTAATAATCAAATTTGGATATAGATATTGGTAGTTCAAATAACCAGTCAATTTGAGTATCCCTACTTTCACATACGCCTAACTCGTAGGATGAAGCTACGACATAGCCACTACCAGATACTTAAGAACTTCCATCTCAAAGAGAGCTTTTGACTTAAGAGCATTGTGGTGCGTTGATGCAACCGAGGATGGCAATTTGGTCACACCATTTGCCTTAATTGTGCCACAATTGTCAACATAAATAGAAAGATGAAAATTAGGATTTTTCGAAGGTAAACCAAAAAATTGGTTTTGTTGCACCATACCGATCAAGGAAGGTTTTAGTTCAAAATTATGTGTCGCAATTGATGGGTGCACAATACTACAATGCGGTTCCTCTTCTGTGGGAATAGCATAATCCTTAAGGGGTTTAGTATCAACTGGATCCGCCGTAGCTTATAATCTAAGGTTTCGACGTTTCTCGAGTAAGAAACGCTCGATTTCGTCAACGGGCTCAACTATGCTATTAACAGAACGAGTTATACGCGTACAAGAGCAGCGAGAACCACAACAAACAAACACAATAAAACAAATAAGAAAGTAAGCTCTATTCTATACGATGATCAAACATAAATTCAATATATAACGCAATTGGTCCCCGACAACGATGCCAAAAACTTGATGCAGCCGCAAGTGTACGACTGTTGCGAAGTAATAAAATAGATGTCAAACCGCATAGACCAATGGTTTAAGTACCAAATTTTATCATATTGGTTTATGTCTAAAGAAATTGAAAAGTAGGGGTTTTGGTAAAAAACTTGAAAGAAAAAGTAATTAAATAAAAACAGCTTAACGGAAAAATCACTTAAATCTCGGAATGGGGCAAACAGGACACGAGGTTACAATTCATCTTTCTAACACAATCATATAATCCACAAATTCACATGTCTTCATCACATATGTATTCATCATCAAACTCATATCAATCAAACAAAACAGATGAACAATATAAAGCGAATGAATAGAAAACTTGAATTATGAAATAATGTTATTCCATAAATTGCTCCCTTGAAGACTTGAGTTATAAAGAAAAGTAAAAAAAAAAAGAAACTTAGAAACTAGGAATGAAATATAAAAGTTGGGAACCTTAAACTCATAACAGGCTATGAGTTTTATAGGGAAATAATGAAAATGCTAAAAATCTTTGGTTAAATGTAAAATATTCAGATTTGATACAGATCCAATAATGCCTAAGAGCCATAATTAAAGTGAATCATTCTATTTATGGAAGCAAACAAAATCTTTGACTTTTCTCTCGTCTCCCTACTACGGCCCGTAACAGATGTTACAGGCGGCCGTAGCAGGTCCCTGTTTCTTCTACTTGCAAAGCTCAAAAAGGGGGCTGGGGCATCATGCTGCTACAACTCATAGCAGCTGCTATGGGTGGCCGTAGCAGCCCTTTGGTTACCAGAGAAATTGTTTTTTTTTTCATTTTGCTTTCCTTTGATCCATCTTGTCTTGGATGCTTATTAGACCCTGAAATTCACAAGAAAACACAAACCAAACTATAAAACATGAAAAATTAAAGGAAATCAAACAAAATGCGATAAAATACTAAAGGAAAATGACTAGAAAGAACGAAACAAAAACCACTTATCAAACTCCCCCAAACCTAGATTGTTGCTTGTCCTCAAGCAACAAAGCTTGCATTCATGAGTATTCAGATCAAGCGGTCACGTCATGGTAAAGCATACAAAAATGGGGTCAACGATACTCATACGTGAGTCTTTGTTCCAATCGGCTAGGCATAGTTCTCTTGGTAATCATTTGTCAATAAATGTATTTGTAAGAACACTAATTGCGGTAAAACTAAAAACCTAAGAGTCCCTTTTGGACACCTCTCCTACTATGTGTAGCGTGCGATTTTTGTCGGTGATGCGACCACCTTATCACCATGGGTTTCTCCTCACCGCAATGGTAGGAGTTAGGTGCTACTTTCTGATTTCTTATTTATCCCGTGAAGGTGGAAGGGAAAGGGAAGTTATCTAAAACTAACCTTGCACGCGAATGTTTAACTGAACAAACGCTAAGAGAGATTGGGGAGTTTAGGGTCAGGTTATACAATGGGGAGTTGTTAATTACCCATCCTATACATGGTTATCCATGGGATGATCAGAATTAGGTTCTGCTTTCTACTTAATGGTGTTTGTCTGTAAATGGGAAAGTTTCTTCTTTATGGGAATATGGAGAGTGAGAGAGAGTATAATTGTTGTTTTCGTGTTTTTCGATGTTTTTTGGTAAGGTATTGGACCTAAGGTTTTTGATAAGTATGCTCGCTAAGATTTTGCAATCTTATGCTTACGTATTCCCGTTAAAGAAAATAGGGAAATCAGAGCAATCATATTTCCTCCTATTCTATGGGAGGAAAAGATGTCCGGTGTCTTGTTCAAAGCCCAAGATTGAAGCTAAAGAGGTATTTTGTCTCTTGCTTAAAGCCCAAGATTGAAGCTAAAAGTTTGACTGATAGAGAGAATTTGTCATCTCTAAAGGGAGATATCTCGTCTATTTATCACATTTGTTGGGGATTGGTTTTAAAAGAAAATTATTTTAACTGGGATGCGGGATCCAGCAATTCCATAATTTCTTTTGAAAGGGATATGTCATGAAGGAGGAAACTTTAACTCAGTTTAGAGCAATGCCATTTTTCCTTATGAGTTTATTATGCTAAAAGAGGGACATTGGCTTGGATGTAAATAATCCAGAGGCTTGCCACTTACAACAATTAGACGAAAGAGAAGGTTTACCAGGATAAGAGATGGGCTACATCTTGGATATTTGAATCAACAAGTGTGTCACTTACAACAATTATCTGGAATTAGGGTTTTGATTGTTTGTTTTGACATGTGATTACATAGAGAAATGTCTTCCTACAGAGAGATTTTTGATTTCCTCTGAGGGATGTTGATTTTTGTGTGCCTTGATCATACCCAGAATTTTGACGTTGGTTATGAATGGTAGTTTGCTCATCCATCTTCTTTTGCTAAGCGATGATACTTAGAAAAGGGTAAAACTTCCCCGTGATCCTGGTCTTCAACCACGGAACTGGTCTCAGTTTCTGAAATAAACTTCCCCTCGATCTTGGTCTTCAGCCAAGGAACTGGTCTCAGTTTTCTGAAATAAACTTCCCCTCGATCCTGGTCTCCAACCACGACACTGGTCTCAGTTTTCTGAAATAAACTTCCCCTCGATCCTAGTCTTCAGCCACAGAACTAGTCTCAGTTTTTTGAAATAAACTTCCCCTCGAGCCTGGTCTCTAACCACAGAACTGGTCTCAGTTTCTAAAATAAACTTCCCCTCGATCCTGATCTTCAGCCAAGGAACTGGTCTCAGTTTTCTGAAATAAACTTCCCCTCGATCCTGGTCTCCAACCACGGAACTGGTCTCAGTTTTCTGAAATAAACTTCCCCTCGATCTTGGTCTTCAGCCACAGAACTGGTCTCAGTTTTATGAAATAAACTTCCCCTCGAGTCTGGTCTCCAACCACGGAACTGGTATAAGTTTTCTGAAATAAACTTCCCCTCGATCCTGGTCTTCAGCCACGAAACTGATCTCAGTTTTCTGAAATAAACTTCCCTTCGATCCTGGTCTTTAGCCACAGAACTGGTCTCAGTTTCCTCTTGTCGGATTTATTTTCTTGACAAGGAATGCTATTCATAATGGTTTTCATCAAACTTCTCGCCGAGTTTCATTGGGGAGATGCCATTTGAATAGAAAATTTAATGTCAGACTTGTCGAGGAAACCCATTGGTCTGAGCTGCAGAGATGTACAAATTTCTCTGCTGGAGATGCCATTTGTTGACTCTACTGGGGAAAATAAGTCTTCTGAGAGACTGTTTTTTTTTGCTTGGGGATATCACACTTTTCTTCGGGATTCTCTTGGAGAAATGCCATGTGATTCGATCTGATTTTGAGGTGCTGATGACTTCATTAACATCAAATTTCTTTAGAGAAAAACCGATGTATTGTCGAGAGTATTTGGTTAAGAGGCTTCCTCTAGAGATTTTTCTTAATCCGGGCAAGCGAAGATATCATCTTCAATGGTGAAGAGTGATGTTCCAAAGGTGTCTGTTGAATTTCTTCTTGCCTTTCAGAGGTTCAAGTTATCAAAGTGATCAAGAACAGTATCCAATCCATAAATTAACTGGGGAGAGATGGCTTAGGCGACACTTTTTGGATGGGGACAGAACTGACAAACTCTATTGGTGAGAGAACTCTTATCACTTGGGGATTGAATATGACCAGAGTGATAGTAATGCAACATAAATATGAATCAATAATGCAATGATGTATGTATGTTTATGCTGACAAAACTGACGCGACATACAGACTAGTGTGTGAACATGACTGGATACTCGGCCACTGCGGTGGATGAAAAGTATCATTGTGTTCAAAAAATAGCAATCATATCTTGCTTAGGAGAAGTAGACCCCGCTGTGGAGGAAGGATTTTATTGATGGTCCTTCAGAGATAAGGGCTCTGCCGAAGATATCAGGTAAAACCTGACATTTAAAACAATTGATCCTTCATTCAGGTGCACCGGTTTTAGAAGGAGTACTTTGATTATGCATTTTGAGGTTTAATCATCTCTGGAGAAACTGTAGAGTTTCCTTTCGATGTTCAAAAAATCAAAAAGGAAATGCCAGCTTTATTTTAAAAGCAGAAGAAGATTTTCACAAGTAAATTCATTTTTGTTTTATTTCAAGAATCGTTGATCATGTTAAAAATGTCATTCTATAAAGTAAAAATAAATGAGAGTTGCAAACAAAAGCACAACGGCTCAAATTTTATTGATAGAATGGTAATCAGCCAAGCGCGTGATACCATAGAGTATTTACAAAGTTTATAAAATGGTAATTTACGGGAAAAGGGGCTACATTGAAACATAATGACCGTTATTCTTCTACCAACTTTGAATTCCGGACATTCTGAGCTTCTGTCGAAGGTGACCTTGACTGAAGTTTTTTCTGATAGAGGGCATTACCGCTGGGGGTTTAACCTTGTTGGACGTAGTTACTTGCCATGAATCCCTAACTTTTGCTTGGATTGTCTTTTGAGGTCTTCAATCCACCGAGATGATTTTCGCTTGTGTCTCTAATTTTTGCATGGACCTCCCTTTCGGGTTTTCAATCCACCGAGACGTTTTTTTTTATTTTTTTATTTAGGCGAAGTATTTCTTGACTACATCAACATTCGTGGGGTAGGAAAACTCTTCTCCGTCCATGGTTGCGAGTCTCAAGGCGCCGCCTAAGAAAGTTTTCTTGACAATATAGGGGCCGTCATAATTCGGAGTCCATTTGCCCCGAGAATCAGTGAGAAATGATTGTATCTTCTTGAGCACGAGGTCCCCTTTTCTGAAGACACGAGGTCATACCTTTTTGTCGAATGCTTTTTTCATTCTTTGTTGATACAACTGACCATGGCATAGAGCCGTCATTCTCTTTTCTTCGATTAGGTTTAGTTCTTCGTGTCTGCTTTGGCACCATTCAACTTCTGTTAGCTTAGCTTCCATCAATACCCGGATTGATGGGATATCTACTTCTATGGGGAGCACTGCCTCCATGCCATATACTAGAGAGAAAGGGGTTGCCCCTGTTGAAGTCCGGACAGATGTGCGATAACCGTGAAGGGCAAAGGGTAGCATCTCGTGCCAGTCTTTGTAGGTTACAACCATCTTTTGAATGATCTTTTTGATGTTCTTGTTAGCTGCTTCTTCCGCTCCGTTCATCTTGGGTCGGTAGGGAGATGAGTTATGGTGTTTAATCTTGAACTCAACGCACAACTCTTTCATCATCTTATTGTTCAAGTTGGATCCATTATCAGTAATGATCTAGCTTGGAACACCATAACGGCAAATGAGATTATTTTTGATGAATCAGACCACCACTTGTCAGGTCATATTGGTGTAGGATGCTGCTTTGACCCATTTGGTGAAGTAGTCAATGGCTACTAGGATGAACCGATGTCCGTTTGAAGCTTTGAGTTTAATCATACCAATCATGTCGATTCCCCATATAGAAAAAGGCCATGGAGAAGAAAGAACTTTGAGATGTGTTGGTGGTACATGGATTTTGTCCGCATATATCTGACACTTGTGACACTTCCTCATGTACTTGTAGCAATCAGATTCCATTGTTAGCCAACAGTACCCTACTCTTAGAATTTTTCTCGCTATTGTGTGTCCCTTGGCATGAGTACCAAAGGATCCTTCGTGAATTTCATTCATTAGCATGTTTGCTTCGTGTCTGTCCACGCATCTGAGCAAAACCATGTCAAAGTTTCTCTTATAAAGTGTATTACCGTTTAGGAAGAAGTTGCTTCCAAGTCTTCTGAGAGTCTTCCTGTCTTTTCTGGATGCCCCAGATGGGTACACTTGTCTTTGAAGGAAGCACTTGATATCGTGGTACCAAGGTTTGTCATCGATAACTGCTTCGATCATGAAGATGTAAGCGGGCCTTTCAAGGCGCAAAATGTAAATCTTAGGTACGTTATTTTATTGACTTACACCAATCATGGAAGAGAGAGTGGCTAGTGCATCAGCCATGTGGTTTTCTTCCCGAGGGATGTGATGAAATTCGATTCTGTTGAAGAATGGTAACAACCTTCTCGCGTAGTCTTTGTAAGGAATCAATCCTGATTAGTATGTATTCCACTCTCCTTTGATCTGATTGATAACCAAAGCTGAGTCTCCATACACATCCAAGTTCTTAATCCTTAAGTCGATGGCTTCTTCGAGACCCATGATACAAGCTTCGTACTCGACCTCGTAATTTGTGCATTTGAACGTTAATCTAGCAGAGAAAGGAATATGGGTACCGTGAGGGGTAACAATGATTTCCCCAATTCCGTTTCCATAAGTGTTGACAGCTCCGTCGAATATTAATCCCCATTGGGATCCTGGTTCTGGCCCTTCACTGGGTAGCGGTTCATCACAATCTTTTATTTTCAAATACATGACATCTTCGTCTGGGAAGTCAAACCCGACTGATTCCTGATCGTCAATCAGTTGATGAGCCAAATGATCAGCTAAAATACCTCCTTTAAAGGCTTTTTGAGCATGGTACTCAATGGCGTATTCAGATAACAACATCTGCCAACGGGCAATCCTTCCCGTAAGAGCAGGTTTTTCAAAGACGTACTTGATTGGATCCATTTCTGAGATTAACCAAGTAGTGTGACAAATCATGTACTGGCGAAGACGTTTGGCTGCCCAAGCCAGAGCACAACAAGTTTTCTTGAGCATAGTGTACCGAGTTTCACAGTCCGTGAACTTCTTGCTTAAGTAGTAAATGGCAGACTCTTTTCTCTTTGTCTCATCTTGTTGGCCAAGCACACAACCCATGGAATCTTCTAAGACTGTTAAGTAAATGATCAGTGGTCTTCCTTCCACTGAAGGAGATAGAATTGGTGGATTCAACAGATATTCTTTGATACTGTCAAAAGCTTTTTGGAAATCTTCTGTCCATACACAGTCTTGATTCTGTTTGAGCAGTTTGAAGATTGTCACACAGGTTGCGATCATAAGGGATATGAGCCTTGAGATGTAATTCAGACGTCCCAAAAATCCACTGACTTGTTTCTCAGTCTTTGGTGAAGGAATTTCTTGAATGGCCTTGACCTTGTCAGGATCAACCTCAATTCCTTTCTGGCTGACGATGAACCCTAAAAGTTTTCCGGAGCGGACACCGAACGTACATTTGTTGGGATTCAAGCGGAGTTTGTACTTTCTTAGACGTTCGAACAACTTTGATAGGTGTTCAATGTGCTCTTCCTCTGTTATAGATTTGTCAATCATGTCATCGACATACACTTCAATTCCTTTGTGCATCATGTCGTGAAACAGAGTTGTCATGGCCCTTTGATAGGTTGCCCCGGCGTTCTTCAGACCGAACGACATTACCTTGTAACAAAAGGTGCCCCATGGGGTGATGAATGAAGTTTTCTCCATGTCTTTCGGCGCCATTTTGATTTGTTTATAACCCGAGAATCCATCCATGAAGGAGAAGACTTTGAATTTTATAGTACTGTCTACCAGCATGTCAATGAGTGGTAAGGGGAAGTCATCTTTTTTATTTGCTTTGTTCAGATCCCTGTAGTCTACACACATTCTGACTTTTTCGTCCTTTTTCGGAACTGGCACTATGTTGGCTAGCCATTGAGGATACTCTGAGGTGGCAAGGAAACCAGCGTCTATCTGTTTCTGCACTTCCTCTTTGATTTTGATAGCCATATCCAGGTGAGTCCGTCTCAGCCTTTGTTTCACTGGAGGACATTCTGATTTCAACGGTAGATGATGTTCCACGATGCTGGTATCCAACCCTGGCATGTTTTGATAGTACCAAGCAAATACATCCGGAAATTCTTTGAGAAGTTTAATCAAGTCTTTTCTGACTGTTGGACTGAGCAGTGCTCCGATCTTTACTTCTTTCTTTTCTTTATCTAAACCCAAATTGACCACTTCCAACGGCTCCTTGTGTGGCTCAATAGATCTTTCCTCTTGTCTGAGTAATCGGGAGATCTCTTCTGGAATTTTTGCGTCCTCTTCTTCTTCAGCTTCAAATACCGGGAATTCAAAGTTGGGAAAAGGCATTGGATCGTATGTTTCAATGAGGTTTAAAAGAAGCAATCTGCATGACGTGATGATTTGTTTTTAGAAGAGATAGAGAGAATGCAAGGGCGTGTGCAGTGTATTTTCTGAAAAATGCTTGTTTTTATTTTGGGTTGTTTTAGGATTACCATTTTCTAAAAGAAAGCAAAAAGTGAAAACAACAATAAATGTGGAAATGATAGAATGACATTATTTATTTACGATTTGTTGATTCTTGAAATTATAGCCCTATAAAACAAAACTCTATCGCTTTGGACGAAGCGAAGAGGGACATTTACAGAAAAGTAATCCCTATAAAAACATCCGTTTCACCTGGGCAAGGTGAAAGGTTAAAACAAAGATGGCAATTACTTAGACTTATGGATGACTTTCGGGACATCGACAACAACCCATTGGCGACGAACTCCTCAGTGAATCACAAAGTCTGGGACCTTATTTCTTGGTTTGTCCTTAGAAATGACGCTGATTTCTGGCGGAGCAGGATCATTGGAGTCTTCCTCCAAAGCAGAGTTATCGTAAACGAACTCTTCTGTTGTATCCTCCTTAGTGTTTTCACTCTCTAGAGGATCTCCCCATCCAGTTGGCTGGATATCCTCGTATCTGATGCGAGAGATTTTGGGAGCGGTGTACTTGACCAAGAAGTCATACTTACCACTCGACTGTCCTAAAGTGTCCCATACTTCAGTGGGAGAAGAGGAGTCATCTTCCTCGATGACGTTGACCTCTGGAAAAGCATAGTTGATGAACTCTTATCCTGCAGTATTTACAGATCCATCGTTGTGATGACTGTTTTTTGAATAGCCTGAGTAAAGATCCCATAACTTGGTGGGGATGCAGGTATTCTTTTCAATGTTGCTCAGCTGATATGCATCGTTGGGCTGACTCTTTTTCCCCAAATCTTCTGGGTATGGCTGCCAGATAGGCAAGTCATCCAGCGGGTCATAATAGTCATAGCTGAAATTATCTTTCATTGAATCGTCTTCTAATGAGTTAGGTGGAGCACGACATCTTTCCGGATCACAATCTCCATAAATCATCCTGACGTCCGATCTTGGTATGTATCTCGAACTTTGCGTGGGAAAGCAAAATGGCATATGTGCCTCTCCTTGAGACATATAACCGTTCTCGTTGAGATATGATTTCCACTCCTCATCTATATCGGAGGAGTCACTCTCATTGATAGTGTGCACTTCTTGAGACACTGGGTGGAGAAAGCCTCCACTGAGGAAGAAATCTTGAATAGGACGAAAACTTCCGTCCTTCTTAGCAGTCTGGGCACAGGTTGAAGAGAAACCAAGACCTTTCTTCGTCTTGTTATCTGTAGGAATCACAAGCTGTCCCCACCCTTTTGCGTCGTTACTCTTGATCATTTCGAGAGCGTCCTTGTATGAGGAAATCAACGTCTCTTTTTCTGGTCGATTCTCATTGCTCACCGAAAGTGCTTGGAACTGAGTTCCAACAACCTCCTCTGGTTCTACACAAGAAAATGATGATAAGTTGCTCCAATTAAGGCCTGCTCTCCATGGACTATGACTAGCTTGTCATTCTTGATGAACTTTATCTTCTGGTGAAGTGTCGAAGTGACTGCCCCAGCCTCGTGTATCCAAGGTCTTCCTACTAAACAGCTGTATGCTGCCCAGATGTCCATGACCTGGAAAGTGACTTGAAAAATGTGAGGACCGATGGTTATAGGAAGATCAACTTCGCCGATAACTATTTTTCTGGATCCGTCAAAAGTTTTGACGATGATCTCACTGCCCCTCATTGGAGCTCCTTGAAATGATAGTCGTGTCAGAGTTGATTTTGGCATAACATTCAGAGATGATCCCGTGTCAACTAGTATGCTGGCTAAAGCATCGCCTTAGCAGTTGACTGTAATATGAAGTGCCATGTTATGATTCTTGCCTTCTTCTGGTAATTCCTCATCACTGAACCCTAAATTGTTGCAGGAAGTGATGTTGGAAATGATAGTGTCAAATTGCCCTACCGTTACATCTTGTTCCATGTAAGCTTGCTCTAAGGCTTTCTGCAGAGCTTCCCTGTGAGCCTCGGAACTAAGTAGGAGAGATAGTACAGAGATTATAGACGGAGTTTGCAACAGTTGGTCTACAATGTTGTACTCGTTTTTCTGGATGAGCTTCAGCATCTCATCATTGTTCTTTGAAAGTTCGGGACTACTGGATTGCCCGATTGGTTGATTTGGAACTTCTGCTTGAGGTTCCTTTTCTTTGGCAGGTTCTCCAACTCCTCTGTTGAAGATCCGACCACTTCGTGTGACTTGACTGATGTCATAAATGTTTACGACAGAGGGTAATGGAGTTTCCTTTCCATTTTCGATTGTTGTTGCACCGTACTTATAAGGGATAGCATTATCTGATTTGTATGGTATTGGTCCTGGCAAGTAGATAACCACAGAAGCCTTTTGATTTCTCTGACCATCATATACAGCCTCAATTGGTTTGAGGTTGAGAATTTTTCTGCTGTCAAGAGGAAATCTTGATTCATCGAGCAGAGGAATTATGGCGGAAATGTCTTCGCCCATTTCATGCTTGGAAAGTAAGACAACATCTTCGCTTTGATCAGGAAGATAGTCTTGTATCTCGTTGATCGACCCAGAACTTAAACATTGTTGAGTTTCTTTCTGGTCCAACTATTTTTGAAGAGCCGCTCGTACAAGGTAGTATCCTTGGTTGTTCTCTGAACAAACTCTACAGTGTTTATAATTGTGCGGTGGTACCCGACCACGCCCACTTTGTATGCAGTGCATCTTTACTAGATCTGTTTCCATCGAGTGGACATCTTAACTCTGATGCCTACTAGGATTTCCGTCAGTCATACTGATCTTTTGTGTAGCTTCATCGAGGTAAATTGGAAGCCACCAGTGGTCCAATAAATGTTGAAGTGTTCTTTGCACCAGTGCGCACCCTTGGTCATCTTCGGCACATTCTTCGCAGTCCTGATAATCATGTGAAGCCAGAAAGCCGAGCCTGACTTGCTTAGCATGTAGTTCTACCAGACTGGTATTCATCAATCGTATGTCAAAGATCTAAACCATATTGACTTGATGGTTATTTCTTTCTTGGTAATCCTGGATCCATCTGAGATCCATCTGACGTTGGAGGGCCTCTTGTAAAAAAGACATCCCTGATTGCTTGTTGAGCAGATCAGACAAGTGTTATAATCGTGACGTGGCATATTATGATATTTACTTTGCCTTGAGTGCATCGCCACCAAATTGACATTCATCACAAGGATGTTGCGGTTCTAAACAATGTTGGGAATTGCATGAGCCATGTTAACTTCTCGGATTTTGTGATCTTGAATCCAACCGAGATTCATCTGTTCTTGTAGAGCTAATTGTACTTCAGAACACCCTTGATTATTCTTTGAGCAGATATCACACTAGTGATAATTGTGAGGAGGTACGTGACAGTACCCACTCTGTTTGCAATGCATCCTGACCAGATTGGTTCCTAATAGGAGTACATCGTAAATTTGATAACTGCTGCTAAATTCCTCTTCTATCAAATTTACTGCAGCCTTGTCATGTTGTGGCAACAGGTTCGTATGAACATTTGGATTAGTATCTTTAAAAGATAAGACCCCGTTCCTGACAAGTTTCTGTACGTCGGACTTGAAACTGAGACCCGATCCTCCTTGATGGTAAGGACAAGTTTGATCCTCTTTAAACCAAAAAGGCAGATTTTCAGGTGCTGTAAGAGGAGACCTGGTTTGAACATGCCCCTTGGCTAGTAGAAGTGGAAATAGTTCTGCGTACAACATCGGTATAGGGTCAAACCCTGGTGGACGTGTCGTACAATTGTTGTTGTTGTACTATGGTCGAGCCTGCTGCGGAGGCTGTTGCGGCCTTTGCTGATATTGTTGTTGACTTAGTTGGCTTTGATCAACCTGAGGTTGATAAGTCGAAGACGGCGCAGGATTGATAACGGGAGTTATTGCCGCTACTGGTTGATACCTTCGCCTTTGCTTTCCCAGAGAGATATTACTGATCTCATGTTCTTTCTTCTTTTGGAAAACACTACTGTATCTTTTGGTACTCCTGGATGGTTCTGCATCTTTGATCAATCGTCCTTCTCGGACTGCTACCTCAAGGCGTACCCCCATGTTCACCATTTCAGTGAAGTCATTGGGCGCACTGGCAATTATTCGGTCATAATAGAATGTGCTCAAAGTTTTCTGAAAGATCTTTGTCATTTCTTTTTCCTCAAGAGGGGGACAGATCTGGGCGGCAATTTCACGCCATCTCTGAGCATACTCCTTAAATGTCTCTTTGTCCTTTTGTGACATTGCTCTTAGCTGATCTCTATCTGGTGCCATGTCCAGGTTGTATTTATATTGCTGAACGAAAGCAGCGCCGAGTGTAACACCCCCAATCTATACCCCCAATTAAAGAAAGCAGTAAAAGAAAATTGAAAATTTCATCAGAGTATATTTAAAAAGTCACAGCATAGACCGAGGGGTCACATCAATTTGAAACAAACACAATAAACCTGCCCATAAAGATATGCAACACTCGCAGGTAGCAAATAAACAGAGGAACTTAGTTCCTACTACCCACAATTCAAATACAGAATAAAGCGGAAAATCTGTACTGAATCTCATATATATATATATATATATATATCATAAAAAGTTTATCATACATCAAGTCATACATGCACAAGCCAAAAGATATATATACATATACACATCAAACTACAAAACGATCCCCCTGACTACCCGGTGCCACATATCAGAGCCGACCGACAAAAGAATGAAGTCCTAAGCTTTA
Source organism: Lathyrus tuberosus (assembly GCA_022829125.1). Lineage (NCBI taxonomy): Eukaryota > Viridiplantae > Streptophyta > Magnoliopsida > Fabales > Fabaceae > Lathyrus > Lathyrus tuberosus. Next base: position 6,311,036 of record JALAZF010000196.1, on the reverse strand, counting down.
CAAAAAGACCTCCAGCATCTAATCTGCAATGCCTCGTAGAGCATTATAAAACAGCAGAAGGGTGAGAAAAATAATCATAATATAATTGCATACAATTATATATAACACAAAAATACACATATAAACGGTTCTCACCACAAATCATACCATAATTCAAACACAAAACAACACAATGTATATTTCATATTTCCATCACCAATGTATACCAACCAAGCACAATACAAGTCTCACCAACACATATCCATATAACAATTTCACCCACAATTTCACACATAAACAAACCATTAATGATTTATGAAAATGCAAGAGACCGACACAATGACTCTATGCATATGCATATGCGGTACCGACTTCCATCAATTCTCAACACCAGTTCACTCAGGAACTATTGGAACCATCGTTCGTTACTTAGTGTAACTCCTCATCGGGCATACGATGTTCCCCGTCGCTTTTGGTCCTCTTTGTATAAGGCTCACGACGTTTGTGGATCGCTTTCGGTCCTTTTTGTATAAGGCTCACGATCCGATCGCTCACACCCCACATGGGCACACGATCGTCTATAACCATCGCTTTCGGTCCTCTTATTTTTAAGGTGCACGATCCAATCAGATCGCTTTCAGTCCTCTTATTTTTAAGGCGCACGATGTTATAGCGGATTCCCTCTGGAATCAATCCGTCACTCAGGACGTCACAAGAATGCATATCATGATGCTCAGCATACAATTACTCATGACATTCAAATGCACACATATATACAACCATCTCACTTAACATAAATCATGCTTTGCAATTCAAGCCTAAAACAATGCATTTATACCACACAACAACACGCAAGTTATACCATATCCATATCAACAGCACATTGCATGATACACACCAATTACACACAATTATAACGACAAAAGTCGAAAAAACGACACTATTCCAAATTTCCGACATAATTAAATCGGCTAATAATCTCAAAATTATTATAATAAGAAAGTACAGTTCAATAGCTACTCAACGATACCAAGAATGTTAAAAACGGATAAATGGAACACAAGTTACGGACTAAACAAGAAAAGACATCGCGAAAAAACCCCATTTTGCAATTCTCCTGGCCATACGCGTATTGCCCTGAGCCATACGCGTATTGCCCTAATTCCTCGCCCATTCCATACGCGTATTGCCCAAGGTAGTACGCGTATGGGCAGAGACCCATTTTTCCCAAAATTCACGTTTAAAAGTCCAATACGCGTAGTGCCCTACACCATACGCGTATTGCCCTAAAGTCTTACGCGTACCATACGCAAATGGACAGATGGCCGAGCAAAATGAAGCTCCATACGCGTATTGCCCAGTTTTCTTCAATGCCATACGCATATTGCCTTGACCAATACGCGTATGGGCTTGAGTGATACGCGTATGGGCTGTGGAAAATCCAAAAAATTCTGCAGAACTTTGTTCTGCGTTTTCCACCCCAAAATCATCCAATTTTCACCTATACACCAGAAAAATTACCAATACAATGCCTAACAACATGTATCTAACCTGTATCAACAATAAGGGACCTGAAAGCATAATTTCCGACACAATTTAATAGATTTCTAATCAATTTCTACATAATATGGTTTTACTATATATTTCTATTTCAATCCAATAACAACCAAAAACATACACACATAATCATACACAAGCATATAATAATCGAGTTTCGCACCCTTACCCGATTTAATCATGTTTAGAAAAGTCGGGAGATTGATTTCTTGATTTCCAAGTTTTTCTCTCTTTTTCTTCTCTTCTTATCTTTTCTTTCCCTTTTCCTTCTTCTCTTTTTCTTTCTCTCTATTTTTTCTCTCTTTCTATTTTCTATTTAACTTAAAGAAAAATAAGATGAAATGACCAAAATACCCCACACTCAAATATCTCGCAAATATTCCCAAAACTCGATAAAATATCACAACATTGAAAAATAACATATTTCTAAATAAAAGTCGAAAATAAAATAAAATAATAATAAAATAATCAAAACGACTCGATTAAATAAAAACTGACAAAACTGGGGCGTTACAACTCTCCCCCACTTAGAAAATTTTGTCCTCGAAAATATACCTGAGACGAACAACTCTGGATACGACTCCTGCATCCGACTCTCCAACTCCCAAGTCAAATTGCCCTCAGCAGCGCCTCCCCACGCCACTTTCACAAGTGCAATATCCTTGCCTCTCAACTGCTTCACCTCGCGATCCAAAATCCTAACGGGTAATGCCTCAACCGTAAGGTTCTCCCTTACCTCAACCTCTTCCATCGGAATCACATGTGACGGATCCGGAACATACTTCCGAAGCTGTGAAACATGGAACACATCGTGCAAATTCGACAGATTCGGCGGCAACGCCACCCTATAAGCCACAGCACCCACTCTCGCGGATATCTGGTAAGGACCAATACACTGAGAAGTAAGTTTCTTCGATTTTAATGCACGGCCCACACCCGTTACCGGTGTAACTCTAAAAAATACATGATCGCCCTATTGAAACTCAAGATCTTTTCTTCTCCGATCATGATAACTCTTTTGCCTACTCTGAGAATCCTTTATTTTCTCACGAATAAGCTTCACTTTCTCCGTAGTCTGTTGCACCAACTCTGGTCCAACCACCGAACTCTCACCAGATTCATGCCAACACAACGGTGTTCGACATCTTCGTCCATACAGTGCTTCAAACGGTGCCATTCCAATACTCGAATGGAAACTGTTATTATACGTAAATTCAATCAATGCAAGATAACTATCCCACGCACCACCTTGTTCAAGAACACAAGCTCTCAACAAATCTTCCAATGACTGAATCGTTCTCTCAGTCTGTCCATCCGTCTGCGGATGATAACCCGAACTCAATCTCAATTTAGAACCCAACGCCTTCTGTAAACTTTCCCAAAATCTCGAGGTAAACCTAGGATCTCGATCCGAAACAATACTCAATGGAACCCCATGCAATTTCACAATCACACTGATGTAAATCTCAGCTAACCTCTCCAAAGTAAAACTGATGTCAATCGGAATGAAATGAGCCGATTTAGTCAGCCTATCCACAACCACCCAAATAGCATTATGCCCTCACTGTGTATTCGGTAACCTCGTTACAAAATCCATGGAAATGCTATCCCATTTCCACTCAGGAATATCCAACGGTTGCAACAAACCACTAGGCCTCAGATGTTCTACCTTTGATTTCTGACAAGTCAAACCTGCATAAACAAACTGAGCCACATCTCTTTTCAAACCAGACCACCAAAAAATATTCTTTAAATCTTGGTACATCTTATTCGCTCCCGGATGTATACTCAAATTACTCCGATTTCCTTCCTCCAAAATCATCTTTTTCAACTCCGCATCATCAGGAATACAAATCCGACCTCGGAATCTCAAAACACCATTAATATCCACTTTAAAATCACTATTCGCATCTTTTTCTCCCACCAACATCAAATCTACAAATTTCACATCCAGCTTCTGTTTCTCACTAACAGTCATCAGAAAATCATTAGTAATCGTTAACATTCCAAGCCTCACGCTATCCGACGTCACTTCACAAACCAAACTCAAATCTCTAAATGATTCCAAAAGTTCCCACTCTTTAACCATTAAAGCAGACATATGCAAAGATTTCCGGCTCAATGCATCGGCTACCACATTAGCTTTACCAGGATGGTAATTCAAGCCAAAGTCGCAGTCCTTCAAAAATTCCAACCATCTACGTTGCCTCATATTTAGCTCTTTCTGATCAAACAAATATTTCAAACTTTTATGATCACTAAAGACTTCAAATCTTGCACCGTAGAGATAATGCCTCCAAATCTTCAACACAAAAACCACAGTCGCTAATTCAAGATCATGAGTAGGATGATTTTTCTCATGCACTCTCAACTGCCTCGAAGCATAAGCCACGACCTTACCTTCTTGCATCATAACACTACCTAAACCAATCAAAGAAGCATCACAATAAACCACAAATGGTTCATTAGGATTCGGCAAAATCAAAATCGGAGCTGTCATTAATCTTCTCTTCAGCTCATTAAAACTTTCCTCACACCGAATATCCCAAATGAACGCTTGCCCTTTACAAGTCAACTGGGTCAAAGGAAGTGCTAGCTTAGAAAAACCTTCAATGAACCTTCGATAATATCCGGCCAAACCCAAAAAGCTTCGAATTTCAGTAACAGATCTAGGAGCCTCCCATTGTAGAACTGCTTATACTTTGGATGGATCCACAGAAATACCATTACCTGAAATCACGTGCCCAAGAAAACTCACTTCCGACAACCAGAATTCACACTTGGACAACTTGGCAAAAAGCTTTCTTTCTTTCAAAACCTGTAAAACAATACGCAAATGCTCCGCATGCTCCTCCCAAGACTTAGAATAAATCAAAATGTCATCAATAAACACAACAACAAATCGATCCAAATGCTCGTGGAAAATACGATTCATGTACTCCATAAACACACCTGGCGCATTAGAAACCCCGAACGGCATCACAGAATATTCATAATGACCGTATTGTGTCCTAAAAGCCGTCTTCTGAATATCTTCCTCTTTCACCCTAATCTGATGATACCCTGACCTCAAGTCAATCTTACTAAATACACACGCACCAACTAACTGATCCATCAGATCATCAATCCTTGGAAGAGGATACTTATTCTTAATCGTCACCTTATTCAACTGGCGATAATCAATACACAACCACATACTTCCATCTTTCTTTTTCACCAATAAAACTGGAGCACCCCAAGGAGAAACGCTTGGTCTCACAAACCTCTTTTCCAATAATTCATTCAACAGTTTCTTTAACTCAACCAACTCAGATGCCGACATACGATAAGGTGCCATAGAAATAGGTCTAGTACCAGGAACTAGATCTATAGAAAACTCCACCTCTCTCTCTGGCGGAAAGTCTGAAATATCCTCGGGAAACACTTCCGGAAATTCACACACAATAGGAAACACATCAAGTGAAACTTGACTGTCCACAGTCAAAGATGCAAATAACCCAAATAACTGAGCTTCATCCGCCAAAAGTCTCTTCAACTCTTTGGTAGATAAGAAACTCGAGTCTTCGTCTTCCTCAAGAGAAGGAAACCTTACTAGCTTATGATAACAATCAATATGAACTCGATTGAATTGCAACCAATTCATTCCCAAAACCACATCTAATCCCTCCAATGGCAAACACACTAAATCCATCTCAAAGTCTTTACCATAAATGGTCAAAGGACAACTTAGACAAACCAAAGAAGTAGTTACTGACCCCATTGCTGGAGTATCAATAACCATTTCACCACCCATCGAAGACAACACAAGATTCAAACGCTTCGCGCACTCAGACGAAATAAACGAATGAGTCGCTCCAGTATCAATAATAGCAACTAAAGGAGTACTATTAATAAAACAAGTACCTCTGATCAGACGATCTGCACTTGAGGTCTGAGTTCCTGCCAAGGCAAAAACTTTCCCACCAGCTGGAGCTTGCTTTGGTTTCAGACACTTCGTACTAATATGACCAGGTTCCCCACAGTTGAAACACTTCGCCACATTATTCCTTGCCCAATCAGCTGCGACATGTCCTAAACCTCCACAATTAGAACACTTCCTCAAATCTTTCCTACATTCAGACTGACGATGTCCCACATCACCACACCTATAACATCTCAGAGGACCAGACATTCCCCCTCCACTTGACTTTCTCTCAAAATTTCCCCTTTGTTTACCCTTATCAGCTAGTGTTACATACGGACCACCACGGAACTGTTGCTTCCCTTTCCTCTCGCTCACACTCTTATAGTGAGTAGAACGAGCCTTACTATCCTCCTCATAAATCCTACAACAATCCACCAAATCAGAAAACCTCTGAATCCTTTGATAACTAATTGCCTGCTTTATCTCAGGACGCAATCCATTCTCAAACTTTACACATTGAGAAAATTCCGCAGTCGCTTCAGCATAATGAGGATAAAACTGCACAAGCTCCACAAACTTAGCAGTATAATCAACAACAGACATATTACCTTGTTTTAACTCCAAGAACTCAATTTCCTTCTTTCCTCTTACATCTTCAGGAAAATACTTCCTCAGAAACTCAATGCTAAACACAGCCCAAGTGATCTCCTCCTTTGCAGCTTCCAACATATGACGTGTACTAACCCACCAATCATCATCTTCTTCTAGTAACAAGTGAGTACCCAGTCTCACCTTCTGATCCTCAGCATAATCCATCACTCGGAAAATCCTTTCAATCTCTTTCAGCCAAATCTGAGCACCATCAGGATCATATCTTCCTTTGAAGACAGGCGGTTTGTTCTTCCTGAACTCATCATTACCAGCAGCATTAGGTGCACCCTACACAGCCTGAGCCATAGCTTACATAGCAGCAGCCAAAGCAGCGTCATTCCTACCAGCCATATTCTGTTCATTTCCAATAACAGCAACTATGGTTAAACAAACAACTCATCCAAACACCAAGACCGACAAAGACTGACACAACTGACACGGACTGGCTCTGATACCACTTAATGTAACACCCCCAATCTATACCCCCAATTAAAGAAAGAAGTAAAAGAAAATTCAAAATTTCATCAGAGGGACAACCATGGCTCAGGGCAATGCAGAGTAAACTTAGGAAAGTATTAGGCATATGGTTCTATGGTAGTAAGCATATGGTACCAAGACAAATACCTCAATAGATTTAACAATAAATATCAACCAAGGTTACATGGCAGACAAGCACATATCATATTTGACACTTTAAAAGCTTGCACATATATTGGAGACACCAAACTGACAGCAGTGGCACACGGACAAAACTAATTTTAAACATAGCAAGGCATATCTAACATGGATTTTAGGCCTACAAACTAGTCACAAATCACAATGACACCAAAGTAAACATGGCATATTATGTATCAAAAGACTGGTGGGACAATGATAAGCATGCTTGGCAAAACATTCTTGAACTTATATCATAACAACAAGTAAACACAACAAGTAAACATTTAGAATGCATCTAGTTGCTTAATTCTAACAAGACAACCGTTTAGGTGTATCAATTTTAGGCATACCAATAAATAACCAGGTCATGAGATAATGCAAAATCCAAACAAGTGGTGAGGTATTTATAAGCACATGGTTAGAACATCAAAACTTAACCTAAAAGATAGCAGCAAGTTCTCAAGTTAAACAAGTCAAACACCAAGCATAACCAGCTATATATTTTAACAATTCAAACCTCAAACTCAAGCACATAAGTCAACCAAAATCATGCCATGTCAGGGTTGTGTGCATATCAAAATGTAGATAAACATATGAATACCAAGAGTAACCTCTGTGACAGAGTAGGTCAAAAACAGTTTCCATGTTCACAAACACAACTCAACAAGCATTAACACTTAAACAATTCTTTGGATACAAAGCATGGCAATAAGTTTGAGCACACAAACTGATCATACATTAGTGATGACAGAAAAAGAACATAAATGACATTTAATGAAAGCAACTTCCAATCTAGTATTACACACGAGCTAACAATGATAGATAGGTTCATCAACCATAAAACACATGAGCATCTCAGAAGCTAGTAGTGAACTAAAATTCAAAGATCATGATAACATCTAAACATCAAGACAAACATAGGTGAGTTAGCACTTCTATACATCCAAGTATAACACAAAATGAAACCATATAAACCTATAACCAGTTAGTGAACAAATCAAATACATTATCATTACAATAATATCTCAGGCATAATAACTAGAACAAAAAGGCAGTGTAAATGTCTATCTCAATACATCAGCAAAACAACCAAACCAATCGTACTTCATGATATCATTGCCATGGACAGAAAGTTAAGCAGATTCAAATACACATTGGCACATTATGGATGAGTGAATAGCAACATAAAACACATTATACAAGCAGTTATGAAGAGATATGATATGATGATATCAGTAATACATGAGCATGGATATTAAAACATGGAAAGTGTAGTTACCAAGTGGAGTATGTCCACTGCACCTCCAAGTGTGTGCTGAATTCTCTCCTTTCTGAACTAGCAAAAACTCCAAGGCAACCCTTCTCCTTTTCTTGCTCGTGGAACTCAAAACTCAGAGAGTTTTAGAGTGTTTTGTGAAAATTGTTGGTGATCTTCAAGTGCTGAGATTACCTCCTTTTATAGGCTGGGCAGATTGGCTTTGGTTCTTTGAGACCAATGGACAAACACATGGTCTGCTGAGTAAATAATTAGGGTTTGCAAATACCTCCTTTCAAATTCAAATCTGGTCAATCCTTGGAGACAAACACGCTCCCTCTGCTGCACAAGGACCTCAGAGATGCAGGTCATGTTTCATGATTTTGTGTATTGCTTAAAACCTCCTTCTTTGTTGTCATAAGGGTGAGTATCAAAAGAGGTAATGGTTGGGGTAACACAACGATTTCTGCAGCGAAAGCAGTCTTTATGTTGAACCAAGCAAATTCTCAGAATGACTTTTAATGAACCAAGGCATGAGAGCTCAAAAGGGAAATGATTGGAGATTTCAAAAAGATGAATAATGCGCCAAGGATTGTTTACGCATGAGCTAGACATTATTTCTCTTGGAGCATGAATTTTATTCTTCTCTCTATTGAAACGCGAAGCGACGAAGAAGGAGAGGAAATCGTTTCCGTTATTTTGCTCCATGCCAAGCCACACGTCATCTTCTCATTGGCTAGAGGGATAGAGTTGAAAAGTCAAAGATGTATTGCCGTATCCTATTGGTCATCAGCAAGTGAACTTTCTCATTTCAATTATAATTTTGTAACATTGTAATTTTTGTAGAACAAAAATGGGCTTATGGTGATGGGCTTAAAGACAAATGTTTTTATGGTTTGGTTTTATCTCTTTTTGTTATAGCAAAAATAAAAAAAATGATTTGGAAAAGAAAATAATAATAAAAAAAGTGAATTTTGATAGGTGAAATGGTTATGAATATGGTTTAGGAAAATTGATATGGACAAATAGAATTGAAATTGGATAAAAATTTGGTTAATGGATGACTATTGAAATTGGTTTGGAATTATGAATAACAATTGAAAAGGGAACATTGGGGGTGAATAAGGTGGATAAAACTTGTTATGGAGAGGGTTATGGAGATATCTCTTTGAACATGAGTAACTTGCTTGATTCAGTGTTCCATCCAAAATCTTGACTGATCAACCCTTGAATACTCTTGAAATAAAACCTGATTCATAAATGAAACAAAAACAAACAAAACCTGGTAAATGGGTTAGCTATGCAACATGATTGACCTAAGATGAAATGCAAAAGATCAAAGGATCTAAGGGTAAAATTTGGGGTACAACAGTTGCCCCTATTTAAATATCTTCACCGGATGACATGAGAGATGAAAATCCTCATGAAATTATGGTGAAAGATATTTAAATACAGATAACCGAAAATTTTGCCCTTAGATGCAACGATCTGCAATGCTACTAGTATGATGATATGATGCCATGATAGTGAAAAGATGCAGACAAAACAAGACACTAAAGGACAAAAAGAAAGCAAACAAACCCAGGTGAGCCCTACGGGGAAGGATAAAGGTTAGTATCCATGAGGCAAACTCACTGGGGATACAGGCTAACCAACAAAAGAGACTCAAAAGGGAGACTCCGAGGAGACACTGGGGATAGAAAAAGAAACCGAGGGAAAACCCAAACAGGTCCTTTCTGGAGATAGAAGCCAGAAAGGTATTCTCCACCGGGGAAAGATCCAGGGAGATTGACTACAGGTTCGCACATGACCTGACGACACTGGGGAAAATAAGACGCATTCTTACTGGGCATGAAACCAGAAAGAAGACATGATCCACCGGGGATCAGTTTGAAATAAAAGGATTGACACTCGCTATAAGATTTTCTGGGATTTTCTTATACTGAAGAGCTCAAACGGGATCTTCAAGAAAAAACCAGAAAAGACAAGGACGAACTCTGCGGGCCAGATGATAAAAGACAAACTGGATTTTAGTTGGGAATAAGGTTAATGAGCCATGATTGGACTCTGGTACTCATATGAGTTGGTTGAGATAACAATATAATTTGCTTTATGAAGAAAACCTGTATGAGCTGGATTTCAAACAACGGGTTCACATCTGACTCGAAGTTTAGGTTCATATCTGACGTGAGTTCAAACAACGGGTTCACATCTGACTCAAAGTTTAGGTTTATATCTGACCTGGTTTCAAACAACGGGTTCACATCTGACTCGAAGTTTAGGTTCATATCTGACCTAGAGTTTAGGTTCATATCTGACCTGGTTTTAAACAACGGGTTCATATCTGACTCGAAGTTTAGGTTCATATCTGACTCGGTTTCAAACAACAGGTTCTCATCTGACTCAAAGTTTAGGTTCATATCTGACCTGGTTTCAAACAACGGGTTCACATCTGACTCGAAGTTTAGGTTCATATCTGACCTGGAGTTTAGGTTCATATCTGACCTAGTTTTAAACAACGGGTTCATATCTGACTCGAAGTTTAGGTTCATATCTGACCTGGTTTCAAACAACGGGTTCACATCTGACTCGAAGTTTAGGTTCATATCTGACCTGGTTTCAAACAAAGGGTTCACATCTGACTCAAAGTTTAGGTTCATATCGGACCTGAGTTCAAACAAAGGGTTCACACCTGACTCGAAGTTTAGGTTCATATCTGACCTTGAATAAATGACGTCAGCGGTTACTGGACTCTAGATATCTATACAAGGAGATTAGGTATCAGATCAGTTAAAGCCGGGGTTGCAGGTTAAACTTCCTGGGGAATACTGCATCAAGAGTTGAAATCTGGCGCACAAAGGTGAAGACCGGACGCAAGCAAAACATAGACAAAAAGCCAAAGACCAGCGAAAAGGGAAAAAAGAGAGAGATAAGGACCTCACAAACAAAACACCCAAATGCGAACATGCTTGATGCTATGGTATGATGCGAATGGTTAATGATATGCAAGAAACAACTCAGACAAGAGACGACAGACTGAGAACAGAGAAAGGAAAAACAAAACGTCCACTACAAGAAAACACATTGAAATCTGAAAAGTAGTCAGTCTTGAAGCCAATGTGAGAACATCCTTATTTCGCTCGGGAATCATATTTTCAACAAACATATGTGAAGATACTGGTGAGAAGTCCTTTGTATTAGTGGTCAGCCATTGTTGAAATGTTTAATTCAGGGAAGTATTGCAAATCCTCTTTTAGTGACAAAGAATGGCGAATTCGAAGTTTTCAAAACATTTTCCGCTTTTAAAACTGTTATTAATGAATACGTGAAGTTTTGCATAACAAGGAAAATATCAGAGTAATGATAAATATCAAACAAAGAATGGCTCAAAAATCTGATTTCATTAGAATGGTAACTTGCCAATAGCGAAGTTCCATGGATCATTACAATTGAAAAATGGCAATTTGGGAAAGGATTACATCATATTCAATGACCACTACCATTCCTAATGACTAAAAGTCCCAGAATTCTTTGCTGTTGATGAGGACAAGTGGGCTTGGATTTTCTTCATGAATTTCTGGATATGGGCGACAACCCCCTCTGACATAGTGAGACTCCTTTGTCCCTAACTTTTGCCTAGGCCGCCCTTTTGGGTTCCGACTTAGCGTGCTTTTCAGGCGTAATATTTTCGTACTGAGTCGGCATTTACAGGGTGTGCGAGTTGTTCACCATCCATTGTTGTGAGGAGTAAGGAACCTCCTGAGAACACAGTCTTTACCACAAATGGACCCTCATAGTTGGGTGCCCATTTTCTACGAGCGTCCCATTGAGATGACATGATTTTCTTAAGTACAAGCTCTCCTTCTCGAAATTCCCGAACACGGACCTTCTTGTCAAATGCCCTCTTTATCCTTTTCTGATACAGATGACCATGACACATAGCAGTTAGTCGCTTCTCGTCGATGAGGTTAAGCTGATCATATCTCTCTCTGACCCATTTCGCTTCATCAAGTTTGGTTTCCATCAGGATTCTCAGAGACGGTATCTCTACTTCAATGGGGAGGACCACATCCATTCCATATACAAGAGAAAAAGGAGTTGCCCCTGTCGAAGTTCGGACCGAAGTTCTGTACCCGTGCAAGGCAAATGGTAACATTTCGTGCCAATCCTTATAAATTTTTACCATCTTCTGCAGGATTTTCTTGATGTTTTTGTTAGCAGCTTCGACAGCTCTGTTCATCCTGGGACGATAAGGTGAGGAATTGTGATGTTCGATCTTGAAATTGTCACACAACTACTTCATTGTTTTGTTGTTAAAATTTGTCCCATTGTCAGTTATGATCTTGTTGGGGATTCCATAACGACAAATGATATTATTCTTGATGAAACGAGCAACCACTTGCATAGTTACATTGGTATAAGAAGCAGCTTCAACCTATTTGGTAAAATAATCGATAGCCACTAGAATGAAATAATGTCCATTAGAAGCTTTCAGCTCAATAGCTCAAATCATATCGATGCCCCCACATAGAGAAAGGCCACGGGGATGACAGAACATTCAGCAGTGTCGGAGGGACATGCATCTTATCAGCATAGATCTGGCACTTATGACACTTTCTGGCATGTTGGATACAGTCAGCTTCCATAGTTAACCAATAATATCCAACCCTCAAGATCTTCTTAACCATGGCATGCCCATTGGCATGAGTGCCAAAGGCTCCTTCATGAATGTCGTGAATCAACAGGTCTGCTTCTCGCTTATCAACACATCTTAGCAGGACCATGTCGTGATTCCTCTTATAAAGTATATTATTGCTGAGGAAGAATTTGGATGACAATCTTCGCAACGTTTTCTTATCCAGACTGGAAGCATTGGAAGGGTACTCTTGAGTCTTCAGATAATTCATGATGTCGTGAAACCGTGGTTTCCCATCTATCTCTTCTTCAACTGACTGGCAATAAGCTGGTTCGGTCTTGCACTCGATACTGATGAGAGGTGCTTCGTTAAAAAACCTAACTTGCCACATTGAAGCTAACATTGCTAGGGAGTCAGCTATGTGATTCTCTGCTCAAGGAACATGTTGGAAGGTAATCTCATCAAAGTATTTGATCGTCTCCACAATATAAGCACGATATGGGATCAGTTTCTTATCTTTAGTTTCCCATTCACCTTTGACTTGATAGATAACCAAAGCAGAATCGCCCATAACTTCTAGAATCTTGATTCTGAGATCAATTGCAGCTTCTAAACCCAAAATACAAGCTTCATACTCAGCAACATTGTTCGTACATTCAAAGTCTAACCTTGCTGTGAAAGGAGTATAACCGCCATCAGGGTTCATCAATACAACACCCACACCATGTCCTTTGAAATTGGAATAACCATCAAACATCATCTTCCATCTAGAACCGGGCTCAGGACCTTCATCAGGGCCGGGCTCTTCACAATCTTTTACTACCATGATGTCTTCATCTGGGAAATCAAACTTGAGAGGTTCATAATTTTCCACAGGCTGATCTGCAAGGTATTCTGATAAAACGCTTCCCTTGATAGCCTTCTGAGGAACATATTGGATATCATATTCTGACAATAGCATATGCCAACGGGCAAGTCTTCCTGTTTGAGCAGACTTCTCAAAGATGTACTTTATTGGATCCATTTTTGAGATCAACAAAGTAGTGTGACATATCAAATACTGCCTCAAACGTCTGGCGGCCCATGCTAAAGCACAACAGGTTTTCTCAAGCAGTGAATAACGACTTTCGCTATCAGCGAACTTCTTACTCAAGTAATAGATGACATGCTCTTTGCGACCAGCTTCATCACGTTGGCCCAAAACACAACCCATGGATCCTTCTAAAACAGTCATGTACATAATGAGAGGCCTTCCAAGAACAGGAGGAATCAGAATAGGTGGTTCTTGCAAATAGTTCTTGAGTTTTTCAAAAGCCTGTTGGCAATCAAAATTTCACTCTACAGTCTGATCTTTGCGGAGCAATTTGAAGATCAGTTCATAAATTAGAGTCATGTTGGAGATGAATATGGATATATAGTTCAAACGACCCAGAAAACCTCTCACTTGAGATTCGGTCTGCGGAGCTGGCATCTCTTGAATAGCTCGTACCTTATCAGGATCTACTTCAATTCCTCTTTGACTGACGATAAAACCAAGCAACTTCCCTGACCTGACACCGAAAGTACATTTGGCCGGATTCAACTTCAACTGATACTTTCGGAGTCTCTTGAATAACTTTAAAAGATGGTCCATATGTTCCTCCTTACTCTGAGATTTAGCAATCATATCATCCACGTATACTTCAATTTCCTTGTGGATCATGTCATGGAATAAGGTCACCATAGCCCTCTGATAGGTTGCCCCTGCGTTTTTCAAACCAAAGGGCATGACTTTGTAGCAGTAGGTTCGCCATGGGGTGATAAATGTAGTTTTATCCATGTCGGCTGGGTCCATTCTGATTTGATTATAACCGGAGAAACTGTCCATGAAGGAGAAAACTGCAAACTTGGCTGTATTATCCACAAGGGTGTCGATGTGCGGTAGGGGGAAATCGTCCTTGGGATTAGCCTTGTTAAGATCCCTGTAATCTACGCACATTCGCACTTTACTGTTTTTCTTCATTACTGGCACGATGTTGGCTACCCATTCCGGATATTTCGAAATTGCCAAGAAGTCTGCGTCCAGTTGTTTCTTAACCTCATCTCTGATTTTGAGAGCCATATCAGGTCTACTTCTACGGAGCTTCTGTTTCACAGGTGGACATTCAGGCTTGAGTGGTAGCTTATGAACTACTATGTCTGTATCCAATCTAGGCATGTCTTGATAAGACCAAGCAAACACATCCACGTACTCCTCCAAAAGCAGTACCAGCCGTTGTCTGATTTCTGGTCCAAGTGTTGCCCCAATCTTGACCTCTTTCTTCTTTTCTTCGGTGCCAAGGTTGATGATGTCAACTTGTTCTTCATGCGGCTGAAGATCCGTGTACTGATACTCACACATTTCTGCCAAATCATCGGGGACCTCATAATCCTCCCCTTCCTCAGCTTGATAAATAGGTGAATCAAAGTCAATAGTGGGGTCATTGAATACAACGGGTTTAGGATTTACTCTGCATGATGGAGGGATTTATTTTATTAAAATGCACAAATATGAGTGCAAAAAGAAGAAGTTTTTGTAGTTTTGAAAAGATTGCCATTTTTCTTTAAAGCAAAAACAAAATAAAGACAAAGAATTTTAACAAAACAATCACTTTCAATGATTAATAAGATTTAAAAGCGGTGGCCCATACAAAATAATCCGATAGCCTCGGGAAAGGCTGCGGAAATGAAAACATCAATGAAAGCAAACAAATTACTCTGGCATAGGGTACAAATTAGGGATCTCAATAGCTTCCCAATTACTTAAAGCGGCGTCACACCGAAACACCAGGTGACTGATATCTTCATCTTCAGCGTCTTCAATGATGGCATGGACTTGCTGTCCTCCACTGACGAACACCTCTTGAATGGTCCTTGGTCTTCCCCTCGTTGGAGCAGCTTTTCCTTCAAGAGTTGGTTTGTAACCCAACCCTTGGTGCTTTTCTCTTTCTGGGACTTCGGCGACTTTTCCCCAGCCTTCAGGTACTCCTCCTCGCAGAGCAGATTGAATGCTTTTGAAAGAAGCAAAATATGGACAACCGGAAGCTACAGGTTCCTTATCATCAAGCATAACGGCATTTGCTATCTCAAGAGCCTGGAAAGAGGTTTCCAAAGCATCTTCATCCGCCTCAATATAACGAAACGAGGAAAAATTGCTAACCATCAGGTCTTCCTCTCCGTGTATAATAACTAATTTCTCTTCGGCCACAAACTTCATCTTCTGATGCAGAGTAGAGGTCACAGCGCCAGCCTCATGGATCCATGGTCTACCTAACAAATAACTGTAGGCGAGTTTGATATCCAAGATCTGGAAAAGGATATTGAATACTTGAGGACCAATCAAGATAGGCAGCTCAATCTCACTCATCACCGATCTTCTTGAGCCATCAAAGGCTTTAACAATGAGTGAAGTGGGTCTCATTATAGCTCCTTGGTAAGATAGCTTCTAACGAGTTCTTTTTGGCAAAACATTCAAGGATGAACTGGTATCTACAAGAACCCTGGCCATCGTATCCTCCTGACATTTCACTGATACATGTAAGGCAAGATTATGATTCCTTCCTGCTCAAGGTAACTCCTCGTCACTGAAGCTGAGAGTGTTACAAGCTGTAATGTTGGCAACGGCATGGTCGAACTGTCCAGTTGTTATATCTTGGGCCACGTGTGCCTGGGCTAATACCTTCTGCAAAGCTGATCTATGAATAGGTGAATTGACTAACAAAGACAAGATCGAAATCTTGGATGGGGTCTGATGGAGCTGATCTACCACTTTGTAATCACTCCTCTTGATAATCCTTAGGAACTCTTCATCTTCTTCTCTAGAAATTACCTCTTTTCCTTTGTCTCTAGGCAGTATGGGGACAACTATTTCTTTGGGTGTAGTTTCTTTGAAAGAAGTAGTGTATACTCTACCGCTTCGGGTTATCTTTCCGGTCCCAACTATGTTGGTCACATTTTCAACAGTAGTTCCCACGTCTTTCCTTGGAACTACGTCTTTCACAGCGATTCCCACCTCTTTCCTTAGAATCACGTCTTCTCGTCTTTTGTTACCCATGACATTCTCATAGACCCATGGTACGGCCTTGGTTCCTCTGAACCTAAATGGAATAGGTTGTCGGGTATCACATTGCTTGGAATGATTGACAGTGGAAGCATCAATTGATCCAGAATTATTGAAAACTGGTACTGGTTTATTAAATACTGGAACTACAGACCCAGACTTAGGTACGTTGGACCCGAATACCTGCCCTCTTGGCTTCGGTAGGTTAAACACAGGTTCGATTGCTGCAACTTTATTCTCCTTTTCTTTGCTGAATATCTGTAGGAACCCTTAATTGATCAAATACTGAACATCGTCTTGGACTAAACGGCAGCCTTTGATACTGATACTACATTCCTCACAGTCATCATGGTAAGCTTTAACTAAACCAACTTTAAACAACTTAGCATGAAAGGCCTTGATAGGAGTTTTAATCTTTGTTGCATCCAAAACCAATACCTCATCCTTTTCATTTTCAATGGCATTAGTAGCCCCATGGGTAGGCAAAGGATTGTTTTTCACATTCGGTTGATTGTCAGCAAATGATAGGATATTCTTCTCCATCAATCCCTTCACTATATTTTTCAACGCTAAACACCCCTCCAAATAGTGACCGGCCCCTCCTTGATGGAAAGCACAATTCGCATTTGGGTTGAAGAAAGGCATAGACTTCTCGGTTGGGGGTCCCAAAGGTCTAGTAACGATCATCCCTTGCTCCACTAAGGAAGGGTAGAGCTCCGTATAGGACATCGGTATGGGTGGAAACGCTGGCTTTTCCCCTTGCCTTTTGTGAGGAGAATTCTGCTGTGGAACTTGTTGCCTTAGTTGTTGATAATTCTGGGTTTTAGGCCATTGCTGATAAGCTGTTTGTTGATAGGTTGGTGCCTGCTGTGCTGCTTGGTGGTTGAAAGTAGGCGTAACAGCAGCTATGTAAGGTTACTGAGCATACTGCATTTGGTAGATCGGATGCTGAGAGAAGTTTGGTCTCGGTTGTTGCTGGTACATTGGTTGTTTCCATCGAGGGCTCTGTTTCTTTCCTGCCATGATGGCATTAGTTTCCCCTTCCTTATTTTTGTGAGAGTGACTAGGAGACTTCTTAGTACTGATGCCAGTTTAACTGCTCGAAGAACTGATTACCTTTCCACTCTTTAATCCTGCCTCCACCTTCACACCAACTGCAACAATATCAGCGAAGTTAGCACTGACATTGATGATCATTCTCTCATAAAATTCAGGCTTTACTGTGTCTACAAACCAATCAGCCAACTCCTTCTCAGTCAAGGGCGGTTCAACTTGAGATGCCATTTCTCTCCATCATTGTGCATACTCTTTGAAGGATTCAGTACTGCTCTGGGCCATACTCAATAACTGCCTGCGGTCAGGGGCCAGATCCATATTGTACTTGTAGTGTTTTACAAAAGCATCAGTCACATCCTGTAAACAATGGACTTAGGACTGGTCTAGGCTTAAATACCACTTAGCAGCAACCCCCTTTAAACTGTCTTGAAACAATGGATCATTAGTTTGTCATTACGTACATGCGCAACCATTCTTCGATAGTACATGATCAGATGGGACCTGGGACATGTGGCACCTGAGTACAACTCAAAACTTGGCAATTTGAATTTGGGTGGAATCACCAAGTCTGAAACCAAGCACATATCCTTAATGTCAGTGCTAAATGCATTACTTAACTCCATTGCTTTCATTTTTCTCTGCATTGTCTCAACACTCTCTCTCAATTTTTCGTGTCAATCATCCCCCTCTTCTGACACATCAATGTAATCGTAAGGATGATGGTTTTGGAAAACCGGATGCACCTGTGTTTGTACTGCTGGTGGAGTAAAAGTGGGAATAGCTTGCAGAGTCTCATTGACCAGAGGAACAACTTGCTGAGTAGACAAAGGAACTGTAGCATGGATAAAATCAACGGGCATGCCCAAAGTATGGTTCATGACAGGGACGATAGGAGGTTCTACAGTTGTAGTGATGATTTCGGAGACCACAGTGGCCTGGGTGTCCATTTTTGCTCTCATGACGTTGATAGCCTCGAGGATTTGTCCCATCCCTCCTTGTATCTCATTCAATTCGTTGTTGACTCTATCCATTTCTCCGTATGCTTCTGACATCTTTAATTAAGCTTGGGCCCGAGTGTTGTAGTTGTGTCTGGGATTCAGTATGACGATTCTGGAGAGAACACGGTGACATGAGACAAAGACAAGGAAAAATGCACATGATGATGCAAATGAGGATGAAAATGCAAATGCAAGCTAAACTATCAAGAAACCAAAGAAATTTTTGCAAATAATGTAGACAATAGAATCTTCAACAAAATAAACTTCTTCATTCAAGAATCTGGTGAGCATTACATCAGGAGCAGTGCATCCTCATACTCCAAGTACATAAGTAGAAATACATCAATACGAAAGGGAATATTAATAGCAAAGGAAATAACAACAGTAACATCAAAGAAACTAAGGATTGGATCCACTGATCAATCTCATCAATTTACTGATACGCTCTTTTGTCTCCTCCCTCGCAAGAACCAATTCTCCTAAATCTTCCACCATCCTCTGCTTTGCCTTTGAGGGTGACTCGTGGCGAGGAAATGGCTTCCTCATCACACGAGCTATGTCACGAGACCATTGTAAGTGGGCCTCAGTGACTGGGCATTCAACTTTCCATAGTTGTCTGTTAATTTGGCGCCAAGCGCGCTCCAATCGTATCTTCATCTCAAATCCTTCCTTTTCATCATAATACATCATCTGCATATCCTCATTATCTGTAATTCCCTCCTTCAGATGACCCAGTTGACGGCGGGCAAGGACAGGGTTGTAATTGATACAACTATTTCTCCCCATAAGAGGCACATTGGGGAAATCCCCACAACTATGGATTATAATAATTCCTTCATCAGTTGAATCGTACCACTCAATGTCGGTATGCTTCAATTCCATAAGCTTTTTGGACCAAATCTTACAGTCCTCAATCTCCCAAAAGGCTGGCGTCTTTGGTAAGTAGGTTTTAAACCACTTATAGAAAAGAGCCACGCAACAGACGATCTACCCACAACCTCTTGTATACCTAGTCTGAACGGCGTGGTAGACGTTGGTTAGCAGCGTTGGAACTAGATTGTTGATCGTGAATAACTGGATAGCTTGAACATCCACAAAGTTCTTTGCATTTGGGAACAGGAACAAACCGTAGAGTAGTAGAGCGAAAGTTGACTCAAACAGTGCAGTACTTCCTCTGTTCTTGAAGTAAAGAGCCTTTTCCAGCAAGAACTGGGCGGGAAGTCCGTGCTTTCCTCCTTTGTGAGTCAGATTAGCCTGAATGTCAGATAATATGATTCCGGTTGTTCTAGCGATGTCTCTGGCGGAGGGCATTTCTTTAATCCCGGAAAAGATGGGAGCTTCTCTGACAGGAATTCCTATCATAGCGGAGAATTCTTCTAGGGTGGGTACTAGTTGAAATTCAGGGAACACGAAATAGCGGTATGCAGGATGATACAACTGGACCAAAACTTCAAGGGGTCCTTCAGTTACTGGGACTCTCATCAGTGGAATGATACACCCATATCTATCAGCGAAGGTTGACTGGTCTTCAACCATATCTCCCAACCACAACAACTGTTCCAACTCTGGGAGTTCAAAGAAATAAGGCCAGACTCTTTTCCCTGCAGCATCCATTTCTACAAAATCTGCAAAACAAAATCAGTATCTTGATAGTTTAGCAAAGAATGCAAGATGCAATGCAACATTTCATGGAATTCAGACACTTGCAGAATATCAAAAGATATCAAAAGACCTCATTCTCATTAATAAAAAGGTGAATTACAAGAGTTGATACACTTCCAAAAGCCTTAAACACGAAGCTAAATAAAAGCTAGAAAGTCCTAAGGAGATTCTCCTAAGAGTCTCATGTTGAGTTTTCTGATTTCTTTCTCCATCTAGTCTCTTTCTGTGACGAGGTTGTCGATGATGGATTTCCAAGCAGGAGGCTGAGTGCTAGAGGAACTTGGATCTTCCTGGGATTTTCTCTTCTTGCATGAAAGTAACTCTTCGTTCTTGGCCTGCAGTTGTTTTTGGAGTTCCAGGTTTTCTTCAACAACCACTTGATATTTGAGTTTCCAGGCTTCCTCCGACCGTTGGGTTTGTTTTAAAGAAATCTCCAGCTCTTCCTCTCTTGACATAAAGTATAAAACATGCTCATTCTTCAAAGAAATTGGTTCCTGCCTCTTGTAGGGCATCTTTAACTCGATGGCTCTTCTTCGGACCCATTGGAGGTAGGGCTCCAATGACACACAATTAGGTTTTCCCAAAGAACTCCTTCCTCCTTTGCGCTTGCTACCCCAGGCGTCTAAGATCAACTTTTTCTGCTCTTCGTTCTTGTCATATTCTTCAAAGTAGATGTTCTCCAAATGAACACTAAGAGGTTTATCCTCCAAAGGGTACCCTAATTGGCGTCGTGCCAATACAGGGTTATAGCTAATTCCACCTCTAATGCCAAGAAGAGGCACATTGCCATAGTTTCCATAACTATCTGTAATCAGAATTCCATCATACACCCGATTATACCAGTCAATGTCTGCATGGGAGAGTGCCATAATTCTCTGGGACCACCATCCTTTCTTGGAATCCCACAATGCGCCCGCCTTCGGTAGATGCGAAATAAACCATCTACACAACATGAGGACACAACAAGTAATTTGTCCGTTACCATGAGCATTTCTTGTATGGACTGAGTGATAAGCTTCAGCAAGTAGGGTAGGTACCAGATTTTGTTTCAAGAAGATTTTGATTGCATTCATATCCACAAAGTTAAGAAAAGTCCATAGATGAGTAATGCAAAGACAGCTTCAAAGGCATCCCGGTTGGAGTGTTTAGCAAAGTAATGAGCCTTTTCAAACAAAAACTTAGCAGTTAACCCAAAAATTCCTCCGTTGGAAGTTAAATGGCTTTTGATGTCAACTAACTCCAAATGAGTTTTCTTAGCTATCTCTTCCTCTTTAGGATTCTTTTCGAAGATAGGAAACGGGGACTCGTGCTTGATAGACAAACCAATTATCTGAGAGTACTACTCAAGGGTAGGTAAGAGTTGATAGTCAGGAAATGTGAAGCAGTGATGCTTTGGATCGTAAAACTGAAGCAGAGTTTAGAGGAGTCCTTCATCAATGTTTTTTCTCAACAAAACCCACAACTTCCCATATCTGTCTTTGAATCCCTCAGGGTCTGTTAGCAAATCTCCCAATCTCCTTAGGTCGTCCAGTTTTGGACTCTTGAAAGTGTATTTGATGGTATTCCTTCTTGAACTGTCCATGATATCCCTCTGATATTTCACAAAAAGAGAAGTCTGAGTTCCATGAAACTGATGTGACATGAATGCTTATGATGTATGAATGCAAAGCACACACAAAGATACACACAAATCCACAAATATTCATAAGCAAAGGGTCTAGGTTTGAACATGGAGCCATGGTTTACCCTTCCCATTGGTATGTACTACTGGTTTTCATCTATTGAACAGGGTTCTAAGAAGTTCCCAGAGTCGACAACCCATCTTTTGGATTTTATCGACTTCCCAAATGACTCGGTAATCAATAAAATTCTCAAGAAAATCTCGTCTGAGTGTAGTATCGCGTGGCAACCATTTCAGAAATAGACTCCCTCATGGTCACTGCACTACATCCTAAAAGGCCAAGTGGGGTTTGGTAACTACGGTCCTCAATATCAAGGGCACCTAGGTCGTGAGTAGCACATTTTCACGAATAAACTTGTTCAACATGACTAAACTCTCAAGAGGGCCTCAACTGAGTGATGGTGTCTCAAGTCAACTTTTTCAGGAATCGACTCCCTTAAAGCCTCCTTGAATATACCATCGTCCTATCATAAGTGCTCTCAAGTCCGGGTTAGGACTTATCTCACCACTCAAAAGTACCATGCTAACAAAAGATCTCAAGGAAAGCATATATACAGGTAATCATACAGATATGTACAAATATAACAAACAGGCATGAATAACACAAGCAAAAACAAGGTGGGCTTAACCCTCAAAAATTTTCATCCCCAGTGACGTCGCCATTTCTGTTGCGGTGAGAATCGGATAACAAGCTATTAATTAACTTGCATCACATTTCTTTGAATTCACCACCGACTTTGATTTATCCAAAGGAAAGGTTCAAGATCGAGAAAACCTTAAGGGGGGATCTACGGTTCGGGGGTTGGTTATACTAAGGGAAGGTATTAGCACCCTAAGTATCTGTAGTACTCTACAGGAACCTCTTGTTTAGTTTGTGTTATGTTATGTTTGCTAAGGATATGCTAAGGGTATGGTAAGGTAAATACCTAGGGGTTAGTATCTAAGTATACTCGCAAAGACATCGCGTCTTGTGCCTACGTATCCTGACGGGAGTGGAATCAGAGTAACCGTAGTTCACCTAACTAAGGGATACATTTTGAGGAACCATTGACTATGGCCAAAGTTCCAAGGGGGAATGAGTGTGAGCTCATTTTAGAGTTCACGATAACTCTCTAAATCTAAGTTATAGGGGAAAAGTGAGTTCTCATGATGGTGAGAATCACATAGAGTTCAAAACTCTAACCTATTGCTAAGTTATGATTTCATGGCTCTCATGAGGCCAAGAAAAGGGATAGGCTCTTATGAGGCTAAGGTAGGGTGGTTTGCTTAGTGACTCATGAGTCAATTTAGGAGGACTTTCCTTTGGAATAGGGGAAAATAACAGTTTTTACTTATTATGAAAATAGGGGGTTTATATGAATTTATGAAGATATAACAAGACATAAACAAGATATTAGGGTGGCACAAAGTCACGACATCATGCAAGGTTGGAATTAAATACATTAAACATTTCTTAAACAAAATAAACAAAGATAACATAGTAAGATGAATAAAATAGTGCAATAAAAACCCTAAAAGATACTTCCAATTTCAACATGAATAAAGACCATCAAGATTAAATATTTTCATCAATTTCTTTTTATATTCAACATGTAAATTCAATTAGAAACAATTAGCAAAAAGAATGAGTGAAAAAGGATAAAAAAATGGCTAAGATATGAAGGTTTGAAACATGATGCATAAACCATAAGAAATAAAACAAACATGTAGTAAAAAATAAAGGGAAAGGCCCTCCTAGGTATTGAACCTAAGACCATGCGTATTCAGTCCTAAAACCAAAGCCAATCGTGCCAACGCGCGCGCTTTAACAAATAACGGTAGCAACATGTATATATGTAAAGCGAAGTAAATTTGGAAAAATAAAATAAAAGGACTGGGGCGAGGGGGATTTGAACCCCAGTCCCAAGGGTCAAAGGCGAGTGTGTATGTGTGTGCTTGCCACTGGGGTGGCTGTTACATCCAGTATAAAACATAACTCCATTAATACTTAAATCCTCACGCGTGCATAAACCAAAAGAAACAAAGAAAACCAAACTCATATACAACCAGCTCAAAATAGAAGATATCATGCCATGCCACGCAATAATTATCAATAAGCAAGGGCAAAAACATTTGATTAAATCCTCAATATCATAAGAGTTACCAAACAAACGAAATACCAAGCAATGTCAACTATGCTAAACCGAGCATCCACAAAGTAATGAAACGGTTTTGAATACATGGTGTAACAAGTTCAAACGCAGGTATTGCACAAATGTTCAGCAAGCACATAACACATTCAATTGGAATCCATGGAAAGACATGACTTGGATGCAACTAAATAGGGATCAAAACAGTATGGCATCAGATTGATTTTCATGAATATCAAAATATTTTCAAGACTTAACATGCTGAATGAAAGATAGCAAAGTTGTTTTAGGACTAGCCTACATTTATCCAATGGTTAATTAATCAATGTGCAAG
The DNA here is from genome assembly GCA_022829125.1 of Lathyrus tuberosus. Lineage (NCBI taxonomy): Eukaryota > Viridiplantae > Streptophyta > Magnoliopsida > Fabales > Fabaceae > Lathyrus > Lathyrus tuberosus. The sequence continues at coordinate 6,286,459 of JALAZF010000196.1, read as the reverse complement.
AAAGCAAAAAGAAACAGGGTGGCTGCATCATTCACTCAAAGGATCAAATGAAAATAGCATGATGATATATTAGACATGATGCAGTCAGTTTTAATAACATGCTTTAAAAATTCAAAAGCAACTCAAACATGTTAATCTAAGTTGAGGAAATAGGAATCGGACAAGTCAAACAATGATATATTCCAAGACAACTTTAACCATCAGTGACAGGCTTAAGAACATGTTAAATGAGTGTTAATAGGATGATGACAACAAAGTAAAACATCAACGATAACAAGCAGTCAGTGCAGACAAGCAAATGAGTCTTTTAGGGCAGTTCTAGTTTATAGGGCAATAAGCTCAAAAGATTAAATGCACACTAATACTAGCATACCAATCAAATACCAAGATCCACATATCATGATACATTGTGACTACTAAACAAGGCAGCAGACGTAACTTCCAAATGGATAGCATACAAGACATGGTAATAGTTCATACAACTTAATTACACATCAAGGCAAGGTTTTAGGCACACAAGTTAATCACAATGTCAAGGAAAGTTTGCATTCAGTCCTAATAACATGATGGTAGAAGACAAGGTTCATGGAATTTTAGATACACAATGCTGTCATAAAACATAGGTTCAAACAGAAATTGTACACATATAGTGACATCCAAATCAAATAGTAGTTAGGCATGAATACCACATATAAGCATAAACAAGAGGCTTACACCTTCATCATGTTGATACAAGTATAATTAGTCATGATTCTATTGATAAATACACAACAAAAATAACATCCTGATGGTCACAGGCCAAATAAACCAAACACATGTATTCTAAAAACAGGGCATAAGACATGACAGCATGGCAACCAAATTCACTCAAGTAATACCATTCAAAACAGACAGTGGCATATGACATGGCATGGTGAGGGCAAACACTTGTTGTACTAACATATAATGGATACAAAAACAAACTGAAAGGTATGGATCTAACCAGTTCTGATTCAAGGAAAAGAGCAATCAAATGGTCATAAAGTATAGGCATATCAGATGATCAAGTATTATCAGTGGCATTCAAACAAACAGCTAGACAGAGGGACAACCATGGCTCAGGGCAATGCAGAGTAAACTTAGGAAAGTATTAGGCATATGGTTATATGGTAGTAAGCATATGGTACCAAGACAAATACCTCAATAGATTTAGCAATCACTATCAACCAAGGTTACATGACAGACAAGCACATATCATATTTGACACTTTAAAAGCTTGCACATATATTGGAGACACCAAACTGACAGCAGTGGCACACGGACAAAACCAATTTTAAACATAGCAAGGCATATCTAACATGGATTTTAGGCCTACAAACTAGTCACAAATCACAATGACAACAAAGTAAACATGGCATATTATGTATCAAAAGACTGGTGGGACAATAATAAGCATGCTTGGCAAAACATTCTTGAACTTATATAATAATAACAAGTAAACACAACAAGTAAACATTCAGAATGCATCTAGTTGCTTAATTCTAACAAGACAGCCGTTTAGGTGTATCAATTTTAGGCGTACCAACAAATAACTAGGTCATGAGATAATGCACAAATCCAAACAAGTGGTGAGGTATTTATAAGCACATGGTTAGAACATCAAAACTTAACATAAAAGATAGCAGCAAGTTCTCAAGTTAAACAAGTCAAACACCAAGCATAACCAACTATATATTTTAACAATTCAAACCTCAAACTCAAGCACATAAGTCAACCAAAATCATGCCATGTCAAGGTTGTGTGCATATCAAAATATAGATAAACACATGACTACCAAGAGTAACCTCTGTGACAGAGTAGGTTAAAAACAGTTTCCATGTTCACAAACACAACTCAACAAGCATTAACACTTAGACAATTCTTTGGATACAAAGCATGGCAATAAGTTTGAGCACACAAACTGATCATACATTAGTGATGACAAAAAAAGAAAACAAATGACATTTAATGAAAGCAACTTCCAATCTAGTATTACACACGAGCTAGCAATGATAGATAGGTTCACCAACCATAAAACACATGAGCATCTCAGAAGCAAGTAGTGAACTAAAATTCAAAGATCATGATAACATCTAAACATCAAGACAAACATAGGTGAGTTAGCACTTCTATACATCCAAGTATAACACAAAATGAAACCATATAAACCTATAACCAGTTAGTGAACAAATTAAATACATTATCATTACAATAATATCTCAGGCATAATAACTAGAACAAAAAGGAAGTGTAAATGTCTATCTCAATACATCAGCAAGCAACCAAACCAATCGTACTTCATGATATCATTGCCATGGATAGAAAGTTAAGCAGATTCAAATACACATTGGCACATTATGGATGAGTGAATAGCAACATAAAACACATTATACAAGCAGTTATGAAGAGATATGATATGATGATATCAGTAATACATGAGCATGGATATTAAAACATGGAAAGTGTAGTTACCAAGTGGAGTATGTCCACTACACCTCCAAGTGTGTGCTGAATTCTCTCCTTTCTGAACTAGCAAAAACTCCAAGGCAACCCTTCTCCTTTTCTTGCTCGTGGAACTCAAAACTCAGAGACTTTTAGAGTGTTTTGTGAAAATTGTTGGTGATCTTCAAGTGCTGAGATGACCTCCTTTTATAGGCTGGGCAGATTGGCTTTGGTTCTTTGAGATCAATGGACAAACACATGGCCTGCTGAGTAAATAATTAGGGTTTACAAAGACCTCCTTTCAAATTCAAATCCGGTCAATCCTTGGAGACAAACACGCTCCCTCTACCACACAAGGACCTCAGAGATGCAGGTCATGTTTCATGATTTTGTGTATTGCTTAAAACCTCCTTCTTTGTTGTCATAAGGGTGAGTATCAAAAGAGGTAATGGTTGGGGTAACACAACGATTTCTGTAGCGAAAGCAGTCCTTATGCTAAACCAAGCAAATTCTCAGAATGACTTTTAATGAACCAAGGCATGAGAGCTCAAAAGGGAAATGATTGGAGATTTCAAAAAGATGAATAACGCGCCAAGGATTATTTACGCATGAGCTAGACACAATTTCTCTTGGAGCATGAATTTTTTTCTTCTCTCTATTGAAACGCGAAGCCACGAAGAAGGAGAGAAAATCGTTTCCGTTATTTTGCTCCATGCCAAGCCACACGTCATCTTCTCATTGGCTAGAGGGATAGAGTTGAAAAGTCAAAGATGTATTGCCGTATCCTATTGGTCATCAGCAAGTGAACTTTCTCATTTCAATTATAATTTTGTAACATTGTAATTTTTGTAGAACAAAAATGGGCTTATGGTGATGGGCTTAAAGACAAATGTTTTTATGGTTTGGTTTTCTCTCTTTTTGTTATAGCAAAAATAAAAAAATGATTTGGAAAAGAAAATAATAATAAAAAAAGTGAATTTTGATAGGTGAAATGGTTATGAATATGGTTTAGGAAAATTGATATGGACAAATAGAATTGAAATTGGATAAAAATTTGGTTAATGGATGACTATTGAAATTGGTTTGGAATTATGAATAACAATTGAAAAGGGAACATTGGGGGTGAATAAGGTGGATAAAACTTGTTATGGAGAGGGTTATAGAGATATCTCTTTGAACATGAGTAACTTGCTTGATTCAGTGTTCCATCCAAAATCTTGACTGATCAACCCTTGAATCCTCTTGAAATAAAACCTGATTCATAAATGAAACAAAAACAAACAAAACCTGGTAAATGGGTTAGCTATGCAACATGGTTGACCTAAGATGAAATGCAAAAGATCAAAGGATCTAAGGGTAAAATTTGGGGTACAACACGTATCAATCGCATTCCCGTTGACAGAAAAATAAACACGGATATCAAGTAAGAAAAGCAGTATATATATATATAGTACCTAAAACTAATCATCCTAGACCTCTTAGGAATTCTAATCCTACTGTGGCTCCCAAGCAGAGTCGCCGTTTTTCTGTAGCGTGCGATTTTTGTCGGTGACGCGACCACCTTATCGCCATGGGTTTCTCCTCACCGCAATGGTAGGATTTGGGTGCTACTTTCTGATTCCTTATTTATCCCGTGAAGCTGGAAGGGAAAGGGAAGCTATCTAAAACTAACCTTGCACGCGAATGTTTAACTGAACAAACGCTAAGAGAGATTGGGGAGTTCGGGGTCAGGTTATATAATGGGGAGTTGTTAATTACCCATCCTATACATGGTTATCCATGGGATGATCAGCATTAGGTTCTGCTTTCTACTTGATGGTGTTTGTCTGTAAATGGGAAAGTTTCTTCTTTGTGGGAATATGGAGAGAGAGAGTATGTTTGTTGTTTTCGGGTTTTTCGATGTTTTTTGGTAAGGTACTGGACCTAAGGTTTTTGATAAGTATGCTTGCTAAGATTTCGCAGTCTTATGCCTACGTATTCCCGTTAAAGAAAACAGGGAAATCAGAGCAATCGTAGTTCCTCCTATTCTATGGGAGGAAAAGATGTCTGGTGTCTTGTTCAAAGCCCAAGATTGAAGCTAAAGAGGTATTTTGTGTCTTGCTCAAAGCCCAAGATTGAAGCTAAAAGTTTGACTGATAGAGAGAATTTGTCATCTCTAAAGGGAGATATCCCGTCTGTTTATCACATTTGTTGGGGATTGGTTTTAAAAGAAATTTACTTTAACTGGGATGCGGGATCCAGCAATACCATAATTTCTTTTGAAAGGGATATGTCATGAAGGAGGAAACTTTAACTCAGTTTAGAGCAATGCCATTTTTCCTTATGAGTTTATCATGCTAAAAGAGGGACATTGGCTTGGATGTAAATAATCAAGAGGCTTGCCACTTATAGCAATTAAATGAAAGAGAAGGTTTACCAGGATAAGAGATGGGCTACAACTTGGATATTTGAATCAACAAGTGTGTCACTTACAACAATTATCTGGAATGAGGGTTTTGATTGTTTGTTTTGACATGTGATTACACAGAAAAATGTCTTCCTACATAGGGATTTTTGATTTCCTCTGAGGGATGTTGATTTTTGTGTGCCTTGATCAAAGCCCAAGGTTGAAGCTAAAAGGTTTAATCTGCTAAGGGAGATCATTATACAAAGCCTAAGAGGAGGCTGAGATGAATTTTGACTCTTCAGGGGAAGTTTTTTTATCCGTCTTGTACAAAGCCCAAGATTGAGGCTAAATGAGACTGACTCTTTTGGGGAATATTTTGTGTATATATCTTGTACAAAGCCCAAGATTGAGGCTGAAGATTATGACTCCACTGGGGAGGACACTTATGGGTGTCTTGTACAAAGCCCAAGATTGAGGATAAAAGTTAACTTGACTGACTCAGCTGGAGAATATTTAGGTGTCTTGTACAAAGCCCAAGATTGAGGCTGATGATTGATGAGGAATGATCATTATACAAAGCCTAAGAGGAGGCTGGTTAGGGATTTTCTTATATGAAGTCTAAGAGGAGGCTAACTTCTGCTGAGGATAATTGAGATCCAGAGACAATTCCAAATTATGGAATCAACTCTGGCTGGGAATTACAGTAGAGTTGAAATATCAGATGCCTTGAGGTTCTGATTCTGTTGTGGTTTTGTTAATGGTAAATTAGTAGTGGTTGGCCCTGACTGGGGAAATTTAAAGTGAAAGTTTGGAGATTGAGTTATGTGATCAGGATTTTTCCTGTTTTTTAGGAAGTTTGAAGGTTTCTTTGAAATCCAAGGGGAGATGAGACTGTCCAAGTCTACTGGTATGGAAATGCTTGTCTTTGTATGAGGCCCAAGAGGAGGCTGATGTTTTAAGGGATGAGAATCAACCCTAAACTGATGTGAGATTTTGACTCAGGAAGACTGCTCTAATGAAGGATGACTAGGTTCTATCATATACCTTTAAGAGGTCTTTGGGTCCTTGTACTAAGCCCAAGAGGAGGCATGAGAACTTTTAAGAAGTCTGTAGGTCCTTGTAAAAAGCCCAAGAGGAGGCTGGGGATGCTTTTAGGAAGCCTGTGGGTCCAAACTTAAGAAGAGTTCAAGAAAGGTTTCACCGAGAATTAATCCTTTCTTTAGTGAACAGTTCTAGGGTTTGAAGAAATTCAAGAGAGGTTTCACCGGGAATTAATCCTCTCTGGGGAAAGTGAATTTCTTTGATAATTTTCTAAATAGTGGCAGTCTGAGAAAAGTTTCACCGGGAATAATACCTTTCTCTGTTCCATATTGTATAAGCCCAAGAGGAGGCAAGACTGTATCTGGAAATTCCTATGGAGAACTAGTTTTGACTGTGTTGAAAGAGTGACCACTGGCTTTATCTAATCTTAGATCTAATTGCCAGGGGAAACTTTAAACAAATATACAAGTATATATATATATATACAGATGAGATATATAGACAAGTATGTAAAAAGAGTGGAAGAGGACTTACAGGTGAGCAAACTTCCAGCATTACAAACAAATATATATATATATATATATATATATATATATATATATATATATAAGTATGTAAAAAGAAAACTGATAAAAACTTACAGGCGAGTAAGCTTCCATTGTTACAGCTGTATGGTTAGTCATTCAAGAAATTGAAGAAAGTTTTGATAACAATTATGACTTAGGATTTAAATCAGAAGAGAAAGTTATTTTGAAAAGAAGTTTGGGGCTTATACTCAAGGAGAGGCCCAGATGACTTATTTGATAACATTGATCGCACTGCGATACTGACAGAAATTGTGGGACCTATAGCAAAGCAGAGGCCCAATTATTTATTTACAAAGGGATTTGGGTCTTACACTCTATTAGAGGTCCAACGTTTATTTTTGTACAAGAAATGAGGCTTACAACTCAAGGAGAGGCCCAAATGAAAGACAGTGATCGTACCGTCGTTTTGAAAATCGTGTCGGGACTTATACAACGTCTGAGGCCCAAAAATGGTTGATAGGTAATAAGTGGTGGGTCTTTCACTCTATTAGAGGCCCATAAGTGTTTAAAAGAAAAGAAATGGGACTTACAACACAAGGGTAGGCCCAGATGATTTTGTTTTGAAATGGCGATCGCGCCGAGATTTTTGAAATCGTATCGGGTCTTATACAATAACTGAGGCCCAAAAAGGTTTTGTGTGATAAGGGATTGGGTCTTACACTCTATTAGAGGCCCAAAGTGTATTTAAAAATTTAAAATCAAGAGGAAAACCCTAATTTTAAATTAAATTCATTTTTTAAAGAAAAATTAAATAAAAATGATATAAAATATCAAAAATATTTAAAAACAAGTTGTAGGTTTTGAAAAATATTTTGAAAAATCATGTTTAAACACATGAAAGTGTAGAAATCATTTGAATTTGAAAAAATCAAGATTGAATTCCATTTTAAAATATTGGAAAATAATTAAAATGAAATTATTCACAAAAATATCAACTATATTAAATAAATAATATAAATTTGATTTTTTTTGCAAAATAAAATAATTTAACATTTTTGTGAATTTTGAGAAAAAGAATCAATTCAAAAACACAAATATTCAGAGAGAAATTAATTTTTGAATCAATTAAGAAAATATAAAAAATAATTAAATAATTCAAATATTTAAAAATTCAAAAAAACGCTCGAAGAACATCATCTTCTTAGTTTTGCCACCAGAAACGGATTCAATCCAATCTCCCTTGTTTCTCAATGGAATTGGATGAAATAAACGTCAATCTTGCTCCCTTTTAAACAAGGAACAAGATGGTATTACTCAATTTCATTTAAATTAAGTGTGGAGAGGATTATCATGCATGAACCAGATGAACCCTAATTTGCACAAACTAATATGAAATTCTATACACGATTGATTCATAGCAATTGATTGAGGGAAAATGATCTATGAGCATCCAGAAACACAATGGTAACTTGAAAACATGATTATGATGCATGCATTAATGAGTTTGAAAGTTTGAGGCTTACATCTACAAGTGAGAATCAAATTCTGGTTTGGAGGTGTTTCTGAAGTGATTGAGTGATCTGAACAACTTCCTTAAGTGCCAAGGGATGTGTTTGGATGCTTAGAATGGATTGAAGTGAGTTGGAACTTGATATGGTACCTCAACTGCAACTCTGTCAAGAACTTGAGCAATTGGCTGGTGATTATGTGAATTTGATGTTCCAGATGTTGTTTTAGTGTTTGGATCACCTACATATGTTGTTTATGAGGTGTTGGCATGATTGGTTTGGTTTGAATCACTCTCAATTTCAAAACCCGATAGTGACTTGATTTAGAAGGCAAATTTGAAGTGAAAGAGAGATTTTGAATAAAGCATCAGTTTGGGTGCTTTGGTGTACTAAAACTGATCACAAATGAGCTCTATTTATAGTAGAGCAATTTTGTTTTGGCATCAATATTGAATGGCAACTTGGATCATATTTCATTGAATGCTTTGGTCCTTTGGTCAATGGTCTCCTCTAGCCATTGAATTGTGCCAAACTTTGCAGGTTTAGGTCCTCTGATATTTGGATATGTCTTGACTCATTTAGACTTGTTTGTATCTCATTCATGCCACCTCAATGCATCACTTTAATGCTTGATGCCAAATTTGAATTTCAAGATTCCTTTTCATGATGATTTTGCACATGGAAGGCTAGGTCTTTGGCATTTTGTGTTATGGATCAGATCATTCATTCATTTGTGTTGTAATTGGACAGAATTAGAATGATTAAAGTGTTCAAAATCATTCTAAGGAATTGTGGGGTGCAATTTTACACCAAAACCTGTTTTGAAAACAGTTGCAGCAAGGCAACTTGGGAGATCCATAACTCTTAGCTCAAATGGAGTTTGATGGAGTTCTTGGACAATTTAGAAAGCTTGTATAATATACTTTAACTTTGATGTCCACCAATGTACCTAGTTCAGCTTGGATCAAGATGAAAAAGGACCTCAAAGTTGAGACAAAATGAAACAGATATAGACTTGTTGAAATTTTACTAAGTGTTGGAATGAAAATGTCCCTTTTCATTTTTTTGTGATTTTGATCACTCCATAACTTAAAATCCATGAGGATTTGTAATTTCTTGTAGTTGACACTTTTAAAGTATGTAAGATGAACTTTTATTTGAGCTTTGAATGGGAGAAAAAGGCCTTGTGGTTTAGGAGTTATGACCTTGCAAAGTTGGTACAAAATCACTTTTATTCCATAACTTAGAAAATTTTCAAGTTTCCTATGGTTGCCCTTTTTGCAAGAAACCTCACTTTTCTTATTTTTCTTGATGAATGATGATCAAAACCATATATTAACATTGTTTTGGACTTAGGGGAACCATATTTGTGAAAAATTCCAAAAATTCCAACTTAAATTTAGGCACAGTTGACTTTTTGTCAGATGAATTCTAAATAGTGTGATTCCTTATGAAATCAAGTCCTTGACCTAATTCAAACCTAATGGGTGGATTCCATAGGTGTTTTAGGGTATCTTGAACCATGTCCCAAGGTTTGGGAACATGCATTGGTCAAAAGTCAAAGATACAGTTGACATTTTCTTCAAAACCCTAATTATGATCCTGATGAAATTGAACCTTGGGAATCAAGCTTCTTGCATCAATCCATTGTTGTAAATGGATCAATGTGGTCCATGAGGTCCCTTGGGGCATCTTGGGTCATGCTTTGAAGTATTGGCCCATGCCCAGATGAAAATTCTCCTCTGGAGGGTCTTGATTGACCAAAACCCTAATTTGGTGATACTGGCGATCTTGAAGCTTGATCAACCTGAGATGTTGCACTCTTGTGCTTGATTCTTGATATGGGAGTTCTCTTGATCCCTCATGGATGTTTAAAAGGTTATACAAGTTGAAGATCATGTCATTTCTTGGTTTATCCTTTGTCTAAATGCTCTGAGAGGGCTCAAAATCCTAATTCTTGATTGTAGTGAATGTTCAAAAGCCTTTGAGGAGGTTGATGAGACATGACGGTACATCCATATTGTGTAGATGATTCTCACAATGATGTGAAATCTTGGTGGTCAAAATTTGGGGTATGACACTATGCTTTGGGCTTAAGTCTCTTTTTCTATTTCCTTCCCCTTTCATTTGGACAATCATATTAAGGAGTTTGGAATTTTTGATGTCCTCACACATGCAGAAGATCGATCGAGAATTTTTGTCTAGGCACCTTTTTATTATTTTTTCTCTTTTTCGATGAATTTTCTCACTTTGGCATTTATTGGTCCACTTTGAGACGACATTTGAGGATCAACCGCCGTTAGGCTAAATAATCGAGTGAAGGTTACCTAACTTAGAAGGTCTAGTTGCCTTTATTGCCTTTTCATCATTTTGGTGCCCAAATTATTTGTTTCTCAACCGATCATACATGCATTCAAGTCATAAATTATGTCGAACCTTCAATATAAACTAATTAGGAAATACTTCTCAGAGTCGAGTGCTATGGCATAAATTTACACATTGGATTCGCGTCCTTACTCCGGGGGACGTAAGGTGTTAGAATAATACCTAAATTTTTAAACTTTCCCAATGCCCCTAGTCCTAGCCTCTCTTCCCTCAAACTCTATATGCTTTCTCAACTTCCCCATAACTGAAGCCTGTCATAAAAAAAATTCACGGTCTTAGTTTTGAGAAAACTGAAAAATTGGTCTTAATGCTATCAAACTAGGAAATACTAAAAACAATAAAGAAATAAAAATGTGATAAAAATAAAGAAAAATGCAAGAAAATAAATAGATACCCCCCCAAACTTGGGCCAAACATTGTCCTCAATGTTTTAGCGCAAGAAAGTGGGAGTAAAACTCACAAAAACCTCATTCCGAAGGCGAGAATCGTAACATAAGTTCTTGCATCATATCTTGGACGTCATCCAAGACCACTCCTTACCTATTTTGTTCCATCCTCATCCCTTGGATCTATGATTGGACCCACTCCCACCTATTATGATATGAATTTGAATCACTCGCTTCATGTTGGGTAGGACGTGTAGGTGGAAGAACAACATACTCCTCCATGGAGGTACCTACAGGATGGTTAGAATTATCGGGTTCACTTTCATCCTTATATGTGCTATCCAGAGAGGGGGAACCTGTTTGATAAAACCAATTATTCGGAACATCAACTCTTACCTTTCTTGGGTTAGGCAAGTAAAGATGTTTCAGACCATCACAGTATAGGTGTTTTTGTCCACATAAATCATCCCTTGATGAACAAGTGCTTCCATGTAAATCTTAATCTTTCCTTCAACAATAACTCCTCGACCAAATTAAACTCAAAATAAAGGATCTCAGCTATTTGGGTAAGTATACCCCCTACCAAAATGTCTTTGATAGCTACTCGAGAAACCTTGCCAAAATAATTCGCCACAAAGGCAGCAGCATTAACACTTTCATTACAGGCCAGGCAATGCATACAAAATAGCTTCTTTGGGTATCCACTTAGGTACTATCACCTCGTCCAAACAAGGTGTAGGCAAACTCCATTTGCGTATACCAGAATCATGGGTTTTGAATAAGGGAGGCCTTGGCCCCCACGGCTGTATAGTTGGGATCACTGAAAATAGAACACCTAGAGCTTGTTGCATCAAACTCCTTTGGGACATCACTCGGCCCATAGATGGGAAATTGGAGGATACGCCCCAATTCCTCTACACTAAGCTCATGATTTTGATTAAACAACCAGAATTTGAGAGTACCATAATAGCACCTCGTTCCATCGATATACTTGTTTTGCAACTTAAAATATAAGGTGCTAAGAAACTCAAGAGTAATGCGCTCAAAGGTAGGCACTTCCTTTTGCATGAAGTCTAATAAAATAATCGAATGGAACATTCTATCTATTTCCGCTTTTAAGCCAATAGTAGTAAGGGTGTTTTCACAAACATACCTCAACGAAGTGATCCTCCACTTGACGAGTGTTGAGTACCGCTTTGCTTGTGAGTCGTCTTCAAAGACGATGTTGTGAGGATTTGATGAATGAGAGCTTCCCTTCTTAGGAGGTCTTGATGACTGCGCCACTTCCTTTCCCTTATCGGCTCTCTTTGGTGCCATTGGTGAATAAAGATTTTTGAGAAAATTTGAAGTGAAGAGTTTTGAGAATTTATGCCCGGAAGTAGGCACTTGGGAGGGTGGATGGAGAAGTTTTTGTAAAGGTGGTATGATTGTTAAGGGTAGTAGGAGGTCACATTTAGAAGCTTTGTGGTCAAAGTTAATGGAGTTTGTGTGAAGGTTTGGAGAAAAGTTTAGAGAATTTTGAGAAGGTGGGAGATTTGGAAAGAGAATAAGTGATGGTAATAATGGTTAAAAATCAGATTTGGTGTATTTAAAGATAATTGATGGGTGATGATTGGTGTGATTGGAGGTGTGTGGGGTACCAAGAAAATATTTAAAATGGAAAGGATTAAAAAATTCAAAACTTCCCTCCAAATGCCCTGCTACGGTCACCTGTAGTAGGGCGCTATTTCCCTAGGTTTATGTTGGCATTTTTATGGCTTGGTGGTTGGGCCTGCTATGGCCTATAGCAAGGGCTACAAGTACCCGTAGTAGGTCACTATTTTTTCTATGGAGAATTTTTGTTTCTTGGGTTCTTAGGGGGTTTCTTTCGGACATGATTCCACAATTATTTTTTCTCAGATTTTTCCAATGGCACTTGTCCGAATTCGTTCTTGCAAGCTCTTTATTAACTGAAAAAGAAACAAATTAGTGCGAAAAAACATGGGTTGCCTCCCACGAAGCGCTTTGTTTAAGGTCGTTTAGCTCGACCATATACACCCCAACTTAAGAGGGTGCCTCGTTCAAATTAGAATCCTTAACATGTCCCTTAGCCATTGAAGGGACCCAATTCACTTTAGACATCCAAGCCATACAACCTTCCTCTTTTCTCTTCCTCTTTTGTGGAGGCTCATACTTTTGGTCAGGTTTTTCACGAACTTTCTCTTTCACTCTCTTCTTGTCCTTAAACTCATTATTATTTTGCCCTAGATGAGCCTTATTGCAGGTGTAAAGAAAAATAAGAAATGAGGGTTATAGCGAGCGATTTTGGACGTGGTTCTTAGGCACTGTCGCTCTAGGGTACTACAGGTCGATTCATTTTTTATCCTATTGAAGCTGATGAAGGAAGGGAAATAGATGTCTCCAATTAACCCTGCTTGCATACTGAGTTTGAACAACGGTCTGTTAGGTTATAGATGCTATGTGGAAGTGGGGCCCAATCTTCAGTTATTTCGCTTGAGAACACGGTGTTTAGACTATTGGTGAGGTTTTTGATACTGTGTTTAGATTTGATGCTTCTGGGTTGATTTGGTGGAGATACTGGATTTTGGGTTTTTGATTAGTGTGCTCGCTAAGATTTTTTCAATCTTATGCCTACGTATTCCCGTTTTAACAAAACAGGGAAATCAGAGCGATCGTAGTTCCTCCTATTCTATGGGAGGAAAAAGGTTATTTTAGTGTCTTGTTCAAAGCCTAAGACGTGAAGCTAAAGGTGGTTTATATCTTGTTCAAATCCCAAGATGTGAAGCTAAAGGGTCTATTTGTAACTTGTTCGAAGCCCAAGATGTGAAGCTAAAGGGTTTTGACTTTAGAGAGAATTTATCATCTCTAAAGGGGGATATTTGGTCTGTTTGTCACAACTGTTGGGTGACTGATTATAAAGGAGAATTACTTTAACTGGGATATGTGAATCCAGCAATGCCATAATTTCCTTTATAGGGGATTTTTAACCTGATGGAGAAGACTTTAACTCAATTTAGAGCAATGACATCTTTCCTTAGGAATTTCTCATGCTAAAAGAGGGACAGTGGCATGGATGTAAGTAATCCAGAGGCTTGCCGATTACAGCAATTAGATGAAGGAAAATGAGTTGTTTGAGCAAGGCATAACTTTTGATGCTAAAAGGTTGATTGCCTCGACTAGGGTTTTCTTATACAAAGCCTAAGAGGAGGCTATTGACCCAACAAGAGGGTGTTTTTATGTGTCTCGTACGAAGCCCGAGAGAGAGGCTAAAAAGGTTTTGACTCCACATGAGGGTCCTTTATACTCAACAAGAGAGTGATTTTGTATCTCGTACAAAGCCCGAGATAGAGGCTGAAAGGGAAGTGACTCAACAAGAGAGTGTTTTTGTATCTCGTACAAAGCCCGAGATGGAGGCTAAAAGTGGGTGACTCAACAAGAGAGTCTTTTATACTCAACAAGAGAGTGTTTTTGTATCTCGTACAAATCCCGAGATGGAGGCTAAAAGTGGGTGACTCAACGAGAGAGTCTTTTATACTCAACAAGAGAGTGTTTTTGTATCTCGTACGAAGCCCGAGATGGAGGCTAAAAGTGGGTGACTCAACAAGAGAGTCTTTTATACTCAACAAGAGAGTGTTTTTGTATCTCGTACGAAGCCCAAGATGGAGGCTAAAAGTGGGTTAACTCAACAAGAGAGTCTTTTATACTCAACAAGAGAGTGTGAAAAGGTTAGCTCCGCTGGGGAGAATCATTGTACAAAGCCCAAGATGAGGCTATTGTGCTGGTGACTGTTTCAGTTTAGTGAGTGGTCCAGTATGTTGGATAAAAGAGAAAATCAGTTCTTATAAAGGGAACGATTAAAGGTATTGTTGTGCTTTGATCAGAGCATCAGGGTTATTTCCTGTTCTTTAAGGAAACGGAAAATCCAAAGGGTATTGAGACTGTCCGAGTCTACTGGTGTTTTGGAGAAATTGATTCTCAGGTAGTGAATGATATTTGTATGATACCCAAGAGAAGGCTGGCACATTAAGGGAAGAAGGTTAACCCATTAACTGGTCTGACACTTAACTCAGAAAGACAGCTCTAGCAAATTGATGACTAGGTTCTGTTCCTATACCTGTAGAGGTCTCTGGGTCCTTGTACTAAGCCCAAGAGAAGGCATGAGAGCTTTTAAGAAGCCGAAGGGTACTTGTACAACGCCCAAGAGGAGGCGGGGATGCTTTTAAGAAGCTTGTGGGTCCCCAAACCCTGAGAAGTTCAAGACATGCCATTCACCGAGAATAGATCAAGCCAGGAAAGTCCGAGAATTTGGAAGAAACTCAAGAGATGCTGTTCACGGAGAAAAGATCATCTCTGGGGAGTAGAGTTTCTTTGACGATTTCTAAGGGTGACAGTCTGAGAAAGGGTTCACCGAGAATGCGGCCTTTCACGTCTCCATATTGTTTAACCCCAAGAGGAGGGAAGACTGTATCTGGTAATCCTATGGGGATCTAGTTTTGTTTGTATTTAAGAGTGACCAACAGGGCTTTACCTAGTGCTAGACGTAGTTGCCGGGGAAAACTCTAAATAACTATACTAGTATTACACAGTTGATATTTGAAAAGTATATAAGAGTTTGTGAAAGAAGACTTACAGTGAGCAGTCCCACAATACAGTTATATATATATATATGAAAGCGGGTAAAAAAAGTGGGTAAATACTTACTCGGTTGAAGAGCTTCCATGCTGTTTGGTTAGTTGTTCAACAAAGAAAGCTTTGATAACAATATTATATTCAAAATCAAAGGAGAAAGTGCTTTGAAAAGATTGTTGGGGCTTACAGCTCAAGGAGAGGCCCAAGGTTTTATCAGTGATTGCACTGTTGTTTTGAAATTGTACAGGTACTTATACAAGTGACTGAGGCCCAAAAAAGGTTTTCTGTACAAAGGGATGGGTCTTACACTCTCTCAAGAGGCCCAAAGGTTTATTTTTGTTCAAGTGGTGGGGCTTACAACTCAAGGAGAGGCCCAAGGGTTTGTTTTAAAAGGCGACGATCGCGCCAAACTTTTTGATGGTATCGGGACTTATACAATAGGTGAGGCCCAAATTATATTAATTTTCAAAAAGGGTTGGGTCTTACACTCTACTAGAGGCCCAATGATTTTTAAAGAACGGGGCTTATAACACGAGGGTAGGCCCAAGGGTTTGATTTTTGAACTGGCGATCGCGCCGAGATTTTCTTTTAACGCAGAGGGACTTATACAATATCTGAGGCCCAAAATTGTTTTGGTTAAAAGGGGATTGGGTCTTACACTCTATTAGAGGCCCATGAGTGTTTGAAAATGATTTGTGAGGGTGAAAATCAAAGAAACCCTAATCTTGTTTTCCTTTAAAAGTAAATATTTAAAGAAAATCAAATAAAATGATAAAAATACCAAATGAGTTTGAATAAACCACTTGTGATTTTTGTTGAAGGTTTGAAAAATAAGGTTTTAATCACAAGATGAATTAAAATTCATTTGGTTTTGATTTTCAAAGTAAATATTCACTTTTAAATGTTTAAAAACAATTAAAAAGGATTTTATTCACAAAAATACTAATTATATTAAATAACTAATATAAATTTAATTTTTTTGTGGAATAAAATATTTCAACATTTTTGTGATTTTTTGCAAAAAGAACCAATAAAAAATAATTAAAATTGAGGGAGTTATTAATTTTTCAAATCATTAAAAATAATAAGAAAAACAATAAAAAGTGGAAAAAAATAGCAAAAAGAGGATTTGGGGCGAGGGGGATTCGAACCCCAGACCTCTTGTGTATAGGGCGCGCGTCTTACCACTGGGGTGGTGATACATCCGTTGATTGAAACACAACCACAAATATACAAGGCTTGCCTTGTTTTTGGCCTGACCCAAGGCATGGCAAGGCAAGATTTTGGTTGAAAACGTGAAGGCTATAACTTTCTCATTTCTCCATGGATTGGGACAAAATTTAGGTCTATCCTACCTAGAATTTCACAAGGAATCCAATGGTGGTGGTATTTTTTTCAGATCATGCTCATATTGAAAAACCTGATAGTGGTTTTGAAATAGGCCATGATTTGCATTTTCTATGCCATATCTTGGTACAAGCATGAATTACATGATAAATTGGTGCAAACACAACACATATAACATGTATAAGAGATGCATGATCAGTGGACAATAAAAGAAAGCATGATTCAAAGAATCCAAGTTGCGATGCTTACCTCTTTTTGGAGCTTTTGTGCAATCTGCCAAGCCACTTGTTCCAGAAATGATTTGATGCTTTGAACAACCTCAAATGATCTCTTAGAAGCTTTTAGGATGGTTGGAATCAGCTGGAAATCTCAGGAACAAGTTTGAGCTCTTTCTTGCAAAATGGGCAAAAGTGGCCAAAATAGCAACTCTCTCAAATGGTGTTCCAGATGGGGGGAACCATTTGGGACAGTTCAAGGATGATATTTGGAGTGTGTTTGAGGTTTTATCTGGTTTGGAAAGTGACTGAATAACGACATGGCTTGAAAAATGCACAAAAGTCCTATTTTGAGGTTTTGAGAGGTGACTTTGTGATTTTGGTGCTACAGGTCACTTGTGAGAGTTTGGACAGCTTAGATATGATATATTGGATGTGTTTGGATCATAAGCTGTGGTGGAATTGCTTTCTAACTCAGAAACTCAGAGTTACCTTGCTAAAGAAGGTATTTTTGCCTAGAGAAAGAGATTTTGAGGAAAACAAGTGTTGTAGTGCTTTGGTGTACTCAAACTGAACACAATTGAGCTCTATTTATAGTAGAGCAAAGTGAATGGCAACTGTAGCAGAGGTTTGGCCAATGTTGAGCAATGAGAATCCAAGTCTCCTCTAGCCATTGACTAGAGGTTAGGGCACAGGCTGCTGGTCCCCTTGGTCTTGGATAATTCTTGACTGCATTCAGTTAGAAATGGCTCAGTCCATGCCACCTTGGTGTATGCATTGAATGCTCCAATCCAAAATTGGAGTCTTGTCCCTCTTTTAGGCATTTCTAGGTTTGGCATGTTATTTTTGGTTCCAAAGACTTGGGAGGCTTGGGATCAGAGTTGGTTCATCCTTGGTCCCCCCTTGAGGTGTTCAGATGGATAGAGTTGCTTGCCCTTTGTAAAATTTGAGCAAATCGAGCAAAACTCCAAAATCTGCCTTGCCATGATAGTTTGCAGCAAGGCATATTGGCATTGTGATATCTCATGGCTAAAGTGGACTTTGATGGAGTTCTTGGCCATTTTGGAAAGCCCTCATATGATACAACAACTGTTTGATCATAATTGGTTTTGATACTTTTTGGATCTAAGTGAAAAATGCCCCTACATTTGGAAAAAAGTGAAGACAAATTCTGACTTAGTGAAAATTTCACTAAGTGTTGGAAAAAAGGGACATTTTCACTTTTTGTGATTTTGATCATTCCATAACTCAAAATCCATGAGGAACTGGAATGAGTTATGTTTGAAGCTTTTGTAGAGGGACATGAGAGCTACAAATCCAGCTTTGGATGGGGAAAAATCGCCTTGTGGTTTAGGAGTTATGATCCTCCAAAGTTGGTACCCTAGCCACTTTGTTCCATAACTTAGAAAAATTTCTAAGTTTTTATGGTTACCCCTTTTACAAGTTATCCCACTTTTCTTGATTTTTCTTGATGAATGTTGATTCAAATCACACATTAACATCATTTTAGGGTTAAAGAACCATAATTGTGAAAAATCTCAAAAAGTCAAAGTTGACTTCTGTGCACAGTTGACTTTTTGTCAGATGAATTCCAAACTGTGCGATCCTCTATGAAATCAAGTCCTTGACCTAAATCAACTTTGATGGATTAATTTCATAGATGTTATAAGGTGTACTGAATCATGTCCTAGGGTTTGGGAGCATGTCCTGGTCAAAAGCCAAAGGTGTAGTTGACTTTTTCATCAAAACCCTAATTGTGGTTCAGATGAAACTGAAACTTGGTGATCAAGCTTCTTGGATCAATCCATTGTTGCAAATGGATCAATGTAGTTTATTAGAGACCCTCAAATCCTCCTTTGAGGTCTTGGCTCATGTTTTGTCCCAAAAGTCAACTTAGGGATGAATTAGGTCAAGAAACCCTAATTCTTGATTTTTAGTGAATGCATCCCCTGAGGCTAAATTGACTTGATGATTGGGTCCATGAGGTTCCATGGAGTATCTTAGGTTATGCTTTGAAGCATTGGCTTATGCCCAGAGGAAAATTTCCATCTGGACGCCCTGGTCGACCAAACCCTAATTTGGTGACCCTGGCGATCTTAAGGCTTAATCCACCTGGAATGTTGCAGCCTTGTGCTTAATCCTTGATGTGGAAGTCCTCTTGATCGATTGTAGATGTTTGAGAGGCTAGAAAAGTTGAATATCATGTCATTCCTTGATTTATCCTTGGTCTAAGAGCTCTGAGAGGGCCTGAAACCCTAAGTCTGATTGTGGTGAAGGCTCACCCATCTTTGGGGAGACTAATGGTTCATCCATATTGTGATGATGATTTGCACAATGATGGGGAATCTTAGTGGTCAAAATTTGGGGTATGACAGATGCCCCTATTTAATCTTCTTGGAGGTATTCGGGCATTCAGGTTGCAAGAGGATTAAATATCGGAATACCCGAAATTTTGATGGTGGTTAAGAATGGTAGTTCACGCATCCTTCTTCTTTTGCTAAGCAATGATGCTTAGAAAAGGTAAAAACTTCCCCCCCGATCCTGGTTTTCAGCCAAGGAACTGGTCTCAATTTTATTTTGAAATAAACTTCCCCTCGATCCTGGTTTCCTACCAAGAAACTGGTCTCAATTGCTGAAATAAACTTCCCTTCGATCCTGGTTTCCTACCAAGGAACTGGTCTTAGTTTCTTAAATAAACTTCCCCTCGATCCTGGTTTCCTACCAAGGAACTAGTCTCAGTTGCTGAAATAAACTTCCCCTCGATCCTGGTTTCCTACCAAGGAACTGGTCTTAGTTTCTTTTGTCAATAAGCTTTCTTGACAAGGGACACTATTCGTAGCGGTTTTCCTCAAACTTCTCGCCGAATTTTCCTGGGGAGATGCCATTTGATGGGAAAAACTTTTGATGTCAGACTTGCTGGGAAACCCATCTGTCTGAATTGTAGAGGGGTACAAACTTCTCTGTTGGAGATGCCATTTGTCGACTCTATCGGGGAAAATGAGTCTCTTGAGAGACTGCTTTCTGCTTGGGTATTACATCATACTTTTCTCGGGATCTTCCCGGAGAAATACCATATGATGTGATCCAATTTTGAGGTGCTGATAACTTCATTAACATCGACTCTCCGGAGAGCAAAATCAATGTGTTGCTGAAAGTCTTTAGTTGTGAGGCTTTCTCTGGGGATTTTCCTTAATCCGGGAAAGTGACGATATCATCTTGAATGGCGAAGTGTGACATTTGTCGAATGTTTTCTCTGGTCTTTCAGAGGTTCAAGTTATCAAAGTGGTCGAGGACCGACTTCATCCCAGAAATAAACTGGAGGAGAGAGAGTGTGCAGACGCAACATTTCCGGACGAGGAAAGAACTGACAACTCGATTGAGGGGACTTTTATCACTAGGGGATAAGACCGACTAGAGTGATAGTGATGCAATATGAATGCGAATGTAAATCAATAATGCATGACATATGTATGTTTATGCTGACACAACTGACACGACATACAAACTGACGGATAAACACGACTGGATACTCGGCCACTGTTGGGACGAAGAAGTACCGTTGGTTCAGGATAACAATTCTGCCTTGCTTAGGAGAAGTAGTCCCTGTGGGGGAACAACCGTTGATCGGGCTTAGGAGGTAAGAACTCGGACGAAGATGTCAGATAGAGTATTCACATTTGACATAACTGATCCTTCATTCAGGTGTACTGGTTTAGAAGGAATACTTTGATTCTGCACTTTGAAGCTTAACCACCTTTGGGAGAAGCAATCGATATTCTTTCGATGTTCAACAGTCAAAAGAATTTGCCATCTTTATTTTAAAAGCAGAAAAGTTTGACAAGTAAATTCATTTTTGTTTCGTTTCAAGAATCGTTGATCATGTTAAAATGTCATTCTGTAAAGCTAAAACAAATAAGAATTGCAAACAAAAGCACAAGGGCGCAAATTTTATTGATAGGATGGAAATCAGCCAAGCGCGTGATTCCATAGAATATTTACAAAGTTTGAAAATGGTAATTTAAGGGAAAAGGGCTACATTGAACCATAACGACCACTATCCTTCTACCAACTTTGAATTCGGGACATCCTGAGCTTCTGTCGAAGACGACCTTGACTGGAGTTTTCTTTCGATGGATGGCATTACTGCTGAGGAGTTGAACTAATCAGATGTAGTTACTTGCCATTATCCCTAACTTTTGCCTGGATTGTACTTTGAGATTTCCAACCCACCGGGATGATTTTTGATCATGTCTCTAATTTTTGCCTAGACCGCCCTTGCGGGTTTTCAATCCACCGAGACGTTTTTTTTTTCTTTTTTTTATATTTTATGCGAAGTATTTCTTGACTACATCAACATTTGTGGGGTAGGAAAATTCCTCTCCGTCCATGGTTGCAAGTCTCAAGGCGCCGCCTGAGAAAGCATTCTTAACCACATAGGGGCCGTCATAGTTTGGAGTCCATTTTCCCCGAGAATCAGTGAGAAATGATTGTATCTTTTTGAGCACGAGGTCTCCTTTCCTGAAGACGTGAGGTCGAACCTTTTGTCAAACGCCTTCTTCATTCTTTGCTGATACAACCGACCATGGCATAGAGCCGTTATTCTCTTTTCTTCGATCAGATTCAGTTTGTAGTTCCCGCTTTGGCACCATTTAGCTTCTGTTAGCTTAGCTTCCGTCAATACTCGGATTGATGGGATCTCTACTTCTATGGGGAGCACTGCTTCCATGCCATATACTAGAGAGAAAGGAGTTGCCCCTGTTGAAGTGCGGACAGATGTGCGATATCCGTGAAGAGCAAAGGGTAGCATTTCATGCCAGTCTTTGTAGGTTACAACCATCTTCTGAACAATCTTCTTGATGTTCTTGTTAGTCGCTTCTACCACTCCGTTCATCTTAGTTCGGTAGGGAGATGAGTTATGGTGTTCGATCTTGAACTCTGCGCATAACTCTTTCATCATCTTATTGTTTAAGTTAGATCTATTATCTGTAATGATCTGGCTCGGAACACCATAACAAAAAATGATATTGTTTTTGATAAATCGGACCACCACTTGTCGGGTTACATTGGTGTATGACGCTGCTTCGACCCACTTGGTGAAATAGTCAATGGCTACCAGGATGAACCGATGTCCGTTCGAAGCCTTGGGCTCAATCATGCCGATCATGTCGATTCCCCATATGGAAAAAGACCACAGGGAGGAGAGAACTTTGAGATGTGTTGTCGGTACATGGATTTTGTCGGAGTATATCTGACACTTGTGACACCTCCTCATGTACTTGTAGCAATTGGATTCCATTATCAGCCAATAGTACCCTGCTCTCAGAATTTTTCTCGCCATTGTATGTCCATTGGCATGAGTGCCAAAGGATCCTTCATGAATTTCTTTTAGCAGCATGTTTGCTTTTGGTCTGTCTACGCATCGGAGCAAGACCATGTCGAAATTTCTCTTATATAGTGTGTCACCGCTCAGGAAGAAGCTGCCAGCCAGCCTTCTGAGGGTTTTTCTGTCTTTCCTTAGTGCCCCAGGTGGGTACTCTTGTTTCTGAAGGAAGCATTTGATATCGTGATACCAAGGTTTGTCGTCTATGACTGCTTCAATCGTGAAGATGTAAGCGGGCCGTTCAAGGCACATTATGTCGATCTTAGGTAAGTCATTCCATTGACCTATACTAATCATGGAAGAGAGAGTGGCTAAGGCATCAGACATGTGATTCTCATCACGAGGGATTTGATGAAACTCGATTCTGTTGAAGAAAGGTAACAACCTTCTCGCATAGTCTTTGTAAGGAATCATTCTGGATTGGTATGTGTTCCAATCTCCTTTGATCTGATTGACGACCAAAGCTGAGTTGCCATATACATCCAAGTTCTTGATCCTCAAATCAATCGCTTCTTTGAGACCCATAATACAAGATTCGTATTCAGCCTCGTTATTTGTACACTTGAACGTAAGTCTAGCGGCGAAAGGAATGTGGGTACCCTGAGGTGTTATGATGATTGCCCCAATTCTGTTTCTGTAATGATTGACAGCTCCATCAAAGATAATTCCCCATTGGGAACCTGGTTCTGGCCCTTCACTGGGTAGCGGTTCATCGCAATCTTTCATTTTCAAATACATGACATCTTCGTCTTGGAAGTCAAACCCTATTGATTCCTAATCGTCAATCGGTTGATGAGCCAAATGATCTGCTAAAATACTCCCTTTAACGGCTTTTTTAGCGTGGTATTCGATGTCGTATTCTGATAACAACATCTGCCAAGGGGCAATCCTTCCCGTGAGAGCAGGCTTTTCAAAGACGTACTTGATTGGATCCATTTTGGAGATTAACCAAGTGGTGTGACGAATCATGTACTGGAGAAGACGTTTGGCTGCCCAAGCCAAGGCGCAACAAGTTTTCTCAAGCATAGTGTACCGAGTCTCGCAGTCGGTGAATTTCTTGCTCAAATAGTAGATGGCAGACTCTTTCCTTTTGGTTTCGTCTTGTTGGCCAAGTACACAGCCCATGGAGTCTTCTAAGACTGTTAAGTAGATGATCAGTGGTCTTCCTTCCACTGGAGGTGATAGAATCGGTGGGTTCAATAGGTATTTCTTGATATTGTCGAAGGTGGTTTGGAAGTCTTCTGTCCAAACACAGTCCTGATTCTTTTTGAGTAATTTTAAAATTGGCGCACATGTCGCGGTCATGAGGAATATGAATCTGGAAATGTAGTTCAAACGTCCCAGGAATCCTCTGACTTGTTTTTCAATTTTTGGAGAAGGCATTTCTTGAATGGCCTTGACCTTGTCAGGATCAACCTCAATTCCTTTCTGGCTGACGATGAACCCTAAAAGTTTCCCTGAACAGACACCGAAGGTGCATTTGTTGGGATTCAAGTGGAGTTTGTACTTTCTCAACCGCTCGAATAGTTTTGACAGGTGGGTTACATGCTCCTCTTCTGTCTTAGATTTGGCAATCATGTCATCGACATATACCTCACTTTCTTTATGTATCATGTCATGAAACAGAGTAGTCATGGCCCATTGATAGGTTGCCCCGACGTTCTTCAAACCGAACGACATTACCTTGTAACAAAAGGTACCCCATGGGGTAATGAACGAAGTTTTCTCCATGTCTTTCGGCGCCATTTTTATTTGATTATAGTCCAAGAATCCATCCATGAAGGAGAAAACTTTTAACTTTGCTGTACTGTCAACCAACATGTCAATGTGTGGTAAAGGAAAATCATCCTTTGGACTAGCCTTGTTTAGATCTCTGTAATCGACACACATTCTGACTTTTCCGTCCTTTTTTGGAACGGGTACGATATTGGCTAACCATTGAGGATATTCTGACGTGGCGAGGAAACCCACGTCAATCTGTTTTTGTACCTCCTCTTTGATTTTGATGGACAGGTCTGGATGAGTCCGTCTCAACCTCTATTTTACTGGCGGACATTCTGATCTCAATGGTAACTGATGTTCCACGATGCTGGTATCCAACCCTGGCATGTCCTGGTAGGACCAAGCAAACACATCGGGAAATTCTCTGAGAAGCTTTGTCAAACTCTCTTTGGCAGTTGGACTGAGCAGTGCCCCAATCTTGATTTCTTTTCTCTCTTTTTCTGAACCCAAGTTGACCGTTTCCAATGACTCTTTGTGAGGTTCAATGGACCTTTCCTCCAGTCTGAGTAATCGGGAGATTTCTTCTGGAATTTCATCGTCAACTACTTTTTCAGTCCCAAATACTGGGAACTCAAAGTCGGGAGAAGGCATTGGATTGTATGTTTCAACGGGGTTTAAAACAAGCAATCTGCATGATGGTATGATTTGTGTTTAGAAGAGATAGAGAAAATGCAAGTGTGTGTGCAGTGTTTTTTCTTTGAAAAACTGCTTGTTTATTTTGAATTGTTTTTTAGGATTACCATTTTCTGAGAAAAGCGAAAAGAGAAAATAGCAATTAATGAGGAGATCACAGAACAACGTTATTTTATTTATGAACAAGTCGATTCTTGAAACTACAGCCCTATAAAACAAAACTCTATCGCTTTGGGCGAAGCGAAGAGGGATAATTTACAGAAAGCGAGCCCTATCAAAACATCCGTTTCACCTGGGCAGGGTGAAAGGTTAAAGACGACAATTACTTTGACTTATGAACAATCTTCGGAACATCGACAGCAACCCATTGGCGAAGAACTCCTCAGTGAATCACAAAGTCTGGTACTTTCCTTGATTTGTCTTCAGAAATAACGCTGATTTCTGGTGGAGCAGGATCATTGGAATCTGTCTCCCAGGCAGAGTTTTCGTATGAGGATTCCTCAGTTGTATTTTGCATAGTATTTGTTCTCTCAGGTAAATCTCCCCATCCAGTTGGATGGATGTCTTCGAACCTGATACGAGAGCTCTCAGGAGCGGTGTACTTGACCATGAAGTCAAATTTTCCACTTGGTTGTCCCAAGGTGTCCCACACTTCTTTGGAACTGGAGGAGTCATCTCTCGGTGATGTTGACCTCAGGAAAAATGTAGTTGATGAATTCTAGTCCGGCAAGCTTTGCCAATTCATCGTCGTACGGGATATCTTCTGAATGACCTGAGTGTTGATCCCATGACATGGTGGGGACACATGTATTTTGTTCAATGATGCTCAGCTGATTTTCATTGTTCGGCTGACTCTCTTGCCCCAAGTTTCCTGGGTACGGCTGCCAGATAGGTAGGCCATCCATCGGGCCATAATAGTCGTGGTCAAAGTTGTCCTTCATTAGAGTGTTCTCCTCTAATGAGTTTGGTGGAGCACGGCATTCTTATGGATCACAATCTTCATATATCATTTCGACGTCTGACCTTGGTATAAATCTCGGACTCTGTGCGGGATAGCAAAAGGGCGTATGCACCTCTTCCTGAGACATATAATCGTCCTCGTTGAGATATGACTTCCATTCCTCATCCGTATCAGAGGAATCTCCTTCGTTGATAGTATGGACTGTTTGAGGCACTGGGTGAAGGAAACCTCCACTATGGAAGAAGTCCTGAATGGGATGAAGACTTTCATCGTTAGCAGCTGTCTGGGTGCAGGTTGCAGAAAAACCAAGACCCTTCTTTGTTTTGTTATCAGTGGGAATGACAAGCTGCCCCCATCCTTTTGTATTGTTATTTTTAATCACTTCGAGAGCATCTCTGTACGAGGAAATCGAGGTTCCTTTCTCTGATTGATTCTCATTGCTCACCGATAGTGCCTGGAAATGAGTTCCAACAACCTCCTCAGGTTCTACACAAGTAGATGATGACAGGTTACTCACGATCAAGGCTTGTTCTCCATAAACCGTGACAAGTTGATCGCTCTTGACGAACTTCAGTTTTTGGTGCAGCGTCGAAGTGACTGCCCCAGCCTGGTGTATCCAAGGTCTTCCTAATAAACAGTTGTACGCTGCCCGGACGTCCATGACCTGGAAAGTGATTAAGAAAGTGTGAGGGTGGATAGTTATGGAAAGGCCGACTTCGCCGATAACTGCTTTCCGAGATCTGTCAAACGCTTTGACGATGACCTCACTGCCCCTCATCAAGGATCCTTTGAATGATAGTCGCATTAAAGTGGACTTCAGCATAACGTTGATGGCCGATCCTGTGTCTACCAGTACACTGGCTAAAGCATCGTCCTGGCAGTTAACTGTGATATTGAGCACCATGTTGTGGAATTTGCCCTCCTCTGGCAAGTCCTCATCACTGAATCCTAAGTTGTTGCAGGAAGTGATGTTAGAGATGATGCTATCGAACTGTTGTATTGACACATCCTGTTCCACAAAGGCCTGCTCTAAGACTTTCTGTAGAGCCTCTTTGTGGGCTTCGAAACTGAGTAAAAGTGATAGCACTGAGATCTTTGAAGGATTTTGTAACAGCTGATCAACAATGTTGTATTCACTCCTTTGGATGAGCTTCAGCATCTCATCGTTGTTGTTTGAAAGGTAGGGATCACTAGATTGACCGACTGGAGGATTAGGAACTTCCGTTTGAGGTTCCTTTTCTCTGTTAGGTTCTCCAACCCCTCGGTTGAAGATTCGACCGCTCCGTGTTACTCGACTGATGTCTGCAATATTCACGACGGAGGGTAATGGAACTTCCTTTCCATTCTCAATTATCATTGCGCCGTATTTGTAAGGGATTGCCTTAGCTGATTCATACGGTACTGGTCCCGGCAAATAGATAACTACAGGAGCCTTCTGATTTTTCTGACTGTCGTAAGTAACTTCAATCAGTTCCTTGCTAAGAACCTTTGATTCGTCCAGTAGAGGGATGATGGCATAAACATCCTTGTTCCTCTCAGGGTCAGAGATTACAACCACGTCCTTGCTTTGATCAGCGAAGTAGTCCGGCGTCCAGTCAACGGACCCCGAAGCTAGGTATGGGTGAATCTCCTTGCGATCCAACTGACTCTGAAGGGCTGCTCGCACGAGGTAACATCCTTGGTTATTTTCCGAACAGACTCTACAACGTTCATAGTTGTGTGGTGGCACCTGGCCACGCCCGCTTTGAATGTAGTGTAACCTCACGAGATCTGTTTCTATAGATCGGACATCCTAATTTCGATGCTGAGTAGGGTTCCCATCAACCACACTGATTTGTTACGTGTCTTCATCCATATAGATCGGAAGCCACCAGTGGTTTAACAAGTGTTGTAAAGTTCTTTGAACGAGATCGCACCCTTGGTTACTCTCACAACATCCTTTACAGTTCTGGTAATCATGTGAAGTGAGAAAACCGAGTTGGACCTGCCTTGCATGTAACTCTACCAAGCTGGTATTCATCAAGCGAATATCAAAGATTTGAATCATGTTGATCTGATAGGGATTCCTATCATGGTAGTCCTGGATCCATCCAAGATCCATCTGACGCTGGAGGGCCTCTTGTACAAAAGAGCATCCCTGTTTGTTTACCGAGCAAGTCAGGTAGGAATTATAATCGTGTCGCGGCAGATTATGATACTGGCTTTGCCTTGAGTGCATCGCCACCAAGTTGACATTCATTGTACGGATGTCGTTGTTCTGAATGACGTTGGAATTCATATAGGTCATGCTGACTCCACGAACTCGATGCTCTTGGATCCATCCGAGATCCATTTGTTCCTGTAGAGCTGTTTGCACCATAGAACATCCTTGATTGTTTTTAGAGCAGATATCACACTGGTGATAATTATGAGGTGGCACATGGCCATATCCACTCTGTCTGAAATGCATCTTGACCAGATTGGCCCTTAACAAGAGTAAATCATGAATTTGATAGATGTTGTTAGAATCTCCCTCTATCAAATTGAATGTAGCTTTCTCATGTTGAGGCAGCGGGTTTGTGAGAACATTTGGATTCGTATCTTTGAAAGATAAGACCCCGCTCCTAACAAGCTTTTGCACATCAAATTTGAAACTGAGACAGTTTTCTATGTTATGCCCTGGTCCTTCTTGATGGTAAGGACAAGTCTGATCCGCTTTGAACCAGAAAGGCAGATTTTCTGGTACTGTAAGAGGAGACCTGGTTTGGACATGCCCATTGGCTAGTAGTAACAGAAACAATTTTGCGTACAACATGGGTATAGGATCAAACCCTGGAGGTCATGTTGTACGGTTGTTGTTGTATGGAGGACGAGCCTGCTGAAGAGACTGTTGTGTCCTTTGCTGAAATTGATGTTGATTCGGTTGACTCTGTGTAACCTGAGGTTGATACATAGGAACAGGCGCATGATTGATAGCAGGAGTAACAGCTCTACTGGTTTATAACGTCGCCTTTGCTTTCCGAGAGAGATATTCCCAATATCCTGCTCTTTTTTCTTAGGGAGAGCACTACTGTATCGTTTTGTACTACTTGATAATCCATCATCTTTTACTAAACATCCTTCTCGGACGGCTTCCTCAAGACGAACTCCCATGCCCACTATCTCGGTGAAGTCACTGGGCGCACTGGCGACCATTCTGTCGTATTAAAATGAGCTCAAGGTCTTTAAGAAGATCTTTGTCATCTATTTTTCCTCAAGAGGTGGACAAATCTAGGCGGCAATTTCATGCCATCTCTGAGCGTACTCCTTAAAGGTTTCCTTGTCCTTTTGTGACATTGATCTGAGCTGATCTCTGTCTGGTGCCATGTCCAAATTGTATTTATATTGTTGAATGAAGGCAGCGCCAAGATCTCTGAACGTGCCGATCGTAGCGCGGTTTAAACCCATGTACCATTTTAATGTGGCACCGGTTAAACTATCCTGAAAGTAGTGAATTAGTACCTCCTGGTTCTTTGTCTGAGCTGATATTCGCCGAGCGTACATCATTAAATGACTCTGAGGGCAAGAATTACCCTTGTATTTTTCAAAGTCGGGCACTTGGAACTTGTGTGGAACTTTCACATTGGGGACCAAGCAGAGGTCTGCGGCGTCCTTTCCAAATAGACCCTGACCGCAAAGGGCCTGTAGTTCTTTCTGCATCTCCAGGAACTGTTCGTGGAACTCATTCATTCTGTCGAACATGCTTTCGTTTCCACCAGAAGGTATCTGGGGAATCTGTCCTTTCGGGACAGTGTGAACCACGGGTGGTGGTATAGTAATTATGGCCGAGACTCTCGGTGCCTCCTGAAGTTTGTAACCTTCAGGAGTTGTTGTCATGCCCCTGGCATCTTCACTTTCCTGAAGTTTGTAACCTTCAGGCCCAGCGGCTCCTGCTGCGGTTCCCTGATCCTCAGTGATCGGTGGAACATATCCTTCCGGGATATAGTTAAGTGGCATGCACCAGGGGCGATCTTTCGGCATCTTGTACCTAGGATCATACTTCTCCACTGTGGGCATTGATGTGATCTCTGAGATCACAGTCCTTTGTTGTTGCATCTGAGATTCTACTAGAGCTTGCATGTCGTTATGAAGCTTTCTCAGATCCTCTTTCAGAGTGTCGATCTATTCTCTCAACTCTCTGTTCTCTTCCTCGAGATCATCCATCTTTTTCTGACGATTGGCCCGAGTATTGTACGAATGAGACAGTTTGACTCTAGAATTGAGACGCAAACGTGAGATTTGTAGGTAAGAAGAATGCATTTATGATGAATGCAATGATTATTAATTAATTTTGTTTATTCAAAGTAAACTTAGACAATTAGATTGCAAATATCAAACAGTGGGGAAACCCCGTTTTATTGAATTCAAAGGATTGCGGAAATGGAAATACAGTAGATTACAAAGTGCTGAAAAAGGAAACCTAAACTAATGGATCCTGAGTCCTTTCTGAGGAGAGCTCAAGTGCTGGTTTTGGTGCTTTCCTTTTCTTTGACTGGGGCTCTTGGGCCATTGTCAGGTTGTCATTCCTTTGCCAAGTGAAAGGAGCGAGCAAATTCCTTTGGTCATCCTGATTTTCTACAGCATGTTGCTCTAAAATCTTAATCAGGGCATCTTTTTCTCTTAACAGTTGCTGTATTTTCTTACATTCCACATTGAGAATACGATACTTGTTCCTCCAAGACCTCTTCTCCTGCTGAACTTTGCTGAGAGTAACCTGAAGTTTTTCCGTCTCAGACATGAAATAAAGGGTAGAGTCCCTTAATAGAAGAACTTCCTAACAAGGGTGAGGCATCCTCAGCTTGAGAGCTCTAGTTTGTACCCGTTGGAGATAAGGCTCCACTGAGACACAGTCTGGTTTTCCTAGAGACCCTCGTCCTTTCCTATGAACGTGTTTCCAAGCGTGCACTATTTTCGTCTTTAGTGCCCTGTCATTTTCTCCTTCCTTGAAGAAAAGACCTTCCAGATGAGCATTCCGTGGGACGTGCCTCATCGGGTATCTAAATTGATGACGAACCAATATCGGATGATAGTTGATTCCTCCCTTAGTTCCTATAAGGGGTACATTTGGGAAATTTCCACAACAGTCAATGATTCTGATCCCGTCATAGATTAGATTGTACCAATCGATGTCAGAGTTGGTAAGAGACATGATTCTCTGCGACCAACGTAAAGTATTCTTTTGATCCCAAAATGCAGCAGACTTGGGCCAATGGGAAGTGAACCATTTGTAAAGCAAGGGTACACAGCACGTGATCATTCCTCTGCTGTATAAATTCCTTAAGTGTACCGAATGATACGCATCTGCGAGTAAGGTCGGTACGGGGTTTTCGATCAGGAAAATCTTAATGGCGTTGATATCTACAAAGTTATCGATGTTGGGAAACAAAAATAACCCGTAGGTGAGAAAAACAAAGATGCTCTTGAAAGCGGCTACGTTCCCTATACTAGCAAAGTACAAGGCTTTCTTTGTTAAGAGCTGGACTGGCAAGCCCTGGATTCTGCCCTCAGTGGTCATGTGAGTCCTGACGTCTGACTCGTCCAAATAGATTGCTCTTGCAATGGTCTGATCCTTTGGAATTTCTTCCAGTCCAGAAAAGGGAGCTTGATCAGTAATATGTAAATCAGTCAGGTGAGAATACTCCTCCAGTGTTGGTGCAAGCTGATAATCCGGGAATGTGAAACAGTGATAAATCGGATGTAGAACTGGATTAGCGTGGACATGATTCCTTCAATTACGTAAACCCTTAACAGAGACAGCAGTCCTCCATACTTAGCTCTGAAAGCCTCTTGGTTGGTGATCATTCTCGCCAAACCTCTTAAATCCTATAACTTTGGAACCTTGAAGGTGTACTTATGAGTTTCCTTCTACCGAAATCCATTAGCGCAATCTCCTTTCTCTGACAATTACAATCATTGTCTTAGTTTAATTTGAAAAAGAGAGACTAGAAGAGAAGATTTTTTTTTGTTTTTTTTAAATGAATGCATGAATGCAGCACACAAAAACATAGAAAAAACATGGGGTTAAAGGGTCGGTGTCATGAAGTCAAGGCTCTACCCCCCCCCCCCACCCAAAGGTTTATACTGGGGATTTTTTGTACCTGTCCGCAAAATCATTGACCCCTCAGGGATAACAACAACAAGCGGATCGCCAACGAGCTGATGTATCCTGGAGTGATCTCAGATGAGGGTAGTATCGCGTGACAACTATTTCCGATAGCTTCCGCACTACAAAATGGCTTAAGTCTACTTAAAACCTCAGCTTCTCAGATAACCCAGTCGACCACACTACTTTCAACAACCGAAGTAGTATAGGCAATGTATCTGCAAATGGAGTCTCCACTGAGTTTGATAGTCGATCGGGGGCTCTTAACTGGAATTCACTCCCAGTAAGATTACCCGCATTGCCATCACCTATCTTAGGTGTATACTCAATCTTTCCACATGCGGCATCACACGCATTCCCATTAGCAGAAAAATAAACACAAATATCAATTAGGAAAAGCAGTATATATATTTGTCTTAATCATCCTAGACCTCTAGTCTTATGATCCTATACAGACAATGACTCCCCGACAGAGCTATCATTTCTATGACATTTTGTGAACTCAAGGTTTCTACCTAAGAGATGGGAAGAGAACAAGACCTCTATCGAAGGATCTCCCTAGCAGAGTCGCCATTTTTCTTGGCAGTTTTCAGACTTAAGGTTTCAACCAGAGAGATACGAGGGACAAGATGCCCTATTTGGGCCCCACGGTGGGCGCCATTTTTCTGTAGCGAGCGATTTTGGACGTGGTTCTTAAGCATTGTCGCTCTAGGGTACTACAGGTCGATTCATTTTTTATCCTATTGAAGCTGATGAAGGAAGGGAAATAGATGTCTCCAATTAACCCTGCTTGCATACTGAGTTTGAACAACGGTCTGTTAGGTTACAGATGCTATGTGGAAGTGGGGCCCAATCTTCGGTTATTTCGCTTGAGAACACGGTGTTTAGACTATTGGTGAGGTTTTTGATACTGTGTTTAGATTTGATGCTTCTGGGTTGATTTGGTGGAGATACTGGATTTTGGGTTTTTGATTAGTGTGCTCGCTAAGATTTTTTCAATCTTATGCCTACGTATTCTCGTTTTAACAAAACAGGGAAATCAGAGCGATCGTAGTTCCTCCTATTCTATGGGAGGAAAAAGGTTGTTTTGGTGTCTTGTTCAAAGCCCAAGACGTGAAGCTAAATGTGATTTGTATCTTGTTCAAAGCCCAAGATGTGAAGCTGAAGGGTCTATTTGTATCTTGTTCGAAGTCCAAGATGTGAAGTTAAAGGGTTTTGACTTTGAGAGAATTTGTCATCTCTAAAAGGGGATATTTGGTCTGTTTGTCACAACTGTTGGGTGACTGATTATAAAGGAGAATTACTTTAACTGGGATATGTGGATCCAACAATGCCATAATTTCCTTTATAGGGGATTTTTAACCTGATGGAGAAGACTTTAACTCAATTTAGAGCAATACCATATTTCCTTAGGAATTTCTCATGCTAAAAGAGGGACAGTGGCATGGACGTAAGTGATCCAGAGGCTTGCCACTTATAGTAATTAGATGAAGGAAAAGGAGTTGTTTGAGCAAGGCATAACTTTTGATGCTAAAAGGTTGATTGCCTCAACTAGGGTTTTCTTATACAAAGCCTAAGAGGAGGCTATTGACCCAACAAGAGGGTATTTTTATGTGTCTCGTACGAAGCCCGAGAGAGAGGCTAAAAAGGTTTTGACTCCACATGAGGGTCCTTTATACTCAACAAGAGAGTGATTTTGTATCTCGTACGAAGCCCGAGATGGAGGCTTAAAGGGAAGTGACTCAACAAGAGAGTCTTTTATACTCAACAAGAGAGTGTTTTTGTATCTCGTACGAAGCCCGAGATGGAGGCTAAAAGTGGGTGACTCAACAAGAGAGTCTTTTATACTCAACAAGAGAGTGTTTTTGTATCTCGTACGAAGCTCAAGATGGAGGCTAAAAGTGGGTGACTCAACAAGAGAGTCTTTTATACTCAACAAGAGAGTGTTTTTGTATCTCGTACGAAGCCCGAGATGGAGGCTAAAAGTGGGTGACTCAACAAGAGAGTCTTTTATACTCAACAAGAGAGTGTTTTTGTATCTCGTACGAAGCCCGAGATGGAGGCTAAAAGTGGGTTGACTCAACAAGAGAGTCTTTTATACTCAACAAGAGAGTGTGAAAAGGTTAGCTTCGCTGGGGAGAATCATTGTACAAAGCCCAAGAGGAGGCTATTGTGCTGGTGACTGTTTCAGTTTAGTGACAGGTTCAGTATGTTGGATAAAAGAGAAAATCAATTCCTATAAAGGGAACGATTAAAGGTATTGTTGTGCTTTGATCAGAGGATCAGGGTTATTTCCTGTTCTTTAAGGAAACGAAAAATCCAAAGGGTATTGAGACTGTCCGAGTCTACTGGTGTTTTGGAGAAATTGATTCTCAGGTAGTGAATGATCTTTGTATGATGCCCAAGAGAAGGCTGACTCGTTAAGGGATGAAGGTCAACCCATTAACTGGTTTGACACTTGACTCAGAAAGACAGCTCTAGCAAATTGATGACTAGGTTCTGTTCCTATACCTGTAGAGGTCTCTGGGTACTTGTACTAAGCCCAAGAGAAGGCATGAGAGCTTTTAAGAAGCCAAAGGGTCCTTGTACAACGCCCAAGAGGAGGCGGGGATGCTTTTAAAAAGCCTGCAGGTCCCCAAACCCCGAGAAGTTCAAGACATGCCATTCACCGAGAATAGATCAAGCCAGGAAAGTCCAAGAATTTGGAAGAAACTCAAGAGATGCCATTCACAGAGAAAAGATCATCTTCGGGGAGTAGAGTTTCTTTGACGATTTCTAAGGGTGACAGTCTGAGAAAGGGTTCACCGAGAATGCTGCCTTTCACGTCTCTATATTGTTTAATCCCAAGAGGAGGGAAGAATGTGTCTGGTAATCCTATGGGGATCTAGTTTTGTTTGTATTTAAGAGTGACCAACAGGGCTTTACCTAGTGCTAGACGTAGTTGTCGGGGAAAACTCTAAATAACTATACTAGTATTACACAGTTGATATTTGACAAGTATATAAGAGTTTATGAAAGAAGACTTACAGTGAGCAGCCCCACAATACAGTTATATATATATGAAAACGGGTTAAAAAAGTGGGTAAATACTTACTCGGTTGTAGAGCTTCCATGTTGTTTGGTTAGTTGTTCAACAAAGAAAGCTTTGATAACAATATTATATTCAAAATCAAAGGAGAAAGTGTTTTGAAAATATTGTTGGGGCTTACAGCTCAAGGAGAGGCCCAACGTTTTATTAGTGATTGCACTGTTGTTTTGAAATTGTACAGGGACTTATACAAGTGACTGAGGCCCAAAAAAGGTTTTCTGTACAAAGGGATGGGTCTTACACTCTCTCAAGAGGCCCAAAGGTTTATTTTTGTACAAGTGGTGAGGCTTACAGCTCAAGGAGAGGCCCAAGGGTTTGTTTTAAAAGGCGACGATCACACCGAACTTTTTGATGGTATCAGGACTTATACAATAGGCGAGGCCTAAATTATTTTGGTTTTTAAAAAGGGTTGGGTCTTACACTCTACTAGAGGCCCAATGAGTTTTAAAGAATGGGGCTTATAACACGAGGGTAGGCCCAAGGGTTTGATTTTTGAACTGGCGATCGCGCCGAGATTTTCTTTTAACGCAGAGGGACTTATACAATATCTGAGGCCCAAAATTGTTTTGGTTAAAAGGGGATTGGGTCTTACACTCTATTAGAGGCCCATGAGTGTTTGAAAATGATTTGTGAGGGTGAAAATCAAAGAAACTTTAATCTTATTTTCCTTTAAAAGTAAATATTTAAAGAAAATCAAATAAAATGATAAAAATACCAAATGAGTTTGAATAAACCACTTGTGATTTTTGTTGAAGGTTTGAAAAATGAGGTTTTAATCACAAGATGAATTAAAACTCATTTGGTTTTGATTTTCAAAGTAAATATTCACTTTTAAATGTTTAAAAACAATTAAAAAGGAATTTATTCACAAAACTACTAATTATATTAAATAACTAATATAAATTTAATTTTTTTGTGGAATAAAATATTTCAACACTTTTGTGATTTTTTGCAAAAAGAACCAATAAAATATAATTAAAATTGAGGGAGTTATTAATTTTCCAAATCATTAAAAATAATAAGAAAAACAATAAAAAAGTGGAAAAAAATAGCAAAAAGAGAATCTGGGGCGAGGGGGATTCGAACCCAAGACCTCTTGTGTATAGGGCGCGCGTCTTACCACTGGGGTGGTGATACATCCGTTGATTGAAACACAACCACAAATATACAAGGCTTGCCTTGTTTTTGGCCTGGCCCAAGGCAAGGCAAGGCAAGATTTTGGTTGAAAACGTGAAGGCCATAACTTTCTCATTTCTCCATGGATTGGGACAAAATTTAGGTCTATCCTACCTAGAATTTCACAAGGAATCCAATGGTGGTGGTATTTTTTTTTCAGATCATGCTCCTATTGAAAAATCTGATAATGGTTTTGAAATAGGCCATGATTTGCATTTTATATGCCATCTCTTGGTACAAACATGAATTACATGATAAATTGGTGCAAACACAACACATATAACATGTATAAGAGATGCATGATCAGTGGACAATAAAAGAAAGCATGATTCAAAGAATCCAAGTTGTGATGCTTACCTCTTTTTGGAGCTTTTGTGCAATCTGCCAAGCCACTTGTTCCAGAAATGATTTGATGCTTTGAACAACCTCAAATGATCTCTTAGAAGCTTTTAGGATGGTTAGAATCAGCTGGAAACCTCAGGAACAAGTTTGAGCTCTTTCTTGCAAAAGGGGCAAAAGTGGCCAAAATAGCAACTCTCTCAAATGGTGTTCCAGATGGGGGGAACCATTTGGGACAGTTCAAGGATGATATTTGGAGTGTGTTT
Organism: Lathyrus tuberosus; assembly: GCA_022829125.1. NCBI lineage: Eukaryota > Viridiplantae > Streptophyta > Magnoliopsida > Fabales > Fabaceae > Lathyrus > Lathyrus tuberosus. Next base: position 6,249,829 of record JALAZF010000196.1, on the reverse strand, counting down.
GAGGTTTTATCTGGTTTGTAAAGTGACTGAATAAAGACATGGCTTGAAAAATGCACAAAAGTCCTATTTTGAGGTTTTGAGAGGTGACTTTGTGATTTTGGTGCTACAGGTCGCCTGTGAGAGTTTGGACAGCTTAGATATGATCTATTGGATGTGTTTGGATCATAAGCTGTGATGGAATTGCTTTCTAACTCAGAAACTCAGAGTTACCTTGCTAAAGAAGGTATTTTTGCCTAGAGAAAGAGATTTTGAGGAAAGCAAGTGTTGTTGTGCTTTGGTGTACTCAAACTGAACACGATTGAGCTCTATTTATAGTAGAGCAAGGTTGTTTTGGCTGTAATAGTGAATGGCAACTGCAGCAGAGGTTTGGCCAATGTTGAGCAATGAGAATCCAAGCCTCCTCTAGCCATTGACTAGAGGTTAGGGCACAGACTGCTGGTCCCCTTGGTCTTAGATAAGTCTTGACTGAATTCAGTTGGAAATGGCTCAGTCCATGCCACGTTGGTGTATGTATTGAATGCTCCAATCCAAAATTGGAGTCTTGTCCCTCTTTTAGGCATTTCTAGGTTTGGCATGCCATTTTTGGTTCCAAAGACTTGGGAGGCTTGGGATCAGAGTTGGTTCCTCCTTGGTCCCCCCTTGAGGTGTTCAGATGGATAGAGTTGCTTGCCCTTTGCAAAATTTGAGCAAATTGAGCAAAACTCCAAAATCTGCCTTGCCATGACAGTTTGCAGCAAGGCATATTAGCATTGTTATATCTCATGGCTCAAGTGGACTTTGATGGAGTTCTTGGCCATTTTGGAAAGCCCTCATATGATACAACAATTGTTTGATCATAATTGGTTTTGATACTTTTTGGATCCAAGTGAAAAATGCCCCTACATTTGGAAAAAAGTGAAGGTAGATTCTGACTTAGTGAAAATTTCACTAAGTGTTGGAAAAAAGTGACATTTTCACTTTTTGTGATTTTGATCATTCCATAACTCAAAATCCATGAGGAACTGGAATGAGTTATGTTTGAAGCTTTTGTAGAGGGTCATGAGAGCTACAAATCCAGCTTTGGATGGGGAAAAATGGCCTTGTGGTTTAGGAGTTATGATCCTCCAAAGTTGGTACCCTAGCCACTTTGTTCCATAACTTAGAAAAATTTCTAAGTTTTTATGGTTACCCCTTTTACAAGTTATCCCACTTTTCTTGATTTTCCTTGATGAATGTTGATTCAAATCACACATTAACATCATTTTAGGGTTAAAGAACCATAATTGTGAAAAATCTCAAAAAGTCAAAGTTGACTTCTGTGCACAGTTGACTTTTTGTCAGATGAATTCTAAACTGTGCGATCCTCTATGAAATCAAGTCCTTAACCTAAATCAACTTTGATGGATTGATTTCATAGGTGTTATAGGGTGTATTGAATCATGTCCTAGGGTTTGGGAGCATGCCCTGGTCAAAAGTCAAAGGTGCAGTTGACTTTTTCATCAAAACCCTAATTGTGGTTCAGATGAAACTGAAACTTGGTGATCAAGCTTCTTGGATCAATCCATTGTTGCAAATGGATCAATGTTGTTTATTAGAGACCCTCAAATCCTCCTTTGAGGTCTTGGCTCATGTTTTGTCCCAAAAGTCAACTTAGGGATAAATTAGGTCAAGAAACCCTAATTCCTGATTTTTAGTGAATGCATCCCCTGAGGATAAATTGACTTGATGATTGGGTCCATGAGGTTCCATGGAGTATCTTAGGTTATGCTTTGAAGCATTGGCTCATGCTCAAAGGAAAATTTCCATCTGGAGGCCCTGGTCGACCAAACCATAATTTGGTGACACTGGCGATCTTAAGGCTTAATTCACCTGGAATGATGCGGCCTTGTGCTTAATCCTTGATGTGGGAGTCCTCTTGATCCATTGTGGATGTTTGAGAGGCTAGACAAGTTGAAGATCATGTCATTCCTTGATTGATCCTTTGTCTAAGAGCTCTGAGAGGGCCTGAAACCCTAAGTCTGATTGTGGTGAAGGCTCACCCATCTTTGGGGAGACTAATGGTTCATCCATTCTGTGATGATGATTTACACAATGATGGGGAATCTTAGTGGTCAAAATTTGGGGCATGGCAAGGGTTTAAATTGGGTTCCAAGTTTAAAACTTTTTAGTGCCCAAACACCCAAAGTAGAACCAAGAGTAAAAATAAATGAACATAATTATTTTTATACTGGTTCACTGTTAACGAAGCTAATCTAGTCCACCCGCCAAGGTGATTTTGCCTTCTCAATAAGGACTTAATCCACTATAATCACCAAATTACAGACACACAAAAACTACCCGTCTTTTTCTTCTCGAGAATCCTGACTAAAACCTAGTTTCTTAAGGAAAACAATCTCAAACAAAGAGATACAAGTATTGTGTTTATAAGGTTGCTTCAAGAAGCAGATTACACAAAGTTTAAATACAAACAAATTTTCACACAATAATGAACAAAAGCTCTATGTGTGTTTGCTATCTATCTTCACAATAATATAATGTTCAGCAAAAGCATTGCAACGTGAATAAAGTTGTGGAACTAGCAGCTTCATTCATTCTTCCAAGTCTTCTTTATATAGGCATGGAAAGATCAATTGGAGGATAGAATAAACATCTTCATAAATGAGATGTCACCTTGCATAACGGTCTGCTAAGATAGGAGACAAAATAGTACAAATAGTACACTCCTTACTCCACGAAATCAATATAGTGGAAGGAATATATGATCTTATTTTGTGTACTATTTTTCTCACGTAAAACCTTTTGTTGAAGCATGTTTAGATGGATCAAGAGACTAGTTGAAAGAAGCTTCAGAACTTAAGTCTTCAGAGTCTAGACACTATTCCTCAGAACCTAGTCTTCAGAGTCTTCAAAACTTGTTCTTCAGAATCTTGAGAGCTTTGAAAAATATTCAGAGGCTCTTCTTATCAGAGTCACAATTATAAGCTTTAGCATAAGCGTTCATCATAACTATTGTCTAAGATTATTTTAGAACTTGACGTAATCTTGAAGTGCACATTTCTATCTCTTCAAAGTCAAAGTATGTTGAGTCCAGAGTCTGAATACGTCACACGCTAATTCTTCATAGTCAGATGCTGTTAGCAAAAGCTACACACTAGAAAAATCCATTAGGGTATCAAATTATTCTCTAAGAAACAATGTATTGTTATCATCAAAATTAAAGGCCAGATGCAGAACTAAATTTTATTTTTACAATCTCCCCCTTTTTGATGAAGACAAAACCATGTATTTTGATGAATAATTTTTACTTGGTTAAAACATATAAAAACATCAGAGTGAGCTTTGTAAACTTCCCCTGAATTTTACACTATTAAAATTATTTTTTTCATTTTAGAGTTTCAGAGTTAGGTTTGCAAGCTCCACCTGAATTCAAGACTTTAAAATAATCTTAACATATAAAAATCTCAATCATCATGAAAGAAATAACTTCCTAGAACGCCTGGTTATAGAAGTAGAAGCCTGGTTGTTGAAATATTTCAGAATGTCTTTGTGTTGAATATCAAAAGTTCTGGTTATCAGCCTCGTATCAAAGCATGATCTATCAGAACTTATATATGCCTGGTTAAATGTCTGGTTATCATCAGAACTAGTATATCATCCTGGTTTAAATTCTTCTGAAGAATTCTTTAACACATATCCTAGTTCTCAACACACAACTTGGTTAATGTCTTCTGAAGAATTCTTAGCAAACAACCTGGTTAATCTGATAAAATTCTTAATTATTGAAAAACTTGGTTAACAAGTTGAACTTATTCAAAGTTTTCAGAAGTTGCTTAGATCCAGAAATAAGATTCAGAATAGGCAAATGTTTGGGTTTCAGAATGGAAATAGATATATCAAAATCATATCACTCTTCTCCCCCTTTGTCATCAATAAAAAAAAAGATAAAGTAGACAAAGTAACACCAGACATAATTTCATTTCATGTTTGCAAAGTTACAGGTGCAGAAATGAAAAATAAACACTTAGAAACTAAAAAGCAACAAGTTTTAAAACAAGGTTTCTAAGAGGTTGGCAGTCTGGATAAAATGGCTTCCATCATTCCTTAAATCTTTGAATTAGTCCCAGCTTGTGCCTTAAGAATATCATCATGCTTGTACAACCTTTCTTTGGCGATGACATTCTCAGCCTTGAGCTCTTGTAGCGTCTTCAGAACCAAGGAAGGAGCAAAGTTTGAGTCTTCAGCAATCACAACTTCCTTAGATCCATAAATGGATCCTAATTCAGTAACCGATGGAGGAGGAAGAGGTTCCACAATAGGTGCAGGGATGAAAAAGGTTGCAGGGACCTTCTGAAGTAAAGGTTTGACTATACAAGAGAGCCTGGCATGGAAGTTACTTTATGCTTCCTTCAAGCACCGGAATTCCAGTTCTTCAGAACTGTAGTCAATCCACTTTCTAAAATTGTTACACAGAGTGACAACTTCAGAGAGGTTTCCATTAGATGCACAACCTTCAGTGAGAATGTTTAATCTGGCAACAAACTCATTCTTAAACTGTGAAAATAATTCATCTAGAGGTGTTGAGAGGATGTTTGTTTTGTGGGTAGTTTGGTTGCAATATTGAAGGGGTGTTCTATCTGGTATGGCAATAATATCAACATCAGACTCAGAGTCAGAATCAAAAACATCTGATTCATCAATGGGAGCGCCCGGGTGAGTGGAGATTTCTGGTTGAATGATAAAGGATAAAAGTGATGGTGAGAGTTGAGGTTGAGGAGATGGTGTGATGATAGATGAAATAATTTCAAAGGGTGATTGTGTGGGTGGTGGAACTTGTCATTCAAAATTTAAAGTGAGATGTGGGAGATTATCATTTGGATTTGAGGTTTGGGGAGGAGAAAAAGTTTGGAAGCGAACTTGTTCAGAAATATATGGAGGTGGAAAATGAATTGGTTTAGAAATATGTCTGGGTGGAAGAGTAGTGATAGAGGAGATGGATGAGCTGTTAACAATAGAAGGAGTTTCAGAAGGAAATGACTTACCCAATCCAGTTCTAGGAGAGACAGAAGCAACCTCATTTCCGAGTTCTTCAGCTGAAGGGTACAGAGACTTACTAGCTTCCTTATGCCTCTTTTCCATTCTCTCATAATTCTTCTTGGCAAGCTTCCTTTTCTTCTTCTCAGTGGGTTCAGAAGCTGTGAGAGCAACACTAGCTTGATGGCTGTCATGGTAGCTTACCATAATATCCAAAGGCTCTGGACTTGAGAAGATAAGGAAGTTTTCTAAAGGGATCCTTTTGTTTGAGATGTCTCCCTTGGCGATTTCAACAAGTGGGCTAGTTAGTTCAGTTATAATGCCTATATGCTTTAAATTTTTTGCATTAAACACCTTTCCAACTAGAGGTTCCATCCCTTTAGTCTTCTCAGCATCTGTTAGAGAGTCTATCAGCTTACTTTCCATTAGAATGTCTGAAACTAACTTACTAAGAGGAATCTAGTTTCTTATCTTCCTTATTCCATTTCTTGTTTCCTTCACAATATCCCGTAAGTGTTGAAAGAGAAATGTAGGGAGGTTCACCTTCTTTTCAGTAGCAATGAAATAAAGAACATATTGTTGATCAACGTTGATGTATTCAGAGGAATTCGTTGCCCTTCTGTGATTGACACATCCCAGAAGAATCCTAACCCAAATTCACAGAATAGGTTGAGGATCCTTGATCTTTTTGGAGTGAGTTCCAGAAATGAAAATCTCTTTTGAGAGTTCAATTAGATCAGACCTTCTTTCCATCATATGTTCACACCTTATTCAACACTCATCATGACCAATTATAGCATAAGATTTTTGTCGGTGACGCGACCACCTTATCGCCATGGGATTTCCTCACCTCAGTAGGAGGAACGTTGGGTGCTACTTTCTGATTCTTATTTATCCCGTGAAGCTGGAAGGGAAATGGAAGCTATCTAAAACTAACCTTGCACGCGAATGTTTAACTGAACAAACGCTTGACAGATATTGGGGAGTCCGGGGTTAGGTTATACAATGGGGAGTTGTCAATTACCCATCCTATACATGGTTATCCATGAGATGATAGTTTTAGGTTCTGCTTTGTACTTGATGGTGTTTGTCTGTAAATGGGAAAGTTTCTCCTCTATGGATGGGTTTGAGAGAGAGTGTATTTTTGTTGTTTTTCGGGTTTTCCGATGTTTTTGGTAAGGTCAGGGACCTAAGGTTTTTGATTAGTGTGCTCGCTAAGATTTCGCAATCTTATACCTACATATTCCCGTTTAAGAAAAACAGGGAAATCAGAGCAATCGTAGTTCCTCCTATTCTATGGGAGGAAAAGATGTCTGGTGTCTTGTTCAAAGCCCAAAATTGAAGTTAAAGGTTAAGTATTTGTGTCTTGTTCAAAGCCCAAGATTGAAGCTAAAAGGTTTTGACTGAGAGAAAATTTGTCATCTCTAAAGGGGATATCTCATCTCATCTATTTTGACTGGAATGTATGGAGTCCAGCAATGCCATAATTTCCTTTGCAGGGGATTTGTCCTGAAGGAGAAAACTTTAACTCTATGTTGAGCAATGCCATTTTTCCTTAGGAATTTATGCTAAGAGAGGGACATTGGCTTGGATGTAAATAATCCAGAGGCTTGCCACTTACAACAATTAGATGAAGTTTACTAGGATAAGAGATGGACAACAACTTGGATGTTTGTATCAACAAGTGTGCCACTTACAGCAGTTATCTGGGATTAAGGTTTGTTTTGATTTACTATTTTGGTGTGTGATTTATACAGAGAAATATATTCCTACAGAGAGATTTTGATTTCCTCTGAAGGGATGTTGATTTTTATGTGCCTTGATCAAAGCCCAAGGTTGAAGCTAAGAGGTTGATTGACTCCACTGAGGAGATCATTATATAAAGCCTAAGAGGAGGCTGGAAAAGGCTGACTTAACAAGAGAGTGTTTATTTGTGTCTTGTACAAAGCCCAAGATTGAGGCTAAAAGAGAATTGACTCTTCAGGGAAATATTTTATCTGTCTTGTACAAAGCCCAAGATTGAGGCTAAAGGGATTGACTCAGCTGGAGAGTATTTAAGTGTCTTGTACAAAGCCCAAAATTGAGGCTGAAAAGAGTTATGACTCTACTTAGGGAATTTTTATATTTGTCTTATACAATGCCCAAGATTGAGGCTGAAAGATCTTGATTGACTCTCTTGTAGGATATTTTTTATGATGTCTTGTACAAAGCCCAAGATTGAGGCTGAAAATTAACTGACTCTGTTGGAGAGATATTTTTGGGGTGTCTTGTACAAAGCCCAAGATTGAGGCCGAGGGTTAAGGGATGATCATTATACAAAGCCTAAGAGGAGGCTGAAAAGTTATGACTGATCATTATACAAAGCCTAAGAGGAGGCTGGTTGGGGAATTTCTTATATAAAGCCTAAGAGGAGGCTAACTTATGCTGAGGATTATTAAGGTCCAGAGACATGTCCAATATTGGGGGATCATCTCTTGCTGGGGATTACAGAAGAGTTGAAATATCAGAGAGCATGAGGTTCTGATTTTCTGAGAGTTTTCTGACAGTAAACTGGCCCTAGCTGGGGGATTTTAAAGTGAGAGTATAAAGATTGAGTTTTTTGACCTTTGGAGGTTGTAACTCTGCTTGGAGATTTGATGAAATGATCAGGGTTATTTCCTGTTCTTTAAGGAAAAGGTCTCTTTGAAATCCAAAGGGAGAGGAAATTGTCCAAGTCTACTGGTATAAAGAAGTTTGTCTTTGTATGATGCCCAAGAGCAGGCTGGTGTTTTAAGGGATGAGAATCAAACCTAAACTGGTTTGATATTTTGACTCAGGAAGACTGCTCTAACAAAGGATGACTAGGTTCTGTCCTATACCTTTAAGAGGTCTCTGGGTCCTTGTACTAAGCCCAAGAGGAGGCATGAGAACTTCTAAGAAGCCTGAGGGTCCTTGTACAAAGCCCAAGAGGAGGTCGGGGATGCTTTTAGGAAGCATGTGGGTCCAAACTTAAGAATGTTCAAGAAAGGTTTCACCGGGAATTAATCCTTTCTTTTGTGAACAGTTCTAGAGTTTGAAGAAATTCAAGAGAAGTTTCACCGGGAATAAATCTTCTCTGGGGAAAGTGAATTTCTTTGACAATTTCTAATAGTGACAGTCTGAGAAAAGTTTCACCGGGAATAATGCCTTTCTCTTTGTTCCATATTGTATAAGCCCAAGAGGTGGCAAAACTGTATCTGGAAATTCCTATGGGGAACTAGTTTTGACTGTGTTGAAAGAGTGACCACTGACTTTATCTAATCTTAGACCTAATTGCCGAGGAAAACTCTAAGTAGATATACAAGTATATATACAGTTGAATATATAGACAAGTATTTAAAAGAGGGGTAGAAGGACTTACAGGTGAGCAAGCTTCCAGCAATACAAACAGATATATATATATATATATATATATATATATATATATATATATATGCAAGTATGTAAAAGAAAGTTGTTTAAAACTTACAGGCGAGCAAGCTTCCATAGCTGTATGGTTAGTTGTTCAAGAAATTGAAGAAAGTTTTGATAACAATTATGAATTTGAATTTGAATTAAAGAATAAAGTTGTTTTGAAAAGAAGTTTGGGGCTTATTCAACAAGAGATGCCCAGATGAATTATTTGGAAAAGGCGACGATTGCGCCGTAGTTTGAAAAACACAGAGGGACTTATACAAATGACTGAGGCCCAAATGATTTGTATTTACAAAGAGGGTTGGGTCTTACACTCTATTAGAGGCCCAAAGCTTATTTTTGTACAAAATATGGGGCTTACAACTCAAGGAGAGGCCCAGTGAAAGACAGTGATTGCACAGTCGTTTTGAAAATTGCGTCGGGACTTATACAATGTCTGAGATCCAAAATTGTTTATATTGACAAAGGATGTGGCTTACAACTCAAGGAGATGCCCAAAGGTGTTTTGAAGAAAAGAAATGTGACTTACAACACAAGGGTAGGCCCAATTGATTTTTTTTTGAACTGCGACTGCGCCGAGATTTTTAAAAACACAGTGGGACTTATACAATGACTGAGGCCCAAAATAGTTTGGTTTTTGAAAGGGGTTGGGTCTTACACTCTATTAGAGGCCTAAAGCTTATTTTGAAATGTTTGATAAAGATCAAAATCAAAGAAACCCTAATTTCATTTCTAAAATTAATTCCTTAAAGAAAATTAATTTAAAATGATAAAAAACACCAAATAAGTTTAAATAAACCACTTATGATTTTTGGTTAAGGTTTGAAAAATGATGTTTTAATCACAATATGATTTAAAACTCGTTTGGTTTTGAAAAGATCAAGAGGTAAGAAATATTTTCAAATGTTTTAAAGAAAACAAATAAAATAAGTTCTTTATGAAAATATTAAATATAAATAAATAATATTTTTTTGTGTGAGATTTTTGTAAAATAAAATTCTTTAATAATTTTGTGAAATTTTGCAAAAAGAACTAATAAAAAATGATAAAAAATAAATGAGAAATTAATTTTCAAAGTTATTAAAAAGATGGTTAAAAATTGATAAGAAAACAAGCGGTAAAAAATTAGAAATGACCCCTCTCCCCAAGGTTTGAACTCACGCCCTTGGGGTGGAGAGTTTAAAATTCTACCATCTGAGCCATGTGCGTGGGCTGATGGAGAATGGCAAGAGTGTATAATATGTGAAGAATTCCTTTGAAAATGTTTAAAAAATAAAATCAAAAGGTCTGGGGCGAGGGGGATTCGAACCCCAGACATCTCGCTCCCTCACACACACACACACAAATACTAGTGTTTCCACTAGGGCGCAATGTCAATTCAGTTATGTTGTGGCAACTGAATAATATATAGAAGGTTTGGTTTTGAAAACCTGAAGAATGGCGTCATGGCCATCTTCTTCCTTGGGCAAGATGCGTGAAGCCTCCTATCTCATCCGTTTCTCAACCATTTTACATGATCCAAATATGAAAATCATGCGTTTTTGAACAAGGAATAAAATGGCAATATTCAATTTTGTTTATATTAAGTGAATAAAAAGATAACAAGTTGAAATCAGATGAACCCTAAAATTTGCAAGAGCTTAATGAAATCCTATATACGAACTATAAACAACAATTGATTGAGGGTAAATGATCTATAAACATTCAGAAACACAATGGTAATTGAAAAATATGTTCATGATGCATGATTCATTAAGTTTGACATTTTGAGGCTTACCTCTGCAAGTGAGAATCGAATTCCAGTTTGGAGGTGTTACAGATGAGTTCCAATGATTTGGACAGCTTCCTTGTGCCTCAAGGGATGTGTTTGAATGCTTAGGTTGAATTGAAAACCTCTGTATTGACCAACTTGATCCAACCTGCTGCTGCCTTGTAATTTTGAGCAATTGAGGAATGATTTGATGATTTTGAAGTTACATATTGAATGTAATGGTTTAGATCACTCCTATATGTTGTATATGAGGTGTGTGAACCATTGGTTTGAGTTGCATTGGTCTCCAACTCAAAACCCGATAGTACCTTCTCAAGAAAGATAGAATTTTGTGTTTAAGAAGGAAATGAGAGAAAGGAAGGTAATGAGTTACTTTGGTGTACTCTGAATGATCAATAAGGAGCTCTATTTATAGGAGAAGAGTTGTGCTGAAGCTCCTCACTTGAAGCTCAAAGGATAAGATTGGAGTCAATGGTCTTGCCTTGGTGTAATTGCTTCTTACACAAGGTACAATAGCAGTCCTAAATAGCTCAGCTATATATTGACTCAATTCACATTCTGTAGACCTCTTAAATGTTTTTTATTGGAGCATCTTGACCATAAGGGATAAGAATCTTGAATATACACTATTCCACATAATTGCTCTTTGAATTCAAGGCTTCCATGACAAAACTTCATCATTCCCATAAGATTTTTCTTTGGCTTTTTGGCACTATCTTGCAGGTTTGTGAGGAGTCATTTTGATCACATTGAATTGGTTTGGCATGGTGATCATTGCCTTTGACTCAGAAATCGTGGATAGCAAGTAATGCACAAAACTGTCTTGTAAGACAGTTTGCATCAAGGCATGTTGCAGTAATCATGGCTCCTAGCTCAGGTGAAATTTTCTAATGCTTGTGGGCTCATTGGAAAGCTTGCATATCTCTCTAAAACTTTTATGTCCACCAATGAACTTGATTCAGTTTGCATCAGGGTGAAAATACCTTGGAAGTTGGTGTTTCATGCTGAAATAACAAGGCAGAATTTTCAGTAAGTGTTTTTGACACATTTTGATTTTTTCATCACTTTGATCCACTTCTAACTAAAAATCCATGATGAATTAGGGTTTGAGGTAGTTGAAGCTTTTTTAGAGTGTAGGAAGACCTAAAAATAAAGCTTTGGATCACTCAAAATGGCTGCCTAGATCAAGAGTTATGGCCTTTGGAAGTTGGTACCAAAATCATCCAAATTTAGTAACTTAGAAAAAATTTCAATTTTTCAAGATTACCCCTTTTACAAGTTACCTTGATTTCTTGATCAATTCTTGTTAAAAAGACATTATAGATCATATTTTATGAAAATATAAGTCATAAGGATTATTCCCGACTTTTGGGGAATACACTCTCTGAGGGTGTTTTAACTTTGCAAATGGATCCTTAGGGTTATTTTGAACATATTGAGCCATATGTGTAAGTCTTGGCTCATACGCTTGTGAAAATCTCATCTTGGAGGTCCTAGTCGTCCAAAACCCTAATTTAGTGATATCGGGTGTTTCGAGGTTCCTTTCACTGGGAATGTCACAACTTTGTGCTTGATTCTTGATGTGAGGGTCCTCTTGATCCTTTATGGATGTTTTAAAAGGTTAGACAAGTTGAAGATCATGTCATTTCTTGATTGATCTTTTGTCTAAGTGTTCTGAGAGGGCTCGAAACCCTAATTCTTGATTGTGGTGAATGCTCAATAATCCTTGAGGAGGTTGATGAGGCATGAGGGTACATCCATATTGTGGTGATGATTTGAAAAATGATGGGAAATCTTGGTGGTCAAAATTTTGGGTATGACACCAATGAGATTTGCTATTAGTTTCTCAAAAATGGCAATCTTCTTCCCAAAAACCAAAGAAGTAACTTGGAAGGTGGACGTCTTAGCATGAATCCCAAATTCTATAACAAGATGAAAGTAAACTGGACCTTGAAGAAATTCAAAGAACTTCTCCTAGCCTTGAAATTTCACAGGAGGTAAAAGATCAAAATCATTGTCTTTCATGTTGTCAAGCTCAACCACTAATTCACAGAGAACTTCCAAATATTTTGGAGGAGTAGATAGCATGAGTTTAGAAGTATCATACACATCTTCAGTGAACACTTATTTGCCACTTCCTAAAGTAGATTTTGTCTTATATGTTTGGAGAAGATGAGGAATATGTTGTGGTGGTTGTGAAGATGAAGAACGACAAAATATCCTTTGAGTAGTTGTGACGCGTTGTTTTTGACCTTGTTGACGATCTTTTTCTTGTTGAGCAGATTGTTGTTGAGGAGCCATTGTTGATGAAGAATGGGTTTTAGGGTTTAAGAGAACTTGAAGTTTGAAAACAAGAAAATGTGGGAAGTGAAAGTAGCGAGGGTGTGTGAGGTGAGTGAAGTGGGTTTATATAAAGATTTTTGCAATCATGAGTAAAATCATAAATAATGCACAAAATCTGACAAGGGCGTAAATCCTGAAGATTTTACCTAATCACAAGATAAAATGAATTCACCCAATGTGTCATTCAGGCGTTAGAAACAATTCAGTTTTCTAAGACATCTGTCTTTTAAAACTGTTCCACATTCCAAGACTAATTGGCAGCTCATTAATGCACAAACTGATCAATATCCAGAATTCAGAACATTCAATTTATGAGGTTTTTACTGGATACTTCTGAGCATATGACACTTTCTCACTTCAGAAGACTCACACATTTAGAGTCAAAATATCTCAGAGTCTCATTAAACCATTTTGAGAAAATAAACATTCTAAGATAATCATTTGTTTCATTCTGGACATGTTTCCATATATAAATGTTTCAGAATGAAAACAAATCTATCTTCAGCAAGGGTTTTGTAAAGATATCAGCTCATTGATACTCTGTATCAATAAATTTTAAGCTTAAAATACCCTTCTGAACATAGTCGCGTATAAAGTGATGTTTGATCTCAATATGTTTAGCTCTAGAATGCAAAATGGGATTCTTAGACAAACATATAGCAGAAGAATTATCACAGAGGATAGAAATATTATTCTCATATATCTGAAAGTCTTCTAGATGACTCTTCATCTAGAGCATTTGAGTGTTGCATCCAGAAGCTGCAATGTATTCAACTTCAGTAGTTGATAGTACTATGGTTAATTGCCTTTTTCTGGACGTGAAATCAAGTTGTCTCCCAGAAACTGACAGCTACCAGAAGTGCTTTTTCTTTCAATTCCATCTCCACCATAATCAACATCACAATAACCCACAAGCTTATTGTTGCGGTGAGAATCGGATATCAAGCTATTAATTAACTTTAATCACACATCTTTGTAATTCACCACCGAGCTTTGATTTATCCAAAGGAAAGGGTAAAGATCGAAAAACCCTAAGTGCGCTAGGCAGGAACACAGATAAGAGATCTAAGTTTCGGGGGTTGGTTATACCTAGGGAAGGTGTTAGCATCCTAAGTATCTGTAGTACTCTACAGGAATCTCTTGTTAGTATTTATGTTAAGTTAAAGTTTGCTTGCTAAGGAAACTGTGCTAAGGTAAAGACCTAAAGGTATGTACACTAAGTATGCTCGCCAAGACATCGCATCTCATGCCTACGTATCCTGACGGGAATGGAATCAGAGCATTCGTAGTTCCCCTCACAGGGGTAAAAGGGTGAGAAATAAAAAGGTGGAAAAAGAAAAGGTGGAATCCAAGAAGGCATTGGATGTAAAGGAAAAAGGTAGAATCCAAACTTGACCAACATACCAAAACCTTTAATCCGTCTCATCTTCCGATATTAGAATCTTCATTGACTCACCAAAATAATCTGTAATCATTTTCTCAATTCCAACCAATTCATTGCGCACACTACCAAAGCCGGAAAGACACGTCTATTCCATCCAACATAATTCCGTCTACTATCAACAAGAGATTAAGGGTGGTCAGTTCCTCAATTTGTCAATAGATAACCGACAATCATGATGGGGCATAAACCATCTTTACCAAACTATAATAGCATTACTTGTATCTTATGCACAAAACTACCGAAGGCACAAATCCTTAGTTGACATAAACCTTACCTCCGCATTCCCTCTGGAACCAGGAACAACACTGTCCAAACAACACTTACACTCTTGCAACCAACGACACACTGAGCAAACACTCCACAACTGAAGCAACTTGGAGAAGCACCGGCTTCTCCCCCACTTATCTCATTCTCACACCTGAAGACAAAGGATTAGAAAAACCAGAAAGTACTGACAGTGTTTCACACACATATCACATACTACGGAACAACCAACATCGACAGTATTCAACTGTCACACCAACTGACTCAACAACTTGGCCGGACAGACCGACCTGCTCTGATACCACTATTGTAACACCCTAATTCCCATCGCGAATAAATAATACATAATTAAATCAGAGTAAATAAAAATTTATTTTTCCGACAGAAACAAGGATGCCACAATTAAGAAATAAAACACAATCCCTGCTCCATTATTTGATACATAACACAAAATGGAATAAATGTAGAAGGGAAACTTTTTCCATATAAAAGGAAAGTTCAATTATGGAATAAAGCGGAAGATCCATAACTGAATTGTTTTACAAAATAAATTGTTTTATAACATTAAAATATACATCTAAAGGTAATACGAAATATATTCAACAAAATATACATATAATAAAAGCGTTCCCCGACTCCCATGCTACGTATCAGAACAGACAGACCGACAAAGGACGGAGGACTAATCTTCACAAAAGCCTCCAAGATACTAATTTGCAATTGCCTCATAGAGCAACAAACCACAGTAGAAGGGTGAGAAATAACAACTAAATCAAGATTGCATAATAATATGCAAACACATAAAAGTTCACATGCATAATTATTCTCACCACAAGCATCACATACTAATACATATAGCAAGCCACAAATACATAACATATGGAAACACCCCACCACATCACATATCATATGTCTATACATAAAACATATTATCCACCACCAATGCATTTATCACATATGCACATCAATTCACCAATTCAAACATAAATCTCAACACATACTCAATCAATTCATAATTTCCCACACATAATCAATCCATTAATGAGTTTCCACACATAATCAATCCATTCATGATTTATACAAATGCAAAGAGACCGACACAACGACTCTATGCAAATGCGGTACCATCCATCCATCATTCTCATCATCAGTTCACTCAGGAACTATTGGAACCATCGCTTGTTACTTAGTGTAACTCCCCGTCGGGCAAACGATGTTCCCCATCACTCACACTTCTTTGTATAAGGCACACGACGTTTATGGATCGCTCACACCTCTTTGTATAAGGCACACGACCCAATCGCTCACACCTCTTTGTATAAGGCATATGATCGTCCATAATCATCGCTCACACCTCTTTGTATAAGGCACACGATGTTATGGCGGATCCCCTCGGGAATCGTTTCACCGCTCACACCCACTAGGGCACACGACATCACAAGAATGCATATCATGATGCTTGGCATACAAGGACTCATGACAAGCAAATGCATCTTCACAAATCAACAATATGGATTATCTCATCATCATTATTCATGCATTGGAAATCAATTTAAACAATGCATTTACTTGCCATAAGGCCACCAAATAACACACATTGAATTTCACATAAACAATGCATTTCCTCATAATCCACAAACCACAACAATCCCACAAAACATCATAACATCATACACTGATATTCAATCAAACAATGTATTTTACCACACAACAACAACATTATCACATACGTTTACATCATACAACAGCACACAAGTCATACGATATATCTCAAAAGCATATGGAACGATAACACATCAAATACACTCAATTAAAACGGTAAAAGTCGACAGAACGACACATTTCCAAATTCTCGACATAATTAAATCGGCCAACAATCTCAAAACCATTTTAATAAGAAAGAACATCTCAATATTTTTCTAACGGTACCAAGAACGCATCGATCCGAGTTACGGATCAAAAGTTATGAATTTTAAAAAAAAAAGAATTTATTGAGAAACAGCCATATTCGCCTGGCGACTTAGGATTTCGCCTGGCGGATCCCCCTTCGCCAGCACTTCGCCTGGCGAACTAGTGGCGAACCATAAATTTAGAAAAACCCCAAGAGTTATAGAAGCTAACCCATTTCTGTCTTTCCGATTTCACCTGGCGACTTACGATTTCGCTTGGCGAACTAGTGGCGAGACCTAATTCGCCTGGCGAATTTCCAATTTGCCTGGCGAATCGCACCAGAACCAGAATTTTCTGCTGCGGGTTACATAGTTCCAAAACCCCCAAAAATCCCATTTTTCATCCCAAATCAATTCCAACGGCAAAACAAACATCAGCAATTGCTCATAAACACAGTGTGATCATACAACGCAATTTATATCGAATTCCGACCGTGAAAATATCGATTTCCAATCATTTGTTCATCAATTTATCAAATGAGAAAAAGTTGTAAAACAACCAAAACAATTACCACAAACAACACATATACATACATAAGCAAGATATAATTGAAACTTCTCACCCTTACCCGATTAATCATGATTGAAACGGAGATTTCCTCGATTTTCTTCTTTCTCTCTTTCTTTCTTCTCCTTTTCCTTCTTTCTTTCTTTTCTTTCTCTTCTTTTTCTTTTCTCTCTATTTCTCTCTAATCTCTATTTATATAAAAATATCTAAACCTCTAAAAGACTATTTTACCCCTCAGCTCAAATATCTCGCAAACGCTCTCAAAACGCGATAAAACATAATAACGATGAAAAATAATATATTGTCAAATAAAAGTCAAGAATAAAATGATATAAAAACGAAAATAATTAAATCGACTCGATTAAATAAATCTAACAAAAACTGGGGCGTTACAGATTGCAAGACAGAAAAATTCTTCAATAGTCTTCTATCTTGAACAAAACATTTTTTTGCCCTTGCAATCTATCTCACATAATGGTGTTGATGTTGTCGTTGTTGTATTTTTAGGAATAATCCTCAGTTAAAGAAGGGTACTCAGTTGATAGATTGCAAGTGCATAAAAGCTTTCTTGCTTCAAGTTACCCAAAGAAAGGAGCTTAACCAACAATGAAGTGAGCTCAACCTTTGAAAAGAGCTCAGTTGATAGATTGCAAGTTCATAAAATCATTCTTGCTTCAATTTAAACAAATAATGGAGCTTAACCAACACAGAAGGGAACTAGCTCAACCTTTGAAGAGTACTCAGTTGATAAATTGCAAGTGCAGAAAATCATTCTTTGTTCAAAAAAAATTATTCTAGTGGGTATGCAACAAACTTTGAATATCACCGAAGATTTGTTGTAAACAATATTTTTTTAATATTCTGTGTAAACAATGTATTTAAAAAAAAGAAAATAGACACCTCGGTTTTCTTTTTCACCGAGGTGATAGTTAATATAAAACCTCAGTTTAATAGTAAAACCGAGGTGGTTAGTAAGCATATTTACTTTTAAAACACTCGTTAAACAGATTTTACCCTAATACTAAATTATATGAAGTTTCCCAAAGAGAGGAAATATTTAGCACTGTCCATTTCTATCATGAGTTGCTACTACATATTTTACGATGTATTTTTAATATTCTGTATAAACAATGTAATTAAAAAAATAAGTTATCCACCTCGGTTTTCTTCTTGGCCGAGGGGATAGTTAAACATTTCTTTTATATTTGTCTTTAACCAAATCTTTGTCGTCCATTTAATGTTTAGCAATGTTCAAGAATCTGCCATTAGCGATCCACGTGAAGCACCCTAATGGACATCTGATATAAAAGCATGCTAAATATTGAAAATCTAACCTAAATGAAACATGAAGCGCTTGAAACATAAAGACGTTTGGAAAAGCTCTCTATGATGGATTGCAAGAGCAGAAAATTACTTAGGTTTAAGGTTTGTTTTCTTAAATATTTATTTGAGCACAAAATCATATATTTGAATATTGATTTTATTTATCTAACCCTTATTTTGTTTGGCTTCAGAATCAAATGCATGCAAGATCCGAAGAAACAAACCTTGCACCCAACATTTGATCTTCCCCAAGATTCAATAATTTGAAGATCTAAAATCTAGATTTTCAAGGAATTTGATTTTTACCTTGTTCTCTAGGGAATTTGACTTTTATTTTAAACAATGTATGATTCTAGGTAAACAATGTAATATTCTGGGTAATCTTCTGTGTAAACAATGTAACAATTAAAAAAAAGAAATTATCTAACCCCTCAGTTTTCAAGATAAACCGAGATGAAATATACGCTAGTTTTGAAAATAATAAAAGTTTTGTTGTTGGGGGTTCAAATCCATGTGAATTTAACTTTACCTCTCGGTTTTAATAACTCTGAGGTGATGAGTTGCGAGTTATCATGTCGCCGTCCATTACCTTGCTTCTATAGCCGAGTATTATGCATTTCGCGTCTTAGGTAACAAGCATTTTTTGTAGTAGTGTCTTTGTATTTTCTATAACACAAGCCAAGTTTAATTGTATCTTTCAGATACCTAAAGATCTTCTTAATAGCTGTTAAGCGAGATTCTCTAAGATCTGATTGGAAGCGAGCACATAAGCAGACACTAAACAAAATGTCAGGTCTAGAAGCAGTCAAGTATATGAGAGAGCCAATCATACCTCCGTATACCTTTTTCTCTACCTTATCGCTTACCTCATCGTTCCCAAGGATACATGTAGGATGCATAAGAGTCTTTGAAACCTTGTATTTTTTCATGTCAAACTTCTTTAGAAGTTCTTTAGTGTACTTGCTATGACGAATGTAGGTTCCTTTTGGACTTTGATTGATGAGTTCTCCCATCAGACTCATTTCAAATTCTACCCGCATAGACTTCGCAAATTCTTTGCACAAAGAAGCATTAGCATAACCAAATATAATATTATCAACATAAATTTGAACAACAAGAATGTCATTTTTAATTGTTTTACAGAACAGAGTTGTATCAACCTTCCCTATGGTAAAATCATTTTCAAGAAAAAAATTTCTTAGCCTTTCATACCTTGCTCTAGGAGCTTGTTTCATATCATACAATGATTTCTTAAGCTTGAAAACAAAATCCGGGTTTTTATGGTTTTCAAAACCAGAAGGTTGGTGTACATACACCTCTTCAGTTATGTAACGATTAATAAATGCACTCTTATCATCCATCTGGTACAAGATGATGTTATGATTTACAACAAATGGAATCAAGAGAGGAATAGACTCTAACCTGACAACTGGTGCAA
This sequence comes from Lathyrus tuberosus, assembly GCA_022829125.1. Lineage (NCBI taxonomy): Eukaryota > Viridiplantae > Streptophyta > Magnoliopsida > Fabales > Fabaceae > Lathyrus > Lathyrus tuberosus. The sequence continues at coordinate 6,230,347 of JALAZF010000196.1, read as the reverse complement.
AGGTTTATCTATAGTCAATCCCTTCTTATTGACTATAAACTTGTGCAACCAGTCGAGCCTTGTTTCTTAATACCTCTCCTTGTTCATTCAACTTGTTTCTGAAGACCCACTTAGTTTTGATGACGTGATTTCCGTTGGGTCTAGGCACTAGAGTCCACACATTATTTCTGGAGCCTTGCAAAATGTAACCCTAGTTGACTTTCTCCAAAAATTTGGCGTTTGACAAGATAAGTCTGTCTAGGAGATAGAGTACGAATCAGAAGCACATTTAGCATTCAGAATCTAAGTTGTCACCAGAGGATGGGAAAACATGATTAGATTCTGATCTTTTAGAAGCTGATGAACATGTTCATAGTTATTAGATCCCGATTCATCAAAATCTGAGTTACTTTGCTTCTTCACATATGCTTTTAACAGGGTCAATTCAGAATTGAATGTAAGCTTATGATCCTACACAATTGAACATATGCTAGTATACCCAATTGTTATTTAAGTACTTTGTTATCATCAAAACTTAAGGGATATAAATAATTTTGTTCTAACAGCATTACAAAAATCTACTACCTATGAAAATATGCATTAAACATACACATATCACATAAGACTTGGGGCGTGTAAAGGAATTTTATGTTCATCCATATAACTTTGGAGTGTTTGAAATCATAAGTGTCGGGGAATCAAGAAATTAACACATAACATGCATTGATTAATCATCACACCTTATGTATACTCGCATTTTTGTCATGCAAATTACCCATATCATATATCCTTATATGGCACATTACGCAAAACATCTATTTTCATCACACATAGCACAAACCATGTTCAACATTCATCAATGCTCAAAGCCCAATATACATTGGCACCAAAAGCTTGCTTATTCCTTGTAGGTCTAAGCATCACCATCTCGATTGAATATGATCATATACTTTCTCGATTAATCTAAGAATCAACATCTCGGTTAAAGAATATCATTTACTTTTCTTATCAGTCTAAGTTCCAGCGTACCATCCTACAATGATCATTTTCCTTTTGTATCAATGTAAGTACCAACTAAAACTACATATGTGTGTTATTGGTTTAACTTGTGTTTTGATGCTTTCATTATTATATTTTGTCATATTTTGGAGTTTACTCATTGATTCTCACACAAACATGCAAGAAATTGGTTAACATGGATAAATTTAAACTTTGACTAAAGCCAACTCTTAATGATCGGATTCAAAGGCTATGGTGTCTCGATTCAAGTGAATTTCCTAATTGAATCGATTCAAAGGTTATGGTATCTTAATTCAAGTGAATTACCTAATTGAATCGATTCAAAGGTATTTGTGAATCCATTCAGAAAACTCTTCAAAACTTGTTTTTAGCTCCTGTTTGGTGAAATCAAGTCATAGATGGCTTGATCCAATTCAAATGAAACAAGTCATAGATGGGTTGATCCAATTTGAATGAATTGAGAGATAGATTTTTTGATGTGATTCATGAAAATGTTCTAAAAATCATGTTTGCTTATGTTTGTTGGAATGGATTCAAATGTATCTATGACCCAATTTTAATAATTGAGATAAATTTATTCAAATGTGTGTCATGATCTGATTCAAAGAGAACTTTGAATTGATTCAAAGTTTCTTTGATCTTGATCATTTTTAACTAACTTCTAACATTTTAATTGATTCATTACAAACTTTGAATATGGTCATTCAAGACCTTTATTTAAACTCGTTTTAGTGTTTTATCTTATGCACATATAAATAGTCTTTTAGTCTCAAAAACGATAAGTGGTAAAAAAATCAGTAGGGAAAAAGTTTTTCAAACACAAATTCAAGTCTTAAAAAAGCTTTGCAAACACAACTTCAAATCTCTCTCTCTCTCTCTCTCTCTCTCTCTCTCTCTCTCGCTCTCTCTCTCTCTCTCAAATCTTCATCTTCATTATATTCATGGAGAATTTGTTTGTTATGATTGATTGTGAGGAAACATGAGATGTATAATATTTCATTAGAAGTTTGTAATTTTTGCAAGCAGAAATTTGATATTATAGGAATTCAAAGGTTTGAAGTTCCTAGTGTTGGACATGTGACCTCACACACAAAAGGGGGTTGAATTGTGTGTTTCAGAAAAACTTTTGGAATTAAAATTAAAGTTTGAAAACATTTTGAAAATTGTTTTAAGATTAAGCAGCAGAAGATAAATTAGCAGAATGTAAAGTATGGAAAATAAAGAGATAAAGGAAAATATAGGACACCGGAAGTTATAGAGGTTCGGTCAAACAAAGAAAAAGACCTACTCCTCTCTCCAAGAATTGATCTTGAGAGTATCAAATAAACTTGAGACCTTTTAGTAAACCATACTCATAAACCTCCTTATAAAAGGAAAAATGAAGTTTAAGGTTAACTTCCAACCAAACACTAAACTATGGAGTGAAGCGGTGAGTCTTCCTTTCAAATAGGGGATCGAAGCGGTTAGTCTCCTTTCCAAAAGAATCTTGGAGTGTTTAGTCTTCAAGCTTCTAAAAAAACCTTGGGAGCTTTTAACACCAGGATGAGCTCACAAACATAAACCTTGGTTTTATATCGGGCTAACCAATAAACTTTGAGATTTTACCACTGGGCTTATCTCGAACCGAAACAAGATTTTATCACGGGCTAAGCTTTAACCTAAATATGGTTTTATCGTGGGCTAACCAAGAACCTATGAAAGCTTATATCATAGGCTGAACTTTTGAACCTAAGCAAGGGCTTGATTACACAACCCACAAACCAAAGCTTTTTACGGTTTAGCTTCGAACCCAAACAAAAAAAATTCCTAATTGGATAAAATGTTCAACCAAGGTATAAACAAAAATTCCTCGGTGAACTTACAAATCTACCCTTCTAGAATTACAACTTCCTCACTTGCATAAAGACTTTCTCGAAAAGTACTTTGGCTAAATTCTTAGTGAGAGAAAGTAAACAAAATAAAAGTTTAGAGAGAGAGAGAGAGAGAAGTTTGAAATGAAACACGATTCTGAATGACATGAAATGAAGGAAGGGACCTCTATTTACAGGCTAAAGGTTGACTAAAAAAGTAAATAGTTCTAAAGGCATTTAATGACTTGATAATCAATTGGTACCACATAAAAATCAATTGGTTACCTCCATTTTAATCGATTACCAAGTTAAAAATGAAAAGAAAAGATATTTAGCTATTACACCTCATTAAGATGTTGTCCTAATCTCTTGGGACACATTTTTGAACTAAACCAATCAATTGGTTCAATGTGTCAATCGATTGGTAAAGACAAAAATTTGCCAAGAGCTTTCCAAACAACTTCTAACTTATCAGGGATGACTTTAGGACACTTTGAAAAAAATTTCTTGAGAAAAATCAGTTAAAAAATATTTTTTTTTTGTGTGTGTGATTTAGCCATGCACTTTTACAAGAATTCCCTTGTTTTTATAGAGTATTCACTCAAACTAATCAAGATCGGGCTTTATTGTTCTTTAGGACTTTGCCGGATGCTTTCTATCTTATAGACACTTGCTTGAGTTCACTTGAGATGATGCTTGAGTTATATTTCATTTGGTTGCCATCATCAGATAGTTATGTCCAACAAACCTTAATATCCTGGTTTGCATCTTTAACCGCTTAACCACTTATACTTGATTAGTTGACATTATTAATCATTATCTGTCATCATCAAATGTTGTTATCCTTATTAAAGGCATACCACCTACAAAACAAGGTTCCACATTCGCCCCTTTTTTATTATGACAAGACATCTCTTAGGATAGGTGGTTAAAGGAACAAAACAAAAATATTTGGAGTAATAAAACTCCCTCTCAATTAAGTAGAAAGTATACTCTACTCCCCCTAAGAATATACTTCTCCCCCTTAGTAAAAATAAAAAAGGCGGGTAAAGATGCATTGCAAAAAATTTAAATATGAAAACATAGGCAAATAAACATTTAGGAAAGGAGAACATTATTTTATTCGTTACTTGAAATTGAAGGTACAAAAGGGAATTAAAAAAATGCAAGAAGGAAATTTCAATAAATGGAAAACATAAGCAATTAGGCAACAATTAGTTCATCTCATCGTCATCATCATCATCCTCGCTTGAAGCCAGTTGTGAAATGAGTTTTCTTATCTCCATTCTTTCAATGAGCTTGTTAATCTTTGCATTTATTTCCCTTTGCTCATCTTGGATGTCTTTGAGGATATTTGAGGAGAATGGAGGAAGGTCATTTTTTCTTCGCGACCTTGTTCTTCTTGGTGGTATTGGAACTAGTTTTTTTCCTTGAATAGCAAATCCCATTTTGCTTACAACCATTTGCCCAATATTTGTGTGCATGAATTCTATCTCTTGCTCTCCGAACTCATATCCGGTGTAGGTCAAGATTTTTGTGATTAGTTCGACATAGAGTAAGGTGATGTTTTTCCTTTTGTTATCTAGCATGTGGTGAAGTATGGTGTCAACCCAATTTCTCTCAACTTGGTTTTCCAGAAACCATATTGTAGGGACATATAAATTTTTGATGGTGCTATAATTACTTTTCCTTGGGAAAAGTACATGATTCATTGTGTAATGAATAAATCTACAATCAGGGCAGATGCAGCCAACACTGAAGGAAGATGAGATTCCAGAAGAGGAATTAATGAGAAGAGTGTGAGCTAAAGTGTCAAAGTTAAACTCATTACCTGTAAGATCAACTTGATCATAATCTTTCTCAGTGAAGGGTAGGTTGCAAATTCATGCAAAATATTCTAGGGATAAAGTGACAGGTTATTTCTTGACTTCAAAATTTATGATAACATTTTTGTAGTTGAGATTTACATAAAACATTCTTACCAATTACAAGTACCTTTCTTGGGGTGTTTCAAACACGAAGTCCTTCAAGCCAGAGAAGTTGAAGGCTTCTATGAAAGTTCAGTTCTTGAAGAGATCTTCATCCAAGTAATGAGAGATATACAACTCTTTATTAGCATAGTACATCATAAGGTTGTTCTCTTGAGATTGAGAGGAGAAGTCTTCAGAAAAGTATGATAATGAAGGTTTGGAGGGACATGTTCTTTTTTAGGCCATTTGAGGTAATGGTGAATGATTGAGAGAGCTAGAATTGAGTTTTGATTCAATACACAAGTGATAATATGATGATATGAGAAAATTGAGAAATGTTACCTCTATATATAGCTTTTGTTCCATTTATTGGAAGGTTGTGCCAATTGATTGACAACACTAAATTATGTGATTTATCTATTGCACATGACCGTTACATTTGTTGCTTAACCAACTATCTATTGTGAGCAGCTCTAATGTTCAATTTTTTGATTTTTTTTTTATATTCCATTCAATTGGTTCATAGTGTCAATCGATTAACTAGCCCATTTAAAGCATTTTTTTTGGGCTTGTGTGTTGCACTCTTGTTTGGCCTTATTGGCACCCCCTTCTAAAGAATACTTGAAAACTCATCTTTTGGCTTGTGAAAAATATTTTATTGAGATGAGCAAAAATAAATTCACCATTTTTAAGGATTAATCAGAGTTGTTTGATTAATTTTCCCTTAAAATAGTGTATACCTCTTTTATCAATAACTCTTGATGAACATTTCCCATATAGGGAAACACCAATCATATTACGGTGTGCCATTCTCTACACATCTTTGGATGTGTGAGTTGGTAAAAAAAATGTGAGAAGAATTAGTCAATAATAAACATATTCACTCAACCGATCACTTGTTTTTATCACTGTGATTGATATTTTCCAGTATCGTTCATTCTTGGATCAAATACTTTATAAAAATTGTACACTTATAAGTATACTCTTGCTTTACACAACTTCATTAATAATCATTTAGAACTTCGAGCTGCAAAGCATACCTAAAAAACACTAAAGTTTCACCTTTGGCGCCCACGTCTTCTTGGGCCCAGGTGCATTAGTTCCAAAAGATCTAATGTTGTTGCATTTAGATCTCTTTACTTTATAAAAAAAAAAAGCTCTAAATGGCCAATTCTTTTACAGTCTGTGCATTTATAAACTTGATATTTATTTTTCACGTGATTTACGCCTTTACTAGGTTTTCCATCCTTTTTAAATCCTAGTCCATTCTTATTTAAGGAAGATCTTTGACTTGAAGGATCAAGTCAAGTTTTTCTTTTCCCTGGGTAAACTTACTTATGGTTTCATGCAATTAAATTACTTATTTTTTTAAAGAGACAAGTGTCTCACATGTTTCTTTTGACATTCTAATCTTAGTTATTTCTATCTTGAAAGTGTTAATAATTCCTTCAGGATATCTTACAAATTCCTTAAGACCTAAGGTGTGTTCCCTAAGTTTATCATTTTCTTTAACTAACTAAGTACTCATTCTAAACTGTTGTTCATAAGATGGTTTAGTACCTGGAACAATATCTACCTCGTTGGATGTCCTTATGCAAATTTCATCTTCTTCTTTTGAAGAAGGTTCTTTCACATTTCTCCCAGAGGTAGATGTTTCTTCTCATCCTCTTCGTTTGAATATTGAAGGCACTTCTTCTTCTTCACCATTTCTTAAATAAAAGTTTCCTTCATTTGATGTTGAATTTTCTGAGGATCATTCAACTACTGAGTATGTTATTTCGAAGGATTCTACCAGAGTTATATGATAGAAGGTATGATGAAGTTGGCCATTCTTTGGTTTTTATTTCTTCAACTTTGAGTAATTGAACTAGTTTATTCAATTTCTCTATAACCTCCTTCCTCTTTGATTTTTCCTAAAATTCATGAAGGATCCCATCTTTTGATTTAAGGATTGGATTAAATTTCCAATTCTTAACTCTTAGACATTGGTTAGTAACGAATGTTCCAAAATATTTTTAAACATTTCTAAACTGAGAGAAGCATTTAAAAGTGGTATCTTCATCTTCTTCACCTCGCGTGTTCATCATCTCTTGTTCGATACTTGGAGAGACTCCATATATTATCTTAAAAGTATCTCACATTTCCTTGGTGGTATTGCATTGATGAACATAGTAAAATTTACTATCATCTAAAGACATTGTTATAAAGCTCTTAGCTTTAAAATCTATCTCAAACGTTCTCTTTTACTTTTTGGTCCAAAGACTACTTTTCCATTTACTTGGTAAGCAGGGATAAATACACCACTGATTATATTTTCCCATAACTCATGATTGATACTTTGAATAAAAGTTCTAAACCTAACTTGCCAAATAACAAATGAACTATTACAAATAAACATTTACTTAGAAATGAAATCTTGTTGGAAATTATCTTCCTCCTGAGACAATTAGTCCTTAAACACGAGATGGACTCTAATGCAACTTGTTGGACATGTGACTTCACACACAAGAGGGGATGGGTGAATTGTGTGTTCCAGAAAAAATTGGTTTTGAAAAACTTTTGGAATTAAAATCAGAGTTTGAAAATGTTTTGAAATTTGTCTTAAGATTAAGCAGCGGAAAATAAAATTGCAGAATGTAAAGTGCGTAAAATAAAGAGATAAGAGAAAATAAAGAACACCAAAAGTTATCGAGGTTCAGTCAAACAAAGAAAAAGACCTATGCCTCTACCCAAGAATTGATCTTGAGAGTATCAAATAAACTTGAGACCTTTTAGTAGGTTAGACTCAAGAACCTCCTTATACAAGGAAAAATGAAATTTAAGGCTAACTTCCAACAAATTGGTAAACTATGGAGTGAAGCGGTGAGTCTTCTTACAAATGGAAAATCGAAGTGGTTAGTCTCCTTTCCACAAGAATCTTAGAGCGGTTAGTCTTCAAACTTATAAACAAACCTTGGGAGCTTTTAACACAGGGATGAGCTCATGAACTTAAACCTTGGTTTTATATCAGGATAACCAATAACCTGTGAGATTTTACCACCAGGCTGATCTCGAACTGAAACAAGCTTTTATCACGGGCTAAGCTTTAACCTAAACTTGGTTTTGCCATGGGTTAACCAAGAATCAAAGAAAGCTTTTATCATAGGCTGAACTTTCGAACCTAAACAAGGCTTGATCATACAATCCCCCCAAAAAAATCTTTTTACGGGTTTATCTTCGAAACCAATTAGATAGAATGTTTAGCCAAGGTATAAACAAAACTTCCTTGGTGAACTTACAAATCTACCCTTCCAGAATTACAACTTTCTAACTTGCAAAAAGACTTTCTCGAAAAGAACTTTGGCTAAATTCTTAGTGAGAGAAAGTAAACAAAAGAAAAGTTTAGAGAGAGAGAGTGTGTGTGTGTGTGTGTGTGATATATATATATATATATATATATATATATATATATATATATATATATATATATAGGGGCGTTCGCGGTTCAGTTTGGATCGGTTTTGAAGCAAAATATCATCCGATCCAAAGGTAAATTTACTCACGGTTTGGTTCGGTTTTGGATGATTGATTAAAAAAATCCGATTCGATCCAATCCATATTAATACAGTTTAATTTAGATCGGTTTTTTGGATATCCAAATTACAAATTATATCCTTTATTAATATTCTAAAAGTACTAATAAATAATAAGTTTGACATAATATATAATATACTAAATCAAAAGTTAATATTACATGATGAAAATAATAAAAATAAATAGATTAAATCAAACAAATAAATATTATTTAAAATAATAAGTATCATCTAATATTAAATTAACACAACATATATACTAATAAAAAATAAATAAATATAAAAAATATATACATGCGGTTTGGTTTGGTTTGGATCGGTTTTGAAAAATCAATCCGAAATCTGATCTGAACCGATCGGTTTTAACAAAATGACATCCAAAAAATTTCGGTTTTTTGCGATTTTCGGTTTTTTTGGATCGGTTTGCGGTTTTTATTTGGATTGGTTTGGATTTGAACACCCCTATATATATATATATTGAGAGAGAGAGAGAAAGAGAGAGAGAGAGAAAGAAAGAGAGAGAGAGAGAGAGAGAGAGAGAGAGAGAGAGAAGTGTGAAATGAAACACAATTCTGGATGATTTGAAATGTGGGATGAGAAGTCTTTTTATAGGCTATAGGTTGGCTCAAAAAGGAAATAATTTTAAAGGCATTTTATGACTTGACAATCGATTGGCTCCACATACCAATCAGTTGGTTACCTCCATTTTATTTAATTACGAAGTTTAAAATGGAAAGAAAATATATTTAGCTATTACACCTCCTTAAGATGATGTCCTAATCGCTTGGGACACATTTTTGAATTGAACCAATAAATTGGTTCAATGTGCCAATCAATTCGCAATGACAAAAATTTACCCAAAGCTTTCCAGACAGCTTCCAACTCATCTGACACCACTTCAAGATATTTTCTGAAAAAAATTCTCTAGAAAAAGCTAGTTTAAAAAAATCTTTTTGTGTGTGTGTGATTTAGCTGTGCATTTTTACGAGAATGCCCCCGTGCACTTTTACGTGATTTAGTCTTGCACTTTTTCATGTTCTTCAAGACTTTGTTATATGCTTTCTATCTTGTAGACACTTTCTTGAGTTCACTTAAGATAAGACTTGAGTTATATTTCATTTGGTTTCTATAATCAGATAGTCAAGTCCATCAAACCCTAATATCATGGTTTGCATCTTTAATTTATAACCTCTTATGCTTGAATATTTGACATCATTAACCATTAGCTTTTATCATTAAAAGTTGTTTTCATTATTAAAGGCATATCAGTTGCAAAACAAGGATCCACGTTCTCACCCTTTTTGTCTATGAAGACGCATCTCTTAGGAGAGGTGGTAAAAGAAATAAAACAAAAATATTTGGAGTAATCAAACTCCCCCTCAATTAAGTAGAGAGTATACTATACTTCCCCCTTTGTCAAAATCATAAAGGCAAAGTTTTTCTATGGATTTTTTAACCTATTGAAGAGAAGTATTAAGGCTTAAAGTTCTAGGTTGAATGAAGATTGGGAGATTATCAAGATTGAAGTCCATCAAAGGTCTAAGAACCATTGAAGATTGAATTAGTTATTTACGAGGACGATAACACTAAACTAGTATAAATCTTATTGCTCTCTCTCTCTCTCTCTCTCTCTCTCTCTCTCTCTCTCTCTCCATCCATCTATCTATCTATCTATCTATCTATCTATCTATCTATCTATCTATCTATCTCTATCTACCTATCTCTCTACCATTTAGATTCCTTGCATACTTGTGTTAGTTTTCATATTTATCGTTTTATCTATAATTGCATGCTTCATAGGGTTATTGCACACATAGTTTTAATTTGTATAAAATTAAGTTTAATCAAAATTTGATTTCTAACTAATCACTTTATTGGAAAAGAAGAGATTTTTAATGGTCTATTCAACCTCCTTCTAGACAAATTACTCCATATTCAAACCAACACCAATATACCTCCTAGAGATGTTTATTTACCTAATATGTTTATCCAAAGACCAGTGTATCACCTGACGATCGTTATCTTTTAGTATCAATCTAAGTACCGCTTAGCAACGATCATTTACATTTCTTGTCAATCTACATACTAACCTGTGATATAGAGATGATAATTTGTATTCATGGTTGCATAATTTCTTTGTTTGTTTTCATAAAGACAAAATTTGGATACTTATATTTAATTATATTTCACAAATATTATATGAAAACTATCGTTATTCATATTTTCTATGTAAATATAACTAAACAAGGACAGTTGTAGCACCCCAATTTTGTTCGGACAATCAAAAAGTTCAAAAATATATGAGTATTGTGTTGTTATTTTATTGCATTTCCCATTCTTAAGAAGAAATATTTAAAATGTCAAAAATCAATTTATCCATTTAGACACTTAGTTTGATTTATCAAATTCTTTCTAAAAAAAGGGATAAGATTACATGGGCAAATATTATCAAAAAAAAAAAAAAAAAATAATTGTATGTTTTAATTTTGATTATGGTGATTATATATTTTTTCTAAAAAAATCGAAAGTGAGGTTCAATAGATTAAAAAACGGGGTCTATGTCATCTAGCCCATTAACTTGAGCTCATGTTTTAGTATGAGCCTAATTTCCATTTTAACAAAAAAATGGAGTGCTAGAATAAAAACAAAAAAAGGGATAGAACTTTGGTCTTTCACCTTTTTCTTTTCTCCTCATTTTTAGCACCCTTAATCCATATCTTTTTTTGTTGCATTCCTTAACCATTACACCCTACTTCAAAGAAAAAATCAACTTTTTCCATAACCTTGATCCTCAACTAGATTTTCACTCCATCGCAAAGATTATCCTAAATCTTTCTTTTCTTAAATCCTGCAAAACAATACCAAAAATGAGATTTATATGTTGTCCATTAGTAATTAAATGATGAATTTGTGGCTATAAACTAGAGCTTAAATTCAAAAGAGAAAGAGGTTAGAAAAGTGGTGATTGAGATTTTTTAGATATCTGAGTTTTAAAAGAGATAGGGTCTAAACAAAAAGTTCTAAAAAAGAGAGAAATAAAGTGAAAGTTCTTAGAGAGGTAGAAAAGAAAAACCCAATTTCTTTTTTGAAAAAGAAAGAAGACTACAAATTATTTATCTCCAAAGCCCCTTCTTCATTATTACTTCCTCCGTTCCTTTATAAGTGTCACTTTTTGAATAATTTTTTGTTTTTTTTTTAATTGTCACTTGCAAAATTCAAGGTAGCATTAAATTTTTTTTTTGTCAAAATTACCCCTAGATAATTATTACAGAGAGAGAGAGAGAAAAAGTAAAATGAATGTAATAAATAATTAAGAGTATTATAGGTAAAATGATAATTATTGTATGAAAAGTAAGAATATTAATTAGCTTTCTTGGTATTCGTAAAATATCAAAAAGTGACACTTAAAAAGGAACGGAGGGAGTAATTCTCTTTCTTAGCTTGCATTGTGTTCTGTGTTTGTATTATTATTTACTACTACATATTGTGTTTAGTGATGTACTATTATGGTGTTTGTTGTTGTTATTTGTGTTAGGATGTAGACCAACCTTAAACACATCATAGTTATATCTTTGGAATAATAACTAGTGTCACCACGTAATCATACATGTAATGCTTAGTGGAGTCCTAACTATTTTTTATATATATCATAAACATGTTTATTTGCTTGTTCACACAACCTATTAATATTATATAACCTTAGGTTTTTTTACCGCTTATTAATGGTATTTACACTTAAAATCTCCATGGCTCTTAAAGGGTCAGAAAGCATCAAGAAGTAGGGTTTAGGACACTTGAAACCAGAGCAAAAACCTTCACATTCACTATTACAGACTGTCCATAAAATTTATTACGTCCGTAATACGAAAACAGACAAAATTACGGGCTGCCAGTGAAATTGAAGAACGGTCCGCTCATAGACAATTGCTTCATACTTGCTCTTAGATTACCCATTCTTTTTAGAAAGGTTGCATGTAAAAGATATTTCTCCTCGAAAAACAACCACTTGAGTAATTAGAGAAGCACCATGAAACATATGGTAGGCGACCTTTGCCATCAACTCCAATTTTCCAGTATCAGAGAGGCTTTTGACATAGGCAGCATCCTGCTTAGTGAAATAGGTATACGCCTCTTGAGAACTCCAAGATGTAACACCCCAATTCCCATTGCGAATAAATAATACATAATTAAATCAGAGTAAATAAAAATTTATTTTTCCAACAGAAACAAGGATGCCACAATCAAGGAAAGAAAACACAATCCCTGCTCATAAATTTTTGATACATAACACAAAATGGGATAACCTCAAAGGGAAACCTTTTTCCATATAAAAGGAAAGATCAATTATGGAATAAATCGGAAAGATCCATAACTGCCTTGTTTTACAAAATAAATCGTTTTATAACATCAAAACATTCATACAAAGTTAATACAAAATATATCCAACAAATGTATACATATATAACAAAAGCGTTCCCCGACTCCCGTGTTACGTATCAGAGCAGACAGACCGACAATGGACGGAGGGCTAATCTTCACAAAAGCCTCTAAGACTACTAATCTGCAATTGCCTCATAGAGCAACAAACCATAGCAGAAGGGTGAGAAACACAATCATAATATAATTGCATACAATTATATAATAACACAAAAATACACATATAAAACATTCTCACCACAAGCATCACATAGCATATGTCTATGCATAAAACATATTATCCACAACCAATGCATTTATCACATATGCACACCAATTCACCAATTCAAGCATAAATCTCAACACATACTCAATCAATTCACAATTTCCCACACATAATCAATCCATTCATGATTTTCCACACATAATCAATCCAATCATGATTTATGCAAATGCAAAGAGACCGGCACAGCGACTCTATGCAAATGCAATACGGTACCATCCATCCATCAATCTCATCACTAGTTCACTCAGGAACTATTGGAATCATCGCTTGTTAATTAGTGTAACTCCCCGTCGGGCAAACGATGTTCCCCGTCGCTCACACCTCTTTGTATAAGGCACACGACGTTTATGGATCGCCCACACCTCTTTGTATAAGGCACACGACCCGATCGCTCACACCTCTTTGTATAAGGCACACGATCGTCTATAATCATCGTTTACACCTCTTTGTATAAGGCACACGATGTTATAGCGGATTCCCTCTGGAACCATTTCGTCGCTCACACCCCACAAGGGCACACGACATCACAAGATGCATATCATGATGCTTGGCATACAATGACTCATGACATTAAAATGCACACATATATGCAACCATAATCATGCATTCACATCATATAACATCACACAAGTCATACGATATCCATATCAAAAGCACATTACATGATACACATCAATTACACACAATTACGACGGTAAAAGTCGACAAAACGACACTATTCCAAATTCTCGACATAATTAAATCGGCTAATAATCTTAAAACCATTTTAATAAGGAAGAACATTCCAATAGCTTTCCAACGATATCAAGAATGTTCAAAACGGATAATCGAAACACAAGTTATGGAATCAAAAAGAAAAGGAATCGCGAAATGGTAAAATTATGTACCCCCGCTGGCCATACGCGTATTGCCCTGAGCCATACGCATAATGCCCAGCCCCATACGCGTACCATTACGCATTTCAGCAGATGGCCAAGAAAAATGAATTTCCATACGCGTATTTCCCAAAATTCCCCTTGCCATACGCGTATTGCCCAAACCAATACGCGTATTGCCCTGCGTGTTACGCGTATGGGCAGAGAAAACCCAGAATTTTTCTGCAGAATTTTCTTCTGCGAAATCAACCAAAAATCACTCCAATTTTCACCTAAACACCAGAAAAATACCAATAGATTGCACAACAACACCTATCTAACATGTCTCAGCAATTATAATCATTAAAACATGATTTCAGACACAATTTGAATCAATTTCCAACAATCTCATCATATTATGGTTTTGGTTCTATATTCAATTTCAACCCAACAACAAACAAATACAAACATACATAATCGTACACAAGTATAGAATAATCGAGTTTCGCACCCTTACCCGATTAATCGTGTTTTCAAAAGTCTGTTGAATCGATTTCCTCCTCTCCAAGTTTTTCCCTCTTTTCTTCTTTTCTTTCTCTTTTCCTTCTTCTCTTTTTCTTTCTTTCTATTTTTCTCTCTTTCTAATCTCTATGTTCTTTTTATGAAAAATAACCAAGCAAAAGACCAAAATACCCCTACACTCAAATATCTCGCAAACGCTCTCAAAACGGGATAAAACATAATCAAGATGAAAAATAATATATTGCCAAATAAAAGTCAAGAATAAAATAATATAAAAATAAAAATAGTTAAATCGACTCGATTAAATAAATAAGACAAAATGGGGCGTTACAACTCTCCTCCACTTAGACATTTTCGTCCTCGAAAATATAACCGATACGAACAACTCCGGATACGACTCTCGTATCCGACTAACAAACCAACATGCCAACCAAAGACGCACCACGGATAACACAAACTGACAACCCACCTCGCTAACAACGACTACAACAACGACACGACAACGACGACTCTACAACGACAAGATGCAAAGCCCATACAATGCACTTGACGACCAACTCACAACTCAAAGAATACCTAAGTTACGAACACATATGTTCACTCTTGAACCGAAACACAACAAGATCGTTACCATCACAGTAGGTAACACTCATCTAATTCACCACAAGGAATTAGCTACTCGCACTCGACCCAACACGATAGGAACGAGGCAACAATACAAACAAGAACCCAAGTTCCACGACCCAACATCGTTTCAACAACCTCTACCTAACCACAATACCAACATTCTTGTCACACAACAATATCGCAATAATGCCACGATTCCCCAATCGAACATGTAACCAAAATATCCATCTACATAGTAGCCCGTGAATAATATTTAAACCTTTCACCTAACACTTCCATTCTGAAACGTCCAATAGTCTCATCACTCCTACATGTTCCCAATGTTCAACCTATGAACTCTTACAAGTCTCACCCGCATATACAAAATGTGCCACATCGCGCTTCCGTTGCGCACTCTGATTACTCGAAACTATCAAGTCTACCAATCTCACGTCCAAAGTCTAACTCTTTCTCATATTCGACAAAAATCACTGTTCACTTTTAATATACCCAACCTCACTCTCTACTGTGTTATCTCACACACCAGACACAAGTCTCTGAACTGCTCAAATAACTTTAATTCTCTGACCATCAAAACAACCATGTATAAAAACTTTCGACTTAACTTTCCAGGCACAACCTTAGCTTTTCCCGAAGGATAATCCAAGCCAAATTCATAACTCGTCACGAATTCCAGCCCTCCTCGTTGTCTCATACTCTATTCCTTCAAACCAAACAAGTACTCCAAACTCTTGTGATTACTAAACACTTCGAACCTAAAACCATAAAGATAATACCTCCAAATATTCCAACACAATACAACTGCAACCAATTCCAAATCCAAAATAGTATAGATCCTTCTATGAATCATCAATTATCGTAAAGCATAAGCCACGACTTTACCCTCTTGAATTAACAAACTGGCTAAACTCATCAAAGACGCATCCCAATACCTCATAAACGATTTATTAGGATCACACAGAATCAAAACTGGAGCCGTAGACAGCTTCTACTTTAGCTCACCAAAACTTACTCACAACGAACATCTAAACAAACGACTCACCCTTTGCAAGTCAACTGAGATAACAGAAGTACGAACTTAGCAAAAGTCTTCCCTAGCCTGCAGTAACAACCAACTAAGCCCAAAAATTTCTAATCTCCTTAACCAACTTCGGAGTCTCTCATTGTAGAACTACTTCTACTCCCGATGGATCCATTAACCATACTCTCATCCGAAATAACATATCCAAGAAAACTAACCTTTTTCAACCAAAATTCTCACTTGAATAACTTAGCATAAAACTTCGTCTCTTTTCAACACTTGTAATTCAAACCTCAATCACTCTATCTCTTCTTCCTCTGAGTTTATAACAGATCCGAATATCCTCAATCAAAGCCATTACGAACTTATCCAAATAAATATGGAAGATACGATTCCTCTACTCCACAAACATTACAGATGCATTACTAACACCAAATAACATCACTGTACGTTGTAATGCCCATCCAAATTCCAAAAGATATAAATTCTTAAAGCTTTTGCAAAAAAAATTTCACTGGGTAACTGGTTACTCACATACAAGCTTAACCGAGTAAATATCAGCTTATCCCGATGATAACAAACATACCCAGTCACATTAAATCGATCAAAGCCTCAACTCACCCACTTCACCACTCTTATCAAACATTCCAAACAATTGTGATTTCACTCCAACTCAACCAAACCATTCCAGTTATCTATTCATGAAAGTGGACACTTGTTCTCAATCGTTACCTTATTCAACTGTCAGTAATCCATGCACAATTTCTTCGCTTAACAGTCCAAATTCCATAAATCCCAACATGTAGCAACTACCAACCAAAAGAACTCTCAAATATTACATCCAAAACTAGGATTTTCTCAAGATTTCCATTAATGCTCTAAAATTCCAAAGACTCCAAACCTCACCAGAACTCTAAGTTTTGCTTTCCATAGTCTCAATACCATCATACACATCATGCTTGTTATTCCGTTCAATCATCCATCCTTTTTGTTACTAACAATACTAGAGCTCTCCAAGACAACACACTTGGTCTCACAAATCCCTTTTCCAGTAAATCTTCCAACCGCTCTTTCAATCTGAGTTTCACTTCCTAAAAGTTCTTCTACTTACTTAGCAGATCCAAACCTCAAATCTTCACCTTCGTCAAATTTGAGTTCACACTCTACTCTCTGAGAACAACTATTAACGATACCCAATCGTTCTCTCTTAATGACTTCCCAACTGGACCAACATACCAAAACCTCTAATCCGCCTCATCTTCCGACATAAGAATCTTCATCGACTCATCAAAACAATCCGTAATCATTTTCTCAATTCCAAACAATTCATTTCACACACTATCAAAGCCTGAAAGACACGTCCATTCCATCCAACATAATTCCCGTCTACTATCAACAAGAGATTAAGGGTGATTAGTTACTCAATTTGTCAATAGACGGCCGACAATCATGATGGGGCATAAACTGCCTTTGCCAACTATAATAGTATTCCTTACATCTTGTGCACAAACTACTTAAGACACAAATCCTTAATTGACATAAGCCTTACCTCTACACTCCCTCCAGAATCTAGAACAACACTGTCCAAACAACACTTACACACTTGCAACCAACGGCACACAACTGAAGCAACTTGGAGAAGCACAAGCTTCTCCCCCACTTATCTCATTCTCAATCCTGAAGACAAAAGATTAGAAAACCAGAAAGCACTGACAGTGTTTTACAAACATATCACATACTTAGGGATAAACAACATCGACAGTATTCAACTGTCACACCAACTGACTCAACAACTTGGCCGGACGGACCGACCTGCTCTGATACCACTATTGTAACACCCCAATTCCCATCGCAAATAAATAATACATAATTAAATCAGAGTAAATAAAAATTTATTTTTCCGACAGAAACAAGGATGCCACAAAAGGAAAGAAAACACAATCCCTGCTCATAAATTTTTGATACATAACACAAAATGGGATAACCTCAAAGGGAAACCTTTTTCCATATAAAAGGAAAAATCAATTATGGAATAAAGCTTAAAGATCCATAACTGCCTTGTTTTACAAAATAAATCATTTTATAACATCAAAACATTAATACAAAGTTAATACAAAATATATCCAACAAATGTATACATATATAACAAAAGCGTTCCCCGACTCCCGTGTTACGTATCAGAGCAGACTGACTGACAATGGACGGAGGACTAATCTTCACAAAAGCCTCCAAGACTACTAATCTGCAATTGCCTCATAGAGCAACAAACCACAGCAGAAGGGTGAGAAACACAATCATAATATAATTGCATACAATTATATAATAACACAAAAATACACATATAAAACATTCTCACCACAAGCATCACATAGCATATGTCTATGCATAAAACATATTATCCACAACCAATGCATTTATCACATATGTACACCAATTCACCAATTCAAGCATAAATCTCAACACATACTCAATCAATTCATAATTTCCCACACATAATCAATCCATTCATGATTTTCCACACATAATCAATCCAATCATGATTTATGCAAATGCAAAGAGACCGATACAACGACTCTATGCAAATGCAATGCGGTATCATCCATCCATCAATCTCATCACTAGTTCACTCAGGAACTATTGGAATCATCGTTTGTTACTTAGTGTAACTCCCCGTCGGGCAAATGATGTTCCCCGTCGCTCACACCTCTTTGTATAAGGCACACAACATTTATGGATCGCTCACACCTCTTTGTATAAGGCACACGGCCCGATCGCTCACAACTCTTTGTATAAGGCACACGATCGTCTATAATCATCGCTCACACCTCTTTGTATAAGGCACGCGATGTTAAAGCGGATTCCATCTGGAACCATTTCGTTGCTCACACCCCACAAGGGCACACGACATCACAAGATGCATATCATGATGCTTGGCATACAATGACTCATGACATTCAAATGCACACATATATGCAACCATAATCATGCATTCACATCATATAACATCACACAAGTCATACGATATCCATATCAAAAGCACATTGCATGATACACATCAATTACACACAATTACGATGGTAAAAGTTGACAAAACGACACTATTCTAAATTCCCGACATAATTAAATCGGCTAACAATCTCAAAACCATTTTAATAAGGAAGAACATTCCAATAGCTTTCCAACGATACCAAGAATGTTCAAAACGGATAATCGGAACACAAGTTATGGAATAAAAAAGAAAAGGAATCGCGAAATGGAAAAATTCTGCACCCCCGCTGGCCATACGCGTATTGCCCTGAGCCATACGCGTAATGCCCAACCCCATACGCGTACCATTATGCATTTCAGCAGATGGCCGAGAAAAATGAATTTCCATACGTGTATTGCCCAAAATTCCCCTTGCCATACGCGTATTGCCCAAACCAATATGCGTATTGCCCTGCATGTTACGCGTATGGGCAGAGAAAACCCAGAATTTTTCTGCAGAATTTTCTGCTGCAAAATCAACCAAAAATCACTCCAATTTCCACCTAAACACCAGAAAATTACCAATAGATTGCACAATAACACCTATCTAACATGTCTCAGCAATTATGATCATTAAAACATGATTTCATACACAATTTGAATCAATTTCCAACAATCTCATCATATTATGGTTTTGGTTCTATATTCAATTTCAACCCAACAACAAACAAATACAAACATACATAATCGTACACAAGTATAGAATAATCGAGTTTCGCACCCTTACCCGATTAATCGTGTTTTCAAAAGTCGGTTGAATCGATTTCCTCCTTTCCAAGTTTTTCCCTCTTTTCTTCTTTTCTTTCTCTTTTCCTTCTTCTCTTTTTCTTTCTTTCTATTTTTCTCTCTTTCTAATCTCTATGTTATTTTTATGAAAAATAACCAAGCAAAAGACCAAAATACCCCTACACTCAAATATCTCGCAAACGCTCTCAAAACGCGATAAAACATAATCAAGATGAAAAATAATATATTGCCAAATAAAAGTCAAGAATAAAATAATATAAAAATAAAAATAATTAAATCGACTCGATTAAATAAATAAGACAAAATGGGGTGTTACACAAGACACCTGATGAGGGAGAGCATTTGGAAATTTGGGAGGAATTACTTCAAATACATCAAGAGTGATTGCTCCAGAAGTCTTGGACCTCTTTCCTGAGCCTCCTTCTTTGTCGAGATTCTTATCTCGACATCACTTTTTATTGTCACTTGTTACAACACATTGTCGATCATTGAACCTCTTGCTCCTTCTTTTTCTATGTTCATAAGTAGCCAACTGGTTTCGAGTGATGGGTAAAGTTTCAATAGTAGTAGAAAATTGGTCAACAACAGCAGTAATAGAAGGCTGGTCTACCGCCGTCTCTGTCGAGTAGGGAATAAATAATATGGATGGGTCTATATAACGATAATCACTCTGCAAGACTTTTTCCTGCCAAAGAGATTCTTTATAGATGATATGGTCTCCGTAAAAGAGCAATATAATTAGTGAACATCTTTAAAATATCGAAAACAAGTTTAAAGTAAATTTCCTCTCGTCACTAGAGAGTTCCCTTCCTTCCTTAGCATCAACAACATCAAGGATATTTCGGGTGTTGGTTATCCGCCTCTATTTCATATAAGACCACATAGTTTTAGGACCTTTACCCTCTTCGAAACTCGGGCTCTCCTAGAAGTTTGTTAGGTCTTCATTTGCTGACACCTCTGCCGGAGTCAAATTCTCAAAGAAGACGACATAATTATGCGACTTTCAGATAAAGTGATTCCAGACCCAGTGCTTCTAGATCTTACTTATACACTTATTGGAAGAAGAGAAAGAAGTGACAGTCAGAATAGGTTATCATTTAGAAACCTCACATAAGGGGGAGTGGGTCGGAGTTCGAGAGGTCACCAGGAGAAAGTTATATTTTACATTCTCCCATCTATCCATGTAAATGCCAAACATCTTAGTCACTTGGAAAAAAAAGCATCCCCTTCCCACATCGGGGGTCCTTGGAAGTACGACACACATAAAACAAATTGAAGAAGAGATCAAGGGACATAAATTTTCCTGATATTGACACAAATATTGAAATAGCATTGGGAGGGAGCAATGTTCAGACGCCTTAACAACTCCCCCTCAAACCCGCTAAAGGGTAAACTGAACTTTAACCGGTAAAGAGGATTATCACATGGAGCCAACTCTTGTACACTGGGTTGCCGCTGAGGGCTACATGACATGGTTCTATAGGGTGTCACACCCTATCATGACGCTAGACGCTCCTAGAGGACCGCATAGGCCAACTAACCAGGAGGTGCTTGATGTTCAGGATGAGCGGGCAAAGAGAGTAACGTCGCTCTGTCAGCGTGTTGCAGAGATGGGTAGAGCAGCCATAAAGTCAAGACTCTTTGAGGATGTCAGTCCCTAGTTGTCCCTCGTGGAGTGCATTATTGTCGAGTTACGACATGTCGTGCAGTACAAGAGGAGGAGGAGGTAGGAGATTAGACATACCCAGTAGTTAGTTTATGTTTGGATGTATAACTTTTTAGTGTTTTCGGACAAATGTTATGTATGGTCTTGACTTTTTGGATTAATGTATGACTTTTTGCTTTCATTTAACTTTAATATAACTCTATTTTACTTTGATTTTACTTTAATATAAGTTGGCCTAAAAAAATTATGATGTTGGGACAATGGTAATGATCTAAAATGATCCAGGAGATTATTAGGAGATGGATCTCTGGATACACTCAAATAGTATATAGATATACATCTCCGAATCATATTTTTTTTTGTGATTTTAGATGCGTCCGAAGATGTATCTTTGAATGCATAAAAGTCAATTTCAAATTTTCAAAAATGTGGTGGTATACATATTTAAAGGTCTAATGAACAATTCCTTTTATTTTTGGGTCGAAGTTCAAACATGTTTTTTGAAACCCATTTTTTCAAATATTGTATTGTCCCAAAAAGCCCATTATATTACAAACGGGATCATCATTTGCTTTTAAGACTTTCTCATGTTTACCACCATACCAGCCTAACATTTAACTTTTAAAACATGAAGTAGTAGTTTCTACAGCTTTTTTTTTTTTTTTTCCAGCAGGGCCAACAACAAATTAACCACCAAGAATTGTTTCATTGATGCCAGCACAATAATTCAACATGCCAAGTAATCAACATAGAAATTATAAGGATCTTGATTTCAACTAATATCTCAATGCTTCCACAATAGCCACAATCTAAAGTCATAGCTTTCTTTAGGTGCCAGCTAACATTAAAAGCTTTTGCCTTTCACATGTCCATTATTCCAACTTTTTTTTTGTTTAGTTTTGATTTGAGTAAACAATTGTGTTCCCCATAAACTATGATTCAAGGTTCTATAAATCATGATTCTCAAGACCGTTTAAACAATTTGAAGATCATGTTTTAATTTTAAGTACTTAACCTTAATAAAAATATAAAAATGAATGCAAATAATTCAAAAAAGTCATATTTTATTTAAATTGTAAATATAATTTAAAACTAGAGATAGAAAATGAACTATAAATATTTCAATTTCAATATAAGTATGTAAAATATAAGAATATCTTGTGAACTTTTTTTTAAGAGAAAAATGATGGTGCACTGACACTGTAAAATATTTTTACACTGTCAACCAATGACAATCATGTATCCCACCAAGTTAGTCTGTAAATCTTTAAAATATTTTGATTGGATGTATGTGTAATATTTTTTTACACTGACAGTGCACTACCATTAAACTTTTTTTTTAATATTTTATTTGTCATATTTCACAATTATTAAATCAATTATAATCATATGTCAATTCATACAAATATAAACATTTAAAAGTTTATATTTTAAAAAATATTTTTAAAATTATAAGCCCTTAAAATTTGGAGGCATTCTGCTAAAGGGCTATAACTTTATTATAGTTTATATAGTTGTAAGAACGAAGCTCAAAATTTTATTGTGCTGAATCCTTATAAATATTATACTGCGATAGACTAACTCGAGTCACAAAAATATTTTAAATTTAATAATTTAATTTATTACTTATTTAATTATAATGATGAATTAATAATAATATTTTTTCTCTTTTTAATATATTTGATCGTACCTGGATCAGACAGTTTTTGATGGCCAACGACGTCTGTTGGACTTTAGCTCCGGTGAGGTTGAAAGACGATCGGGGGGGGGGTACCTGCAAGGTACTCCGACGCTCAAGTAAGGTGATTGTCAGAGAAAAAGCAAGTACAGAAGTGAGAGTAAGTAAGTGAACGTAACCTGGCCCTCTCAAGTGAGAGGGTATTTATAGAGAGCCCCCAGCGCGGGGCCAACGGTTACTTGCATTGGGCTGGATCGTCAGGCCCAATCCAAGTAACTGCCGGGGCTTACATGGCGTAGTGAAGACCAGCACGTGGTCTTCGCCCTGGGGTAACCGTTCCTAGATCTCCGGAATTAGGGCAGACCAATTCCATCGGGAGTGAAGCGGTTACATGAGAACGTGTCCTCGCGGGGAGGAATCTTGGATGTCGGGGAGAGACGTGTCCTCGCGGGGAGGACTAACTGCGTGGATGGAGATGACTCCTCACGGGGAGTAACGTCCTCGTGTCGAGGAGGGGAGAACTCCGGGGAAGGCTCAATGCTTCTGCCCGAAGCTCTACGCCATTTGTGCCCGACGCTGTGGTGTGACACTTGCCCGACACGGGCTTGACTAAGTCCTTCGTATGGGCCGCCCCAGAGCGTGTGGGCTGGGCCTATTCGGATGTGGAGCAGGTCCCTGGCCCAGTCCGGAACAGGAGCCCCCCAAGTCGTTGCTCTGAGATGTCAGAGTGATGACTTAAGGGTCCAGGTTATGTCGAGGGCGTGCCCGTTCAGGAAAAGGCTTCGAGAGGGGAGTAGTTGATGAACCGGGCAGAAATAAACAGGCATGCTCGTGAGAGACTGGTCGTAGAGGAGAAAAGTCGCGGGGATACGAGGAGTCACGACCGAGGTGAATGAAGAGACGCGTGTGAGGGAATGAACAGACGTGCCTGGGGAAGCGTGCGCCACGTGTCACACCTCATTATTGCATAGGGCGGCTACCCTAGGGTAGCGTACTCGATTGCCTAGGGACTCCTCGAAGCTCGTGAGGGGCTTATAAAAGGGGCGAGTTCGTGCCATTTGTACGTTCCCACCTTTTTCGCTCTGCACCTCATCTAGTCACCGTTGCTGCTTCGCCGCCGTACGCCGCCGTTTACTGTCGTCTCTGCTGTTCTAGTCCGCTCTCCACTGCTCAAGTAAGTTCTTTATCCCTTATGGTTCATTTTGTTTTCTCTTCTTTAGTAATTTTCCGGCGAGTAGAGGGTATTCCCGGCGCTCCGTTAGGGTTCCGGCGAGAACGGCGGGACGTTCCTAGGGTTCCGGTGGTTTTTGACGGTGGTTTGGGATGAACATACCGAGGGCAAGATGAATGTCCCGAGGACTCTTATGAATGCACCGAGGACGCGCGATGAATGTCACGGGGAAGTGAGATGGGGAGATCGGGGAGCGAAGAGAGAAAGGACGGGGTGACGGCCTCAGGCAGTTCGCCGTGTCCCCGAATATTTTCTTGCTCGCTGCCCTTTCACTTGATCTGCGGTGAAGGGTGGACTTGGTCGCGACCGACGAATTCACATGTTTCCTCTGCTTTTTAGGTAAAAATGGCCGCGAGGATTCCGGCGATTCTCTACGTAGACACCGAACCCGACGTGGATGGACCCGCTCAGATCCCCGGTGAGGCGACCGTGCGTCCGGCAGCCGAATGGGCCGGGGAAGAGCCTCTGCGTATAGGGTCGTGTTTCTCCGTCGACGACACAGACACGTTCGCCTTTGTCGAGAACGTCCCCGAAGGAGAGGATGCCACATGGACGGTTTACCAGCCCCGGGTACACCATCACATCTGCTCAAACTATCGCGGGCTGCGGTTTCCCATGTACGAGTTCGCCTTCAAAGAGGCCGGTATCTGCCTCCCCTTCAATAGCTTCTAACTAGGGGTTTTCAACCGTCTGCACTTGGAGCCGTTGCAGCTTCACCCCAACGCGCTTGCTTTCATGCGGGCATTTGAAATCGTCTGCGACTATCTTCAGATCGGGATCACCCTCGAGCTCTTCTTCCGCGTCTCCCATTTGCAGCGCTCAACGGATAATGGGCGACATAGTTGGGTTTCTCTCAAACAACCCAGGAAGTTATTCAAGGCGTACGCGGATTCAATAAGGGGCTTCAAGAGAAAGTTCTACTATGTCATGCCCGCGACGCACTCGGCCTTGGGTACACTTTATGACATTGTGCCCGACGGATCCGGGGGAGAGAGGTTCGTGTCCAAGTGTCCCCTGGAGTGAGAGGACACCCACTTCGCGCTCGGCACGGAGGATTACGTCGTGAAACATAGCGCGCTGTCGAAGGATGACAGGGGGGCGTATGCCACGTTGGTCGCCTTCGTCAATGGCTTCAACCGGGCAGAATGTGTCGGTAGGGATGGAAACTTCCTCCTCGACTCCCAAGGGAGGGTTGTGTGAGAGGCTCGCTATATAAACACCCGGGGGCTCCTCGAGTGCAAGTCTCCCGACGAGGCCAAGAGGTTCTTAGGTGGGATTTCCTCGTCCTGTTCGGGCCTTTATTTAACTTTGTCTCTTTGTGCTAACTTTTTCGTGTTTTCTCTTGCAGCTCAAATGTCTAACGCTATCGAGCGTATCATGAAGTTGGCTGCCGAGCGGGCACCCAAGCGCACCAAGAGCCGTGTCCGAGAGATAATCCAGACTGCGGCGCCAGTTGGAACGACGAGTGGCTCCTCCTCGCCACAATGCAGCCAGTCTCCTCCCCCGGAGAGTACCCCCGCTAAGAAAGCAAGGACCGAGGGGCCTGTTCTCGTGGATCTCGTGGACCCTGTCTCGCCGGAGAAGTTTCAGATACCCACTTTCCATCTCCAGCGGAATTTCTTTGGGGGAAGCCCCCCTGTCATCGCTGATGCCGAGGTGAAGGCGGTTCTGGGTATGGACGGGGCGGCCAGGAGAGAGGCGCTTGTCGAGGACCTTGCGACCATGATGCGGGTCTTTGAGACTGCCTTGATATTGAACGACGAGGTCCCCTCCTCCTCTGAGCTACAGAAGCTGAAAGATGACTATACTGCCCTCGAGAAGGAGAAGGATAAGGTTGCGGCTGATCTGCTGAAGGCCCAGGTCGAGTGCAAGGGCCACGCCAATACCCTCTGCGAGCTGAACGAGGTCAAATCTGCCCTGAGGGCGACTCAAGAGGAGCTTGATCGCTCTCGGGAAGAGGTCGAGGAGTTGGAGGCTACTGTCCGTCCCGCGGAGAATGAGTCCCCCGTGGAGAAAAACCTTGCTAACCGCGCCGCTCTGATTGGAAAAATTCGGGAGCTTCAGGCAGATAGTCTGGAAGCTCTGGAGATAGGTTTCAAGAATGCCGTGGAACAGATCAGCGCTGAGAAACCAGGGGTTCTACTGGTGCTCGACAGAATTGACCCGTTCCTTCGTGTGGTCGACGGCAAGCTCAATCTTCCAGAGGAGGGGCAGGAGGAAGATGGAAGACGGGTCGAAGATGAGATCGTTGTGTAGTTCTTTTGGTTGTTTAGCCTGCGCGCCATTTTCTTTGTAATGATTTGTGCCCGGCATATGTGCCAGGGGCTTTTTGACCTTTTTGTAATATTTATACACTGAGCTTCTGCCCGTTTTAATGTACCCTTGTTTACTTTCCAGTATTGTTTGCATGGTTTGAATTGTATGTGATGTATTATTTGTTATACTTTATTTTTGCCTAAGTAATAAGGCTTTGGGATTTGCTCGACCTTGATAGTCCCTGACTGCGTGGAGAGCTGGTCGGGCGGCCGGAGGCGTATTCCGACCTTCAACGAGGCTAAGAGCTCGATCGAGGTCTTAGCTTCGTGGCATGAACTTCCCATCGCGAGCTGGGTGTTATGCCCGATTGGTACGATGACGGTGGGCCTCGATCGAGGTATCCCCGTCGGATCAAAGGTCCTCGCGCACACACAACGCGGTCTCTGATCATCGTGTTCTGTATAGGGGTGTCGCGCTCGTACCTAAGCGTGTCCCCGTGATTGCGGTGCTAGTGAGCCGCGGGCAGTGCTTAACTGTGGTATTGTTTGAGCTTCTCAGCGTTCCATGGTCGAGCAAGTTCTTCCCCGTGCAGATTTTTGAGGAAGTAGGCTCCCGTCCCCGTTTTCCCGCCGACGCGGTACGCGCCCTCCCAGTTCGCGGAGAGTTTGACTTCTCGCGAGTCCTTCTGGTTCCTGCGTAGGATGAGGGTGTCTACCTGAAAATCACGTTTGATAACTTTGTCGTTATAACGTAGTGTTATTTTTTGTTTAAGTGACGCTTCTCGGAGAGAAGCGCCCGAGCGTGTTTCCTCAACGAAGTCGAGTTCTTCCCTCAAGGCTTCATCGTTCGCGTCCCCATCGAGGGGGGCTTCTGTCCTCCTCGAGAGTTCCCTGATCTCCACGGGGATCACTGCTTCCGTTCCGTAGGTCAAACGGAAAGGGGTCTCCCCGGTCGTGGAGTGTGGGGTCGTTCGGTAGGCCCAGAGGACGCTGTGTAGCTCCTCGACCCACCGTTGTTTAACGTCGCCTAATCGGCGTCTCAATCCTCGGAGGATTACCTTGTTCGCCGCCTCAGCCTTCCCGTTTGTTTGGGGGTGCTCGACCGACGTGAAGTGCTGCTTCGTGCCCAGTTTGGTGACGAAGTCTTGGAAGTTCTTGTCGGTGAACTGTGTCCCGTTGTCGGTGACAATGGCTTGAGGCACGCCGAATCGGGCGAGGATGTTTCTTTTGTAAAAACGCAGTATGTTAAAGGCCGTGATTTTGGCCAATGCTTCCGCCACCACGACGATGAGGTATTTGTTTTGATATGATCCTACGACGAAGGGGCCAAGGATGTCCATTCCCCACCAAGCGAACGGCCACGGGGAGGATAATGTTTTGAGCTTGCTGGGAGGAGCGAGGTGCATGTCCCCGTGTCGCTGGCATCTCTCGCACTTCTTGACGTGTTCCTTGGCGTCTTTTTGCATGGTGGGCCAGTAGTATCCCGCTCGAAGCGCCTTACGGGCTAATGAGCGGCCGCCGAGGTGCTGGGCGTTGATTCCCTCGTGGATTTCCTGGAGAATGTCGGGGACCTTAGTCTCCTCGATACACCTGAGGAGGGGGATAGAGAACCCTCGCCGGTATAGCTTATCCTCGACTATAGTGTACGAGCACGCCCGCCTCTTGACCATTCCTGCTTCTTTGGGATCTTCGGGCAGTTTGCCAGTCGTGAGGTATTCGTATATCGGGGTCATCCAGCAGTTGCTGTCCCCTATGGCATTGATGTCCGAAACCATGGCTGGTTTGTCGAAGCTCGGGCGGGAAAGCACTTCTTGTATGACGGATTTGTTCCCGTCTTTCTTCTTTATGCTCGCCAACTTCGACAAGACATCCGCTCTAGCATTGTGCTCGCGGGGGATGTGAGTTACCTCCGCGGAGGTGAACTTTTTCATCTTTTCTTTTACTAAGGCCAAGTATTCTATGAGGCTGTCGTTCTTGGCTTGGTACTCTCCTCGGACTTGCGAGGCTACGAGCTGGGAATCGGTGAAAAGTTTGACCTCCTTGGCGCCGAGGTCCTCGGCCAGCCGGAGTCCCGCGAGGAAGGCCTCGTATTCGGCTTGGTTGTTCGATGTCGAGAAAGATAGTTCGAGGGACACCTTGATCAGGATGTCTTCCTCGTTTTCGAGGATTATGCCCGCCCCGCTTCCCTTCGGGCTGGATGCTCCGTCGACATAGATCGTCCATTTCTGGGACCCGTCGGTCGAAGGTTCTAGGACGGTCATCTCTGCTATAAAGTCGGCCAATACCTGTGCCTTCAGGGCTTTCCTTCCTTCGTATTGGATGTCAAACTCGGCGAGCTCGAGTGACCACCTGAGCATCCTCCCTGCCATGTCCGGTCGTCCGAGGATCTGCCTTATAGGTTGTTCGGTCCTTACGACGACGGTATGGGTGAGGAAGTAGTGGCGTAGCCTCTTGGCTGCGGTGACGAGGCCCAAGGCGACTTTCTCAATCTGCTGATATCTGAGCTCGGGGCCTTGTAGGGCTTTGCTCGTGAAATAAATTGGCTTCTGCCCGTCCGAGGTTTCCCGAATGAGGACGGCGCTGACTGCTTCACTCGTGATCGCAAGATACAAGAAGAGCGTTTGCCTGTTCTCAGGCCGTGAGAGGACCGAGGGTTGTGATAGGACCTGTTTTAAGTGGGCGAGTGCCTGCTCGCATTCCTCGCTCCAATAAAACTCCGTTTTTTGTCGAAGAAGTTTGAAAAATAGGAGTGCGTACTATGCAGATTTGGCGACGAAGCGGGAAAGGGTGGTGAGCATCCCGTTCAATGATTGTATCGACTTTTTTGAGTCTGGGGTAGGGAGCTCGGAGAAAGTCCTACACTTGTCGGGGTTTGCCTCGATTCCTTGTTCTGTGAGGTAAAATCCGAGGAACTTCCCTGCACGGACGCCGAAGGTGCACTTGTCGGGGTTAAACCTCATGCGGCACCTCCTTGCCGTGTCGAACACCTTCTTGAGGTGTGCGGCGTGGTCGACTTCTTCTGCAGACTTGACTATCATGTCGTCCATGTAGACTTCGAGCATGTCGCCGATTTCAGCCCGGAAAACCTTGTTCATCATCCGTTGGTAGGTCGCACCGGCATTCTTCAGACCGAAGGGCATTACGTTGTAATAGTAGTTGCCCGACGCGGTCATGAAGGTCGTGTGTTGTTTGTCGACCTTGTCCATGGGAATTTGGTTGTATCCCGAGTATGCGTCCATGAAGGATAGTAGTTTGTAACCTGCAGAGTTGTCGACCAGTTGGTCGATGTTGGACAAGGGATAACAGTCTTTCGGGCAAGCCCGGTTAAGATCAGTGTAATCAACGCACATTCTCCATTTTCCATTATTCTTTTTAACAAGTACAACATTGGACAGCCATGTCGTGTATTTGGCTTTCGAAATAAAATTTGCCTCTAGGAGGTCTTTTACAGCTTTTTCAGCAGCCTCCACTTTCTTGGGAGACTGCTTACGCCTACGTTGTGCTATGGCCCTAGCGGCCAGATCTACTGCGAGCTGATGGCAAGCCACCTTGGGGTCGAGGCCAGGCATCTCAGATGCGCTCCACGCGAAGAGGTCAGCATTCTCCCTTAGACATGCTTTCAGCTGCTCCTTTTCCAGGTCGGGGATCCCGACGCCAATCTTCACGTTGCGGTCTAGATCTCCCCCGAGGGTCACGAGCTCGAAGTCTCCATCTGGGATGGGGCGCGCTGGGTAGAGAGGCTGCCCGTTGTTCTCCGCCAGGTGGTTGAGATCTTCGACTCTGTCCTCGTCGGGCTCGCCGGAGAACCTGCTGTCGAGGTCGACTGCGTTGACGCGCGGGAGAGGTACCTGTTCGGCATCCTGGGGTGGCTTGGCCACGGTCTTGGGTTTGGGGTCGATGGAACTTAGGCCTTTGATGGCGGCGTCGAAGCATCTTCTGGCCGCGTCGATGTCCCCGTGCATCATCACTACTCGTCCCCTGGTCGTGTAGTACTTCATTTTGAGGTGGACCGTCGATGGTACCGCCGTAAGTTCAGCCAAGGTGGTCCTCCCGAGGATGTAGTTGTAAAGGGACAGGCATTAGACCACCAGGAAACGGTTCTTCACCAGTCGGGCCGTGTCTTCGACCCCAAACGTAACCATTAGCTCCACGTAACCCCATGGTCTGGTGGTGGTTCCATTGAACCCCTGTAGATCTGAACCGACATACGGGGTCAAATGCCTCTCATCAAGCTGAAGGGTCCCGAACAAATGAGAATACATGATGTCGACCGAGCTCCCCTGGTCGACTAGGATCCTTTGGACGTCAAAGTTCGCCATCTGCGCCCTGATCAGGAGGGGAATAGTGGTGTTTGGTGCTCCCCCGGGGAGTTCCTCGAGGTAGAAGGTGATGGGATTGGAGTTTCTCCGCACTTTCTCAAGGGTGGTCGCCTTCGCAGATGTCGCGGATTCCAGTTCGTCAAACTTTCGCTTGATTGATCCAACCGACAATTTCTCGGGACCGCCTCCGGAGATGACCATTGCTTTGGGGAAGCCTTCCCAGGTACTGCGGGCAGTGACGGGGTCCTCGTCGGGGAAGGTCGCCCACATGTTGCGGATTGCTTCTTCGCCCTCAATGATCGGGGGGACGAAGAAGTCCTCGGGCCGAGTGACGCCGAGGGCGACCTGAAGCTGGTTGTCGCCGGGAGGAGGTGTTGTCTCCTCGACGTTCTGCGCTTCCCGTGAACTCGGACGAGGAGGGTCGTTCTTTTGGGCATATTTCTTCAAGTGCCCCCTCTTTGATGAGAATCTCAATTGCATCCTTGAGATGGATGCAGTCTTCGGTCACATGTCCGTGGCTCCGGTGGAACCTGCAGTACTTTGATTTGTCAACGTTCGATTTGGGAGCAACGGGTTTCGGGAAGCGAACTCCTCCTTTCACAAACTCGAAATTCTGGCATTCGGAGAGGATTCGAGCCCGGGGAGCGTTGAGCGGGATGTACTCCGTGAACCGGCTAGCCGGTCAGCGCGGTTCCCGAGGATCACGATTGCGGTTCTCTTTCTTTCTTTCTCCTCCTCGTCGAGAAGAAGAGTCTTCATCTTTGTGGCTGCGAGGGCCCTCTTTGCGTCTCGTCTCAAGGGCGATCTGAGCTGCTTCCGTCTCCTCGAGTTCGATGTACTTCTGAGCTCGAGCGAGAAGGTCCTCGAGACGCCGGGGTCTTCGGAGGCCTATGGATTTGGCAAAGTCAGACCCGGCACGCAGTCCATGGATAATTAAATATTTCTTCATGTCGTCGGTCGTATGGACCTCGACGGCTTCTTTGTTGAACCTCTCGATGTAGTTTCGAAGAGATTCGTTCCTCCCTTGGAAGATGCTTTCTAGGGCAGCCTCCGTCTTCGGGTGTCGACGAGACGCGGTGAAGTGTTTAGTGAAGCATAACTTCAGTTGCTTCCATGACGTGATCGATCCATGTTCCAGACCCTTATACCAAGTCATGGCTTCCTTCCGCAAGGCGGTGGGGAACAGCCTGCACCTGATGGCTCCCCTGACATTTCGGAAGTCGAGCATTGCTTCGAAACTCTCCACGTGATCATCAGGGTCGGTCAGCCCGTCATAGGTCCCAATGGTGGGGGTTTCTCCATGCCCGCAGGGATTGGGGCGTTCATGATTTCCCACGACAAAGGGGTCCTCTGGTCCCCGTCGTCGCTACCAGCCAGGGATCTCGAAGGTGATCGATGGTGCCGTGGAGGGGAGTTCCTCGAACGGTTCTTTGGTTTTTCTTCGGTCTGCTTGGACTTCTTGGAGGTGGTGGAGGCCCTGGGTTCCTTCCGAGGCGAGGAACGAGGGCGTTTCTGGGAGATCGTCGGCTGGGGGCGCTCGAGACGCGGTCGGCGACCCTGGCGTACCGGCGACGGGGTCCGAGATTCTTCGGAAGGGGTCCTTCGCGGGGAAGGAGAACGGCGAGGTGACAGGGGACGACGATGTCTTCGCGGGGAAGATCGTTGTGCCCGTCCTTGCTCCAAGGCTTCAATTCTGGTGTTCTGCTGCGTGATTAGCTGATTGGTCTGGTTGATCAATGCAAACAAGGCCACGGTGCTCGGGTCCGCATTGGGCAGCGGAGCAACTGGTTGGAGAATGGCGTGCTGATCGTCTTGGTGGACTGCGTTGTAAGCCACATCTTGGGAGTCCGGGGAGGCGGTCTGCCCGTCTCTTATGTCGCCTTCGCCACCGTTGAGGATGACGGCATCCTCACGGTGGTTCCCGTTCTCAAGTTGTGCGAGCACGGTGTCCAGAGCCTGGTTAACTGTCGGATTGGCCATGTTGGTGATGAATGGAGAAAGCTTTGGTTTATCGAGCAGAAAAACGGGGAAACTTATAATTTCCCACAGACGGCGCCACTGATCGTACCTGGATCACACAGTTTCTGGTGGCCAACGACGTCTGTTGAACTTTAGCTCCGGTGAGGTTGAAAGACGGCGCGGGGGGGGGGGGGGGGGGGTTGTACCTGCAAGGTACTCCGACGCTCAAGTAAGGTGATTGTCAGAGAAAAAGCAAGTACAGAAGTGAGAGTAAGTAAGTGAACGTAACCTGGCCCTCTCAAGTGAGAGGGTATTTATAGAGAGCCCCCGGCGCGGGGCCAACAGTTACTTGCATTGGGCTGGATCGCCAGGCCCAATCCAAGTAACTGCCAGGGCTTACGTGGCGTAGTGAAGACCAGTACGTGGTCTTCGCCCTGGGGTAACCGTTCCTAGATCTCCGGAATTAGGGCAGACCAATTCCATCGGGAGTGGAGCGGTTACATGAGAAAGTGTCCTCGCGGGGAGGAGTCTTGGATGTCGGGGAGAGACGTGTCCTCGCGGGGAGGACTAACTGCGTGGATGGAGATGACTCCTCACGGTGAGTAACGTCCTCGTGTCGAGGAGGGGAGAACTCCGGGGAAGGCTCAATGCTTCTGCCCGAAACTCTACGCCATTTGTGCCCGACGTTGTGGTGTGACACTTGCCCAACACGGGCTTGACTAAGTCCTTCGTATGGGCCGCCCCAGAGCGTGTGGGCTGGGCCTGTTCGGATGTAGAGCAGGTCCCCGGCTCAGTCCGGAACAATATTATTATAAAATAAAATTTAACAGTATATATTTTAATATAGAAAAAGAAAGAAAAATAGTATATCATGCCACAAATAATAATGGGTTTTATTTTAACATAAATAATTTATAATAGATGAATCTGTCAACCATTAAATATTTAATTATGATTTATAAATAATATTTAAAATTTATATAAAAAGAACTTAAAATAAATAACAGTTAAGAGCAATACTTGACTTAGAGGCTATAATAAATTTCAATTAATTATGTTTTGGCACGCGACTTGAAAGCTTTTCACCCACATTTTGTAAAATAATAAAATTAAATTAAATAAATAATACATAATAAAATTTAAGATAGTTTTAGGGATCAAACTCAAGACCTATTTTTAAGAGGGTGTTGTTTCGGGAGGAAGGCTTTGATAGGTCTCTTACTTAAGAGACCATAATTTTTTTTTTTCTTCTTTAATTTTTTACTTTTATTTTTCAGTTTTCAATTTTCAATACGGGTTCAAAATTCCCTTAAAATTTTAGTTTTCAACCATTCAACGGAGGATTTAAATCTTCGCAAAATAAACATTAAAATTTTGCAACAGTTTTATAAATGGTTGAAGTTGGAAAAAAATGCAAAAAAATTATGGTCTCGAGAGACCTACAGGTAAATAGCACCTTTTAAGAGAATATCTTATAGTCTATTATGCTGCAAAACATCCATTGTTGATAGTTTCTACAAATAATGAGTCATAATCAAATGATATCCACATGATACAATTTACTGTCGGATCAAAAGGTGTTATTATATAAATGATGTTTATAAAGTTTAACATAAGTTAAATTATTTAATAAGTTAAAAAAATTGATCAAAATTAGTTTTATATATCTCATTGACACGTAGAATGATTTTCAATTAATATTAAATTTTACAAACATGATTTGTGTGATAATAGTTTTCAATCTAACAATAAATTTTAATATACAAATATGCAATGAAGAGTTATCGAAAGTGTTATATTATTAAATATGACTTCTTATTGCCATTTGATCTCTATCCATAGAGTTATAATCAAATGCTACAAAATTGCCAAATTTAATATAATAACACCTCAGATAACTCTTTGTAGTATATCTATATAACAAAATCGACCATTTGATTGAAAGTTTTTATCATATAAATCATGTCTATAAAATTTAATAGGTTTAAATGCACTTTTGGTCTTCCTAGTTTAGATTTTTTACACTTTCGGTCCCCCTATTACAAAACCTGCGATTTTGGTCCCTACATTTTGATGGTCTTTGCAATTTTGTGGTCCCCCTCCAATTTTGCTCCAAAACCGTACATGAACAGTGCACTGTTCATGTACGGACATGCGCTGTTCATGTACGGACATGCACTGTTCATGTACGGACATGCACTGTTCATGTACTGTTTTGGAGCAAAATTGGAGGGGGGCCACAAAATTGCAAAGACCATCAAAATGTAGGAACCAAAATCGCAGATTTTGTAATAGGGAGACCGAAAGTGTAAAAAATCTAAACTAAGGAGACAAAAAGTGCATTTAAGCCAATTTAATATTAATAAAAAATTATTTGATAGGTTAAAAAAATAATCAAAATTAAGCATTTTGACGAAGTTTCATACAATGATAGTTTTTATGAAACTCAGTAACATGTCAAATAATTTTTGATTAATTTTAAATTTTATAGACACTATCTATAATATAGTAATTTTCAGTCCTACGATAAATTTTATTATATAAATATGCAGCAAAAAATTATCTCAGATCTTATAATATTAAAAAAATAAATTTACAATTTAGACCAGTTTGAGTTTTAACACACAGTCACAACGCATCATATCTAACTATTCTTTTCCTTGTGTAATGTCTCTCTCCTTGTGTACCTATCTGCCAAACATAATGTATCATTACTCATTCTTCTTATAATCTTCAAACCAAAACTATGCCATAATCCTTTGTCGGCTGGCAACATAAACATAAGATTTAGCATTCAATTTTTGCTCCCTACCAAAGACTATTCTGGTCATCATTTACTCGAATTCTACTTTTTTTTTTCCCTTTTCTTGATTTTGATATATATCAAACACAATACTCATAACAACTTATTTTTAAGACACCTTTTTTTCTTAGTTTCCTTTACTTCAAGAAACCTAAAGAAAATTAATTAAATGTTTGTTGAGTAGCTGACTAATGAACAGCATCAAGCATACGTGACACCATATACGCAATATATGCTGATTTTTGGGGCATTGGTCCTATTCATTTATAAAGAAGGATAATATTTGATATATGTAAAGTTAGGTAGAGTGTTCCATCATTTGATTTTTGTGTACTAAATTTAAGTCAATGGGAGAAGTTAAGAACTTCACCAATTAGTGAGCCCACTTAAATTTTAGGGTTGCTATCTTTGAAAATTTTCATTTACAAAGTTTCCCTTTTTGCATTTTAACTCAAAATTTTAAGATGTTACATAAATGAGTTCTCTATTTTATAAATCTAACATTTAACTTATTTAAATGTAACGACTTTGATACTACTGTTGAGAGTCCATGAAAAACAGAGCACCAATAAAACTAATGCTCTAAAATCACAAGAGAGATACCACATCTCAACACAAAATTTCAAGATGTTAGATAAATGAGTTATCTCTCTTATAAATGTAACATTTCATTTATTCATAAACAACGTGAGACTTTAACTTAGACCCAACATATTATTAGGATTGTTAGTGGTGCACTTTATATTTATGTTAAAATAAAAGTTTATCAAGGTTATACGAATATTATTAGAGTTTTTTTTTTAAAAGGCAATAATAGGATTGAAAACGAGTACAAGGGGTACTCGAACCTGATCGTACCTGGATCAGACAGTTACTGGTGGCCAACGACATCTGTTGAGCTCCGGCTCCGATGAGGTTGAAGGACGCCGGGGGGGGGGGGGGTGTACCTGCAAGGTACTCCGACGCTCAAGTTAGGGAGTGCACAAAGTAACAGCAAATACAAGAAGAGTGAGAAAAATGACTTAACCTGACCCTCTCAAGTGAGAGGGTATTTATAGAGAGCTCCCAGCGCGGGGCCAACGGTTACTTGCACTGGGCTGGATTGTCAGGCCCAATCCAAGTAACTGCCAGGGCTTACGTGGCGTAGTGAAGACCAGCGCGTGGTCTTCGCCCTGGGGTAACCGCTCCTAGATTTTCGGGATTAGGGCAGACCGAATCCTTCGGGAGTGGAGTGGTTACTTGGAACGTGTCTACGTGGTACGGACCGTTAGACACTCCTCGCTGGGGAGGAGCCTTCTGTGTCGAGGACCTGTCAAGCGTACGACGGACATGGCTTCGCGGGGAGGAGCCATATCTGTCGAGGAGCGATGTGCGGTATCCTCGTGGGGGAGAAACCAGTATGTCGGGGATGTAGCTATCCGCCGGGGTGCGAGGTCCTCCTGCCCTGTTGGCCAAGTGCCCGACACTGAAGTGCTCGGGGGAAACATTGGTATGCTTGCAGCAGTCAAGTGCCCTGCAGAGGGGTCTTATTAGGCCTCCCCATGCTATATGGGTTGGGCCTGCTCGACTGTTGGGCAGCCTCGGCCCAGTCCAGAACAGGAGCCCCCCAAGTCGTTGCTCTGAGGTGGCAGAGCAATGACTTAAGGGTTATTGGCATGTCGAGGATACGCTAAGAGAGGAACCGAGGAGGTCGTTCTCCTATGCGAAATTCCTTCGGCCGGATGAGCGTCGGGCGTCGGACAGATGTGTCTGGTCGTATGGTCGGGGAGATGAAGGGTTTCGGATTCGAAGCGTTGGGGAAAACTGAAACGACACGCGTGGGGAGACGGGTGGCTGCATGCGTGCCACGTGTCACCTGCCATCATTACCTAGGGAGGCTAGGGCGGCTGGCTAGGGTAGCGCACTCGAGTGCCCTACGCCCCTCGGGTCTCGCGAGAACCGCTTATAAAAGCCGCTCCCCTCGCTCATTCTTCACTTTTCCGCTTCTCTCTCAAGAATCTTTCTCCTTCTCTCTCTAACCTCTTCCGTCGTAGCTAGCCGCCGTCAATCGCCGGGCACTCTCTGTCGGAAGCATTTCCTCCACTAGGACAGCCGTTCGCCGCCGTACCATAGCCGGAAACCTCCGTGTCGGAACCCTACACCGCCGCTTACCAGGTATTTGCTTCAAACCGGACCTTTATTTTGCGTTTTTCTTCAATTTTAACTAGTGTAGGACGTTTCCTTGGTGAATTGATGATATTCCCATGAGAAACAAAGGGAATCCTGGCGAATACGGCGGGAATCTTTAGTTGTGGAGGGAGAGAGTGCGAAGAGCTTTGCTCGCTTTTGATGAATATCTCGGGGATCAGGGACGAACACGTCGGGGACCCGTTGAATGTCTCGGGGTCCTTAATAATCAGTATATTTGTTAGTGCCGCGGGGGCACGGGGCAGAACTTTTTGGGGAGAGGATGAGTTCCCCGGTGGGCAAGTTGATCCTCGGCCGATCACGTCGGGGAGTTGAGAAAGCCTTGCCCCTTCCTCGCCCGTTCGCTTGAACAGCGGTGGAGGGGTGAATTTGATACGACCAATCGAATTCACCGTTTCCTTCTGCTTTTCAGGTAAATGGACGATTTGGCTGCGGAGGTGGCCGCAGGATATTTCGAGGAAAATGACGACGACCAGCCCGACTCCCCCATGGCTCACATGGCCTTTGCGCAGGAGAGGCCGCTCGAGGATTGGGTCTGTAGCGAAGCCCTGGAGATGTCGTCCATCTTCGTGTACCCAGATATGGGCGATGCTTTTTGTACCGTCGAGCACCGACTAATCGGAAATGGTCAATCCTGGAAGGTTTTTCGTCCCGAGGAGCATCACCGGATATGCTCCCCTTATCGGGGAATGCGGGTCCCCTTATACGAGTTTATGTTCGAGAAGGCGGGGTGGAGGCTGCCTTTCACGGATTTTCAGGAGGGGATCTTTGACTGGTTGAAGTTGGCCCCTTCGCAGATTCATCCGAACTCGCTGGCCTTCATCTGGGCCTTCGAGCTCGTATGCAAATATTTGGAGATCGTGCCGACCGTTCGCCTTTTCTTCCGCATATTCCACCTCCAACGGTCGTCGGCCGGAGGTCGACACGACTGGGTGTCCTTCAAGCAGAGCAAGGCGCTGTTCCACACTTACTTGGATTCCATCCGGGATTTCAAGTTCCGCTATTTCTACGTGAAGCCGGTCACCCTCGAAGCGATATATTCATTGTATCGGAAAGTCACTCGCGAGGTCGACGGCCGTTCCGAGGAGGTGCTGGAGCCAAAGTTTCCTTTGTACTGGACGGAGGAACATTTTAAGAAGGGAGTTGACAAATATAAAACGAAGCTTGTTCAGATGGAGGCCTACGAGCAGGAAGCCTACGATAAAATCGTAGCTTTCGTTGACAGTTTTACCGAAGCTCGACACGAGACGCTGGACGGCCAGCCTATAATAGGTGCAGATGGGCAGGTGAAGAAAGAACGTCGCCTGATAAACACCCGCGTTCTGCTCGAGACCTTCTCCGACGAGGAGGCCATCGAATTGTTAGGTGGTGAAAACGTCCTCGCTTTAGGTCTTCCTCGTATCTATGTTTCTCGCTTTACTAACGCTTTCTTTCCTTTTGCAGGAACAATGGCCGGAGCCGAGGAGAGGTTGAAGAAACTGAAAGCGAAGAGGGCCCGAGAAGCGCAGGCCCGGGAAGAGGCGTCGCGCTCCAAAGATCAAGAAGTTGTCCCTCCTGGGGCCCCGCACGAGGGTGTTTCCACGGCCGCTGCCCCCGAAGGATCCACTCAGTCTCAGCCTGCTGCCGCTGTGTCGGGGACCGCGGGTGACCGCACAACTCCTGCGGGAAGCCAATCCCTGGCTACCCAAGGGACTCCGAAGAGGCAACGCGTTGCGGAGGTCGTCGACCTGGGTGGTGAAGACAGTCCCCCGGTTCCTTCCAGCTTTGACCTTCCCCCCTGCCATCAAAAACCTCACTTCTTCTCCGAGGTCACTTATCCTCGCACCCTTCCCTCCGAGATCCAAACTGTGCTGGGGACCGTTACTGAAGTGAGGAGGAAGATGATTTTTGAGGACCTGTCGGCCGTCATGCGTATCTGCTCGACTGCCATCATTCTAAATGACGAGACCCGCCCTGCTGCTGAACTGGCCCGCCTGCAGGAGGCGCTGAATACCTTGGGCGCTGAGATGCTAGGTATGCGCAAGGAACTAAAAGAGTGCCGAGATCTGAACAAAGAGCAAAGCAAGCAGCAGCAGCTGGTCGAGGCCAAGCTTAAGGAAGCCGAGGAGACAAAGAAAGGCCACCTTGCCCGAATCGCTGAACTGGAGTTGGAGGAGAAGCGGCTTAAGGAAAGGATTGCCGAGTTGGAGGATGTTGTGCGGCCGGCCGAGGTGGAAATTGAGGGAGACAGGCTCTTAACCACTCGTGCAGCGTTAGTGGCCCATCTCCGGAAGCTCGAGCAGGATCTCCGGTTGTCCGAGGATGATGCTATTGAAACCGCGGGTATAGGGTTCCGCAGTGCCGTGGCTCAGCTTCAGGTTCTCAACCCAGATCTCGTCACCGAAGGGATTGACCCCGACGCTGAGGTGGTGGATGGCCAGATCGTGCATCCTCTGCGGGAGAACGACATTCAAGTGCACGAGGAGCCTGACGGGGCCGCAGCTGAGTAGGCTTTTCTTTTTAGCTTTGTTTTGGTCGGCCTGCGAGCCGTTTTGTTTTCGCCCGGTTTGTGGGCTTAGTTGATGTACTATTTGCACGATGTTTATTTTTGCCCGGCTTGTGGGCTTATATTTGTAACTTTTTTGTACTAAGGGTTTTGCCCCGTATCTGCACTTCGTAATACCTCTTTATTGATTTTGATCGTGTGTGATGTGTGACTTGTTATACTTTATTTTTGCCCAAGTAATAAGGCTTTGGGATTTGCTCAACTTCGACAGTCCCTGACCGCGTGGAGAACTGGTCGGGCGGCCGGAGGAGTACTCCGACCTTCAACGAGGCTAAGAGCTCGGTCGAGGTCCTAGTCTCGTGGCATGAACTTCCCATCGCGAGCTGGGTGTTATGCCCGGTTGGCACGATGACGGTGGGCCTCAATCGAGGTATCCCCGCCGGATCAAATGTCCTCGCGCACACACAACACGGTCTCTGATCGTCGTGTTCTTATAGGGGTGTCGCGCTTGTACCCTAGCGCGTCCCCGTAATCGCGGTGCTAGTGAGCCGCGACAGTGTTTAACTGTAATATTGTTTTAGCTTTTCAGCGTTCCGTGGTCGAACAAGTTCTTCCCCGTGCAGATTTTCGAGGAAATAGGCTCCTGTCCCCATTTTCGCGCGGACGCGGTACGGGCCCTCCCAGTTCGCGGCGAGTTTGCCTTCTCGCGAGTCTTTCTGGTTCCTTCGTAGGACGAGGGTGCCCACCTGAAAATCACGTTTAATGACTCTGTCGTTATAACGTAGTGTTATTTTTTGTTTAAGTGACGCCTCTCGGAGAGAAGCGCCCGAGCGTGTTTCCTCGACGAAGTCGAGTTCTTCCCTCAAGGCTTCGTCGTTCGCGTTCCCGTCGAGGGGGGCTTCCGTCCTCCTCGAGGGTTCTCTGATCTCCACGGGGATCACTGCCTCCGTTCCATAGGTCAAACGGAAAGGGGTCTCCCCGGTCGTGGAGTGTGGGGTTGTTCGGTAGGCCCAGAAAACGCTGTGTAGCTCTTCGACCCACCGTTGTTTGGCGTCGCCCAGTCGCCGTCTTAATCCTCGAAGGATCACTCTGTTCGCGGCCTCAGCCTGTCCGTTCGTTTGGGGGTGCTCGACCGACGTGAAGTGCTGCTTCGTGCCTAGTTTTGTGACGAAGTCTTGGAAGTTCCTGTCGGTGAACTGGGTTCCGTTGTCTGTGACGATGGCTTGAGGCACTCCGAACCGGGCGAGGATATTTCTTTTGTAGAAACGTAGTATGTTGAAGGCGGTGATTTTGGCCAATGCTTCTGCTTCAATCCACTTCGTGAAGTAATCTACCCCGACGATGAGGTATTTGTTTTGATACGACCCCTGGACGAAAGGTCCGAGGATATCCATCCCTCACCATGCGAACGGCCACGGGGAGGATAGCGTCGCGAGCTCGCTGGGGGGAGCGAGGTGCATGTTCCCGTGCCTCTGGCATTTATCGCACTTCTTGACGTGCTCCTTGGCGTCTTGTTGCATGGTGGGCCAGTAATATCCTGCCC
The DNA here is from genome assembly GCA_022829125.1 of Lathyrus tuberosus. Classification (NCBI taxonomy): domain Eukaryota; kingdom Viridiplantae; phylum Streptophyta; class Magnoliopsida; order Fabales; family Fabaceae; genus Lathyrus; species Lathyrus tuberosus. Next base: position 6,188,330 of record JALAZF010000196.1, on the reverse strand, counting down.
GGAGTGCTTTACGAGCTAGCGATCGTCCGCCGAGGTGCTGCGCATTGATTCCCTCATGGATCTCCTGGAGTATGCCGGGGACCTTGGTATCTTCGACACATCTGAGGAGGGGAATAGAGAATCCTCACCGGTATAGCTTATCCTCGACTATAGTGTACGAGCACGCCCGTCTCTTGACCATTCTTGCTTCTTTGGGATCTTCGGGTAGTTTGCCCGTCGTGAGGTATTCGTATACCAGGGTCATCCAGCAATCATTGTCCCCGATGGCGTTGATGTCCGAAATCATGCCTGGTTTGTCAATGCTCGGGCGGGAAAGGACCTCTTGTATGACGGATTTGTTCCCGCCTTTCTTTTTCGTGCTCGCCAATTTTGACAGGACGTCCGCTCGGGCATTATGCTCCCGGGGGATGTGAGTTACTTCCGCCGAGGTGAACTGTTTCATCTTCTCTTTTACCAAGGCCAAGTATTCTATGAGACTGTCGTTCTTGGCTTGGTACTCTCCTCGGACTTGCGAGGCTACGAGCTGAGAATCGGTGAAAAGCTTGACCTCCTTGGCGCCAAGGTCCTCGGCCAGCCTGAGTCCCGCGAGGAAGGCCTCGTATTCGGCTTGGGTGTTCGAAGTCGGGAAGGACAGTTCGAGGGACACCTCGATGAGGATGCCTTCCTCGTTTTCGAGGATAACTCCCGCTCCGCTTCCTTTCGGGTTGGATGCTCCGTCGACATAGATTGTCCATTTCTGCGACCCGTTGGTTGAGGGTTCTGGGACGGTCATCTCTGCTACAAAGTCGACCAGTACCTGTGCCTTCAAGGCCTTCCTCCCTTCATATCGGATGTCGAATTCGGCCAGCTCGAGTGTCCACCTGAGCATCCTCCCCGCCATATCCGGTCGTCTGAGGAGTTGCCTGATCGGCTGGTCGGTCCTCACGATGACGGTATGGGCGAGGAAGTAGTGGCGTAGTCTTCTGGCCGCGGTGACGAGGCCCAGTGTAACTTTCTCGATCTGCTGATACCTGAGCTCGGGGCCTTGGAGAGCTTTGCTCGTGAAGTAAACTGGCTTCTGTCCGTCTGGTGTTTCCCGAATGAGGACGGCGCTGACCGCTTCGCTCGTGATCGCAAGATATAAGAAGAGTGTTTCCCCGTTCTCAGGTCGCGAGAGGACCGGGGGTTGCGATAGGAATTATTTCAAATGTGCGAGTGCTTGTTCGCATTCCTCGCTCCACTCAAACTCCGCTTTTTGCCGGAGGAGTTTGAAAAAGGGGAGTGCGTACTGTGCGGATTTGGCGACGAACCGGGAAAGGGCGGTGAGCATTCCGTTCAATGATTGTATTGACTTCTTTGAGCTCGGAGTAGGGAGCTCGGAAAAGGCTCTACACTTGTCGGGGTTTGCCTCGATTCCTCGTTCCGTGAGGTAAAATCCGAGGAACTTTCCCGCCTGGACACCGAAGGTGCATTTGTCGGGATTAAACCTCATACGACATCTTCTCGCCGTGTCGAACACCTTCTTGAGGTGCGCGGCGTGGTTGACTTCTTTTGCAGACTTGACGATCATGTCGTCCATGTAAACTTCGAGCATGTCGCCGATTTCAGTCCGGAAGACCTTGTTCATCATCCGTTGGTAGGTCGCACCGGCATTCTTCAGACCGAAGGGCATTACGTTATAATAGTAGTTGCCCGACGCGGTCATGAAGGACGTGTGTTGCTTGTCGACCTTGTCCATGGGAATTTGGTTGTATCCTGAATAGGCGTCCATGAAAGATAGTAGTTTGTAACCTGCAGAATTGTCGACCAGTTGGTCGATGTTAGGAAAGGGATAACAGTCTTTCGGGCAAGCCCGGTTAAGATCAGTATAATCAACGCACATTCTCCATTTTCCATTATTTTTCTTAACAAGTACAACGTTGGACAACCATGTCGTGTATTTGGCTTCCGAAATAAAATTTGCCTCTAGGAGGTCTTTTACAGCTTTCTCAGTAGCTTCCGCTTTCTCGGGAGACTGCTTACGCCTACGTTGTGCTATGGCCCTAGCGGCCGGATCTACTGCGAGCTGGTGGCAAGCCACCTCGGGGTCGAGGCCAGGCATCTCGGATGCGCTCCATGCGAAGAGGTCAGCGTTCTCCCTCAGACATGCTTTCAGCTGCTCTTTGGCTAGGTCGGGGATCCCGGTGCCGATCTTCACGTTGCGATCTGGGCCGTCTCCGAGGGCCACGAGCTCGAAATCTCCATCTGGGATGGGGCGTGCTGGGTGGAGAGGCTGCCCGTTGTTTTCCGCCTGGTGGTCGTGGTCTTCGACTCTGTCTTCATCGGGCTCGCCGGAGAACCTGCTGTCGAGGTCGACCGCGTTGACGCGCGAGAGAGGTACCTGTCCGACGTCTTGGGGTGGTTTGGCCACGGCCTTAGGTTTGGGACCAATGGAACTTAGGCCCTTGACGGCGGCGTCGAAGCATCTCCTAGCCGCGTCGATGTCCCCGTGCATCGTCACTACTCGTCCCCTCCTCGTGTAGCACTTCATTTTGAGGTGGACCATTGACGGGACCGCCGTGAGTTCAGCAAGGGTGGTCCTTCCGAGGATGCAGTTGTAAAGGGATGGACATTCAACCACCAGGAAACGGATCTTCACCTGTCGGGCCGTGTCTTCGGCCCCGAACGTAACCATTAGCTCCATGTAACCCCATGGTATGGTGGTGGTTCCATTGAACCCCTGTAGGTCTGACCCGACGTACGGGGTCAAATGCCTCTCGTCCAGCTGAAGGGTCCCGAACAAATGAGAATACATGATGTCGACCGAGCTCCCCTGGTCGACTAGGATTCTTCGGACGTCAAAGTTCGCCATTTGGGCCCTGACCAGGAGGGGAATAGTGGCGTTTGGTGCTCCCCCGGGGAGTTCCTCGAGGTAGAAGGTGATGGGATTGGAGTTTCCCCGCACTTTCTCGAGGGTGGTCGCCTTCGACGATGTCGCAGATTCCAGCTCGTCAAACTTCCGTTTGATCGACCCAACCGATATTTTCCCGGGGTCGCCTCCGGAGATAACCATTGCTTTGGGGAAGCCTTCCCAGGTACTACGGGCCGTGACGGGGCCCTCGTCGGGGAAAGTCGCCCACATGTTGCGGATTGCCTCTTCACCCTCGATGATTGGGGGGACGAAGAAGTCCTCGGGTCGAGTGACGCTGAGGGCGACCTGAAGCTGGCTGTCGCCGGGAGTAGGTGTTGCCTCCTCGATGTTCTGTGATTCCTTTGAGCTGGGACGAGGAGGGTCATTCTGTTGGGCATACTTCTTCAAGTGCCCTTCTTTGATGAGAATCTCAATGGCATCCTTGAGGTGGATGCAATCTTCGGTCACGTGCCCGTGGCTTCGGTGGAACCTGCAGTACTTAGATTTGTCAATGTTTGGTTTGGGAGCCGCGGGCTTCGGGAAGCGAACTCCTCCTTTCACAAACTCATAATTCTGGCAGTCTGAGAGGATCCGAGACCGGGAAGTGTTGAGCGGCGTGTACTCCGTGAATCGGCCAGCTGGCCCGCGCTGTTCCCGGAGATCTCTATTGCGGTTTTCTTTCTTCTTTTCTCCTCCCCGTCGGGGAGAAGCGTCATCGTCTTTGTGGCCGCGGGGGCCTTCCCTACGTCTCGTCTCAAGAGCGATCTGGGCTGCTTCCGTCTCTTCGAGTTCGATGTACTTCTGGGCTCGAGCGAGAAGGTCCTCGAGACATCGGGGTCTTCGGAGGCCAATTGATTTGGCAAAGTCCGACCCGGTGCGTAGTCCGTGAATAATTAAGTATTTCTTCATGTCGTCGGTCGTATGGACCTCGACGGCTTCCTTGTTAAACCTCTCAATGTAATTTCGAAGGGATTCGTTCCTCCCTTGGAAGATCTTTTCTAGGGCAGCCTCTGTCTTCGGGTGTCGACGTGACGCGGTGAAGTGTTTGGTGAAGCGTTGCTTCAGTTGTTTCCATGACGTGATCGAACCAGGTTCCAGACCCTTGTACCATGTCATGGCTCCCTTCCATAAGGTGGTGGGAAATAGCCTGCACCTGATGGCTCCCCTGACGTTTCGGAAGTCGAGCATCGCTTCGAAACTCTCCACGTGATCGTCGGGGTCGGTCAGTCCGTCGTAGGTCCCCAATGGTGGTGGTTTCTCCATGCCCTGAGGGATTGGGGCGTCCATGATTTCCCACGACAAGGGGGTCCTTTGGTCCTCGTCGTCGTTACCAGCCGGGGATCTCGAAGGTGATCCATGGTGCCGTGGAGGGGAGTTCCCCGAACGGTTCTTTGGTCTCTCTTCAGCCTGCTTGGACTTCTTGGAGATGGTGGAGGCCCTGGGTTCCTTCCGAGGCGGGGAACGAGGGCGCTTCTGGGTGATCGCCGGCTGGGGGCGCTCGAGACGCGGTCGTCGACCATGGCGTACGGGAGACGAGGTCCGGGAATCTTCGGAAGGGGTCCTCCGCGGGGAAGGAGAGCGGCGAGGTGATGGGGGACGACGATGTCTTCGCGGGGAAGATCGTCGTGCCCGTCCTTGCTCCAGGGCTTCGATTCTGGTGTTCTGCTGCGCGATCAGCTGATTGGTCTGGTTGATCAATGCAAACAGGGCCACGGTGCTTGGGTCTGCGTTGGGCGGCGGAGCCACTGGCTGGAGAGGGGTTTGCTGGTCGTCCGTGCGGACGACGTTGATGGTCGCATCCTGGGAGTCCGGGGAGGCGGTCTGTCCGTCCCTTATGTCGCCTTCGTCGCCGTGGAGGATGATGGCATCCTCACGGTGGCTCCCGTTCTCCAGTTGCGCGAGCACGGTGTCCAGAGCCTGGTTGACGGTCGGATTGGCCATGGTGATGAATAGAGGAAGCTTTGGTTTATCGAGGAGAAAACGGGGAAGCTTATAGATTTCCCACAGACGGCGCCACTGATCGTACCTGGATCAGACAGTTACTGGTGGCCAACGACGTTCGTTGAGCTCCGGCTCCGGTGAGGTAGAAGGACGGCGGGGGGGGGGGGGGGTGTACCTGCAAGGTACTCCGACGCTCAAGTTAGGGAGTGCACAAAGTAACAGCAAATACAAGAAGAGTGAGAAAAATGACTTAACCTGACCCTCTCAAGTGAGAGGGTATTTATAGAGAGCCCCCAGCGCGGGGCCAACGGTTACTTGCACTGGGCTGGACTGTCAGGCCCAATCCAAGTAACTGCCAGGGCTTACGTGGCGTAGTGAAGACCAGCGCATGGTCTTCGCCCTAGGGTAACCGCTCCTAGATTTCTGGGATTAGGGCAGACCGAATCCTTCGGGAGTGGAGTGGTTACTTGGAACGTGTCTACGTGGTACGGACCGTAAGACACTTCTCGCTGGGGAGGAGCCTTCTGTGTCGAGGACCTGTCAAGCGTATGACGGACATGGCTTCGCGGGGAGGAGCCATATCTGTCGAGGAGCGATGTGCGGTATCCTCGCGTGGGAGAAGCCAGTATGTCGGGGATGTAGCTATCCGCCGGGGTGCGAGGTCCTCCTGCCCTGTTGGCCAAGTGCCCGACACTGAAGTGCTCGGGGGAAACGTTGGTATGCTTGCAGCAGTCAAGTGCCCTGTAGAGGGGTCTTATTGGGCCTCCCCATGCTATATGGGTTGGGCCTGCTTGACTGTTGGGCAGCCTCGGCCCAGTCCAGAACAGAACCCTTACAATCGCGGCTTACGATAAACAGTCCATAGGATTAGTAAGCCAAGAGTGTCAATTACAAGAAGAAGAAAAAACAAGTTCTTTGTCCAACCAAAACCAGTCTGTAGCTTTAATCGAATTCACTAAAGATTCTACCGAGACTCTACCGTTATTGAATAAAACTTCATTCCGGCATAACCATAGGTGCCATGTAGCTGCACTTCACACAAACATCCCCAATAAATTACCTAACTTCTTTCCAAACAAACTCACTGCTTCATTGAAAATAATGTGACAGCTAACACCAGCAGGAAACATAAATCCCATCCAAGAGCTTAAGGAGCTCCAAACTGATGAAGCCACAGGACAAGTGCAGAAAATGTGGTCCTCGTCCTCTCCACTGCTACTGCCACAAAGAGTGCAACCACGGTTTTCAACATCGAACAGCATACCTCTCTTTTCCAACTGATGCTTGGTTGGTAATCTTCTCATCATCATTCTCCAAAGAAAACATTGGACCTTTGACGAAACTCCTATTTTCCAAACCTTACGAATAACCTCCAAAACCGAATCCTGTCCCTCGAAACCAACTTCCGATTTAGATAATGCGTCGTAACAACTCGAAACCGAGTACTGCCTATCCTCAGTCCAGGACCATAAGATCACATCAGCTACATTCTCCGTCGGGACGTACGCCTCCAGCCTCGCAGCGCAGTCCTCGGCCTGCCTCCTGCTGTCACAAGGTAGGTCTGCTGTACTAGCATGGAAATCCTGCAAACCATCAGCAGTAGAAGAAAAACAGAAGGAATTCCAAGGGAGCAAAGAGGGATAAAGGTCTTTCAACGAGAAACCATCCAGCCATTTACTAGTCCAGAATGATAAACTCTTTCCGTCACCCAAGCTACAAGATAAGTTATCAATAAACCAATCCGTCCCTGTAACACAATCAAAGGAAATGTTAGAAATATCCCTCCACCAGAGGGAGCCTTTTTTACCACCAGCAAACCAAGGATCACTAAATGTTGTCAGCGGATTGCACTGCTGCATATATCTGGACTTAATTAACTGAGTCCAAGGTTCATCTTTGTTCATTAGCAACCTCCACTTCCACTTGACCAAAAGAGCCTCATTAAACATAAAGAGGTTTTTCACCCCCTAATCCGCCTTCTTCTTTAGGTCTACAAACCAAACTCCATTTAACCCAGTGGATTTTTCTCACACTTTCAGAACCTCCCCACAGAAAATTGCATTGAATACGAACAATCTCCTTTAAAACCTTGACAAGCGCTTTATAGAAGGACAACGCATAGATAGGGAGAGAATTCAGCACCGAATTAATTAAAACAACCCGACCACCGATCGAAAGGTTTGAACCTCTCCAAACCGCCAATCGCTTCCGAATATTACCGATGACGCGACTCCAAGTAGCATACCTCCTAGGATTTGCACCAACTAAAATGCCTAAGAATTTGAAAGGAATTGAACCCATTTTGCAACACAGAAAGTTGATTGCTGCCTTTTGGAAATCTGCAGGAACGTTCACGCCCATCAGACAGCTTTTATGGAAATTGACCGTAAGCCCAGAAACCAATTCGAATCCTCGAAGGATTCCCTTGATACTCCAAATATTTGACCAACTACAGTCCCCCAAAAACATTGTATCGTCTGCGAATTGAACCATACAGAAACTCAGATCGTTGCTAATTTTAAAACCATGAAAAGCGTCTATAGCGACAACCTTCTTCATGAGTTGAGAAAGCCCTTCCATCACCAGTAAGAAAAGGAAAGGCGAGAGCGGGTCGCCTTGACGCAAACCACGGGACACCTTGAATTCTTTGGTAGCACTTCCGTTAACCAACACTGAGCAAGACCCATTAAAAACCAGTGCTTCCATCCAGCTTCTCCATCTCGGACCAAAGTTCATTTTCGTAAAGAGGAATCTCAAATAATTCCACGATACACAATCGCAGGCTCTTTCGAAATCAACTTTAAAAGCCAAACACTCCCTCTTCTCCCTCTTAGCTAAATCAAAAATCTCATTAACAATAAGGACACCATCCCCTATACTTTTACCGGCCAGAAAAGCCGACTGTTCTGCAGAGATTAACGATCCAATAACCTTCTTAATACGGTTAGCCAACAATTTAGACAGGATTTTATTTATACATCCAACCAAACAAATTGGCCGGTAATCCATTAGAGATTGAGGGCTTTGATTCTTAGGCATCAACGTCAAAAAGGAGGCCATGGCAGCTTTCGTAAGAACCGAATTAGCGATAAAATCCTTCACCATCTTGAAAATGTCATTCTTTACCACCTCCCAACAGTTTTGGAGAAAAAGGAAAGACACTCCATCGGGCCCTGGGCTCTTACCTTCGTGACACTCCCAAACGACATTCTTGATCTCAATACAGGAGAAATCAGATTCTAAAGATCTATTATCCTCCTCAGACAGCTTGGCAAACTCAAGCTCTTCTAAAACCGGACGAACAACCTTAGATTCAGTGAAATTTAGCTGGAAATGGTGACGAATAGCATTCTTGACTTCACACACCTCAGTCTTCCTACCCTCCTCCGTGAGGACCGACGAAATATAATTCTTCCTTTGTCTACCTTTCATAACCCCATGGAAAAAAGAAGAGTTATAATCTCCTTCTTTAAGCCACTGCATCCTCGATTTTTGCCTTAATAGACTCTCTTTGTTTCTAAGATTGAACCAGATTTCCTCTGCTGCTTTAACTCTCAAAGACCTCAACACTTCCTGATCCTGCCCCACTGCCAAATTCGAACTAACCAACTTGTCAAGCTCAAAAAGTTTATCCACCTGATTATCCACCTTGAGATCAACCCAACCATACACTTCGACGCTCCATTTGCGAAGCTTATCCTTAATGAAATTCAACTTTTCCTTCAAGACAAAATCACCTTTACCCTCAACATCGCACAACTTCCACTCTTTCTTGATGAACTCCATAAAAAGAGGGTGATTAAACCAACCATTGTTAAACCTAAAAGGCTTCGGACCCCAGTTTTCACGGCTCGACTTCAACCAAATGGGACAATGGTCCGAGATTACTATCTTGCCAATAGTCTGCCCTATCACATTCCACTCCTCAACTACATCGCTAGAAACAAAGAACCGATCCAACCTACTCATGGAAGAACCACTACTATTAAACCAAGTGAAACTCCCTTCAAGGCAAGGTAGATCAATGCATCCCAACTCGTCAATGAACCGACCGAAACTCTGAATGTCTTTTCTTCTACGCCCAGCCGACACACCTTTCCTCTCACTCTCCTTGAGAATAGCATTGAAATCACCTCCCACTATCCAACGACCACCTGAGAAGCGAGCTTTAGCTGCAAGAAGATCGCTCCAGAACTTCTTCTTAAGATCAGACCTGCACGGAGAATAAACGTTAACCAAAAAAATACTCTTTGTCCTTCCATTTAGCACAGACACCGACGAACCCCACACCTCTGAAACTGAAAAGAAGGTTGAGACTACCCTTCCTCCACAAAGTAATAATTCCCCCAGAAGCTCCCAGGGCTCCCAACTCCGACCACTCTACTTCAGAATCACCCCACAACGAGGTCGCTATTGCCTGATCAATAAGAGCCAATTTTGACTCTTGGATGAAACACAAATCAACCTTACCAGATTGAATGAGGTGAGCAACTCTTTTCCTCTTAATTGCACAACCTCCCCCTCTAATGTTATACGATAGAATATTCATTGGGCAGCCTCATGATTTGACGTCTTCTTTGACACTTGAAGTTTATCACATGCTTCCATCACTCTAATTTCCTCTTCCAATTCTAAATCTTCACCAGCTCCTTTAACACCTAATGATGTAATCAATTCCTTAACCTTCCGAGCCACCTTAGATTCCAACTCCTCCCAAAACCGTTTATTACCTTGAGCCACTTCAGAATCCGTCACTGAGTGGCACCTTGACATTGATCCCACAGAATTTACCTTCTTCGCTTCTACCTTCTTCTTAGAACAATAAAGAGATTTACCACTTACTTTACTAGATTCAGACAAGAAAGAGTTTCTACTCACCCGGGCTTGCGGCGAAGGGATAGAAGCTTAATTCACCCCCTGATCCTCCACATTAACGAAGTTTAAATTTTGAGAGCAAACCATGTTGGTTTCGTTGTTTTCCAATGGCACCGGACAGGCAAAGGTCTGATTATTGACCAATTTTTCTGAATTGTTTAGATGCCTGCTTGATTTACCCAAGCCCTTTGAAGGACCTTGGGCCTTATGGGCTTCAATGACTTCATAAAAAACTAAGTTAGAATTAAAGCCCAAATCCAAATCCTCCAAGATAGGCCTGATTGTATTCCCAGACCCAATACCCGAGGTAAAACCACTTTTAAAGCTGTCCACGTCGTCTGCTATGCTTTTCGCAAAAGCTGCACTATTTTCAGTAGGGCAGCTCCCAGCACCTGCCTTATCTATGTTAGGAATCACCTGGTCAAACTTTTCCACAACAGGGACAACAGAGGCCTTTTTGGATAATCCATCAAAATCCAAATGTAAGCCCCTATTGTCCTGGGTCCCACCCTCTTCAAAGAAGGATTTTTCATCTTCATCACTCAAGAAGGCTTTCCAGGAAGAACTTCCATTACTATCTCATAATCCGTCTCCGAAACCACAGTGTCAGATTGTTTAATCACCCTTGTGGAGGGACCAAGAGAATCCTCAACCATACGAATTCGAAAAGATAACCCATTGATCCTAACATTAAGCACTTCACTTATCAGAGAACCACAAGAGGTCCTTACCATCAAAATCGCAACATCCATTTTCGAACAATCAGAGGTAGAAACTTCGGAACAAATGTATTTTCCAATTGTCGATGATAAAAACTGGAAAAAATCAACACTCCATGCAAAACTAGGGATACCATAAACACGTAGCCAGGTTATTCTCTCTACATCGACATCTTCCATTCTCCATTTTCTCACCTCAGAAAACCATTGACTTAACCACCCTGCAGCACCCTCCACCAACGCTTCCAATTCTCCTTCTCCATCCTCTTCAAGAAGGCATAGGTTAGCCCCAAGAGGAGTAACCTTCAAAGCAAAGTAACCCTCTTCATGAAGCATCCTTTGGATATTGTAGGTCGAACCCGGGTTTAACACCTTCCCCGCGTAAGCTTTTCTGAACCTCTTCAAGTTTGAGTCCTTCACCTCAAACTCCAACGATTTAGCAGCCTTAGAGGTGAAACCACCTCTATGACTAACCGCATCAGCAAACGACTTCCCCCTCTCAAAGAACCTATCTTTCACTCCCCCCTCCCCCCCCCCCCCGTAGGTCATTCTTCGTATCCCTTTCCTTATGAAACTCTTTCCGTCTTGGAGCCCTTTCGTTACCTCTACCATTGTCCTCAGGAAAAGCTGCCTTCACTGCCCGCTGGAAAAAAGGAATGTTAGCGTGGAGCTTCTTCCCGTCCAGCCATAAGTTATCAAGCTTAAGAACCAAACTTCTCACATCAATAACGTCAAAGAATCGAACAAATCCATATTTCCTTCCAAACTTATCCCTTTTTGCCGGAATAACGACTTCGTCAATCACCCCGAACTCTTCAAAGTGATTGAAAAGGTCCTTAGCCCTCCATGACTCCGAAAACTCAGTGAAGAAAATAGTAACGCTAGCCTTGTCTTCCTTATCTACCTTATTTACCCTGTTAATCTCAGCTTCCCAATGAACTTTCTTGTACTTCTTGCGGTTTGAGACCTTAGTCCACGTACCTTCTGCTTGTGTTTTAGAAGTCTATCCCATAGGCCAAAGGGAAACTAGAGCTCCTTCTCTCTCTAGAAAGAATTTATTAAGAACAATATAGTGAAAACTAGTGGCATTAACGACTCTATTTATTATTAGAGTTGTTAGTGGTGCAATTTATATTTGTTTTAAAATAAAAATTTATCTAACGCAAAGATAAAATTACTTGTGATTCGAATTAAAGTGTCGTCTTATTAGCAAATAGGTGTTTAAAGTTTTCTTGGATACAAGTAAACATAAGAAACATAGATATTTTTGTAATAAGTACATTATTGTATAAACTACTTCAATTTAATTTAGAGACCTCTTCAATTTAGTTTAATGACTTAATAGAGATTGAGGGAAAGTGTTACCACCATGGACAAACCGATTTGTCTGTTTCATCCCACGTTCTGTATCTTTCTATATTTATAGACATTTATACTATTTTATTTAGCTTTCTTTTTTATTCATTGAAATTTGAAACCATGGTCAAGTCATTTTAATTGATATAAACACTAATTACCTACATGTCCACTGTACCAAAATCACAAAAGAAAGAAAGTTTGAAGAAGACGTTTGATAAGATATGCATTTGTATTTTTGGCTTTATTAAAATTTAATAAGTATAAACATACGAATTTAATTTAATGATGGGTATACATATATACAAGAAAGTGTCTTCTATTTTTCTTCCTTTTTAATTCAAATTTAAAAAAAATGCATTTTAATCAAATAGTTTTGGATTAACACTTTTAAAGGTTGTATACTAACATCAATCATGTTTGAACTTACACTCAGATTCAATGTATGCTTAGTTGAGAATGAGTTATGTAAAGAAGTGAGTCTCAATCTAAAAAATGACCCAAATTTTAAAAGCAAATAATGGGCCCTATACTTGGGTTTCTTTGGGGAGGTTTGACTTAGATTGGAACTAATACCAAATTCTAGAGCCTTTTTCAAATTCATTGTAGCATACCGTGAGTCAAATTTATGCTTTTAATTAGGGTCCTTTAAATATGCATTTATACAAGTATTGGTCGATAGTGAACAATTTTCACCCATTAGATTAGGGATCACAAGAGTAGGGTTTGAACAAGTTACTATAGCATTTGTCTCTATATTCAAGGTTTGAAAATATTATCCTACTCAAATCAATAGTCGCGCGTGAACACTATTTTATATATATATATATATATATATATATATATATATATATATATATATATATATATTTGTTACCCATATTTCTAATAAAAATTAATCCATCTATTATAATATATCATTTTAGATTATTACAACATTAAAAAAGTTATAAAAGATTTTATTGTTAAGTTATAAAAAATAAACACTTATATTAAAATGTATAATAGTTTAATTGATAAGTTTTATTTGTATTGTTTTTAGTCAATTGAATTTATCGCATATCACCAAACTTTGTTTCATTTGTTTCTATTTTACTTCCATTTTCGTATTTTCATTTTGTTTTAGATGTTTGAAGAGAATTAAAGGTGCAAAGTCATGATCAAATGGATAGAAGTGAGTCATAAAAGATACAACAAAACACCTAAGTTTGGGAAAGAAAGTAGAAGAAACTATACAAACTAAGGGGGTATTACGACCATAATGACCCCAAATGCAGATTTCTAAATTTTAGCATTTTGGCACACAAAGATGAGGGCATTACAGTCTAGTTGTAATGATCATTATGATCGTAATGTTCATAAGGACCTTTGAACTTTCTGCCGTATGCTGTTTTATTCTTGGCCTCTCCACTTTCCTTGTTATATTGTTATAGTATGAAATTTAAGTCTCTTTTATTATTAATTATTGCCCTCTCTATAGGTCTAGTACTTTTATAATTATATGTAAACCTTTGAACAATCTCTCTTGCACATTCTAATTTTCTGCATAATCTATTTTAATCACTACACTTTTTATAATTTTTTTGCATTTTACGTTCCTGCAAAGTCTTCATTGGAGAAGTACTCAATTGTAATTCCATTTCATAATTCAAGTTTCATTTTCATTATTTTCTTATAATTTATTTGTTTTTTACTTTATTCTATGTTTATGCTTTTACCAATAATCATGCATGCTTTTATCTTTAATAGATGTGAGTAGTCTTAACATAGACTTAGGATCACGATAAGTGTCTAAACGACATACCTCATGTAGACTCTTAATACGCCCTATGTTATGAGAAATTATGCATTCATATATATCTTTATGATAGAGATAGTCTTAGATATGAATAGTACATTGAAAGGGTATCACTAATATTCGAGATAAAAAGACCAGACGGTTTAATTGAGGCTATGGGAGTGTACAAAGTCGTTTCAATATATTCAGAGATCCCGTGAAAGAAGCTGAAGTTAGCATCAGTTAAGTCGTAAAATTTTTTAAGAGGTCATATTTAATCATAAATTAACTGTGCAATATTTGAATAGAGACCCTTTTTTCCATAGTTTAATCATGAAAAAGTGTGAGGCCCTGTGTTATAGGTCGCCTTGCACGCTCTTAAAGACGATCCTGAGAGTGTATATGGTATAAAGGAGAAAAAATGTTTTAAATATATCTTTTCTTAAAGGATCGTGAACAAATGAATATTGCATTACAAAAGTAGGTGATCATTGGTTTAGGACAAGATCCTACACTGCCAAAAAAAGGGTATGGTCATTTATATCTATTCATTTATATAAAACATGAATTCTCATATCAGAATGCAAAACAAGAGTTTTACATGAGCAAGTCACATGCATAATTCATAGTCTTAAGTCGGTACGATACTTATTTTACTTTTCTGATGGAACTATATTCTTGCAACCTATCATTAATAATGATGTATTTTTTGAAATTTGATGGATATATATTTTTATATAATAAAAATATAAATTAAAAAATATAAATAATATATTATGCAAGCATGAGACGGAATGACACAAGAATCAATACTAATGATAATTTTTAGATAAAATCAATCAAACCGATATAATGACATTCATACATGCGAGTAGTAAAGTATCATATGCATAAATTTATTAAATAATTCTCTAACTTAAATATATGATTTATTCACATAAAAAGAAACACCAACCGAATTTTTCTAATATGTGTTTATCATTTGATTTATAATTTTGTTGTCAAAGAGAAGATGTACAATATTAATATTTTTGTGTAATGTTTTTTTGTGAAAAACAAAGTAGGAGAAATAAATTCTACATAATTATTAAAATGAACTACAATCGTAGTATGAGCTAGATATGGTTTGATATTATTTGATGATGTTTTATCCATCTATTTATAATATATTAAATTAGAAGTGTCGAACCTTACGTTAACAATTCAGTCTCATTTGTGCCACATAATCGATACTGTTACGTGGCACATTCCAAAACTCATCTCCACTTTTAAATAGTCTAAACCATAATGTCACGGGTTCAAATCATGGCAAAGACAAAAATATTTCACTCTTATAACTTAATACTAATTTTGATATATCATTTTCATATAGTGTCTCTAAAATAATTTTAATTTATTTCTATTTTAAAAAATTAAATGGTATAGCATTTTTTCATCATACCATTTACAACAAAGAATTGTGAAATAAATTTAGTAATTATATTTGGGTTAAAAATGTTTGTGATCCCACTACTACGAAAAATCCATTTAACAACGGTTGAGAATGACATATAATGACGCGGGCGAAGGCATTGTTATGTAGATTGTTGTTGTATCTTCGATGTTTCTACAACAGTCTGGAAACCGTTGTTGTATTATGGAAAACGCGCTATCTATTGCAACGGTTAGTTGTATCAACCGTTGTGAAATATATTATTAATCACAACGGATATTAGTTTCAACCGTTGTGAAATATATTATCAATCACAACGGATATTAGTTTCAACCGTTGTTACATGTACCCTTAGTTTATTATATACAAATGTATATTACTTGTTTTACCATACACCTAGTTAAAGAATTACAACCATTAAATTGGTAAGGAAATATATAATCTGAAAATTAAAATATTCTTGAAAACCAACTTAAACACACCACTGTTTTTCGAATTGCATCCATTTCATTCAGCACATTGAATGTTCCTTAACACATAATATACGATTCAATGGTCTGATTCACTCTACTCATCGATATTTTTAATTATATAGTTTACCTCTCCATCGCCCAAAATCATCGCGATTTTATCATCATAACAATCATGATCATAAAAACCACGATGATTTTTGGCGATGAATAGGTAAACTATATAATATAAAAGATATCGATGTGTAGAAGGAATCAGACCGTTGAATCGTATATTATGCGTTAAGGAACATTCAATGTACTGAATGAAATGGATGCGATTCGAAAAACATTGACATGATTGTTGGAGAAATTTCCAAAATATTAAATTTGAAATTCTGGTACATGTGCAGAATTCAGATGTCCTAGAACATGCTGTTCGACATCTGGTCTGACATGATCACTAAGGGCAAGGTATATTGCAAAAATCAAG
Organism: Lathyrus tuberosus; assembly: GCA_022829125.1. Taxonomy (NCBI): domain Eukaryota; kingdom Viridiplantae; phylum Streptophyta; class Magnoliopsida; order Fabales; family Fabaceae; genus Lathyrus; species Lathyrus tuberosus. The sequence goes on along the minus strand of JALAZF010000196.1, from coordinate 6,172,419 downwards.
GTACTGAAAAGTTAAGAGCAAGACACACAGAATTGTTAACCCAGTTCGGTCGAACACACCTACTCTGGGGGCTACCAAGCCAGGGATGAAGTCCACTATTAGTAGTATCAATTCAAAGCTAAACTACCCGTTTACAGCTTATCACTTAATCACTACCCAATGACCCTTCTACCTAGATCCTCTCTAGATATGAGAAACCCTTCTCACTCCCAATCATCGCAATGATGTCTAGCAGTCAACAATCTGCCACTGCATCAACGACTCTTTACCAATACAACAATTCAACAAGGAAGACACACTTCCAAGACACAACTTAGAGTTACTTAAAAGCTTCCTCCAAGAACAATACTCCTCTTACTTAACAGCTTCGAGGATCACACTAGCAAACTGTCCAACTCACAAGTCGAGTGGTACAGGAACCAACCCTAATAATAGAACTTTTACATATTTGGTTCTGGTTGCAATTCTAGGTTACAATGCATCTATATATAACCTATTCCCAACTGGATTTGGGCCTTCAAAAATCACAGCAAATACGCTGCTACAAAGTCTGCAAATTAACCTCCAAGAAAATAGGTCTTCAATCAAACATTTCCTAATATGTCTCCATATTTAGAAAGTAGTGAAAATCTGAAAACCAACACAAAATCTCAACACAATTACTTTGGACGCCACATAGGATAACTAAATACTCGCAGAATATTCAGTATCTGTTAAATCATAACAGAATTTAACTGTCCAGCTCAGCACAGGCGCGATGTCGAATGATTCAGCATAGGACATCTTTATCCGACATGTTGAATGCAGTAAATTAGAACATCTTGATTAACCCTCACATGATAGCAAAACAGCAACACCTGCTGTACCAGACTGAGATGTTATGACATCTGTTTTCGACATCACATCACAGAACCTTAACCTTCAGGTTCAGTGGAGTCCAATATGTCTGAATCTGTCATGACATAACCATGCACTCATACTAGCTTAGTGCAGAACAACATGTCAAGACATCACACTTGACATTTCCACAACCTGCAACTAAACTATTATGGCAGATACACAAAAGTACATGTTAAGACATCTTAAGTGACATATGAGCTAGCATACAGGTTTTAACAAAATTTAGCCAACATACATACTGCATAGCTGCAGAACTAACAAACTCCCCCTTTGGCAAATTTTGGCTAAAACCAACAATCAGAAATACCAGCAGCAGAAGTCAATCACACACATGTCAGCAGATAAAAACATTTTACTGCACAGCAACCACACATCATCAGCAGATCAACACTCAACTACATCTACACACAATCACATTCTCACACAGCCATTCACACTAGCTCACTAGTTAGCATATCATCAGTTAGTGTCAGAGGTACACAAACATATGTTAGAACATTATATCAGATATCAACACATCATGCAATCACACACTCTCCCCCTTTTTAGCCATATTTGACAAAGCAATAGCACACCAGAGCAATATCCATACAACCCTTGAATAACACAACCAGCTCCCCCTCAAGGAAACAACCAAGGAACACTACTACTTCTTACTTCTCCCCCTTTTTAGCCATAATATACCAAACCAAGCAATTATGCATCTAAGGACAATCAACCAACAGCAAGCAAGTCAGTAGCAGAACACATCCAACTCAGAAGCTTGTACAATCTGACAGTATACAGTACTCTCCCTGACATGGATAACCAATGCTCCATTGCAAGAAGAACACCCAAAATGAATGGAAAACACAAGACGCATCTTCATGTCTTCAAGAGTGCACCCTTTGTTCAACGCACCTGCTGAACACATTCACCTACTGCTTGACCCTTAAGCAAACCATGTACCACAACAGTACATAAATCAGATAGAAGCTTGTGTTCTTTGGAGACAAAAACCATAACATTCTGAACAGAATGTTCTGTCAACAAATGTTAAGACATCAGTCTTGACATCATGAACAGAATCCATCTGCACTAAGAAAAACACCACATTCCAAATAAAAACAGAATCTCCAAGCTCCCTCTTGAGCCAAGGGACCAGAAACAACCAGAACAAAAACACATCATAACCCATCACATCACAGAAGATCACAAGAACACAGGAACAGTATTCTCTCACCCAACTCTCCAAAGGCAATCATTCCCTATCATTCTCCTGTAAGATAATTTGGAATACTCCTGATTAGTTGATGAGTATCTTCACCTTCAGACTTTCAAGCAATCAATACCTGATCTTCTTCAGTCTTCTCTACATTCTCCATCCAAGGCAGACCTTCTACTTCATCATTCTCCCGTATGACTATGTAGATGCTCCTTAGGCATAATGTAGGCACCAAGCTCCTGAACCAGACCACAATCCTCCTTCACCAAGGAAATCCAACCCAGATAATGTTCCAACACCAAGTTAGACCATCTGCCACACACCAAGACATCATCACCATGATTCTTAATATGCTCCACCAACTGGACTTACTATAGCATAGTAATCTAAAGAACTAGAGAAATAAACTCTCATCCACCTTCAAGAAGAATAATCTCCTTGAGTCTTCAACTCATCACCCTTCTGCCCAAGAGTAACTTGTTCCAAGATAATCCTCAATAATAACCAGCTGCCACACTCTGATTATCTTAATTCTTCGAATCCACTTCTGAGATTAACCAAATGCCACAGTTTGATCACCTCATTCATGAATCCTCATATGAAAACAACCAAATGCCACATTTTGATCCTTTTCACGTTTGTCAGAACTCTCACAAAGATATCCTGATCCACCAAGGAAACTTGATCTTCAAGTCACATGTTCCAATTGCTCAATAGCAAACACACTTAGACTCCCTAAGCCATGGTCATTTAACATCTTCTCCTTCCTGCAGCTCCCGCAAACTGCCATGAGAACGATCTTTTTGAAACATCTTATTGTTCATTCCTGTAGATCACCCTATCATAAGCTGATGTGCCACATCACCAACTGAGACTTCTGATGTTAAGCTAGATGTCAGAACATTATGACATCCAACTGTTGAATTCAGCTCCTCCTTCTGCCACTCAGAAGAACCTCCTCCCTTTGCAGAAACAGATTTCCATGCTCTCATAGACTTGATTCAACAATCAAGTTTGAGTAGACAACCTTCATCCTGCTCAGAAACTCCAAAGACTTCAAACCTACCACATCTGAATCTTTAGAAAATAAGTAGTTCAAGACTACCCCATAGCTATACCAAAGAATGCCACTTCCCTTAGTAGAGCCGTCAGTAGAAAGCCAGAGATAACAGCCACTTATTCTCGACCTTCACAACCAGAGCAAACACCATGCTTCAAACCACTTAGATCAGAAATAAACTGATCCAAGCTGTAACCATCAAGATTATGATGTCTTCATAGTCTTCCATCTTCACCTTCAACTGCACCACCATCTGGACAAGTCATCCACAATACTTTCTAGGAACAGATGCTAAGCAAAAATCCCAGGTCAACACCTAGGCGACTTGTGAGCGAATGTAGAACCCCTCCCATGATTCTCCAAACCTCTGATGAAAATATGTTAAAACAATTGACAGAACATCCTCAATCTTGGATCAATTAAATACTTGTGGATTTCACAAATAACAATTGATCTTACATCCTTATACAATAACCCTTCTTCACTGCTGTAGCTGAGCTCCACCAGATCATGTCATGAACACTTATAAAGTATTCAGTCTTGTTACAAGTATCTTCTTCAATGACAATGTTGAGATACCAAGGCTGCCACTCTTGACTCAAGTAACTAAGACTTTCTCTGAACAAGTCTTCTTTACCTCAACAAATCTTCAATCAGAATGGATTCACTCTTAGGGTCAAGAGAGATGAATCCTTCCTTGCTGTTTTTATGAAAGGCGAAAATAAATCACTTCCACGGTCTTCACTCCTATGCTTCCTAGGAAGCACCTCCTAGTCTGAAGAATAACTAGAAGACTCCAGAACATGACTCAGTTACCTTGATTGGACTTGATCATCATATCAAGTGTCTTCAACAACTTAATCAACAAGAAATCATCAAACCCCTAGAGCATGAGTTTGATAATTCATCTTACCCTTCAATCTGACTTCAGCATACATGATGAAGTCACTCACCCATGTACCAAGTCATACAAGACTCAACCATCACAAAGACACCCCTCTGCTCCTGACTTTGGAATGCTATGTGACATCACACCGGTTGACATCTACAAGAATAGAAAACGAGTAAGGACAGCTACAATCTTCCTTCAATAATAACTCTAGAATCCCATACTTCTAGAGCTCATCAATCAGAACCTCATGCAGCGGAACTACCAAGGAAACAAATCCTGCATGCCCTAATAAGATGTCAGACCATCTTATAAGACACATCAACAAAAGAACTAGCCACTTCTTTCGTAGATGTTGTAGAATTTCCCTCAGCAATATGAACAACCAGGAATTTTCCATCAGATATATATATGCAGCGGAACACACACCAGAAAACTCCTCTACAGCCTTCAGGCAAAACATAATAACCCACGCCACTCCATGTGCAATAGGTCAACATAGGTTTGAAAATAAATCAAACCACACAGCAGCTTTTCAACCGAAACTCCAAGCCTTCAGCACATGCCACTGCTTGTCACGAACAGTCCATCCTCCACTTCTAGGGACCATTCTCACAACTATATGAACTTCTCTAAGTCCAAACAACTTTTCAGTAGGAAGCTTCTACCTTGACCATGAACCAGAAAGTATCTTCCCTGGGATCTCATCCAGATACAGAACAGAATGACCTGCTCTGATACCAATTGAAATTCTGGTACATGTGCAGAATTCAGATGTCCTAGAACATGCCGTTCGACATCTGGTCTGACATGATCACTAAGGGCAAGGTATATTGCAAAAATCAAGGTACTGAAAAGTTAAGAGCAAGACACACAGAATTGTTAACCCAGTTCGGTCGAACACACCTACTCTGGGGGTTACCAAGCCAGGGATGAAGTCCACTATTAGTAGTATCAATTCAAAGCTAAACTACCCGTTTACAGCTTATCACTTAATCACTACCCAATGACCCTTCTACCTAGATCCTCTCTAGATATGAGAAACCCTTCTCACTCCTAATCATCGTAATGATGTCTAGCAGTCAACAATCCGCCACTGCATCAACGACTCTTTACCTATACAACAATTCAACAAGGAAGACACACTTCCAAGACACAACTTAGAGTTACTTAAAAGCTTCCTCCAAGAACAATACTCCTCTTACTTAACAGCTTCGAGGATCACACTAACAAACTGTCCAACTCACAAGTCGAGTGGTACAGGAACCAACCCTAATAATAGAACTTTTACATATTTGGTTCTGGTTACAATTCTAGGTTACAATGCATCTATATATAACCTATTCCCAACTGGATTTGGGCCTTCAAAAATCACAGCAAATACGCTGCTACAAAGTCTGCAAATTAACCTCCAAGAAAATAGGTCTTCAATCAAACATTTCCTAATATGTCTCCTTATTTAGAAAGTAGTGAAAATCTGAAAACCAACACAAAATCTCAACACAATTACTTTGGACGCCACATAGGATAACTAAATACTCGCAGAATATTCAGTATCTGTTAAATCATAACAGAATTTAACTGTCCAGCTCAGCACAGGCGTGATGTCGAATGATTCAGCATAGGACATCTTTATCCGACATGTTGAATGCAGTAAATTAGAACATCTTGATTAACCCTCACATGACAGCAAAACAGCAACACCTGCTGTACCAGACTGAGATGTTATGACATCTGTTTTCGACATCACATCACAGAACCGTAACCTTCAGGTTCAGTGGAGTCCAATATGTCTGAATCTGTCATGACATAACCATGCACTCATACTAGCTTAGTGCAGAACAACATGTCAAGACATCACACTTGACATTTCCACAACCTGCAACTAAACTATTATGGCAGATACATAAAAGTACATGTTAAGACATCTTAAATGACATATGAGCTAACATACAGGTTTTAACAAAATTTAGCCAACATACATACTGCATAGCTGCAGAACTAACAAAATTGATAAATAATAATGGTTAAAATACCAAAATAAATGGCCAAAAGTTGCATCTCTCTAGAATTGAACCAAAGACCTTATTGTGATAAGGTGCATGGTCAAAAGGTGCAACCACTAGATCAACACACCTTTTCATGGAAAAGTTTGTTGTGATTGATTACAATGGTTCGTGAATGGTCATGTTGGAATCAAATGAAACATTGTTTCTCCACACCAATCGGTACAAGTTTTCTTATAAATAGATATATTTGTCAGCCACAAAAATATACGAAAATTATTTGTTTCAGGTGGCAAAAATTATATCTAAGTCATTCATTTATTTTTCTAGTGCACAAGAATAAATAATAGAACTTTATTCTGTAAAATATCGTTGATCGATATGCTTAATGTGAATGTGCGATTCATGTTAAGGTTTCCAAAGTATCCTGAAGGGGATTCGCCGGTTAACCCTTTTGCATCCAATTTGCGTAATTGGTGAGGGCGAATCGAACCTAAAGCTTAGTGTAAACACACGCTTTGGAATTATTTTGTGCAATTTTCATCGTACCGTCTTTGCCATCTTCTTCTGGTTCATATTTTGCAGCAGACCCCCAACACAAGATCTAACAATGATAATGGTAGGTTTTCAAATACATCTTAATTTTCAGATTATAAGTTTCGATACCAATTTAACAGATTGCATTTTCATTAAAAGGATAGTAAAACAAACAATATACATAGTATATAATAAACTAAATTTCATATGTACAATATCATAATAATAAACTAAATTTCATATGTACAATATCAGAATAATAAACTAAATTTCATATGTACAATATCAGAATGAATTCATATATATGTACCTTATTAGAATGAATTCATATATATGTGTACCACCATCATCATCACCATGTGAAACAAACCTAAAAGGTGGGAAAGCAATGAAGAAAATTAGTTATTATTCAAAACAAAACAAGCAAAATTAGAAACAAACCCTAAGAAGTGGGAAGCAATGAAGAAAATTAGTTAGTATTCAAAACAAAACAAGCAAAAGTTGAAAGAAAACGCTAAGAAGTGGGACTGTACCATAACAATGAAGTTCACCTTGCTTGTGAAGCATTGAAGTCGAATATGCGCAAAAAGAGAACAATCAACAAAAACATCATGAAGCAAACGAGATAATGAGTACTATTTAACAAAAAAATTGAAGTGGAAGACTACCTTATTTTCCATAAACAATATGTACATTACGCTTGCTACCGCCAGCATCATCACCATGTTCATCTAGTTTTAGATTGTGCAAGAAGAACTACAGGGAGGAAGAAGCTTAAATCAAAAGCTTCATACTTCTTGTATTTCTTCTCGCAGATTCTAAAAAAAGATGAAGTTTGGGTGCTAGGGTTTCACTGTGAAGGAAACGGCACGACTGTCAAAAAGGAAAAGTTAATTCCCTTATATAGGTAAATTTTTCACAACGGTTTTCTTAAATAACCGTTATGATAGATTATATATTAATTTAATAATATCACAACGGTTAGTTATAATAACCGTAGCGATACCCCTTATACGTGGTACAAGGTTCGACACCAGGCAACAACATTTTCCTAAAATTACGCCTGGATTATAAGTGATATCGCTACGGTCATCACTTATAACCGTCGTAATATTATTAACCATTGCACTTCCCAACATATGAACGGTTTACAAGAAAATATCGTTCCAGAATATGAACGGTTTACAAGTTATCATCATTACAAGCATTAAACTATCAGTCTTTTCATCTTTAACCTCATCTATAAATAGGCAATTTTACATATCAAAATAATATATTCTTCGTAACAATGAGTTCAACAAATGAGAATCCTAGAAACCTCAATGAGGAACGTCAAACGCCAATCCAGGAGGTCGTCCAACCATCAACTGCCAACTTCAGGGATGCCTTAAGGGTAAGAAAGGATAAGAAGAAGAAGAAGAAGAAGAAGAAGCCGAAGAAGAAGAAGATAAAGAAGAAAAGGAGGCCTGTATATTATGATTCCGATGAGGGGAGTGAGGAGAGATGTCTAGATTATGAAGATGCATTTTATGTTATGGGCTCTGACAATGATCTTGATATGTAATATGTTTATCAATGTACTCTCAATGGAATATTAAAAAAAAATTATCTCTATATATGTTCATCTCTTACAGTTTTATTTTTTAAGTTATATATATACTCTATTGCACTTAAAAATACTAAAGAATACATTGCTGGGAATATACATCATACATTACATGGCGTTAGACATGTTTAAAAAATTAATACATGTTTAAAATCTAAAAATATGACAAAAAATACATTGCTGTGAATCGAAACGTGATACATGTATTAGAACGGTCTTCTAATACAAGCGTGTTAAAATGTAAAAATATGGAAAAAAAATATAGTAGCTGGGAATCGAAGCTTGTTACACAGCTTGTATTACAACGGTTATGTAATACAACCGTCGTTAAACATGGTGTTATAAATTTTTATTCCTTATACAACAGTGGGATACGAAACCGTGGTAAACCTGGCGTCGTTAAATGGGGTTTTCGTAGTAGTGTCCTCCTAAATATTTTAAATTTTGTTTTTAGTTCCTCAAAATATATCCTTCAAAGAATGGTTATTCTAAAATTTTTCATCCACACATTTGGTCCATCCTGCAACTTAGCGACAGTTTTTACAGCTTAGCGACAAAATCAATAACGATTTTAGCGACGATTTATTACTTAGCGACTGAATTAGCGACGGTTTTAGAGACAATTTTAGTATTAGGGACCAAAAGTGTGGATGAAAAATTTTAGGAGGATCATTCTTTGAAGAAAATATTTTGAGGGATTAAAAACAAAATTTGAGATATTTCGGAGGACTACAAACATATTTAACCCATTATATTTTGTCAAAATGAATTCTTAACATATTTAAATTTCAATAAAAATCAATAAACTAATTAATAACCGCGCATCGCACGGGTCTTAATTTAGTTGTAAATGAAATCGAGTCCTAGTATGGATTGAGTGTCATTTGATAGAGATATTATTGATGAATGTCTTTTTGTTCATATAAAGGACATGTTGGGATCTTAATTTCATGATAGAATTTGAGCATACGACATTTTGAGAAAAGTTAAAATCCCATAATTTATTATCAAGGATAATGACTTGATTTCTATGATAGGGTGATCCTAAATTATAACAATCACATATCAATGTCTTTATTGTATATCATTCTACATTATTATAGCTATTATTGTAATTACCATTAGCATGATTCTAGGATCGTGATTTCATATCACTACATGTATTTAAGCATACCTGATATATGAAATGAGAGAGAACAAACAATAACATTTTCTTTCTTGGTATCAGAGCACTTAAGCCTGAAGGCTCTCGATCCAGCCAAACCAATCATGTCATGTGTTGTAAACTCAAACCAGAAAATGACCTTCCTCAAATAGTTTCTATCAAGTTGGACAAAGCTAATTATCCGCTATGGAAATCATTGGTCTTACCACTGATTAGAGGTTGCAAACTCGATGGCTATATGCTAGAGACAAAAGAATGCCCAGAATAATTTGTCACCTCAGCTGACACAACCAAGAAAATCAATCCTAACTATGAGGATTGACAAGCTCATTATTAAGCCCTCTTAGGATGGCTGATAAATTCTATGGAAATTGATATTGCAACTTTGCTGCTACATTGCAAAACCTCCATGCAACTTTGGGATGAAGCTTAAAGCCTCGCAGATGCACACACTAAATCAAGAATCATTTACATGAAATTAAAATTTCACAGCACCCACAAAGGAGAGATGAAGATGGAGCAACAATACCTTGCTAAGATGAAGAATTGTGCTGACAAATTAAAATTGGCAGGATCACCCAATTCTGACCTGATGATTCAGACATTAAATGTGTTGGATTTTGAATACAATCTAGAGATTTTCAAACTGTTTGACCATATCAACTTAAGTTGGGTTGAATTGCAAGCCCCATTACTAGGCTCTAAAAGTATATTGGATCAACTCAGTAGCTTCAGAAAAATCAACTTGAATGCATCTGCAAACTTTGCTAGTAAAAATGAGTCGGGAGACAACAAATTTGGACCACGAGGCAATTAGAGAGGATCTAGTTCCAGAGGCATGAGAGGTGGTAGAGGAAGAGGAAGGATGTCAAAACTAGTGTGTCCGGTATGTGGCAAAATTGGTCATACTGCAATACAATGTTATTATCATTTTGATAAGTCCTATAAAGGAAAAATTCATTATATTAGGGGTGAGAAACAAGGAACACACAAGGCCTTCATTGCCTCACCATATCATGGTTAGAACTATGACTGGTATTTTGACAGTGGAGATAGCAATCACATAACACATCAAACTAACAAAATCCAAGACCTCACTGAAAGCAGTGGTAGTAATTCATTGTTAGTTGGTAATGGGGATAAATGAAAATAATTGCCTCAGGTTCAACCAAATTGAGTAACCTCAACCTGGATGATGTGTCTTATGTACCATAAATCACCCAAAATTTATTGAGTATATCTAAATTAACTGCTGACAACAATATACTTGTTGAATTTTATGCAAATTACTGTTTTGTGAAAGATAAGCTAATAGGGAATACACTTTTAAAGGAGAAACTTAAAAATGGCCTATACCAACTTTCTGATGTCAACCCTCAAATCAAAAAAGACTTCTGTGTCTACATGTCTGTTATGAAAAACTGGCATAGAAAGCTTGGACATCCCAACAAAAAAGTTTTGGAAAAGGTGTTGAAGAACTACAATGTAATTGATCGTACCTGGATCAGACAGTGATAGTGGCCAACGGCGTCTGGAACGGCAGCTCCGGTGACAGTGAGAGACGGCGAAGGGGGGGGGGGGTGTACCTGCAGGGTACTCCGACGCTCAAGTGAGAGAGTGTACAAAATATCAGCAAATACAGAAAGTGTGAAAGGTAGGAAGAAAGTGTCTAACCTGACCCCCTCAAATGAGAGGGTATTTATAGAGAGCCCCCAGCGTGGGGCCAACGGTTACCTGCAGTGGGCTGGATCAACTAGGCCCACTCCAGGTAACTGCTAGGGCTTACGTGTAGTAGTGAAGACCAGCACGTGGTCTTCGCCCTAGAGTAACTGTTCCTAGATTTCCGGAAGTAGGGCAGACCGAATCTTTCGGAAGTGGGAGGTTACTTGGAACGTGTCCACGCGGGGTGGACCGTTGGGTGCTCCTCGCGGGGGGGAGGAGCCTCGTGTGGTCGAGGAGATGTAAATCCTGTATACTCCTCGTGGGGAGGAGCCTTATGCGTCGAGGAGAGACGATGCCCCGTGGAACGGATATGGCCTCGCGGGGAGGAGCCATGGTCGTCGAGGAGTGTTGCGTAGCATTCTTGCAGGGAAAAGCTAGACTGTCGAGGTGTAACCTCTCAGCCAGACGTCCTCTCCGATTGTCTCAGGTGCCCGACACATCTTAAGTGCCTGGCGAAACTGTGGCTTGCACGTGGCAGTCATGTGTCCAGCAGAAGGGCCTTATTGGGCCTCCCCATGCTGTATGGGTTGGGCCTGCTCGACTGTAGGGCAGCCTCGGCCCAGTCCAGAATAGGAGCCCCCCAAGTCGTTGCTCTGAGGTGTCAGAGCAATGACTTAAGGGTTATTGGCATGTCGGGGATGCGCCCAGAGAAGAACCGAGGAGGCCATTCTCGTGGCCGACGTCCATGCAGTCGAACATAAGTCGGGCATCATTCAGTCGCGTATGGTCGGCACGTCGGGGAGATGAGGGGTCTCAGATTCAAAGCGTTGGGGAAAACTAGAACGACACGCGTGGGAAGACACGCGGTTGCATGCGTGCCACGTGTCGCCTGCCATTATTACTTAGGGAGGCTAGGGCGGCTGGCTAGGGTAGCGTACTCGAGTGCCCTATGCCCCTCGAGTTCCGCGAGAATCGCTTATAAAAGTCGATCCCCTAATTCATTTTCCACTTTTGCCTTTCTCTCTCAAGAATCCCTCTCCTTCCCTCTCTACTCTCTCTAGTTGCAGCTCGCCGCCGTAATACCGCCGGAGACTCCGTGCCGGAACCCTAAACCGCCGCTTACAAGGTACTCACTTCACAACTGATCTTTCTCTTGTGTTTTTCTTCAATTTCAACTAGGACATGGCATTTCCTTGGTGAACTGATGATGTTCTCACGAGAAATGAGAGGATTCCTGGCGAATACGGCGGGATTCTTTAGTTGTTGAGAGAGGGGGTGCTAAGAACTTCACCCGCTCTCGTTGAATATCTCGGGGACTAGGGATGAACATGTCGGGGACCCGTTGAATGTCTCGGGGTCCTCAATAAGTACTCTTTTCATTAGCGTCGCGGAGACACGAGGCAGAATCTTCCGGGGAGGCGATGAGTTCCCCGGCGAACATGTCGATCCTCGGCCGATTATGTTGGGGAACCGAGAGAGCCTTGCCCCTTCCTCGCCCGTTCGCTTGAATAATGGTGGAGGGATGAATTTGATACGACCCATCGAATTCACCGTTTCCTTCTGCTTTTCAGGTAAATGGACAATTTGTCTGCGAAGGTGGCCGTAGGATCATTCGAAGAAGACGACGACCAACCCGAATCCCCATGGCCCACATGGCTTTCGCACAGGAGCGCCCGCTCGAAGAGTGGGTCTGTAAAGAAGCCCTGGAGATGTCGTCTATCTTCGTCTACAAAGACGTGGACGACGCGTTCTGCACAGTCGAACACAGGCTCATCGGGTCTGACAAATCTTGGAAAGTTTTCCGTCCAGAGAAGCATCATCGGATATGCTCGCCTTACCGGGGAATGCGCATCCCGTTATATGAATTCATGTTTGACAAGGCGGGGTGGAGGCTGCCCTTCACGGATTTACAAGAGGGAATCTTCTCCTGGTTGAAGCTGGCCCCCTCGCAAATTCATCCGAACTCCCTGGCTTTTATCTGGGCCTTCGAGCTCGTCTGTAAGTATTTAAAAATCGTCCCGACGGCGTCCCTCTTTTTCCAGATATTCCATCTACAGAGGTCGTCAGCCGGTGGACGACATGGATAGGTGTCCTTCAAGCAGAGCAATGCTCTGTTCCATACATATTTAGATTCCATCCGGGACTTCAAGTTCCGCTATTATTTCGTGAAGCCGGTCACCATCGGGGCCGTATACTCGTTGTACCGGAAAGTCACTCGCGAGGTCGACGGTGTCTCCGAGGAGGTTCTAGAGTCGAGGTCCCCCCTATACTGGACGGAGGAACACTTCAAAAAGGGGGTCGACAAATACAAGGTGAAGCATAATCAGTTGGATGCCTATGAGCGGGAAGCTTACGATAAGATCGTCGCATTCGTCGCGAGCTTCAACGAAGCTCAGCACGAAATGCTGGACGGCCAGCCTATAATGGGAGCAGACGGGCAGGTGAAGAAACAACGTCGTCTGATCAATACCCGCGTTCTGCTCAAGACCTTCTCCGACGAAGAGGCCATCGAGTTGTTAGGTGGTGAAAACATCCACGATCCAAGCTATCCTCGCATTTGTATTCTTTTCATTCTTTGCCTTACTAACATTTGCTTTCTTTTTGCAGGAAAAATGGCCGGAGCCGAGGAGAGATTCAAGAAATTGAAGGCGAAGAGGGCAAGGGAAGAGCAGGCCCGGGGAGAGGCGTCCCGTTCAAAAGGTCAAGATGTTGCACCTTCTGGGGCCATGCCTGAGGGTGGTTCCTCGGCCGCTATGCCCGAAGGTTCCAGTCAATCTCAGCCCGCTGCCATTGTGTCGGGGATTTCAGAGAGGCGGACACCTCCTGCTGGGAGCCAGTCTCTGGGTACCCAAGGGACGCCGAAACGACAACGGGTTTCGAGCGTTGAGGTCGTTGACCTGGGACACGACGACAGTCCTCCACCTCCTTCCAGCTTCGATCTTCCACCGTGCCATCAAAAGCCTCACTTCTTCTCCGAAGTTATATATCCTCGTGTCCCTCCCTCCGAAGTTCAGGCCGTGCTGGGGGCAGCCGCGGAAGCGAGGAGGAAGACGATCTTTGAGGAACTGTCCGTGGTCATGCGGCTTTGCTCGACTGCCATTGTCTTGAACGATGAGACTCGCCCCGCTGCTGAGCTCTCTCGACTGCAGGAGAAACTCGAGAAACTGGATGCTGAGATGCTCGACATGCGCAAGGAGTTAAAGGAGTGTAGGGACCTGAACAAAGAACAAAGTGAGCAGCAGCAGCGGGCTGAGGCCAGGGTGAAGGAAGTCGAGGAAAAGGAGAAAGGCCACCTTGCCCGAATCGCCGAGCTAGAAGCGGAGGAGAAGTGGCTCAAGGAGAGGATCGCCGAGTTAGAGGATGTTGTGCGGCCGGCCGAAGGCGAAATCGAGGAGGACAGGCTTCTAACCACTCGAGCAGCGCTGGTGGCTCAACTCAGGAGACTCGAGCAGGATGTCCGGCTAGCTGAGGACGATGCTCTTGAAACTGCGGGCATAGGGTTCCGGAATGCGGTGGCGCAGCTTCGGGTCCTAAACCCCGACCTGGTGACCGATGGGGCAGATGCTGATTTTGAGGTGGTCGACGGCCAGATAGTGCCGCCAGGGCAAGGAGGAGACGCCAACGAGGGAGGTGGGCCGGACGCCACTGAGACTGCCGCGGAGTAGGGATATAGTTTGTTTGGCCTGCGTGCCATTTTGTTTTGCCCGGCTTGTGGGTTTATTTGATGTACTATTAGCACAATGGTTATTTTTGCCCGGCTTGTGGGCTTGTATCCGTAACATTTTTGTACTAAGGGTTTTGCACGATTTTCATACTTCGTTATGCCTCTTTATTAATTTTGCTTGTGTGTGATATTTTATGCATTACTTATTTTTGTCTAAGTAGTTGAGGTCACTAGCGCCTTGGGCTTTTGCTCGACTCTGATGATGCTCGACTGCGAAGCGAGCTTAGCCGAGTGGTCAGGGGTTGTACTCCGACCTTTGACGAGGCTAAGAAAGCGGTCGATGTCTTAGCTTCGTGGCGTGAACTTCCCATCGCGAGCTGGGCGTTCCGCCTACTTGGTACGTCGACGACGGAGCTCGGTTGAGGTCTCCTCGCCGGGCCAAAAAGTCTCACGAACACACTTCATGGTTTTTGGCCGTCGTGTGTTATATAGAGGTGTCGCGCATGTACCGTTGCACGCCCCCGTGTTCGCGACGTTGTATTGTCCTGGGCAGTGTCTAACTGTAGTATTGCTTGAGCTTCTCAGCATTCCATGGTCGAGCAAGTTGTTCACCGTGGAGGTTTTCGAGGTAATAGGCACCCGTCCCCGTCTTCGCGGTGACGCGGTATGGGCCCTCCCAGTTTGCGGCCAGCTTTCCTTCGCGTGAATCTTTTTGATTTCTTCGTAGGACAAGACTGCCTACTTGGAAGTCTCGTTTGATAACTTTGTCATTATAACGCAGAGTTATTTTTTGTTTTAAAGAGGCTTCTTGGAGGGAAGCACCGGTCCTTATCTCTTCGACAAGGTCGAGTTCCTCTCGCAGGGCTTCGTTGTTCGTTTCGTCGTCGAGGGGAGCCTCTGTCCTCCTCGAAGGTTCCCTGATCTCCACGGGGATAACCGCTTCGGTCCCGTACGTTAGGCGAAACGGGGTTTCCCCGATCGTGGAGTGTGGGGTTGTCCGATACACCCAGAGGACGCTGTGCAACTCCTCGACCCACCATTGTTTGGCCTCGCCGAGTCATCGCTTCAGTCCCCGGAGTATCACTCTGTTCGCTGCTTCGGCCTGCCCGTTAGTTTGAGGGTGTTCGACCGACGTGAAGTGTTGTTTTGTGCCCAGTTTGGCGACGAAGTCTTGGAAGTTCCTGTCGGTGAACTGTGTCCCGTTGTCCGTGACAATGGCTTGGGGCACCCCGAATCGGGCGAGGATGTTTCTTTTGTAGAAATGGAGTATGTTGAAAGCAGTGATCTTGGCCAGCGCCTCGGCCTTAATCCACCCCGACGATGAGGTACTTGTTTTGGTACGACCCTATGACGAAAGGTCCGAGGATATCCATTCCCCACCATGCAAATGACCACGGGGACGACAATGACTTAAGCTCGTTTGGAGGAGCGAGGTGCATGTCCCCGTGTCTTTGGCAGCGGTCGCATTTCTTGACGTGCTCCTTTGCATCATGTTGCATTGTGGGCCAATAATACCCTGCTCGGAGTGCTTTTTGGGCTAGGGACCTTCCTCCGAGGTGCTGGGCGTTGATTCCTTCGTGGATTTCTTGGATGATCCCCGAAACTTTGCCTTCTTCGATACACCGGAGTAAGGGAATGGAGAATCCTCGACGGTATAGTTTACCTTCGACGACGGTATACGCACATGCCCGCCTCTTGACTATCCCCGCTTCTTTAGGATCGTCAGGCAGTTTTCCCGTCGTCAAGTATTCGTGAACTGGGGTCATCCAACAGTTTGTGTCTCCGATTGCATTGACTTCCGTGGTCGGTGCGGTTTTGGTTATGCTCGGTTGGGTCAGTATCTCCTGGATAACTGATTTGACCTCTTTTGCGCCGAGGTCTTCCGCAAGTCGAAGTCCCGCGAGGAAGGCTTCGTATTCGGCTTGGTTGTTCGATGTCTTGAAAGACAGTTCAAGGGAGACCTCTATCAGGATGCCCTGCTCGTTTTCCAGGATAATGCCCGCTCCGCTTCCCTTCGCACTGGAGGCCCCGTCGACATAGATCGTCCATTTCCGAGAGCCATTGGTCGAGGACTCAGGGACGGTCATTTTCGCTACGAAGTCGGCCAGTACTTGGGATTTAAGGGCTTTTCTTCCTTCGTATCGAAGGTCGAACTCGGATAGTTCGAGAGACCACCGGAGCATTCTCCCCGCCATATCTGGCCGACTGAGGAGTTGTCTGATGGGCTGCTCTGTTCTTACCACGATTGTGTGGGCCAGGAAGTAATGACGTAATCTTCGGGCTGCAGATACGAGGGCCAAGGTGAACTTTTCAATCTGTTGGTATCTAAGCTCGGGTCCCTGAAGAGCTCTGCTCGTGAAATAAATCGGCTTCTGACCGTCGGGGGTCTCCCGTATAAGGACAACGCTCACCGCTTCGCCGGAGACGGCTAGGTATAAGAAAAGTGTTTCCCCGGTATCTGGTCGGGACAAGACCGGGGGTTGTGACAAGACTTGTTTTAGATGGAGGAGGCCTTGTTCGCATTCTTCACTCCATTCAAAAGTCGCCTTCTGCCGGAGGAGCTTAAAAAAGGGGAGAACGTACTGAGCGGATTTGGCCACGAAACGGGAAAGAGCAGTTAGCATTCCGTTGAGTGACTGGATAGACTTCTTCGAGTTCGGGGTAGGGATTTCGGAGAATGCCCTACATTTGTCGGGGTTCGCTTCGATGCCCCTTTCTGTGAGGTAAAAGCCGAGGAACTTCCCCGCGCGAACACCGAAGGTGCACTTGTCGGGGTTGAACCTCATGCGACATTTCCTCGCCGTGTCGAACACTCTCTGGAGACGAGCGGCATGGTCGACTTCTTCTGCAGATTTGACGATCATGTCGTCCATGTAGACCTCGAGTATGTCGCTGATGTCTGCCCGGAAGACCTTGTTCATCATCCGTTGGTAGGTGGCGCCTGCGTTTTTCAAGCCGAAGGGCATTACGTTATAGTAGTAGTTGCCCGACTCGGTCATGAAAGCGGTGTGCTGCTTGTCAGCCTCGTCCATGGGGATTTAGTTGTACCCCGAATAGGCATCCATAAAGGACAGTAATTTAAATCCTGCAGAATTGTCGACTAGTTGGTCGATGTTAGGTAAGGGATAAGAGTCTTTCGGGCATGCCCGGTTAAGATCCGTGTAGTCAACGCACATCCTCCATTTTCCATTATTTTTCTTAACGAGTACAACATTTGAAAGCCAAGTAGTGTACTTGGCCTCAGAAATAAAGTTTGCCTCTAGGAGGTCTTTTACAGCTTTTTCAGCAGCCTCCATTTTTTCCGGAGACTGCCTACGTCTACGTTGAGCTACAGCCCTAGCGGCCGGATCTATGGTCAGCTGATGACAAGCTACTTCAGGGTCTAGTCCGGGCATCTCTGCAGCACTCCAGGCGAACAAATCTGCATTTTCTTGGAGGCATGCCTTCAGTTGCCTCTTTGCCAGATCGGGGAGTCCAGAGCCAATCTTCACGCTTCGGTCAGGGTTATTGCCGAGTTGAACTAGCTCGAAATCTCTGTCTGGGATGGGGCGCGTTGGGTGGAGAGACTGCCCGTTGACTTCAACTGGGGGGTCTTCGCCTGCGGCTTCTTCATGTTCCCCGAGAAATCTACTGTCGAGGTCGACCACGCTGACCGGCGGGAGCGGAGCCTGCACGACGTCTGGAGGTGTCTCGGCCTGAGTCTTAGCTTTGGTGCCGCCGACGACACTCAGAACCCTGATTGCCGCGTCGAAACACCTTCTGGCCGCGTTGATGTCTCCATGCAGGGTGACTACACGTCCGCGTTTCGTGTAGTATTTCATCTTCAGGTGGACCGTTGAAGGTACGGCCGTCAGTTCCGCCAACGTGGTCCTCCCCATTATACAGTTGTAGAAGGATGGGCAGTCCACCACCAAGAAACGCGTCTTCACCTGTCGAGCAGTTTCCTCAATCCCGAAGGTGACCATCAATTCCACGAAACCCCACGGTCTGGTGGTCGCGCCGTTGAAACCTTGTAGGTCTGATCCTACGTACGGGGACAAGTGTTGCTTGGTCAGCTGGAGGGTCTCGAAAAGGTGGACGTACATGATGTCCACCGAGCTCCCCTGGTCGACCAAAATTCTGTGGACGTCAAAATTGGCCATCTGTGCCCGGATCAGGAGGGGGATGTTGGCGTTCGGCGCCCCGTCGGGAAGTTCCTCGAGGTAGAAGGTAATCAGATTTGATCTTCCTTTAACCCTCTCGAGGGTAGGAGCTCGAGGAGTTGTTGCTTTCAGCTAGTCAAACTTCCTCTTTATTGACCCCACAGTCAAGCGGTCAGGGGCTCCGCCCAATATAACCAGGGCTTGGGGGAAAGACTCCCAGGTGCTTCGGGCACTTATCGAGTCTTCAGCCGGGAAGTTCTTCCACATGTCCCGGACAGCTTCAGGGCTGTCGAGTTCTCCCGAAAAACCGAAGTCTTCAGGTCGCGTGATGCTCAACGCGACTTGTAGCGATCCGTTATTGGGAGAGGGAGTTGACTCCTCAACATTCTGAGCCTCCTGGCCGTTGGGGCGGGGGGGCTCTTGCTGCTTGGCGTACTTCTTCAGGTACCCTTCTTTAATCAGCGTTTTGATTGCGTCCTTAAGGTGGACGCAATGTTCAGTAACGTGCCCGTGACTGCGATGAAACCGGCAATACTTGGGCTTGTCAGCATTTGGTTTGGAAGCCGTCGGTTTCGGGAAGCGGATTCCCCCTTTGATGAACTCCGAGTTGGCACAGTCGCTGAAAATGCGCGAGCGGGACACGTTAGCGGTGTGTAATCTTTGAAAAGGCCAGACGGTCCCCGTGATTCGCGGGGATCTTTGGTCCTGGCTTCTTTCTTTCTTTCCCCTCCTCGCCTGGGTGGAGGGGAGTCTTCTCTTCTCCTGTCTCCACCTCACCTGGGTGGAGGGGAGTCTTCTTCCTTATTGCCGCGGGGGCCTTCTCTGCACCTCGAGTCGAGGGCAATTTATGCAGCTTCAGCTTCCTCGAACTCAATATGCGACTGAGCCTTCTCGAGGAGGCCTTCAAAGCTGCGGGGACGGTGCAGCCCGACGGATTATGCGAACTTGGATCTTATCCTCAACCCCTTGATGATGAGATACATTTTGATGTGGTCGGTCACGTGGATCTCGACTGCCTCTTTGTTGAACCTCTCTATGTAGCTCCGGAGAGGTTCATCCTTCCCCTGAAAGATGGCTTCTAGGGAGGCTATCGTCTTCGGATGTCGACGAGATGCCGTAAAGTGTTTTCGAAAGCGTTCCCTCAGGACCCTCCACGGCGTAATTGATTCAGAAGCTAGGTTTTTATACCAAGCCATGGCCCCTTTCCGAAGAGTCGTGGGGAATAGTCGACATTTGATGGCACCGGAGACGTTCCTGAAATCGAGCAGAGCCTCAAAACTCTCGACATGGTCATCAGGATCGGATGTCCCGTCATAGGTTCCTAAGGATGGGGGCCTATCCAGGCCTTTGGGAATAGGGGCGTCCATGATGTGCCTGGCCAGAGGGGTCTGGTAGTCGTCGTCCTCGCTGGCTCCCGGGGACACGGAGGGGGAGTGTCATCCACGAACATAGTGACGTCTCGGGGAGTGGTCCCTTGGGCGTCCTTTTGGGTCCTCGGTTTCCGTCTTGTTCCTTTTATTTTTCGAGGATCGAACTGGTCCCTTTGGTGGCGGGGAGCGGTGGCGTTTCTGAGGCTGTTCCGGTTAGGTACGCTCTAAGCATGGCCTGCGACCTCTGGGAACCGGGGAAGGACTGCGCGATGCCTCCGGGGACTGCGAACGTCTTGGAAATGGAGGTGGTCGGTGCCTTCGCGGGGAAGACCGACCACGACTTTTCTCCAGCGCCTCGATCCGGACGTTCTGGTTGAAGATCATCTGGTTGGTCTGATTGACCAACGCAAATAGGGCAGAAGTGCTCAGATCCGTATTTGGCGGCGGGTCCACGGGCTGGAAGACGTGCTGGAGGACTGTTTCCTGTCCGTCTTGGTGAGCTGTCTCGTACTCCACTTCGTCAGAGGACGGAGAGGCGGTGAGTCCGTCTCTGACGTCGTTTTCCACGACGGGTCGGGCAGAGCTGTTGTCGACATGGTTGCCAGTGCTGAGCTGTGCAATAACGTTGTCTAGAGCTTGATTCGCCGACGGGTTGGCCATGATAGTTGTTGAACGGAGAAAGCTTTGGTTTGTCGAACAGAAAAATGGGGAAGCTTATGTTTGTCCCCACAGTCGGCGCCACTGATCGTACCTGGATCAGACAGTGATAGTGGCCAACGGCGTCTGGAACGACAGCTCCGGTGATAGTGAGAGACGGCCGGGGGGGTGTACCTGCAGGGTACTCCGACGCTCAAGTGAGAGAGTGTACAGAATATCAGCAAATACAGAAAGTGTGAAAGGTAGGAAGAAAGTGTCTAACCTGACCCCCTCAAATGAGAGGGTATTTATAGAGAGCCCCCAGCGCGGGGCCAACGGTTACCTGTAGTGGGCTGGATCAACTAGGCCCACTCCAGGTAACTGCTAGGGCTTACGTGTAGTAGTGAAGACCAGCACGTGGTCTTCGCCCTAGATTAACTGTTCCTAGATTTCCGGAAGTAAGGCAGACCGAATCTTTCGGAAGTGGGAGGTTACTTGGAACGTGTCCACGCGGGGTGGACCGTTGGGTGCTCCTCGCGGGGGGGAGGAGCCTCGTGTGGTCGAGGAGATGTGAATCTTGTATACTCCTCGTGGGGAGGAGCCTTATGCGTCGAGGAGAGATGATGCCCCGTGGAACGGACATGGCCTCGCGGAGAGGAGCCATGGTCGTCGAGGAGTGTTGCATAGCATTCTCGCAGGGAGAAGCTAGACTGTCGAGGTGTAACCTCTCAGCCGGACGTCCTCTCCGATTGTCTCAGGTTCCCGACACATCTTAAGTGCCCGGCGGAACTGTGGCTTGCACGTGGTAGACATGTGTCCAGCAAAAGGGCCTTATTGGGCCTCCCCATGCTGTATGGGTTGGGCCTGCTCGACTGTAGGGCAGCCTCGGCCCAGTCCAGAATAGGAGCCCTCCAAGTCGTTGCTCTGAGGTGTCAGAGCAATGACTTAAGGGTTATTGGCATGTCGGGGATGCGCCCAGAGAAGAACCGAGGAGGCCATTCTCGTGGTCGACGTCCATGCGGTCGCACATAAGTCGGGCATCATTCAGCCGCGTATGGTCGGCACGCCGGGGAGATGAGGGGTCTCATATTCAAAGCGTTGGGGAAAACTGGAACGACACGCGTGGGAAGATGCGCGGTTGCATGCGTGCCACGTGTCGCCTGCCATTATTACCTAGGGAGGCTAGGGCGGCTGGCTAGGGTAGCGCACTCGAGTGCCCTATGCCCCTCGAGTTGATCGTACCTGGATCAGACAGTGATAGTGGCCAACGGCGTCTGGAACGGCAGCTCCGGTGACAGTGAGAGACGGTGCGGGGGGGGGGGGGGGGAGGGGGTGTACCTGCAGGGTACTCCGACGCTCAAGTGAGAGAGTGTACAGAATATCAGCAAATACAGAAAGTGTGAAAGGTAGGAAGAAAGTGTCTAACCTGACCCCCTCAAATGAGAGGGTATTTATAGAGAGCCCCCAGCGCGGGGCCAACGGTTACCTGCAGTGGGCTGGATCAACTAGGCCCACTCCAGGTAACTGCTAGGGCTTACGTGTAGTAGTGAAGACCAGCATGTGGTCTTCGCCCTAGAGTAACTGTTCCTAGATTTTCGGAAGTAGGGCAGACCGAATCTTTCGGAAGTGGGAGGCTACTTGGAACGTGTCCACGCGGGGTGGACCGTTGGGTGCTCCTCGCGGGGGGGAGGAGCCTCGTGCGGTCGAGGAGATGTGAATCCTATATACTCCTCGCGGGGGGGAGCCTTATGCATCGAGGAGAGACGATGCCCCGTGGAACGGACATGGCCTCGCGGGGAGGAGCCATGGTCGTCGAGGAGTGTTGTGTAGCATTCTCGCGGGGAAAAGCTAGACTGTCGAGGTGTAACCTCTCAGCCGGACGTCCTCTCCGATTGTCTCAGGTGCCCGACACATCTTAAGTGCCCGGCGAAACTGTGGCTTGCACGTGGCAGTCATGTGTCCAACAGAAGGGCCTTATTGGGCCTCTCCATGCTGTATGGGTTAGGCCTGCTCGACTGTAGGGCAGCCTCGGCCCAGTCCAGAACAGTAATGATGCCATCTAGTGATAATTTCACATTCTATGAAGCTTGTCAATTTGGAAAATCACATTTGTTACCTTCAAATCTTCTTTCTCTCATGCTAGGGAAATTTAATATTTAATTCATACCGATGTATGGGGTCCTGCTCCTATTCTGTCCCTATCTGGGTTTAAATATTAAGTTCACTTTATTCGTGATTTTAGTAGATTCACATGGATTTTTCCCTTAAAACAAAAATTAGAAACAATTTATGCCTTCAGCCAGTTCAAAGCTATGATTGAAAATCAATTTAACAAGAAAATAAAAATCATTCGATGTGCTGGAGGTGGTGAATATAAACCAGTTCAAAAAATAGCCATGGAATCAGGAATTCTATGTAGAATGCCTTATCCCTACACCTCTCAACGAAATGGCAAGGCTGAAAGAAAGCATAGACATATTGCAGAACTAGGACTAACACTTTTAGCACATGAAAAAATTCCCCTGCATTATTGGTGGGAAGCTTTCTCCAGTGCTGTCTACCTAGTCAATAAATTTCCATCATCAATAAATCCAAATAACAATCCATAATCCTTAACTTTCAAGAAAGAACCAAACTATAAGAACTTGTTTCACCACCACCAGCGAACCCTCCAGAGATGGTGTTTAGCCTGTGTCGGGCTGTCTTTGTCTCGTGACCTTCTTCGACATCTGAACTCTTCTTTCGGGCTGACTTTTCTGGTCCCGGGTCGTCTCGGTGGGGACTTCTCTTGTTATTTTGTGGTCGAGAATCCTTCACATATGCCAAGAGATGACCTCTCTGGATTAAAGCTTCAATTTCTTTTTTCAGCTGTTGACAGTCCTCGGTGTGATGTCCCCGTACACGGTGGTAATTACACCAAGCCTCTGGTTGCCTTACCATGATAACCTTGGCTCTTTTGGGACGATGAGGCTCTGGTAACAGGTTCATATGGCCGACTTCTTTAAGGATATCTCCCCTGCTTGCATTTAATGGGGTGAGGTCTCTATCCGGCTCATATGACTGTCTGTATGGTCTGGGAGCATGTCGCTAGTGTAACACCTCAAATTTGTTAGAATATTTATTTAATTTATTTAAATATAATATTTGTGAATTTTCGGTGATTTTTGGTGGTTTGTGTTGACGCTGGCATTTTACGGAGTTTTGGTTATTTAATTGAATAATAGTATATAATATAGTATATATTAGTATTATTATTA
Organism: Lathyrus tuberosus; assembly: GCA_022829125.1. Taxonomy (NCBI): domain Eukaryota; kingdom Viridiplantae; phylum Streptophyta; class Magnoliopsida; order Fabales; family Fabaceae; genus Lathyrus; species Lathyrus tuberosus. The sequence goes on along the minus strand of JALAZF010000196.1, from coordinate 6,148,321 downwards.
ATTTAAATAATATTAGAGGAATTAAGGGTAAGATGGACTTTTGAGAAGGATTAGTGAGGGTATTATTGGGAAAGCCCATTTTAGAAGCCCAAAGGTTAGGTTTAACAAAAAGGAGAATTTTGGGAAGAATAGGATTCATTTGGTCAGAACGTGAAAAGAAGGGAAAAGGCCAGAGCTCTGAGGATAGAGGGAAAAACTTAGGATTCGAGAAGGTTTCCAAGAACTCTAGAAAGAAAGCTTGGAATCGACAATCTAAGGTATGGGGAGTATTGCCTTTCATTGTTTTTGATATAGGGATTCGATGTGTTTAAAGCTGATTTTGAGGTTTATATGATTTTGTGGGTTTTTGAGTAAATTGGTGCTTTAGGGCATTTTGTGGATTGATTATTAAGGGTCGAATTGAATCAGATAAAAGTAGGCCTTCGAGGCTAAAACTTCTGTTGATGATATGTGGAATCTTGTAGAGAAAGGGATTTATGGGGTTTATGAGAATCTTTGGGGTTGTGAAGGTTTAGATGATTTTGAGGTCAAAATAGTATAATTAATCGACCTAATAGTCGTAGGTTTTGTGCCTTTGATTGCCGTGATCCTTAGAAATGTGTTGGGGATGTTTTTGGGGTAAATGAGGCTGAAATCGTAAGAGTTTTTGGTTCTGATATGCTACTGATGCGAAGCAGCGATTGCAGGAAATCGCAGGTTCGTAAAGCGAATGGTTTTTTCGCAAAGCGAACACTCGCCCCATACTCGCACGACGAGCTTCCCAGCGAGTGACTTCGCAAGGCAAGTAAAAACAGGCTGAAGCGAGGGAGAGACAAGATGTGGGTTTTTCTGGTTTTGTTTGGGATTCTGGGATTCGCTGGAAGCTCGCAAAGAGAACATCCCAGCGAATGAGTTTGCACGGCGAACTTGGTAGCGAATGACTGCTGTTTGCGAATTATTTTATGATTCTTGTGCTGTCTTGATGTTTTGATGCTATGATTTTTCTGATGATTTACCATGATGTTATTGATGACTATGAGATGATGATTACATAATGTCTTAACGATATGATTAACATGAGATTTTTGATGAATGATGATGCACGTGATGACTTTTATGGATGATGATGATATTGACATTGTGTATCATGCATTCATAGCATTTTAGGGGCTTCGATCCAGTGGTGGCTCTAATCCCATTGTGTGGATTGGAGTGTATGACGTGCTCCAGTTCTTATGTAGAATCGATCCTAATGACGGGGATCTTTGGAGGGTGATGGCCTAGTGTCCATCGATTGCGACGATTGGTACCACATGCATGAGTCTTGTTGTGTATTACATTTATTTGGCATTGATGTAATTTATGATGTCGTGATCTTTGATGTTTGCCTTATGATGACCCTGATGATGTTGTATATGATGATGACGTCAATTTTATGCATATCTTGTTTTTATATTGATTATAATGAATTGTGATTACTCACCCTGCCTGTTTGAATGTTGCCTCCGCGTGGGAAACGTACAGGTGATCAGGCTTAGTTGTGGATGCCTTCGAGGACTTTTTGGAGTTTATTTTGCTTTGGGTCGACGTAGAGGGTCATTGCTCTGATATTGTAACATCGAGTTGGGTCGTTGAGTCGAACCATGTTGATTTGTTATTTTATTATTTTTGAAGGATTATGGCTTTTATTTTAAACCTTTTTTTTGAATTGTTGTGGTTATGGTGGTCCCGCTTCAAATTTTGATGGCTTTTGAGTATTTTGAGGAAAACCCGTGTTTACGGAGCAAATGTTTTATATTGAGTTTATTGAGAAAATGTGCACCCTTTGAGGTGGTTCTAATGTTTACTCTGATTTTTGTGTATTTTGCCGTGTATATTTGTGGGGTAGAAAAGAGTGTTACATTAGTGGTATCAGAGCAGGTCGGTCCGTCCGGGCAGGTTTTACATGATGTCAGTCGACGAGTATGTGTACACCGTCGATGTTTTGTTTCTTCTAACCTTGTTGGTGGTGTGCAGGATGGATGGAAGAAATGATCGTGCTATCGCTGATGCATTGGAATTAGTTGCTAATGTAGTGGCTCAACTCAATCCGAATGGTGGAGTTCAGGACGAGTTTCGTGCTTTGGGGAAGTTTCAAAGGAACAATCCGCCGACTTTTGTGGGTACTCATGATCCAGCAAGTGCACACAAGTGGCTGAAGGCGATCGAGAAGATCTTCCGAGTGATCGAGTGTACTGATGAGCAACAAGTTCAATTTGGAACGCATATGTTGGAAGAAGAGGCTGAGGATTGGTGGATAACACCAGTCAGAGACTCACAGATGTTGGCACTGTGATAACCTGGGCGGTGTTTAAACAGGAGTTTCTGGGAAAGTATTTTCCAGAGGATGCTCGTGGCAAGAGAGAAGTGAAGTTCCTTGAGCTGAAGCAAGGAGACATGACTGTGGCAGAGTATGCTGCGAAGTTCGAGGCACTGGTGAAGTTCTGTTCGCACTACAATCGTGCTGATGCTGAGATGTCCAAGTGTTTCAAGTTTGAGAATGGACTGAGACCGAAAATTAAGCAGGGTATTGGGTATCAACAGATCTGTAGGTATACTGAGTTGGTGGACAAGAGCAGAATCTACGATGAGGATAGCTGAGCTCGATCTGCTCACTACAAGCAGTTGAGTGAGAAGAAAGGGCAGTATAGGGGGAAGCCTTATATGACTTCAGCTGACAAAGGGAAGCAGAAGGCTTCAAATGGAAAAAGACAAGTGGGGGAGCAGCTCCCGCTTATGGGAAGTCTTATAAGTGTGGCGAGCAAGGCCAATGTGCTGATGTGTGTACCAATAATGTGTTGAGGTGCTACAGGTGTGGTAAGAAGGGGCATAAAGCTACTGATTACAAAGATGATGGTCCAACCTGTTTCAATTGTGGGGAGAAGGGTCACATCAGTACCCAGTGTCAGAAGCCAAAGAAGACTGCCACTGCTGCTCAGATCAGTGGAAGAGTGTTTGCTTTGAGTGGTGCAGAAGCGCCAGAGAAGGACAACCTGATTCGAGGTACATGTTTTATTAATAATATCGAGTTGGTTGCTATTATTGATACTGGTGCTACTCATTCTTTTATCTCGCTTGAATATGCTAATAGATTAGGTTTGAAGTTAGCTGATATGAATGGTAATATGGTAATATAAACTCTAGCTAATGGTTCTGTTACTACTACCTTTGTATGTTTGAGATGTCCTGTGATGATTTTTGAGAAGAGTTTTGTGATGGACTTGGTGTGCCTACCCTTGCACCAAATCGATGTAATCTTTGGAATGAACTGGTTGGAGTTCAACCGTGTTCATATCAATTGTTATAACAAGACTGTGAAGTTTCCTTAGTTTGGTGATGCTGGAGAGTTGATGTTCTTGTCTGATAAGCAAGTGGATAAACTGGTGGGAGACGAAGCTTTAGTGTTTGCAATGTTTGCATCATTGCAGATTGATCGTGAAGCTGCAAGTGTCGTCTTACCTGTTGTATGTGAGTTTCCAGATGTGTTTCCGGAGGACATTAGTGATTTGCCTCCAGAACGTGAAGTAGAGTTTACAGTGGACTTAATACTAGGTACGAGTCCAGTGTCATTGGCTCCTTATCGGATATCAGCTTCTGAGTTAAGTGAACTGAAGAAACAGTTGGAAGAGTTGCTTGAGAAGAGGTTTATTCGACCAAGTGTTTCTCTGTGGGGTGCTCCTGTGCTATTAGTGAAGAAGAAGGACGGAAGTATGAGGTTGTGTGGTTATTATCGGCAGTTGAATAAAGTGACTATCAAGAATAAATATCCACTTCCGAGAATCGACGATTTGATGGATCAGCTAGTAGGTGTCTGTTTGTTTAGGAAGATTGATTTAAGGTCGGGTTATCATCAAATTCGTGTTAAGCCAGATGACATTCTGAAGACGGCTTTCAGGACGAGGTATGGTGACTATGAATACACTGTGATGCCATTTGGTGTGCCCAATGCACCGGGTGTATTCATGGAGTACATGAATCAGATTTTTCATGAGTATTTGGATAAGTTTGTGGTGGTGTTTATCGATGATATCTTGATATATTCTAGATCTGAAGAAGAGCATGCTGAGCATTTGAGAACTGTGTTGCAAGTATTGAAGGAGAAGAAGTTGTATGCAAAGTTGTCCAAGTGTGAGTTTTAGTTGAAGGAAGTGAGTTTCCTTGGCCATGTGATTTCAAGTGGTGGGATTGCTGTTGATCCTTCCAAGATTGATGATGTGTTACAATGGGATACTCCGAAGTCTGCTACCGAGATACGAAGTTTTCTGGGATTGGCGGGTTATTACCGCAAGTTTATCGAAGGCTTTTCTAAGTTGGCATTACCTTTGACTCAGTTGACTCGAAGGGGTCAAGCTTTTGTGTAGGATGTAGCTTGTGAGGAGAGGTTTGTGGAATTAAAGAAGAGGTTGACGACTGTTCCAGTGTTGATCTTTCCTAATCCGAGCAAATCTTTTATGGTGTATTGTGATGCGTCGAAGATGGGTCTTGGTGGAGTATTGATGCAAAATGGACAAGTTGTTGCCTATGCTTCTAGACAATTACGAGTTCATGAGAGGAATTATCCTACACATGACTTGGAATTGGCCGCTATGGTGTTTGTGTTGAAAATTTGGAGACATTATCTGTTTGGCTCTAAGCTTGAAGTGTTCAGTGATCATAAAAGTCTGAAGTACTTATTTGATAAAAAAGAATTGAATATGAGGCAGATGAGGTGGTTAGAGCTGTTGAAGGATTTTGATTTTGATTTGAGTTATCATCCGGGCAAAGCAAATGTAGTGGCTGATGCATTGAGCAGGAAGTCATTGCATATGTCGATGCTTATGGTGAAAGAATTTGAATTAATTGAGCAATTCTGAGATTTGAGCTTGGTGTGTGAAGAGACCTCTGACAGTGTGAAATTAGGAATGTTGAAGTTAACTAGTGGTATTCTGGAAGAAATCCGAGTGGGACAACAATCTGATCTAAAGTTGGTTGACCAGTTGATTTTGATTAACCAAGATAACGTAGGAGAATTCCGGATTGATGAGGATAATGTGATGAGGTTTCGAGATAGAGTGTGTGTCCCGGATGTTCTAGAAATTAAGAAGAGCATTCTTGAAGAAGGACATCGAAGTAGGTTGAGTATTCATCCCGGTGCTACGAAGATGTACCAGGATTTGAAAAAGATGTTTTGGTGGCCAGGTATGAAGAAAGATATTGCGGAGTTTGTTTATGCGTGCTTGACATGTCAGAAGTCGAAGATTGAGCATCAGAAGCCTCTAGGTATGATGCATCCATTGAATAGTCCAGAGTGGAAATAGAATAGCATTTCCATGGATTTTGTGCCGGGATTACCGAGAAATGCTAAAGGAAATGATTCAATTTGGGTGATCATGGATATATTAACTAAATCGGCTCATTTCTTACTGATGAAGATTAATCATTCTATGTAGAAGCTAGCCGAGATGTACATCGAGGAGATTGTGAAGTTGCATGGGATACCTTCGAGTATTGTGTCAGATAGAGACCCGAGATTTACATAGAGGTTCTGGAAGAGTTTGCAGGATGCTTTAGGTACTAAGTTGAGGATGAATTCTGCCTACCATCCACGGACGGATGGTCAGACAAAAAGGACTATCTAATCTTTAGAGGATTTGCTGAGGGCTTGTATGTTGGATCACGAAGGATCTTGGGATAGCCATTTACCGTTGATTGAGTTCACGTACCATAATAGTTTTCATGCTAGTATTGGAATGGCACCCTATGAAGCTTTGTATGGGAGAAGGTGTAGGACTCCTTTGTGTTGGTATGATTCAGGCGAGAGTGCTGTACTCAGACCTGAGATTATGCAAGAGATGACTGAGAAGATCAAGATGATCCAAGAAAGGATGAGAGCGTCGCAGAGTCGCCAGAAGAGCTACCATGATAAGAGGAGGAAGACACTTGAATTCCAAGACGAAGATCATGTGTTTTTGAGGGTGACGCCAGTGACTGGTGTGGGACGAGCTTTGAAGTCTAAGAAGCTCACTCCACGTTTTATTGGTCCATATCAAATCTCGCAGAGGATAGGAGAGGTAGCCTATCGAATCGCTTTACCGCCGTCACTTGCGAATTTGCATGACGTTTTTCATGTGTCTCAGTTGAGGAAGTACATTTCGGATCCGCTGCATGTGATACAGATGGATGATGTACAAGTGAGGGATAACATGACAGTGGAAGCTTTACCTGTGCGGATTGACGGTCGAGAGATGAAGCAACTACGGGGTAAGGACATAACTTTGGTGAAGGTGTTGTGGGGTGGACCGGCTGGCGGAAGTTGGACTTGGGAACGTGAAGATCAGATGAGGGAGTCGTATTCGACTCTATTTCCTTGAGGTAATTTTCGAGGGATAAAATTCTTTAAGTGGGGGAGAGTTGTAACACCCAAAATTTGTTAGAATATTTATTTAATTTATTTAAATATAATATTCGTGAATTTTCAGTGAATTTTGGTGGTTTGTGTTGACGCTGACATTTTGTGGAGTTTTGGTTATTTAATTGAATAATAGTATATAATATAGTATATATATTAGTATTATTATTAATTTAAATAATATTAGAGAAATTAAGGGTAAGATGAACTTTTGAGGAGGATTAGTGAGGGTATTATTGGGAAAGCCCATTTTAGAAGCCCAAAGGTTAGGTTTAACAAAAAGGAGAATTTTGGGAAGAATAGGATTCATTTGGTCAGAACGTGAAAAGAAGGGAAAAGACCAGAGCTCTGAGGATAAAGGGAAAAACTTAGGATTCGAGAAGGTTTACAAGAACTCTAGAAAGAAAGCTTGGAATCGACAATCTAAGGTATGGGGAGTATTGCCTTTCATTGTTTTCGATATAGGGATTCGATGTGTTTAAAGCTAATTTTGAGGTTAATATGGGTTTGTGGGGTTTTGAGTAAATTGGTGCTTTAGGGCATTTTGTGGATTGATTATTAAGGGTCGAATTGAATCGGATAAAAGTAGGCCTTCGAGGCTAAACCTTCTGTTGATGATATGTGGGATCTTTTAGAGAAAGGGGTTTACGGGGTTTATGAGAATCTTTGGGGTTGTGAAGGTTTAGGTGATTTTGAGGTCAAGATAGTATAATTAATCGACCTAATAGTCGTAGGTTTTATGCCTTTGATTGTCGTGATGCCTTAGGAATGTGTTGGGGATGTTTTTGGGGTAAATGAGGTTGGAATCGTAAGAGTTTTTGGGTCTGATATGCTACTGATGCGTAGCAGCGATTGCAGGAAATCGCAGGTTCGCAAAGCGAACATTCGTCCCAGACTTGCACGGCAAGCTTCCCAGCGAGTAACTTCGACAAGCGAGCAGAAGCGGGCTGAAGTGAGGGAGAGACAGGATGGGGTTTTTCTGGTTTTGTTTGGGATTCTGGGATTCGCTGGAAGCTCGCAAAGCGAACATCCCAGCGAATGAGTTCGCACGACGAACTTGGTAGCGAACGACTGCTGTTCGCGAATTATTTTATGATTCTTGTGCTGTCTTGATGTTTTGATGCTATGATTTTTCTGATGATTTACCATGTTGTTATTGATGACTATGAGATGATGATTACATAATGTCTTGACGATATAATTAACATGAGATTTTTGATGAATGATGATGCACGTGATGACTTTTATTGATGATGATGATATTGACGTTGTGTAACATGCATTCATAGCATTTTAGGGGTTTCGATCCAGTGGTGGCTCTAATCTCATTGTGTGGATTGGAGTGTATGACATGCTCCGGTTCTTGTGTAGAATCGATCCTAATGACGGGGATCTTTGGAGGGTGATGGCCTAGTGTCCATCGATTGTGACGATTGGTACCACATGAATGAGTCTTGTTGTGTATTGCATTTATTTGACATTGATGTAATTTATGATGTCGTGATCTTTGATGTTTGCCTTGTGATGACCCTGATGATGTTGTATATAATGATGATGATGTCAATTTTATGAATATCTTGTTTTTATATTGATTATAATGAATTGTGATTACTCACCCTACGTGTTTGAATGTTGCCTCCACGTGGGTAACGTGCAGGTGATCAGGCTTAGCTGTGGATGCCTTCGAGGACTTTTTGGAGTTTATTTTGCTTTTGGTCGACGTAGAGGGTCATTGCTCTGACATTGAAACATCGGATTGGGTTGTTGAGTCGAACCATGTTGAGTTGTTATTTTATTAGTTTTGAAGGATTATGGCTTTTATTTTAAACCTTTGTTTTGAATTATTGTGGTTATGGTGGTCCCGCTGCTAATTTTGATTGCTTTTGAGTATTTTGAGGAAAACTCGTGTTTACGGAGCAAATGTTTTATATTGAGTTTATTGAGAAAATGTGCACCCTTTGAGGTGGTTCTGATGTTTACTCTGATTTTTGTGTATTTTGCCGTGTATATTTATGGGGCAGAAAAGGGTGTCACAGCTCGCGCATAGCTACCCGATGATGCTCCTTTCTCTTGTTCGACGCCTCTTCCTTGCTCTTTGTCTTTTCACTGTTGTCCCGGGCTCTCTTCTCTTGGTTACTTTCTTCTCCTTTGATGTAACACTCAGCCCGAGTAGTGATCTCGTCCATGCTGATAGTCGGCTTCTGAGCTAACGACTCATTGAACTGTCCGGCTCGTAATCCATGTTGAAAAGCTCCCAAAAATAGTTCATGGTTTGGATGAGATACTTTGAAGGTTTCCTCATTGAATCGAGCCAGGTACTCACGTAGTGATTCTGACTGTTTCTGTCGAACACTGAACAGTGTGGTCGTGGACACCTTCCGGCGCTTACTGGCCGATAAGTGTTGTACTAACTTCTTAGTCAAGTCTTGGTAGCTTACGATGGAAAGCCGAGGAAGGCTCCTATACCATCTTAGAGCTACATCCTTAAAGGTACTGGCCATGAGCTTGCACTTCAGTGAATGTGAAGGGGCAACTATGGTCATCTGATTATTAATGGCAATAACATGCTCCTGAGGATCTGTCTTCCCATCATAAGAGGTTAGTGATGGTTCTTTGAAGTTTTTTGGGACGTGGTCGTCCCATATCTCTTGAGAAAGAGGTTGTGGCTCGAGAATCTCCTTCTCACAGTCGCCCTCAGCCTGCCTTTGTTGTTGTAGAACTTGTATGATGTCTTACAGCATCTCATTCTGCTCACGCATGGTCTCCATCATGGTTAGGAGTTGAGCCAAGTCTGGAGGATCTCCTTCAGAGGACATGTTGTTAGTGTAAAGTGTGGTCCGGGAGAGTTTTACCTAGGCCCCACGGTGGGCGCCAAATGTTCTAGCAAAAAACGGTTAGATACACAAAAAGTGCTAGTCTTCTACTTTAGGGCAGAGAAGATTACGCTGTCTATACTGTTTGAGTATATTTGGGGATTTGAGAGTTATACTCGTGTTGTGTATAGTCTCAAGATGATTGTGTCTTGCTTAACCCTCATGTGAGATCCCCTTTTATAGTCTTCCATTAAGATATTTCATTAAGAGAAGTCTCTTGGCCTTCTAACATTACATGGCCATCAAATTCGTAACTGCCCTTCATGAATATAGGCATTGAAGCTCGGGTAACATCCGCATTGATGCGCCGCCACCGTTACAACTGTTAGTGTGCGAGTTGAGCTCATGTTCGACGTGAGTACCGGGTTGATGGAGGTCAGTACTCGGCCTCATAGGAGCTCGGCTGAGGGGAGTCGGGTTCCCTGACCGGCCTGGGTTATGGATGATACTTGCCTAGCTCTCTGCATTGCACGACCTTTCTTGCTATCGTAGTCTAGCTCATGTTTAACCTTGTCCGGCTACACAACTCGACTTCAAATATATTTGGCATATACACTATGAAAGCAGATGTGTCGACCTATTAGAGGCGGCACATAGGCAATGGCTACAAGCTTCAATATTAAGGCATGGGTGTTGACCTAAGTGAGCTATGGAAAACTTGCATAGGTCGATCTAAAGTCGTATATGTCGACCTATGAATTGTTTTTCACACAAAAACTCAATTTTGATGCATAAAAATATTTTCTTGATGCATGAATCCTTTCCAAATCATTTTCAAACATGCTATCATGCATTCTAATGCTAAAATGCATAAAGCGCGCCTAGACTTGGTTGATACCGTCTAATGTACAAAAACGCTAAAGTTTCTCCTAGTTTTGACATCATTCAAAACATAACTAAACATAATGATGCACCCACATAAGGCTCATTTACCACAAAAGGGTTGTTTCTTTCAATGTTCGCACCATCCTTTTACATTTGAGGGAAACAGTAACTCCAATGATGGTCGTTTGTGTGTTGATAGTAATAATGTGCGCTTGAGGGTTACTTTTCCTATCTAACATTATCAGGGAAGACAATTTGAAGTTGTTTGGGACATATGCATCCCGGATCTCTACCGACAAGGGTTGGTGATCCACAAAGTCTTCTTGATGTCAATTGTAGGTTGTAGTTGTTGTTGTTATAGATTAGACACATTGTCTTGCAATGTCTCATTCTAACGATGTAGTTCCTCCATAGCAGCGACCATTTCCGCTATAACAGCTTGATTGTCGTTGTTGGTGTTGCTAGAGACCATCCTTACCATTATGGGATTATAAGAGGTTGATAATTGTATCTGGTTGTGCGACCCGGGTCAACTTAGCCAGGCCCCAAGGTGGACACAAAATGTACACTAATTTGATAACTCTATTGATGCTAGATCGATAAGAGACACATATAGTGTAAATGGTATGAAGAGTTTGTCCTCACACTGTGTAGCGATTTCCATTTTATATAAGGTCTCATAGGCTCTAAGTCATCTATAACCAATTTATTTGTTATTATGGTGCATGTCTCCATGTCTAAATAGGGACACTAAATGGACATCAAACCCTTTATTTCATTGTCTAAGACTAACAATTTATGACCGTTAATGCTCTTAAAGCTATATTCGTGTATTGAAGTGTATCTGATATCAATTAGATGGGCTTGCCTTGGAATGACATGTTCACTTTGGCCCATTTACGTTAATATCATTTCATGCTACATTACATACCCAACCAATTATTTCATATTTGAGTTTGTACCTGACCTAGACCTAGAGAGATCAAAATGTACATAAACCCTCAACCATAATGCTCAAAGGAACAAAGTGATACGAACAAAAAAAAGTACAATTAAAAAAAATCATATCAAACTGTAAATATGTTATTATATTGACGAGTTATCAACAAATATTTTCAATTAATAAGAATAGTAAGTTAAAAATTAGGGGGTGTTCATTGGTTCGGGCAAATCCGAACCAAACTAGAATCCAAACCAATCCAATGTGTTTGAGTTGAGCATTTTTTTCAGTTCGGACAAAAACCAAACCAATTAAAATCGATGTTAATTAGTTCAGACAACGGATTTCTAATTTGCTATCCGTAAACCCGAACCAAACCAATAACAATCAACATAATTAATTCATATAATAAATTATTGATTTTAATTAAGTTATTACTTATTTATTGAATGAAGAGAAAAATTGTTATAGCAGTTACCAAGTACAAACTATAATGAAAGAAACAAAAATATATAGTCTCTGGACATTTTCAATGAAAAACAGAACGACATCTTACAAGCATATCAATCAACGATAAAATATAGAGAAACCAAACATCACAACCGTTATAAATCAAACTCACAAATTAAAAAGTACAAGTATCCGCAAACCACAACCTTCTTCCCAAATCGCAAAACTTCAAATCACGAGTATCTGCAAACTGCAAATCTTTAATTTTATACTATGGAATGAAGTATGAGTATGCAATAAAATTGTTTCAAATTATTGAATATTTAAGTGAAATACAACAACTGTATAACTAAGTTGGTCATAACTTGTTTAAAAATATGTGTGTAATTAATGTATTTAATATTTATTTTTCATATTTTAGTGTGTAAACAAATAATTAAATTTTTTTTTTTTTTTGTATATTTATATTTAATTTATCCGATCAATCCAATCCAAACCAATCCATTGTTTTTCGGATCGGTTTGGTTTGAGTTTTATTGCAAAAATATAGAAATCTAATACAAACCAATCCATTTATTTTGTATTGGTTCGGATATCACATTCTCTCAAAACCGAATCAAACTGGTCTGTAAACACCTCTATTAAAAATAATCAGTTCTTTCTTATTTTGAAAAATATAAAATAAAAATAGTAATAGAAAACAAAAAAACCCACGGAGGCCGCGCATATTTATAGTGTAACAAACTGATCATAGCCTTCCAACCGAGACATATCTATCCTCCTCACCAACCACTCCCTTCCATACTCAAACACTCACTCCCCCTCTTCTTGCAAACTCAACATCCTGCCGGCGATTTCCCAATCGTTGCCGGCGACTTCACATGGCGAACCAATGAATGAAGAGCCATTACCGGTGATCCTCATGCCTCTCTCTTGCGTCTCCGACAGTGACCTCCTATGCGGAGAGGACACATCCGAAATCCTCACCGGAGATTCGACGGAATACTCCTCCGATCTGGATTCATCGTCGATGTCGTCGTCATTATTCGCGGAGGAGGAAGAGTCCATTTCCATTTTCATGAAACACGAGCGTAAGTTCGTCCCTGGATTTGATTACCTCGCTAGATTCCAATCTCGTTCTCTAGATGGCAACGCCAGAGAAGAATCCATTGCATGGATTCTCAAGGTAATTCAAACCAATATCACCATAACCCTCTGTTTCACTCATATTACATTAATGCCACTCACCAGACTGGTCCTTCACGATAAAATGCATCACGTGCGCTGCTGTAACCGTTTTTTCTTATCGAAGTTCTCAATCTTATCATTACCGGTTCACAGCGTCGATGAATTATTATTATTATTATTATTATTATTATTATTATTTCACTTCATGTGGATGGGATGGTTTACAGGTACATGCGTACTATGGTTTTCAGCCGTTGACGGGGTACCTTTCCGTTAACTATTTGGATCGGTTTTTGGATTCTCGAACTTTACCGGTGAGCTCTCCTCTAGTGATTGATCATCAAAGTGTGAATTAATCACCGTACATCTTTCTATATTGTTTGCAGCAATAAATTTTCATAACTCATTTTGTTTTCTTGGTTCTAGTTTTTTAAAAGGCATCTTGGTAGAAAATGAGGTTATGATGAGTGTTGAAAATTTAAGGACATTCCATATATCATTGTAATGCGACTTTGACATATTCGAGAAAATGATAGTCTCGGTGTGTTTGTTGACATTTCCAACACGAGGCGCTTTAAAAGGAATGCTAAATATGATTAAGAATGTGATGTTGAAAAAAGTTAGATGTTGAGTTATGCTAAATTATTTCAACTTATAACGCGTGTATCCCAATTTCAGAAAATTATTTATTTAACTAAAGAATTTAATAGTATATTTTTATGGAAAAAGTGTATAAGTATTTATACTGCAAAAATACTGTATAAATATACAAATACCATGAGTGTATTTTGCAATATATCCTGGGAGTATGACAGCTAGCAGAAGCTGCTAGTGTGTCCCTCTTTTCCACATGCATTCACGTGAGTGTATTTGTGCCATAAAGTTTGAAAAGAATTAGTGGATTTCTACTATTAATTGAACAATGATTACCATGTTAACAGGAATCAAATGGATGGCCTCTGCAACTTTTATCAGTTGCATGTTTGTCTTTAGCAGCAAAGATGGAGGAACCCCTAGTTCCTTCTCTCTTGGACCTTCAGGTATAAACTAATTAATGATTAGAACCCCATGTTCATTTGGCATGTCAATGCATGTAGTGATGACACTAGTACGTTGTTTGTAATGTTGGGGATATTATTTAAACAAACTGCAGGTAGAAGGTGCCAAATACATATTCCAACCGCGAACGATTTTAAGAATGGAGCTACTTGTTCTAACTGTGTTGGATTGGAGGCTAAGATCAGTCACCCCACTCAGCTTTCTGAGTTTCTTTGCGTGCAAACTAGATTCAACTGGAGCATTCACCGACTTCCTCATTTCACGTGCTACAGAAATCATCTTATCTAATATCCAAGGTATTTATTCCCTTTTACCCTTTCAAAATGTAATTGAGAAAATAGTTTTGTTTTGTTACTCCTAGAACCTTGATATTGTGGTTATAATGTGGTCGCAATTATGATAGGGGTGATCTCTTTTTTGCGACGTTGTCAACTTTAACGAGTTTTCTATCGTCTATTTATAAGAGAAAGTTTATTTTTTAGTCTCTTCTTTAGATTTATTGAATAATCACTATATTGTGAGTTTTCTATGTTAATGAGTTTCCTGTTTGAATATTTTGTCTGCAGAAGCTGGCTTTCTTGCCTACAGGCCATCTTGCATTGCTGCAGCTGCAATACTCTCTGCAGCTAATGAAATTCCTAATTGGTCTTTTGTTAAGCCTGAACATGCTGAGTCATGGTGTGAGGGCCTTAGAAAAGTAAGTATACATAATTATGATCCAAAATAGAAAATTATGAGTTTATTTATATTTTTACCAAACACAGTATATCTGTTTGTTACAGGAAAAAATTATAGGGTGCTATGAATTGATGCAAGAAATTGTGATAAGCAATAACCAAAGAAATCCACCTAAAGTGTTGCCACAGCTGCGAGTTACAACCCGAACCCGAAAGTGGTCCAATGTCTCATCATCATCTCCATCTTCCTCCTCTTCACCCTCTTTCTCATTATCTTATAAAAAAAGTAAACTAAATAGTAACTGCTTCTGGGTAGATGATGACAAAGGAAACTCTGAGTGAAGAGAAAAAAACAAAAACAAAAAAAAAGGAACAAGAGGAAATAAGGCTGGCCAGTCTGTCCAGAAGCCTCAACATTTTTAAGAGGGTTTTTGCAATGAAAATTTGACAATATAATGTATGTACGAGAGTTTGATGGGTTTGAAGAGTACTAGTATTTAATTAGTATTTATTTTTATGTTTTGAGGGTATGTATCCCCCATTCAATGGGTTTGCAGGGATTCCCTAGGGGAGATTGATTTTGGAACACACATTTATTGCGACATGAAAAAGAGTGTGTGACAGTGAAGAAAATAGAGATAGATGAATTCCATGTTGGGGATAGGAATTCAAAGGTTACATTGATTATAGGTGAATGAGATGAAAGATGGTGGGTCAGTGCTCTAGAATCAAGGAAGAAAAAAAGCAGAGAATGCATCAAATGGGGGATGAAAACTCTGAAAAATTGAGCTGTTTTTGACTTGTTATGGGAAGAGATTTATGAGTGAAGTTTCTTTTCTTGATGCCACTCACTTTCCTTCGAATGGGTACTCTCAAGTCTCAACAATACTACAAAACATCTACTTCATTTTTATGGACTTTTCCTATGGTACGTGTGAAGATGGATTTGGCACGTGCCAATCACTAGTGTTTGTGTGATTCTTTTACTTCTTTTTTGGCCACAAGGTTTGGCCTAACTATAGAAGACTCCATTATTTGGCGTTTAATGCGTGTGATGGGAAACACGTGTATATAGTTTTTTTTATATATACTTTTAATTTTTTTATTGGTTTTCAAAAAAGAGATGAACTCTCTTTATATAGTGGCCTAATTGGCTTCGAAAATGGAGAGGTGAAGGTCTTTGGGGCCTGATCCTTGTACATTGTGTATTCAATTCAATAATAATATCACCATGGATTTGAATATTTGAAACATTTCTGAAAATTTTCAAATTTTGTTTTCCCATTCTTAAATAAATCATGTTGTTTCATGGGCTCACTGTGACCCCAATGTAGTTTGGAAGTTATATATGATAAGATAGCATCCATATGTATCTCAATGTACAATTTGAATTATTTGTTCTACTTGCATCCCACCGAAAAATCTCTTGTATATTATTGGGTCTTGCTAGCTTTAGCACATGATTCTGAATTAAGTACTTTGTAGTTTTGCCATTTGTTCTTATTAATGACTCAAAAGTAACTATAAGACACTTTATGGAATCTAGTGAGGCAAATTTTTGAAGTTGGTTAACTATTTGATCTCACTACACATAAGATTCCTTGTCATTTTATCAAGTATTTGCATATTCTTGCATTCATTCGCTCCAATATGGATCTTCTATCAATTTTTTTTGCTGCATTTGAGCGGTGATGCAACGATCATTGCTTTTTTTGAAATTGTACTCTAGCGATAGAGCACATTGCTTACGAGCAACGATTTAGTATTCACATTCACATGTTTTATATTGGTTGTCGACCATCTAATACATTCCTATCCTTTTACCTGAACTCACTGTTTGGCTACGCATAACTTTGCTATGCAAGATTATTTTTTACAAGGAAATGATGATTAATTATGAAGTGGAAGATAGCAAGTAACTAAAGAGCTGGCTTATACACCAATAGGAAGGAGAGTATTAAAACCTACCGATGCATTTTAAAGTTACTAGTAGTACAAGAGAAAAAGCATAAAAACAAGATATCTCATAAAGGTTACTTTTAAGTAGAGAATAACAGAGCTTGTTATTCAGCCCCATTTCCCCGACACAAGGTATATTAAATTTTTGCATGCAGTAACACTAACACTTTCCACCATAGCTTTTCCTTTTCCTCCTTTGCAGAAAAGCAACAATCCATGTTGTCATTTCTTATGCAATCTTAATTATCACCCTTACGTTTGCATGACAACAATATGTAAATGTAACTGCTTTCCAGTTAAGTCCAAATGTGGATCCCCCAACCCAACGTGTCTTAGTGCACTTGTCAATTTTAATAAGAAACGCCAATTAATTAAAGTTGGCTGCTACTGATTCAATCAATATTACATTTTCTTATCAGACAGACGCTCTGGCTTGGGTCCATTGTGAAAATCAAACAATTGTAATAGATTGGTGATGATATCTACACGTTAACAAATACAATTTTTTTAAGTTGAATTAGAAATTCATGTGAGACAAACAAGCATGCTTTTGAATTATAAGAGTAATAGGACAGATATTAGGACAGACATTGGGGCGGAACGGCAATAATATCAGTATAAATTTTATTATATAAAGACTGGCTGCGCCTCTTGCTAAGTAAGGGTCATCCTTTTGTAAAAATAAAATAAAATTTTGCAATATATAAGGAAAAATAATTAAAATTCACATCCTGAAAACAAGTTAATTTTATTCAATATTTTCAAAGTATTAAAAAAATATAGGTATATCTAATTTTCAACTCTCTTAATTTAATTTAATGTTTTGTGTTAATTCTTTAACTAAAAAACGTTATAAGTTTGTTCTTTAACTTTACTTATGTTACTATATTGATCTATTTATGATAAAAAAACTTAAAGTTATGGTGACTATTATCTCGAATTCTCGACACAAGTCTTTAGTGTAAAGATTTAATAATATTGGAGAATTTTTTATGATTTAAGTTTTTCTTTTACTTAGGTTGAAATGGTCATTCGACCATAAAATCAGGATAAACATTTTTCGACGAGGCGATTCCATCGAGTGATATTGATGACCTTAGTCGAATTTTTGAGTAATTTGTTAAAGATCAGGGATTTGTTAGTTTTTTTTGGACCTAGTGAAACTTGGAGTTTCCAAAGTGATCATTCTACGCGGTTAAATGAGGCACAAACATATAAGATCAGACAGGTATTTGAGAACACGTGGAAGCTTGTCGGAAACGAAAATTGCATGGAGACGAAGATGTGGAGAAATTTGCTGAGTCGACCGTTGCAGGTAGTTATGTTAGGACTAATATATAAGTAGTGTTCACTTGTAGTTTTAGGGGTCCACAATTTTACACAAATTTTATAAACTTGAAGTATCCAGGCGTTTAGTGAGAAAAGAGTGATATGAGAATGTATGTATTTACGTTCCACTTTATGAATTGAATTCTTTACTTTAAAGTCATTTACTGCATTGAATGTTATTTTAAGTTTCTTTTATTTTCACTTTGATGTCAAATATGTTTCAAACACATAATTTTTTTACACAATATGTCCTGGAATGTTTTCGACTTTAATCCCTTAAGTGAAATCAAACTTGTTTTGTTTACCTAATTTCACAGTAAACAAATTGGCACACCCGGTGCGACTCTTTGTGCAAAAATTTACGTTTTTCTTTTAAAATTTTCCAGCAGTTCTTCATTTATGAAACTTCTCAAATTCGTGAGTGTGCATGAGATTGAGGAATGGTAAGATAACCAAAAAAGACGTTAGAAAACAAACGATGAGATACGTTAGGATAATGGTTAATCCCAAAAACAACAACAATGGAGAACAACCATCCAATAATACGGGGGCAGACACGGTCAGTGCAAGTTCGACTGAACCAGACGCCTCCATAGCCAGTATGACGGCCATATTGTCAACGACGCAAGAAGGGATGGTATTTTCCCCATCAATAACATAAAGTCATCCCGTGACTCTTAGACCGAGTATGGCAAGTGACTTCAGGCTTTTTTCCATAAGTTTCACAATGCCTATGCCTAGTTGTGAACAACCTTATGGCATGCCAACATCAATGATGACAAACTTGCAGACAAATGCTTCTACATTTGCTGACAATGCGGGGACTACATATTATTGGCATCAGGATCGGTTATAGGTAACCCTGGTTGAACCATACAACCCCAATTGAAGATGGAATTCAGTTCTCAAGCAATGCCGACGTTCACCACAAATTCTGTGATGGTGATGAGACATCAAATGGACGAAAGTAACCATGAGATGGTAAATTTGCTTACCCGGAAAATGGGTATTATATATAACCTTTTGATTCAAAATATGAATCATAGTTACCAACAATTGGTGACTCCAATGACTCGAATTATTGATTTCTTTGGCACCCCTTAAGCGCAAGTTCGACCAATTATACAACCCTAGGTGGTTAGGCCGATTCAAAACAAAAGAATAATCCTTGAAGAAAATACAGTTAACCGGGGCCAACAATTTGTGCCCCATGTAGTCGAACAAGATAGGCATAGAGAAGCTGATTGCCCTCCAGTTTTAGTGGTTAATCGAAATCACACTACTACAAAACGCGCAAACAACAACACCCAAGTCACCACGGTTCTTCCAAAAACCGTGGTGATATCTCTAAAATCAGGCGCTAACTTTATATTATATTTTTTAATTAAAAATTTATAGGGTATAATAACGGTTGTAAGTATAACCGATATGGTAGAGTCAATCTTTCATGGGATTGAACCTCAGCTGTGGCAAAATATTTTTTCATTTAAGGTTTAGGCGCTCCTTTTATTTATTTATTTTTAAATAAGGGATATCACTATGGTTATTATGGGTAGTCGTCGTGATATAGTTTGCTATTATTTTAAAATATAAAATATAATTACGATTATATTTTTAAACCGTAACGAAAAATGATATTTTTTTAATATATAAACGAAACTATTTGTTGCCCAGTTCATAACTAGAGTTTCTCTCTAAAGAAAACCCTAACACAACCCTCTCCTCTCATGAATCTTAACCAATACTGTTACAAGTGAATGGAGAAAAGAAGCTTAAAGGATATATGACGGGAGCAACGTCCAGCGCAAACTCCTACGGCGACGAAGATGGTATGTTCTCCCGCTCTCTTCTTTTTACTCTTCTTCTGGATGCTATTGATGTTTAGAATTTAGGATTATTGTTTTAGGGTTTGGTTTTAGGATGTTGTGGAAAACATTATGCTATTGATGTTTTAGGGTTAAGTTTGATTTTTGTTGTGTTTCCTTGTAGATACATGGTGATGATGCGCATACTATGGTGAAGTTTCATATGGATTTTGTTGCCATGAAGAAAAATATAAGAATTATGAAGTTATTGTATAAACTTCATCCACCTTATATTTCTTCTTCATGGCTTCGCAAACTAGATGAACTTGATATATCTTGATTTGTTACAGTTCCACGATTATTTTCAATAAGAGGTGCGTTATTGACTCAATGTATCTTGATTTGTTACAGTCCCACTTGGGGTTTTGTTGCTTAAATAATACATGTTTTTTTTATTGTGTTGCATGGATTTGTTGTATGTTATTGTTGACAAATTTTCTCAAAACAAGAACAAAACATTGCTAAGTCACAAGATAGAGGCTTCTTGTGACTTAGCAATGTTTTGTTCTTTAAATTCTTATACAGGTTGAGAAGTTTAGTTTATTATATACTATGTATATTGTTTGTTTCACTTACCTTATAATGAAAATGCAATCATTTATATTGACATAGAAACTTATATTCTGAAAATTAAGATGTATTTGAAAACCAACCTATATCAATCAGTGTTTTTCGAATCGCATCTGTCTCATTCAACATATTTTATGTTTCTTAACACATAATATATGGTTCAATGGTCTGTTTGCTTCAATTCATCGATATAATTTACAATCGCGTTGATAAGCGACGATGATGAGGTAAACTATACTAAAAGATATCGATGCATTGAAGGAATCAGACCATTGAACCATATATATGTTAAAGAACATAAAATATGCAAAATGAGACGGATTCAATTAGAAAAAAATTGGTGTGTTTAAGTGGGTTTTCAAGAATAGTTTAATTTTCAGATTATATATTTCTTTGCCAATTTGAATGGCTGTATTTCTTTAAATAGGTGTATGGTAAACCAAGCAATATACATTGGTATATAATAAACTATGTGTACTTTCCACGACGGTTGTCTACATTAACCGTGATCTAATGTAATTTATTTGCTATTGCTGGATTTCGAACCCAGTACCTTATGTATCATAATGGTTGTTAAGCATAACCGTTGTGATATACCGCATGCTTTCCAGAATACAACAACGGTCTCAGGTCCGTGATTATAAGTAGCGCATTTACCACAACACTCTACATAGCAACGCCTTGATATGCGTTATTATATGTATTTTTCAACCGTTGTTAAAGGGGTTTTCCGTAGTAGTGTCAGGACGCCGACCAAGTGGTCCATCAAGTCCGACAAGAAAATCTGGTAGGAGAGAATAATCTCGCATCCATATTTGAAATAATAATGGCACAAAATGGTATGAACATAGGCTTGCAAAGGCCAAATTGTACATCTCCATTGTCGGAGTACGTATTACAAACGGAAATCCCAAGGGGATGGAAAGTCCCTAAGTTCACCAAATTTACTGGTGATACTAATGAGTTCACAGTCGAACATATCACTCAATATTTTACTGAAGCATGGTATATAGTGAATAATGAAAATTTGAGGATGAGATATTTCTATAGTTCTCTTACAAAAAATGCATTTACATGGTTTACAACGCTCCCTGCTCATTCCGTTAATGATTGGACTCGTTTGGAAAGATTTCTCCATGAATAATTCTATATGGGACAATCTAAAATTAGCCTGAAAGAATTGACAAGTGTGAAACAAAAGTTCGCTTAATCGATCGACGATTACCTAAATAGGTTCTGACTTTTGAAAACAAGATGCTTTACCCAAGTGCAGAGCACGAACTAGTCGAGATGGCGACTATGGGATTAGATTATTCTATTAGAAAGAAACTGGATACACAATATCTAAGGGATACGACCCAATTGGCGTATAGAGTTCGACAAGTAGAACATTTGAAGGTTGAGAAAGCCAAAGTGAACAAAAGCAAGAAAGAACGAATGACTTATGTCGACATGGATGATAAAGACCAAGGTTCAGATGTAGAATATAACCATGTCAAAAGAAATGAGGTCGATGTGGACGAGTTGAAGCCAGAAACCCATATGTGTGTGAACTTCTTATACCATCGAATGGGAAGAACTCTACTGAACCTGAAAAGAGTGAAAAATTCCCGAAGAAAATATATACTTTTAATGTGACCAAATGTGATGAGATCTTTGATCTATTGGTTCCAGATGGCTAAATCTTAGTACCACATGGTGAAAAGTGGCACCTTTAGAACAAAGAAAGAAAAGAGATTTTTGCAAATATCATCATTTTTTGGGGCATAAAACTTCACAATGTTTTCTTTTCAGGGATCTTGTTCAAAATGCTCTGAATGATGGAAGGCTGAAGTTTGCTAAGAGTAACGCTCCTATGAAGATTTATTCTAATCCATTGCAGGTCGAAAAAGGCCGCTATGTTGAACTTTTGAAGATTAACATGATCGAAATTACTAAAGATTTCAACATGGAAGCTGAAGAAAAGGTTGTAGAAAGCAACAAAAATTATATGAAATGTGTCTACCCAAAAATTGAAGAGGTTTTGGTCGACTTCTTTCACCGCTGTTAGGCTAAAGAGTCAGAGGTGATGCTCTGCCCAAGATGCAGTGTAGTCTTCGACAAGAAGGTTGCTAAGGAGGTAGAGAATGCTCAACGGGTGCAGCAGAAGGGAAATTTGAAGAATAACAAACGTTACTTCTACTTTGGAAAAGGGGGGGGGGGGGTTCCCCCAGAAAAGGCAGCAATTCCCGACTCATTAAAGGAACAGACCTGGAACCTATGTTCTAACATCCAACGCTCCCCATGGGAAATGGGTGTGCCGTACAGGCAAGGAAGGGTCTGGCCACCAGAAATGAAAGAATTTCGAGATGGGTAGGGGTTTTCCTCATTAACTTATTGCGAGAAATTTTAGGTGTCAAAGAAACGTTCCTATGGGACAAGCAATTACAAAGGAAAAAAATCCAATGTCGAGGACACAGTGGAGGAGGTTCCAAAAGAGAAGGAAGCCGCTGAGTTGAGTACCAATAAACCATATGAAAACTAAGTTAGTGATCAAGTTAATAAACTTGTAGGAAGGCAGTAGTTTTCTTCCATGCGGTCAAGTCAAAATGGAAGGTGAAATAGGAGAAACCACTAAAAGACGACGAGTTGGTGACAGATAATTTCGATTCAAGGTCGGAGGATGACTTTGACGTCATATTTAATGTAGTTTCGGTGCTTTCAAGGGAATACGACTGTGTCACAAAGGTGACAGAACCAATGGATTGTGATGAGGAAGAGATGGCGAAGCATAAACCTGTATGCTACTCTGTTATGAATAATGGCTGTATTGAGGAGAAAAATGCTTTCTTTGAGAGACCAGATGAGGGTATCAAGAGTCACTTGAAGCCTCTTTTCATAAAAGCCAAGGTCGAGAATACCACAGTTAATAAGATTTTGATTGATGGAGGGGCTACAGTCAACTTAATGCCCCATTTTTTGTTATGGAAAATAGGAAAATATGATACCGATCTGAGACCACACAACATGGTGTTATCAAATTATGAGGGTATGGTGGGGCATACTATGGGTGTGATAGAGGTCTGCATTACAGTCAGATCAATAAATAGTCCCAATGTTTTTATGGTGATAGCATCGAAGACAAGTTACAATTTACTCCTAGGTCGGGACTGGATCCATGGTATAGGGGTTGTGCCATCATCGCTCCATCAGAGAATTGAAATATGGAGGAATGATGGAATTATGGAAAACATAAAGTCAGATCAGGGGTATTTTATGGTAGAAGTGAATCACGTGGATAGAAGGAATTTCGATAAAAACTTAGCTAACATTGCACCTTGTTCTCCAGCAGGATTTGCACACATGCCTCTAGTGGAGGCATTTTATTCTCTAAAGCTTCATCCGACTCATGGATTTATATGGGATAGATATATTATGGGCCAGAGAAGCTTACACACCATCCAACTAACTTGTTGGGGTGATGAATTTGACGATGATGTCTGAGTTCAACGCTTTATAGCGAATTTTGGCTTATATAGTTGAAAATAGATTAAAATCAGCTCTAGAAACCAAAGTAAAACACATGACTGTTAAAGCTAATGAAGTAGAAATATTTAACGCGGGGTAAATAATGAACATTGAGCCGAAACTACTTAACGAGCCACGATCAACAGGCATGGAAAACGACGGTGTAGAAGACCAGAGGCTCAACTGCATATACGATGATAAGCCATTGGGTTTCGAGAAGAATCTCGTTGCATCAGCCAAAAAGATGAAACCCTAGGATCCTTTGGAAGAAATCGACTTGAGTGAAGGGATTACTAAAAGGATGACGTACATCAGTGCCAACATTGACCCAGTCTGAGAATAGAGGTGATTAATTTAATTCGACAATACAAAGACTGTTTTTCTTGGGATTATAATGAAATTCCAGGTTTAATAAGAGATTAAGTGGAACTAAAGCCATCAATAAAGCCTGGGAAAAAGTCAATCAAGCATATGCCAAGACGGTTTGCACCAGAGGTTTTGTTGAAAATAAAAGAGGAGATCTAAAGACTCCAAAAAAGTAAGTTCATAAGAATATCAAGGTATGTCGAATGGCTTACAAACATTGTTTTGGTGATTAAGAAAAATGAAACATTGAGGGTTTGCATAGACTCAGAGACTTGAATGCTGCAACCCCAAAAGACGAATACCCAATGCCTGTCGCAGAAATGTTGGTCGACTCAGTAGCGAGTTTCAATTATCTTAGTATGCTTAATGATTATTCTGGTTATAAACAAAAATTTATTGCAGATGAAGATGTGTCGAAAGCAGAATTTCGATGCCCAGGAGCCTTAGGCACTTATGAATGGGTGGTGATGCCATTTGGCTTGAAGAATGCCAGGGTAACCTACCAAAGGGTGATGAATTCGATTTACCATGATAATATAGAAACTTTTATGCAAATATACTTTGATGATATAGTCATTAAGTCCATGTTGGGAATTGGTCACATTGACCATCTTCTAAAATCGTTCGAAAGAATAAGTAAATACGGACTAAAATGATCCCTCTTAAGTGTGTTTTTTGTGTGCAGACTGGAAAATTCCTTGATTTTGTTGTCCATAAAAAGGGCATTGAGATAAAAGATAATAAGACTAAAGTAATCATAGAGACTCGACCTCTTAAGACCAAGAAAAGCTCCAATCTTTATTGGGTAAGATCAATTTTTGAGGAGGTTTATTTTGAACCTTAGTGGCAAGACTCGAGCGTTCTCGCCATTACTTCGACTGAGAAAGGAAGAGTTCAAGTGGAAACAATAACATCAAAAGGTCTTTGAAGAAATAAAGTAGTACTTGATGCACCCTCCAATATTGTCTCCTCCGGTTAGGAATAAATGCATGAGATTGTATATTTCTACCTCAAGGATCGATGTTCACTAGTAAAAAAATGCAAGAATTTGCTTCTGAGATGGGGATTAAGTTGTTAACATCTACAACTTACTATGCCAAGCAAATGGCTAGGTCGAGGCGGCTAATAAAGTTATAATTGGTCTAATGAAGAAACATGCGGGGAAGAAACCAAAGAGTTGGCATAAAAATTTGGACCAAGGTTTGCGGGCCTAAGGAATCAATAAATACTACTCTTTTTCAATTAACCTATGGATGTGAGGCTGCCCTACTCGTCAAAATATCTTTACAACCTACTAGGATCCAAAGGCAAAATGAGATTCCATCCGATCATTATTGGAATATGATGTTGGATAAATTGGTTGATTTGGAAGAAGAAAGGATAACTGCATTAGATGTTTTGATATGGTAAAAAGAGTGAGTAGCTAAGGCCTATAATAAAAAGGTTAATGTCAAAACATTTTCGACAAGAGATTACGCGTCTAAAGTTATTTTGCCTATGGATAGAAGAGATATGACTTAGGACAAATGGTCACCTAATTGGGAAGGTCCATTTTGATCATTCAAGTGTTCTCAAATAATGCTTATGCAATCGAAGAATTATCATCTGACCGTCGAATCCTGAGAGTAAACGGTAAGTACCTAAAAAGATACAAACCTATACCACAGGAAATTTAATTTCAACTGAATAATATGCATAAATATGAAATGCCAAAATGGTATTCAAAAGGTGCCAAAATGGAAATTCATTACAAAATATCACAAATAAAAAACAAAAATTAAAGTACACGTTCAAGAGGGAAATCTAGATTTAAAATCTTCAAGCTTGGTCTTGGAGAATGTAAGTCTCGTGTTCAGACGCTCACTGGCCTCTTCTAAAGAATCAACCTCAGTTCCCAGTTAGAGAGCAGTTTCACCGTGTTCAACACCTTTGGTAGCTTCTTGATGAACGGTCTCCCTAGTGGTCAATGTCTTGTCTGATTCAAGCTTAGCTCTTTATTTCTCAAGGTTTGTAATTTCTTTGTTCAGCTCAGCAATTCGGGCACGACGACTTGAAATTTGATCATCGAAGGAGGCCTTTTTGTCTAGGTATTCATGAAGTTGATTCTCAAGTTTATCGACCGCCTTTTCAGAAGCACTAGTTAAGTCCCACGGTACAGTCATAACTTCTCTTTTTTGTTGGAGTTGGGCGTTGTAGGTATTTTTGAGGTTGATATCTCGACAAACCTTATCGAAATAAGTTTCGAACTCAAACGAAAATTGGACCATGGAATTTGGGACCCTTTGTTTGTTGAGTTCATGCAACAACTTCTGAATATCGACGCCAAGTTGAGTGTCCCCTTTGATGGCATTAGGAAGATCAACTTCAAAAATGTTATCTTTTAGTTGTTTGATCACGAGGTTCACCGAGCCTTCACATGTGTCATCAATGAAACATTAGAAGAGTTGGAAGATCTTGTGTTGGTCGAGAGCCTACGCAGTTTTTGAAGTCTCCTCAAGGCCTCTACAAGATTTTTATTTTTTATAGCCAAAATTTCTTCTTGGCTAATTGAAGTGTTAGATGAAGAATTTTAGATAATGGGTTTTGGATTCTTTTCACCAGCGCTTGGTTGATTTTCCTCATTTGGTTGGATGTTTTTGATACCAGGTATAATTTGTTCTTCGTCCGTTGTCTCCAAACCCTTTTCACTATGTGGGTTATCCTGGGACAAGTTGTTGTGAACAGAGGCTAGTGTGTCGTTGAATTATTCAATCCATTGGGGATATAATTTGGTGACATCTACTTTCGCTCAAGAGTTTGGCTCTTTGGAAGTGCCTGCATCTTCACAAGCATGCTTGACTTCTGGGTGAACAGATGCAAGACTAGAGTCAATGAACACTGACCAATGAATAAGATATAAACTGGGAGTCAAACCTTCAGTACCTTTTGGTTTGTCTGCTACGGTCTCTTTTAACTGTGGTTGTGCCTAAAAGAAGAGGAAAGATTAAGTTTCGATAGTTAAGAAAGGAAATTGACAGCTGAGAGATACAAGTAATACCTCAATTTCCTTCGTCTCTTTTTCTTCAAAATGGAGGACCTCTTGGTGCTTGCCTCATTTTTCTTGGTCATATTTGGCCACGTCTTGGCCCTCCTTGTCATTAGAATCAGTAATCGAAGTATTTAATCTTTGGGTTGATATGTCTTTTGACTGGTGTCTTTTGTCTTGGTGACACCTGGTTTGGGAGAAGGCTTGAGTTTAGGATTCCATAAGATCTGAGTTTTTCGCTATCCTTTAAACTCTCGAATTTGGCCAAGGTCTCCGCCGGTTGTGGCGCATCCTGAAAAGTTGGTTGGTTAGTTTCTACTGAATCATCAAAGCCATAATCTAAGGAAATCATGTGCATACCTGTGTCGATGCAGCCTTTGTAGATTTCTTCTTTTTCTTGGGTTTGGTGGTTGTGGGGGAACCTGGGTCACGTTTTCGACTCTAAAAAAAAGATGGCATGTTAAAATCATCTCGAAATTAGCCAATTCACAAATGGAGAAAATAATTACCTTTTTATCTTAGGGATCTTCTTATTTGACTTCAACAGCATTAGACAGGCCTTCGACATTGGCTTCGCCTTGTGTTTCAGTTTCATCTTCAATGAAAACATATGAGAGGTCGAAGGTATAAATAGAGAGGAATTAAAATTTGGTTAATGTGTACCTACTTTTTTCTCAGGGTTTTCTTGCAAATTGGAAAAGGCGGCCGACAATCTCTTTCGAAAGTTTTCTTCAGAAGAGCTGCCTTGAAAATGGTTCGACCACCAATTGTCAAACTCCATTATTAGGCTGGAATTGAAATGTAGACAATTCAAGGACTTGATGATGGGTGAATGCCAGGCAAATGCAGTACTTCTGATCAGAAAACTTCGTCTCCGACCAACAAATGTCGTTCTCCCAGGTATAGAGAGATTTTGGCAACATTTGACCGAAACCAAATTTCTATGCCAATAGATTAGGTTGGTGTTGACACGGGATTTCGACCATAGGTGGGAAACGAGGATTCCCATGACCCGTTGGCATAAAAGGCACATCAAGGTGTCGATTCGACACCAGCAGAGAGGCGCGTCGGAGAGACGGCGACAAGCCTCGGTGTAGGAGGAAAATAAGGCGAAAAGCTGATCCCAACTTCAAGGATAAATGATTAGGCAGGAAAAGTTTGAAACTTCCAAGACTATGGGAAGTTGAAAAGAAAGTGGGGTGCCATGTGTCAGCTTCAGAAGACATTTGGGTAGACAGACAGTTACATTCTAGGCCTATATAAGGCACTGTACTTTTCATTTTCAAAGGTCGTATTTTTTCACATTGTAAAGGGAAAACACTCAAAGTACCAAGCTTAGAGAGAAACGAGTTCACTCTCGGGAAAATGTACAATTGCGTCCAAATTTACTTAATGCAATTTACTTTCAGCATCTAATTTAAATTATTGCCCTTTCGTTTTTGCTCAGCCTTTCTTTTCTTTGTTTCTTCGCTTTGTATCCAAACTCGTGATCGTTAAGAAACTCTTTGCGGCACCAAGGTCACTTCAGAGTGACAACTTGCACTAAAAAACTGAGAAACTCAAACGCAGCATAAACGTACGCTTCCAATTCCTTGTTCTGGGATTTGTATGGCCGATCCCGCGAGCGAACCTGCGACGGAAAGCCAACGGTTGTTCGCGCCGACGAACAAAGTGGTACACCTGGTGGGACCCGTGTGAATTAAGTATATGTTTTTGCGTAGTGGTAAGATGGTAATACCACGACCGAACGAAGAACCGTCTCCGACGGAAAGTTCGGTGGGAACACAGACAACTGATGTTGGCTCCGGTACCGTGTCAGTGGTGTCAACCATTCCTAGCGGACCAATCACAACACCGTGTCGAAATGACCCAAAATCAATAATGGCAGGGATTACGGGGCAATATATGCCTAGTATCACCATGCCTATACCTAGATCGTATGGGATACCAACGGAGTTCATGTCAAGTTTTCACTTTAGCGGCCATTTATTTGGGGAGAGTTCGTCCCCAGCATTTTCAACTTATCAGGGGACAAGACACATGTCGAACCAGATGTTTTGACCCCCAGGTTTTTACCTTTTCTCCCAATCCACACCGACCTTTACCTCTAGTTCTGTCGCGGTCATGAGGCAACAGATGGATGAGAGTAATCATGAGATGGTCCACATGTTGACTCAACAGATGGGTACCATATTAAGATCATTAATACAAGAGTCAACACAGAGTTACCAACAACTGGTGACTCAAAAGACACGAATTGGTGACTTCTTAGGCGCTCATAGGGCTTAAGGTCGACAGACCCCACCGCCTCGACCGGAGACGCCCCTTCGTCAGGATGAAGTCTTCGACGAAACTATAGAGCAACCCCGTGAGTTCGAAGAGATTCCTAGGAGGGTTCAAAGGCCTCCAATGATTGTCCATAGGAACCAAGATCCAGATTTTGTTGTCCAACAGGTTCGACAGGACGCCTTGGCTAGAGAACATAACTTGGAGGCCGTAGTCAAACGTATCATGGTCCGTAATGGGGCGAACCCCGGCCTTCGACGGCCAACATATACATCCCCATTACCAGACTTCGTATTACAAACAGAATTACCCAGGGGGTGGAAAGTGCCAAAATTTACCAAGTTCGCTGGGGAAACGGAAGAATCCACCGCCGAACATGTCGTTCGGTATCAAGCCGAAGCAGGCGATATAGCGAACAATGAGGACTTGAAAATGAAATATTTCCCAAGTCCCCTCACGAAAAATGTATTCACGTGGTTTACTACGTTGCCCCCTCAGTCCATCCATACGTGGGCACAATTAGAGAGACTGTTTCACGAACAATTTTATATGGGACAGTCGAAAATAAGTCTGAAAGAGTTGGCAAGCGTCAAACGCAAGGCCACAGAGTCAGTAGACCAGAACTTGAATAGGTTTAGGCTTTTGAAAGCACGGTGTTTTACTCAGGTCCCTGAGCACGAATTAGTCGAAATGGCTGCTGGTGGCCTGGACTATTCAATCAGGAAGAAGTTAAACATGCAATATCTTAGGGATATGGCACAACTGGATGACCGGGTTCGCCAGGTCGAACGATTGAAAGCTGAGAAAGCACAGTCTAACAGATATCGTAGAAAAGAAAAAGTATCATATGTGGCTGCTGACGAATATTCGTCTGACGAGGAAGAATTCGTTGATAAAAGTGAGATCCACGTGGCTGAACTTAAGCCAGGACCTCCCTATGCATGCAAGCTGTTGAAACCGTCGAACGGGAAAAATCCTGCCGAAACTAACAAGACGGATAAATACGTCGCTAAAACTTATACTTTTGATGTTTCCAAATGTGATGAAATATTTGATTTACTGGTTAAAGATGGTCAAATAATTATTCCGCCTGGTTTGAAAGATCCCCCTCTAGAACAAAATAAAAAGAGGGGATTTTGTAAGTTTCATAATTTCCTTGGTCATAAAACAACTCAATGTGTTCTTTTCAGGGATTTGGTGCAGAAGGCTTTGAAGGAGGGCCAACTCCAATTTGGCGAGAAGCCAAAGATGCAGGTTGACACCGACCCACTGAAGGTTGAAGAGGCTTTGTATTCACAAGTGTACGAATGTATGATGGTCGAAGCTACTGAGGGCCTCGACAAGCCACAAATGGCTGAAGTGGTAGAATGCATGATGGTCGAAACTACTGAAGGTTCTGACAAGAAAGCGGAGGATAAACTTGAAGCAGTGTACCCCCAGGCTGGCGAAAGTTTGGAAGATTTTCAGGAAAAGTGCAGGATAAGTGGGTCGAAAGCCGCACTATGCCCCAGATGCAATGAGGTGTTCGATGAGAAAGTTGTTGAGAGGTATGAGGCAAGCAAGAGAGAAGTGCTGCCAGAGAGCAAGCCACCTGTCCCAAGGTTTGTGTTCGACAGGAGCGGGGTCCCTCGTCGAAATGAGGAGTACAGAAAGCTGTTCCAAGGGGCAAGGCCTAAAACTTTTGTGCCTCCATCAGACTCCCCACAGGAAAGATGGATGGAACCAGTAAGCCATAAAGGGAGCAAAAGGCCAAAATGGAAGGCTCTCGATTTGGAAAAAGAGGCGAATATCGTCGGTAAGGGGGTCAGACCAGCAGGATATAGGGTGTCCCCTAACTACAAAGAAAAAACCCCTATGACCAGGACCCAGTGGAGGCGCTATCAGCGCAGTAAAAAGGCTGAAAGGGAGGCTACGACTTCAAAAGTAAAGCCTGTCGGAACGTCTGGACAAAAACGCCAATACCCAAGAGGAAGATGGGTAGAAAAGAACAAAGTGGCGACAAACCAGACCATGGCAGTAACTGTGAACGCATCAGGGGAGAAGGAAGTGGTGTCGACCCAGAGTTCAAAGTGTACTTCGCTGACAGAAAGCAAGAAAGAGCCAGAGTATACTCCTCAGTCGGATGAAGAAGAGCCAAAATACTCCCCTCAGTCAGATGAAGAATCTGATCCATCACCTGAGGGAGATTTTGACGAAGACATGTACGACGACACCAACGATGACACCTATGGCGAAGATTTCATAGTAAATTGTGGTATCGTGTCGGTCCTACCAGCTGAGTATGACGTGGTGTCTGAAATCTCTGAGACTGAGGAAGATTTCGTTTCTGGTGAAAATGCGGATGACAAGCCGCTATGTTATTATGTAATGAACAGTGGTAAGGTAGAAGAGCAAACAACTATGTTTGAACGTCCTAGCTCTGGGATGATGTACCATTTGAAGACGTTATTCATAAAGGCAAAAGTTGATGGGGTATCTGTCAACAAGGTGTTTATGGATGGTGGAGCGACTATGAACCTAATGCCTCACAATCTGTTTAAGAAAATTGGAAAAATGGAGGCTGACCTCCGACAGCACAACATGGTTTTGCCAACTATGAAGGCAAGACCAGTAACATCCCGGGGGTTGTCCAAGTGGACTTGGCAGTGGGTACAACCAACAGGCTGACACTCTTCATGGTCATCAAATCAAAAGTAAATTTCAATCTGTTGTTGGGACGGGAGTGGATCCATGGAATTGGGGCAGTACTGTCAACAATGCACCAGAGGTTGACCATTTGGAGAAAGGATGGCATCGTCGAAAACATTGAGGCAGATCAAATCTATTACAAAGTCGATGAAGCCAAGGGTAACAAGAAGTCTTTTGACCAACACTTAGCGAATGTGGCTCCGTGCGATGATGGGTCAGGGTCTTACACCTCTATCGACACGGGTCGTGTCCTGAACCTGGACCCCGACTATGGGTTCATCTGGGACGCTGCCGACGAAGGCATGGAGCCAATGGAAATGCCACCAACGGGGTGGCCCACTACTGGTGAAAATGACTGCTGAGTTAGAAAGCATGACTCGGATTTCAGCCTATCTGGCTGAAAACAGAAAGATGTCGGCACTTGAAAAAGACGAAACTCTCCAAATAGCTAAGGGAGCCGACCGTGACAAAAAAGCCAATGGCCAACAAGGCCAAAGGGAAGCTGTAGAAAATCAGAGGCTTGATGGTATTTATGATGATGAGCCTTTGGGGTTCAAAAAAGGCCCAGATCATGAGCTGGAAAGAATGCAAGCCCAGGACCCGCTTGAGGAAATCGACTTAGGGGATGGGACAACCAAAAGGCCCACATACGTGAGTGCAAAGGTAGGACCAGAAATGAAGGCCAAGTTGGCTAAAGTGTTGAAAGAATACAAGGACTGTTTTGCCTGGGATTATGGCAAAATGCCTGGTTTGAGTCGGAGTGTAGTTGAGCATCGACTCCCAATCCAGCCAGGCAAGAGGCCAGTAAAGCAACACCCTCGATGCTTCGCCCCGGAAGTCACGTCGAAGATCAAGTAGGAAATTGAAAGACTGCTCAAAAGTCGGTTCATCAGAACTGCAAGGTATGTCGAGTGGATAGCAAACATAGTACCTGTTATTAAGAAAAATAGGACCCTTCGAGTTTGCATCGACTTTAGGGATTTGAACAACGCTACCCCTAAAGACGAATATTCGATGCCCGTGGCAGAGATGTTAGTTGACTCAGCCGCGGGCTTCGAGTACTTGAGCATGCTCGACGGTTATTCCAGTTACAATCAAATTCTCATAGCTGAAGAGGATGTCCGCAAAACCGCATTTTGATGCCCTGGAGCTTTGGGGACATATGAATGGGTTGTGATGCCTTTTGGTCTAAAAAATGCTGGAGCAACCTACCAAAGGGCTATGAACACTATATTCCATGATTTTATTGAGAATTTTATGCAGGTATACATCGATGACATAGTCATAAAATCGTCATCAGAAGATGGTCATCTCGACCACCTTCGACGCTCATTTGAGCGAATGAGGAAATATGGATTAAAAATGAATCCACTAAAATGTGCCTTTGGTGTTCATGCAGGGGACTTCTTGGGATTCGTAGTCCACAAGCGAGGCATCGAGATCAACCAAAACAAAACGAAGGCGATCGTAGATCTCAAGCCTCTGACGACAAAGAAACAACTCCAGTCTTTGTTGGGGAAGATCAATTTCTTGAGGAGGTTCATATCGAACCTAAGTGGCAAAATGAAAGTGTTTTCACCACTGCTCAAGACCAAGAAGGAGAGTGAGTTCCGCTGGGGGCAAGAGCAACAAGAGGCCTTCGACGCAATTAAGGAATACCTTACGAAGCCTCCAATCCTATTACCACCGAGTATAAATAAAAGCATGAAGTTGTACATTGCAGCGTTGGATACGACCATAGGCAGTATGTTAGCACAAGAGGATGATGGTGGCATCGAAAGACCCATCTATTACCTTAGTAGGATATTGATAGATGCTGAAACTAGGTACACTATGATTGAAAAGCTGTGCCTATGTTTGTACTTCTCATGTATGAAATTAAAGCAATATATCAAACCAGTTAATGTTTATGTTTCGTCGCATTTTGATGTCATTAAGCATATGTTGTCCAAACCTATTTTGCATAGTCGAATTAGGAAATGGGCACTAGCGTTAACTGAGTTCTCCCTGACATACGTCCCTTTGAGGGAGATGAAGGGTCAAATAGTGGCGAACTTTATTTTCGACCACGCTGTAGTCGAAACGTCGATACATAACATCGACGTCGCCCCGTGGAAATTATACTTTGATGGGTCAAGCCATAAAAATGGGGCAGGTGTTGGAATCCTAATAATATCCCCACAGGGTATCCCAACGACCTTTAAATGCAAAGTTGATGGCAGATGCTCAAATAACGAGGCAGAATACGAAGCCTTAATCACTGGTCTTAAGATACTCAAAGACTTGGGAGCCAAAGAGGTCGAGATAAAAGGAGACTCAGAATTGGTGATTAAACAAATCACAATGGAGTACAAGTGCGTAAAGGAGCATCTTTTAAGTTACTTCTCCTTGGCGAAGCGTTTGTTGGAACATTTCAAAATTGTCAACATCTCGCATGTGCCAAGGATAGAAAACCATAAAGCTAATGAACTAGCACAAATTACCTTTGGTTATAAAGTGTTAGAAGGTAAGTTGAAAGGCTTCATCGAAACTAGGAAGAAGATGGTGTCGAACGTACACGTACCATCAAGTTGGTCGATATTCAAAGTGTCGATGAGCCTGGTCAAAGGTTTAGAAAGGTGTGAGGTTTTGTTAACGATATGTCACCAACAGATTGGCGAAGGTCAATTATGGAGTATCTGGAGAACCCGTTGGGCAGCACCAATCAAAAGACTAAGTACAGAGCAATGAGTTATGTCCTAGTAGGCAATGAGTTATTGAAGAAAACTCCAGAGGGGGTGTTGCTCAAATGCTTAGGAGATACTGATGCCTATTTGGCAATTTCTGAGGTTCATAGTGGGGCTTGTGGAGCTCACCAAGTTGGCCAAAAAATGAAATGGTTTTTGTTTCGACAAGGTCTCTACTGGCCCAGCATGCTTAAGGATTGCATAGATTTCACGAAAGGATGCCAGGATTGCCAGAAGCACGCAAATATCCAGCATATCCCAGCCAGCGAATTACATGTAATTGTCAAACCATGGCCATTTCGAGGATGGGCTTTGGATGTAATAGGAGAGATTCAGCCAGCTTCGTCGAAGCAACAAAGATTCATCCTCGTGGGAATAGACTATTTCACGAAATGGATAGAGGTTGTGCCTCTGGTGAAGGTGGACCAAGAGGCCGTGATAGACTTCATCCAGAATCATATCTTGTATAGGTTTGGGATACCTGAGACAATCACGACAGATCAAGGCTCTGTGTTTGTGGGGCAGAAGATGCAAGAGTTTGTGGCAGAAATAGGTTTCAAGTTGGTTACTTCGACGCCATACTATGCTCAAGCGAATGGTTAGGTCGAAGCAGCTAACAAGATAATAATTGGGTTAATCAAGAAGCACGTTGCGAAAAAGCCAAAGAAATGGCATAAGACGTTGAGTCAAGTGTTATGGGCCTGTCAGACATCACCCAAAGAGTCAACCAACTCTACTCCATTCCGTCTAACCTACGGGCACGACGCCGTGCTACCAGCAGAAGTATGCTTGCAATCCGTTAGAGTGTAAACGACTATGTTTGGAAAGCGGTGTTGCCCATGGATCGACGAGACCGAACGATGGGAAAATGGTCGCCCAACTGGGAGGGACCATTTCAGGTGACACGAGTGTTTAGTAACAACGTATACGAAGTACAGGAGTTGGGAGTAGACCAACGAATCTTAAGAGTAAATGGGAAATATTTGAAAAAATATAGACCTCTGCTACAAGAGGTTCACATCAAAATATAGTTTTCATTAATTCAAAGCCAAACTAGGCAGAGGGGGCCAAGAATGGCTTACAAAATATGGTTCGTTACATTACCTCAACATACAAACTAAGGAAACTCAGGAAATCTAGCCTTAAAATCTTCAAAGAGGATCTTCTCATGAACTATCTTGCTCTCAAGAAGAACCTTTCGATGCTGCATGCGGCTAATAGTGTCTTTGATCTTCATAGCTACTTCGGCTTGAACAAGTCCTTGAGCTACCTCGTGGTCGATGGTTTCTTGAGAAGGCAGGGGCTCAGCGGAGTCTAAGGAGGCTTTTTGGTGTTCGACCTCAGCAATCTTTTTTGTCAGCTCCGTTATCTGCGCTTAATATTTAGATATCTGTTGGTCGAAAGCTTGGCGTTTTTTGGAGTGCTCTTGTTTTTTGGTTTCATAGTCCCCAAGTTTTTGTTCATAGACTGAGCTCAGGTGGCACTCACGTTTCATGTCGTTGTGGCGGAACCGAATTTGGCCGTCGGCCTGATGATGCATAGCTAGGTCTTTAGCCAGTTGAGTGAAGAAGGCTTTAAACTCGATCAGGTATGTGGCCATGGGGGCAGGGAGCTGGAATTCAGAAAGTTCATTCAGAAGGTTGAAGACGTCATTGGCTATGTCGGATTCCTCGGCGACGGCCGCCAGAAACTGTTCTTAAAAAAGATAAGACCGCAACTGTTGAAGTTTGAGATTGAAGGAAGCATCCACTTCTGGAGTTGGGATTGCGGTCGAACTGGTGGGTTGAATCTCTTCGGCTGTCTGGCGAAGTTTGTGTAGCGCTTTCAGAGTCGCTACTGGATCTGTTGCCTTGGCTACTAAAAGTGCCTCCGGAGTAAGGGATTCCTCGACGGCAGGTGAAGCCCTCTCTAGGTGGTGTTCAGGGATTTGGAGTTTCTCACCGACGTCAGTAGTGGTAACGGCGGGCGAAGGATTGATAGTCGCCCCAGGAGATACATCATTATGATCAAAGTTGTCATTTGAAGCAGGAGGCGTCTTCGCCAAGTTTTCCTCGGGCATGAGTGTATGGAATTCATCAATTTTCCGAGGACTTGGCGTAATGGCGATGCCAGCAGTAGTGGCATCTGCGGCCGATTCAGTATCGCTGTCACCTATAGTGGTCGAAGTAACCACATTTTCCTGCAAAAAACAAAGTTCCAGTGAGCTTCGTCACCCCAAGGTCGTCTAGGACACAAGTGAAAGTGGAAGTACCTGCACAGGACGAGTTGTTGTCTTGGGAAGGGCGACGAAGGAATTGGTTCGAAAATGTCTTCGAGATTTCTTGGGACGACTTGGGCCACTCTCGAAACGCCGGCTTTTGAAGGTGTCCTCCGCGGTAAAGCTTTTTTCTTCCTCACCAAAGGGGTGGATGGAGGAGACGCTGGAGCTACTGTGGTAAAGACTCGAGAGTGAGTGCTCTCATTCGATTCAGTCCTTTCTGGAGAAGGTACTTTCTCAGAAGCCTGCGTAGAAATAATGTCAAAACAAAGGAAAGACAAGGACGCAGGACAGGAAAAAAATACCTATAGAGGGTTGGTCCTGGGTTTTTTGGCAGGTCTAGTGGAAGTCGACGTAGCAGCCGTTTCTCGTTTGCGCCCCTGAAAACAAAGCTGAAACTATTTAGTTCAGACCTATGGGCAAACGAAATCAAAAGTCCAGGGTCTATCTTTGTCGAAGGATCTTCTGCAGGGTCAACATCTATGACAGGAACCGTAGTCGATGGTTTAGGGATGCCACCATCCATGGAGGCAAAAGCGTCGACCACGTTCGCTAAGAAAAGATTTGGAGTGAAGGTTTGAGTTTGATACTCCAACCACCAATCATCAAATTCTTGAGTGGTGAAAAAGGAAGGCTGGAAGGAAAAAACCGGCAGCTCCAAGTGTTGAGAGGCTCTGACGAACCTCATACAAGCCCTATGACCTACTTGAGTCAAGCGTCGGTCGGACCGTACTATATCCTAAGGGTGCCTCACTAAGGGTTTTGGCAACATCTGACTCAGGCCAAATTGTCGGGCCACCAAATTTGGACAGTAGTTCATGAAACCATAGCCATTGTTTCCTGTTTCGATGCGGAAAGAGATCATGGTAGGAGTAAGAAACGCCCGCCATATAGCATTCGACTACGCAGCAGCTTTAGGTGAGACTCCAGGAAACGGGTTTCTGAACCAGTCGGGGCCAAACTTACGCTCCACAAATGGAGCCATATCAGGGACGAAAGAGGTGGTTTCCACGAACATACTGAGATACCTCGTAAAGAGGGCATGTCTTGGAGCTTCTTGGGTGGTCATCAGGGCAAGTCGCATTCCCTCGATAGAACGTTCTTTATTTAGACGCTCCATCATCGCAGAGGCTGGATATCCCAATTTGTGCTCAAAAGTGGCGTTGAGCCAATGCTGCAACAACTACATAGGCCCTGAGATGTTTAAAGCTTTAGTGGTTTGGTGGAGGAGTTTCAGCCTCATAGTCGACAGGCCAAGAGAATGGTAGAGGGAGGCCAACAGAAGTTTGGCCAGAGATATCTGTCGACCTTCGTGGATATGAATGGCCAAACTGATGAAACTTTTGGCTATTTGCAAGGAGCCAGGGCAAAACATATAATACGACAGCCATAGGGTCAGGAAGGCAATATTCTCCTCATCAGAGACTTCTTTAGAGAGTTTATCGTGATGGTCTTCGATGTAGTTTTGGAAGCTCGCACGCTCGAAGTCGAAGGCGTTGTCCGTCTCCAACGTCGGGTCGAAAGTTTCACCTACTGGCAAAAGGCTAGTGATGGCTGCCACGTCGAAAAGTGTTGGCGTGAACATACCACAAGTAAGATGGAACGTATTTGTCGATCCTTCCCAAAAGTACATCGACGCCAGCAGCAAACAAGGGTTGACCTTGTGAGCGGTTCTGGAGAGTTGGATGGCGTCGAAAATACCGTATTCCTTCCATTGCCTTTGGTGCTGCCCTTCGACTCTGTCAAGCCAGGAAAGGTAGTCTTTGTTGCTTGGAGTAGGCATGGATCTGAAAACTCGAGATTTGGGGGCTATGTATTTGAGGTCTAAGGTGCCACCTTTCTTGAAAGCAGGTGGGATTGTTTGGTCGAAGCAAGGAAATAACTTCTGGAGTTCTTGTGGATTAGGTTTGTTGTCCGGAAGGGGGCCGTGGAAACCACAGAGCTTGTTCTCCACCGCGAATGGGATAACCATTTGGCGGCACCAGTTGGCCACCACCGTCTCATCAGCGGAGGATGGTTGAGGAAGAGGATGGAGTGTTTTTGTTTCAGAGAGTACGTACGCAACCGGATTGTTACCAGTGGTTTGAGGAATGGGAGTTGTAATGGTATTTGATGAAGCCATTGGGGAGAAAGAAATACAAAGGGTGCTTTGAGGCGACAAATGCTTTAGGAAGAGGAAGTCAAAGTTTAGGTCTCAGAGCGAATAGCAGGTTTGTGAAGAAGGAGTTATGGAAAATGGCAAGGTTTCCTGGGAAAGTCTATTTATAGGGCGCATGTAGAAAGGTGAAAGATCAAAACTTTTCAACTTCTGAAAGTAAGTGGGGTTTGGTTTCGAGGCCCATAACTTGGACGAGACTAGCCATCATGGCGTTTTTCTTGGAAATCGTGGGATGAGATTGCCATCATCATGTCAGACGGCGCTTGCCACGTGTTGTGAGAAAAGACAAAACGTTGGGCAAGTGCGTCGAAAGAAAAGTTGTCGAAATCCTGCAAGAAACCAAAGAAGCCAGATTTCTCCATCGACGCAGTATTCAGTCGAAACTGGCCTTTTGGGGGGCAATTTGTTGACACGGGATTTTGACCATAAGTGGGAAACGAGGATTCCCATGATGCGTTGGCACAAAAGGCACATCAAGTTGTCGATTCGACACCAGCAGAGAGGCGCGTCGGAGAGACGGTGACAAGCCTCGGCTTCGGAGGAAAATAAGGCGAAGAGCTGATCCCAACTTCAAGGATTAATGATTAGGCGGGAAAAGTTTGAAACTTCCAAGACTATGGGAAGTTGAAAAGAAAGTGGGGTGCCACGTGCCAGCTTCAGAAGACATTTGGGTAGACAGACAGTTACATTCTAGGCCTATATAAGGCACTGTACTTTTCATTTTCAAAGGTCGCATTTTTTCACATTGTAAAGGGAAAACACTCAAAGTACCAAGCTTAGAGAGAAACGAGTTTACTCCCGCGAAAATGTACAATTGCGTCCAAATTTACTTAATGCAATTTACTTTCAGCATCTAATTTAAATTATTGCCCTTTCGTTTTTGCTCAGCGTTTCTTTTCTTTGTTTCTTCGCTTAGTATCCAAACTTGTGATTGTTAAGAAACTCTTTGCGTCACCAAGGTCACTTCAGAGTGACAACTTGCACTAAAAAACTGAGAAACTCAAACGCAGCATAAACGTACGCTTCCAATTCCTTGTTCTGGGATTTGTGTGGCCGATCCCGCGAGCGAACCTGCGATGGAAGGCTAGCGGTTGTTCGTGCCATCGAACAGTTGGTAACCGATGAATCCAAATCCAACAGTCCCTGTCTCGATGCGAGTGGATAGGAGTGTAGGAGTTAAAAAGGCTGCCCAAACAAAAATTTGACATTGTGGCAGCGGAGGGAGTTACACCAGTAAACTTGTTTCGAAACCCAGCTGGGCGAACATATCTATCCACAAAGGAGGCCATGGTCGAAATGAAGGTTTTTGAGTTGAGAAATAGGTCGAAATGGAGGCCATGGTCGAACATATCATGTGGGGTATTAAAGGCAAGTCTATTTCCTTCGATGCTCCTGCAATCATTCTCTTCCATCAAAGCTTTCGACATGGTTATTTGTAGCTTTGGTTCAAATGTGGAATTCAACCAAAGATGTAAAAGCAAATCGACGCTAAAAGTAAGGTATATTTTTTGTTTTAGGGATGTGTTTCAATTTGTAAGAAGAACTACCTATTGATTGATACAAAGTGGCTAAAAGTAACTTACCATGAGAAATATTTCGACCCTCATGAAATTGAATTACTAAAGGGACATACTTTTTGGCTATTTGTAATGAACTTGAGCAAAAGAAATAATAAGAAAGCCAAAGGGTCAGGAAAGCAATATGCTATTGGTCAGAGACCTCTTCGGTGTTTTTCTTATGATGGTCGGTGATATAATTCTTAAAGCTGAATCATTTGAAGACGAACTCATTTACAGTGTCTACTGCGGGGGGGGGGGGGGGGGGGTGAAGGTTTCACCTATAGGTTGAACCTTCGTGATAGCTGCTACGTCGAACAAAGCCGGCGTAAGCATTCCACAGGGAAATCAAAATGTATTTGTAGAACCTTCCTAAAAGAAAATCAACGCGAGCATCATGGTGGGTGTTGCAGTGAGAATCAGATATCAAGCTATTAATTAAATTGAATCACAAAACCTGAAATTCACCACCGAGCTTTGATTTATCCAAAGGAAAGAGTAAAGAACGAAAACCCTAAGTTAAGAGAATCTAGGTTCCGGGGTTGGTTATACTAAGGGAAGGTATTAACACCCTAAGTATCTGTAGTACTCTACAGGAACCTCTTGTTTGTTTTTGTGTTAAGTTAAAGTTTGCTTGCTAAGGAATGTGTTAAGGTAAAGACCTAGGGGTACATACACTAAGTATGCTCGCCAAGACATCGCATCTCGTGCCTACGTATCCTGACGGGAGTGGAATCAGAGCATTCGTAGTTCCCCTCACTATGGGGTAAAAGGGTGTAAAAGAAAAGGTGGAATCCAAGAAGGCATTGGATGTAGAAGAAAAAGGTGGAATCCAAGAAGGCATTGGATGTAAAGGAAAAAGGTGGAATCCAAGAAGGCATTGGATGTAAAGGAAAAAGGTGGAAAAAGAAAAAGGTAGCTCACTAGGATCTTGCAATCCTATGCCTACGTATTCTCA
Organism: Lathyrus tuberosus; assembly: GCA_022829125.1. Classification (NCBI taxonomy): domain Eukaryota; kingdom Viridiplantae; phylum Streptophyta; class Magnoliopsida; order Fabales; family Fabaceae; genus Lathyrus; species Lathyrus tuberosus. The sequence goes on along the minus strand of JALAZF010000196.1, from coordinate 6,106,653 downwards.
AAAGGTGAACTTGAGAAATCAGAGCAATCATAGTTCCCCTCAATGGGGTGAGGAACTCTTGACTGTGGTCAAGGTTTCAAGGGAAAGTAGGGTGAAAAGCTTGAAAGCAAAGGTTGTGAGGATTGATTGTTTAGGAGAAGAGATTAATGGCTATCTCTTGGGAAAGGATTGTGAAGGGTTAGACCGTCGTGAAGGAGAAGAGATTAATGGCTATCTCTTGTTTGTGTAAAGAAAGGTTTAAGAGTTTATAAGAGATTAATGACTCTCTCTTGGGAAGGCTAAGTTAAAAGGGAATGAAGTGTTCACGGGAAAGTAGGGTCTGACAGCAAGACACCTACGTGGAGTGCGGCGACTCCAAACCTAAGGCTAGGTTAAAAGGGTAATGAGCTATCTATGACCTTGCAGTCAATAGAGAGACTTTCCCTTGGAAGAAGGGGAGAGTAACAATTCTTATGGCCATGAAGTTTGTAAAGATATTTACATGAAAATAAAACATCAAACAAGGTATCAAAGTGAAACAAAGCTCACAACACCATACAAGGTTTGAACTACATGCATTAGGCCTTATTCAATCAAGATAAACAAGATAACATAGTGAAATAATCAAAAGCAACCAAGAGTATCCATGAAAAACCCTAAGAAATGTCTTTTACTTCCAACACTAATAAATGATTCAAAGATATTTTTTTTCACCAATTTCTTTTTACATTCTAAAAGTAGACACATTAAGGAACATTTTGCAAAAAGAATGGGCAAAAAGAGTGAAAAATGAGCAAGTTATGATCTTGTGAAAACAATGTTCAAACCATAGAATATAAAACAAGATATGTGATAAAAAAAAGTAGGGAAATGACTCCCATGGGTATTGAACCCGTGCCCTGGTGGTTGCAGCTCAAAACGCTTACCATTTCACCCAGTGTGTGCGTATTGACAAGCAATGACCATAACATCATAAATAAAAAAGGGCGTATTTTCAGAAATTAAAAACAAAGGACTGGGGCGATGGGGATTCGAACCCCAGTCCCTTTGGTTACAGCGCACGCATCTCGCCACTGGGGTGGCCATACATCCAATGTATGAGTCAACCCCTTAATTACTTAAGCCCTTACGCGTTCAAAAAGGAACTAAAAAAACTGAACTCATGGCAAAGCTGCAGCAAGTATGCAACAGGCCCTCATCATTCCCTTTCAAACTCAAATCAATAATATTCAAAAGAAGCAGTGTGAATTAAAATCTTTTCAAACTTTAATGGACTCTCCAGGACACCAAACAAAAGCAAAATCAAAGTGAAAAGAAGACACATTCAAACATGAATGAAACAAATAATCCTGTCAATCACATACAAGCAATATTCTATCCTTGTTATATCTAAACTAGTAGCAGACAGTTGGATAATAGATGAAAACTTCAAATTTTAACATGAGTACAAGCAATACACACTGTATAATAAGACATGGCATGTGAATTGAGTACTTTGAATCACAATTATCAACACAAACAATGTAACAAAAGAGCATCACCTACTTCACATATCAATATCCAAAATATCAAAATGACAGCAGCATAATAACAGGTTCCTACCATTTCAAGCAGGGCATTAGAAGTTAATAGATAATGAGAGCCAAAATTTGTCAAGCCATCAAACAAATCATAAATTGCTTTAACATGATATGGAGGGATGTGCGTCAGAACTGATTGAGACATTATTCTAACCAAACTCAAACACAAGGTAAAACCTTCAAACATGCAATCCTTGACATGGGAACATCAATATCATTTTGTCAGCCTAAAACAGTGCCAAGCATGCATAACTGAATTTATCATCAATACTCACCAAGTCATCTACAACTAGTGGAAGATGTAAGATACTAAATGACCATAGCATAGAAAATAATGCAAACATGATTCTTTGAACATGGAGTTTATGAGTTACCAGTGTAGAAAATGAGCATGAATGCTTGTCATTAGAAGGACCTCAAACAGAACTTTGACAGGGTTACAACAAGGAAAACTTAGTAGTACAAGTGTGGTTAGAAGTAAAATTATCAATACACATTCAAGGTATCATCTCATATTTGGTGCATATGGTCAAAGCAAAGCTTTCAGAATCATTAGACAAAACATAGAAGCACACACAAGGGATTAATACAGGAATTTAAATGAATCAATGAGTGGTCATGCAGTCAGATAAGGTACCAACAGTGGAGGAAAAGAAAACTATTTAAAAAAAACATATACCTAGGAATGGGGACATGTTACCAATATGCCAATACTCTTGTGCTGGTTCAAATCATATTCTAAACTCATGCTACATTAAGAGTTAACCAAAAAACATGCATAACAAGTCTGACCATGCAGAGCCTAAATCAACAGGGATATCTCCCATGATTAATCAAATTTAAATGGCAATAAAATGCAACCCCTGATTCAAATAATTTTCAAGTTATGTTACTAAAAACAATATTCAGTGGATCTCTTTATTAGAACAAGATACACACCCATGTGTTCCAAAATAACAAACTGATAGTGCAAGGTAATACTTTCACCTCCTTTTATCAAGCCTCAAGGTGCCCTTACCAACCTAAACTAACTGATAACCCGGCTGTGGCACAGATATCCTTCAATGCTTGCTCTTGACAGTATGAGAAAAAAAAAGAATAAAGATTTGCCATACTATCATAACTTTAAACAAACTCTCACGCTGTCAAACCAAACTTAACATGATAGAGACAACTCAAGCTCTCCCAAGGTTCAAACTACCTTAAAAAGACCTGAACATATCCAAGGCTTGGCAGGGCAAAAGGAAATCTTATGAACATAATTTCTCATATGTGTTGTTTAGATTCAAAAACTGCAGATGAAACTAAAATACACCTTAAACTAGTCTCAAGACCTCAACCACAAAGTCATATGATCATGTCAACTAAAAAACTGTGTTTTTAATCAAACAAAATCTGAACATCTGAACATAAAAAGAGGACTTGGTATTGATATCGACATATGATCAAGGTCATAAAGTAAGGATGAGACAGAACAACCTGTCATGCCAATACGCATTTACAATAGGTTCTTAACCTTTGGATATGCACATATCATATTGTTAAAAGCTACCAATGTAAGCAATATGCTATCAAATGTTCAAACAAATTTCTCATATGAATTTTAACATCATATTCATGATTATTCAACTAAAATGTAAAACAAGGCATGACAGTATGGTTATGATATATAGAGCATGGAATAAGAAAGAAAAGAAGAATACTTAGTGGAAAAATGTCCATTACAACTTCAAGTATGAACTGATTTCTTTCCTTTCTTAGCAGCAGCTTCCAATGTGATGCTCTTCCTCCCTTCACTTGATAAACTTTGAACTCATAAGTTTTAGAGTGTGTATGTGAAGAGTGTTGGTGTCAAATGAATGGAAATCAGGCTGCTATTTATAGGGGAATGCTGAGAACTCTAGGCATGGCCAAAGTTATACAATGTGCCCACATTGCCTTTTTTTGCATCGTGTGAGCTATATTTGATGAGCCAAGAATCTTCCAAAATCTCTGAATACTGATGTGGTTAGGTCTGCCTAAGCTGGTGAGAAGTGATTGGTGAGAAGCTCAATGAATAAACAATACTTGTTTCCCTTGAAAAGTTTCTCTCTCCTTGCACAAGTTGCATAAACATGACATAAACCTTATTTTAATGCCAACCAAGTTGTAAATTCAGTGGCGTGGCTTGGATTAAACTTAAATCCAACCTTAGAACTCAGAAACATGAGGCTTTGGTGGTTAGAGAAGGTTTTGGGTCAATGTGCAAAAGTTGGTTTCTTGAGTTTTAAGGAATGAAACTCCCATCTTTGAAACTTCAAAACTCCCACCTCCCTCAATGGATGGAGGAGTTCTAGTACTTTTTGGAAAGCCCTCAATGCTCTCTACAACTTTCATGTTCAAAGATTTTTTATTTGAGGCTTGGAACTACATGAAAAATTGGGTTAAAGTTGTGTGCAAATTAAGGGAAAAAAGCTGAAATTTCCCCAAGTCCCCAAGGGCGATTTATCTTCCAAGTCTTGTAACTTAAAAACCATGAATTTTTTGAAAGAGGGTCCTCTAATACACTTTGAAGATCGTGGAAAGAGCTTCCATATGGGCTTTGAATCACTCAATTTGGATGTGTGGTTTGAAAGTTATGATTGTTTCAATTTTTGCATAAGTAGTGAAATTTCCACATTTGAAAAGTTTCATGGACCAAACATTGCTTCTTTTGCAAGAAACTTTTCAAAACTTGATCTCTCATGTCTTAACCCACGAATGAGACATGTCATGATAGATTGAGGACTTTGATGCTTCATTTTGGATCAAAATCTCATGGATTAGAGCCTTAATCCAAACCCTAATTTCACTTGTGAATGCACTTGAATGATCTCTGATGATCTTGCTTCTTCAGTCACATCTAAGGCGCATAGATGGTCTCTAGGGATGTCTACTATCACATGGAGTCATGTCCCAGGGTTTGAGAATAACTCTTGATCAGTGTCGAAGGCCATGATTGTCTTGTCATAACAAAACCGTAATTGGAAGCAGGGTGAACTTGTGGCTCAAGGCACTTGGTGATGAAAGCCAGTCACACTTGAATTTTTGTTGAGTAAGACCTCTAGGATGTAGGTGAGCTCACATGGTTGCATTTGGAGCCTTAATTGTCCTTTCCTCCTTGAATTAGATGAGAGCTTGGCTTAGGAGACTTTGCCCTCTTCTTTGTATAAGTCCTAGCTTTCACAAAAGAAACAAACTGCAAGATATGGGTTAGTTAACAATGCATAAAAGATTGAAGCCTAAATGCAGGTGCAAGATGTTATGACATCTAAGGGGTAAATTTTGGGGTACAACAGTTGCCCCTATTTAAATAACTTTACCGGATGGCACGAGGAATGGAAATCCTCGGGGGCATCAAGGTGAAAGGTGTTTAAATATAGAAAACTGAAAATTTTACCCTTAGATGGACTGCAGATGCTAAGGATAAATAACAGACATGCAAATACTAGCATGCCATGAACTTCTAGTATGATGATATGATGCCATGATAGTGCAAAGATGCAGACAAACCAAACTCCAACAGATAAGGAGTAAACTACCACAAATGAGCTTACTGTGGAAGGATAAAGGTTAGTATCTATGAGGAAGACTCACTGGGGATACAGACTGACCAACAAAAGGGACTCACTAGGGAGACTCTGAGGAAACAGTGGGGGAAATAAAAGCACAGTCTTTACTGGGCATGAAACCAAAAAGAATACATGATCTCTACTGGGGACCGGTTTGAAATAAAAGAATAGACATCAACTAAAATTTTTCTAGGATTTTCTTATACTGAAAAGTTCAAACGGGATCTTCAAGAAAAGTCAGAAAAAATAGAGAAAGGCACATCCCGAAAAAAAGACATCAGATGGTAAAAGAAACCAGATATCCGATGATGGCTTTGAATGAGAGGTGCAAATCACAATATTTAATAATGGCTTTAGATAAAAGTGAACAAATCAGGGATCCAAGAAGGCATTGGATACAAAGAAAATAATTATCCAATAATGGCTTTGAATGAAAGGTACAATCACAATATCTGAGAATGGCATCAGATAAAACTGAGCAAACAAGGGTAATCCAAGAAGGCATTGGATACAAAGAAACAATCATCCAATAATGGCTTTGAATGAAAGGTACAAATCAAAATATCTAAGAAGGCATCAGATGAAAGTGAGCAAACAAGGGTAATCCAAGAAGGCATTTGATACAAAGAAATAATCATCCAATAATGGCTTTGAATGAAAGGTACAAATCACAATATCTGAGAAGGCATCAGATGAAAGTGAGCAAACAAGGGTAATCCAAGAAGGCATTGGGTGAAAAGAAACAATCATCCAATAATGGCTTTGAACGAAAGGTACAAATCACAATATCTGAGAAGGCATCAGATGAAAGTGAACAAAGCAGGGATCTAAGAAGGCATTGGATAAAAGGACACCAGTCATCCAATAATGGCTTTGAATGAAAGGTGAAAATCACAATATCTGAGAAGGCATCAGATAAACGTGAGAAAGGCAGAGATCTAAGAAAGCATTGTATAAAAGGACACCAGACATTCAATAATGGCTTTGAATGAAGGGTACAAATCATAATATCTAATAATGGCCTTAGATAAAAGTGAACAAACCGGAATCCAAGACAACATTGGATGCAAAGAAACCGATCATCCAATAATGACTTTGAATGAAAGATAAACTCATAATATCTGAGAAGGCATCAGATGCAAATGAGACAAAAGGTAAAATCCAAGAAGGCATTGGATAAAAAGAAACCACGACGTACAAGAAATTATTGAACGAATATGAACAAGGGGATTCCCAAGAAAGCATTGGATAAAAGGAATCACAATATCCAAGAAAGCATTGAATGTGAACAAAGGTGAAATCCAAGAAAGCATTGGATAAAAGGAATCACAATATCCAAGACAACATTGAATGACTGTGAACTTTCAGGAATGGTACTGAAAGTAAAGGCAAATCACTATATTCAGGAATGGTATCGAATGATAGTGAGAGAGACATCCAGGAATGGCATTGAATGAACAGATAAGACTTTCAGAAATGACACTGAAAGATATCCAAGCAAATTTGATGAGGATTATGTAAGAGAGGCAAAACTTCCAGGAATAGCACTAGGAGAAGTAAGAGGAACAAGATATCCAGGGATGGCACTGGAGATCACAAGAGACGGTCATCCAGGAATGACACTGGAGTGAGAGAATATAAAGATCCAGGAATAGCACTGGAATGAGAGAAGACCAACATTTATCAACAGGATTAGATGCGAAAGAGAATGACACTGAATGAAAAGGACAGCTAACGTTTTGGTAAGGTAAAACGTGGATAACGACACGACCTCAGGAGAAATGCAAATGAGGATGAAACACTCATGATATGCATATGTATATGAATTATACAGATGATATATGATCAAATACAAATGCAGATGCTGACGACACCGATCGACTCTTTTAGGGAGAAGACAAGATTGGAGGACTGATTCCTCAACACGGGGATCACTGTCATTCTGCTTGGGGACTAGAGATGCTATTGTTGGACACATCTCTACCACATTGGTAAACTGTATCAAGTGATGCTCTTTGTAGGAAGGATGTAAAGTTGCATGGGGATTCTTCAAACTAATTGCCCCAGATTAGCTGACTGTTGTAGATGAACTGATCATTACTTCAATTTGTCTGAGTCTTGACATGACTGCTTTGCTGTGATCTTTGGAAAGCTTACCCCAGTCTGAGTCTTGAAAAATCTTCTGGATAAGCCAATTCTGAGAAGGACTTGCCCCGGAACAACAACTCTTGGACTGATTCTTCAACAGGATTTGGAAAGAACTTGCCTCTGATAGGATCACCGACCAAGTTTCTTAAGTGTTTGAAAATTCCTTGAGAGGAAAGCCAGTTTGCAAGCAAAAGTATTTGTACGAACATGGTAATTTTAGAGTTTATGCAACTTTTGAAAGTGAAAGGTAAAGCACAAGTGTAGTGACCTACAAAGATCTTTGGGAGTCAATTTACGCAACCTTGCTGTAGTATGCTTTCAAAATAATCTTGCTTCAGTTAGGTCTTTTTAGGGTTGTAACGTGGCATGGTTTACGGTTTATGAAACAAAGGATAAAGGCTCAAAATTTATTTGTGACCCACCCAATCTACGTGATGAACTTCAGTCCTATGCTCAGTTAACTCAAACTATACACTCAGGTTGCCATAGGTTAGGAATTGCACTGATGATGATAATGATGATGGTTTAAAATTCAATGGACTTGAAATGGCAGTCACTACTTCTTAAAATTTTTTGTTGTTTTTGATGAGGAGCTCAGTCAACTTGTTTTGTCTTTGAGGATTTTGGTAACCACTTGATTGATTTTTGTTATCCCTAACTTTTGCCTGAACAGTGTCATTTGAGCTTACAGCCAGCGGGATGCCCCAATTTTTGCCTAAGTCTCCTTCATAGGTTTTGACTTAGAGAGCTTTTTTTTGCACTCTCTCTTTTTTTTAGTGAATTCCTGGCTTAATGATTACAGTGAACCATCATTGGCGCTTGTCTTGAAAGACATCTTCGACACTTGCTTGCTGTGTGCGAAGGAAAACTTGTGAGTGCAACTTTTTGTTGAAAGGTGTCTTGTATTTGAATGCACAACCAAGTTAACTGAGAACTACCCTGCCCCAAGTTAAGATTGCGGATTTTTATTTGTAAAGAAAAGAAACTCCTACTTTAAGGCTCGAAGGGTTTGACGAGGGATTATCTTCCTTATGTCTTCGGTGTTTGGGGAGTTGAAATAATGCCTTACATCGTCAGCAAAGATTATTTGAAAGCATACGACGACAATTATGGGTATAATGTTTTCATCATCCTCCCTCCAATCTTTGCATAATAAAAAATAAAGTGGAAAAGAGATAAAAAATCTTTTGCAAGAGAAAGCATAGAGATGTAAATAACAGACAAAATCAATTGAATCAAAAGTTGCAATGCTCATTTCATTAATTTTGAAAGTACAAACATAATTGAAAGAAAACAGCTATTACAAAATAAGGAAAATGCAAACAACAAAAAACAAGGCTCAGTGACTAGTTAAACACAAGGATGAGCTGTCCTGTCTTTAAGAAGTAGCTGAGCTGAAGTCGACTGAAGCTTCACTTGGCGTGCCCTGGCAGAGGATTGCTCTGAACATTAGGATTTTCCTTAAAGGAGAGGATTTTGTTTCTCATCAGCTCTTGTACTTTAGCCTTCAATACAAAGCAACCTTCCAAATTATGGGCCGCACCACCTTGATGGTATTCACAATGAAGATCAGCCCTATAGCCAGCTGGAAGAGGATTTGGAGGAGGAGGCAAATGCCTTGTGGTAATCAAACCTTGTTGAACTATACCAGGATAAAGCTCGGTGTATGTCATGGGAATATGATCAAATTGATTCTTATTACGGTACTGGTTCTGTCCCGCAGTTGGACGTTGGGAAGCTTGAGCTGGTCGTGGAGCAGTAACCACAAGAGTGGCAGCAGTAATGGTAGGGTGAATAACATACTGAGGTTGGGGACGAGGCCTTCTCACTTCAACCATTACAGTGTTAGTCTGATCTCCCTTTTCCTCTGAAAGTTCCCATAGGATTTCTTCACAACATTGGAAGATTCAGCAGCCTTAGACACTTTTCCCTTCTTAAGACCTTCCTCGAGCCTTTGGCCGATAGTAACCAAATCAATGAAATTGGAGGAAACACTTCCAATCATCTTTTCCCAATAGAATAGGGATAAGGTATCCATGAACATTCCAGTTAACTCTTTCTCAGCCAAAGGAGGTTCAACTTGGGAAGCTAACTCTCTCCAGCGCTGAGCATACTCCTTAAAAGATTCCTTCTCATGTTGAGTCATATTTTGCAGCTGGCGGCGATCAGGGGCCATGTCAAGGTTATATTTATACTGCTTCATGAAGGCATTCACGAGATCTTGGAAGCAGTGAATGGAGCTTTGCTCGAGACCCATATACCATTTAAGTGATGCTCCACTCAAGCTGTTTTGAAAACAGTGGATAAGCAGCTTCTGATTTTTGGTATAAGCAGCCATCTTGCAAAGATACATGACCAAATGAGCCCTTGGGCAAGAGTGCCCCTTATACTTCACAAATTCTAGAGTTTTGAACTTAGCAGGCATAACAAGGTCAGACACTAAGCACATGTTGTCTGTATCCACATTAAAGAAGTCATTACCTTCAACGGCTTTGAGTCTTTTGTCTAAGGTCTGAAACTGCTCGCGGACAACTTTAGGTTCAATAAAGTCTTCACAGTCCTCACCCTGAGCACTGGCAGCATTGTACTTAAAGAGAGGATTCTCAAAAGAAGCTCGAACAGTCTGTGAAACAGCATAGACTGTAGGTCTGGGCTCGGCGAAAATAGGAGCTTGAAATACAGGCATAACAGTCTGACCAGCCATAGTAGTAGATGCAATCGGTGGAGATTAGTTGAGAGGTAAACTGAACTCTGGCCAAGTTGAAGGTGGCATTTGAACCAGTGGAGGTTCAGCACTTGAAACTTCCTGGATGACAGTTCTTTGGGGAGGCTCTCCTCTAGCAATCAAAACTTGAAGCATCTCGGTGAGCTTAGTCATGCTTGACTTAAGGTTATTGATTTCCATTCGGACCTCAGCATTGTGTACCTCTTGCTCTGACATCTTGCGTCTGTAGTTAGCTCTAGTCTGATAACGGTGTCGAGGAATCAGCTTGACGACTCACAGGTGACACTGGAAGATAGAGACCACTGGAAATGAGTTACTGGACAAACAGACGCATGCAATTAATCATGCAAAGATGCAAATGATATACAATGCAATACAAATAAGAGACAAAACACATGCAACAGGATTGAAGGTTCGAGATCACAGCATGGAGTCTGGGTAAAGAACCAACCACAGGGTGTGTACTAGGGTTCTTGTATCCGTAGAACAGGGTTCTAAAAAGTTCCCAGAGTCAACAACCCATCTTTCGGATATTATCGATTTCCCAATTACTCGATAGTCAATAATATTCTCAAGAGAGTCTCGTCTGAGTGTAGTATCGCGTGACAACTATTTTGGGATTACTCCCTCATAGTCACCGCACTACATCCTAAAAAGGCCAAAGTGGGATTAAAAGGTAACTAATGGTCATCAGTTTCACGGGCACCTAGTGTCATACCCCAAATTTTGTCCACTAAGATTTCCCATCATTGTGCAAATCATCACCACAATATGGATGTACCATTATACCTCACCAGTCTCCCCAAAGATGGGTGAGCATTCACTACAACCAAGAATTAGGGTTTCAAGCCCTCTCAGGGCATTTAGACAAAGGATTAATCAAAGAATGACATGATCTTAAACTTGTCTAACCTCTCAAACACCCATAAAGGATCAAGAGGTCTCCCATATCAAAAATTAAGCACAAAGTTGCTACCTTCCAAGTGGATTAAGCCTCAAGATCGACAGTGTCACCAAATTAGGGTTTTGGTCGACCAAGGCCTCCAGGTGGAAATTTTCCTCTGGGCATGAGCCAATGCTTCAAAGCATAACCTAAGATACTACAAGGGACCTCATGGACCCAATCACCAATTCAATTTAACCTCAGGGGATGCATTTATCAAAAATCAGGAATTAGGGTTTCTTGACCTAATTCACCCCTAAGTTGACTTTTGGGACAAAACATGAGCCAAGACCTCAAGACATGATTTGAGGGTATCTAACACACCACATTGATCCATTTTCAACAATGGATTGATCCAAGAAGCTTGATCTACAAGTTTCAATTTCATCTGAACCACATTTAGGGTTTTGGAGAAAAAGTCAACTGTATCTTTGACTTTTGACCAGGACATGCTCCCAAACCTTGGGCCATGATTCAATACACCCTATATCACCTATGGAATCCATCTATTAAGTTTGATTTAGGTCAAGGACTTGATTTCATAGAGGATCGCACAATTTAGATTTCACATGTTGAAAAAGTCAACTGTACAAAAAGTCAAAGTTTGACTTTTTGATTTTTTTGGTCAACCAAGGTTCCTTAATCCTAAAATGATGTTAGTGTGTGATTTAAATCATCATTCATCAAGAAAAACCAAAGAAAGTGAGTTAACTTGTAAAAGGGGTAACCATACAAAACTTAGAATTTTTCTGTTATGAAACAAAATGGCTAGGGTACCAACTTTCAAGGATCATAACTTGAGATGCAAGTAACCATTTTTGATGGTCCAAAGATGGATTTGTAGCTCTCATGGCATACTTAAAAAGTGTCAACAACACCTCATTCCAATTCATCATGGATTTTAAACTATGGAGTGATCAAAATGGATGAAAATAGGAAAATGACATTTTGTCAACACTTAGACAAATTTCTGTCCAAGACAGATTTTGTTGAAAACACCAAAACTTGGGGCATTTTTTCACACAGTTGCAAGATGAATCAATTCAAGGTATAAACACCAAAGTTGTTGTGCATATTGCTAGCAATTCAAAGGGTCCACCAACATGAAAAAACTCCATGGAAATCAAGAGATATGGCAGCTCAAAGTCATGCTGCTGCAACTGTTTTGGAAAAATCAGTTTGCATGTTTTCTTGCCTTACACGATTTCTGAGTCAAAGCCAAGGATCATTATGCCAAATTCATCCAATCTGATCACAATGCATCTGATCCAACCAATAAACTTGGACTGAAATGCCAAATGCTTGTCCTTGAGAATTGATGAGTTTTTGGCATATATGCCTTGAATTCAAAGGAAAATAATGTGGAATAGTGCACTTTCAAGATTATCACTCTCCTCAGTCAAGTTCTCTGATTAAACAACAATTAAAATGACTGAAGAATGTGGAATCAGTCAATACATAGTTGAGCTATTTGGGGCAGCTGTTACACCTAGTGCAAGAGGCATTTATGCCAAGCCAAGACCATTGAACCATGGCCTTATCCTCTGAGCTTCAAGAGAACCACTTCAACACAACTCATCTACTATAAATAGAGGTCCTAACTGATCATTCAAATCACACCAAAGCAGCTTGCAACATTGTTTTCTCTCATTCTCTCCTTAAGTGCCAAAACTCCATATTTTGGGCAAACACTATCGGGTTTTGAGTTGCAGCCTCAAGCAACTCAAACCAACTTCTCAAACACATCACATATGATGTATATAAGATGTTCAAACACTTAAACCATCTCTGTAACACCTCTAGCCCAAAATCACTCTTCAACTAGTCCATTATGCATCCATTCTGCAACTTGGATACCACAACTTGATCTAAGCAATTTCAAAGTGTTCCAAGGCTTGCAATCCACTCAACAACATCCATTGAAGCTATAGAGGTCATCAAATTACTTCTGGAACACCATTTGTGCAGAGATTCAATCTCACCTGCAGCAAGGTATGCCTCAAAACTCTCATAACATGATCCATGCATATTTCCTCGCATGATACTTTTGCCAAATGTTTATTATCATGTTTTAAGTGTTTCCCCTAAAAAAATTTGATCATAGCACTCAAAACCATGTCTGCATGATTGCTTTTGCAAAATTAGGGTGCATACATTCATGTTGATATAACTTGTTGCACACTAAAAATAAATCAAATCAAATATTGCCATCATATTCCTTGTTAAAAAATGCACGAGTTTGGTGTTTGAATCATGTCAAATGATTGAGAAACGAGTGAGATAGAGAGCTTCACGCATCTGAGCTTGAGGTTGAAGATGGCCATGGCGCCATGCTTTAGAAATCCAACCAAACTTGCCTTATATTTTTCCCTTGCCATGTATATTATGAATTGGCATTGCGCCCCAGTGGTTGATCTACTGGTTTGTATGTACTAGCGAGTGGAAGGCCTGGGGTTCGAATCCCCCTCGCCCCAGACCTCTTTTTTATCACTTATTCCATTTTTATTATTTTTTCATATTATTTTTTAAATGATTTGGAAAATTAATAACTCTCTCAATTTTAATGATTTTTGATTGGTTATTTTTGCAAAAAATCACAAAAATGTTGAAATATTTTATTCCACAAAAAATCAGATTTATATTACTTCTTTAATATAGTTAATATTTTTGTAAATAAATTCATTTTTAATTGTTTTAAACACTTTTAAAGGTGGATTTTTATCTTGAAAATCAAAACCAAATGAGTTTTAATTCATCTTGTGATTAAAACATCATTTTTCAAATCTTAACCAAAAATCACAAGTTGTTTATTCAAGCTTCTTTGGTATTTTATCATTATTTATTGATTTTCTTTAAGAATTTACTTTTAAAATGATAAAATTAGGGTTTCTTTGATTTTCACCATCACAAATCTTTTTCAAACACTCATGGGTCTCTAATAGAGTGTAAGACCTAACCCTTGTTGTACATAAACAATTTTTGAGCCTCAAGTATTGTATAAGTCCCGACATGATGGAAAATCTTGGCGCGATCGCCATTTTAAAACAAAAATCAAATGGGTATCTCCCTGAGTCGTAAGCCCCATCACTTGTACAAAAATAATATTTGGGCCTCTAATAGAGTGTAAGACTAAATCCCCTTTAACCAAAACCATTTTGGGCCTCAGATATTGTATAAGTCCCGACACAATAAAAAATCTCAGCGCGATCGCCAGTTTAAAATCACTTGGGCCTCTCCTTGAGTTGTAAGCCCCATTACTTGTACAAAAACACTTGTGGGCCTCTAATAGAGTGTAAGACCCATTCCTTGTAAATAGGATACCTTGTTGGGCCTCAGACATTGTATAAGACCCACAGTGTTTTCAAAAACCTCGGCGCGATCGCCGTTTTCAAACAAACCATCTGGGCCTACCCTCGTGTTTTAAGTCCCATCTTTATTTTTCAAAATCATCCTTGGGCCTCTCCTTAAGTTGTAAGACCCAACCCTTTTGTAAATAAACCTCTGTGGGCCTCAGTCATTGTATAAGTCCCTCTGCAATTTTCAAAACAATGGTGCGATCACTGTTAAACCTTGGGCCTCTCTTTGAGTATAAGCCCCAATAATCTTTTCAAAACAATTTCCCTTTTGATTTAGATTCAAGTATACAGTTGTTATCAAAACTTTCTTTAATTTCTTTGGACAACTAACAAAACAGCATGGAAGCTTGCTCACCTGTAAGTTTTATCCGCTTTCATTTACTCGCTTTAATATATATAACTGTATTGTGGGAAGCTGCGCATGGTTAATCTTCTTTCATTCTTTTAAATACATGTCAAATATATATAACTGTATTGTGGGAAGCTGCGCATGGTTAGTCTTCTTTCACACTCCTTTAAATACTTGTCATATATCAACTGTATATATACTAGTATAGTTATTTAGAGTTTTCCCCGACAACTAGGTCTAGAACTAGGTAAAGCCATGTTGGTCACTCTTAAATACAGTCAAAACTAGATCCCCATAGGATTTCCAGATACAGTCTTCCCTTCTCTTAGGGTTAATCAATATGGAACAAAGAGAAAGGCAGTATTCTCGATGAACCTTTTCTCAGACTGTCACCCCTAGAAATTGTCAAAGAAATTTTACTCCCCGGAGTTGATCTATTCTCCGTGAATAGCATCTCTTGAGTTTCTTCCAAATACCCAAACTTTCCTGGAATGATCTCTTCTCTATGAATTGCATTTCTTGAACTTCTATTGGTTTGGGGACCCACAGGCTTCCTAAAATCATCCCCGCCCCCTCTTGGGCTTTGTACAAGGACCCGTTGGCTGCTTAAAAGTTCTCACGCCTTCTCTTGGGCTTCGTACAAGGACCCTCACGACCTCTTAGAGGTATAGGACAGAACTTAGTCATCCTTTGCTAGAGCTGCCTTTCTTAAAAGAGTCACAAAAGCCCTCAGACCAATTTTAGAGTTGATACTCATCCCTTAAACGAGTCGACCTCCTCTTGGGCCTTGTACAAAGATAGACCTTTCTAATAGACTTGGACAGTCTAAAGTCTCAAAGACATTCTCAAGTACCCTACAAACATAGGAAGAAACCCTAGATTCTGGATTAATCTCCAGCTGAGTTAAAACCCATAGGTTCTAAAACACAGTCTCTCTCCTAAAAAATCCCCAACCAGGGTCAGTTTATCATCATATAACACTATCCCAAATTAGAACCTCAAGGTATCTGATTCATCAACCTTTCTGCATTCCCCTGCAAAAGTTGGTTTCCCCATTTGGACATGCCTCGGGATCTCAAGAATCCCCAGCATAAGCTAGCCTCCTCTTAGGCTTTGTATAATGATCCTTTCCTCAGGAAAGTCAGACTCCTCTTGGGCTTTTTACAATGATTCTCCCCAGCTGAGTTAACCTTTTCAGACTCTCTTGTTGAGTCAATCACTTTTCTGACTCTCTTGTTAAGTCAATCACCCTTTTCAGACTCTCTTGTTGAGTCAATCACCTTTTCAGACTCTCTTGTTGAGTCAATCACCTTTTTAGACTCTCTTGTTGAGTCAACCACTTTTCAAAGACTCTTGTTGAGTCAATCACGTTCCAGACTCTCTCGTTGAGTAAACCATTTTTAGCCTCAATCTCGGGCTTCGTACGAGACATATAAAAAGCACTCTCTTGGTGAGTCAACCTTTTTTAGGCTCAATCTCGGGCTTTGTATGAGACAGATAAAAGAACTCTCTTGTTGAATCAAACCCTTTTTTGCCTCTATCTTGGGCTTCATACAAGACAGATAAGTACCTCCCTAGCGGAGTTAGTCTCCTCTTAGGCTTCATATAATGATATCCCCAAAGAGTCAATCTCTTTTAGCCTCCGTCTTGGGCTTTGTACAAGACACCAATATATCCACTCTCTTGTTGAGTCGGTCTCATACAGCCTCCTCTTAGGCTTTGTATAAGGACTTCCCCAGTGGAGTCAATCAACCTCTTAGTTTCAACCTTGGGCTTTGATCAAGGCACATAAAAATCAACAATCCCTCTTTAGAGATGACAAATTCTCTTTTAGTAAACCCTTTAGCTTCAGTCTCGGGCTTTGAACAAGATACGAATACTCCTTTTAGCCTATGTATTGGGCTTTGAACAAGACGCCAAAACATCTTTTTCCTCCCTTAGAATAGGAGGAACTACGATTGCTCTAATTTCCATGTTTCGTTTAAACGGGAATACGTAGGCATAAGATTGCGAAATCTTAGCGAGCATACCAATCTAAAACTCTAAGTCCAATACCTACATCAATCAAAAACTTAGGTCCAACACCTTCCCAAAAACATTAACAAAAACTCAATCTTACTCTATCATATTTCCCAAGAAACTTTCCAAACCCATTACCAGATAAACACCATCAAGTACAAAGCAAAACCTAAAGCTAATATCATATGGATAACCACATATAGGATGGGTAATTGACAACTACCCATTGTATAACCTGACCCGACTCCCCGAATCTCTTTAACCGTTTGTTCAGTTAAACATTCACGTACAAGGTTAGTCTTAGATAGCTTTCCTTTCCCTTTCAGCTTCATGGGATAAATAAGAAATCAGAAAGTAGCACCCCTCCTACCATTGCGGTGAGAAAAACCCAGCGATAAGGTGGTCGCGTCACCGACAAAAATCGCTCGTTACACCTAGGTCGAAAGTGGCAATGCATTCACGATAGCTCGTTCAACATATACCACCCTCAAGAGGGCCTCAACCGCGTGTGGAATCTCAAGTCAACTTCTTTGGGAATACTCCCTCGAAATCTCCTTGACTATATCCACTATCCTATCATAAGTGTACCCTCAAGTCCATGTTAGGACTTATCCTCACCACTCAAAGTAACACCCTGCACACAGAAAAACCCAAGCACAACAGGTATATATACAAGTATAAATATGTACAGATATGCAAGCAAGCAAACATATAAATAACACAAATACAAAACAAGGTGGACTTAACCCTCTTAGGGGGAGTCCCCAGTGAATTCGCCATTTTTGTTGCGGTGAGAATCAGATATCAAGCTATTAATTAACTTGAATCACAAAACATGAAATTCACCACCGAGCTTTGATTTATCCAAAGGAAAGGGTAAAGAACGAAAACCCTAAGTTAAGAGAATCTAGGTTCAGGGATTGGTTATACTAAGGGAAGGTATTAGCACCCTAAGTATCTGTAGTACTCTACAGGAACCTCTTATTTGTTTTTGTGTTAAATTAAAGTTTGCTTGCTAAGGTAAAGACCTAGGGGTACATACACTAAGTATGCTTGCCAAGACATCGCATCTCGTGCCTACGTATCCTGACGGGAGTGGAATCAGAGCATTCGTAGTTCCCCTCACTACGAGGTAAAAGGGTGTAAAAGAAAAGGTGGAATCCAAGAAGGCATTGGATGTAAAGGAAAAAGGTGGAATCCAAGAAGGCATTGGATGTAAAGGAAAAAGGTGGAATCCAAGAAGGCATTGGATGTAAAGGAAAAAGGTGGAAAAAGAAAAAGGTAGCTCGCGAGGATCTCGCAATCCTATGCCTACGTATTCTCAAAAGGCGAACTTGAGAAATCAGAGCAATCGTAGTTCCCCTCAATGGGGTGAGGAACTATTGACTGTGGTCAAGGTTCCAAGGGAAAGTAGGGTGAAAAGCTTGAAAGCAAAGCTTTTGAGGATTGATTGTTTAGGATAAGAGATTAACGGCTATCTCTTGGGAAAGGATTGTGAAGGTTTAGACCATCGTGAGGGAGAAGAGATTAATGGCTATCTCTTGTTTGTGTAAAGAAAGGTTTAAGAGTTTATAAGAGATTAATGGCTATCCCTTGGGTAACTAGGTTAAAAGGGAATGAAGTGTTCACAGGAAAGTAGGGTCTGACAGCAAAACACCTACGTGGAGTGCGGCGACTCCAAATCTAAGGCAAGGTTAAAAGGGTAACGAGCTATCTACGACCTTGCGGTCAATAGAGAGACTTTCCCTTGGAAGAAGGGGAGAGTAACAATTCTTATGGGCAAGAAGTTTGTAAAGATATTTACATGAAAACAAAACATCAAACAAGGTATCAAAGTGAAACAAAGCTCACAACACCATACAAGGTTTGAACAACATGCATTAGGCCTTATTCAATCAAGATAAACAAGATAACATAGTGAAAGAATCAAAAGCAACCAAGAGTATCCATGAAAAACCCTAAGAAATGTCTTTTACTTCCAACACTAATAAATGATTCAAAGATATTTGTTTTCACCAATTTCTTTTTACATTCTAAAAGTAGACACATTAAGGAACATTTTGCAAAAAGAATGGGCAAAAAAGAGTGAAAATGAGCAAGTTATGATCTTGTGAAAACAATGTTCAAACCATAGAATATAAAACAAGATATGTGATAAAAAAGTAGGGAAATGACTCCCATGGGTATTGAACCCGTGCCCTGGTGGTTTCAGCTCAAAACGCTTACCATTTCACCCAGTGTGTGCATATTGACAAGCAATGACCATAACAACATAAATAAAAAAAGGGCATATTTTCAGAAATTAAAAACAAAGGACTGGGGCGAGGGGGATTTGAACCCCAGTCCCTTTGGTTATCACGCGCATCTCGCCACTGGGGTGGCCATACATTTAATGTATGAGCCAACCCCTTAATTACTTAAGCCCTTACGCGTTTAAAAAGGAACCAAAAAAATTGAACTCATGGCAATGCTGCAGTAAGTATGCAACAGGCCCTCATCATTCCCTTTCAAACTCAAATCAATAATATTCAAAAGAAGCAGTGTGAATTAAAATCTTTTCTAACTTTAATGGACTCTCCAAGACACCAAACAAAAGCAAAATCAAAGTGAAAAGAAGACACATTCAAACATGAACTGAAACAATTAATCCTGTCAATCACATACAAGCAGTATTTTATCCTTGTTATATCCAAACTAGTAGCAGACAGTTGGATAATAGATGAAAACTTCAAATTTCAACATGAGTACAAGCAATACACATTGTATAATA
This sequence comes from Lathyrus tuberosus, assembly GCA_022829125.1. Taxonomy (NCBI): domain Eukaryota; kingdom Viridiplantae; phylum Streptophyta; class Magnoliopsida; order Fabales; family Fabaceae; genus Lathyrus; species Lathyrus tuberosus. The sequence goes on along the minus strand of JALAZF010000196.1, from coordinate 6,087,194 downwards.
AGACATGGCATGGGAATAGAGTACTTTGAATCACAATTATCAACACAAACAATGTAACAATAGAGCATCACCTACTTCACATATCAATATCCACAATATCAAAATGACAGCAGCATAATAACAGGTTCCTACCATTTCAAGCAGGGCATTAGAAGTTAATAGATAATGAGAGCCAAAATTTGTCAAGCCATCAAACAAATCATAAATTGCTTTAACATGATATGGAGGGATGTGCGTCAGAACTGATTGAGACATTATTCTAACCAAACTCAAACACAAGGTAAAACCTTCAAACATGCAATCCTTGACATGGGAACATCAATATCATTTTGTCAGCCTAAAACAGTGCCAAGCATGCATAATTGAATTTATCATCAATACTCACCAAGTCATCTACAACTAGTGGAAGATGTAAGATACTAAATGAAAACAGCATAGAAGGCAAGGCAAACATGCTTCTTTGAACATGGAGTTTATGAGTTATCAGTGTAGAAAATGAGCATGAATACTTGACATTAGAAGGACCTCAAACAGAACTTTGACAGGGTTACAACAAGGAAAACTTAGTAGCCCAAGTGTGGTTAGAAGTGAAATTATCAATACACATTCAAGGTATCATCTCATATTTGGTGCATATGGTCCAAGCAAAGCTTTCAGAATCATTAGACAAACCATAGAAGCACACACAAGGGATTAATTTAGGAATTTAAATGAACCAATGAGTGGTTATGCAGTCAAATAAGGTACTAACAGTGGAGGGAAAGAAAACTATTTAAAAAAAACATATACCTAGGAATGGGGATATGTTACCAATATGCCAATAATCTTGTGTTGGTTCAAATCATATTCTAAACTCATGCTACATTAAGAGTTAACCAAAAAACATGCATAACAAGTCTGACCATGCATAGCCTAAATCAACAGGGATATCTCCCATGATTAATCAAACGCAAATGGAAATAAAAAGAAACCCCTAATTCAAATAATTTTCAAGTTATGTTACTGGAAACAATATTCAGTGGATCTCTTTATTAGAACAAGATACACACCAATGTGTTCGAAAACAACAAACTGATATTGCAAGGTAATACTTTCACCTCCTTTTATCAAGCCTCAAGGTGCCCTTACCAACCTAAACTAACTGATAACCTGGCTGTGGCACATATATCCTTCAATGCTTGCTCTTGATAGTATGAGAAAAAAAGAATAAAGATTTGCCATACTATCCTAACTTTAAACAAACTCTCATGCTGTCAAACCAAACTTAACATGATAGGGACAACTCAAGCTCTCCCAAGGTTCAAACTACCTTAAAAAGACTTGAACATATCCAAGGCTTGGCAGGGCAAAAGGAAATCTTATAAAGATAATTTCTCATACCTGTTGTTTAGATTCAAAAACTACAGATGAAACTAAAACACACCTTAAACTAGTCTCAAGACCTCAACCACAAAGTCATATGATCATGTCAACTAAAACAACTGTGTTTTTAACCAAACAAAATCTGAACATCTGAACATAAAAAGAGGACCTGGTATTGATATCAACATATGATCAAGGTCATAAAGCAAGGATGAGACAGAACAGCCTGTCATGCCAACACACATTTACAATAGGTTCTTAACTTTTGGATATGCACATATCATATTGACAAAAGCTACCAATGTAAGCAATATGCTATCAAATGTTCAAACAAATTTCTCATATGAATTTTAACATCATGTTCATGATTATTTAACTAAAATGTAAAACAAGGCATGACAGTATGGTTATGATATATAGAGCATGGAATAAGAAAGAAAAGAAGAATACCTAGTGGAATAATGTCCACTGCAACTTCAAGTATGAACTGATTTCTTTCCTTTCTTAGCAGCAGCCTCCAATGTGATGCTCTTCCTCCCTTCACTTGATAAACTTTGAGCTCAGAAGTTTTAGAGTGTGTATGTGAAGAGTGTTGGTGTCAAATGAATGGAAATCAGGCTGCTATTTATAGGGGAGGGCTGAGAACTCAAGGCATGGCCAAAGTTGTACAATGTGCCCACATTTCCCTTTTTCCATCGCGTGAGCTATATTTACTGAGCCAAAAATCTTCCAAAATCTCTGAATACTGATGTGGTTAGGTCTGCCTGAGCTTGTGAGAAGCGATTGGTGAGAAGCTCAATGAATAAACAATACTTGTTTCCCTTGAAAAGTTTCTCTCTCCTTGGACAAGTTGCATAAACATGACATAAACCTTATTTTAATAACAACCACGTTGTAAATTCGTGGCATGGCTTGGATTAAACTTAAATCCAACCTTAGAACACAGAAACATGAGGCTTTGGTGGTTAGAGAAGGTTTTGGGTCAATGTGCAAAAGTTGGTTTCTTGAGTTTTAAGGAATGAAACTCCCATCTTTGAAGCTTCGAAACTCCCAGCTCCCTCAATGGATGGAGGAGTTCTAGTAATTTTTGTAAAACCCTCAATGGCCTCTACAACTTTCATGTTCAAATATTTTTGATTTGAGGCTTGGAACTACATGAAAAATTGGGTTAAAGTTGTGTGCAAATTAAGGGAAAAAAAATGAAATTTCACCAAGTTTCCAAGGGTGATTTATCTTCCAAGTCTTGTAACTTAAAAACCATGAATTTTTTGAAAGAGGGTCCTCTAATACACTTTGAAGATCGTGGAAAGATATTCCATATGGGCTTTGAATCACTCAATTTGGATGTGTGGTTTGAAAGTTATGACTGTTTCAATTTTTGCACAAGTAGTGAAATTTCCACATTTGAAAAGTTTCATGGACCAAACATTGCTTCTTTTGCAAGAAACTTCTCAAAACTTGATCTCTCATGTCTTAATCCATCAATGAGACATATCATGATAGATTGAGGACTTGGATGCTTCATTTTGGATCAAAATCTCAAGGATTAGAGCCTTAATCCAAACCCTAATTTCACTTGTGAATGCACTTGAATGATCTCTGATGATCTTGCTTCTTCAGTCACATCTAAGGCTCATAGATGGTCTCTAGGGATGTCTACTATCACATAGAGTCATGTCCCAGGGTTTGAGAACAACTCTTGATCAATGTCAAAGGCCATGATTGTCTTGTCATAACAAAACCGTAATTGGAGGCAGGGTGAACTTGTGGCTCAAGGCACTTGGTGATGAAAGCCAGTCACACTTGAATTTTTGTTGAGTAAGACCTCTAGGATGTAGGTGAGCTCACATGGTTGCATTTGGAGCCTTAATTGTCTTTTCCTCCTTGAATCAGATGAGAGCTTGGCTTAGGAGACTTTGCCCTCTTCTTTGTATAAGTCATGGCTTTCACAAAAGAAACAAACTGCAAGATATGGGTTAGTTAACAATGCATAAAAGATTGAAGCATAAATGCAGGTGCAAGATGTTATGACATCTAAGGGGTAAAATTTGGGGTACAACAGTGGGGTTATTCCTAGGCCGATTCTAGATATTTGGATTACGCCAAAGATACATAGGTCTTCCCATTGTTTTTGCCTTTTGTTTTGGACCTTGACGAGCCAAGAAATATAATCTTTATTCTAAGATGGGGGTGCTGATCGGAAAACACGCATAGGTGTTTCTAGGAAATTTAGTTGGAGAGAGCGTTCCTCGAACACAGAAGGCATGGCGATAGGGTAGCATGGAAAGAAATTCTTCACCTTCCCAGTGTGCGACTTAGCAGTGGGAAATGAACCTAAAAATTCTAAGAGTTTACTTGAGAGGGAGAAGGGAATGAGTACCTGTTTGGCCCAGATGGTGATTTTCTCCTTGGCGAGTGGTGTTTCAGGTACAAAATCCCTCCCATTGTCATCTTCTGAAGTAAGAATCGTGAATGTTAGGGGGTTGTTACCGGTGGCTGGTATAGAAGTGATTAAAGTAGCCATTTTTATCTTGAAGCTTTTTGTGAAAAGGAGTTGTGTGAGAATAATGATGCATATGAATGCTTGGAGTTGGAAGAGTTTGAAATTAACAGCCGAGGTTGGTATTTATAGAGGATAGTGATAAGCAACTGCCCGACAAGTGCATTCATGTGGTAGTCAGAAAAGGTTCCTATTCAGGAAGTGGAAGAGTTAGTGGAGGTGGAAATAACTTCCCACTCTCCTAGGAAGTAGGAGTAATGATGGTTTTTTTCTGCAGAAAACCATGCTGAGCAAACATTTTAGAAAAGGCACAATGATGATTCTGAAATCAGCTAATGGGTTCTCGAATAGTGCCGAAAATCATTTTAAAAATGCCACTATTCTCCTTCTAATTAAAAGGAATGTCAAAACATGGCATTTTGGACGGAAATTTGTTACCTTGAATTTTCAACACAAGCCTTGTGGGTAAAGATTTAATTATATTGGAGAATTTTTGAAGACTTAGTTTTTTTTACCTAGGTTGAAATGGTCATTTGACCATGAAATCGGGATAAGCATTTTTCGACGAGGCAATTCCATCGAGTGATATTGATGACCTTGGTCGAATTTCCAAGTAATTAGTTTTTTTTATGTAGTAAAATTTGGAGTTTCCAAAGTGATCATTCTACGGGGTTGAATGAGGCACAAACGGATAAGATCAGACAATTATTTGAGAACACGTGGAAGCTTGTCGGGAACGGAGATTGCATGGAGACAAAGACGTGGCAAAATTTTCTGAGTCGACCGTTGAAATAGTTATGTTAGGACTAGTATATAAGTAGTGTTCACTTGGAGTTTTAGGGGTCCACAATTTTACACAAACTCTATAAACTCGAAGTATCCAAGCGTTTAGTGAGAAAAGAGTGAGATGAGAATGTATGTATTTGTGTTCCACTTTATGAATTGAATTCTTTACTTTAAAGTCATTTACTGCATTGAATGTTATTTTAAGTTTCTTTTCTTTTCAACTTTGATGTCAAATCTGTTTCAAACACATAATTTTTGCACAATATGTCCTGGGATCTTTTCAAGTTTGATCCCTTAGGTGAAATCAAACTTGTTTTGTTTACCAAATTTCACAATAAGTAGTGACGTGGATTGATAACAAGGCATCTAACTCGACAGGTGTATTGAAAATTTGATTTAAACTGCGGTGTTTTTATTTTTGGAAAGTAAAAACCCCGCAAATTGTTAATAATGTGTAAAAAAATATAACTCTTCATAGTGAAGAACTTTAATGAAGTATTTTATTTGTAAATAGTATATACTAGATATTATGTGATCGATTGGCTTGTTGATCTTGAATGGCAGAAGGTGATTTCAAGGCTATCAGTGGTGAACTTTCACCTGCAAGTGGCAAACACCTTTTAGAGAAAAATGCAACAATACTTCTTGGACCACCACTGCTCTTTTGTGCCAGTTCAACCACACATTTTTGTTTTTAATATAGAAAGAAAATAACTAAATAAAAAAAATGGGTTAAATTCTTAAAGGAGAGGATATCATACCAGGTTTAACTAGTAATCTAGTAGAAACATAAATTAACATCACTTACAGTTGACTCAACCTTTTTTTACTCAACCTTAGGGAATCATTTTAATATTTGCATAATCATTCCTATATTTGACTTTTTATCAAATGCAAACAGAAAAAGTAATATTCAGATAATGACCATTCCAAGATTGGAAATGTTCACTTCAAAGAGGATCATATTAACACTTTGGTACTGAAGCTTCAAAAACATGATATCATAATGACAGATTGTGTTAATAGATTTCATTTCAGTTTATTTCATATTCAAAACCATAAAAATAAAGTAAAGAAGTCCCTTTAAAATATGTTCCTAAATGTAGCAAAAAATTGCATCCTCATGAATTGAGGATAAATAACTTCTTCTACAAAAACTTTCTTTGTTATTTCAGCATCCAAAATGAGATTTTCTACATAACCTATAGCCATCTCTGCCACTTCCAAAACTGAAGAGTTAGCTAGAGCAACTGAAAATTCCAACCAGAGCTGATGCAGATTTTGCCTGAGTTTCTTCCATGTTAGAGCTCAATAACACTTATCACAATATCAAATGCATTGCCAGCGACACTACCTTCGTGTAAAATAATTATAAGAAGAGAAACACAAAGCATACTTCCCAAAGCATCCAAAATATATACCTTAGAAGGAGTAGACATTCCAAACTTGTGAAAAATCAGAATAAGTAACAGTGTTCATTAGAAGAAGTAATACAAAAGTAGTACCGAACATGCAATAAAAAGACCTAATTTTGGTACCAAACCTGCAATAAAAAAACCCTAAGTACCTTTCAGCTCATAAATTTCTTTTCGCTTTCTTGGAAAACTGGACGGAAATACCAAATCACTTTGAGCGACACATCTTTATCGTCAGAGACTGAATCTGATAGGTGTTTGGGTAAGGTGGTGTTTAGGGTTTCAAGAGGGTTTTCCTTGGTTTGTTTGACGGTGTTAGTGGTAGATATTTTGGAAATATAAACAATGATGAAGGTGTTGAGGGAAGATAATGTGGAGGTGATGAGAGTAGATAATGTAGAAGAAGCGGTCAACTGTGACTTAGGGTTCTAAAGTGTTAATGTGTGAACGAGTTTTCTTCTAAATATATATTGAATAAGTTAAGTAATAAAAATAAAAATACGTAAAAAAATCTTGCCAAATAAATATATCCAGCTAGATGGCAACATGACTAGAACTTAACGTTTTTTGCTAGAAACTGGCGGAAGGGGCCAAATAAGGTAACAAAAGTGAAGTTAAAAGACTAACTTGTAACCTTTTTAGTTAAGTAACTAAAACAAAACATTAAATTAAGTTAAGAGACTAAAACATATATTAATCCAAAAATATATTACATTCTTTAATTGTTCCTTCTCGAAAACTTATTTTATGAACATAAACGGTTAATAAATTATTAATTTTATTTGTATATATTCGAGAGCATAATTTATATATATTTGAGTCAACCATATATGTTGTAAAAAAATAGTTTCTCTATTTTTTCTAAAAAGTATAAAATTATAATAAGTATTTTATAAACTATTATCAATCCAACAACTCAATTGAATTATATTTTTGTTGTTGTTTTGAATAAGAAAAAAAATAATATTCCCTTTAATAAAAGAAAGTGCATTGGTATATTCGAAAAGGGATAGCAAGGGGCATGGTAGAGGTAAGGAACTTTAGTTGAGTCCATAACACCTTCGTATTCACCCGTTTCCTACTTCGACGGCCCGTTTACTAAAAGTGTCGCCCTTTTATTAAATACATCGTATTCCTCTAAGAGGGGTTGCCCGAGATGGAAAAATGGGGAAATGACGTGTCCCTATTCTGCAATGGTACGAAAGTAGTAATTTGACCATGTTATCTGAAATAACATTGGATTAATCATCCACTCCCACATCCTCTCAACGATGGTTGCTATTCCCAAGGGGCATAGAGTCCAGGCCCACCACCGCTATAAATACCTCAACATTGAAGTTGAGAAGGAGAATCTCATTCTCACAGGGAAAACCACATTTCAAGAGCCTCTCACCCCTATGTGAGCTAGCTCTCAACCCTATAACACACCTTAAAACCACTGACAACCCTTAATCACAAGAGGTGATCACATATTATACTTTTAGCAAGTACAATTGGCGCCCACCTTGGGGCTCAGTGAAACTGACCTGGGCCACACTCATCATTGCTAAATGTTGCTTTAACCATCTATTCACGAGGATGCTTAAGCAAAGATCCAATATCACCGTCAATGCCATCGCCAAAAGTTTCGCCCTTGGAGGAGAATCCAATTCCTCTCAAATAAATTACGTAGTACTAATGCTGCCAGAATCCCATGGAAAGAACGAGAATTCAAAATCACCTTCTCGAATGAAGACGTTGTTGGTGTTCTTTCCCACAATAATGACCCCATGGTCATCACAGTTCAGTGCCATAATTGGGATATGAAGCGAGTGTTGATCGACCCTGGTAGCTCAGCATATGTCTTGTTCAATAGTGTTTTCTAAAGGCTCCCATTCACCCATAACACCATCAGAGCATTCTAAGGCTCTTTGGTTGGATTTTTAGGCAAACATGTACAGGTAAAGAGCCATAATACGCTTAAAATGAAGTTCGGCTCAGGGGCAAGTATCAAGACGATTAAAGTAAAATATCTTGTGATAGATGCCTTGTCTCCTTACAACACCATCCAAGGAAGACCCACCATTAACTTACTAGGGGTGGTCTTGTCCACCCTTCATTTAAGCCTCAAATACATATTACTTGATGGGAGGGTTGGTATAGTTAGGGGGGCCAGTAGATCACCCATGAATGCTATCACAACGGCCTGAAATGAGGAGGGAACTTGTTGTCCTGGGCATCAACTTTCATCCAGACACACGTGATGCCAAAGTAGCAAGTTGGGATCCTATACTGAGGACATAAAATGAAAAGCTTGCCCCAATTGAAGACTTGAAAGAGGTCTAGATTGGGCCTTTGGACCACCAAGTCACCAAGTTGGGCACCTCACTGTCTGAATCTAAAGAAGAGGAGTTGCTCACCCTGCTCAGGGGGAACATCAACTTGTTCACCTGGGAACTCTCAGATATGCTAGACATAGATACTAGTGGAGTGTGTCATCATCTCGTTATTGATCTTGCTATCAAGCCATTCTCTCAAAGGAAGTGCAAGGTTGGCTAGGGAAAAAAACAATTATTGATGAGGAAGTACTAAAGCTTACAAGTGCTAGTTTCATAAAAGAGGTAAAATATCCATCTTAACTGGTTAACATGGTCTTGTTAAAGATGTCATCAAACAAATGGTTCATATGCATTGACTTCAGTGGCCTTAATTGTGCATGCTCCGAAGATTCTTACCCTCTAACTAATATAGATCGCTTGATTGGTAGGTCTTCATGCTACAAAACGCTAAGGTTCATGGACACTTACTCCAGATACAACCAGACTAAGATGGATCATGTGGGTACGCCCAAGAGAACATTCATGTCCAATCATGGAAACTACTATTACAACGTCATGCCTTTGGGCTTAAGAACGCAGGCGCCGCTTATCAGAGACTTATAAATGCAATGTTCTCAAAATAAATATGGCACAAACAAAAGGATCACATTGATGATATGATAGTGAAGACTTCATAAAGGGAGTGTTATGCGGTAGATTTGGAAAATATCATAAGGCTAGTCAGGAATTACAACATGCGTTTGAATCCCGTTAAGTGCTCATTCAGCGTGCAAGCAGAAAAATGCCTTGGTTTCATGTTGACCAAGAGAGGCATATACGAAAATCCAGACAAGTGTCAAGCCATCATTGATATAAGGAGTCCCTCGAATGTTAAAGAGGTTCATCAACTAATAGGGTGCCTAGCTGCCATATCTTGATTTTTTTCTTGTACAAATGACAAGGCTTTCCAATTATTTGCCACACCGAATAAAAATGAGAGGTTTAAATGGAAAAGCAAATGCAAGGAGGCGCTCTCATAATTAAGAGCATTCCTAGCGTCATCTCCCATCATAACATACACTGATAACATATTTTCCTTTGTGCCTTTATTTATTATTTATTTACCAGGCGATGAGCTCAGAGCTGGTCTAGGAAGCAGATAGAGTGGAATGACTGTCTATTTTGTGATCAAGGTATTCAAGGGTACTGAGAATTGATATCAGAAGATTAAAGACCTTGCATTGGCAGGGGTGGTAAAGAAACCAAATCGGGTAATGGTAAAGACAAACTACATCATTCGTCAGGTTCTCAAGAAACAAAATATAATAGGAAGAATAGTGACTTGGGATGTCGAGTTGTCTGAGTAAGACATCAAATACATACCCAAAGGAAGAATCAAATCACATGTACTTGCAGATTTTCTAGAAGAATTCAGTTCACAAATAGGCGATGAGACTCCCTCCACCCAGATGTTGTTAGTAGAAGGTGCCTCTAACATGTGAAGGGATGAGAAACACAAGAAAGAGGGGTTTAAATTGGGTTTCACCAACTATGATATTTTCTGCGGAATTAAACATTGATGCCAACAAGAGTATAAGAATAAATAGACACGATTATTTTTATCCTGGTTCACTGTTAACAAAGTTACTCCAGTCCACCCACCAAGGTGATTTCGCCTTAGATAAGGACTTAATCCAATAATCTAGAAAGATTACAACCTCTAAGTGTTAGAAAACAACTTATCCCTAAGTGTTACAAATGTGTGCACATGAATTGCTTCTAAACAAGCAGATGACACAATTGAAGTACAATAACACACAAGTGTTTCTAGCAAGATATGACTAACAACTCCTTGCTAATTTTCAAAACTATCTTAAGAATAATCTCCTAGAGACTTGCATCGTATCAACATGAGTTTTGTGAGCTTAAAAGCTTATTTTAATGTTTCTCTCATTTCTTGTAGAGCAACACTCTAATTTGGTTGAGAATTGAGCATCTTCTTCTTGAACTTACAACTTGGTGCTCTCTTCTGCCTTGCACACATACTGTCATACCCCAAATTTTGACCACCAAGATTTCCCATCACTGGGAAAATCATCATCAAAATATGGATGTACCTACATGCCTAATCAATCTCCTCAAAGATGGTTGAGCATTCCCTACAAACAAGAATTAGGGTTTCAAGCCCTCTCTGAGCACATAGACAAAGGATAAATCAAGGAATGGCATGATATTCAACTTTTCTAACTTCTCAAACTCCCACATCAAGAATCAGGCACAAAGTTGCAGCATTCCAAGTGGATTGAGCCTTGAGATCGCCAGTGTCACCAAATTAGGATTTTGGTCGACCAGGGCCTCTAGATAGAAATTTTCCTCTAGGCATGAGCCAATGCTTCAAATAATAACCTAAGATACTCCATGGGACCTCGTGGACCCAATCATCAAGTCAATTTAGCCTCAGGGGATGCATTCACAAAAAATCAGGAATTAGGGTTTCTTGACCTAATTCACCCCTAAGTTGACTTTTGGGACAAAACATGAGCCAAGACCTCAAGACATGATTTGAGGGTCTCCAATACACCATATTGATCCATTTGCAACAATGGATTAATCGAAGAAGCTTGATCTACAAGTTTCAATTTCATCTGGACCACAATTAGGGTTTTGAAGAAAAAAATCAACTGTGCCTTTGACTTTTGACCAGGACATACTCCCAAACCTTGGGACATGATTCAATACACCCTACAACACCTATGGAATCCATCTATTAAGTTTGATTTAGGTCAAGGACTTGATTTCATAGAGGATCGCACAGTTTGGAATTCATCTGATAAAAAGTCAACTGTGCATAAAAGTCAAAGTTTGACTTTTTGAGAATTTTTCACAATTATGGTTCCTTAACCCTAAAATGATGTCAATGTGTGATTGGAATTATCATTCATCAAGAAAAAACAAAGAAAGTGGGATAACTTGTAAAAGGGGTAACCATAAAAACTTAGAATTTTTTGTAAGTTATGGAACAAAGTGGCTAGGGTACCAACTTCCAAGGATTTTAACTTGAGATCCAAGCAACCATTTTGAATGATCCAAAGATGGATTTGTAGCTCTCATGACATACTTTAAAAGTGTCAACTACACCTCATTCCAATTCCTCAAGGATTTTAAGTTATGGAGTGACCAAAATGACAAAAACATGAAAATGCCACTTTTTCCAACACATAGTGAAATTTTCACTAAGTCAGAATCTGTTTCACTTTTTTCAAAATATAGGGGCAGTTTTCACTTGGATTCAAAAAGTGTCAAGACAAACTATGATCACACATATGTTGTATCATATGAGATCTTTCCAAAATGGCCAAGAAAACCATGAAATTCCATCTGAGCTAAGAGTTATGACAGCTGCAACATGCCTTGCTGCAAACTGTCTTGGCAAGGCAGATTTGTGTACCAGGGCTCGAATTGCTTAAATTGTGCAATTCCAAGCTTGCTTATCCATCTGCACACCTCAAGGGGGAACAACCAAGGGACAAACACTGATCCATCAACCTCCAAAGTCCCAAAATCTACAAGTAGCATGCCAAACCTAAAATGCCAAAGATGCTTCAAGACTCCAATTTTGTTTTGGAGCATTCAATGGATGCTTAGAGGTGGCATGTATCAGAGCAAAAATGAACACTTCATTCAAGCCTTAACCTTGAATCAAAGAGCCATGGTCCTGTGCTCTAACCTCTAGTCAATGGCTAGAGGAGACTTGAGATTCCAAAATGATCCAATTGGCCAACAGCCTGCTGCAACCACCATTCACTATTGCTTGCAAAACAAACTTACTCTACTATAAATCGAGATAATTTGTGCTCAGTTTAAATACACCAAAGCACTACAACTGATGCTTTCCTCAAAATCACCTTCTCACTTCCAAAATTGCCTTCTAAAGCAAGTCACTATCGGGTTTTGAATTTGAGAGCAATTCCAACAAAACCAATCACACACATACCTCATAAACATCATACAGAAGTGATCCAAACACTTAAACAACACATGGAACACCAATTTCACAAAATCACCAGCCAATTGATCAAGTTCTTGACAGATTTGCAGTTGGGGTACCATCTCAAGTTCCAGATCATTTCCATTCACTCCAAGCATTCAGACACACTCCATAGCACCTAGGGAAGCTGTTCACATAATTGGAACCAAGCTGTAACACCTCCAACACAAAACACGATCACCGGCTGCAAGAGGTAAGCCACAAGTTGGTCATCTCTTAATCTATGCATATTTCCTCGCACAATACTTTTGCCTAATGTTCATAATCATGCCTAGAATGTTTCCCCTCAATTAATTGTTTTGAATGAATCATGTATAGAATTTCTCAGTCTTCATGCAGAATTTAGGGTTCTTGAGGTTTTGTCTTGATTTCTTATTTCATGCTTAAAATAAATGAAATTAAAGACCATAGACATGATCGTGAGGTGAAAACGAGCAGATTGATATGTGGATTGCATGATTTCATTAAGTATTCAGTGAGATTGGATAGAAAATGCAAATCTGAGCAAAACTCCCTTCGTGCGTGTTCTTGGCCCATGTTCTTGGCGCCTTTTTCATAAATTCAAATATTTGAATTTTGTGATTTTGTTTAATTGATTCAAAAATTAATTTCTCTCTGAATTTTAATGATTTTGAGTTGATTCTTTTTTTAATAATTCACAAAAATGTTAAAATATTTTATTTTACCAAAAATTCCCAAAAATATTATTTATTTCATATATTTGATATTTTTCAAAGAATTAATTTTTATTTGTTTTTTAACATTTAAAATATTTTTTCTTTCTTGATTTTCCAAACTTAATTGATTTCCAATCATTTTGTGGATAAAGACATGATTTTTCAAACATTAATCCAAGATCACAACTTGTTTTTCACACATGTTTGATAATTTTGATCATTTTAATCAAATTTTTATTTAATTAAAATACATTTTGAAATTAATTTAGGGTTTTGATCTTAATCACCCTAAACAAATTTTTTCAAACACTCATGGGCCTCTAATAGAGTGTAAGACCCAACCCTTGTTGTACAAAAACCATTTTTGGGCCTCAGATAGTGTATAAGTCCCGATACAATAAAAAATCTCGGCGCAATCGCCAGTTAAAAAACACTTGGGTCTCTCCTCGAGTTGTAAGCCCAATCACTTGTACAAAAATAATTTTTGGGCCTCTAATGGAGTGTAAGACCCAACCCCTTTTGAAAACCAAAATAATTTAGGCCTCAGTCATTATATAAGACCCACTGTGTTTTCAAACCTCGGCGCGATCGCAATTTTTTAAACAAATAATAATCTGGGCCTCTCCTCGAGCTATAAGTCCCATTTATTTTCTTGAAAATCTTTTGGGCCTCTAATAGAGTGTAAGACCCAACCCCTTTGTAAATAATACCTTTTGGGCCTCACACATTGTATAAGTCCCTCTGTATATTTTCAAACGTTCGGCAAGATCGTCGCCTTTTTAACAAAGTCAACTGGGCTTCTCCTTGAGCTATAAGCCCCATATTTATTCATTTTCAAACTCTTTGGGCCTCTCCTTTAGGTGTAAGACCCAATACCCTTTTACCAAAATGTTTTGGGCCTCAGTCATTGTATAAGTCCCGATACAAAACAACAGTGCCCTCACTGTTAAAATTTGGGCCTCTCCCTGAGCTGTAAGCCCCGATCTCTGTTCAAAATAATTTCTCCTTTGATTTTGAATCCGAATGTATAGTTGCTATCAAAACTTTCTTTAATTTTTTTGTTGAACAACTAACAAAACAACATGGAAACTCTACAACGGGTAAGTGTTTATCCGCTTTCTTTTATATGCTTTCATATACATAACTGTATTGTGGGAAGCGGCGCATGGTTAGTCTTCTTTCATTCTTTTAAATGCTTTCATATACATAATTGTATTGTGGGAAGCTGCGCATGGTTAGTCTTCTTTCATACTCCTTTCAATACTCGTCATATATCAACTGTATATATACTAGTATAGTCATTTAAAGTTTTCCCCGACAACTACGTCTAGAACTAGGTAAAGCCCTGTTGGTCACTCTTTAAATACAAACAAAACTAGATCCCCATAGGATCTCCAGATACAATCTTACCTTCTCTTGGGGTTAATCAATATGGAACAAAGAGAAATACAGTATTCTCGGTGAACCTTTTCTCAGACTGTCACCCTTAGAAATTGTCAAAGAAATTCTACTCCCCAGAGTTGATCTATTCTCTGTGAATAGAATCTCTTGAGTTTATTCCAAATACTCAAACTTTCCTTGAGTGATCTCTTCTCTGTGAATTGCATTTCTTGAACTTCTCTTGGTTTGGGGACCCATAGGCTTCCTAAAAGCATCCCCGCCTCCTCTTGGGCTTTGTACAAGGACCCTTCGGCTTCTTAGAAGTTCTCATGCCTTTTCTTGGGCTTAATACAAGGACCCTAACAACCTCTTAAAGGTATAAGATAGAACTTAGTCATCCTTTGCTAGAGCAGTCTTTCCAGTGTCAAACCTCTGGCCACTTTAGGGTTGATTCTCATCCCTTAAGGCCCTTGCCCTCTTTTGGGCATCCTACAAAAGATAAAACTCTTCAACACCAGTAGACTTGGATAGTCTAAACCCCCTTGAGTCTCAAAGACATTCTCAAGTTCCTTTCAAACATAGAAAAACACCGATCACTCTAGATCAATCTCCAACAGAAACCCAGTCTCTCTCATGAGAGTTCCCCACCCTTGGACCTGCCTATGGATCTAATCCTCAGCAATAAGATAGCCTCCTCTTAGGCTTTGTATAATGATCCTTTCCCCACGAAAGTCAGCCTCCTCTTGGGCTTTGTAAAATGATCCTCCCCCAGCGGAGATAACCTTTTCAAACTCTCTTGTTGAGTCAATCACTCTTCAGACTCTCTTGTTTAGTCGATCACTTCTCAGACTCTCTTGTTGAGTCAATTACTTTTCAGACTCTCTTGTTGAGTCAACTACTTTTCAGACTCTCTTGTTGAGTCGATCACCTTTTCAGACTCTCTTGTTGAGTCAACCACTCTCATAGACTCTCTTGTTGAGTCCATCACCTTTTGTACTCTCTTGTTGAGTCAACCCTTTTTAGCCTCAATCTCGGGCTTTGTACGAGACAACAAAATCACTCTCTTGTTGAGTATAAAAGACTCTCTTGTTGAGTCAACTCCTTTAGCCTCCGTCTTGGGCTTTGCATAAGACATATAAAAGCACTCTCTTGTTGAGACACAGTCATTTCATCCCCCGTCTTGGGCTTTGTACAAGACACATATAAACCTCCCCAGCAGAGTTAAAAATCCCTTTTAGCCTCAATCTTGGGCTTTGTACAAGACAGAAAGAACATTTTCCCCAGAAAAGTCAAACTGTTAGCCTCCTCTTAGGCTTCATATAATGATATCCTCAAAGAGTCAGTCTCTTTTTTGCTTCCGTCTTGGACTTTGTACAAGACACCCATATATCCACTCTCTTGTTGAGTCGGTCTCATACAACCTCTTCTTAGGCTTTGTATAAGGACTTCCCCAGTGGAGTCAATCAACCTCTTAGCTTCAACCTTGGGCTTTGATCAAGGCACACAAAAATCAACAGTCCTTCTTTAGAGCTGACAAATTCTCTTTCAGTCAACCTTTTAGCTTCAATCTTGGGCTTTGAACAAGACACAAATACTCTGTTTAGCCTCTGTCTTGGGCTTTGAACGAGACACCAAAACATCTTTTTCCTCCCTTAGAATAGGAGGAACTACGATTGCTCTTATATCCCTATTTCGTTTAAACGGGAATACGTAGGCATAAGATTGCGAAATCTTAGCGCGCATACTAATAAAAAACTCTAGGTCCAATACCTTCATATCAATCAAAACTTAGGTTCAATACCTCACCAAAATCATCAAAAAAACTCTCAATCTTACTCTCTCATATCTCCCACAGAAGAAACTTTCCCAACCCATTAACGGATAAACACCATCAATTACAAAGCAGAACCTAAAGCTAATATCTCGTGGATAACCACATATAAGATGGGTAATTGACAACTATCCATTGTATAACCTGACCCCGGACTCCCCAATCTCTTTAACCGTTTGTATAGTTAAACATTCGTGTGCAAGGTTAGTTTTAGATACCTCCCCTTTCCCTTCCAGCTTCATGGGATAAATAAGAAATAAGAAATTAGAACGTATCACCCCTCCTCCCATGGCGGTGAGGAAAAACCCAGCGATAAGGTGGTTGCGTCACCAACAAAAATTGATCGCTACACATACTTTCGTGTTTTCTTCAGCTATTTTACTTCTTGTTCTTGTTACTCTCTCTTGATTTTATCATTTGCTCTTGCAGCATTTTGCACTTCGACATTTAGTATTTTCACTTGGCTCGTAGCAGCAGCTACAACGGCTACAACATCATTTCTTCAAGAATTCAGATCTTCAATGTATAGAGATTGAGAATAGATCTGTTGGAGGGTATAATGGGAAACATATTCCAACTTTAATATCCCAACGTTCACTTAAAGGAATGGTCACATCATAATACAAAATAGTTGTCCTTGCACTACCTATTCTAGGTAGAGGTCATAGACTACTTTGTACTTTTATATTCATTGAAACACGTAAACTATTCTTGATCTTCTATCTTCCAATCTTCAGAGGCTTTAGATGTATATTTGATGAAGTATGTAGAGATATTAATACTTGTAACTTCAGAACCTAAGTCTTCAGAATCTCAGATCTTCGTTCAGCAGAACTAACTTAAAAGTCTTCAGCACTTAGTCTTTAGAAGTGATGTCTTTAGAATCTTCAAAACTTCATTCAATAGAGCCTTGTCTTCAGAAACTTCAGAACCTGTTCATTACATATTTGTCTTCAGAGTCTTTAGAACTTTGTTCAACAGAACCTTATTTTTCAGAATGTTCAGACCTTGAACTTCATAAATGATGTCTTTAGAATCTTCAGAACTTCGTTCAACAAAACCTTGTCTTCAGAAACTTCAGAGCTTATTCAGCACATATTTGTCTTCAGAGTCTTTAGAACTTTGTTCAACAGAACCTTGTCTTCAGAATCTTCAGAAATTGAACTTCATAAATGATGTCTTTAGAATCTTCAGAACTTCGTTCAGCAGAACCTTGTCTTTAGAATCTTCAGAACTTGTAGTGATAGAAGCACATCTCTTAGAAAGATTTCAAAGCTTACTTACAAAGTCACAATCAGAAGCTTTAGTAAAAACGTTATTCAGAACTGTTGCATTAAAAATAATTCATGAATTTTGACTTTAAATATTGTACACAACATATGTTTTCTTCCAGAGTGTTTAGATTAGAGTCTAATGACATCACATGCCTTTCAATCAGATTCAGATCATGTTTAGCAAAATCTACACACTAGACAAAAACTATAGAGTACCGAATTGTTCTCTAAGATAACATATGCAATTATCATCAAAACTTAAGGCCAGATGCAGAACCGCTCTTGTTCTTACAACATGAAGGAAAGCATTACAGGGATGCTGCTAGCAAGAATAAACAATCTATTGATCGAGTAGCCGTTGAAATTTGAATTCAAAGCTAGAAATATTAAAGTTTAATACAAAGCTCCCATCGCCTGCATGACCCTCGCCCTAGAGGTAGGCGCATTGACTTTGAAAACCAAGAGCGATGCGCAATTGGTGGAAAAATAGGTCTCCACAGAATATCATACGAATGATCCCCAACTCATAAATTATCTAAAAAGGTACGTGATTTTTCTGTGTGTTTCAAATTTTTTGATTATGCATGTTCCCAGCGAGTATAATTTAACAACGAACCATCTTTCTAGCTTTCCAACTTGAAGAAAATGGGGTACAACCATACAATAATTCAGGAGATGCTCGCCATCCATATTAACAAAGTGGGAAAGACCAACACTATCGAAGTCTCCCAGTCAACTAGTTGGATGACGCCTATAATACACTATAGCCATTCAGATGTATTACCAAAAGATGAATTAGAGGTGAAGAAAATACACAAGCGTTCAACAAAGTACATTTTGGTGTTAGGAAGGCTCTACAAAATGGGAATGGCCTTTACTATGTTAAGGTGCTTAGGGAAACATGAAATTGCTTTATTTCTTGCTGAAGTGCATCACAGGGCTTATGGTAGTCACATTGGCTAATGAGCCCTAGGCCACAAGTGCTAAGTGTAACACCTCAAAATTTTCCCTCATGCTTTAGCTCTAACTGGCTTATGTTTCATTTCATTCTAGCATTATCATCTTTGCATATAATTGGTTCTTAGCATGGGATCGAGGTATTTTCTAGCACCTCATGGTGTTATCAGTTCCAGTAGTACTTTCAGCAGCATTCAGAGCCAAGCAGATAATTTTCGAGGTCTTTTGGAGCTTTTATTTTGCTCATTAGACGTTTTGACAATCAGAAGCTTCAACAGCCATTTTCTGATCCAGTGATCCGGTGTCAGACATTGCTAAGTCAGCAGAATATTCTGAGATGTCAGCAAGAATTTGTGTTTCATTCCAGGTGTTACTCAGTAGCAATATCAAGTTTTCAGTTTCAGAGGCTTAACAGGTTCAAACCAACCATCAGAAGTCACTTTTCCATGTTTCCCTCCAAAAGGCGCCAAAATTCAAAATTTGAACTGAGTAACCAGTTACTCACCGTTTGTTAACCGGTTACTCCTTTGTTTTTTGCGGACCATTAGCAGATTTGAACTAGGTAACCGGTTACTCACCGTTTGTTAACCGGTTACTCTGAGCACATTTTGAAAAAAATTAAGTTTGCATCATTAGTGATCATGTGCTTGGCTTGTGCATGTGTGGGAAGGATCTAGAATTGATTTAATTTCATCATTTTCCATCCAAAATTCAAATCCCTTCCAAGACTTTCCACTCTAATTCCTCTTTTCCTTTCCTAATTCATTTTCACCCCAATTTCCACCCACTAAACCTCACTCCAAACCCAAACTTAACTCCTAACCTAGGGGTTATTTAAATCAATTCATCCTAAACCACAAGAGACCTAGATCATTTTTCACTCTCATTTTTCAGAATTTGCTCTCAATTCTCTCTCACTTTTTCATTCTCCATCTTCATTTTCAACCTTTCACCAAAGCTCCAAATTCATAGATTCACAAATTCTTCATTGGAATTTGTGAATTCTTGAGCTAAACCTCCATCACATCTTCATTCTTGGTTCAATGCTGCAGTAGCAACTGGTTTGGATTTTGGATTAAGCTGTTAGAATCATTTTTGGAACAGCTTTTGCTTATTTGGAGTATTCTTGCTTGGATCTTCAAGTTTTCTTGATAAAGCTTCATAGATCTCTGGTTTTCTTGTTTGGATCCATCAATTTTCATTTACAACACTTACCAAAGCAAATCTCAGCTTTGTAGGTTGGTTTTCTGTAGATCCATACTTGGTTTAGCTTAATTGCAACTTATATAATGTAGATCCATGACTTTTGATGTCTTTTGATTCATTTGCTTCAATTTGATTGTGGATGTTGTTGTTTGTGGGATTCAATTGATGTTTGATGGCTGTGATTCAATGTAATTTCGTGCTTGTTTGATTGCATGTTCATTTGAATGCTTGGGGAAGTGATTTGCTGCTGAAAAGTGCTTTTGAAATAGTTTTTTTGGCCACTGTCCCAGAGTAACCAGTTACTCACCGTTTGTTAACCGGTTAACATGTATTTTTGCGAAAATTGTCTGATTTTTAACTAAGTAACCGGTTACTCACCGTTTGTTAACCGGTTACTCTGGGACAGAATGTGTATTTTTGTGCATTTTCTTGTTTGTTTGAGATCCTTTGCATGCATAAACATCATGGATTAATATGTTGATGATTTGTGGACTATTCTTGAGCTGGTTCACCTCACATTATTGCATAAACACAATTCTTCAACACGCGATTTTTCGTTTCTCATTGTTGGATGTTCATGTTTCCATTGATGTTTTCTTTATGTGATGAACACCTTGCACACAATCCTTGAAGCAATTTAATTGTGATTTATTGTTGGTGTCGCTGGAGTTGTTGTTTGGAACGTGATCGCTTGCATTTAACTTCATGAGATGCATGTTTGATTTGACTTGTTTATGTACCAAAAGATGTGTATTTTGCCATGATGTTTTCAAGTCTATTCGATATGATGTGTGATGTGTTTGTGATCATGATTAATTGAGGAATGCATGATGTTGGATGCACATTTGCTATGCCATGGTTGAATCATCTTCAAATGTATTGCATGCCGCCCTGTTTCTACTGCTGTTTATGTGCTTATGTGCTGTCTATTGCATTCACTTGCTGCCTGTTGTCTTTTACACCTATTTTGTGCTGAATATATGAGCTGTTGAAAGTTGTTTGGCTTGTTTGGTGTTTTGTACCGCTATGTAGATGTGGGAGCGCTGTTATAGCTGCTGTTTTTTTTTTGGTTTATTCATCTCTTCTTTCGTCTCTCATCTATCTTACTTGTCTTTTCCTTTTGTGAATAGCATGATATAATGCTTGATTGTGTAGAACTCTCTCGCATCCCTTTGGGATCCTAGCTCATCCTTAATTTTTTATTAAGGTGAGGTAGGATAAGAATTAGGTAGTGTTATCCCTCTATTTTCTTTAGACTTAGGTTGTTCTTAAACCTTGACCTTAGGGCCATATTTTGCATGACAACATTGGGAACATTTAGTTTCCCCTTAGTGTTTTTGTTTCCTTGAGTCCTCTCTTCTCATCTCTTAAAATTTCTAAAACACTTAATAAATATAATGTATATTGCACTCGAGCCTTAAGTGTAGGAAATGAAGAACGAGGGGTCTCCCCTCCTCTTCTAGAGTGTGTAGCATACGTCCCATTTGGGGGCAACCATGCGACTCACTCGTTCCCGCATGGTAGACTTTGGTGTAATATGAGTTGCAAACTAACTTCAATCCACTTCTGTCTAAAAAACACAAAACAAATTCAAACCTTTTTCATCATTTGGGATCGTCTAATTTCAAACCTTTTTCAGAAAAGGGCACGTTACTTCCGTCTCGTCGCAAACAGGCATCGACCCTAACTGCCGAACACGAACTTAACGTCGCTCATAAAAAACTCTAAGACCTCGTTAGGTCGAACTACGACTGTTCTGACTTTCTCCTTTTGGTTAGATTGAGGATACGTAGGCACAAGGCGGTGATGTCTTGGCGAGCAACCTCCCCCCTTAGTTCGTGTCTGAACTACGTTGACTCTGACTTTTCCATTGCACGAGGGAATACGTAGGCCTAGGACGGCGATGTCCTACCGAGTCACTTATTTTTCTTTTCTTCCTCGTTTCTCCGTTCTTTTCCGTTTCCATTCCTTACTCTTTCCAGTAGCCGTGGAGCTCCAGATGACGACACCCTTTGATCCAAACAACAATCGTGGATCCCATCGAGTACGATGGACGTGTGGGGTGCTTAATATCTTCCCCTCGCGTAACCGACTCCCTTACCCGTTTCTCTTGGTCGCGAGACCATGCTTTTTCCTCCCCTCATGTTTACGCAGTGTTTCCTTTCCCTCTCCTGGGATCAATACACATTGCTGGCGACTCTGTTTCCGCGCTACTTTCGCATTTGTACTTGGATGAAAATCCCGGGAGTGATAGCTGGCGACTCTGCTGGGGACAGGTTGACCTCTTGCTATTCCATCCCCTATGCGAGTCAGTCCTAGCGCTTGTTTGTTTTTATTTCATTGGGTGTTTATTATCGTGCTTTATTTTGTTGTATTTTACTGTATTACTGTATTTTACTGCATTTATTGCAGTTGATTACTGTCATCATATGGTTCTGTTGCTGTTGTTCTATTGGGTGGGTTGGATTCATGAGAGAAAAGCCCAATACCCAGACTTGAGCATACCCCTATGATTAGCGTGGAAAGTAGTGTGACTTGTGTGGCATTTGGCCAGACATATTATACATGAAAACTCCACATCCAGACGAGGTTTTCTTTGGTAATATTCTATCCTGCTGCAAATACTTGGGAAGACCGTCACAAGAAGGGGTATACTTCTTTCGGAAAGAGCAATAACAGAGCGTTCCCCGCATATGAGGATGGGATTCAGAAGATAGTGGAAAAGGTACTTATGCCGTTCTCCAGAGAACCACCATCTTACCCCCTGTTGATTGAGCCTCTGACCACGGTTGAGATAGAGAAGTTCAACAAGTTATGGGCTAAAAAAGAAAAGCTTCGAGAAGAGAACGATGAGATGCATTGAGAAATTTACCAGCTGAAGCATGAGCGAGGTGAAGCTGTCCACGTTGCCAAGATGAAAACAGAACTCCTCGCCAAGAAGGAGAAAGAATTGGCTGATGAAGTCACGACCAAGCAGAAGGTAGCACAAGCTCTAAAAGGCGTTAGCAGGGTTCTCAAGTCAAGGAAAGAAGACTTAGCCAGAGCTCTATTAAAGAGTCATAGGTTTAATGCTCACCGAAACACGACAATCACCGCCAACAAACAGAAAGAGGATAAGTATTTGGAGCAGATCGAGGGTTTAAAATCTAAGCTCCATAAGAAAAATGAAGAAATCCTATCAGAAATTTTCAAAAGAAGAGCAGTCGAGGAAAGACTCAATGAGGTCATGGTAACTATGGAGGAGCTGAAGCTTTAAGCTGAAGTAAAAAGGTCCAGAAATGAGGATCCCAGTATGGACGGTGCTTTTGAAGAGGACGGTTGGGAGTTACATTGCCGCTACTTGAAGGGGATTATGCATAGGAGAGATGTTCTCATCCAAGAATTGATCCAAAATCCGAAGCATCCCAACACTAGGAAATTATTCGAAGAGGTGCAAGTTTGAATTTTGATGCCATAGTTTGCTTTTTCTCTTTCATTGTATTTTGGATCACCACCAGGCTTGTTGGTTGGGATCTTTGTTTATCTTATTCAGACATATGTCTTCATCTTGGGCTGTAACTGATGACAGATGACTATTCTCTGATTCTCCTATTATATATAAGCATAATTTTCGTGCTATTCTATTGTTAAAACTGGAATCAAGGGGGTGGATCGCCCTGTGAATATACAAACATGTTTGCATTTGCATTTGCATGATCATAATTATTTTGCATTTTGCATAACAGGTTTATCTCTGGTTTTCTTATCGTGTTCTTCTACAGACAAGATTGCTGACCAGCGGATTCATCGGTATTCAACCAGACAAAATCAGAAGAAAGTCGTGGATCAGGTGCAAGCCGAGTTAATTGAGATGCAAGCTCGCATGACACAGTTTATGGAATTGATGCAAGGCGTTGTACAAGGGCAAGAACAGCTGAGGACCCTTGTCCAACCCTTGGTGGCAAGAGTTGACGAGGATGGCGTTCTTCATGGAGGTCTTCATAATGATGTCGTTCCTCCGAGCGGAGGTGTTGGGGGTAATGGTATTCTTATTGGTCCTCCGAGCGGGGGTGTTCATGGCCCTTCTGTTGTGATCCCTCCGGGCGGAGGAGAGCAAGTTGTGATTCCTTCTTTTGTAGGAGGAGGAAATAGTGTATGTGTTGTTCATGGTCGGCGATACGATGACCAACAGGATGACATATTCTCTATGCCAGGCGGGGATGCTGGTGTTCCCCCAATTGTTGATGATCAGAGGATCAGGTTGATTGAAGAACAACTGAAAGGGGTTGTGAATCAGAACTCTGTGGGTATGGATTTGGATGATCTTGGGCTGGTCCCCGGTGTCGTAATCCCGCACAAGTTTCAAGTTCCTACCTTTGAGAAATACAAGGGTACTACTTGCCCAAGGACTCATGTTTGGGCTTACGCAAGAAATATGGCTGCGTACTCTAAGGACGAGAAATTACTGATGCATTTCTTCCAGGATAGCCTGTCTGGGGCATCATTGGAGTGGTACATGCAATTGGAGAGATGTCACGTCCGCAACTGGAGAGAGCTGGTAGAGGCTTTTATCAAACACTATCAGTATAACACTGATATGGCTCCCAATAGGACTCAGCTACAGAGTATGTCTTAGAAGAACAATGAAAGCTTCAAGGAATACGCCCAAAGGTGGCGTGAACTGGCAGCGAGGGTACAACCTCCCGTGTTGGAGAAGGAGATGCTGAATATGTTCATGGCTACCTTGCCAGGTCATTATTATGAGAAGCTGATATCTTGAATGTCCGAGAAATTTGCTGATTTGATATTGGTTGGGGAAATGTTGGAAAGTGGAATCAAGACTGGAAAATTTTTGGGCAATGAGGGGTCTTCTTCTGGAGGAGGGAAGAAACCTTATGTAAACTACAAGAAAAAAGAGGAAGCAAATTCTGTCTCATCCTACCCCTGTAAGGGAAAACAGCGTCAGAATTATATTCAGCAGGTGGCCTCAGTAACTATTCCTGCAGCACTTCCACCTCAACAGCAAAATCAGGCTCCTCGCCAATATCAGCCAAGGCCTAAGCCTAATAGGCATTTTGATACTCCGCCTCTGCCTTACTCCCAGCTATTTCAACATCTGATGCAATTGTAATTAATTCAGAAGAGGACTCTAGCTCCTATTACTGGCAATCCACCTTCGGGTTACAACCCCAATGCTCACTGTGACTTTCACTCTAGGGCACCCGGGCACAACATTGAGGTCTGTAAAGCTTTTAAGCATAAAGTTCAGGATTTGGTGGATTCGAAGGCCATCAAATTTTCCAACGACGTGCCAAATGTCATTCAAAACCCAATGCCGGACCACAGTGGGCTGAGGTTTAATGCTGTTATAGAAGATGGTGAATCTTTGAATTTGGTTATGGACGCGAATGAACTGAAGACTCCATTGTTGGTAGTGAAAGAGAGACTACTGAAGGGTGGAGTATCCCCTGGTTGTGATGACAGTTGTTCAGAATGTATATTGCAGACAAACAGGTGTGATCTGTTAAAATCTGGTATTCAAAAGCTGATAAATGAAGGTCGGTTGCAATTTGATAGGTGTAACCAACAAAAGGAAGCTCCTGGCAGAAGGAATGATGTTGCCACTGTTACAATTCCCTTTAAGACGATAACTATTTTAGCGCCGGCAAGACCAGCGCCGATCATTATCACCACTCCTGGGCCTGTTCC
The DNA here is from genome assembly GCA_022829125.1 of Lathyrus tuberosus. Lineage (NCBI taxonomy): Eukaryota > Viridiplantae > Streptophyta > Magnoliopsida > Fabales > Fabaceae > Lathyrus > Lathyrus tuberosus. The sequence continues at coordinate 6,061,773 of JALAZF010000196.1, read as the reverse complement.
GTATGAGAGCACAAAAGCTATCCCCTGGAATTACGGTGCCGAAGTGTTTGTTAATGGGCAGAAGCAAGAGTTGATGGGAACGTCAGTGATGAACTCTAGTTTTGAAAATAATGATGAAGCAGGAGCTATCACGAGGAGTGGTAGAGTCTTTATCCCGTCTGATGATCAGGCTGGTGGTTCTAGGCTAGACAAAGGAAAACAGGTTATGGATAATTCTGTACAGACGCCGCTAGTGAATGATTCCGCAGCAAAGCTAGTTGACCACTCCTTCTCAGAGAATGTGGAAGAGTTTATGAGGCTGATTCGGAAAAGTGACTATAAAATTGTTGACCAACTGCACCAAACACCGTCTAAGATATCCATTTTATCTCTGTTATTGTGTTCGGAGGCACATCGAAATGCGTTGTTGAAGGTATTGAATGTTGCGTATGTACCCCAGGAGATCTCAGTTAATCAGCTGGAGGGGGTAGTGGCTCATGTAAATGCAGGAAATGGCTTGGGATTTACTTATGTATATTTGACTCCAGCTGGGAGAAATCATAATAATGCTTTGCACATTTCAGTTGAGTGTCGAGGATCGTTAATGTGGCATATGCTTGTTGACACGGGGTCATCTTTGAATGTTTTACCAAAGAAAGCACTGATGAAGTTGGACACTCGTGGGTTAATTTGCACGCCAAGTGATTTGGTGGTGCGTGCTTTCGATGGTTCCAAGAGATATGTGTTCGGGGAAATTGTGCTGCCAATTAAGGTTGGTCCAGAGGTTTTTGATGCTAAGTTTTTTATGCTACCTTCTATATTATGGACATCCAACCCGCTTACAGTTGTTTACTGGGCCGTCCATGGATTCATAGTGCTGGGGCTGTAACGTCCACTCTGCATCAGAAGTTGAAGTATATGGTAGACGAACATGTAGTGAGAGTTTGCGGTGAAGAAGATATCATGATAAGTCACCTGTCTACTTTCAAATATGTGGAGGTAGATGGCAAAATACATGAAACTCTATGTCAGGGTTTCGAAGCAGTGAAGATCCCTAAGGAATCTCTCAAGGAAGTCAGCCCATCTGAAGTGGTAAAGCAGTCTGCAGTGGTAAATCAGCCAGAGGTCTGCATGTCTTCCTTTAAGGATGCACGGGCTGTGGTTGAAGCCGGCAGTTCACAGAAATGGGGTCAAGTTATCGAGGTCCAAAAAAAGCAGAATACTTACGGGCTGGGATATAAGCCACCCAGGCGTCTTGAGGATTCTCCCAAGTTTTATGGTCCAGTTCGTTTTACCAGTGTTGGTGTGTTCTTTGACAGAATCAATGCTATTGATGAGGAAGGGGATAGCGATTGCGATATGGATAATTGGATCCGCCCCTGCATTCCAGGTCAAAGTCTTTGCAACTGGTCATCAGAGAAAGCCATTCAAGTGACCGACCCAGTGTAATTGCCTTTGTTTTTCATATATGACAATCCTACGTTCTGCCCAAGGCGTAGTGATTTTGTTTGTAGGGCTTGAATATTTTGTGTGTTTTCTTTATCATTAATAAATGACATTTTTCACATTCAAATATTTTGATCCCTGTTTTTCTGTTTTTACTTTGTGCATTAAATCACATCAAAATGGAAATGTGTTTTTGTTTTTTGCATACATAATAAACACAAATCATCAATCATGCAGGTTTCCTTGTCCAGATACCACCAATCATGATTCAGCTATGGCTCAGTATGATTTCGACAATCCCATTTATCAGGCTGAAGAAGAGACTGATGAAGATTGTGACTTACCCGAGGAATTGGCCAGACTGTTGAAACAGGAGGAAAGGGTCATTGTACCTCATCAGGAGGAGATTGAGATTGTTAACTTGGGGACCGAAGACGCAAAGAAAGAAGTAAAGATTGGGGCTGCTTTGGAAGATAGTGTAAAGGGATGATTGATTGAAATACTTCGAAAGTATGTTGATATCTTCGCCTGGTCTTACCTAGACATGCATGGGCTTGACACTGATATTGTGGTACACCGGTTGCCGCTCAAAGAGGGATGTACTCCGGTTAAGCAGAAGCTGAGGAGGACGAAACTGGAAATGTCTGTCAAGATTAAAGAAGAGGTTCATAAATAGATAGATGCTGGATTTTTGGCTGTGACAAGTTATTCTCCGTGGGTTGCTAACATTGTGCCTGTACCTAAGAAGGATGGAAAGGTCAGGATGTGTGTTGACTACAGAGATCTGAATAGAGCAAGCCCGAAAGACGATTTCCCTCTTCCTCACATTGACGTGTTAGTGGACAATACTGCTCAATACTTTGTATTTTTCTTCATGGATGGCTTATCTGGGTATAACCAAATCAAAATGGTCCCAGAGGACATGGAGAAGACGACGTTCATAACACCGTGGGGAACATTTTGTTACAAGGTAATGCCCTTTGGATTGAAAAATGCTGGGGCAACCTATCATCGGGCAATGGTGACTCTCTTTCATGATATGATTCACAAAGAGATCGAGGTATATGTTGATGACATGATTGCGAAGTCGCAAACGGAGGAAAAGCATCTGGTAAATCTTCAGAAGTTGTTTGAAAGGTTGATAAAGTTCAAACTGAGGTTGAATCCGAACAAGTGCACCTTCGGGGTGAGATCTGGAAAATTAGTGGGGTTTATTGTCAGTGAAAAAGGTATCGAGGTTGATCCTGCTAAAGTAAAAGCCATACAAGAAATGCCTGAACCGAGAACAGAAAAAGAGGTTCGTGGTTTCTTAGGGAGGTTGAACTACATTGCTAGATTCATCTCTCATCTTACAGCCACTTGTGAACCAATATTCAAATTGTTAAGAAAAGATCAAGAGGTCAGGTGGAACGAAAATTGTCAAAAGGCGTTTGAAAAGATAAAATAATATTTGCAGGAACCTCCGGTCCTTATACCGCCAGTGCCATGGAGGCGTGTGTACTTGGTCAACACGACGAGTCAGGTAGAAAAGAGCATGCCATCTACTACCTGAGTAAAAAGTTCACTGATTGTGAGTCGAGATACTCAATGTTGGAAAAAACATGTTGTGCACTCGCTTGGGCCGCTAAGCGTTTGAGGCAGTATATGTTAAACCACACAACCCTCTTGATTTCGAAGATGGATCCGATCAAGTATGTGTTTGAAAAGCAGGCGCTTTCTGGAAGAATAGCCCGTTGGCAGATGATTCTGACAGAATACGATATTCAATATGTCTCCCAAAAAGCCATTAAGGGAAGTGTTTTGTCAGAATATCTTGCTGAACAACCAATTGAGGATCATCAACCGATGAAGTTTGAATTTCCAGATAAATATATCATGTTTCTGAAGATGAAAGACTGTGAAGAGCCGCTTACTGACGAAGGGCCCGAAATTGGATCCTAATGGAAACTGGTTTTTGATGGGGCTGTTAACTCATACGGTAATGGAATCGGGGCAATCATTACGACTCCAAAGGGTTCTCATATACCCTTCACTTCCCGGTTAGCATTCGTATGCACCAACAACGAGGTAGAGTATAAAGCATGCATCATGGGGTTAGAAGAAGCAATTGATTTGAGAATCAAGAACCTCGATGTTTATGGTGATTCCGCGTTGGTAGTTAATCAGATTACAGGTGAATGGGAAACTCGTCAAGCGAATTTGGTGCCTTATAACAACTATGCCAGAAGGTTGTTACCTTTCTTTGACAGAGTTGATTTCCATCATATACCCCAGTTGGAGAATCAGATGGCAGATGCGTTAGCAATGTTGTCTTCGATGTATCAGGTGAATCGTTGGAATGAAACTCCCTCAATCAAAATCATGCGTCTGGATAGACCAACTTTTGTGTTTGCGGTTGAAGGTGTATCAGATGGCAAACCTTGGTATCATGATATTAAGGTTTTTCTGAAGAGTCAAGAGTATCCAGAGGTTGCGTCTGCCAAGGATAAGAAAACTCTAAGGAGGTTGGCGGGGAATTTCTTTTTTAATAAAGATGATGTGCTGTACAAGAGGAACTTTGACATGGTCTTGCTACGTTGTGTTGATGAGCACGAGGAAAGCCTGTTAATGGAAGAAGTTCATGAGGGATCTTTTGGTACCCATGCCAATGGGCATGCTATGGCTAGAAAATTATTGAGAGCGGGGTATTACTGGATGACTATGGAGTCTGACTATTTCAAATACGCTCAGAAGTGCCATAAATGCCAAATTTATGCAGATAAGGTGCATGTACCGCCTACTCATCTGAATGTGTTGTCATCACCTTGGCCATTTGCCATGTGGGGCATTGATAAAATCGGGAAGATTGAGCCGACTGCTTCCAATGAACATCTCTTCATTTTGGTTGCCATCGATTACTTCACGAAGTGGGTGGAAGCAGCCTCGTATGCCAATGTCACCAGACAAGTGGTAGCCCGGTTTATCAAGAAGGACATCATCTGCCGGTATAGAGTCCCGAAGAGAATCATTACTGATAATGGTTCAAATTTTAATAACAAGATGATGAAGGAGCTATGTCATAGCTTTAAGATTGAGCATCACAATTCTTCTCCCTATCGTCCGAAGATGAATGGGGCTGTTGAAGCGCAAATAAGAACATCAAGAAGATTGTGCAGAAAATGGTAGTGACGTTTAAAGACTGACATGAGATGTTGCCTTATGCTTTACACGATTATCGTACTTCGGTGCGTACATCAACTGGGGCAACTCCTTTCTCATTGGTATATGGTATGGAAGCAGTTCTACCAGTAGAGGTTGAGATTCCTTCTTTGAGAATTATGGCAGATGTGAAGCTTGATGAAGCGGAATGGGTGCGTTCCAGATTGAATCAGCTGAACCTTATCGAGGAAAAGAGATTGGCATCCATTACACATGGCCGGTTGTATCAGAGCAGGATGAAGAAAGCCTTTGATCAGAAAGTGCGTCCTCGGTGTTTTCAAGCTGGTGAATTGGTCTTGAAAAGGATCCTTCCTCCTCAAACAGATCACAGGGGCAAATTGACTCCAAACTACGAAGGGCCATATGTAGTAGAAGGGCCATATGTAGTAAGACAGGTTTTCTCTGGTGGAGTCTTATTACTCTCAACTATGGATGGAAAATATTTTGCGTCCCCTGTGAACGCAGACGTAGTAAAAAAATACTTTGCATAAAAGAGACCCGCTGGACATAAAAAGAAAGTCCAGGCAAAAAAGGGCATCCCGGCTAACCATAAAAAGAAAAGGTTCGGGCAAAATTTAGGGATAAAAAAGAAAAGAATAAACCCGCGAAGTTGAAAACCTGGAAAGGAAACTTTGGCAAAAATGGGTATCCCGGTGGATTAAAAACCCGAAAAGGGCGATCCATGCAAAAGTTAGTGATTCGAAAGCAAGAGGCTACGATATGCGTTCGATCTGTGAACACTTTTGATACTTGAAAATTTCGAAGGAAAGGAATCAGTCCAATCAGTCTCTTCAAAGGTCAAAGCATCTGCGGATAAACGAGCCATATTGGGACATAGCTGAATTGAATCATGGAGGATATCTGTTCCCCACATTGCCGACATGTGTATTTTCTTTTACTTTTTTTGTGTGATTACCTCTTTTCAGGAATTGCTTCCGGATGTAAATGCCTATTTACATGCCAATTCATTCAATAAAATTTTCATTTTCATTCAAAGAGGTTTCCTTTATGTTTTTTACTTTTACTGTTTTTGTTTGTGAAAACCTCCGATATTTTGATAAAACATTGCATACGAAAATGTTAAGCTTTACGAAGCATATCGGAAAACAGTGGAAATTGCTCAGGCAACAGTCATTGTGATGGTAATCGAGATAGCCATTTTGCATATACTGCTGATTTTGTTTGTAGGGTAGCAGGATTTCTCCCCAGTAGAGTTACTCTCCTCAAAATTGAAATTTCGTCCTCCTCAGCAGGTTGTTGCTCTCCCCAGGCAGAGTACGGAGGATTATTTCCCCAGCTAGAGTTGTAATTGATTACTCTCTTAGCAAGCAGCCAGAAGTTGATATTTCTGCATCCCCCAGCAAGAGACTGATGAAATATCTTATTTGGACAAAGATGTTATTTCCCCACAGAGTCTTGATCCCCAACAGATGACTAAGCTTGATGGTATCCCCAGCAGAGTTGATGTCGTCAATCACCATTCCCCTAGCAGATTTACTAATAGTGGCTGATATTCCCCAGCAGGGTGAAGGTAAAGATTTCTCCCAGCAGCAGGTTAATTTCAGTAATATCCCCAAGCAGGTTCGGTATTATTGACTTGTCTCCCCAAATAGAGTTTGGTGGTGATCTTCACAGTGGTTTGTTCAACGGCAGTTGACATCCCCAGTGGGTTTTAAGTCTAATTGTTATTGGTATATTTCAGGTCCAGGTTTTGGGTTCTATCTTCGATAGAAGTTGTTGGTAATCCCCAGCACAGAGAAATTCTCCTTGGGTTCCATCTTCAGTATTCGTTTTTTTCCATCCCCCGACAGAGTGGAATTTCTCTCGGAGTTTTTCATCTCCAGCAGAGTTTGTAATCAGGAAGTCGTTCAGTGAAATCTTCCTCAGCAGGATCTTTTAATTCATAGAACAATTTAGTTTGTCATCCCCGGTGGAGTTGCCTTCGTTTTCAGCATTTATTTTGCCGGAGCGCCTCTTTTGCATTGCATAAGCATTCTTGCATGGCATCCTCCCAAACGCGTAGCATTTAAATTTTGTATGGAGCATTACGCCATAGAAAAATTCAAACATATGCATTCGAAACATAAGCCAGGTTTGATATCTGTTACCAGTTTCTTTCCCCAGCTGAAAGAGATGTAATTCAGGAGATGTTGTTTAACGTTACACTGCAACCAGTGGATTCGTCCTTCTTACGTTTTCCTTCCTATACTCTCCTACAGAGTTGTCTGTTTAGATTTCTCTTTTCCCCAACGGAGTCATCTGTGTAGATATGTTGATTCTACTAGTCTTTCTTTGAAAGTCTACCTTCGGCATGGTCTTTCTTTGAAAGTCCACCCTTGGCTTGGTCTTTCTTTTTCGAGTCCACCTTCGGCTTGGTCTCATATTCCTTTGTTTGAAAGTCTACCTTCGGCATAGTCTTTCTTTGAAAGTCCACCCTCGGCTTGGTCTTTCTTTTTTGAGTCCACCTTCGGCTTGGTCTTTCTTTTTCGAGTCCACCTTCGGCTTAGTCTCGTATTCCTTTGTTTGAAAGTTTACCTTCGGCATAGTCTTTCTTTGAAAGTACAGCCTCGGCTTGGTCTTTCTTTTTCTAGTCCACCTTCGGCTTGGTCTCGTATTCCTTTCTTTGAAAGTCCACCCTCGGCTTGGTCTTTCTTTTTCGAGTCCACCTTCGGTTTGGTCTCGTATTCCTTTGTTTGAAAGTCTACCTTCGGCATAGTCTTTCTTTGAAATTCCACCCTCGTCTTGGTCTTTCTTTTTCGAGTCCACCTTCGGCTTGGTCTCGTATTCCTTTGTTTGAAAGTCTACCTTCGGCATAGTCTTTCTTTGAAAGTCCACCCTCGACTTGGTCTTTCTTTTTCGAGTCCACCTTCGGCTTGGTCTCGTATTCCTTTGTTTGAAAGACCACCCTCGGCTTGGTCTTTCTTTTTCGAGTCCACCTTCGGTTTGGTCTCGTATTCCTTTGTTTAAAAGTCTACCTTCGGCATACTCTTTCTTTGAAAGTCCACCCTCGACTTGGTCTTTCTTTTTCGAGTCCACCTTCGGCTTGGTCTCGTATTCCTTTGTTTGAAAGTCTACCTTCGGCATGCTCTTTCTTTGAAAGTCCACCTTCGGCTTGGTTTTTCTTTTTCGAGTCCACCTTCGGCTTTGTCTCGTATTCCTTTGTTTGAAAGTCTACCTTCGGCATAGTCTTTCTTTGAAAGTCCACCCTCGGCTTGGTCTTTCTTTTTCGAGTCCACCTTCGGCTTGGTCTCATATTCCTTTGTTTGAAAGTCTACCTTCGGCTTAGTCTTTCTTTGAAAGTCCACCTTCGGCTTAGTCTTTCTTTTCGAGTTCGCCTTCGGTCGTCCTCGTATTATGTTGTTTGAAAGTCCACTTTCGGCTTGGTCTTTCTTTTCGAGTTCGCCTCCGGCCGTCCTCGTATTATGTTTTTTGAAAGTCCACCTTTGGCTTGGTCTTTCTTTTTGAGTTCGCCTTCGGCCGTCCTCGTATTATGTTGTTTGAAAGTCTACCTTCGACTTAGTCTTTCTTTGAATGTCCACATTCGGCTTGATCTTTCTTTTCGAGTTCGCCTTCGGCCGTCCTCGTATTATGTTGTTTGAAAGTCCACCTTCGGCTTGGCCTTTCTGTCTGAGTTTGCCTTCAGTCGTCCTCGTATTCTTTTGTTGGTTAGCCCACCTTCGGCCGGTCTTGTTTTCCCAGCATAGTCCACCTTCGGCTGTCAAACACTCTATTTCATTATCCCCATAGGTTGCAAATTTCCAGGTTATTTTGGTATTCAAACCCCGTGTATCTTGATTGTCTGAAAGCCGTTGCTATCATACCCTCGGATCCAAGAAGTTTGAATAAGGGCAGCTGTAACACCTCAAAATTTGCCCTCATGCTTTAGCTCTAACTGGCTTATGTTTCATTTCATTCTAGCATTATAATCTTCGCATATCATTGGTTCTTAGCATGGGATCGAGGTATTTTCCAGCAGCTCATGGTGTTATCAGTTCTAGTACTACTTTCAGCAGCATTCAGAGGCAAGCAAATAATTTTCGAGGTCTTTTGGAGCTTTTATTTTGCTCATTAGACGTTTTGACAATCAGAAGCTTCAATAGCCATTTTCTGATCCAGCGATCCGGTGTCAGACATTGCTAAGTCAGCAGGATATTTTGAGATGTCAACAAGAATTTGTGTTTCATTCTAGGTGTTACTCAGTAGCAATATCAATTTTTGATTTTCAGAGGCTTAACAGGTTCAAACCAACCATCAAAAGTCACTTTTCCATGTTTCCCTCCAAAAGGCGCCAACATTCAAAATTTGAACTGAGTAACCGGTTACTCACCGTTTGTTAACCGGTTACTCCTTTGTTTTCTGCGCACCATTAGCAGATTTGAACTAGGTAACCGGTTACTCACCGTTTGTTAACCGGTTACTCTGAGCATATTTTGAAAAAAAATTAAGTTTGCATCATTAGTGATCATGTGCTTGGCTTGTGCATGTGTGGGAAGGATCTAGAATTGATTCAATTTCATCATTTTCCATCCAAAATTCAAATCCCTTCCAAGATTTTCCACTCTAATTCCTCTTTTCCTTCCCTAATTCATTTTCACCCCAATGTCCACCCACTAAACCTCACTCCAAACCCAAACTTAACTCCTAACCTAGGGGTTATTTAAATCAATTCATCCCAAACCACAAGGGACCTAGATCATTTTTCACTCTCATTTTTCAGAATTTGCTCTCAATTCTCTCTCACTTTTTCATTCTCCATCTTCATTTTCAACCTTTCACCAAACCTCCAAATTCATAGCTTCACAAATTCTTCATTGGAATTTGTGAATTCTTGAGCTAAACCTCCATCACATCTTCATTCTTGGTTCAATGTTGCAGTAGCAACTGGTTTGGATTTTGAATTAAGTTGTTAGAATCACTTTTGGAACAGCTTTTGCTTATTTGGAGTGTTCTTGCTTGGATCTTCAAGTTTTCTTGATAAAGCTTCATAGATCTCTGGTTTTCTTGTTTGGATCCATCAATTTTCGTTTACAACACTTACCAAAGCAAATCTCAGCTTTGTAGGTTGGTTTTTTGTAGATCCATACTTGGTTTGGCTTAATTACAACTTATACAATGTAGATCCATGACTTTTGATGTGTTTTGATTCATTTGCTTCAATTTGATTGTGGATGTTGTTGTTTGTGGGATTCAATTGATGTTTGGTGGCTGTGATTCAATGTAATTTCATGCTTGTTTGATTGCATGTTCATTTGAATGTTTGGAGAAGTTATTTACTGCTGAAAAGTACTTTTGAAACAGTTTTTTGGCCACTGTCCCGGAGTAACCGGTTACTCACTGTTTGTTAACCGGTTAACATGTTGTATTTTTGCGTAAATTGTCTGATTTTTAACTAAGTAACCGGTTACTCACCGTTTGTTAACCGGTTACTCTGGGACAGAATGTGTATTTTTGTACATTTTCTTGTTTGTTTGAGATCCTTTGCATGCCTAAACTTCATGGATTAATATGTTGATGATTTGTGGACTATTCTTGACCTGGTTCACCTCACATTATTGCATAAACACAATTCTTCGACACACAATTTTTGGTTTCTCATTGTTGGATGTTCATGTTTCCATTGATGTTTTCTTTATGTGATGAACACCTTGCACACACCCCTTGAAGCAATTTAATTGTGATTTATTGTTGGTGTCGCTGGAGTTGTTGTTTGGAACGTGATTGCTTGCATTTAACTTCATGAGATGCATGTTTGATTTGACTTGTTCATGTACCAAATGATGTGCATTTTGCCATGATGTTTTCAAGTCTATTCGATATGATGTGTGATGTGTTTGTGATCATGATTAATTGAGGAATGCATGATGTTGGATGCACATTTGCTATGCCATGGTTGAATCATCTTCAAATGTATTGCATGCCGCCCTGTTTCTACTGCTGTTTATGTGCTTATGTGCTGTCTATTGCATTCACTTGCTGCCTGCTGCCTTTTACACCTATTTTGTGCTGAATATATGAGCTGTTGAAAGCTGTTTGGCTTATTTGCTGTTTTGTACTGTTGTGTAGATGTGGGAGCGCTGTTATAGCTGCTGTTTTTTTTTTTGGTTTATTCATCTCTTCTTTCGTCTCTCATCTATCTTACTTGTCTTTTCCTTTTGTGAATAGCATGATATAATGCTTGATTGTGTAGAACTCTCTCGCATCCCTTTGGGATCCTAGCTCATCCTTAATTTTTGATTAAGGTGAGGTAGGATAAGCATTAGGTAGTGCTATCCCTCTCTTTTCTTTAGACTTAAGTTGTTCTTAAACCTTGACCTTAGGGCCATCTTTTGCATGACAACATTAGAAACATTTAGTTTCCCCTTAGTGTTTTCTTTTCCTTGAGTCCTCTCTTCTCATCTCTTAACATTTCTAAAACACTTAATAAATATAACGTATATTGCACTCGAGCCTTAAGTGTAGGAAATGAAGAACGAGGGGTCTCCCCTCCTCTTCTAGAGTGTGTAGCATACGTCCCATTTGGGGGCGACCATGCGACTCACTCGTTCCCGCATGGTAGACTTTGGTGTAATATGAGCTGCGAACTAACTTCAATCCACTTCTGCCTAAAAAACACAAAACAAATTCAAACCTTTTTCATCCTTCGGGATCGTCCGATTTCAAACCTTTTTCAGAAAATGGCACGTTACTTCCGTCCCTTCGCAAACAGGCAGCGACCCTAACTGCCGGACGTGAACTTAACGTCGCTCATAAAAAACTCTAAGACCTCGTTAGGTCGAACAACGAATGCTCTGACTTCCTCCTTCTGGTTAGATTGAGGATACGTAGGCACAAGGTGGCGATGTCTTGGCGAGCAACCTCCCCCCTTAGTTCGTGTCTGAACTACGTTGACTCTGACTTTCCCATTGCACGAGGGAATACGTAGACCTAGGACGGCGATGTCCTACCGAGTCACTTCTTTTTCTTTTCTTCCTCGTTTCTCCGTTCTTTTTCGTTCCCGTTCCTTTCCCTTTCCAGTAGCGGTGGAGCTCCAGATGACGACACCCTTTGATCGAGATAACAAGCGTGGATCCCATCGAATACGATGGACGTGTGGGGTGCTTAATACCTTCCCCTCGCATAACCGACTCCCTTACCCATTTCTCTGGGTCGCGAGACCATGCTTTTTCCTTCCCTCAGGTTTACGCAATGTTTCCTTTCCTTCTCCTGGGATAAATACACATTGCTGGCGACTCTGTTTCCGCGCCACTTTCGCGTTTGTACTTGGATGAAAATCCCGGGAGCGACACTAAGGGTAGGCTATATCGTCCTATAATAATGAAGGATAATGTGACGTTTGTCAAGAAATGCGAAAAATTCTAGAGACATGCCAATCTCCATGACACACTATAGAACTCCTTTATTCTGTCACGATGTCCTGGCCACTTTACGAGTGGTCGTGGATATTCCCAACTAGCTAAAGTTCCTAATTGTTGGAGTAGATTATTTCACAAAATTTATAGAGACCAAAGCAGTATTCAAGATCATAACATAAGTGGTCCGCCATTTTTATTGGCAGAGAATTATGTGCATGTTTGTGTTGATAGAGATCATCGTTTTGAATAATGAAATTCAATTCTCCAGCACTTCCGTGGTTGATTTCTATCACGATTTGGGAGTACAAACAAATTTTATTTTCGTTGTCTATACATAGACGATTGAGCCAACAGAATTATCAAACAAAGTAACACTGAAAGGGATAAAGAAGAAGCTAGATGACACCAAAGGATTGTGGGTGAAGAAGCTGCATGAAGTGTTATGGTCATATCACACCACTCCTTATTAAACTACCAAGAAGACTCCCTTCACTCTAGTATATAGGTTAGGATCCATGTTTCCTATCAAAATCAACATCCTTTCTTGTTAACGCTCTTAGTTTGATGCAAAAGAGAATGAGGTAGGGTTAAGATGTACCAATGGTCTAGTCGAAAAAACAAAAGACGTTGCCCATGTTCGATAATTTGTCACCAGTAAAAGGGCAGTCAGAAGATATAACTCCAAAGTGGTTCGAAGGGGAAAGCTGAATGGAGATTTGGTGTTGAGGTAAGTCATTGTGCCAGCCCAGTAGGGGTAGCTACAACCTAACTAAGAAGGACCATATCACGTATAACAGAAGCTACCTCACGAAGCCTACAAGCTTGAGGAGTTAGATGGATGACTCATTCCCACATGTTAGAAATCATTCAATCTAAGATATTATTATAGTTGATTGTTAGAAAGATAATTCTCCTATCAATGCATGAATCTCTTTGAAACACTTTTATCATTTGTAACAAGTTATTTTTGCTTTGCTGGCAATATAAATGATAGGCTTCCATTGAAAGATCCTTGCCGCCTTAAAAAGAGCAATAAGAATGTTGGAATTTCATAGGAAAATCCTTACTACCTTAAAACAGGAATACAAATTTTATACTTATGTAGGAAGATCCTTGTTGCCTTAAATAGGGCAATATGAATGTTGAACTTCCATAAGAAGACATCTCAACTAAAGTCTTGCCCGAGGGACTCAACTAAAGTCTCGTCTGAGGGACTCAACTAAAGTCTCTCCTGATGGACTCCACTAAAGTCTTTCTTGAGGAAATCAAATAAAGTCTCACCTGAGGGACTCACAAAGGGTGAGGTTGAGATAAGGGACTTTATTTGAGTCCATAACGCCTTCCTAGTCACCTGTTTCCTAATTTGAGCATCCATTTACTATATGTCACGTCCTTTTATTGAATACATCACCTTCCTCTAGAAGGGGTTTCCTGGGATGGGAAAGTTGGAAAATGACATGTCCTTATTCAGTAATAGTATAGATGGATTAATTTGACCATGTTCTTTTAAATAATTGTGGATTAACCGCCCATTCTCGTATCCTCTCAGTGATGGTTTCTATTCCCAAGGGGCCTAGGATCCAGGCCCAACACCACTATAAATACCTCAACATTGAATTTGATAAGGATAATATGATTCTCATCGAGAAAACCACATATACAAATCTTCTTACCCCTTACGTGATCTAAATCGCAACCCTAAAATAGATCTTAAGACCTATGACATCCTTTAATCACGGGGGTTGTCACGTATTGTACTTTTAGCAAGTACATGTAGTATTTTTTTTAAATGTGGTTGATAATATAATAATGATGTTTTAGATTTGGTTTATTTTCCAATCTAAACCCAAGTACATAATAGAGATGGAAAAAGGGTCATTGACTCGACTTTATTCTTTGGTTGGAAGTTTCGTCTTTAATTCTGGTAGGGAGCGTTCGATGTGCTGAGTTTGAGGATCAAGTTCTCACTCTACTAAGCATGGGATCTTGGAGGGAGAGTTTGACCTGCTAAGTCTGATGACTGAAATTTTCACTCAACCAGGCATGGTAACTTGGAGTATGAGTCCAACTTAATGAGAATAAGGGCCAAAATTCTCACTCAGCCAAGTCCGAGATATTTGAGGGTGAATCTAGACTGATATCCTACATAACCGAAACATGTATCAATTCTAGGTCAAAACTCACTAGTAAATATCTGAGGTGTTTTAATTGGTTAACATGGTTAGATGTAAATCCATCTCGGTGGAGTATATGAATATTTTATTTTCACATGAATGCCATAGAAGTGGTTCTCCTACCATTTTTTGCACGCTCATAAAAAAGACACAAAATCAAAACAAGTGTTATCACTATAAATCAATGTGTTTATTTGACCCGACTTTAGGGCTTAACACATTTTTTCTGAAATATACAATGGCAATGTTTCATCAGAATTTAGAAGGTATATGGACCTTATTCCTCTAAGTTGTCTAGTATTTCCTCGTCCCAATTGAAGATCTAAGCGAGGAGCTGATTTTACTATCAATGAGGTTATTTTTCAGTTCTCTTATCTACAAAACATTGTTTATAAATTTTGATATCATAAATTAATTTAATCTAGTATATGAATCCCATAATATTAATGTATTTCATGCATATGATATCTATATATGAAAGTAAGAGAAAAAAATTCTTCTGGAGTTTCATGTTTTTTGGAATTGTTGCCTTTCATTTGCCTCAAATTCTTTGTTTAAAGCATATTATATTCCTTGTGTTAGAATGTATAACTCTTCACTATTAGTTTCTCCAGACATAACGATAAGCATAATACAACTACATGGATATTAATAAGTAAAAAGTTACCATTCTTTATTCTCTTAGTTGTCTAATCCAAATAATCATGACTATCCTAAGGAGTAAAATTTAATTTGTAAAGAGTAGTTGAAATGATATGTACTTATGAGTTAAAAGAAAAGTAGTTGTCACTTATCTCACTTGTTAGATAATCAGTTTGCTTAAGGGACGAAGTTATCTTGATAAAGTTCCAAGATCATATCATCCTAGCATGAAAGTTAGATGGGTTGAATATCCTTGAAGGGACAAGGTCATCAACATAAGGTGTTGTGGTCTTATAATCCTAGTTGATAGGTTGAATGAAGATTACTTTGCTGAAGGCGAAAGATATTATGATAAAGGGTCATTGTCATACCATTCTAGAAATATATCTAGATGAGGCCAATCTTTGTTGAAAACTAATATCATATCCATAAGGGGATAAAGTCGTATCTTTCTAGCTGAAGAGCTGGATGAGGCTTAGCTTTGCTAAAAGCCAAATTCATTTTGATAAAGGCCAAATTTGGTTTTAAAGTTATGCTTGTTTAGTGAATATTTTGTCTTCTTTATGATGACTCATTCATCTTTGCAACATATACATATTCTTAGTTGTATTATGACTCTATTTCCTCCCTGAAGCATACCCAAACAATAAGAGTAATTTGTTAGGGTTTGTTATCCATGTTTTGTGGTCATAACAAAATTTAATGAGGAAGTTCAGTTTTAATCAAAGTTTAAAGATTAATCATTCAAAAATGTTGTAACTAGAGCTATAAATATGGCTTGAATAAAATAGGGTTAATTGTACGATACCCCCTGCCAATAGGGCGAGATTTGATTTTCCCCCCCTCAAGTTTTTTTGATGGACGCCCCCTCATAAAACAAAACCCAGCCTTTTACTACACCTTTTTTCCACACCCCTACATTTGTTGTTTTGTGTATGTGACATCATCTTCATTCACGAATCATCTTCAACAAATTCTAGGGTTTTTCTTCCCCTTCCTTCCTCCATTCGTGAATCATCATCGCCATCCCCTCTGGCCATTATTCGTCCGTTCTATTTTTGTCCCATCAATTAGAAGCATGAGCATGTCTTTTGGAAGCAGCAAAAATTCAGTTTCATTTCTAGGTTTACCCAGATGTGGTTGTGATAGAGCAATGAAGATGTGGGTCTCCAACACAAGTAAAAATCGCAATAGAAAGTTTTGGAAATGCCGCAATGCTGGGGTAAGTATCTTTCTGGATTAATTGGCAAAATGTGAATTCAAGGTTTGATTTTTAGCAATGTTAACAATTGTGTATTTCCAATTTTGTAGACTGGGAATGGCTGTGAATTATTCTTATGGGATGATGAAATTGGAGACTCAAGAAGCGTTTTTGGCACAATTTGTAAGAAGTGTGAGATCCTACAAGCGAATTTTGATGCAGTTACAAAGAAATTAGAGAAGTCGAAGATGAAGCTCAAGATAGCAATTGTGTTGTGTTGTTTGATTATTGCTCTTTTGGTTAACTTTGTGTAAAACAATATGGTTCTGTAACTTAATGTAAACCAGTTGTTAGCATTTAGAAGTAAGCATTATGTTTCTGTAACTTTATGTAATTTGTTATCAATGGAATGGAAAGATTTATGGTGTAGGTTGTCAACAACCTGTTTATTTTCTGGTGTAATAAGAATGATGTTTAAGAGCCTGTTTATTTTCTGGTGTAATATGAATGATGTTTAAGTTGTGTCAAACATTACAAAAGTGATTTGTATCTTGCAGTAAAACAACAATTATGTGTAACAAAAGTTGGTAACATTTGCATAACAAAATTTGCGGTCAAACATTACAAAATCTGTTGTCAAACATCAATACTATGCTGTCTTACATCACAAAAGAAACTAGCACCAAAAGTGTGCATAATTCAAACATGACAAAAGAAAGTAGCACCAAAAGTGTGCATAAGTCAGACATTACAAATGTTACCAAGCTGTCATAAACATTACAAATGTTGTACACAAAACCACAAATGTAGGGGTGTGGTAAAAGGGTGTAGTAAAAGGCTGGGTTTTGTTTTATGAGGGGGGAGGGGGAATCAAATCTCGCCCTATTGGCAGGGGGTATCGTACAATTAACCCAATAAAATATGAAGTAGCTTGCTCTTATCTTTTAGGTCTGTGAAATTTTGTTTCACCTTCTCCTTAGACGACCCTTCCAACCTTGAAAGGAAGGTTCTAGGGTATGAATTTGGTGGTCCCAGTCATTGGCATGGCTGCAAGGTATGTCAAAACCCATTGTCAAGAGTGACCACTATTGAAATTATTAATATTGAACTAACATACCTTGCACTAAATGAAATATTAAACATATTTAACTAGATTCTAATATAGTTACTTTTATCATGGTGTGCTTTCTAACCCTTATACATAATCAATGTCATGTTATTGATAATAATGTGAGATAGAAAGAGCAGAGGCTAACTATTTCCAAAATCTAGGCATGACTATCAGTCAATTTTATGGAAAACAAGCTCAAATTATTTTGCTATGGCTGTAAATTGTTCAGTGTAAATTATCATATTGAAGCAATATTATTAAGAACCTCAACTCAATATGATGTAGGTGATACTATTCAGTGCAATGAGCTTTTATCAAAACCATACCAATATTGATTTTGAAGAAGTTTGGAAAGTATGAGAAGATTCTTCCATTAACACATGTTCTGGGCCAGCCAAAGGCCCAAATAGCTAAGGCCCAAAAATCAACTCAAATCCACTCCACATGGCCCAAGGTATAAAAGTCATCTCACACAAAGGTACACTTTCTGATATCCCCTTTTCACTATACTCATGTATCTTAAACTGACTTGGACGTTGGTGTGCTAACCTTTCAAATCCAAACATGTAACTGTATCGGAGATTAACACCACCGATTTAGGATTCTTTACCACATACTTCAACTATTTCTAGTTCTAATAGAAATAGTGGCACCATCTATGCGAATCGACATTTGATTCCCCCATTTTCTATGATTTTATGTTCACTCTTCAATTCTCCAGCTCGAAACCTTCTCATGTCACCAAATCAAGAGCGTCCAAAATCGAACACGAAGATCCGTTACATTTAATGTAATCGAGCATCATTTCAACTTTGATTCCTTGGATTCCCGATTTCTGGAAAAAATCCAATAATGGATTATCCTAGATCCAAACTCATATCAATATCAAAATTACCTCATATATTATACAAAAGGTTCCTGATAAACCTTCCAGTCTTGCATCACCTTAATTATCCATCATCGGCACGATATTTACATAACAACTTCTCGCGTATATCTAGGACCAGAGCACTTTCTCCAGAAGGTGAAGGATCCCTGAATGATGAACGAAGGTTATATCACACTAGAATCACTAGTTCATGAAAAAGTAAAATAAACTATGAATGATGGATTATTGGCAATCTAAGTAGTTACCATCATGAGTCGTGTTGTACGTTGCTATGGGGCAAAATGATAGCTATACTAGTTTTATCCTATCATATATTGTTATCACCATTGCGATTCAGAATACGGTCATGTTCAATGTTGTTCCTTTTGTTAGAGCACCTCTTACCCCTAGCACTTTAGCATGGATCCAATAAATGGAGGTCGAAATGCGTGAAGATGTTCGAGGAACGAGGGGGTTCCTAAATCACAAATACATACCTACTAGTGATCACAATAGTTTCCTTCATTGGAAAATTCCCTACGAGATACCTCATAAACAATAGACTCCCAACAACGATTTCTAATCCAATGCAATCGAATTATTATGCTGATCGGAGCCAGACGTACAAAATATTAGAGGTCCTAGAGCCTTCAATAACTCTGTAGCTTACGTTAGCGGAGTGAAGGGATCACGCCTTCCAAAAGAAGTAGTATGGGGAGGTAAAACACATCGGCCCCCTCAACAAAACTAGAGAAAAATGCCATTTATTTGGACTCTAGTCGACACTCTCAACTAATCTCATAATCGGCATCCCTGATCCGCAAGGAGACATCAACGGGAGAGAAAGAAACTAGGCCCGGTTCGTAGGAACCGAGGAAGGTTTTAGAAAATAACTCATTAATAACTATCATCTCCATTTAAAAATTATCCCGTCATGATCTAAATCCAGTCAGCCGCTAGGGGATAAAACTCCCACGCCTCTTGTAGATGCGTCATCGGCCACACCACGAAAGATCATAGAAACTGATCCCTACACCATGGTGGAGGGGAGAAATCATATCACTCGCCCATCTATCCAGAAGGTATAAGACCGAGATATTTCGGGAAGTAGTCAGTCAGCTATGATCATAAATAATCATCAGTTATAGAGGCTCCAACTATCCTATATCATCCTAGGGAGAAAGGAAACGAGGATACTTATGTCCAATTATTCAAGGGGTATAACATTGAGTTACCCCCTAAGATGGTCGAATACCTATGAGCATCAGCAAACTATATTTACGAAGGTGTCAATCATCCATGGAATACCATCTCATCATCGCGAAATAGAAATGAAGGCTGCCTTAGCCGACGCTACGGTCAGCCTGAGAAACCATGTAAAAGGAGAAGAGTGTCGTATCTTTATTAAATAATATGCTCATTGTTAATAACTACGCTCACAAAGATTTGTGTAAGTCCATGCAGGCGGGCATAAGGTACTTTATTAAAACATATTTTGCGCTAAATAAGCACTCTTCTCAAACGTATTTTCCTCCAACGTATTAAGAGCTAGCTACTCCAAGAGTGTAGTTGGTGGAGCCCGAAAACATTCACCCTAAACCAGGTCTACCTTGGGAGCAACAACATGAACCTTATCTTTGGCCATGGACTGTTCCTAGGGATGTAGAAGAATAACACTAAGTCTTCTCCAAGATAGTAAGTACAAAACTTCGATTGAAACTACATAATTTAAAGAGCGTGATGGATACCTCAACGCAACGAGGCACTTCTCCTAAAAGAAAGTCATGAGGGTTCTCACACCCGAAGTTGATGACACCTTGTAGCTTCTATGGCACAGACTTATAGTTGACCGATGGACACTAGCAATGCCCATGAGGCAGTTAAATTTTAAGTCTCTTGTGAGGGAAGACAATATCTATACCGCCTACAAGGCAAACAAATTTTGATTTGTTGGGATGAAGAGCAAGTCCCAACACAACAACAAATCGTAACCAATCAAAAGCGTAAGGCGAGAATGAAGTGGAGCTAAATACATATTCAGTATACAAAACTAAATAAATATCCATATCATTGAGGTAAAAGTTTATTTATATAAATGTTTTTGTTATAGCCAAAGGACAAAGCCTAGAAAATTTTACAAGAAAAAAGGAAAAATGATTAAGCTTCTACACCCAGGTACGATGCACCCAGATCACCCCTAGTAGTCTCCTTCGGGGCAGTTTTGAAAGGTTTCAACACTTCAACAGGGATCGATATACCAGGATAGAATTTATTTACATGGATCATTGCTCAGTAGAGGAACCCATACAAGACATGCCTAGTTTATTAAAGAGAATCCCCAGACATCTCCTTTAGAGTGGCTACCTCACCTTTCTAAGCTTTTAGAGCCTCAACATGGGTCTTATGTTCCCGTTGAAGAGTTTTTCGAGCCTTTTCCACCTGACGATCTGCCTTAGCAACTACATTGGAGGTCTTATGAAGTCGTTTCTTCTCTACTTTGAGGGAACAATCCAACTCAGTAATCTGAACGACCAGAGTTGAAGGGGGTTTGTGGACCTTTACCTTTTCTTACAGAGCTTCAACAAGCTTGAATTTTCTTTGTAGGTCAGCAAGTTCCTTATGGAAAGTGGAACACTTCTTCTCTATGGCTTTGTATTTTTCCTTCCATGTATCCCTCTCTTTAGTAGGGTTTCCTAAAGCTAATATGCCCCCAACCAATAGTGACCAGAGAGAACAAAGAGGCAACCCAATAGGTGTAGAAAGTGAGCTCAGAAAAGAGCTTGATCTTCTCTGCCTCAAAAAGGTTCTGAACGAAAGACATATTCTCCATAGAGTCAACATCACCAGCTTCCTCAGGACTGCGAAGAATTCTAGAAGGAATAATAGTATGAAGAAGAAGGAGGGGAGTCAAAGAACTTGAGGCAACGTCCCCAAACAACCGTTTTGCTTAGGAGAACCCCCCTAAAAAGGGGAATGATGGTCTTCATCCCGACCCCTCTTCGTTGGAGCATGATACTATGGCGTATCTTTCATAAATAAAGTGGTTGCCTGACTTGATGCCTTGAGAATTAGTGAGATCGTAGAGTAACTTCAATTTATCCATGTTATTTGCAATGCAAAATTAAAAATGTAAAAAAAACTATGTGACTCTAACTCCACCAAAGATCTCTCTCCTCTTCGCGCGACCGACTGCATTCATAATCGTATAAGTATGAATTCATTTCTTCCTCTTCACAAAAGATTGCATTTCACCAGGATCGAACCCCTCTTCATATCCAAGTCCTTAAAAGAGGCAATGCAAATTATCCTTCATTGTAACCTCTTAAAGGGTAAGGGGACCTAGTTGAAGGTGCCAGGAATTGACAGTAGAATGGAAGTGATGTCAACACCAATACTTCAAGAATATACTTTTGTAGAAGTGAGAAGACTCAATTAGAGAGTAGTAGAAGGAAAGATGGGCATCTAGATTGAGGGGCTTCACTAGTATGAAACTCCTTAGGAAGTCGCCCTAGTCTTGGTGAAAAGGGCTGAACCAAGGATCATTCGTGTGAAAGGTAATAAGCCATTGGTCATGGATGTCGTCTTATGAGGCGTGCACTATGTAGAATAGGTCGAAGAACAACCTGAGATAAGGCTTCCAAGACTTTTTCATGGCATAAAATTAAAACACCCTCATATAAGCCTAAGCCCATGGATGAAGCTGGGATGGGAAAACCTTCAAGTACTTTAGGACGACCACTTCAAAGTCAGAGAAGGGAAGACACAGTCCTATTCTAGTGAACAAGCACTCATAAAATGGGACCAAGCACTCGTCAAGAGAGGTACATATCCTTTTTTCTAGGCCCATAGGAAAGATTTATTACTCTATAGGGATGCATATAGATCTCCAAACGTGATACCAAAAACATCTATAGCCACTTCAATACTCATAATAGACGAAGCTCCCACTACTTCTACAACCACCCAGCTGTAACTTCACGCGTCGACCGACTCCATTAACGTCACACCTCTCTAGAATAAATCAATGAATTTAAAGTGTTCGCCTAGCTTGACCCAAAAAATATGGCTGATCTACCTTGATACTCCGTGTGGGTCATAATGTTAGTATCACTGGGTTCGTGATTGTGGGCTCTCTAATAAAATTGGACGGAATCATCAATGTATTTTTTCATCAACTTAGCAGCTTGTATTTCTGCAATAGACAAAATGAGAGGGGCATAGGGACCTCAGTTTGATCCTCCTTACCACTATCATTTACAAGAGAGCCTCGAAAGATTCCAAGGAACAAGCTTTCCCATTGAAGGAGTTCCCTTATTATCTTTCCAAATCAGAGTCGTCGATCAGGGATACAACTTTGTAGCCCATGTAATCATGAGAAAGGGGAGGGAATTATGAATCAGGATATACCCCCATTCCCACAGCAAAAGAAACATCACTCCCAAAATCACTATATAGGCGAATGAGGCTACCATTCATCTTGACTAAGAGAAAATAGAAAATGCTAAATGTAAAAGCGTGAATGGAGAAGGGTACCTAGAGAGGAGAGATTGAGGAAGCAAAGGAATGAAGAAAGGTATAAGCTATGAGCTAAAAACTGCAACTGCTATGATAAGTACTCTTACGAAGAAAGAGAATAATGCAGTTAATGAGAAATGCTTGTAAACTGGAAACTGAATCTCAAGGATCATGAAAGGTTTCTTCGGTGCTTAAATGCTCCTATATATAGGCGAAGATAATTAAACGAACCAAATCAGCTGTAAAAAGAAATTACAAAATCAACGGTTGGATTTCCCCAGGGAAATATAAACAAATTGAGTGCACTCAAGTGCACTATAAGCAACGTCATGCCCTAACTAGTTACTTTAGCCCACGTGTCATAAGGAAGCAACGAAACCTTTTAATGATGGAAATGCATTTAATGCGCCTGCTCTCCCATTACTTTTTGAACTGATCACGACCGCTAAAGACTTCATTGGCTCCCTAAGCGCCCGACAAGCCCTGGGGGAAATTGTTTTGGACCGGCTAAAGGCCCAAATAGCTAAAGTCAAATTCAACTCAAATTCACTCCACATGACCTAAGGTATAAAAGTCATCTCACAAAAAAAAATAAGGTACGCTTTCTTATCTCTCTTTTTCACTACACTCATCTTGGATCTTGAACTGCCTTGGGCGTTGGAGTGCTAACCTTGCAACTCCACCCGCAACACCGTATCCGAGATCAGGACAATTGGTTCAGGATTCTTCACCACCTACTTCAATTATTTCTAGTTCCAGTATGAAACAACACCTTTTGATGGAATCACCCGATGCTTTAATAATAACCTTCGGATAAAGCTTTTTACGCTTCCACGACTTGAATTTAATATATTATCTTCTTATTGCAGTGTCATTTGGAGCATGCATGACAAGTCCTTCTTAGGATTATTCTGAAGCCAATGAGATGGAGGCTGTGACTATCACTTCATTGATCCGACACAAAAAATGGGTTGAATTTGAAGAATTATTGTGGTTTTTTGTTTAGAATTTCACCGAACAAGTTACGAGTGTTATGGAGAAAAACGATGAAGACCATGTTAAATACGAAGAAGGGGAAAGCTCCATGGGTATATAATATTTTGAAGTTAGGGTCAATATCTCGTCCAAGAGCTTCATATTTTTGTTGGAAAATGGTTATGTTGTTTTTGCTGATGGTTTCTTCTAGAGTTTGTAGAAGCATCATTTTTCAACAAGTTATGTGCAACGTGACTCGAGTGGGGTCACTAAGAAGAGGATGATCGATGACAACAAGCTTGCTTCATTGAAAAGTAGTTCAAAATGGGTTCAAACTGAGAATGTTTCACCTCTGATACACCGTGATTGTGAATAAAAAAACAAGAACGGTTAGTTGTTTCCACATATGGGGCAAATGTTTTAATCTAGAGACAATAAAGACAACAAACAAAATGGTCATGATTCAATGATGGTGCTTGGTCGAAATTCCAACCTTGAGTTTCAATTGGGTTTGTGCATACAAATACTTGGACACTCAAATTAGTAGAGACTGAGTGTGAGGTTTATGATTTATAATTGTTCAGGTACACCAAGATAATCTTACAATTCACACTTTGTGTACCTTTAATTTTCTCTGCAAAAACTAATTATTGTTAAATAACCATCAAAATTACATAGCTATGACATAGTTAAAATAATCAAACAATTTTAAATTTAATTCTTGATTGAGACAATTTTTGATTAAAATTTTAACTAAATTCCAAATTATAAGACCTCTTTTCTTGAAACGAAAGGGTTATAGGGTTTTTTTATTTATAGTTCTTTTTAAATGCTTTTTTCACTACTACAAAACGAGCAAACAACAACGCCAGGTGTACAACGGATTCATATACACCGTTGTAATAGTTTAAAATTTTCGTGCATAGTGAGTAGCTGGATTTATAAATAGAAATTTAATGACGGTTGCCACAAAACACCGTAGTAATAAATGATGTGTAGCAAGCTTCGATTCCCAGCAACTACATTAAGCGTGTGTCACTTAAGTCCATTATTTAAAAAATAAATTGTAAAAAATTTTACAACGGTGAAGTCAACCAACCATTGTTAGAGAACTTATTTAACCAAGTTATTTAACCACGGTTATACAATACAACCGTTGTAAAATATGTAAATTGCATCACAGTTTTTCTTGCTAACCGTGATGAAAAGTGATATTTTTTAGTATATAAGCGAAAGAATCTATCGTTCAGTACATAATAATCGTTTCTATCAAAAGAAAACCCTAACATATTTCACTCTTCTCTATCATAACATAACCTTAACATCCTTCAACCTTCAGATACATCTTCAGATTCGTCTTCACCAATCGCTAACTTGAGGTTCGTTCATTTAACTTATGCTTCGATTTCGTTTACGTTTCTTGTTAAAAATGGGTTCTCATTTTTTCATTTGGTAAATGTTCTCTTTTTTTTTTTTTCAGATTCGTCTTCACCACCTTAATAAAGCGCATACATTGGCTATGATACATATGGTTTGTGTAGCTATGAAGAAAAATACAAGAAGTATGAAGCTATTGTGTAAACTTTATTCACCTTGTACTTTTTCTTCATAGCTTCATAAACTAGATGAAAGTCATAATTTCCATCAAATCCTTTTGATTTGTTTTTCGTCTTCTTTTCCCCCCAGTCATTGTTCGTCTTCTTCTCACCCAGTTTCTTCAAGTTTCCATCAAATCCTTCCATTAAAATGTCTCAGCACTCCGGTTGTAGCCATGTAAGCAGGTCCTCAAGTCGTTCAAGGTACGTATGCAAGTGTGGTCTCGATGCTCCGTTGATGACAGTATGGACCGATTCGAACCCAGGCCGCCGTTTCTATGGCTGTGGGATGTATAAGATTCAAGAATACAAAAAATGCTCTCACTTTGCTTGGTTGGATGAGGAGATGGATCCTAGGGAAAAACAAATAATTTCTTCACTGGTAAAGAACTTGAATGAGGAGAAAGAGATGGTTAACACCTTCAAAGCCAAGGAGAACGAATTGAATTTGAAGGTGAAGATCCTGAAGAAACAGTTGAAGATTACCTGGATTTTTTTTATTTGTAGTGTTCATTGCATTTGTTGTAACAACAATGACGAAATATGTTATATTTGATTAGGTTTGTATGTTGACTGATTGTGTATTGAATATGATACAATTATGTAATATTATGAATATGATACAATTATGTGATATTATGATAACTTTATTACAAATGTGAGTTGTATTTTCTGTTGTGATATGGTGAACAATAATACAGGTTAAAAAATGAGATTAATTATAAATGTACTATAATATATTTTAATTCTGCAAAAAATGTAACAACGGTTATATAGCATAACCGTTATAATATTGCGTGCGCTATGTTTATCACAACGGTCGTTTGGAAAACCCGTTGTGATAAGGTGCGCGTTTTCCAGTATATTACAACGGTTACTGGGCCGTGATTGTAAGTATCATATATACAACCACACTCTACATAACAACGTTTGCGCACGCGTGATTATATATCTTTCTCAACCGTTGTTAAATGGGTTTTCCGTAGTAGTGTTTTTTCCTTTAACTATACTATTGGGTTTAAATGAGTCCTTTAATTTTTTTTTGTCAGATTGATCCCTTAACTTTTCAAAATGTATTATGTTAGTCTTTTTCGTCTAATTAGCGACGGAAAATTAAAAAATCAGTCGTTAAATTCGTCACTAATTAAACAAAAAGACTAACATGACATGTTTTAAAGAGTTAATAGATCAATGTGACAAAAAAAAATTTAAAGAGCCAATTTAAACAAGAGTACATAATTAAGGGATATAAGGGATAAAAGAAAGTATTTTATATTTTTTAAATTTATATGAGTTAATCACTAACTAATTTGAGACACCAATCTTATCATCTACAAGCATAAACTCAATTGAAGTCAAAAACCTAATTAAAATTAAAATAAAACTATGTATAAACTAACCAAAAAAAACCTTATCGAAAAACACACTGTTATGCCATTAACCTTCACTGTCAAATCAATCTTTGAGCTTTTTACCCCTTCTATATATGTTGCTGCCAAATCCACAAATTGGGGCCTGAGGCCAGACGTGATGCCATTTCATTGGCCACAAAAAGTGAGAGAATGAGAATTTGGATTTTATCATGCCATTTGGCTCCCACCAAAATCCTCCGTATCACGAGGGCCAAGTAGTTTACATTAGAGTTTGGGTTGTTTTGATCACACTACTTTATCTACCTTATAATTTACTTATTATTATGGCATGTGTGGAAATGAATGAACATATTAATTATGGTCACCAAATAATCAAATTTTATAAACATTGCACTAATCATAACTATTTTGTACACCTATTAGAAGCTGCCATGTGCACCAACATAATCATGGGGACCAATTAAGCACTAAGATTGCTTCCTTTTTATTTTTGTCTTATAAATGTGTAAACTAAGGTTCCTTTACACCTCTTGCTTCTTTATCTTGCATTAAAGAATTAAGCTCAATTTATTTGAAAACAAAAATGGCCTTAAAGGGAGAATAAGTGAGGAATCCTAAGTATATAACCAAAAAGACAACAATACTTTTCCTCTCTCAAGAAACGTAGAATCTATCTTTAATCCTTCTTTTTGTTATAGGAATTTGGAATTTTCAGCTTTTGTTGGCAATACGACGAGGAGCAACACATGTTGGAAATTAATTCAAATTATTTGGTTGTAAAATGAACCATGGTGTGGCTGCCAAAAGTTTTACTAAGGTGGCCCCTTGAGAGTTAATGGTTCAAAAGTGAGAATGATGTGAATTTCTATATATGGTTTTCGAGGATTTGATGTTGAATACAAGATAATAGCACTAGTGTCAAGTCCTTCATGCACTCATTAATTATCCCCATTTCATAACACATTTGCACGTATCATTTGATGAATTTAAGTTATTCATTCAATTAATTACAAGGGTTTTTAGAACAAATTTTAGAAAATTTTACCCATATAACAACCTTTCCATATGTTAATTTCCATTCTACCCATGTTTCCAACAAAACTGCCAAAATACACATGTTTAAAAAAAAAAAAAAAAAAAAACGTTGAAGGGGGCGCCATCTTGTTTGGCGACCCCTTTGGAATGTAAGAGGTGGCGCCATCTGGTTTGACTACCCCCTTATAATTTAAAAGGGGGCGCCGTTGCTATGGAGTCACCATTTAAAACGAATTTTTTTAATGTTTTTCCAATATTTCTGAAATAACATATAAATAATAAAAATTATTTATTTATTTTAATAATAAAAGATTACATAGATGAAACATAGTACATTAATTTCTACGACGCGGTTGAGCGAAATGTCCGCCTGTACCGCATCCTCGTGTACGTATGTTTATCGGTTGTCTTTGTGGCGGCGTTGGGTCCACCGGGGCCGATGGTGATATTGGGTTTCCGTTAATATATTGGATCATTTGTGCCCATGAAGACGAGTCGATATTAGTCAAGTCGTCCAGATCAAAGGTGTTTCCCATGCCTGCATAATTATGATATTGTGGTGGATTTTACTGGTATTGGGACTGGGAATAACTCTGTTGGAATGGGGTGGATTGGTAATGGGTATGTTCATGGAGTTGTGGTTGTGTGAGTGGGGGTTGGGTTGGCTGTTGGGTCCGTGATGATGTGGCTTGCTGGCGTGGGTCAACCAAATATCTAGTATGGGAAATGAAACCAATGGAAACCGACCTATACCAATTCATGTATTGGATAGACGGTTTTCTCTCAAATGGCAAAATAGTGTCGGTCAAAACAAAATGGTTGTGATGCTTCCATTCACGACACTCATGTTTTGCATATGTTTTCCATGGTTTATAGCTCCATAGGTCAAAGAGTTTACTTGTGTGATATTTCTCGTCGATGCATTTTGGTGGACCTGGAATATCTTGTAGCATTCCGAACTGAAGCTTGACACGATCACTGTTATGCATTTCCACTGTTGTGAAGTGGATAATCGGTACCTTTGCACTCCACACAATAGCGTCGTGTTCGTTAACTTCATGAATGACCTCTAGACCAAGATATGGCCGCCAAAGAAACCGTAGGAGGAAAAAAAAATTTAGTATATGTAAATAATATGTTAATATTAAATGTGGCTCTATTCTAAATAGGTAGGTTAGTGACAGAACATCATTTTGACCCAAATGATCCAGAAGATTTCGCTACTGGGTTATACTATAATGGGGACAATTGTCATAATTCATCCCAAGTGCAGACCACCTATAATTCGAAAAGACAACAATTGTTAGTAATAGGATAAATTAAATAATAGAAAAAATGGTTTTCAAAGAATTGGTCTAAGATATTACCTTGTAGCGTATGGAAATCCAAAATTGTTGTGGTTGACAGGCGCTAGATTGGTCATTCTCGACCAACCCCAAACTTGAAGAAGAACAGAACATCTGGTAAAATTACCCGAATTTGCATATGTTGTCGCAACCTGCGAAAAACAACCGGCGAGAAAACTAGAACAGAAGAGTCGCCACCGAACGTTATTTATCCCGACGCAGGGAAAGGAAACGATTGAAGAAAACCTAGAGAAAGGGAAAGACATGGTCATCGCAACCATAGTCCGGGTTCGGGAGTCGGTTACGCGAGGGGAAGGTATTAGCACCCCCACGCGTCCATCGTACTCGATGGGATCCACGCTTGTTGTCTAATCAAAGGGTGAGTTATCCTAAAGTCTACGGTTAAACAGAAACGGGAAAGGGGAAAACAAAGACGGACTCGCAGGGATTTATTCGAAATCCAATGCCTACGTATCTTCATGGACGAACGAAGAATCAGAGTCAACGTAGTTCGACGGACTACGCACTAAAGGGGAGGTTGCTCGTCGAGATATCGCATCCCGTGCCTACGTATCCTCAATCGGATGGGAAAGAGGAATCAGAGCAAACGTAGTTCGACCTAACGAGGTCAGTTAGTGTTTTTTACGTGAGCGGCGAGCTCTTTTCTGAAAACGGTTTGAAACTTAACAATCCCGAAGGATAAAAGTGATTTGAATTTGTTTTTGTATTTTTTAGACAAAAGTGGATTGAAGTTAGTTCGTAACTTACATTGCACCAAAGTCTACCATGCGGGAACGAATGCGTCGCATGGTCGCCCCCAATGGGACGTATGCTAAACACTCTAGAAGAGGAGGGGAGACCCCTCGTTCTTCATTTCCTACACTTAAGGCTCAAGCGCAATATACATTATATTTATTAAGTGTTTTAGAAATGTTATGAGATGAGAAGAGAAAACTCAAGTCGAAAAGAAAAGACTACGGGGAAATCTACCCTAATGTTGTCATGTAAAAGTGGCCCTATGGTTGAGGTAAGAAGGGGAAACATCTACCTAAGTTAGCATGCTTGGTTCGAATCCTAATGTCTATCCAACTCCGAGCTTAATCAGAAATTAAGTCAGACTAGGAGACTTAAGGGAGCAAGCAAAAGCAAGGAAAAAACCAAAGCGATAAATAAAAAACAGCGGCTACAACAGCGCTCCAGCACCTGTACAGCGGTAAATTACAGCCAATACACCAAACAGCATTTAACAGCTCATGTTCAGCACAAAAGGAGATGTAAAAGGACAAACAGCAGCACATACAACAACACATATGCACCAAGACAGCAATGGAAACAGGGCAGCAAGTGATGCATTTCAAAACGATTCAATCATGGCATAACGAACACGCATCAAACATTACACATTAATCAATCAATCATGATCGCCATCACACTACAAACCATGGTAAACAACTCTCGAAAACATCATGAAAGAATGCACATTATTTGTCATCTGATCGAATTAATTCAAACATGCATTTCATGGAATTAAAAGCAAACAAGCATGCACAACACAACAGCTCCAGCGACATAAGCAATTGTTCACAACTAACATGCTTAAGGAGTGCGTGCAAGGTGTTCATCACATTAAGAAAACAAAAATGCAACCATGAACATTCATCGATGAAAACCAAGAATCGCGTGTCGAAGAATCGTGCTCATGAAAAGGTGTGAGGTGCAATAGCATCAAAACAGTCCACAAATGTGCATCATATCAATCCATGAAGATTAACGATGAAACGGGATCGAAACATGCTCAAAAATGCACAAAAATCACACTCCGCATCAGTGTTAATCGATTAACCCATTACAGTTCATTTTGGTTAATCGATTAACAGCTCTCATTATGCAAAATTTACACTGGTTAATCGATTAACTTAATTGCACTGCAATTGGTTAATCGATTAACCCTGTACCAGCAGCAGAAAATCAGTTTGAAAAATCACTTTCAGCAGCAAAATCACTTATGCAATCACTTCCAATGACCAAGCAATCAACAATGCACGAGAATTAATCTCAATCACAGCATTCAAACATCACTTAGATCCAATAATCATCAACATCAAGAATCAAATTCAAGCAAATGGATCAAAATCAACAACAATCAAAGATCTACATTGTATAAGTTGAAATTAAGCTAAATCAAGCATAGATCTAGGAAATACCAACCTACAAAGCTGAGAATTGCTTTGGTAAGTGTTGCAAACGAAAATTGATGAATCAAAGCGAGAAATCCAGAGATCTATGAAGCTTTATCAAGAACACTTGAAGATCCAAGCAATAATCCACAAATAAGCAAAAGTTCTCCAAGAAGTGATTCCAAAATCTTGAATCTAGATCCAAATAAGTTGCTACTGCAGAATTGAACCGAGAATGAGGATGTGATGGAGGTTTAGCTCAAGAATTCACAAATTCCAATGAAGAATTTGTGAATCTATGAATATGGAGCTTTGGTGAAAGGTTGAAGATGGAAATGGAGAATGAAAAAAGTGAGAGAGAATTGAGAGAATTCTGAAAATTGAGAGTGAAAAATGATCAAGGTTTTGAGAGGTTTGGAGTTGATTATATTAACTAACCCCTAGGTTAGGAATTAAGTTTCGGTTTGGAGTGAGGTTTAGTGGGTGGAATTTGGGGTGAAAAATGAGTTAGGAAAGGGAATGTGGAATTGGAGTGGAAAGAATTTGAATTTTGGATGGAAAATGATGAAAATAGATCAGTTCTAGAGCCTTACCACACATGCACAAGCCAAGCACATGATCACAGATGATCAAAAATTCTGCAGTGCTGAAAATTGCCATATTTGGGCAAATTCTTCCTTGGTTAATTGATTAACCAATTTTAGTACAAATTGTGTTAATCGATTAACACAAGGAAAATTTGAATTTGGCGCCTTTTGGAGGGAAACTTGGATAAATGCCAGTTTTCACTTGTTCAGAGCCATGTTAGACCTCTGAAACTTGCCAATTGATATTAACATTGAAACATACTTGAAATATGCTGTGAACTCCGTTTCGTGCTCGGAATACTACTGAAAATAATCGTCTGGTGCTGAATTGCTGATGAAAAAAACGACTGCCGGAGCTTCTGATTATCAAATCATCTAATGAGCAAAATAAAGGCTCGAAAAGACTTTGAAAGCTATCTGCTTGGCTCTGAACATTGCTGGAATGATACTGGAACCAGTGACACCATGAGCTGCTGGAAAATACCTTGATCCCATGCCCAAAAGAACCGTACAAATGCAGAAATGACGATGCAAATGAAATGAAACATAAGCCAGTTAGAGTTAGAAACAAAAGGGCAAATTTTAGGGTGTTACAGCTCTCCCTATTCAAACTTCTTGGATCCAAGGGTAAGGAAGCAAAGGCTTCTAGACGATCGGGATACACGGAGATTGAATACCAAAATAACCGCACAAATTTGCATCCTGCAAAAGGAGAGACGACTCCGCTGGGGAACAAGTAATAAAAGATGTAGGATCATGACACGGACGAGTATCAGAAATCAATACGGATGAAGTATTGAATATGTATTGAAACAAACACGAACGAGTGTTGACTATGCTAGGGATAAACACTGACGAATACCAAAAAAGTCCACACACGGACGAGTGCTGAAAGAACACGGACGGGTGTCTAAAGGTCAATACAGACGGGTATTGGCTAAAATGTTCAAACACGGACGGGTGATGAAAAAACACGGACGGGTGTCTAAGGTCAATATGGACGGGTATTGGCTAAAAAGTTAAAAAATGGACGGGTGATGAAAGAACACAGACGGGTATCTAAGGTCAATACGGACAGGTATTGGCTAAAAAGTTCAAACACGGACGGGTGATGAAAGAACACGGACGGGTGTCTAAGGTCAATACGCGCGGGTATTGGCTAAAAAGTTCAAACACGGACGGGTGATGAAAGAACACGGACGGGTGTCTAAAGGTCAATACGGACGGGTATTGGCTAAAAAGTTCAAACACGGACGGGTGCTGAAAGAGCACGGACGGGTGTCTAAGGTCAATACAGACTGGTATTGGCTAAAAAGTTCAAACACGTACGGGTGATGAAAGAACACAGATGGGTGTCTAAAGGTTCAAACACTGACGGGTGCTGAAAGAACACGGACGGGTGTCTAAAAGGTTCAAACACGGACGGGTGCTGAAAGAACACGGACGGGTGTCAAAGGTCAATACGGACGGGTATTGGCTAAAAAGTTCAAACACGGACGGGTGATGAAAGAACACGGACGGGTGTCTAAAAGGTTCAAACACAGACGGGTGATGAAAGAACACGGACGGGTGCCTAAGGTCAATACGGACGGGTATTGGCTAAAAAGTTCAAACACGGACGGGTGATGAAAGAACACAGATGGGTGTCTCAAAGGTTCAAACATGGAAGGGTGCTGAAAGAACACGGACGAGTGTCTAAAAGGTTCAAACACGGACGGGTGCTGAAAGAACACGGGCGGGTGTCTCAAAGGTTTAAATACGGACGAGTGCTGAAAGAACACAGACGAGTGTCTCAAAGGTTCAAACATGGACGGGTGTTGAAAGAACACGGACGGGTGTCTCAAAGGTTCAAACACGGACGGGTGCTGAAAGAACATAGACGGGTGTCTCAAAGGTTCAAACAAGGACGGGTATTGAAAGAACACAGACGGGTGTCTCAAAGGTTCAAACACGGACGGGTGCTGAAAGAACACGGGCGGGTGTCTAAAAGGTTTAAACACGGACGGGCAATGAAAGAACATGGACGGGTATCTCAAAGGTTCAAACATGGATGGGTGTTGAAAGAACACGGACGGGTGTCTAAAAGGTTCAAACACGGACGGGTGCTGAAAGAACATGGACGAGTATTGAAAGATGAGGTAACTTCACTAGGGATTGAAATGCTAAACCGAACACGGATGGGTGTCAAGAGAACACTAACGAGTGTTTAAAATCAATATAGACGAGGTATTGAGGCAATGAAAAAGAACACGGACGAGTGTTGAAAGAACACGGACGGGTGTTGAGAGAACACAGACAGGTGTTTAGAATCAATACGGACGAAGTATTGAGGAAATGGAAAAGGACACGGACAAGTGTTGAAAGAACATGGACGGGTGTTTGAGGGAACACTGACGAGTGTTTAAAATCAATACGGATGGAGTATTGAGGCAATGGAAAAGAACACGGACGAGTGTAACGCTAACAACTCTGAAGGGATAAATCAAATAGTCTCTCCAAATAACCAAGTCCACCGCTTGGGGAATAAAGTTGGACGATATCTCCTGAGTTACTGTTCTTTCTACCGGGAAACGCCTGGAAAACGAGAACTCAAACCTAACTTATGCTTCGAATGCATTTGTTTAAATTTTTCTATGGCGTAATGCTCCATACGAAATGGAAATGCTACGCTTTTGGGAGGATGCCATGCAAAAATGCTCATGCAATGCAAAGGATCGCTCCAGTAAAATAAATGCTGAATAACGAAGGCAACTCCATTGGGGATGACAAACTAAATGGTCTCTGAGAACAAAACCCTGCTGAGGAAAGACACATTGAACAATTTTCCTGATCACAAACTCTGCTGAAAGATGAAACCCAAAGGGAACTCCCACTCTGTTGGGGATGAATACAAATAACTACTGAAGATGGAACCCAAAGATCTGCTACGAAACACGGTGCCAATAACCATTGGACTTAAAACCTGCTGAGGATATCAACCACCGTTGAACAGACTGCTGTGAAGATTACTACCAACTCTGCTTGGGGATACCATTGAGCTTAAACTGCTACTGGGGGGAAATGACTTTACCCTCACCCTACTGGGGATTAGCTCAAGCCGTTGTCGACGAGACTATACTTCCTGACCGATTGAGGAAAGTAAACACCATGACTTTGTGGGGAAGATAACATCTTTGCCCGGGAAGATATTCCACTAGTCTTCTGCTGGGGATACAACAGCACCAACTTCTGAATGCTTGTTGGGGAGTAATAAATCAATCACGACTTTGGCTGGATAAACAATCATTTGTACTCTGGATGGGGAGAGCAACGATCTGCTGAGGATGATGAAATTTTGAAGCTGGGGAGAGTAACTCTACTGGGGAGAAACTATGCTACCCTGTGCACAACAACAACGGAATATCCTATATGCAAAAATGGCTACCTCGATTACCATCCACAATGTCCGTTGCCTAAGCAATTTCTATTGTTTTCCGATATGCTCCGCAAAGCTTAACATTTTCGCATGCAATGTTTATCAAAATATTGTACGTTTTCACAAACAAAACAGTAAAAGCAAAAAAAAAAAGGAAAACTCTTTGAGTGAAAATGAAAATTTTATTGAATGAATTGGCTTGTAAATAGGCATTTACATCTGGAAGAAATTCCAGAAAAGAGGTAATTGTGCAAAAGCAAAAAGTAAATACACATGTCGGGAATGTGGGAACAGATATCCACTGTGATTCAATTCAGCTATGACTCTTATGACTTGCTTATCCACAGATGCTCTGACCTTCGAAGAAACTGACTGGACTGATTCTTTTCCTTCGAAATTCCCAAGTATCAAAAGTGCTCACAGATTGAACGCAGATCGTAGCCTCTTGCTTTCAAATCCCTAACTTTTGCCTGGATCGTCCTTTTCGGGTTTTCAATCCACCGAGATACCCATTTTTGCCAAAGTTGCCTTTTCAGGTTTTCAACCTTGCGGGTTTATTCTTTTTTTTATTCTTTTTATCCATAACTTTTTCCCAAACCTTTTCTTTTTATGGTCCGCCGGGATGCCCTTTTTTGCCTGGATCTTCTTTTTATGTCCAGCGGGTCTCTTTTATACGAAGTATTTTTTTACCACGTCTGCGTTCACAGGGGATGTAAAATCTTCGCCATCCATAGCTGAGAGTAATAAGGCTCCACCAGAGAAAACCTTTCTTACTACATATGGCCATTCGTAGTTTGGAGTCCACTTGCCCCTGTGATATGTCTGAGTAGGAAGGATCCTTTTCAAAACCAACTCGCCTGTCTGAAAACACCGAGGACGCACTTTCTGATCAAAGACTTTCTTCATCCTGCTCTGATACAACCGGCCATGTGCAATCGCTGCCAATCTCTTCTCTTCAATAAGGCTTAGCTGATTCAACCTGGCACATACCCATTCAGCTTCATCGAGCTTCGCATCTGTCATAATTCTTAAAGAAGGAAACTCAACCTCTAATGGTAGAACTGCTTCCATACCATACACCAATGAGAAATGAGTTGCCCTAGTTGATGTGCGTACCGAAGTGCGGTAATCGTGTAGAGCGTAAGGCAACATCTCATGCCAGTCCTTATACGTTACCACCATTTTCTGCACAATCTTCTTGATATTCTTGTTCGCTGCTTCAACAACCCCATTCATCTTCGGACGATAGGGAGAAGAATTGTGATGTTCAATCTTAAAGCTCTGACATAGCTCCTTCATCATCTTATTGTTCAAATTTGAACCATTATCAGTAATGATTCTCTCCGAGACCCCATACCGGCAGATGATGTCCTTTATAAACTGGGCTACGACTTGCTTGGTAACATTGGCATACGAGGCTGCTTCCACCCACTTCGTGAAGTAATCAATGGTAACCAATATGAAACGATGCCCATTGGAAGTAGTCAGCTCAATCTTTCCAATCATATCATTGCCCCACATGGCAAACAGCCAAGGAGATGACAGTACATTCAGAGGAGTAGGCGGTACGTGCACCTTATCAGCATAAATCTGTCATTTATGGCATTTCCTGGCATATTTGAGACAATCGGACTCCATAGTCATCCAGTAATACCCTGCCCTCAACAGCTTTCTAGCCATAGCATGCCCATTGGCATGAGTACCAAAAGATCCCTCGTGAACTTCTTCCATTAACAGGCCTGCCTCGTGTTCATCAACACAACGTAGCAAGACCATGTCAAAGTTCCTCTTGTACAACACGTCATCTTCATTCAGAAATAAATTTCCTGCCAACCTCCTCAGAGTTTTCTTATCCTTGGTAGATGCCCCAGCTGGGTACTCCTGACTCTTGAGAAAACACTTGATGTCATGATACCACAGTTTGCCATCTGATACATCTTCAACTGCAAACATAAAAGTTGGTTTATCTAGACGCATGATTCTGATTGATGGAGTTTCATTCCAACGATTCACCTGATACATTGAAGACAACGTTGCCAACGTATTTGCACTCGGGGTATATGATGGAAGTCAACTCTGTCAAAGAAAGGTAACAACCTTCTGGCATAGTTGTTTTAAGGCACCAGATTTGCCTGACGGGTTTCCTATTCTCCTTTAATCTGATTAACCACCAGCGCAGAATCACCATAAACATTGAGGTTCTTGATTCTCAAATCAAACGTTTCTTCTAACCCCATGATGCATGCTTCATACTCTGCCTCATTGTTGGTGCATACGGACGCTAACCGGGAAGTGAAGGGTATGTGAGAACCCCTTGAAGTTTTAATGATTACCCCAATTTCGTTACCATATGAGTTGACAGCTCCATCAAAGACTAGCTTCCATTGAGATCCAATGTCGGGTCCTTCGTTAAGCAAAGGCTCTTAACAGTCCTTCATCTTTAGAAACATGATATGCTCATCCAGAAATTCAAACTTCATCGGTTGATAATCTTCAATCGGTTGTTCGGCAAGGTATTCTGACAAAACACTTCCCTTAATGGCTTTTTGGGAAACATACTGAATATCGTATTCTGTTAAGACCATCTACCAACGAGCTATTCTCCCAGAAAGCGCCTGCTTCTCAAAAACGTACTTAATCAGATCCATCTTCAAAATCAACAAGGTTGTGTGGTTTAACATATACTGCCTCAAACGCTTGGCTGCCCAAGAGAGTGCACAACATGTTTTTTCCAACATAGAGTACCTCGACTCACAATCAGTGAACTTTTTACTCAGGTAGTAGATGGCATGATCTTTTCTACCTGAATCGTTGTGTTGACCGAGCACACACCCCATTGAGTTCTCAAGAACCGTAAGATACATAATCAATGGCCTTCTTGGCACTGGCGGCATGAGGACCGGAGACTTCTGCAAATACTCTTTTATCGTTCCATCTGACCTCTTGATCTTTTCTTAACAATTTGAATATCGGTTCACACGTGGCTGTGAGATGAGATATGAATCTAGCAATGTAGTTCAACCTCCCTAGGAAACCACGAACCTCTTTTTCTGTTCTCAGCTCAGGCATTTCCTGTATGGCTTTTACTTTAGCAGAATCGACCTCGATACCCTTTTCACTAACAATAAACCCAGTAATTTTCCAGATCTCACCCCGAAGGTGCACTTGTTCGGATTCAACCTCAGTTTGAACTTCCTCAACCTTTCAAATAACTTCTGAAGATTTACCAAATGTTCTTCCTCCGTTTGTGACTTTGCAATCATGTCATCAACATAGACTTCGATCTCTTTGGGAATCATATCATGAAAGAGAGTCACCATTGCCCGCTGATAGGTTGCCCCAGCATTTTTTAATCCAAAGGGCATCACCTTGTAGCAAAATGTTCCCCACGGTGTTATGAACGTAGTCTTCTCCATGTCCTCTGGGGCCATCTTGATTTGGTTATACCCAGAGAAGCCATCCATGAAGGAAAATACAGAGTATTAAGCAGTGTTGTCCAGTAACACGTCAATGTGGGGGAGCGAGAAATCATCTTTCGGGCTTGCTCTATTCAAGTCTCTGTAGTCAACACACATCCTGACCTTTCCATTCTTCTTAGGTACAGGCACAATATTAGCAACCCACAGAGGATAATTTGTCACAGCGAGAAACCCGGCGTCCAACTGTTTCTGAACCTCTTCCTTAATCTTAACAGCCATGTCCGATTTCATCCTTCTCAGTTTCTGCTTAACCGGAGTACAACCTTCTTTGAGCGGCAGCCGGTGTACCACAATGTCAGTGTCAAGCCCAGACATGTCTTGGTAAGACCAGGTAAAGATATCCATATACTCTCGAAGCATTTTAATCAATCTTCCCTTGACAGTGTCTTCCAAAGCAGCCCCAATCCTTACTTCTTTCTTTGCGTCCTTGGTTCCCAAATTAACTGTCTCAATTTCCTCCTGATGAGGTAGAATGACCCTTTCCTCCCGTTTCAGCAATCTAGCCAATTCTTCCGTTAAGTCATAATCTTCGTCAGTCTCTTCTTCAGCCTGATAGATAGGAAGTCATACCGAGCAATAGCTGAATCATTATTGGTGGCATCTGAATGAAGAAACCTGCATGATTGATGATATATGTCTGTTATGAATGGAACAAACAAGAAAAAACATTGCCATTTTGATATGAGTTAATGCAAAAAGTAAAAACAGAAAAACAGGGATCAAAACATTTGAGTGCGAAAACGTTCTTTATTAATGAAAAAGTAGCAAACAAAAACATCAAAGCCCTACAGAAAAATATCACTACGTCTTGAGCAAAACGTAGGATTTAACACAAACAGAAAACAAAGGCAATTACTCTTGACGGGTCACTTGGATGACTTTCTCAGACGACCAAATGCATAGACTTCGACCAGGGGTGCAGGGCCGGATCCACTCATCCATGTCACAATCACTATCCCCCTCATCCTCAATGGCATTAACCCGATTAAAGAAGAGACCGACACTTGTGAACTGGACTGAACCATAAAACTTAGGAAGCTCTTGAGCTCGTTGAGGTGGCTTATATCCCAGTCCATAAGTATTCTGCTTCACCTGAACATCAATGACTTGGCCCCACTTCTGGGAACCACCAGCTTCAACTACAGCGCGTGCATCTTTGAAAGAAGACATCGAAACTTTCGGCTGATTTACCACCTCGGGCTGATTTACTACCTCAGGCGTATTGACTTCTCTTGGAGGTTCTTCACGAATTTTCACAGCTTCGAAGGATTGGCACAGAGTCTCATGTATTTCACCATCTACCTCCACATACTTGAAGGTTGATAGGTGACTCACCATGATGTCTTCCTCATCACAGACTGTCACAACATGTCCATCCACCATGTATTTCAGCTTTTGATGCAGCGTGGACGTTAGTGCCCCAGCACTATGGATCCATGGACGACCCAATAAACAACTATAGGCAGGCTGAATGTCCATGATGTAGAAAATGGCTTCAAGGACCAACCTTGATCGGCAATATAATTTCTCCAAAAACAGACCTTTTAGAACCATCGAAAGCACGCACCACCAAGTTACTCGGCGTGCAAATAAGCCCACGGGTATCTAACTTCATCAGAGCCTTCTTCGGCAACACATTTAAAGATTACCCAGTATCAACTAGCACATGTGACATTAAAGAGCCTCGGTATTCCACTGAAATATGTAGAGCGTTGTTGTGATTCCTCCCAGCTGGAGTCAGATCTAGGTCTGTGAACCCTAAGCCATTACCAGCATTCACGTGAGCTACGACCCATTCTAGATGATTAACAGATATTTCTTGAGTTACATAGGTTGTGTTCAAGACCTTCAGCAACGCATTCCGGTGCGCCTCGGAGTACAATAGCAGAGATAGGATGGATATTTTGGACGGCGTCTGATGCAACTGATCAACAATCTTGTAATCGCTCTTCCTGATTAATCTCATAAATTCTTCCACATTTTCTGAGAAGGAAGGGTCCACTTGTTTTATTGCAGAATCATTCACGACCTGCTTCAGTACAGGATCATCTATTGCTTATTTCCCTTTATCCTGCTTGGAACTTCCGACCTGATTATCTGACGGAACAAAGACTCTACCACTCCTGGTGATAGCCCCTGTGTCAATAGAATTATCAACCTCTAAACTCACAGCTGATGTTCCTACCAATTCCTGCTTCTTTCCTTCAACAAACACCTTATCCCCATAGTTCCACGGGACGGCCTTGGTACTTTCATACGGGACAGGCCCAAGAACTGTAATAATGACCGGCGCTGGTCTTGCTGGTGCTGATATAGTTATTGTTTTGAAAGGGATTGCTACTGTGGAAACATCATTCTCTTTGTCAGTAATTTTTCTCTGTTGATCACATCTGTCGAACTGTAACTGCCCTTCATTAATCAATCTCTGAATACCTGATCTCAATAAATCACAACCGTTAGATTAAAACCCACATTCAGAACCTCCCTTATCACAACCAGGGAACACCCCTCCTTTCAGCAACCTTTCCTTTACCACAAACAACAGAGTCTTCAACTCGTTCACATCTAAAACTAAATTCAAGGATTCATCATCTTCAATAACTACATTAACCCTTGGTCCACCTTGATTCGGCATTAGGTTCTGAATGACATTCGGCATGTCATTAGAGAAGTTTATGGCTTTGGAGTCTACCAAATCTTGTACTTTATGATGGAACGCCCTACGCCCTTCAACTGTATACCCTGGAGCACCGGAGTGAAAATCACAATGTGCGTT
This sequence comes from Lathyrus tuberosus, assembly GCA_022829125.1. Lineage (NCBI taxonomy): Eukaryota > Viridiplantae > Streptophyta > Magnoliopsida > Fabales > Fabaceae > Lathyrus > Lathyrus tuberosus. The sequence continues at coordinate 6,020,529 of JALAZF010000196.1, read as the reverse complement.
AGCATCATAGCCCGGCGGTAGCCTCCCAGTGGGCAGAGCCAATATGCAGAGCTCAACTAGACGCAGCTGTAACAAGTGTTGCAATAATTGAGCATATGACATGGGCGGCTGATCAAAATGCCTCTCAGCATTTCTTTGTCAGTTTTGATACTGGTTTGGCTGCCTGTTTTGGTACTGATTAGGATTATTCCTCTGCTGCTGAGGTGCAGCCGAAATAGTTACAGCCGGAATAGTTACAGAGGCAACTTGCTGATTGCAATTCTGTCGTGCTCTTCCCCTACCATTGTATGAGGAAACAGAGTTTATGTCTCCTTCTTTCCTTTTGTAGTTTGCATACGGTTTCTTCCCTCCTCCAGATGAGGACCCTTCACTACCAGAGATCTTTCCAGCTTTGATCCCGTTTTCTACCATTTCTCCAACTAAGATCAAGTCGGCAAACTTTTCGGGCATACAAGGTACCAGCTTTTCATAATAATGACCCTGCAGGGTAGCCATGAACATATTTATCATCTCCCGCTATAACATGGGAGGCTGTACCCTTGCTGCTAATTCTCGCCACCTCTGGGCGTACTCCTTAAAGCTCTCATTGTTCTTCTGCGACAAATTTTGCAATTGTGTCCTGTTAGGAGCCATATCAGTATTGTACTGAAAGTGCTTAACAAAAGCCTCCACCAATTCCCTCCAGTTGCGAACATGAGATCTCTCCAACTGCATGTACCATTCCAAAGACGCCCCAGACAAGCTATCTTGGAAGAAATGCATCAATAACTTTTCATCATTAGAATAGGCAGCCATTTTCCTTGCATAGGCCCGGACGTGAGTCTTTGGGCAAGTAACACCATTATACTTCTCGAAAGTTGGCACCTGAAACTTGTGCGGAATCTTGACGCTGGGGACCAGTCCCAAATCCTCAATATCCAAACCCATGGAATTCTGATTCACAACCCCTTTCAACTGCTCTTCAATCATCTTGATTCTCTGATCATTATCAAGTCGGGGGTCAGCATCCCCACCCGGTATAGCAAATATATCATCCTGCTGATCATCATAGCGACGATCGTGCACTGCGCAGACACTGTTGCCTCCTCATACTATAGAAGGAATCACATTCTCTCCTCCGTCCAGAGGGATAACAACACCAGCAACGGGACCACCTTGAACGTCATTACCAACAATACCTCCGCCCGGAGGAACGACATTGTTATGAAGGCCACCATGAAGGACACCGTCTTCGTCAACTCTTGCAACCAAAGGTTAGACCAGGGTCCTCAGCTGTTCTTGTCCATGGGCAACGCCTTGCATTAACTCCATAAACTGGGCCATACGAGTCCGCATCTTAATCAACTCAGTTTGCACCTGATCCGTGGCTTTCTTTTGATTTTGTCTTGTAGAGTACCGGTGAATGTGTTGGTCAGCAATCTTGTCTGAAGAAAAGGAACAAGATAAGAAATCCGGAGAAAAACACCTGTTATGAAAAATGATTATGAATATACAAATGCAAATGAACATGTTTGAATATTTGCAGGGCGATCCACCCCTTGGTTCCAGTTTAATAACAAGATAGAACGAAACTTCTGCTCATATATTAAGAAAACCAAAGGACAATCATTTGTCAACAATTACAACCCAAGATACCAATAGAGGTCTGAATACAATAATCACAGATCCCAACCAACAAGCCTGGCGGTGATCCAAGTACAATAAAAGAGAAAAGCACACTACGACGTGTCATCAAAGTCCACGAGTGCTAGTCCTCCCCAACCATTATGTTCTTTGCTCTAGTCTTGCGCTTCTTTGAACAACTTCTTGGTGACAGGGTGCTTTGGTCTTTGGACTAACTCTTGAATGAGAACATCCCTTCTATGTAGGGTCCCTTTCAAGTATCGGCAGTGCAACTCCCAAGCACCCTCTTCAAAAACACCGTCCATGCTGGGACCCTCATTTCTAGGCCTCTTCACTTCGGCTTGAATCTTCAGCTCCTCTATGGTTGCTATGGCCTCATTAAGTTTGTCTTCGACTGCTCGCCTCTCGAATGTCTTTGATAGGATCTCCTCATTTTTCTTTTTGAGCTTCAATTTCAAACCCTCAATCTGCTCCAGAAACTTATCTTCTTTCTGCTTGTTGGCAGTGATCGCAGTATTTCGGTAAGAGTTGAACTTGTGAATTTTTAAGAAAGCCTTGGCCAAGTCCAACTTCCTAGACTTGAGAACCTTGCTAACACCCTTTAGAGCTTGCCCTACCTTTTGATTGGTTGTGACCTCGTCAGCTATCTCTTTTTCCTTCTTGGCGAGAAGTTCTGTCTTCAATTTGGCAGTATATACAGCTTCGCCTCGCTCGTGCCTCAGCTGGCTAATTTCTCTACTCAACTCACAATTCTCTTCTCGCAGCTTTTCCTTTTCAGCCCATAACTTATTAAACTTCTCTATCTCAACTGTGGTCGGAGGCTCAATCAGCAAGGGGTAAAATGGTGGTTCTTTGGAGAACGAAAAAAGTTCCTTCTCTACTCTTTTCTGGATCCAGTCTTCATATGCAGGAAACGCTCTGTTATTACTTTTTCCAAAAGAAGTCTTCCCCTTCTTTTGACGGGTTTCCCTAGTACTTGCAGCTTCTTTTAACAGTTCTGGATTAACCTCTCCACTTGAATATAGAGACTCTCGGACGTCCTCTTCTCATGGCGGCTCTTTTAAAGCATACTCGAATTGCCTAATAGCTAGAATAGGGTTGTAGTTAATTCCCCCTTTTCTTCATATTAAAGGCACATTTGGATAACCTCCATAACTAATCATGATCTCTTGGCCTAACAAGTCACGGTTGACCCAAATCAGATTATCTGCCCTAAATCCCATCAATCTCTTGGACCAATCCAATGTCCCTCGAGTTTCTACGAATACCCCAGACTTGGGAAGGCGATCAGCAAACCATTTATAGAAGATTGAAGCACAACAATTTAAAGGTCACCCTCTCCTCTTCTCATGCTTGTAATGCAATGAATAGTACAGATCTCCAAGCAAGGTAGGCACTGGATTCTTCATGATAAATATTCGGATAGCGTGCATATCTATGAAGTCCTTCACCTTTGGGAATAACATCATCCCATAGACACACATAGCCAAGATTGCATTGAAAACCGACCAACACCCAGCCTTAGCATGTACAGCAGCCTGATCTACCAAAAACTTCATGTGAAAGCCTCTAAACCCTCCCTTATTGGCAACGTTGCTTTTCAACAAAGATTGATCCATATGTAAAGCAGCGTAGATCTTTTCCAAATCAAGAAGTTCTTTAGAAGGATAGAAAGGAGCCTCTTCTTTGATAGAAACATCTAGGAGGAGAGCAAACTCCTCCAATGTCGGAGCCAGAAGATAATCAGTGAATAGAAAACATCGCAGGTGAGGGTCGTAGAATTGCACCAGAGTGTGCAAAGCCATATACTCGTAATTAGTGATGTCGTGGGCAAAATCCAGAATTCTTCCGTACTCTCCTCTAAAATCCGCCAATACCTCGGGCTTTGCCATAATCAATATTTTGCGAACAGGATCCAGCATAAGCTGTGGGAACTTGTACAATATGATATTCTTTTTCTTCTCAGTATCAGTACTCATCTTTAATAGTCTTCAGAAACCGGAATCAAGGTTAGGATGCAGCCCTACAAATGAACAAACATGTTAGAATGCAAGATGATGATGCAAATGCACACACGGGATCAAGGTATCCATAATGCTCAAAACTGCTGTTGTTCCATTAACTGAATAAAACCTAGAATATCAGAAACTCAGAAATCCAGAACGACGGCCCATTCAGAATACCAGAATATCGGGATGATAAATTCACATTGATAAGAAATCCAGAATACCGGGTATGTTGAAGGTCAAGGTTACCTGCAAACCTGTACACACCCATCCCCTCTCACATGCGGGTTCTAGAAAACCGAGGATCCTCAATCTCATGGACTCTCAGGTCGAGAAATGATGATACAATCGCCATTTCTAGTTTGGCATCATCATCAATCGAGGAGGCCTCAACTGATTCCCCTAAAAAAGGTCATCCTATAACAAGTTCCCAGCATTAAGTCCTCGGATCGAGAAGCGTAATGGATTTGCTATTTCTGGTCTGCCATTATCACTTCTCGGGAGGAGTACCACAACTGAGTCCTCGGGAAATGGTCGCCAGAGTCGACAGTTTTCTGGGTTACATCCCATCGTCTGCCCCAATGCGTTGGATAGAATATTACCAAAGAAAACCTCATCTGGATGTAGAGTTTTCATGTATACTACATCTGGCTAAATTCCACACAAGTCACACTACTTTCCACGCTAATCATAGGTGTATGCTCAAGCCTGGGTATTGGGCTTATCTCTCATGAATCCAACCCACCCAACAGAACAACAGCAGCAGAACAGTATGATAACAATAATCACAAAAGCAATAAGATGCAGTAATACATTAATACAGTAATAAAGCACAACAGTAAACACCCAATGAAAAAAAACACAAACAAGCGCTAGGATTGACTCGCTTAGGGAGTGGACCAGCAAGAGGTCAACAAGTCCCCAGCAGAGTCTCCAGCCAATACACCAAACAACATTTAACAGCTCATGTTCAGCACAAAAGGAGGTGTAAAAGGTCAAACAGCAGCACATACAACAGCACATATGCACCAAGACAGCAATGGAAATAGGGCAGCAAGTGATGCATTTCAAAACGATTCAATCATGGCATAACGAACACGCATCAAACATTACACATTAATCAATCAATCATGATCGCCATCACACTACAAACCATGGTAAACAACTCTCGAAAACATCATGAAAGAATGCACATTATTTGTCATCTGATCGAATTAATTCAAACATGCATTTCATGGAATTAAAATCAAACAAGCATGCACAACATAACTGCTCCAGCGACATAAGCAATTGTTCACAACTAACATGCTTAAGGAGTGTGTGCAAGGTGTTCATCACATCAAGAAAACAAAAATGCAACCATGAACATTCATCGATGAAAACCAAGAATCGCGTGTCAAAGAATCGTGCTCATGCAAAGGTGTGAGGTGCAACAGCATCAAAACAGTCCACAAATGTGCATCGTATCAATCCATGAAGATTAACAATGAAACGGGATCGAACCATGCTAAAAAATCCACAAAAATCACACTCTGCATCAGTGTTAATCGATTAACCAATTACAGTTCATTTTGGTTAATCGATTAACAGCTCTCATTACGCAAAATTTACACTGGTTAACCGATTAACCTAATTGCACTGCAATTGGTTAATCGATTAACCCTGTACCAGCAGTAGAAAATCAGTTTGAAAAATCACTTTCAGCAGCAAAACCACTTATGCAATCACTTCCAATGACCAAGCAATCAACAATGCACGAGAATTAAGCTCAATCACAGCATTCAAACATCACTTAGATCCAATAATCATCAACATCAAGAATCAAATTCAAGCAAATGGATCAAAATCAACAACAATCAAAGATCTACATTGTATAAGTTGAAATTAAGCTAAATCAATCATAGATCTAAGAAAAACCAACCTACAAAGCTGAGAATTGCTTTGGTAAGTGTTGCAAACAAAAATTGATGAATCAAAGCGAGAAATCCAAAGATCTATGAAGCTTTATCAAGAACACTTGAAGATCCAAGCAATAATCCACAAATAAGCAAAAGCTCTCCAAGAAGTGATTCCAAAATCTTGAATCTAGATCCAAATAAGTTGCTACTGCAGAATTGAACCAAGAATGAGGATGTGATGGAGGTTTAGCTCAAGAATTCACAAATTCCAATGAAGAATTTGTGAATCTATGAATATGGAGCTTTGGTGAAAGGTTGAAGATGGAAATGGAGAATGAAAAAAGTGAGAGAGAATTGAGAGAATTATGAAAATTGAGAATGAAAAATGATCAAGGTTATGAGAGGTTTGGAGTTGATTAGATTAAATAACCCCTAGGTTAGGAATTAAGTTTGGTTTTGGAGTGAGGTTTAGTGGGTGGAATTTGGGGTGAAAATGAGTTAGGAAAGGGAATGTGGAATTGGAGTGGAAAGAATTTGAATTTTGGATGGAAAATGATGAAAATAGATTAGTTCTAGATCCTTTCCACATATGCACAAGCCAAGCACATGATCACAAATGATCAAAAATTCTGCAGTGCTGAAAATTGCCATATTTGGGCAAATTCTGCCTTGGTTAATCGATTAATCAATTTTAGTAAAAATTGTGTTAATCGATTAACACAAGGAAAATTTGAATTTGGCGTCTTTTGGAGGGAAACTTGGAGAAATGCCCATTTTCACTTGTTCTGAGCCATGTTAGACCTCTGAAACTTTCCATTTGATATTAACATTGAAACATACTTGAAATATGCTGTGAACTCCTTTTCGTGCTCGGAATACTGCTGAAAATAATCGTTTGGTGCTGAATTGCTGATAAAAAAATGACTGCCTGAGCTTCTGATTATCAAATCATCTAATAAGCAAAATAAAGGCTCGAAAAGACTTTGAAAGCTATCTGTTTGGCTCTGAACATTGTTGGAATGATACTGGAACTGGTGACGCCATGAGCTGCTGAAAAATACCTTGATCCCATGCCCAAAAGAATCGTGCAAATGCAGAAATGACGATGCAAATGAAATGAAACATAAGCCAGTTAGAGTTAGAAACAAAAGGGAAAATTTTGGGGTGTTACATATGTGTTGTTACACAGAGACCTATATAGGTGGGATAGTGTGGCAGACCCCCAACTACACGTTTTTATTTTGTCTATGTCTTCTAATAAAGGTAAGTACATAGGATGCACATCGTTACCACTTGCATCCGGAAATAAAAGTAAACCTATTAGTAGCATTATATAAATTCTTGTTTTTCTTATTTTCAAGAATTCTGGAGAGTCTACTGTTAACCTTATTGCTCTATAAATGTTTTTGAGCCATAATAGTAATAATTTTTGACCCCTCAAATCTCTTTGGGTAGGGGCAACCCCTAAAAGTTCTTCCACCACATTACCAACAATATTGGTGTCACCCCTTACCACCTTACCATTAATAGGTAGACCCAAGAACATGTAAGTGTCTTCGAGTGTCACAGTACACCGGTAGATGAAATGTATGCGTCTCGGGTCGCCACCTTTCTTGAAGCGCTAAAATGAATTTCGAATCCAAGGAGTATTTTTTTTATCTCTTTTACTTCTCCAAAACCCGCGCGCTACAAATACAGTTCAATCAACTTGTCACAAGGGATATATTTATGCCCACGAGTTTGGAAGTCATTAGTATTCAAAGAAAAAATAAATAGTTAGCATAGACATTGTAAAATAAAAATCGTTAGAACAATGTGATTATAACAAAATGCAATATTATACTTACATAAGAAGCAATGTTGTTTGGTGTTCCTCGATGGTTCTCTCCCATTGTTAACAGAGATATTTTTTTAAGAAATATAGAGTGTGACTACAACAAGAAAATATGTGTTTTACAGTAAAGGTGATGATGAATTTTACAATGAAGGTGAATGTATTTATAGTAAAAAATTTGAATTGTGGTAGATAGATGAAATAAATTGTTAGAGATGATAGTAATAACTACCATGCAGAAGAATAAATGAGGTAGATGAATGTATAGATGAATTGTGACACTTGGCTATTTGCATGCATGCAAGATTCCATTTTCTGACCAATTAATGGGGTGACTCCATTTGAAATGGCGCCCCCTTTTAGTTTGAATGCTGACTACAAACCATTTGGCGCCATGGTTATTTTTCGTGGGAGGGGCTCCAAACTATATGGCGCCTCCCTTATAATTTAATGAGGGGGGTCCAAACCATATGGCGCCTCCCTTGTAAATAATAATACTTTTTATTCTAATTCGTTTGTTATATGTATAGTCCACTAAGAGAAGGTAAGTATCATTTAAACTACATTTCAAAATCTTGAATTATGTCTAGAACATCAAATTATATTGTGTATGCTCATTTTAATGGAGACACTTACATCTCTGATATTTTCGGTTTCGGGTTTCAAAATACTGATGTTACCCGAATAACAATGAGCAGGAAGTCCAATTTCTTGCATTTCAAAGAGCGAATAGAGTCAAAGATGTTGTCAGGTCCAATATCTCAAATCATATAGAAGTCCCATTTTTTTAAAATAGTCAGTTCAAGTATTTTCAAGAGAATATAGAGAACGATGACGATGTTCAACGCATGTTTGATAGCCATGAAAACTCTGGCTTCGACTATATCGAGCTGTATCTATTACTCTGCAGACTCAACAATCCCAAGTGTTTGGTGAATCTCATGTAATAGATCAGTCGCAGTCATTGGAACAAGACGAAGTTGATGCAGTTGACAAGGAGGAAGAAGAACCCGAGGCCATTGTTGATCAAATGGTGAATTTATTTGGGACTTGGGACTACACCGCAATCACCCCACTTGAAGATGTCGATGAAGAGGAATTACCACTAAATCATGTCTATTGTCCTCCCCAACACATGACTAACTTGCAATTGAGTGGAGACGAGCCATCTGCGGAACTGTTCTACAATCCTTCTCAACAAGTCAAAGGTGTCTTGAAAGTGGGGAACCAGTACCGCACAAAAGCAGAGTGCATGCAAGCTATAATAAGGTTTCACATGGAAAATTTTGTCGATTTTGAAGTAAACCGCAATGACTCAAAGCGATATGTCGTAGTTTGTTGAAACAAACTTTGCAAGTTTCGGTTAGCACCATCCTATCGAAAGAGAAGTGATTGTTGGGAGATATGTTCAATTGATCCACCTCACACTTGTACAACCAACATTAATTGGCAAGATCATAGTAAACTAAGCTCCCAATTAATATGCCAAGAGATTTTGCATCTCGTGGGAGTAGATCCATCTGTGAATGTGAGCACGATTATCTCTCATGTCGTTGCACAGTTCAACTATACTCCATCGTATCGAAAAGCTTGGATTGCAAGAATTAAAGAGGTTGAACATGTATATGGGAATTGGGAAAAGTCTTACAATCAACTTCCACGGTATTTGCTAGCACTTCAAAAATATGTTCCGGGTACGGTTGTAATATTGGAATCGCTTCTAGCATACACTCCTGATGGAACATGTGTTGATGGCTGTAGGATATTCTCTCGCCTCTTCTGGGAATTTCAACCGTGCATTAAAGGTTTTGCTTTCTGCAAACCTGTTATTCAAGTGGACGGCACATGGTTGTATGGAAAATACATAGGAACATTGCTGATGGCGGTTGCACAAGATGGAAATAATAATATATTTCCAATTGCATTTGCTCTAGTCGAAGGTGAGACAGATGAAGCTTGGAGTTTCTTCCTCAAAAATCTCAGAACACTTGTAGCCCCGCAACCCAACTTATGTCTAATTTCTGACAGACATGCCTCTATTGTGAGCGCTTACAATAATCCTGCTAATGGTTGGCATAATCCTCCTTCGGTCCATGTCTACTGCATAAGGCACATTGCTCAGAATTTTATGCGGGAAATTAAAGACAAAAACCTCCGTACAAAAGTTGTGAACGAGGGGTATGCATTAAACCAACCATCATTCTTGTATTACCGGGAAGAAATAAGATTGTCAAACACAGATGCATTAAGCTGGGTGGATAACATTCCAGTGGAGAAGTGGGCAAGGGCATTTGATGGAGGATTTCGATGGGGTCACATGACCACAAACCTTGTTGAATCCCTGAAGGGCGTATTCAAGGGAACTAGAAACCTCCCCATCATTGCGTTGGTAAGAACAACTTATTACAGGTTGGGGTCACTATTTGCAAAGAGAGGCGAAAAATGGAATGCTGTTTTGGAATCAGAGCAGTTATTCAGTGAAAGCTGCATGAAATATATGAAGGAGGAAACTGATAAAGCGGCCTCACATCGAGTTAGATCATTTGACCGTCACGACTGCAGCTTCGTTGTTGAAGAGACAAATAATCACAACGAGGGTCGGCTAATGGGACACTACAGGGTGGAAATTCATAAAAATTGGTGCGACTGCAGAAAGTTTCAAACATTTGTATGCCTTGTTCACATGTCATTGCGGCATGTTCTAGTACTCGTCAGGATCCGTTCTTGCAACTATCAAAAGTTTACAAGGTTGTGAACTTATTCGGTCTCTACAATAATAGCTTTCCAGTGGTAGCTAGTGAGGACTTTTGGCCAACCTATCATGGGGACACAATTTACCACAATGAAAACATGAGAAGAAATAAAAAGGGCCGCCCCAAAAGCACGCGAATTAGAACTGAAATGGACACATCTGAAAAATGGAAAGACTATGTGGAATATGCCGTCTTCCCAGGCATACACGGAAAAGTTCTCCAAATGTTGGAACAAGTTCTAGATAGATCTACTTTTGTCATTAGAAAAGTTGTAACCTTCGAATTTAATATTTATAACAACTACTGGTTACAAGAAAACAAACTGAAATACTTCTAAACCAACACACAAAATATTAAACATATCAAGATTAATAGAACATAAACTAAGAAATAACAACAATCAAAACAATATCATCAGTTCCAAACATCATAGACCTAACGTCGTTGTCATCTCTAATTCGTAGCCATTCACGTCGAATATTGTCATCTTTAATCGAGAAGTAAGAAACCTGTCTTTCAATACTTCTAATTCTTTCACCATCTGGAATGTATCCTTCTAACCAGCGATTCAAACTCCTTCGTAGTTGCTCTAAACTTTGGATGTTCTAGAATAACATCCTTATCGGAGGCTTAGTTCTTGAAAAAATAACATGACTATATCTTCTGAGATACATGATTGAATCTGCTAAAATTTTATGAAACAATGACAATTTAGGTGTGAACAAATGTACAAGAGTGACATCTATTTATACAAGAAAAACTTCAAATAAAATACTAATTAATACTATAATAATATATAATATATTAATAAAAAATTAATTAAAAGGGTGACTCTAAACCAAATGGTGCCCCCTTTGTAATTTAAAGGGTGACCCCAAACCATTTGGCGCCCCCTTTGTAATTTAAAGGGTGACTCCAAACCAGATGGCGCCACCTCACAATTTTACAAGGGGAGCCAAACCAGATGGGGCCTCCCTTGAATGAATACTTTTTTTTTAACTTGGGGAGATTGGATATTTTGTTGAAAAGGTAGGTAGATTGTAATATGTTATAGGGAAACTTGGTTATATGGGTAAATTTTTCCAAATTTTAATGTATGAGCAGTTAATCATACATTATGGTTCATGTTTTCACCTAAAAACAAATTATAAGTTAGTTGAAATCGGCATAACACACAAGTTTAAGGTCAAATAAATTTCTCTCACGTGAATGAAGTTTAAGCGACTATAAAAGCATTTAATTGTAAATAACCGAGTCTTTTTCAAATCTATTAAGATACATTAAAATCATGAAGTTGTAAGATTTAGTCAAAACTCAATAAAATTGAAATTTTTTATATTTTACTCGTGTTCCATATTTGTATTGTCACTAGCCAAAGTTGCTATTGGTAAGAATAAAGATTATGAGAAAATAATGCACACATAGATCAGAGAAACATGATCTTCCTTTGTAAGAATAAAGAGAAAGTTCGAAGTGGGGCGCCATGTACCCCTATTAGTAGGAAAAATCTCGTATTATTCACTCAATCACCCGAAAAAAGCTAAAATTTGTATGTCATACATCATTTTGATCAGTTTGATTTGTTGTTGCCTATAAATACTAAATTTGTAAAAAAAATTCAAACATATTAACCAAACAAGCTTTTTACAGTTTTTTTAATCTATTTATCGTTCTTCTTTACTTTAGTTTTTTTTTACATAAAAAATTGAGTTCAATAATTTAAAATATTCAAAATTGTTACTTAGCACTCTTTGGATAATTTAAGGAAAATTCATAGCAGAGAGACTGAGCTCTTTCCTTGACGTAATTTTTTGAAAGAAAAATAGATCACAACTGAGAGCTATTAGCTTATACTTCGATTAACTTTTGCTTCGACAACAAATTTGGATTACCTAGTGGAACATTCCATGTCACGACTATGCTCTGCATGTGCATTTGCATTCAATAAAAAGCCTCAACAATATGGATCAACCATCATCATCTTTATCCAAGAGGTCAGATCAACCTAGACCTAACAACCCTTCATTAACGTTGGAAGTACAAAATATCATTCGGTATCGAATATGTGCTTTGAGTATCATTTGTGTATTTTGATGTTTTTGTCAATTCGATTATTGATTGATATAAAGAGGATTGTGTATTTGTAATTTGGATGTTATTTCGTTCATGTGCTTGTACACTTGTATCATTTCATTTAATTGTAATTGCTTAGGCTATTATTAATTTGTACCACTGAGAATCCTCTACATTTCATGAATTAAAATTCCTTGGTCCTTGTTAGTATTTCATTTTTGAGCCGATGAAATTTCTCTTTTGTCATTTCCACAGACGTAGCTTGAATCACAAGTTAGAACATTAAAATTTGGATGTTTTGGTATTTGATTCGAATCATGTGTTATCTATGATTCGAATCACTCACCTTTAAAAGTTAGAATTCACTTCTGGACCAAATGATTCGAATCACAACTTGAACATGATTTAAATCATAACCTCATTTGATTCGGATCAAGTGCATATCACGATTCAAATTGTGAACTTTGAAAAACGTCCCTTTTGGGTCTGTCCAGATTGATTTGAATCATAAATCCTTCTTGATTTCAATCACGAATAAAAAAATCCAATTTAACATTTCTCATTTAAATAGTTGTTTCTTTTGGTGAAAGTAACAACCGTGTGAAACCTATGGTGAAATCCATAGAGACAAAAATGTGATTTTGTCTTATCTTCTTAGTGTGTTCATCCTTACACCACGAATGTTTTCTCTTCTTCTCCAAAACCAACTCATCTAGAAACTTGATAGAACCTTGTGTGTGTGTTCTTCATTCACTAAAACTGAATTTCTTAACTAACACCTTGTAATTTCAGTGGTTGGTTGAGGTTATTTGAAACTGTTCAACATCTCCATCCCTAGTCTTTTTTTCCATCGATCGCGGACCTTCCTCTAAAGATTGAGCGTTAAGGGAGACTAATGGTACATTAGGGTATCTAATATTTTTGTACAAAATTGGTTGTTGTGTAACATGTACATGTATTATTTCTTGAATGCAGTTTGCTATTGATTTGATATCTATCAAGAAGACAGTTTCCAATATACTCCAAGGAAGACTTTGCCAAGATCAAGTATCAATAGTCTGTTGGACGGAGTTGGAAGTTGTCGTTCTTTGGTGGCGTTGGAGAAATATTTCTCGCACAAAAGGTTGGAAGTTATCTATATATGCTCAGTTAATGGAAATCTCTGAAACAAGAAATTGGTGGGATTAGAGGGATCGCCACACACGAATACTTGGAGCAGGTTATTATGGATAACGAGGTTATTAGATCAGGATCTTGAGGGATCTTGTTTTTGTTAACAATTTAGTGTCTGCATCATCAGAGGAATTATCGCGTGATAGTTCTTTATAATCAAAATACGGTAATCAATTTTATTAAAATGGTGGAAGAGCGTGATTATGATCCGATGGAATCATCCATTGAAGAGTGCAGTAGGAAAAGCAAAGTGTGATATTCACTTGTAATCATTTGTGATTTTAATGAGAAAGTGAATAGTAAACAAAATTTTATTTGCCCAATCATTGTTGTTCTATTCTTCTTCTTTTTGTTTTATTTTCCGTTAAACCCTAACCCTTGTTTTGGTTCTTGATCATCAAGAAACCATTTATACTTTCTTTGAAGTCATCGTTTTTCACAACAAATTGGTGCGGTGAGCGTGGAGAAGATGGCTTCAACAAAGTATGATATTGAAAAGTTCACCGGAGTGAATGATTTCGGTCTGTGGTGCTTGAAGATGAAAGCCCTATTGGTACAGCAGGGATGTTTGGAAGCGTTGAAGGGATAGGCAGCCATGGATGCTGCATTGACGGAAAGAGAAAAGAAGGCAATGATCGCGAAAGCACACAGCGCGATATTGTTGAGCCTTGGTGATAAGGTTCTACAGCAGGTATCAAAAGAGACGACAACGTCAGGATTACGGGTAAAGCTTGAAAGCTTGTACATGACCAAATCGTTGGTAAATCATTTGTACCTGAAGCAAGCTTTATATTCATTCAAGATGAGTTAGATATGTTCAAGCGCTGTTGCTGTTATGTGCTTTGCCCAGATCGCATGCTCACTTCAAAGAAACTCTCTTGTATGGAATATAGTCCCTGAACTTTGAAGAAGTTCAAGCAACCTTGTATTCAAAGGATTTGAACGAAAGAAAGGAGCAGAAACCTTCATCAGTTGGCGAAGGGTTGTCTGTGAAAGGAAGATCGTCAAAGAAAGATGGTAGGTTTGACAAGAAGAATGGAAAGGCTCAGCAGAAGTATTATGGTGATGATATGTCTAGTATCAAATGTTATCATTATAAGAAGGAGGGTCACACAAGAAAGGTGTGCCCAGAACGCCTGAATAATCATGGAGGTAAGGACAATGGGAATGCAGCTATAGTGCAAGATGGTTATGAATCATCTGATGTTCTTGTGGTGTCGAGCACCAACTCTTGTGAAGAGTGGATTATGGATTCTGGATGTACTTGGCATATGACTCCAAACAAGAATGTGTTTAAAGAATTGTGTGATCAAGATGGTGGATCAGTGCTATCGGGGAACAAGAAAGCTTGCAAGATTGCAGGCATTGGATCTGTTAGATTCAAGCTCCATGATGAGTAAATAAAGCTATTGACTGGGGTTAGGTATGTACCTGACTTTAAGAGGAATTTAATTTCTCTTGGTGAATTCGACAAGAAAAGATATGTCTTCAAAGGAGAACAAGGTATCCTGAAAGTCATGAAGGGGTTGAAGGAAGTCTTGAGAGGCGTGAAGAAACCAGGCTTGTATACCCTTGAGGCTGAGGTTGTAAGTGGTTAGACAAATGTTGCATCCACGAATCCTGTGTCAAAGACAGGGTTATGGCACATGAGATTGGACCATGTCAGCGAAAGAGACCTGGTCGAATTGGGGAAGCAGAACCTGCTAGGAGGTGACAAATTCCAAAAGCTGGAGTTTTGTGAATCTTGTGTATTTGGTAAATCCTGTAGGGCGAAATTTAACAAAGGCAAGCAAAGAACACATGGATCCCTTGATTACATTCATGCTGATCTTTGGGGGCCTGCAAGGAATCCTTCACACTCAGGTGCAAGGTATTTTCTATCCATCGTTGATGACTATTCTAGAAAGCTATAGGTATTCATTCAGAAGACGAAGGATGAAACTTTTGAGAATTTCAAAAGTTGGAAGGTTCTGGTCGAAACTCAAACTGGCAGAAAGGTTAAGAGGTTGAGAACCGACAATAGCCTTGAGTTCTGCAATGAAGCGTTCGACAGTTACTGTGTTAAGTTTGGGATTGCAAGGCATAAGACTATAGCAGGTACTCCTCAACAAAATGGCTTAGCTGAGAGATTCAATAGAATAATCCTTGAAAGGGTTAGATGCATGTTAGTTTGTGCTGGATTGAAGAAGGTGTTTTGGGCAGAGGCTGTTTTGGCAGCAGCTTATCTTATAAATAGATGTCCCTCGACTGCGCTGGGAATGAAGACACCTGAAGAAGTTTGGTTGGGTTATCCACCAGATCTCGACAAACTAAGAGTATTTGGGTGTTTAGCCTATGCTCACATTAGGCAAGACAAGGTCGAACCTATAGCTCTGAGATGCATGTTCCTTGGATATCCTGAGGGAGTCAAGGGTTATAGGCTGTGGTGCCTAGAACCAGGTCACAGAAGATGTATCACAAGTCGTGATGTAGTTTTTAAGAAAACTGGTGATGTTGGTCGAAGTGTAGAAATTTCTGAAGAGGAGCTGGAACAGGTAAAGATGCCTGTTGAGGTGGAGCATAGTGATGCTGAAGTGCATAACCCTGATGAAGTCGAAGAGCAAGATGCTGAAGAGGTTGAGGAATCTGTCGATGACTACCTACTGGCAAGAGATAGGTCGAGAAGAGTCATCAAGCCACCTCAGAGACTTGGTTATGCAGATCTTATATCTTTTACTTTAATCTCTGTAAGTGAGGTACTTGATGAAGAACCTAGAGATTACAAGGAAGCTATAAGGAGTCGAAACAAGACTGAATGGCGAAAAGCCATGGATGACGAGATGAAATCTCTTCATGATAATAACACTTGGGAGCTGATTGAGAAACCTGCAGGAGCCAGGTTAGTCAATTATAAGTGGATTTTCAAGGTCAAGGAAGGAATCTAAGGAGTGATGTCGAAGCGCTTTAAGGTGAGGCTGGTTGCTAGGGGGTTCACTCAGAAAGAAGGTGTCGACTTCAATGATGTGTTCTCACCTGTTGTAAAGCATAGACCCATTCGAATGTTGTTGGCCATGGTGGCAAAGTTCGATTTGGAACTTGAGCAAATGGATGTGAAGACATCTTTTCTGTATGGTGATCTAGATGAAACGATCCTGATGCGTCAACCTGAAGGGTATGCAGAAAAGGGTAAAGAAGATCATGTGTGCAAGCTGAATATGTCTTTGTATGGCCTAAAACAATCTCCTCGACAGTGGAACAGGAGATTCGACAAGTTCATGGCACACATTGGTTTCACTAGAAGTCAGTTTGATCACTGTGTTTACTTTAGATTTCGATCTGGAAACTCACTTGTTATGTTGCTGCTGTATGTGGATGATATCCTCATAGCTAGCAACAGTGTTGAGGATGTAACAAAGGTGAAGGCTGAACTCAGTAAGGAGTTCGAAATGAAGGATCTGGGAGCTGCAGCCAAGATTCTTGGGATTGACATCTGGAGAGATAGAAAGCAGTCGAAGTTGTACTTATCTCAAGAGACATACCTACAGAAGCTTCTCGACAAGTTTGGTATGTCGAATTCGAAGCCTGTTGTGACACCTACAAATCCTCAGTTTAAGCTTAGTACTACTCAAAGTCCAAGTACTGAAGCTGAAAGAACCTATATGAATAGCATTCCATATGCTAGTGTAGTGGGTTCTTTGATGTATGTTATGGTCTGTACGAGGCCAGACATAACATATGGAGTGAGCCTTGTGAGCAGGTATATGGCAAATCCTGGAAAGGCGCACTAGTAAGCTATAAAGTGGATTCTCAGGTACATAAATGGGTCTCTGAAAAGAGTCTTGATTTATGGTGGAGCCTGTGGTGGTGATAGCATAGTCGAAATCAAAGGATTTGTTGACTCTGATTATGCAGGTTGTATGGATTCCAGAAAGTCTATTTCTGGATATGTGTTTACAATGTTTGGCACATCAATCAGTTGGAAAGCGACGCTTCAGAAGTTTATTGCCTTATCAACCACTGAAGCTGAATATATTGCCCTCACTGAAGCTGTGAAGGAAGCATTGTGCCTGAAGGTTTTGCAAAGGAGCTGAAACTTCAAGGTCGAAGTATCAATGTTAAATGTGATAGTCAAAGTGCAATACACCTGTCGAAGAATTCAGCCTATCATGAGCGAACTAAGCACATTAATGTGAGGCTGCACTTCGTCAGAGAGATAATCGAGCGTGGTGAAGTCCAGGTGCTGAAGGTTTCGACTGAAGACAATGCTGCTGATATGATCACCAAGACGTTGCCAAGTTGCAAGTTCTTCCACTGTATGCAGTTCATAAAGCTGCATGATGAAAGCTAGTTGATTCCCTTGTTGCTGAGTTAGATCCAAGGTGGAGATTTGTGAGAGTTGGGTCGAACTCATGCTGTGCCGAAGGAGAGCTTTCATGTGTTTTTCAACAGGAGGCAAGCATGCAGTCGAAGCTTGTTCACATGCTGATGCCTGATTGTTACATATTGTAGTCGAAGTCTGTTCTAATATGTACTGTCGAATTGGGCCTTGTCTTAAGGATCCAATTGTTTAGGTTTCTTAGGCTGCAAGTTACCTAGTTAGTCTATAAATAAGCTAGTACACTCAGTTTGTTAGTGTGGCAAATTGTGATATTCACTTGTAATCATTTGTGATTTTAATGAGAAAGTGAATAGTAAATAGAATTTTATTTGCCCAATCATTGTTGTTCTATTCTTCTTCTTCTTGTTTTCTTTTCCGTTAAACCCTAACCCTTGTTTTGGTTCTTGATCATCAAGAAACCATTTATACTTTCCTTGAAGACATCGTTTTTCACAACACATTCATTGATATTAGGTGTTAAATTATTGCATAATTGGATTGATTGTATGTCATATAGGTTAAACCATAGAATTAATGTATAAGCTTAGCTATGTGGTGTATCAATCTTATGGAATCATCATAAAGCCAATTATGCTTTGTTAAAACACCTATGTAAAATGTTTTTAGATCACTTTATATAAAGTGGCTTTAATTTTCTTGTAAGTGACTTGCACTAGAAACAATCAACCTCATGGTAAACTCATGTATTATTTCATGTGGTTTAATTCATTGAGATGCTTCCAAGCTCTCGTGTTTTTGTGTTTTTCTTCCGCGCTTCTTAAAATCTCTTATTTCGTTTATGGGACCTAAAATATTTTTCAAATTGTCTTAAGGGAAAAAGGGTTTATTCAACCCCCCTTCTATATATCTTTGTATCCATATTCACACCCAACAATTGGTATCAGAGCTCTGTTTTTTATCAAAGTCTAGTGACTCCAAAAGATGAGGATATGGTTCCTTTGATCCTAGACAAGTTTTTTAAATCTTTTAGAAGCTTATGCAATTCAATGAATCCCAATGAAACTATATTGATTTACTTGTGTTTTATTATTTGTTGCAATGCATTACATAGATTAATTCAAAGTAAAAGCTTACTAGAATATTCTTCTAGCATTAATTGTACTTTAGATGTTCTCTAAGTTTTGATTCATCCAGGGTTGAACTAACAATTTCTCAAAGAAATATGCAGTATGTATTTGACATAAGTTCTTAAAGGTTGTTCCAGATTGATCCTAATTGAAAAGGTCGTGCATTCACACTACAATGTGCTGGAAAATCTTATGAGAAAGAAAAAGAAAACAAAAGCATATTCTAAGTGATCTAGTCTTCCATGTTCATTATAAAAAGAAGACGAAGACAACTTTCTGGCTATTGGCAATGATTCTCCAAAGTTTCAGCAATTACAAAAGATTCAAGGAATGTACTTAAATTGATAATCAATCTTCAAAGAATTGAATTAGTAATTCAGGATTGACAAGTTGTGTAAATCAACAATAATCATAATATTGTCGTTTCAAAGTTCATCTGAAGCCTTATGAAGGAAAGTCTGACAATATTCTTCAAACGTGCAATAGAAGTTTTATCCAATTCGTATTTGACTGCTCGTGTTTTTAAAGCTTATGTTATTCTTGTTGTTGATTTCTAATCGGTATCGTATGCAGCAAGTTAAGCCTAGATCATCTAAATTAGTATGACCGTTCCAACCCTCATTTATTCTTTTTGAGTATGCATAGGAATAATTATTCTATTTACTAAATGTGTTGTGTGAATTTATACATGTTTATGTATATGTTATGTTTATGCATCTCATGCCTTAATCACTTAATCATTCAATGCATCTATTTAAATTTTATATCGTCTGTTCATTGCATTCATCTGCAACTTTCATACATCCATGCATCATCATTAAATTTGAGCATTAAAAGTATTTTTGCATCCACACCAAACACATTTGCATTAATTTTTTAACATTTGCATTATAAATAGCTCAACTATTTTACATTCATACATAACATCAAAATTGATTTTTACACGAGCATTAAAAGGTATTTTCATTTTCAAGTGAATCAAACATTTGAAAAGTCTCAAATTTTCAAGTTTTTCTGAAGTTTTTACTTTATAATTCAAATAAAATCTTTTAATCTAAACTTGTGATTCAAATCAAATATCTGAGAATTGAGGTTGTTCAATTTGATTAAAATCAAATTATTTTAACTAAACTTGCAATTCAAATCAATTGTTCGAGATTTGGGGCAGTTCAAATTGATTCGAATCAGTTTTTGAATGTGATTAGAATCATGAATTGAAATGTCATGTTCAGACCCTTTTCAGATCAGTTTTCACTTTTTCAAATCCATTTCTTCATTCATCACTTTCTTCCAAAACTTTGCAAACTTTTTTAAGCAAAATCTTAAATCATCATCAAAGATCATTTGATCATTATATCTTCATCAACATCATTACCATCATCATCAACATCATCATGGCCTATGAACTCATTTACAAGGGAAGGTTTGAAAAATAAAAAGGGAAGAGACATGTTTCTACCTCTATCTCATCTCCACTCCAATTCCAAAGAAGGCTAGAAAGAAGGTTCAAGGTATCAAATCATCTATGGATTGGGTTTTGAACAAGAAGTCCAAAAATTCATCTGGTCCAGGTTCTTCTAATTCTTCTCTACCATTTCTGTGTAGAAAGGTTATTCATTTACTTCCTGAGGATAATTTAGAAAAGTATCAAGAAAAGTTTCTAAACAAACCAATTGATCCTGAGTATTATGTTGACTAATCTAATGAAGTAGAACTGAGAGCTAAGTTTTTGAAACCTTTTATTGATCATAATTTTTTGAAGTTTATTGGTATGAAAAGAAAGTATAGTCTTGATTATATAAAAAAAAATTATTGTAATCTGGTGCTTACTTTTTTTAGGAATCAAAGTAGGTTTAAAGACAAGATTGTTAAGTTTAACTACTCGTACTTTACTAAGTATTTTGGTATATCATCTACTGGATCTGGAATGTCTGTTTCGAAAAGTTCAAGATATGATAAAGTTCCTTTTGTTCTCTCCATCTCCAAATCAGTAAATGCGATGAAAGAAAAACTCACTTTTTTAACATTCATTTTACAAAGACAAGTAGAGTTCAATGCACATGGTCTGTTCATGATGAGAAGCTTAGGGAAGAAATAATCATATCTCTCAAAAACATCTTGGGAATGGCAAGAAGAAGAGTGTGTTTAAGAAAAAATAAATGTAAATATAGATCTCATTTGTAAATTAAACCATCAAGATGAAGTGTCCTAGTGGTAAACCATGTTGTACCTCAACCAAGGTGTCCGTGGTTCGAAGGCTAGATCAACGCAAAATTTTGAAATTTTTCTTAGATTTTTGACAACCTTGATTATGAACAGATGCCACGCGTATGAAAATTTTTCACGCCGGATGCCACACGTGCAAAAATAGGCGCTGTAACATCCTAATTTTCCCCACGTAAATTATAATTAAAATCAGAGTAATTTGAAATAAACAAACAATTAGGATTCTACTTTCAACATCAATTAGCTCATGCAATAAGAAATGTAATACATGCCGAATTTAAAAATAATAATAGTAACAAACATATCAGAACTTCAATATTATTTGAGCAACGAAAACACCAAACAACTGGTCAATTTAAATATTCAACACACCACCTTGGCATAATACCATTATAAATATTGTCAAACATGGAAAATACTCATAGCAATCTCCATTAACATAAAATAAAGAAACAATGTTCCATCCCCTAGTGTTACATATCGGAGTAGATGCCGAATCAAAAAAATCATAATGAAGAGTACTCTCTTCCACTCACATCCATACCTCTACTGCGGATTATCTGCACGATGCCCGTGTAAAGGCAACATTCAAACAGAAGGGGTGAGAAATCACAATCATATAGAAAAATGAATAATAATATGTAAGCACACCATTAACATATGCATAGTCACCCATCTGCAATTCATATTCCACATAATCCACACATCATAATGCAACATGTATGAAAATGCAAAGAGGCTCAACTCAGGACTCAACGCATGTGGTACCAAATGTGAACTCTCAGGTTCACTCGCTCTGATCCCCACCATAGGATCAGAGCCCACCAAAAATTGTTACAATCACCATAGGTAACGCTTCACCGATTCCTACCTGGAACCGGCTACTCGCACCCAGTCCCCACCATAGGATTGAGGCTCACCAAAACGGACCATTGTCCAACACCATGATGCATTGTTCATAATTAACATGAAACAACATCAACAGTATTGAAATGTACAAGGATATTCAACTTAATCATTATATCACACCAAAACTTTCCACCAAACATCAAACATATACTACAAGCATTCAACAATAGCATTATAGTAGTATAGCAAGTAATAACACACTATTCGCACACAATGCCCTACCACAACATACACATTGAATACCATTCAACACTATTACGCACCATTTAAAATCATTTCCAGATACTGAAGCTATTTTTAAATTAAGTTTCATTGCGCTAGCTTCCTAACGCTTCAAACGGCACCCCAAACAGACACCCGAAACACAAATTATGAATTTTAAAAGTTTGACACTGCATGTGTAACCGATTACCCCAAAACAGGTAACCGGTTACCACTTCATCAAAAATAGTGGCTAACCCATCTCAGTGTAACCAATTACACCAAATCCAATAACCGGATACACCCCTCATTATTGCCCAGACTACGCCCTTTTTGGACAGTGTAATCGGTCACACCAAAACCTGTAATCGGTTACACCCTTTGAAAATTGGATTTTTCTAAAAATTGTCTCAGATGTAACCGGTTACACCAAAAGTGTAAATTGGTTACCACTATGACAGAATCAATTTTTCTACAACTTTTTGGTACGAAAATTAGATTTTCCAACATCCAAAATCCCCAAATTGTCACAGGTAACACAACCTCAGTCTCACACCCTAATTCACAACAACACACAATCATCAGAGTCATTACCCAACACACAATTCATCCAAACATACACACAATTGCATCATTTTACAACAATTACTCAGAACATAGAGAAGAGAAAAACAATCACATAGATATATAAAAATCTACCCACATGTTATCAAGTAATACCCTTATACGAAAGGAAAGCCCACCCGTACCTAGATATTCATAACAAAAGCATTTCAACAATGAAGTTCTCTTCTTCCCTCTCAAGCCCTAGCTCTCTCTTCTCTTTCTCTTCCTTTTTCCACAGTTTTCACATTCTGACTCTGATTCCCTTAATCCCCTCTTTTCTTATTTTTATTAATTATTTCCAATAATCATTTAATCCAACTAAATAAAATAAATATTTATTTTATTATATTATTATAGTAATAATACTTAAAAATAAATATTTAATTATCACTATTACTAATTTATTTAAATAGTTATATTTAAATAATAGTAACAAATAACACTCTCCCACCACCCCCATGTCTCTACACTTTTCCTCACACACCCCTAACACCTTAAGTTTCACTTTCTAAGGCTACTACCCTACACCCAAGGGCTCCTCAAACACATCAGAATATCAATCAACACATACAATCACACAATATTATTTAAGAAAATTAATTAAATAAATCGGGATGTTACAGACACAATTTGTAAAAATAGGACAAAAAGGACTTAAATGACGTTGTTTGAATATATAAAGGACTACATTGGTACTTTTAAAACTGAAGGGACCAAAATGAACCCCGAGGTAAAGTTAAAGGACTAAAAAGACTATTTTCCTTCTTCCAACTTTAACTCTCACCAAATAAACATATCTGGATAAAAGTTAGCTTCCTTATATTCATTCATAAGAATTCTTACCTCCCTCTTATATGCTTTAAAAGTTTTATTTGCCTCTTCCAAAGTGATTCCCGAATCAGGCGACCAACATGTAAGAAATACAAGTTAAAATGTATCAAATAATACATGACCATAAAACTCAGAGACTTTATTAGTAGCGAAGTATAGAAGAATTCATGAAGTAACAATAAAAATATTTTTTTTTATAATACAATAAAATTCAAATTAAAATAAAATTAAAATTTTTATTGTAGAGTAACAAAATTTCAACTAAAAATAAAATTGTGAAATCTATAATCTTTGGGAGTCCCCCGGTAATGGCACCAAAATTTGATCGATAAATTAACAAGTGTACTAATTGTTTGACGAGGGATACGATCTAGAAGAGGGGTTGAATAGATCGTCAAATAAAAATTGAGAAATTAAAATTTTATTTTGAAAAGTATTTTTCTATGGTAAACAGAAGTGAATCTGGATCGACTCTCGTCTATCCGAACTACTATTTGTAGGATCAGATATACATACAAACTGTAGTAAAGTAAATGATTTCAAATGAGAAGTAAAATAAAATTTGACTAACGAATTTTAATGAACACTTAGTGTGCAATCAAAATATCAAACACTTGGTGTACAATACACCAAGCATAATTCTCTTTGTGTGGAAGATGTAACAATTCAATTGCAATTGTCTAGATTGCAATGGTTTCACAAAAACAATTTTAAACACTTCAACACAACCAAAATTTTCAAAAATTCAAATTACACACTAAGGGTTATATATATATATATATATATATATACACATATACATATACACACACACACACACACACACACACAGATAAATAGAGAGAGAAAGAGAGAGAGGGAGAGAGAGAGAGAGAGAGAGAGAGAGAGATAGAGAGAGAGAGAGAGAGAGAGGAGAGAGAGAGAGAACACCAAGCTTATTTTTAGGTAGATCCCCAATTTCCCTCACTATATGTACGTCTTCCCTCAATTCGAAATCTAATTGAGATATTGTAATTAGCCTTTGCATTATATGTTTACAAGAGATGTAGTAGAAATTCAAACCCTCAAATCCTATGTTTGATGTTGATCCTAGCTTCTTCTCTCTCCTTGATCTTAGCTAGATCAAGTCACACAAGATCTTCAATTTGATCCTCCGGTTACCGTTACTCATTTGACAGAACAACCGTTCTTCAAAGCTTTCACTCGATTGATTGCAAATTATAAAATCTTGCCCAAGCCTTTCAAATGATCCTCCGGTTACCGCTACTCCTTTGCAAGAACCCCCATTCTTCAAAACTTTCACTCGACTTAATCCAAATGCTAAGACTTGTACAAAAACCTTCAAATCAACCCTTGATCTTGGAGTAAAATCCCTAAAGGTTTTATCCTTGAAACCCCCAAAAAGTCTCAACCCAATTTTGATTTCACAAATCCTAAATTGAATTTTACCACTCTCAATCAAGATCACTCAACAAGAATTATTATGTGTAAATGTTGAATGAATGCTATGAAGAAGAATGAAGATGAAGAGAAATCTTTGTATATTTTAAGTTTCAATACCTTGAAATAAGATGCATGAATGTATTTATGTGTGTGTGTGTGTGAACGTGGTAATGTAAAAGCAAATTTGTGCAAGAATAACAAACAATTTGTCAGCAAAAATGAGTTATGAGTCGACCTGTAGGGCTTATGCGTCAACTCATAGAAGAAAAGTGTCTTCTATGTGACGACCTGTAGCTTCTATGCGTCGATGTATATTATCCTGTGAGCTTTCTTTCAAAATTTTGTTTTTATGCACCTACCCATGCATCGACCTGTAGTTCCATGAGCCAATGCATATTGAATTGAAAATTTTATGCACCTACCTGCTGCATATATGAGTTGATGCATGCTGAATGGAAAATTCTATGCACCTACCTGTTGCATCCATGAGTTGATGCATGCCGAATGGAAAATTCTATGCACCTACCTGTAGCATTTATGAGTTGATGCATGCTGAATGAAAAAATTTATGTACCAACCTGTAGCAACTTATGAGTTGATGCATAAAACTCATTTTTTTTACCCAAAACCTTGTTTTTGACTTAGTAAATGATTTTAAATAAGTAAGGATGATCATGCACTCCTAATCATGAAAATACAAGATTGAGAGGATACCGTCCAATGTACACAAATACTAAGTGTCATAGTTTTGAAATCAATCAAAACATACTACTAGGAAATGAACTCACATACTCCCCATTTTTTATGATGGAAAAACTTAACGAAGTATTTGAGTTGATGGGTCTAGAAATCTCCCCCTAAATATGTGCACCACAACTAGATGACTTCGTCTTTGTTTACTTCTCCACCTTTGACAACATCAAAAAGAGAAAAAGATGAGAAGTATCATGAAAATTACACAACAACATAAAACGCACCCAGAGGAGTTGCAAAGATTAAACGCATAAACTATAACACACTTACATAAAATTACATCAAATTGAAACCAAAGCTTAAACATAAATAAACAACCAAAATAGTCAAGAGTAGAAATGCATTACAAAATTGTCATAAAAGGTTGCAACAACAAAACATAATAACCATGAAGACAAATAAAATAGAAATGCATGAACAAAAAGAAAAACAACTATGTCTACAATAATGCCTAACTAACGACCACATCCACGATCTCGACCTCTACCACCACAGAACCAAGTAACACCATGCTCACCATCCAATACATCACACATCTCACGGTAAAACGAAAGATAATGACCACTGTTGTCATTTTGATCACAAATCATTTGTTGAATGCCAGCTTAAGTTGCACCATGGTTTGAAGCTGTGTTTTGACGAATCTCATCAAATTGCTCTGTAGCATATGAGGTAAAACTATGAAAAATGTCATCTTTGGCAGTCAGATGGTCATGAACGGCTCTGAAACGCTCCTCTTGAGTAGCCTCAAACTCATTACGCCTACGAGAATCTTCTTTGTGACGCTCCTGTTGCTCAACACGCATGGTTTCGAGCATGGAAAGAATGGATAATTCTCCACCAGATGAGCCAATACCTCAAGGTTTCTCATAAGTGGTTCCATGTTAAGTCCATGAGTTTTGTTTCCATTGGCCCCAACCTTATGAGTTTTCATATGTTTATGCACCACCTTGCCACTCAAGAGGGTCTTCATTGTCTATTGAGAATCCACCATGTCTTCATCCATATTCTGATCTGGTTCCTCTACCTGGTATTCATCAAACATAGCAATACCAAATTCAACTGGTTCATCATAGTTATAGATTACCTTTCCTGAGCCCTTCATCTTATAGTAGTACACCTTATTCGTGTTGTCCCAAATGTATCCCATAAGATTCATTATTGTTTTACTAAACTCTTAAGAGGGATCTGGAAAAATAAAGGTGAGACTTGGCATAATGATTCCAAAATAATCCAAAATACTTTGAATCATTGAACCATAGCACAAGGATGAACCTTTTCCATAATCCTTGATGGCAAACATCCTAGAGACAACGTAGTTAGTCCAATTTATCATCATCTTCTTTTGAAGAACATAGAGCAGAAGTATGTCATTATGATCAATTCTAGAAAGTCCTTTTTTCTTAAGACATAATATATGTGAGAAAATCCAATGCAATATACGAGAATCTCTTTTCAAGTATCCAGTAGTCACATTATCTAAGTTCTTATCAAATCTTGGGGCCTTGAGCACGGAATTTAGATGAGTTTCTAATCATAAATAATAGGGTGATCCTGATCAGTCACACATAAATCAGGAATTTGGACAGAAATACCAAACAAAGTTTTCCAAACATCTGTAGTGACTGATATGATTTCGAACCCATGTTGAACTAAAACGTTTGATCATCCCTTGATTTATCATCTAAACTAGCATATAATACTCGAACTAAGCCCTCATTGTAATTAGTACAACACTCCAAAAATAGATCAATTTTCTTATACTTGATAAGGTCAACAACTTCAGGAATATTCAATCTAGAAGTTACCTTAGGGTAATACACATGTTGTTTCACAATCGACTCATTCTTGTAAAACTTTTTAAAATCTTCTAAACAAGAAGGATCTAGTAATGAAAGTAAATTTACTGGAACAGATGTAGAAGTTGAAGTGACGTTCTTGCCCTTGTTACCTTTAGGAGCCATAGAAACTTGTTGCTCATAAGGTGTTCGATATAATGCTTTCATGAGCGGAGCTTGAATTAGAGAGAAGTAAGTAATACCCACTAACCCAAATTGTGAACATAGCTTGAAACCACCAAATAATGAGGAATTTAATCACATTACAACCCAATTTTGAAAATAATCACAATCCAATATGTGAGTGGAGGAGATGTTGAAAAATGAACTTTGAGTAAGAACCTCTTCAATTGTTACTCTAGTGATGATGAGGATATGGTGGAAGTGATAAAATTGATGGAGGTTAAGGGAATAATATGTTAGGGTTTTGTTGGAGATTGAAGATGAAGAAGTTTTGAGGAAGAGGAGTGGGTTTCCAATATGAGTTAGAAGTGTAGAGTGAGAGGAAGTGGACAAAATGTATATTTATGCAAGAAAAACATACCATGCATCAACCTCTAGACGCGATGCATCGATTCATAGATGTTGAGCATTGACTCATACTGACGTGTTTAAAAAAAATACTGAATGTGGCAGTATGCGTCAACATATATATGGAGGGCTATGAGTTGTTGCATGATGGACATAACCAAAATGCTCCATTTTGTGATTTAGAGGTCGGCCTATAGCTCTTATGGGTCAATGAATAGAGTTGGAAACTTACAAAATCATGCAAAAACTATCATTTTTCATGAATGAAATGATAAATAAGATGCCCAAATACAAATACTTCAAATGAAAGTACTAAATGGCATGAATTATAGTTAATGAGGAGATCAAACATTATGTAACTATAAACATATAAATTGAGAACTTTCAAAAGTACTCAATGAAATTTTTGGAAGTGAACACATATGAGTTTCATCATACATCAAATATATCATACAATTTTGAGCACAACAAACAATAACATAAGACAAGGTACACAAGTAATACATGTAGTTTCAAATAAACTTAAGCACAAAGAGAGAAGTGAAACAATATTACCTCTTGGACTAAGGACCTAGGAAGTAATCACTTACACTTCTTTACTAATATAGCCAATGATGAAATCCATTAGTTATCACTTTGATTTTGTCCAATGCGTTTTCACAAATACACTCCGTACCTATATATTGATGATCTCGCCAATGTAGGAGAAAGTTCCACACAATGATTTTAACTCAAATAACATGCCCTTAGGCCAATGCTCATCAAATAGGACAACTAAGTGATTCAAGATAAGAATTGGAACATAATTTAAGAGATAACACAAAATACTTGTCTAAAAGCGTATAGTCACGCATTTGGTCAAGATTCCAAGATGTTGTAGATGACTTGTTTTATCTTGACTCGATGGCCATCTTTTCTCCTTCTCAAGTTCAACCATTTCTGGGTGATCAATCCATCTTTGGTAACCTTGAGTATGTCTTCTAAAGATTCACCTGTATCAAAAGAATTTTCCCGACATTTCTTGGATACAATACATCACAAGTGATGTATTCAACCTTAATAATAGTAAGTATTCTCAAGCAATTATAATACCAAAGATAATAGTGAAAGGGGTATTTACCTACACTACCTTTTTCATGATTTAGAAATTATATTTGTTAACTTCATAAGACACAACATCCTTCTTCTTTGCCACAAAGTCAGTGAATACAGAGATGTTACCTTTCATATGCCTTGATCTTCCCTTGTTAATATCCCATTATCTCTTCAAGGATTCAAGACATTTTCTCTACAAAGTCAATCAATAATTCTAGGTACCAAATTTCCATTAGGTCCTTGAGTGTTAGTGGAAATATTGTTACATTTGGGAAACCATTGAAATACACCTTTAGGAACCAAAAATCTCCTAAATTTGCATTTAGCAATGGTATGGCCTTTTTTACAACAATAGTGATAAGTCAAGTGACAATGAGGATGACTTTTTCTATTGGATTCTTTTACAACAAAATTATAATTTATGTATGGTTCATATAAAGGTTTTTTTAATTTTGTTGGATCAATGGAGAAAGTGACTTTTGGTTTTATAGCCTTGATTAATTTTTCCTTTAGAGTATTAACATCTTTTTACCAAATGTGACAAGTTTCACAACCAAACCAAGAAGATTTCTCATCCCCAATCTTATTTTTTTTTGCGTCTAACATGGTTTTCTTAAGCGCTTCCATTTGTTTTTCCGTTTTTTAAATTTTAGCTTCATAATACGAAAATATTTTCTTATTTGAAGCCAACCTTTTAAAAGCATCTACGACTTCACCATATAGATTCTCAAAAGTAGTTTGTAATTCATAATGAGACATTTCATCAATAGGTTCATATTTAGAATGTATTACATTTTTCTTTTTATGATGATGGGCCATGAGACAAAGATTTTCGTCGCTTTCACTTGAGCTACCTTCACTTGAGGATTCACTATCATTTTCCTAAGCTATGTATACTCTTCTAGTCTTTCTAGACTTGTTGTATTAACCCTTACCTTTTTCTTTCTTAAGTTGTGGACAATCCGAATTGTAGTGTCTGGCTTTACCATAACTAAAATATGAACCTTTGGACTTTGCTTTCTTATTCTCATCATGTTTTGAGGAGTCAACTTGTCTTCTATAGTTGATGAGGTTGTTGTCTGAGTTCTTTACTCTATTTTTCGTAATGTATCTATGATACCATTAAACAAACAGCCTCATTTCTTCATCATCAGACTTTTCATTATCACTAGATCCACTTTCATCATGCTCTTTTGTTGAGGACTTGGAACTAAAAGCCCTAAGAGCGATTTGAATTCTTTTCCAACTCTTTTTCTTTTTTCTTTTCTTTCTTAACTTTCTTCTCATGCTTCTCTAAGCTAATGAGCTCTTGCTCATGTTCTTCAAGCTTACCAAACAAAGTAGTTGTATTCAATGTCAATAGGTTGTTGGCTTCCTTGATGGTGGTCACCTTAGGTTGTCATTCCCTATTAAGACATCTCAAAATTTTGTTAGCAGCAATATTATTGGAAACCATCTTACCATGTTCGTTCAAACAGTTTACAAGATGAGTGAGTCTCTTTTGCATATCGGCAAAGGTTTCACCATGCTTCATATGAAAAAGTTTAAACTCTTGACGTAAAGTATTAATTTTAGCTTGTTTAACTTCATTTGCACCCTCATGGGAAACTTGTAATGCGTCTCACATAGCTTTAGCGGTTTCACAATGAGAAACACAGTAATATTCATCAACTCCTAAAGTGGAGATTAAAATATTCCTTGCTTTCCAATCACTAGACCATTTTTCTCATCTTCCTCATTCCACCGTGCTTTTGATTTAGGTACAACAACACCATCCACATTGGTCATAGTTATTTCAAATGGACCATTTTGGATGGTGCTCCATACTTTTCTATCAATAGACTTGATATGGATACGCATACAAACCTTCCAATAACCATAGTTCTCGCCATTGAAAACCGGTGCTTTATTATACGCCCATTTTGGTTCGTAAGTCATAATCTAATATGGGATTTTGAAGCACAAGATAAATCAGTCCTCGTGATACCACTTGTTAGACGAGGGCTACGATCTAGAAAGGGGGGAGGTTGAATAGATCACAAAATAAAAATTGAGAAATTAAAATTTTGTTTTGAAAAGTATTTTTCTATGGCAAGTGGAAGTGAATTCGGATCGACGTGAACTGTCATTGGTAGGATCGGATATGGGTACAAACCGTGGTAAAGTGAATGTTAAAGATGAGAAAAGCAAACCAACAAGTTCAATAGACTTTGTTTGAATATAAACCACACTAAAATAAATGGTTTTCAATGAGAAGTAAAATAATGCTTGACTAAGGAATTTAAACAAACACTTAGTGTGCAGTCAAAATATCAAACACTTGGTATGAAATACACCAAGCTTAATTCTCATTGTGTTGAAAATCTAACAAATCAATTGCAATTGTTTAGATGGAAATGGTTCCACAAAAACAATTATAACCACTTCAACATAACCAAAATTTTCAACAATTCAAATTACACACTAAGGGTTATATATATATATATATATATATATATATATATATATATATATATATATATATATATATAGAGAGAGAGAGAGAGAGAGAGAGAGAAAGAGAGAGAGAACGCCAAATTTGTTTAGGAAGTTCCCCAATTGTCCTCACTATGGGTACGTCTACCCTCAATTCAAAATTGAATTGAGATATTGTAATTAACCTTTCTAATATCAGTTTACAAGAGAAGTAGTAGAAATTCAAACCTCCAAACCCTATATTTAATGTTGATCCTAGCTTCTTCTCTCCCCTTGACCTTAGCTAGATCAAGTCACACAAGATCTCTAATTTGATCCTCTGGTTACCGTTACTCCTTTGACTGTACCACCATTCTTTAAAGCTTTCACTCTGCTGAATCCAAATTGCAATATCTTTCCCCAAGCCTTTCAAATGATCCTATGGTTACCGCTACTCATATGCAAGAACCCCAGTTCTTCAAAGCTTTCACTCTGGTGAATCCAAATGCAAATACTTGTGCAAAATCCTCCAAATCAACCCTTGATCTTGGAGTAAAAACCCTAAAGGTTTTATCCTTGAAACCCCCAAAAATTCTCAACCAAATTTAGATTTCACAAATCCTAAATTGAACGTTATCACTCTCAATTAAGATCACTCAAAAAAAAATATTATGACTAAATGTTGAATGAATGCTATGAAGAAAAATGAAGATGAAGGGCAAAATTTGTATCTTTCGGGTTTCAATACCTAGAAATAAGATGCATGAATGTATATATATATGTGTGTGTGTGTGTGTGTGTGTGTGTGTGTGAAAGTGGTAATGTAACGTAAAATTTGTGCAAGAATAACAAACAAGTTTTCATCAAAAATGAGTTATGAGTTGACTCATAGAAGTCTATGCAGTGACTCATGAAGGACACTGAGCAAATGGATTTTAAAAAAATTTCCTATGCGTCGACTCATAGAAGAAAAGTTTCTTTTATTCGTCGACCTGTAGCTTCTATGGGTCGATGCATATTATCTAGTGAGCTTTCTTTTAAAATTCTGTTTTTATGCACATAGCCATACATCGACCTGTAGCTTCATGAGTCAATGCATATTCAATTGAATATTTTATGCACATATATGTCGCATCTATGAGTTGATGCATGTTGAATGGAAAATTCTATGTACCTATATGCTGCATCTAAGAGTTGATGCATCCTAAATCGAAAATTTTATGCACCTATCTATAGCATTTATGAGTTGATGTATGCTGAATGAAAAATTTTATGCACCAACCTGTAGCAACTTAAGAGTTTATGCATAAAACTCATTTTTTTACCCAAAACCTTATTTTTGACTTAGTAAATGATTTTAAACAAGTAAGGATGATTATGCACTCCTAATCGTGAAAATACAAGATTGAGAGGATACCGTCCAATGTACACAAATACTAAGTGTTATAGTTTTAACATCAATCAAAATATACTATTGGGAAATGCAGTCACAATAATCTTCCAAAGTAGTAATACCGGTAGTTACCATAATATCAATCCCAAGGAATGCGTTATATTTTAAAGCTCTGTTTTGATTTCAGTTAAATAAAAAGGTAATTTGGGGTTTTGAGTTTGTTTTGTCGTAAAAAAGTAAAATTAAAGCAAATTTAATAGAGTAGAAAATATGATGAGAGAAACATGTTAGGAATGAAAGCTTGAACCTGAGTTCGTTTGATATCCTAAATTAACCTTGTAATAACTTATTTTATCTCTACATGTTACTGGTTCTTAGGGGTGTTTATTCCTAAGTCCTTAGTGAATAATCCTTTGACTATTCAAATGAGTTCCTATGTCCATAGTTAATTGTATGTGAATTAAAGCATGTAATTATCAAGAACGTATCAGTTTTTTATACGGTATCCCTAGTCCTAGGTGACGTCTAATATAAGATACTTCAATCAAGCGTGTTATTGTTGAATGTCCTTCCTAACAGGTAACTGTATATCATTATCTAATTGTCAGAGAGAGAAAGCATTAAGCGCAAAAAGAAATAAATCATGTAGAAAATAAAATATAAGTCATTGCAAAAATCAATTTAAAAATCAAACTCATTCAAGAAAAGTGACACATCTCTAGCATTGGAGGGTTTAGCTACGCATAATACTGATAAAAGACGTTATAAAAGTGTTAAGCATTACACAATGGTCACAAATGAAGAATCTTCAACGGAAAAATTCCCTGAATTTGATACTCCACCTTGCTCTTATTATGTTTTTATGCTCTTAACTCACAACTTGGCATCAAAAATCATGATCTCTTAAGAAAATTAGGTTTTCTTCATTTAAATACATATTTGGGCATTTTGGGAAATTCGACTCTAGCTTATGCATTTGGAAACAGGTCTCAACAAAGGAGAAAAAAATCAAATTTGCATTTGATTTATTCATTAAAGTTGTAACTCTGGATGTAAGCTTTAATTTATCGATAGTCACACATCAATTGGATTTGCATTATTTTTTCGACCATTTTTTTACTTCCTCTGACCTACAGAATATGAAAAAATGATTTCCCAAAATATCATGTTATTAAGAAAATATTCCTAAATTCTTATAAACCTCATTTGTTGATAAACTTTCCAAACTTACTAAGTTTATAATTCAAAAACACTAAAAGGCTAACAAATTCAATATAAACTTAAGGATAGAACATAGTAAAATGGTGACTAATAAGCTGACAAAAAAAGATTAACGGTAAGAAAAATCATATACAACTTCTTACCATTGACCATTTTATTTTTGAGATGCAATATCATCTAAGTATGCTTAAGAATAGGTTTTTCAATGTCCTCAACTAAGGCAAACAATAAATAATTGAATAGTTGTCTTGATGACAACATTGAGAAAACATTTCTAAAAAAATAACTACAACAACAACAACAACAACAACAACAACAACAACAACAACAACAACAACAACAACAACAAAAAAAAACAAAACAACAATAACTACAACAGAAACAACCAAATCAAGAACAATAATACCAACACAAAATACAGTCTGGAGGCAGAGTTAAGTTTAGGAAAAGAGTGAGAACATGGTGCTTTATATATAAATTTAAAGTATATTTTTTCTTCAGTTTTTTCAAGTAAACGAGGGGAAAAGTTATTTGTTTTTATATTAAAATCAAAAAAGCAATACATCATTATAATTGTAAATAAAATAATAAATTATAGTTGCTGGGAACCAAAGTTTGTTCCTAAGGGACCTTTCTTCTAATAAGTGATATATTTTTTAATTAAAAACTAAAATTAAAATTAAGGCGTCTAATGTAAGTGATTTTAGCACGATAGGTGAGTTCACTGAGGTAAAGTTTTGTTAGAAAATGTATTATTTGTAGTAGTGATGGGGTTAGACTCATAAAAGGTAACATGAACTGATTCTTCTATCGTTGAAGTTTTTTTTATTAAACCTCTAAAAGCTTTGCTGGAAGTGGAATATTCTAGGAACATGCCTTCATCAAATTTGGCATCAAATTTTCTAAGATT
The DNA here is from genome assembly GCA_022829125.1 of Lathyrus tuberosus. Taxonomy (NCBI): domain Eukaryota; kingdom Viridiplantae; phylum Streptophyta; class Magnoliopsida; order Fabales; family Fabaceae; genus Lathyrus; species Lathyrus tuberosus. The sequence goes on along the minus strand of JALAZF010000196.1, from coordinate 5,985,313 downwards.
ATTCTTGGTGTTATTAATGACAAAACATTTGCATCTGAAGACATGTAAGTGATAAATATTCGACTTCATTCCTTTATACAACTCATAGGGCGTCAACTTTAGAATTGGTCTTATCAAGACACGATTTATTACATACCAAACAGTTCTTACAACATCGAACCAAAATTACTTAGGAAGGTTAGTCTCTTTGAGCATTGTCCTCACTAGTTCTTCTAGTGATATATTCTTCCTATTCAATAACCCATTTTATTGGCGAGTTCGTGGAGTTGAAAAGGCGTGCTGAATGTCATTTTCTTTACAAATTTTTTGAATTACCACTACTACAAAATAAGCATTTCGTAACGCCAATATTACGACGGCCATAGTGTTAACCATAGTAATAGATTAATCCTGGGCGCATATTTTTTTATTTACTAGATGACATGTCACAATGGTCAGAAGTAGAAACCGTAGTGAAAAATACACGGAGTGAAATGGTTCGAATCCCATCACCGACAATTAGCCATTTCTCGTGATAAAAAATGTTAGTGACCATGTATATCACCACGGTTTTTATTTCCAACCGTGATGAAACGTGATATTTATTTATATATAAGCAAAATTATGTATCGCTTCAGTACATAACAATCGTCTCTCTCAAAACAAAACCGTAACAACTCTTTCACTCGTCTCTCAAAACGAAACCCTAACAACTTTGTCACTCGTCCCTCTCATATGGAAACCATAAAACGAAACCATAACAACAAATCTTAGCCAATGGGTATTTACAGGTTTGTTTTCTCTATAGTTTTTTTTTCAAAATCTGTTTCAATAGCTTTTTTCATGATGTTTGAACTTTCTTCTTTTTTCGTCTTGTAGGTATGGATGCTTATTGCAATAAAGAGGACGAAGATAAATTTAGCCTGTCAAACTTGTGTCAAAGATCCAGAATGATATCCATTCAAAATATACATAAGTTTGCTGGTCTAAATTTATCTTCATCCTTATTTCATTGTCGACACGCTATTATGGGACTTGACATGTATGGTATGTTTATGAAACATTTTATGCCTTGATATGTTGTTGGTTATTGTTTGTTGTTGATGAATTTTTTTTATGAATGTTGTTGTTAATGTCTGTTTAAAATATGAGTTTATTATATATTATGTGGTTTGAGTGCTTTTCCAATCCTTTACCGAATATATAACTTCACAAACTGCATTAGAAAATTATGATATGATAGATAAAATTGTATTAGAAAATAAGTACATGTTCAATTATTGACGAGTATTCTTCACTGTTAACTGCATGTTGTTCTTTAACCGTTAGAACTTGGTTTAGTGATTGTAGATCTTTAACCACCCCTCTCTCCACCTCTAATTTTGTTTTCAAAGTAAATAATATTTTGCAAAAAGAATTAGAGTTGAAGGCAGGGGTTGTTGAAGAACTAGGATCATTAAACCAAGTTCTTACTGTCAATGAATAAAATACTGATAAGGGGTTGAAGAACCCTTGTCAAGCATTAAACGTGTACTTATTCTTATAATATAACTTAATTTGTCATATTATAATGTTCTAGTGCATATTCGAAGGTTATATGTTTAATGAGCATTGGCGAAATAAGCATTCCGCATAATTTATAATAAACTCAGGGCTATAAATAACAACGGTTGTCTAGACACTACTACAAAAAAACCCATTTAGCAACGGTTGGGAATGACATATAATGACGCGGGCGAAGGCGTTGTAATGTAGATTGTTGTTGTAAGTTCGTCGTTTCTACAACGGTCTGGAAACCGTTGTTGTATTCTGGAAGCGCGCGATATATTGCAACGGTTAGGTATTTCAACCGTTGTAATATAAACTAACTATCACAATGGTTATCAGTATCAACCGTTGTCATATATATTAACTATCACAACGGTTTTCTATTTCAACCGTTGTGGAATGTACCCTTAGTTTATTAAATACAAATGTATATTGCTTGTTTTACCATCCACCTAATTAAAGAAATACAACCATTAAAATTGGTAAAGAACTATATAATCTAAAAATTAAACTGTTCTTGAAAACCAACTTAAACACACCACTGTTTTTCGAATTGCATCCATTTCATTCGGCACATTTTATGTTCCTTAGCATAAAATTTATGGTTCAATGGTCGGTTTCCTTCAATCCATTGATATCTTTTATTATAGTTTACCTCATCATCACCAAAAATCATCGCGATTTTATCATCATAACAATCATGATCTTAACAACCACGATGATTAGTGACGACGATGAGGTAAACTATAAGAAAAGATATCGATGAATTGAAGCAAACAGACCATTGGACCATAAATTTTATGTTAAGGAACATTAAATGTGCTGAATGAAATGGATGGAATTCGGTAAACATTGACATGATAAAGGTTAGTTTTCAAATACATCCTAATTTTCAGATTATAAGTTTCTATATCAATTTAAATGATTGCATTTTCAAAAAAAAGGATAGTGAAACAAACAATATACATAGTATATAATAAACTAAATTTCATAGACAATATCAGAATGAATTCATATATATGTACCCTATCAGAATGAATTCATATGTATGTACCACCATCATCATCACCATGTGAAACAAACCCTAAGAAGTGGGAAGCAATGAAGAAAATTAGTTAGTATTAAACTTAACTATATACAATATACATAGTATATATATAATAAACTAATGTTCTATATCAATTTAAGTGATTGCATTTTCAATAAAAGGATAGTGAAACAAACAATATACATAGTATATAATAAACTAAATTTCATATACAATATAAGAATGAATTCATATATATGTACCTTATCAGAATGAGTTCATATATATATGTACCACCATCATCATCACCATGTGAAACAAACCCTAAGAAGTGGGAAGCAATGAATAAAATTAGTTAGTATTCAAAACAAAACAACCAAAAGTTGAAACAAAACCCTAAGAAGTGGGACTGTACCATTACAATGAAGTTCACCTTGCTTGTGAAGCATTGAAGTCGAATCTGCACAAAATGAGAAAAATCAACAAAAACAACATGAAGCAAACGAGATAATGGGAACTATCTAACAAAAAGATTGAAGTAGAAGACTACCTTATTTTCCATAAACAATATGTACATTGCGCTTGCTACCGCCAGCATCATCACCGTGTTCATCTAGTTTTAGATTCTGCAAGAAGAACTACAAGGAGGAAGAAGCTTAAATAAAAAGCTTCATACTTCTTGTATTTCTTCTCGCGGATTCTATAAAAAGATGAAGTTTGCTGCCAAAAATGGGTGCTAGGGTTTCGCTATGAAGGAAACGGCGCTACTGTCAATAATAGAAAGTTAATTCCCTTAGATAGGTAAATATTTCACAACGATTTTCTAAAATAACCGTAATGATAAGTATATATATTATTTTAATAATATTACAACGGTTAGTTATATTAACCATAGCGATAACCCTTCTAATTGGTACAAGGTTCGACTCCAGACAACAACATTTTTCTATAATTACGTAAAATAGAAAAATGTTGTTGCCTAGTATAAGGGGTATCGCTACGGTTATTATTACTAACCGTTGTAATATTATTAACCCTTGCTCTTCCCGGAGTAGAGAACACTGCCATAATGATTTAAAATTTTCTCCGTTTTTCAAAAAATATCGTTCCAGAATATCAACCATTTACAAGTTATCATCATTGCAAGCATTAAACTATCAGACTTTTCATCTTCAACCTCATCTATAAATAGACAACTTTACATTTCTTCATAATATATTCTTCGTAGCAATGAGTAGTTCTGCAAATGAGAATGCTAGAATCACCAATGAGGAACGTCAGGCGCCAATAGAGGAGGTTCAACCAGCGGCCAGAGATGCCTTAAGGATGAGGAAGGATAAGAAGAAGAAGAAGAAGAAGAAGAAGAAGAAGCTGAAGAAGAAAAAGATAAAGAAGAAAATAAGAACAGATTATTATGATTCCGATGAGGGGAGTGAGGAGAGACGTCTGGATTATGAAGATGCATTTGTAGCAATGGGCTCTGACATTGATAAATATATGTAATATGATTATCAATGTACTCTTCTTAATGGAATCTTAATAAAATTTTATTTTATATATGCTCATCTCTTACAGTTTTATTTTTAAAGTTATATATACTATTCTCTTGCACTTAAAAACACTAACAAAAGAAATAAAATAGATGTTTAAAAAGAAAATTAATGATGAATTTTGAGTTTTGAGGTTAAATCCCCGTAACACTAACAAAAGAAATAAAATATATGTTTAAAATACAAAAATATGACAAAAAATATAGTTGCTGGGAATCGAAGCTTGTTACATGTATTACAACGGTGTTTTAATACAACCGTGTTTAAAATGTAAAAATATGGAAAAAAATGTAGTAGCTGGGAATCGAAGCTTGTTATACAGCTTATATTACAACGGTTCTTTAGTACAACCGTCGTTAAATATGGTGTTATAAATTTTTTAACGTATTACAACGTTGGGATACGAATCCGTGGTAAACATGGCATCGTTAAATGGGTTTTTCATAGTAGTGAGAACAATCGTTGTTAAATATGTTGCATTTTAATATACCATAACTATTGTTTAAAGTAACCGTTGTGGTAGGTAGCACGCTACATGGATACAATCACGGTCGCACGCCTACGGTAGAAATCATCATACATACAATCACACCTTACGTCACAACGGTTGGACCTGCGTGATGGTATCCCTTTTCCAACTGTTGTGATATGGGTTTTCCGTAGTAGTGTACTCATTTTACAATTCACTAACATGACCATTTCGGATCGATGCAATGCTTAATCATTTTCCATTCTAGATAATCTCGACAAGTTTTGGAAAGGAAGTAAACTCCTGTCTTTCCTGAGATATAAATAATGTCCATATATAGCGAAACTAGCCATCTATTACTACAAGGGCAAAGAGATTGTTGCAAAAAAAATTTGGTTTTGGATGGGTAAAAAATATTCAAATGGAAAATTTGTAAGGATCGGTTTGTGTAAATAATATTTTTAGCTTTAAAATAGGCCTTTACTTGCTTACATTTTTGGAAGTTTATCCCTGTGAATGGACATTTTATCGATCAAGTGAGATGATTTGGCATCAGCCTTACCCTAGAAACTCTTTGGCAACTTAACTCCTAACACCATGCCAAAAGTGGTCAAATGATTATTTCCCCTCGTTTCTTGTAAAACTCGTTATAGAACTCTAAAACAAACACCATGCATTTAACATGCTTTGATCTCAAATCATGTATCTTGTTCTCGTCATGAAAGTTTTCACTAGTTGATGATACATATGACTAATAGTGGAACTATCTTAAATATATAACCCATATACTATAGACCCTTTAGCCATCATTAACCCGTCATGCTAAATTTTCAACGCCTCATGTTCAAATCCAGTACAACAACCTAGATCATCAAACATGCTTATGGAGGAAAAAAAATTGAGCTTGGGAACATACTCTCCCCAACTAGATTTTTGCTTGTCCTCAAGCAAAGTATGCCCCTCATTAAAATAAGTGGATTTGCTCAAGCATAAGATTCAACCAAAGTGAAGCATGAAAATGCGCACGAGCAACATTCACTACTCAATAGAATCGAACAATGACAAATAATTAAGTTCTTAAACAAATATCATGGAATGGTTCAAAGAACAACTAATTTTTCATACTTGAATCACTCTAACACTCCTCTTCAGAATAAGAATGAAGAAATTGACGCGTTTGCAACCGCGGGGAAATTTCACTCACCCGATAAACAATGCAAATAACAATCCAATTCATACAACATCTAACAATCAAAAATGAAAATATGGAAGCAAAAAGATCACTAAGGGCTTCAAAGGTTATAGCTTGGCCGGGTTCACAACAAAGGGACATTTCTAAAGGCCATTGAATCGAAATTGCCGATGCAAAAAGAAACATTCACTATACATGGTATTTACACATCACAACTCCATTCACCATTTTCATTCCTTCATCACAAACTTTCTCAAACTTCCTTATGCACAATTATTTCACTCTATTTTTCTCATCAAGCAAGCACTCTTTTTCTTTGTTTTTCACATTCATATTCACACATTTTCTTTTCATGCTTGTTTGAACTTTTTCAAAAGTTTATAGCACCTTACCAATCTTCTTTTTCGTTCTCCCTAACTTGAATTCAACCAAACCTCAAGTGAATGCTCCTTGCTTTTTAAGGCAAGGAAATTAAATTAAAGCAATGTTCAAAGGTTCAAGAAGAAATTTTTAGAACCTCACAAAATTCAATGATGAACCACACTTTCACAATATGTACATAAACCAAGTTCACCACTAAAATGAGATCCAAACTGTTTAGGCTCAAAGGGGCTAACGAATTCTCAATACTCACGGGTAAGGTACTTTTGGATACGGTTGTGCTCAATATAAACAAATGCCTTGATCATTTCTAATGCTTCCACAAAATCACAATAATCAACAGATAAAGCATGAATCAAATGAATTAAACAAAGTTATCAGTCATCCTAGCATATAGTAAACAATGGAGGTTTCTCACAATTTGTGGCTTTTGGACCTAAGTGAAACAAGCATTCCAACAAGTTGCAAAATGAAACAAGAATACACATTTGCACAAAGCACAAAATTCTTAGATCATTCTAACATTCTATAAAGCAGTATAATTTACCTCGCAAACTTTCAAATCTCACCATCCAGACTCGGTCGAAGCTTCATTGAATACTTTTATACAAATAGCAACCAATCTAGGAGTTCTCATCATTCCTGATCACACTAAAGAAAGCATAAAAGAAAACAAATACATACAATATAAACAAATGTACAAAGCTTAAAAATATAGAAACTATCACGATGCAACTCAATATCTAAACACCGATCCCCGGCAACGGCCCCATTTTGTTGAAGCTAGAATAGCAACAAGCAAAAATATATAAGCAACCCAATTTTATCGTTCTCCACAGGGATCAGTGCGAGGGAAAGAATGCCATTTGACAGTATCTACATTTCTAAGCTCATGGTTCAAAAGTTTTGGTTTAAAGTGGAACCAAAAGAAAATGCGAAAAATGTAAAGACGGAAATTATAAAGTAAAGACTGAATTATAAACGGAGCCTTGTTGGAATTGGATCTCATCAATTGATAACACATGCATTCTTCTAATCATATTATACATAAATCAATCATTCACCTAATATCCTCACGTATCACCCACGACAGAGGTTATGTCTAACGCAACATCGAGAGAATGATTGTATTGCCTCATTGGTGATGTCTCACGCAAAAAAAAACCAACACAGAGCATTAAGAGCTAATACTCACCCAAGTGTTAAGCCTAAATCTCTCTCTAGAGTTCAGAATAAACAGATAATCATCTTAGATCCAGATCTAAAAAGTATATGTCTATAGCGGTTCAAATCAAAGATAAACAGGTAAACAAAGATGACACCAAAATCAGATAAATGGCTGCTTCATATACAATGCCAATGATCAGAATACGTACATACGTTTAACCCTTTTTACATGTATTCAACTAATTTGCCCAATGAATGTGAATACCGTTCTTCATCACTATTATCACGCATCCTCGCAATACCGTATCGATCCTACTCATGCTAGCCATGCTACTTAATCAACACAATACAACAAAAGATAAAATGAATATCAATTCACAAAACCATGTCAAAAGTTTGGTTCATTGATAGATGAAAATATAAGATCAAGGATTTGTAAAGGGTTTGTCAAGACCATAAATAATCAATCAAAGACAACAACAATTAAAAATCAAAACATATTCACAAACATACATTAGATGAAATACATAAGGTATCAAGAGATTACATCCTCATCCAACAAGAGATCAAGGATCCTACCTTTTCTCCCTTGGAATGAAGAAATATCAAGTTCTGATCCTAAAATTACAAGTTGGAATCATCCTTTTTTAGAAAAGTGTGAAAATTCTATTTATATACATTCAGGATTTTCACAGTTCTCTAAGAGAACCACTTCATTCGTACATCGAATGGCAAAAATAGGCACTTCAGGTGCCTCTGAATAGTTAAACTGCCCCATAAATTCTCGTGAGTTCGCAATGCGATGGAATGTTCGCAAAGCGAACACTCGCTTTCAAGCTCGCAAAGCGAACTTTAGCTCTTTTTTCCTCTGTCCAAATCTAGGACCATTTGCTGGGGACCTTGCTAGCTGTTCGCAAAGCGAACATTCGCTAGCAATTCGCCAAATTTCGCAAAGCGAACCTTCTGCTATTTTCCTCTTTTCTTTGACAGCTTGCATCAATTCTTGTGTCTTACAACTTTGATCATTTTATGCCTTTTCCTGCACAATAACACACACATTACAAGCACCAAAGGTATATTCTCAATGTTAGAAGAACAACAACAATCATGGATAAAAACCATGAAAACATGAGAAAAGAGTAGAAAAGGTACAAAGAAAGATATGTCATTTTTAGGTCAAATCCGCACCTAACAGGAACATACCTCACATTACAAAGAAGAAACTCACAATCATAAAACATTTTAAGTCTGACCATACCAACACATGTGATAAGAACTATTTTAGTCCATAACCTAACTTTTTTTCAGTATTCATACTTAACACTACTAGTACCCCAACACTTTCATAACTATACTCATATGAGACAACTGCAATCTGAATAGAATATTTCATTGTCCTCCCTCTTGGGATAATCCTTCTTGAAGTGGCCGTTTTTCTAAGAGATAAATCATTTTAACCTTGACTTAACAAAACTCATGGATTTGAACTTCCTTTACGTTCACATCCCATTCTTGAAACATTTAATCGTTGACCACATTCATTAACCTTCAAATTTTTCATCATTGAAAGCTCATTGAATCTCAAAGCCGTATAGACTTCATTAAAAGTAATAGTACTTTCTTTACCATAAATAAAGGGCATCCTTGAAGTGTTCAAAGGATCTGGATAATGAGCTTAACTAGAGTAGAGTCTTATCATCATCATCAATCTTTCCCTCAATATTTTCTTTATCATTAATGCTCTTGTGAAACTTCTGTCAATTGCTCCAATATGAATTTGTTCACTACAATTTTGAATGAGTAGAGTTGTTGTTTTGAACATAACCTGTGAGGCAAATACTTTTTCAAATACAAAGATTCAATAATTTCCCACTCAAATCTCCATTCTTCTCCCTAGAGCCTTCCCTTAGAACCTTGTCTCCAACATATAAGATAATGACCCTTCTAGTTTTATCCACCATCTTAGTCTTGTCTGCTTATGTTAGGCATAGACACATCGATGTCTTACCTTTCAATTCTTCTACACACTTCAATTTAGTTAATATGACTCGCATCTTCAATTTTCACAATCCAAAATTGTTTTCTCTAAAGAAATTCTTGATATCTCATTTAGAATCCATGGTGCACACTTGTAAATTTAACCTCTTCGCACCATGGTGGATGCCATTTGTTGTAAAATTGAAAAGTTCAATGAAACAAAAACCTTTTTGTTAAAAATCTAACAATAAAAATACTTTCATTGAGAATAATGACGTGTGAGACAAAGAATTGTTAACCAGAATAAATGGACTTAAGAAACAAAATAACACGCGACATGGTGTAAGCAAATTCACAGCAAGCAGGAGGAAGATAAAAGACGAGTACACAAAAATTTGTTTACCCAGTTCAATCAAGCTAGCCTGCTCTGAGAGAAAGATCAGCTATGTGATTCATTATACTACAAAAAGTTGTTACAAGAGATTACAATTGAGTTACAAGAAAATAGTCTCATAAGTTTCCAAAAACAAACTTTACTTTTTAACCAAGTGTTTCACAATCTCTCCAACTTTCTATGTATGAATCACACAAACTCAATGTGTTTAGAAGAGTTTTTCAATCCCCTAAGATACCTCTAAAGATTTTTCAAATTTCAAGAACTCTAAAGAATTTTTACCCTTACCTCTCTAACTAGGATTATCAGCTCTTCCCTCTGTATTTTTGTAATTTTATTAATAAAAGTGATAGAGATTCATATTTATAATATTTTGAAACCCGAATGGATTGAATATCTAAGTTCAGTCTACAAACAAGCTCAAGTCACTCATGAGCCAATGATTAGGCAACCCATTGACCATTGACTTATTCAACCATTGACTGTCGACCATTCAACATGTTGATTGTTGACCAATCAACCTGTTGACAGTTAACCAGTCAATCTGTTGAGTGTTGTTCAAGTTAACAGGTGATTAACCATTTACTTTTTACAAAACTCAACTCCACTTAAAAGAGTTCTTGCTCGATAATCAGTGCATTTTGATACACATTCTTCTACTATTGTACTTAGACATTTCTCTAGTTTGTTTTATTAAATTTACAATTTTATTGTGTTTTTAGATTAAAGTTTATTTTTTCCCTTATTTCAATTTCGTATTTTATTTTCAGCATTAGCAGTTATTTGATACTTGTTCACTATGCAGACCATAACTTGAGCTACATGATGATGTTTTGCGCGTTCTAATATACGTTGGAAAGCTAAGAGAAAGAGCTACAAGTTTCGTGTTGAAATCAAGAGCTGATTCGGAGTTCAGAAGTCTCAAATAATTCGTCGAAGCTACAGGCTTAAGAAATATTTAGTTTTGGGTCGGGTTTTTTATGTTTTTCGACCAGGTTGGGTCGAATGATATGTTTTTCCTATACCTAGTAGTCGCCGCTATTGCTCACGATCTCTCTCATTCACTGTTCACGAATTTTTTCTGAAGCTTTATACGAAAACCTATGGAGAACTAATCCCTTTTGTTTATCTGCTATATTCAGGTTCTGATACTTGAGATTAATATAACTTTCCAATTTACATTCCATTCCTTTCAATTCAATTATGTGTTTATCATTTGCTTAATTTGATTATCACAGAGTAGTTTGTTTGGTTCGATTGAATTATGGTTCCCTAATTTTGATTGCATGTTATCGTATGCTTAATCTGTTAATTCACTTTATTTTTAACCGAGTGCTTAATTCGGCAAATAGGAAACATAATTCTTCTAATTTCATTCGCACTTGTTGATTGATATTATGATTGAACATGGATAGAATCCGCTTAGGGAAGTGAAGTTATAATAATCGATGATAGGTATGAACCGAATCAGCAGATTAGCTTTTTAATCGTAATTGTAATCACTTATTTTCACTGTTATATTGATCGAAACTTAAACCTAAACACTCCCCTCCCCCAAATAGATTTTAATAGGTTAATCATAATTCAAGAGTCCTTGAGATACGATATTCGAGTGTCGCTTCCCTTTTACTGCATTTTGTTTTAAACTCATTTTTTACTCGTGTGCGACAAGCGAATCACTCGACACTCGACACTTTTAAGGTACAATTTCACAAATTAATTGTAATCATGAATAGTATAGTGCTTATTAAGTTAATGCATATTGATAGTAAGATAATTATTATATTATACAATACATCCTTCATTTATTATAATAAGCAAAAATTTCACTTCATGAATAATTTCACGAATGAATAATTTATATATTTGATCTAGATATAAACCATCTATATTAATTATTCAATCAACCGAAAAGAAAATATTTACTCATAATTGACCAAAGTAGTATCACTTTTGTGTTAAGTAACAAATTAAGAGAGTATTATACCTAAAAGATTCCATTAAATAATATAGAAGAGGTGTTATTCACTTAGCCTCAAGAATCCTATCACCAATCATAAGTTAACTTCGATGAGTTTTATTTGTACATTTGATGCTAATCTTAATTTTGTTCCCTTCTCCTTGATCGTTGGCAGCTAGAGCTTTATAGTCTTTTGCTTATTGTTCTTGTTGTTGTTGGGGCATAAACCATGTTTATTCATAAAAGAAAAGGTGTTAGCTTTCCCAATAATGAATATCATGTTTACAGTCCAAACCAAATGATTACTTTGATTCTTCCTAATTAAATTAATTAATAGAACTCATAATTACAAAGCTTCGCATGCACACATATGATATTGATCATCATCACTACTAGCTTTAGTCATTTTCAAAAGAAATTAAATCCCACAAAACACAATGGATTTGACATTTGTTGTGTACTCCGTAGACAATGTAGACCAGTGTTTATTGTAGCTAGACCCTTTTCAAGGTTCACATATAAATTTTTAATTATTTTCTACATGCTTTTCGTTAAGTTATTTGGATATATATTGCTACATAAAGATGGAGAAAAGAAGAACTAAGGAGGAGCGTCTAGCTAGCTAGTGTGGATGTCATGTCGTGGTGTTCTTTGCATTATTAAAGTTTTGTGATAGTGCAAACTATATGGACATGCATGGACCTCTCCATATTATATAGTGACAATATGGAGACAAAAGAGTCGTTTCTTCAATTATCAAAAACCCTATAGCCACTATCCACCCTTGGCCACCATCTATGTGTTGTGCTTGAAATAACAACTATACTTGTTTAGAGTGGTAAAGTTAAAGTTCATTGGGGGATCAATTAATAGATTTCAACAAAAATATTGATTAATTGCAAAATATAGATGTGAAGTTTATTATCTAGATCTTTTGAATATTTTAGGAATTTTCTTCTTTATGAAAACCATTTGTGAGGAACAATTAGCTATAATTAGAAGTAAAAAATATTTAATCAAGATGAAGAAAATGAAGATTGATGATAGTGTTGAAGGCTTGAATTTTTAAAGGGGAAACAATGAGAGAAGAGGAAATTATAAGAAGAGAAAATCTAGATCAAGGTGCAAGTAAAGGTGTGAAGACAAGCATGTATAATTACTTCAATTATCCCTTTTTTCATCTCGTATCAAACCTTATTTAGCTATTTCAACTAAGCCTTTCGCACTAATATTATATATATTAGTTACACATAAGCTACACTATAGATCTAAGTTGCATAAGAAGAAAATACATAAGAGTACATTTTTTAGTTTTTTCATATTGCAAAACATCAAAGAGATTATAATTTATACTTAAGGTTTTTAATACTAATAAATGGGCCATGAGCCACTAATTGGAAACAACACAAACATGATTAAAACAAACACTAATTGCACCCCCTAATTAATGATAAAAATCCTTTAATAAAATTGATGTCTTCTTTTCTCTAATGGGCCTTGAAAGCTTCTTATCAATACTCATAGGCCCAATACGAACCTTGTCTTAAAGGTTTAATTTGTAGTTGGGCTGTTGGAAAATAGCAGACGCGGGCCCAATGCTATTAGAAGCCCAACCCATTGTAAGTGGGGCGATCAACCCAAGTTGGCTGAAGTCACGTGAAGAGAAGCATCCAAAAAGTTGATGTAGGTTGTATCAGTCACATAAGCTGGTATGTTGGGTGGATCTCGACTGTACAAGGCACGGAAGAGAGTCATTTGGATCGCAGAATGAAAAGATGTGTTGTACCAGAACTCCGCAAGGTGTAAGAACTTGTACCGTTGTCAGGGATAATCGTTTGTAAAGCATCGAAGGTAAGTTTCCACCGATCTATTAACAACTTTGATTTAACCATCCATTTCTGGTGGTAAGTTATGCTATATCTTAACGTATCGCCTTGGACTTTGAAAAATTGATTCCAGAAATTGCTGAGGAACAGGGGATTGCGATCAGAAACTATGGATTTTGGGAAGCTTTGAGGGTTGGGGTTGGGGACAGGGGTGGGAGTTTTTGGGTAATGGCTAGTGAAAGGCTTGGAGAATTTCAGGTTTGAATCTTTGAGTTTGGATTCAATGAATTTAGCAAGCCCAATAGCTTGGGAAATTGGAGTAGGTTTATGAATAGCTATCTCATTTTGAATCTCGAGTGTCACGCCTGAAATAAAACAATTCAAAATTACATCAGGAGGCAAGCCAACAACTTGATTGCCTAATTTTTCAAACTTAGTTTTGTATTCCACAACAGAACCATCTTGTTTTAATTTGAATAACTCAGCTTGATGATTCTTATAAGAAGAAGGACCAAAACGTAATTCCAAAGCTTTTGTGAAAGAAACCCAATTTGTTAATAATAAATTTTGATGCATCCATTTAAACTAGGGGTGGCAAAACGGGCCCGGCCCGTTGGGCATGCTCGTTTTACCTGCACTTTAGTGTGGGGTGGGCCAAGGATTTAGGCCCTCACCCTCTAATGTGTCCGCCCAGCCCCGCCCCGTTTTCTTCGCGGGCTTTTGCGGGCACGAGCATTTACATAAAATTTTGAATTTTTAACCTTAAAAGGTGCAGTGCCCGCGGGCTTTCCCCGCCCCGCCCTCACTTTTTTGCGGGGTGGTCCTAAGTTTTAGGCCCGCATCCTCAACTATGACCGCCCACCCCCGTCCCCTTTTTTTGCGGGCATTTGCGGGGCGGGCATGCCCGTTTGCCACCCCTAATTTAAACTAACCCAAAGCATCGTCTTTCATGTAAAATGAAATTAATGATAATCTATTTTCAGGGGAAAGATTAAAAAAATTGAAAAATTCTCCAGCTTGGAATAACCATTCTAGTGAGTTTGAACCATCAAACATAGCAAGTTCAAGTTTAGGGGTATAGAAGGGTGGTAAAGGAGGAATATGTTTGGGGTAAGGATTTTGCTGAAAAAAGGAATATTATAATATGGGGTGTGTGGAAAATCTGTTTGGGAAGGTATGTAGGGTGAGCAATGAGGTGGTGGCTGAGCAGTTGTGTTCTTATCATGGTTGTTACAGTGGGTTGTGGGGGTGCATTAGAAAAGGTTGCTGATTGTCTTAAGGGTGTATTGGTAGGAGAAGTAATATGGATAACAGGGGTGGGAACCATGGATGTAGATGAAAGATGTTGAGTAATACCTGGAGAATTTGCTCCTGGATGAACTATAGGAAGTTGTTGCTGCTCCTTTAGTGTAAGGAGTTTGTTGAGGGTGGACATGATGGATTCATAACTAGAATCAGAGACTCGTTTGTCATTATCCATTATGGTGTGGATCTGTCTAATATGTTGTTCTAGATATGCATTAACCTTGGTATACCTTTCACCCATTTGTTGTTGAATTTGGATCATAGCATTGTTAAGGTGAATCTGAGAAGTTTGGACAACTTCTTCAACAATTTCTCTTGAAGAAGGGTTGAGGGGTTTGGGAGGAACCATGAGAACAAGAAATGAAAGCACCAAATGTTAGGTTACACACAAGCTACACTACAGATCTAAGTTGCATAAGAAGAAAATACACACGAGTAAACTTTTCGGATTTTTCATATCTTAAAACATCAAAGAGATTACAATATATAGTTAGGGTTTCTAATACTAATAGATGGGTCATGGGCCACTAATTGAAAACAATACAAACAGGATTAAAACAAACACTAATTGCACCCTCTAATTAATGATAAAAATACTTTAATAAAATTGATATCTTCTTTTCTCTAATGGGCCTTGAAAGCTTCTTATCAATGAAAAGAGTGATTTAATAAAGCTTTTTTTTCTCTGAACTTATGTCATAGTGTGATTTAATAATTTTTGGGAGTGTCCATCATAATTATAGTTGACCTTTTAAGGATCTTTGAAGAATGGAAAGAGTGATTGTTAGGGATGATAGAAGTGTATGAATTGACATTATTAGAAATAAAAGTGAAATAGAAATTAAACGGAAAATTTTAAGGGTTAACAATAACCTACAGTTTATTTCAAAATAATTTAACGAGTTTTGCAAGAAAGAAATAAGGTATTAGAGACATAGGATTGTGGCTCACACATTGCATTATAATGGTCTTAGGGAATGCGTGAACATGACCCATTATGAGTCCAATATCTAATTTGATCCATATATGTGTGAATAAGAACTAACCTCAAGAAAATGATGTAGGTATAGAGTGGGAGAACAAAAGACGGTTCAATTCGGCAAATAGGAAACATAATTCTTCTAATTTCATTCGCACTTGTTGATTGATATTATGATCGAACATGGATAGAATTCGCTTAGGGAAGTGAAGTTATAATAATGTTTCCTAGAGCTCCGGTTGCAATTCAAGGAAGGAAAATCGTGATGGCAATGAATCATCCAAACGGGCACTTTCCGGCGAGTCTTCCGATTCTCAAGAAAGATAATTATTAGAATTGGTGCAAGCAGATGAAGGTGGTTTTCTGTTATCAAGATCTTTGGGATCTTGTGAAGGAATGAGTAACACCGCCTGCAGAGAACGCGACGGATCAAGAAAAGGTTGCACACAAAGAGTTGAAGAAGAAAGATTATAAAGCTCTCTTTATAATCCATCAGTGTGTTGATCCAGATAACTTTGAAAAGGTTAGTGATGTAGAGTCAGCGAAGGGAGCGTGGGAGATTCTTGAAAAGTCGTTTGGAGGCGCAGAGAAGGTGAAAGAGGTGAGGTTACAAACTCACAAGAGAACCTATGAGTTGCTTCAGATGGAAGACAATGAAAGCATAAAAGATTTCTTCACCAGAGTTACACAGCTGGTGAATCAAATCAAGGTATGTGGAGAGGTGTTGACATCAAGATCAGTTGTTACAAAGATCTTGAGGTCATTGGCTCCAAAGTTCAACCACGTGGTAGTAGCCATAGAAGAGTCGAAAGACTTTCCAGTATTAACGAAGGAAGAGCTTCAAGGGACGCTTGAGTCTCATGAACAAAGGGTAGCTGAAAGAGCTGCAGGAAAGTCAAAGAGAGATATGGCTTTGTAGGCGCAGTCAGAAAAGGAAAGAAAAGGCATAGGAAGCAGAAATGGCAACAAAGGTAGAGGAGGAAACTGGTCGAATCAGAGAAAACCCTGGAACCAAGGCAACCAAAGAGGTGGTGTTGCAGGTAGAGGAAGAGGTGGTGGTTGAAAATCTGACAAGAGTCACATTCAATGTTTCAATTGTTAGAAGTATGGCCACTATTTTAGTGACTGTCCAGAAAAGAAGAAAAATCAAGAAACTGATACAAAACTGGCGAAACATGAAGAAGAAGAGACGTTACTGATGGTCACAACAAGAGATGAAGAAAGATTCCAAGATCAGTGGTACTTAGACTCAGGATGCTCATCACACATGACTGGAAGGAAAGATTGGTTTGTCAACATGAAGCCCTCATCGAAGAACACAGTGAAGTTTGCAAATGACAACACTCTAGCAACTGAAGGTGTTGGTGATGTTCTGATTATGAGGAAAGATGTCAAGAGGTCAACAATTTCCAATGTGTTGTACATACTAGGCATGAAGAGTAATTTGCTCAGTATAGGCCAGTTGGTCGAAAAGAACTACAAAGTAGTTATCGAAGACAAGATGATGAGAGTCCTCGACGCAGGTGGTAGGTTGATCTTGAAGGCTCCAATGTCTCAGAATAGGACCTTCAAGATTGAACTCAAGGTGATGGAGCACAAGTGCCTAGCAACTGCAGCCAGCAGAGATGAATGGCTATGGCATTTTCGACTAGGCCATCTCAACTTCAATGACATCAGAGAGCTAAAGAGAAGAAATATGGTTTCATGATTACGAGAAATCGACATTCCAAGTGAAGTCTGTGAAGAGTGTGTTCAGTCGAAATAACACAAGAATAGCTTCAGCAAGGATGCAGGAAGAAAGTCGAAGGCAATTCTGGAAGTCATATACTCTGATGTATGTGGTCCAATCCATGTGGATGCGATTGGTGGCAACAGATTCTTTGTCACGTTCATAGATGATTACAGTCCAAAGTTGTGGACTTACCTCATCAAGAAGAAAAGTGACGTGATAGAGGTATTTTCCAGATTCAAATCCATGGTCGAAAGATAGAGTGGTCAAATTTGAAAATTCGGAGGACTGATGGTGGTGGAGAGTATGTTTCAAAAAAGTTCGATGCATTATGTGAAAAAAGAAGGGATTATGCATGAGGTGGTGCCACCCTATACTCCACAACAAAATGGAGTTACAGAACGAAAGAACAGAACCATCATGAACATGGTGAGAAGTATGTTGAATGGAAAGCATTTACCCAAAGAATTATGGGGAGAAGCGGTTTCGACAGCAACATATATTTTGAACAGATGTTTGACGAAGAAGCTTGAAGGAATCACACCAGAAGAATGTTGGTCTGGTGTCAAGCCTAGCCTCAGTCACTTGAAGGTGTTTGGATCTATAGCACATAGACATGTGCCAGATCAATTGAGAAGGAAGCTTGATGACAAGTCGAATCATATGATCTTGATAGGATATCATTTGACTGGAGGTTACAAACTGTTTGACCCAGTGAATAAGTAGGTAGTGATCAGCAGGGACGTGATCATAGATGAGCTTAAAGAAAGGGACTGGACTGAGAATGCCAAGAAGGATTCAGTGAGAATCTCTTGTGAAGAACCAACCACTGAAGTTGAAAGAGAAGTTCGACAGGAACCAGTCATAGATGAAGCAGGTCCAAGCAGACCTTGACAAATAAGACACGTGCCTGCAAGGTTGCAAGAATGTGTAATTACATTAGATGATGTAGTTGATGAAGAGGGTGAGTTGGTACATTATGCTTTCTACGTAGATGTCGAACCAGTCAATGCAGCTGAGGCATTAAAAGATTCGAAGTGGGTGAAATCAATGAATGAGGAGTTAGAGTCCATCGAAGTCAACAACACCTGGTCACTTGTTGAATTGCCTCAAGGCAAGAAGGCAATTGATGTGAAGTGGGTTTACAAGGTGAAGGTGACTCCTAGAGGAGAAGTAACTCGACACAAGGCGGGACTTGTGGTGAAAGGATTTCTTCAGAAGGAAGGAATCGACTTCGATGAAGTGTTCGCACCTGTTGCTAGGATCGTAACAATCATGTTGGTTGTTAGTCTAGCAAATATGAATAATTAGCACACATGTCAGATGGACGTGAAGTGTACATTCCTTAATGAAGCAAAGAAGGAAAGGTGTACAGGCTGCATAAAGCCCTGTATGGACTTAAGCAAGCTCCAAGAGCTTGGAATAAGAAAATCGACAGCTTCTTAAGGGAGAAGGAATTTGTGAAGTGTACGACTGAGCATGGAGTGTATGTAAGGAGAAGCAATAATGAATTGCTTATACTATGCCTCTATGTCGATGACCTGTTGATAACAGGGAGTTACAAGAAGGAGATCGAAGATTTCAAACATGACCTAAGCGAGGAGTTTGAAATGTCAAACTTGGGAAATCTCTCATATTTCCTTGGCATCGAATTCTACAAGACTAGTAGAGGTTTGATGATGCACCAAAGAAGATATGCAGACGAAATACTCAAGATATTTGAGATGCAAGATTGCAACCCAACTTCGACTCCAGTTGAGACCAGACTGCAACTGTCGAAGGACTCAGATGAAGATGATGTCGACCCAACCCAATACAGAAGACTTATTGGGTCACTTAGATACCTTTGTCACACAAGGCCTGACTTAGCATACAGTGTGGGTATGGTAAGTAGATTCATGAAGAAGCCAAAGGTATCACACCTAGCAGCAACGAAGAGGATACTGAGGTATCTGAAAGGAAATCTCGACTACGACATTTTGTTTCCTGCATCTGATGAAGGGAAAGAATGCAAGTTAGTGGGATACACCGACTCTAGATGGTGTAGTGATGTTAAGGATAGAAATTCCACAGCTGGATATGTGTTTATGTTAGGTGGTGCACCAGTTGCTTGGAGTTCGAGAAAGGAGCCAGTAGTGGCATTGTCATCATACGAAGCAGAATATATAGCTGCTTCTCTTTGTGCATGTCAAGCAACCTGGATGGTGAACTTGGTCGACGAGATTACAGGGAAGAGTCGTGGAGCAATTACCATGAAGATCGACAGCATGTTAGCTATCAACTTGGCGAAGAATCCAATAGCACACGGTCGAAGCAAGCACATCGAAATGAGGTTCCATTATCTTTGAGAGCAGGTAGCAGAAGGGAAGATGAACTTGGAACACTGCAGAACTGAGAATCAGATTGCAGATATCATGACGAAGGGAGTGCAGGTCTAAGTTTTTAGAAGACTAAGACCCATGATGAATGTAGACAGCTTAGACACAATGAATTAGGTGGTGTGTTAAATTGTAATTCCTTGTGTCGAAGTGTCGAAGCAAGGGTGTGTCGAAACAGTTGTTTCACACATATTTGATTTAGATTTGATACAGTTCCAAAATAGATATTTTGGGCTTTTATAGTTTTGGGCTTTGGCTTGGAGAACAAGTAAACCTATCTATAAATAGGGAGTAACCCTTATTTTTGTAAATCAATCACAACACATTGTAATTCACGGTTTGCAGTTGCAAGTGAATAGAAAGAGAAAAAAATCCCACAGTTTGTGGGTAACAACTTTCTTCTCCAAATTCTCTTAGAATCCTAATTTCCTTTCTTTCTCTATTTTCTTCTTCTCTTTGGTATTGCTGCGCTAAGAACCCTTCTTGTTTATCAAGATAGGGTCGGAATTCTCATAGGTTTTGGGTTAATTCCAACAGTGTCATGCTTCATATTTCTTAAAAGTTGATTAGTCACTAATTTACTATGTTTTAGCATTTTTTTAATTCAATTTAGTAACTAATTTGTGTTGTTTATCAAAGAATAGTGATTGTTCTCAAGTTTATGCAATTTTATCATTTTCATGAAGTTTTTACTATTATTTGAGCTAGATGAAGTTTCTAGGAAAGATTTGACATGTGTTGCAAGACTTAAAATAAAGGGAAAAACTCAACAAAAAAAATGAGCTAACATGCTATCCAGACGCATATAGGCACTCCCATATGCATCCAGACATGTGTACCCATAAACCAAACACTCATATACGTGTATGTTTTATCCCAGATGCCTCTCAAAGTAATTTTGGCAATATTTAGGCGCCTTTTGAGGTATTTAAGAAGAAAATTTGATTTCATATCAAACATTATTTTGACGGAGAAGCAAATTTTGAGTGCAAGGCATGTGTGCAAGGAACTAAGTGAAGCAATTTTCAATGAAATTTTGTGTTGAATTTCTCTTCTTGAAGATCATTATGTAATGTCTTTACATTGATTATGGGTTTTGTTTAGGTTATGAGTAACTAAACTCCCCAAATGCTAGAGATGAGCCACTTTTCTTGATAGAGTTGGCATTACTGAAGTGGTGATTCTAATAAATGAGAATTTTATTCCTATGTGATTTAATTTTTTTCTATGTTTAATGCTCTGCTCTATTCATAAATTGAGAATAGATTTACACTTACTTGTTAGAAATGAATTTCAACAAGTAAGGTTTGATTGAGATATTTTAAATTAGATATCACCTAGACATAGGGTAATCATCTAGAAATTGTTTTATTCTGGATAATTACATGTTTGGGTTCATTTACAATTTACTAATAACTATAGAAATTGATTTGAATACCAAAAGTTTATTCGATAAGGAAATAGGAATATGTAATATTAAGAACTAGCAATAAGTAGGAGTTAAACTTAGTTATTACAAAATCAATTTAGAATACCAACGAGTTCAAGATCAAACTCTCATCCTTGAAATGTTCTTCTCAAATTATTTTTTATTCTATTAAATTTTCTAGTTGTTGCGGTGAGAATCGGATATCAAGCTATTAATTAACTTGAATCACACATCTTTTAAATCCACCATCAAGCTTTGATTTATCCAAAGGAAAGGATAAAGATCGAAGAAAACCCTAAGAGGATCTAGGTTTGGGGGTTGGTTATACTAAGGGAAGGTATTAGCACCCTAAGTATCTGTAGTACTCTACATGAACCTCTTGATTGTATGCGTGTTATGTTATGTTTGCTTGCTAAATAAATCTTCTAAGGGTAAGGTAAAGACCTAGGGGTATATACACTAAGTATGCTCGCCAAGACGTCGCATCTTGTGCCTACATATCCTGACTAAAGAATCAGAGCAACCGTTGTTCACCTAACTAAAGGTGAGGAACCATTGACTATGGCCAAAGTTCCAAGGGAGATGAGTATGGTACTCATTGTAGCGCGATTTTTGTGGTTTCGAATCACTATCCTTTGGTACTACAGTTCGATTCATTTTTTATCCTGTGAAGCTGATTAAGGAAGGGAAATAGATGTCTCCAATTAACCCTGCTTGCATACTGAGGTTAAACAGTCAAAACTGTTGGTTTACAGATGCTATCAAAATAGGGGGTATGTCTTTAGGTTTATTTCGTTTAAGAACGGAGTGTCGTGACTGTATAGGAGGCTTTTGGTAAGGTACTAGGTCTGATGTTTTTGATGGATGTGTGAAGGTACTGGACTTTGAGTTTTTGATTAGTATGCTCGCTAAGATTTTGAAATCTTATGCCTACGTATTCCCATTTAACGAAACAGGGAAATCAGAGCGATCGTAGTTCCTCCTATTCTATGGGAGGAAAGAGATTTTTTGGTGTCTTGTTCAAAGCCCAAGATTGAAGCTAAAGGTGATTTGTATCTTGTTCAAAGCCCAAGATGTGAAGCTAAAGGGTTTGACTGAGAGAGAACTTGTCATCTCTAAAGAGGGATTGGACTTCCTCTGAGGGAATTGTTGATTTCTGTGTGCCCTGATCAAAGCACGAGTCTGATGCTAAGAGGTTGATTGACTCAACCGGGGTCTCTTTATACAAAGCCTAAGAGGAGGCTGGAAGTTTGACTTTTCCGGGGAAAATGTTCTTTTTGTCTTGTACAAAGCCCAAGATTGAGGCTAAAAGGGATTTTGACTCCGTTGGGGAGAATGTATCTTGTGTAAAGCCCAAGATGGAGGCTGAAAGGGTTTGACTCAACAAGAGAGTACTTTTATCTGTCCTGTATAAAGCCCAAGACGAAGGCTAAAAAGGTTGACTCAATAAGAGATTCTTGAACAGGTGATTGACTCAACAAGAGAGTCTGAAGGTTGATTGACTCAATAAGAGAGTCTTTTATACTCAACAAGAGAGTGATGTGTTGTCTCGTACGAAACCCGAGATTGAGGCTAAAAGGAGATTGACTCTACAAGAGAGTCTTTTATACTAAACAAGAGAGTGTTTTTTACATGTCTTGTACAAATCCCAAGACGGAGGCTAAAAGTGGTTGACTCAACAAGAGAGTCTGAAAAGGTTTGCTCTGCTAGGGAGAATCATTTGTACAAAGCCCAATAGGAGGCTGACTTACAGCTGAGGATTATTGAGATCCTGAAGCGGGTCCAAGTGTGGGGAACTCTCATGAGAGAGACCGGGCTTCTGCTGGAGATTGATCCAGAGTGATCAATGTTTTTTCCTATGTTTGAAAGGAACTTGAGAATGTCTTTGAGACTCAAGCGGTTTAGACTGTCCAAGTCTAGAGTTTTATCTTTTGTACAATGCCTAAGAGGAGGCGCAGGCATTAAGGGATGAGTATCAATACTAAAATGGCCGGAGTTTTGACGCTGGAAAGACTGCTCTAGCAAAGGAAGACTAAGTCTTGTCTTATACCTTTAAGAGGCCGTCAGGGTCCTTGTATTAACCCCAAGAGAAGGCATGAGAACTTTTAAGAAGCTGAAGGGTCCTTGTACAATGCCCAAGAGGAGGCGGGGATGCTTTTAGAAAGTCTGTGGGTCCCCAAACCAAGAGAAGTTTAAGAAATTCAATTCATAGAGAAGAGATCATTCCAGGAAAGTTCGAGAATTTGGAAGAAACTCAAGAGATGCTATTCACGGAGAAAAGATCATCTATGGGGAGTTAGAGTTTCTTTGACAATTTCTAAGGGTGACAGTCTGAGAAAACGTTCACCGAGAATACTGCATTTCTCTTTGTTCCATATTGTTTAACCCTAAGAGAAGGGAAGACTGTATCTGGAAATCCTATGGGGATCTAGTTTTGTTTGTATTTAAAGAGTGACCAACAGGGCTTTACCTAGTTCTAGACGTAGTTGCCGGGGAAAACTCTAAATAACTATACTAGTATTACACAGAGGCTTTGTGACAAGTATATAAAAGGATGTGAATGAAGACTTACAGTAAAACATCCCCACAATACAGTTATATACGTATGAAAGCGGTAAATGAAAGCGGATAAACACTTACCCGTTGTAGAGCTTCCATGTTGTTTTGTTAGTTGTTTAACAAAGAAATTAAAGAAAGTTTTGATAACAACATATATTTGAATTCAAAATCAAAGGAGAAAGTGCTTTGAAAATATTGCTGGGGCTTACAGCTCAAGGAGAGGCCCAAGTTTTAACGATGATCGGACCGTTGTCTTAAAAACTGTACAGAGGGACTTATACAATATGTGAAGCCCAAAAAGTTTTTATGTACAAGGGGATGGGTCTTACACTCTATTAGAGGTCCAAAGATTTATTTTTGTACAAGAGATGGGACTTACAACTCAAGGAGAAGCCCAGGGTTATTTGTTTGAAAATGGCGATCGTGCCGAGGTTTTTGAAAACACAGTGGGTCTTATACAACATCTGAGGCCCAAATCATTTTGGTTTCAAAAATGGGTTGGGTCTTACACTCTATTAGAGGCCCAAAGAGTTTGAAAATGAATAAAGATGGGTCTTATAGCTCAAGGAGAAGCCCAGTTAATTTTGTTAAAAACGCGACGATCGCACCGAACGTTTGAAAATATAAGTACAATGTCTGAGGCCCAAAATTGTTTATTTACAAAGGGGTTGGGTCTTACACTCTATTAGAGGCCCATGAGTGTTTGAAAATGATTGATGAGGGTTGACTTAATCAAAACCCTAATTTTGTTTTAAAAAGGAATTAATTTTGTTAAAAAATTAATAAAAAGTATTGAAAACATGTGAAAAATGAGTGGTGATCTTGGATCAATGTTTCAAAAATCATGTTTATATCCACAAAATGATTGGAAACCAATTAAATTTGGAAAATCAAGGAGGAAAAAATATTTTAAATGTAAAAAAAATAAAATATTAATTCTTTGTAAAAATATCAAGTATATGAAATAAATAATATTTTTGGGAATTGTTGGCAAAATAAAATATTTTAACATTTTTTGTGAATTATTAAAAAAAGAATCAACTTAAAATCATTAAAACTCAGAGAGAAATTAAGTTTTGAATCAATTAAATAAAATCACAAAATTCAAATATTCAAATTTGTGAAAAAGGCGCCAAGAACATGGGCCAAGAACACACGCGAAGGGAGTTTTTGTCAGATTTGCATTTTCTATCCAATCTCACTGAATACTTGATGAAATCACACAATCCACATATCAATCTGCTCGTTTTCACCTCACGATCATGTCTATGGTCTTTAATTTCATTTATTTTAAGCATGGAATAAGAAATCAAGACAAAACCTCAAGAACCCTAAAATTTGCATGAAGGCTGAGAATTTTGATACACGATTCAAATAAAGCAATTAATTGAGGGGAAACATTCTATGCATGATTATGAACATTTGGCAAAAGTATTGTGCGAGGAAATATGCATAGATTAAGAGATGACCAAGTTTAGGCTTACTTGAAGGTCGTGACAGCAAGAGCAATGTGATTTTTGAGTTGGAGGTGTTACAGATGAGTTGTGATGATCTGAACAGCTTCCATACACCATATGGAGTGTGTTTGAATGCTTGGACTTGATTGGAAATGGTCGAATCACTTCATGGCATCTCAACTGCAACTTAGTTGAAAACATGAGCAACTGGCTGGTGATTCTAAGAAATTAGTGTTACAGTTGTGTGTTTAGTGTTTGATCAGCTCACATATGATGTTTATGAGGTGTTAGAGCAATTGGTTTGAGTGGAATTTCTCTCTACTAAAAAATTCGATAGTGACTTGTTAAGAAAGGCAATTTTTAGAGTGAGAAGATGATTTTGAGAAAGGAAAGTGTTGTAGGCCTTTGGTGTACTTAAATTAAGTACAAATGAGCTCTATTTATAGTAGAGCAAGTTTGTTTTACAAGCAATAGTGAATGGCAACTGCAGCAGCTTATTGTCGAATTGCATCACTTTGGAATCTTAAGTCTCCTCTAGCCATTGACTAGAGGTTAGAGCACAGGCCTTTGGTTCTCTAGTTCAGAGATCATCCTTGACTCATTCAGTTGGAAAAGGCTCAGTTCATGCCACCTTGGTGCATCCATTGAATGCTCCAAAACAAAATTGGAGTCTTGTCCCCCTTTTAGTCATTTTTAGGTTTGACATGCTACTTTTAGTTCCAAAGACTTGGGAGGCTTATGGATCAGTGTTTGTTCCTCCTTGGTCTCCCCCTGAGGTGTTCAGATGGATAAACTTGTTTGTCATTTGTACAATTTGATCAAATCGAGCTAAATGCACAAATCTGCCTTGCCATGACAGTTGCAGTAAGGCATATTGCCACTATCATAATTCTAGGCTCAAATGGAATTTGATGGAGTTCTTGGCCATTTTGGAAAGCTCCAATATGATACAACATATGTGTGATCATAGTTTGTCTTGACACTTTTTGGATCTAAGTGAAAAATGCCCTTACATTTTGAAAAAAGTGAAACAGATTCTGACTTAGTGAAAATTTCACTAAGTGTTGGAAAAAGTGGCATTTTCATGTTTTTGTCATTTTGGCCACTCCATAACTAAAAATCCATGAAGAATTGGAATGAGGTGTAGTTGACACTTTTAAAGTATGCCATGAGATCTACAAATCCATCTTTGGATCAGCCAAAATGGTTGCTTGGATCACAAGTTATGATCCTTGGAAGTTGGTACCCTAGATACTTTGTTCCATAACTTAGAAAATTTTTTAGTTTTTTATGGTCACCCCTTTTACAAGTTATCCCAATTTTCTTGATTTTTCTTGATGAATGATGATTCCAATCACACATTAACATCATTTTAGGGTTAGGGAACCATAATTGATCAAAAAATCAAAAAGTCAAACTTTGACTTTTAGGCACAGTTGGCTTTTTATCAGATGAATTCCAAACTGTGCGATCCTTTATGAAATCAAGTCCTTGACCTAAATCAAACTTGAAGGATTGATTTCATAGGTGTTATAGGGTGTATTGAATCATGTCCCCAGGTTTGGGAGCATGTCCTGGTCAAAAGTCAAAGGCATAGTTGATTTTTTCCGCGAAACCCTAACTGTGGTTCTGATGAACTTGAAACTTGTGAATCAAGCTTCTTGGATCAATCCATTGTTGCAAATGGATAAATGTAGTGTATTAGGGACCCTCAAATCATGTATTGAGGTTTTGGCTCGTGCTTTGTCCCAAAATTCAACTTAGGGGTGAATTAGGTTAAGAAACCCTAATTCCTAATTTTTTATGAATGCATCCCCTGAGGTTAAATTGACTTGATGATTAAGTCCATGAGGTCCCTTAGAGTATTTTGGGTTGTGCTTTGAAGCACTGGCTCATGCCCAGAGGAAAAATTCCATCTGGAGGCCCTGGTCGACCAAGGCCCTAATTTGGTGACACTAGTGATCTTGAGGCTTAATCCACTTGGAATGCTGCAGCCTTGTGATTGATTCTTGATGTGGGAGTCCTCTTGATCCCTTATGGGTGTTTAAGAGGTTAGACAAGTTGAAGATCATGTCATTCCTTGATTGATCCTTTGTCTAAGAGCTCTGAGAGGGCTTGAAACCCTAATTTTGATTGTAGTGGATGCTCACCCATCTTTGGGGAGACTAATGAGGTATGATGGTTTATCCATATTGTGATGATGGTTTGCACAATGATGGGGAATCTTAGTGGTCAAAATTCTGGGTATGACACTCATGTAGAGTTAAAGAACTCTCTAAGTTTAAGTTATAAGGGTAAGTAAATACTCATGATGATGAGCATCACATAGAGTTGAAGAACTCTAGCCTATTTCTAAGTTAAGAGGTAAATGGAACATCATAATGATGATGTTCACATAGAGTTGAAGAACTCTAGTGAAACCTAAGTCATGAGGTAAGTGGCTCTAACGAGGCCAAGGAGAGAAGTGAGCATCTATGAGGATAGTGCATCACAAAGGGGAACCTAATGAGGTTAAAGGGAGAAGAGGCTCTAAGGAGGCCAAGATGGTATATGAGCTATCTATGACTTAGAAGTCAATAGAGAGTCTTTCCTTTGGAAGGAGGGGAATAATGAGGGTTAAGGAGAAGAGCTAAAAAACTAGCCTCACTTGGGGGAAGACTTAATGAAGTTCTCAAGATAAACAAATGTCATAAACAAGATGAAAACATGAGCATGGTAATGACCAAAACACTTCATAGGGAGCACATGTGGAAATGTTTATCAAACATAAGTGGTATAGGTAAGCCAAAAGAACAACTTGAAATTCATGCATTTAATGATGACAAATTCAAGACATTAAACACTCAAAGGTGGTTCAAACATGGCATTCAAGTTTCAAGACATAAACATGTCACATATTTGATCAACCAAACTCAAGTTACAAGGAAAATGATCTAAAGAGATCTCATGGTATTTCAAAGGATATCTACAATGTAATGATACATTAAACTTCAAGGAAATAAAGTTAAACAAAGGCACATAATGTCACAACATCATACAAGGTTTGAACAACATACATTAGGTCTCTTTTTATCAATATAGATAAGAAAGCATGGCAAAGAAATCAAGAGTGAAATTCTGGTACCAGACGTGTGATGTTAAGGTGCGATGTCACAACAACACACTCTGCATAATGGACAGCAATAACAGTAAATAAATCAACACAATGATTTGTTCACCCAGTTCGGCCTAACTACCTACGTCTGGGGGCTACCAAGCCAGGGATGAATTTCACTACTTGTAGAATTAAATTACAGACTCAACAACCCAGTTGACAATCTCCTAACCTTAATTCCTACTAGTGACTTTCTACCTAAGAAACCACTTAGATATGAGAACACTACTCAATCCCTAAAACCACTCAAAGAACAATCTCTTTGAGAAACCTTGATCTTGCTTCCTAGCTTCGATCAAGTCACACAACTCTCTTTGCTTCACAGCTTTAGAGAGGACAGAAAACGACACAGCAATTCACCCTAGAATTCTGGTTATACACCTTGTACAAAATACTCAAGACACTCAGCCTCTGCTCTTGATCTTCTCCCCGTATTTCTGTACTTTTTCCTTTGGTCTTGTGCGCTTTATATAGCTCCTGAATTGGGCTTGGACTTGTCACAATATTTGATCAGATTTGTTAATTAAAACTGAATCTTCAAAACAGATTTTATCCCCAAAATCTTTTTAAATCTTCAACCTTTTAATTCTCCAACAGATCTGTAATCAAATCTCCCATGTAACAGAAAATATCTATCCCAAGATATTCTCATCCAATGAGTTAACCACTCTCCACAATTCCAGCTAATACGCGTGCCCTAATAACATATCCTGCTGTTATTAATTCTGCAGGTATGATGTTACAACATCACCTGTGTGACATCAGACATCCATCTTCAGCATTTAACAACTTAACACAGCCCAGTGTTAAGACTTCAATGTTACAACATCAGCACCTTGACATCAACATTGAATAACCTTTGTTTTACCAAAATTCCAGCCAATCCAGGAACTATCAATCTCCCCCTTTGGCTAATTTTGGCTAAAACAATCTCTGCACTCTGCAATCAACTTTGCACTCTGCACCTTCAGAGATTGCAGCAGCGGAATAATCTTCAATTAATTTGAAACTCATTAGCAGCAGTTTGACACTTTGCATAGTCTTCATCACTAGATCTGTTGTAGCACCATCTTCATTATTGACAGCAGCCAATTGGTGCTCCTCCTTGAAAACATGAACCAGCATCACAGCTGTTCAGTAGCTCATAATGTGCAGCAATTTTACTCCCCCTAGATGTCTGCTTGGCTGCACTCTTCACATGTCATGATATCTTCAATACTCCACCTTAATAACTGCATCACATCAGCAGCATATGGCAAAAATCCTCTTGACTATCTTGGCTATCTTCTCCCCCTTTTTAGCCATAATTAGGCATGCTTCTATAAGAAGCCCTATTAACTATAGTCAGTATACCCTAGCTCTCATTGTTAGCCTCTCAGTTAGTAAACAGGCAAACAAATCATAGAAGGAAACTAAAAGCATAAACAGTGCATAAAACAGCACAATATTCAAATTACAAAACCAACAAACAAAAACTAAACTAATAACAAAACTATAGAAGGCAAGAGAAGATAAACTAGTCTTCTTCTGAACTAGATTGTCCTCCAGGATTCTCTTCCTCCTCCTCAGAGCTATCCCCTCTGGCATCAACTTCAGAGTCATCAACATCATCACCACTGTTCAGTTCTAACTGCTGGATCAGCTTTTCAAGTCTCTCTTTTCTAACCAAACTGATTACTTCATCAAGGTCTTTGCACATGGTCTTCAATTCTTCGATCAGTTCAGCCTTTGTAGTCTTCTTCTTGACTTCAGCAGTTGATGTTAGAACAATGTCTGGAACATGATATCCTGAAAATAGTTTAGGGTGTAGGGACAAAGCTGTCTTCCTCTGGCACGCTATGTCTGAGCTTGTTAAAGTTTCAGGATGTTGCTCCAAGATGATACCACACACAAGAGATGGGAATGCTATGGGTAACTTGATAGCGTTTGTTCCAGCATGTTTCACCACTTGCTCAAAGATGTAGCTGCCATAGTCAAACTTAATCTTCTTCCCAATAGCACATATAAACCTGCCCAATCCAACAGTGATTGTTGTCTTGTGGTTTGTTGGCAGCACCAATTCTGTGAAGAATTGCATACTTGATGCTAAGTTTACTGGCTGGCAACTTCTTTTTCAATGGCCAAACCCTTACCTGACCAGCTGTAATCTCTTTACATATATCATTATCAGTCATCTCAAGTTCACTATACTCTTCATCATCTCTTCCTAGATACTTATTGATAGTACTAGGAGATAAATTAATGCACTTTCCTCTCACATAAACTTTCATGAAATCAGTGCTCTTCTTATCAGTAATATTTCCAGAAATGTTGACAACAAATTCTTTAACAAGACTTTCATAGCACTTAGGAAACTTGGTCACAGTCTTTACCAATCCAGCCTCCTTAATCAGCTCCATGATATCCTTCATTTCCAAAGCTTCTTTCCCAAGCTCTCTCTCTAGGGCCAGTCTTCTCTGACAAACATATTTCCATAATGATGCACTGCTGGCATAATGAAAGGAAATGTTGTCGACTGGAACTTCAGGAACTTTGTCAGAGATTCTCTTCAAAATTGTCCTTCTGATAGGTGTGATGTTATGAACATCATCCTCACTATCACGGTCAGAATTAGAGTCTTCCCTTATTTTCCTCTTTTTGGATTTCACAGCCACTTTGCTCCATGGCTTGGTTGGACCAACAACAATGTTCTTCTTTCCTTCAGACTTCTTTGGAGAGGGATCAACGGTCTTTCCTTTCCTTGTCTTCAGTCTCTTAGCAATACTTGGGACAGCTTTTCCAATGATTTCATCATCGGATAAGTCAACTACATTGATTACATCCTCATCCTTTTCTTCCCCAGCAGGTGAAGTTCCAACATCTTCCTTAACAATAGCTTCCTCCTGTTCATCATCTTCTTCAGAATCTTCAACAACAGACATAGCAAGTCTATGAAGATTTGTAGCTGCACTTTGCATGTCGCTCTTTTCCCTTTCAGAATGTTCCGCAGGCATTTGTCTCAGTGGTCTAGATATACCTAAGCTTTTATCCACGTCTACCCTTTCCTCAACAGTTTGAGAAGTGGATAACCTAGGTGCTGTTTTATTACTAAATAGCACACTCGTAACAAGCTTTTTTGTTTCATTATCTCTAAAAATAGTCCCAGCCCTTTTTGGAACAAGTTTGAAAGGTCTAGATTTACCTGATTCAGGAAGAATAGTTGAGAGGGGCTCAATGTCCATGGGATTGAATGTTGAACCTTCGTCAGGGGAAACCCTAGCTCTTTCTTTTGTGGAACTCTGACACTCAGATTTCTTGGATGGAGACGCCATGACTCTTTTCAGTGAGAGTTGATTCTTGAAGTCGAAGGAGTTGATTCGTAGCGAGAGCAGAGCTTTGAAGACGCGTGATGTTGTAGTACCGGGAAAGGGGGTTCTGAGGCTAGGAGCTTGATTTGGAGTGTCAATGACTTTTTCCCTCCATAAAAACTTTCCTTTTAAAACACTCACATCAGAACTTGTTAACTTTGAGTGACCTTTCAGCATCCTGATGTCATAGTCTGATGTTATAACATCAACTTGTACATCACTAGTTGAATCTCCTTCAAGAGAGGTCCACTGATAACAGTTGTCTTTGGTTCTGGCACCCTTCATAACAATCTGATTATGCTCATTGGACACCACACACTCATGCTTAGTGTAGTTTACCTCGTAACCTTCATCACACAACTGGCTTATGCTGATCAAATTTGCACTTAAACCATTGACAAACATAACATTGTCAAGATCAGGTCTACCATCACCTTGCACTTTCCCAACTCCTGCAACAACACCTCTTCCTCCATTGCCAAATATGACTTCATGAGAGGGACAGGGTCTAAGATCATCAAACATGGATCTACATCCAGACATGTGCTTGGAACACCCACTGTCAAAATACCATGTTCCTTCTTTAGCCTCTTTGTCATCCAAGTGAGCCAATAAGCACTTCACCTTCTCCTTAGGTACCCATTATTTAACAACTTTGGGCCTGTGCTCTCTCCATCTGTTTTGAGGCTGAGGGTATCCATGCAGCTTGTAGCAAGAGTACTGCATATGTCCAAATCTTCCACAATAATAACATCTCACCCTTTCATCTCTAAATCTTCCGCCATGATGAGATTGCCTATGCTGCCATCCATGATGTGGTCTCCTCCTACCATAACTGCCCTGCCATCTATTCTGTTGATATCTTCTCCCATAGGACGGCTGAGAATGCAGTTTCCTTGATTGTCTCCCATGATGGTGTGGCTTTCTTCTTCCATATACATAAGGAACAACATTGGTGTATCCATACCCATAACCATACCAGTTGTCTTGATGTTGAGACATCTGATGAGACATGTGCTGTTTGATCTGAGCAGCTTGCATGCTCTCATGGTATTGTGGGGGCATATACTGACTAGCTCCCTGTGGCTGCTTTCTCTTCTGATAGGGACCAGTCTTCTTCTCAATCTTCTTAGGTTGGGAAACATCAGCTTTCTTAGGGGTAGGATCCTGCTTCTTTGGCTGATGTTGAGATGAAAATTGTGACACTTCCTTCTTTGAACCTGAAGTGCTTCCTTCTGAAGTTCCCTTGTCCTCAGCCACATAACCTATCCCAGCTTTATCTCCAGCAGCTTTTTCTGACTGAAGTATCTTGTCAAGTGTGTCTGTACCACAGCTCAGCATCCTAACAGACTTGGTCATTTGATCAAGGTGAGCTCTAACTAGTACCACTTCATTTTCCAGATCTGTCTTTTCATTCTCTAGCTGAGCAATCTGTTGCTTGTGGCACTTGTTTTCTTGACAAATTTCAGCACTCTTTAAACACAGCTCTTGATAGGTAGATGCCAACTCCTCATAAGTTACTTCTCCATCACTAGAATCATCATCAGAAACCACAGCTCCTGTTAAAGCTCTCACATGCTTTGCTGACTCGCCTTCACTTTCACTATCAGGGTCAGACCAGGAAACTGTCATGCCCTTCTTCTGCTTTTTCAAGAAGGTGGGACATTCTTTCTTGACATGTCCATACCCTTCACACTCAAAGCACTACACTCCTTTATCTTGGGCAGTTTTCTCTTCATCCTTCTTGCTGGTGTCAGAAGTCATGTTCTTGACATTAGGCCTGGAGTTATTATTCATTCTCATGAACAC
The DNA here is from genome assembly GCA_022829125.1 of Lathyrus tuberosus. Taxonomy (NCBI): domain Eukaryota; kingdom Viridiplantae; phylum Streptophyta; class Magnoliopsida; order Fabales; family Fabaceae; genus Lathyrus; species Lathyrus tuberosus. The sequence continues at coordinate 5,951,697 of JALAZF010000196.1, read as the reverse complement.
TTTGGTGAACTGTCTTCCCAACATCACTATGGCCTGAGACAGATCCTCCTGAGACTCATCATCTGTAACTTTCTTAACTTCTGCAGGAGTGGAAACCAAGGCTATACTTTTGGGCTTCTTTTCAGGTTCTTCCTCATTCAAACCAAGCTCAAAAGTTTGAAGAGATCCAATGAGCTCATCAACCCTCATCTTGCTGATGTCTTGTGATTCTTCAATGGCAGTTACCTTCATCTTGTACTTCTTAGGAAGAGACCTCAGGATTTTCCTTACAAGCTTTTCTTCTAACATCTTTTCTCCAAGGGCACTGGATGCATTAGCCAGCTCAAGCACACTCATATGGAAGTCATGGATAGTCTCATCTTCCTTCATCTTCAGACTCTCAAACTTCGATGTTAGAAGCTGGAGTCTTGACATCTTAACTCTAGATGTTCCTTCATGAGTGGCCTTCAAAATATCCCATGCTTTCTTAGTAACCTCACAGGTATTAATTAACCTGAAAATATTCTTATCCACTCCATTGAAGATTGCATTTAAAGCTTTGGAATTTCCAAGGGCAAGCTCATCTTCTTCCTTGGTCCATTCTTCTTCCGGCTTCAGCTTTGAGGTGCCCTCTTTATCTTTGCCAGCATCATCTTTTTCAAACACCACAGGAGCTTTCCATTCTTTAATGATAGCCTTCCAAGCTCTGTTGTCCAATGACTTTAAGAAAGTAGTCATTCTAGGCTTCCAATACTCATAGTTTGAGTCATCCAATATAGGGGGTCTGTTGACAAATCCTCCAACCTCTTTGTTCATCTTCACACCTGAAAGTATCTTCCCCAGATCTCACCCAGAGCCAGACAGGATGCCTGCTCTGATACCAATTGAAATTCTGGTACCAGACGTGTGATGTTAAGGTGCGATGTCACAACAACACACTCTGCATAATGGACAGCAATAACAATAAATAAATCAACACAATGATTTGTTCACCCAGTTCGGTCTAACTACCTATGTCTGCGGGCTACCAAGCCAGGGATGAATTTCACTACTTGTAGAATTAAATTACAGACTCAACAACCCAGTTGACAATCTCCTAACCTTAATTCCTACTAGTGACTTTCTACCTAAGAAACCACTTAGATATGAGAACACTACTTAATCCCTAAAACCACTCAAAGAACAACCTCTTTGAGAAACCTTGATCTTGCTTCCTAGCTTCGATCAAGTCACACAACTCTCTTTGCTTCACAGCTTTAGAGAGGACAGAAAACGACACAGCAATTCACCCTAGAATTCTGGTTATACACCTTGTACAAAATACTCAAGACACTCAGCCTCTGCTCTTGATCTTCTCCCCGTATTTCTGTACTTTTTCCTTTGGTCTTGTGCACTTTATATAGCTCCTGAATTGGGCTTGGACTTGTCACAATATTTGATCAGATTTGTTAATTAAAACTGAATCTTCAAAACAGATTTTATCCCCAAAATATTTTTAAATCTTCAACATTTTAATTCTCCAACAGATCTGCAATCAAATCTCTCATGTAACAGAAAATATCTATCCCAAGATATTCTCATCCAATGAGTTAACCACTCTCCACAATTCCAGCTAATACGAGTGCCCTAATAACATATCCTGCTGTTATTAATTCTGCAGGTCTGATGTTACAACATCACTTGTGTGACATCAGACATCCATCTTCAGCATTTAACAACTTAACACAGCCCAGTGTTAAGACTTCAATGTTACAACATCAGCACCTTGACATCAACATTGAATAACCTTTGTTTTACCAAAATTCCAGCCAATCCAGGAACTATCAAAGAGAAGTCAAGGTGTTTTTATGAAAACCCTAAAAAAGCCTCTCACTTTCAACATTAATAAATGTTTCAAAAAATATTATTTTTACCAATTTCTTTGCACAATCATAAAATAGACATCTTAAGGAACATTTTGCAAAAAGAATGGTTCAAAAAGAGTGAAAAATGAGCAAGTTATGGACTTTTAAAAACAAGGTACAAACCATAAAAATAAAAATGGAACAAGTGATAAAAATAATGGAAATGTCCCACATGGGACTTGAACTTACGTCATGGGGCTTAGGGCTCAAAAGCCTTGCCAACTGAACTGTGCGCGCAGTGTGAACAAGAGATGCAAGCATTCACTAAAATATCAAACAACTGTAACTGATGGGAAAAATAAAAAGGAAAAAGGTCTGGGGAGAGGGGGATTCGAACCCCAGGCCCTTCGCTTGCCAATACACACAAACCTCCTCCATGGACCAGCGGTGCTACGCTCTCATCCAAACATATATTGCCTTCAGTTGTTTTTATTTTAAAACCCAACCTAAACGGCCACCTCAGCGCCATATTGGACTGACTGGGGGCCACACCACTTCTTCTTCCTCCCTCGTTCTCTCTTCTTTCGCGTGCCCTAAAGCATCAATCATGGCCAGAATTTCCAGCCCTCATATCTCACTCGTTACTCCACCAAATCAGATGAAACAAAAATCAAAGTTGGAGTAAAAACTCCCAGGAACACGAATATGTTCTTAGTTTTCATTAACAACCATTACATGATTCACAAAATCTCATTCAACAGTGCAACATCATGGAACTCCAACATGTTATAACATGAGATATTTACACCAAACAAACAAAGTATTCACTCAGAACATACAAAACACGATACATGCTACATTTTAATGATCAAATGAAGTGGAAACAGTGCATGAACATGTGAGTTTCAGAGATAGAAACCTTACCTCTTGGAGAAAGTCCAAGGCTTCTTCTCTAGCACTTATAAATAAGAAAAACCACCTTCTGGGAACTTGTTGGACCTTGGAGAGAAGATGCAGATGCTTAGAAGCTTTGGAAGGTGCTTGGACAATGCAACCCGATCCCTCTTGCAAGTTGAAGCTTAGAAATGACAGCTGTTGTTCTAGGTATTATAGTTAGGGATTAAGTGTTTGAAGCTTCTCTATATAGTGCTTAGAGAAGGTTTGTGGAGTTTGGATGGAAGTGCACGAGTGAAATGGATGTTTGGAGTGTTCTTGCAGATTTGCAAGAGCATATGGATGGGAGAATATGGTGAGTATTCAGCCTTCTTTTGGGGTGAATCTGATGTGTTTTGAAGTGTAGAACAATGCCCTATTTATAGAAAAGGCTGAGGGTTTGAGGTAAAGTCAGAAATGGAAACTTGCCAAATTTGCCCTTTCTTTATGTTTCCCTTGTGTGAGCTGGCTTTGTTAAGTCAAGAGTCCTCAAAGCTCTAGTTATAGGCTCTGTTGCATTGTGGATTGATTTGATTGGGGTAGAGTCCAAGTTACAAGGAGAAAAAGAAGCTATCATGCCTTGGTTGAAAAAGTTTCTCTCACCTTGATCCACTTGCATTCAACTTGCATTTCCTTTGCATAAACTATGAATTTTTTAATGTGCAACTTGATGAATCGTGGCATAGGCTCATAACATGTTAATCTTGCCTCTAAACATCAGAATAGTGAGGCATTTGGTGATTAAAAGTGATTATGCATCATTATGCATAAGTTGGTAACTTGAAAAACAAGAAATGGACCTCAAACTTCTCCTCTTCGAAACTCTCAGCTCCCTCCATGGATTGGGAGTTCTCGTAATTTTTGGAAAGCCCCAAATGTCCTCTAAAACTTTCATGTTCACCCCAAGTTCTTGATCAAAAGGGATCTTGGTGAAAAGTGGGAGTGAAGTCAGCTGGCTTTTAAGGCAAAAAGTAGTGACATTTCACTAAGCCCTTAAGTGTTTTGAACTTCCAAGCCTTGTAACTCAAAAACCAAGCCTTATCTTGAGAAGGGTCCTCAAATATGTTTTGAAGTTCATGATGAGAGCTTCAATTTGAGCTTTGAGTCACCAAATTTGGATGTGTGGTCTGAAAGTTATGACCTTTCCAATTTTGCCCAAGAAGTGAATTCTTCCTTACTTAGAAAATTTTAAGAACAAAACCTTGCCCTTCTTGCAAGAAACCTTTCAAATGGTGATCTCTCATGCTCTCATTCATGGATTGAACATGTTGAGGTGGAGTGTGACTTGAATACCTCATTTTGGGCCAATAACATCAAAGTCAGAGGCTTGACTTTGTCAGTCAAAACCCTAATTTCCTCAGGAATTCCACTGGATGATCTTTGAGGATCTTGCTTCTTCAATCTCTTCCAAAGTACAAATATGGCCTCTAAGGATGTTTATGAACCTATGGAACCATGTCTCAAAGTTTGGGAACATGCCTTGGTCAAAATCAAAGGCAAAGGCTAACTTGTCTTGACAAAACCCTAGTTTGAGGGAAAGATTAACTTGTGACTCTTTGTACTAGTGATGAAAACCAGCTGATCTTGATTTCTTGTTGAGTAAGACCTCTTGAAAGTAGGTAAGTTCAATTGGTTGATGAACCAATCAAGTCTTGACAAATCATGACAAACCTCTTCAGTGATTCTTCAGGTTACAACCCTAATTCCACAACTTTGGTCTGATAGTCTCTTGTTAACTTGATTTGATCCAATGTCTTGAGATCCCAAACTGGTGAACCTTGTGATGATTGTATGGAGCCAGAGAATAGTCTTAGGAGACCTTGAATCATGTGAGAGCCTGGCTTAGGAGACCTTGCCCTCTTTCTGGTGTAGACCCTAGTTCAAAAGAAACAAACTTGCAAGATGAAGTGGTTAGTTAACAATGCATAGATGATTGATCCCTACATGTGAGTGCAAGATGTTATGACATCTAAGGGGTAAAATTTGGGGTACAACACTAGTATTTTATCTTTTGTTGCAAACAACCCAAATCAAAACCCTTAATACCTTTTTGTGCGATTAAAGTTAACAAAACTCTATAATATAACACACTTCTCGAGATCGATATTATAGTAACCATCAGTATTACTACTTCGGCAGATTTGTACACTTGTTAATTTAATTATCAATTTTTTTGTCACCTTTGTTAGGGATTGCCAAAGATTATAGAGTTTACATTTTTATTTTTAGTTGAGATTTTGTTGCTTTGCGACCAAAATTTTTGTTTTTTTATAACTATCAGGTTTCTAATATTTGTATGTGAGGATAATCCTCAACTAATTTTTCTTTTAACATAGAAATCGAGAGAACCTTACGTGCTCAGCTCAAGAAAGCTCTCTTGCACAAGTTGGAAGAACGAGAGGAGAAAAGTTCTCACCCATCAGATACAGAACTATAAAATAAGTTGAGCAAACAATGGCTGAAGATCCACCAGTTCTTGAAAGACAACTCAGAGACTATGGAAGAGAAAAGGCCTCGGGAGGTAGACTCACAATAGTAAATAAAGCATTTAATGTGCCTAACTTTCAATTACACCCAACAGTGCTCTTTTAACTATAGAAGAGGCCTTTCATAAGTAAAATCAATCAAGATGCCAACAAACAACTATAGAGGTTTGTAATAATGAGTACAACTCTGAAGATAGAGGGGCATACAGAAGAGAGCTAAAAATTGAGAATGCTTCATTTTACTATAGTAGAAGATGTTGTACAATGGTTTTACTCACTTCTAATAGACAACATTACAATTTGAGAAGAGATGGAGGAAACTTTTCTAAATCAATATTTTCATGCTTCATTTTTCCTTTGAAAAAATATAGGAAATCATCAGCTTTAAGAAGAAGGAATGTGAATCATTATGAGATGCATACAAAATATTCAAAAATATATTAGTTGCATTCCCTACACACAATCTAGATCAAACACAACAAATGTGAATGTTTTGAAATGACCTCAAATTGAAGACTAAGTAGTTGATTAATACAATATCGGGTGGCTCAACTAACTTTACAACAACCAATGGTGTCAAGAAAATCATTAAAGTTATCTCTGCAAATGAACATCTCGAGTTGTATGATAGATGCACTAGCAATCCAGAATGAGTTATTGATCTGAATTTGGCCACTTAAAATATAAATTTGGAAGATCGAGTTGTTGTTGAAGTTGAAAGGAGACTTAAAGAATTAAACATACGAACTCAAGAGGTAGCTCAAGTGCAACAGGCACAACCAGTAAGTTGTTAAATTTGTCGGGGGGTCTTTATTTTTCTATTATTGTACCACAAGTGGAGGAAGTTAATTATCTCAAGTAGAACAATCCTTATCCCAACACGTATAATCTAGAGTGGAAAAATCTTTGAAACTTTACTTAGAAAGATTAGCAAGGGAGTGTTCTGAAGCAAGGTCAAGTGCAATACCCGAACCAACAGAAAACTTTCACCTTGTTTCAATAGCTTAATCAACAATTCCAACAGCAATAACTAGTTCCTAAGAAGGCGGATTGGGAGATATATCTTGATAAGGTTACTGTTTAAAATGTTCGATTTCAAGAAGAGACAAGGAATAAATTCAAAAGCACTACTTCTTAGAATGTCCAATTTCAAGAAGAGACGAGGAATAACCATATAAACACTACTACATCAATAAATAATTTGGAGGTTTAGGTAGGTCAGTCGGGTAATGGAAGATGTGCTGGTGAAAATAGACAAGTTTGTTTTTCTAGTGGACTTTTTTATAATAGAAATGTATGAAGATGGATAAATTCCACTCATCCTGGGAGACCATTTTTAGAAATAGGGAGATACGTTATTGACATAGAGGGAGGCACTATGACCCTGAAATTATATGATGAAGAACTCAAGATAAATGTCTAAAATACTATGAAACATAAGGAATACGTGGGAGTTAGTAATAATGTAGAGGTGCTAGATACCATCATTGCAAAATATACTAAGTTTGAAACACCTGAACTTCCTTCAGAATGAGTTCTTAGTTTATTTGTGTGCACAATTCAAGAGAATGAAGATGACAGAGAAAGGTAAGTCCCGACTATGTTGGAAGTGTAACACCCCCAATCTATACCCCCGATTAAATAAAGCAGTAAAAGAAAATCCAAAATTTCATCAGAGTATATTTAGAAATTCACCGCATAGACCGAGGGGTCACATAAATTTGAAACAAACACAATAAACCTGCCCATAAAGATATGCAACACTCGCAGGTAGCAAATAAACAGAGGAACTTAGTTCCTACTACCCACAATTCAGCTACAGAATAAAAACAGAAAATCTGTACTGAATCTCATATATATATATATATATATATATATATATATATATATATCACATAAAAAGTTTGTCGTACATCAAGTCATACATGCACAAGCCAAAAGATATATATCCATATACACATCAAACTACAAAACGATCCCCTTGACTACCCGGTGCCACATATCAGAGCCGACCGACAAAAGAATGAAGTCCTAAGCTTCACAAAAAGACCTCCAGCATCTAATCTGCAATTCCTCGTAGAGCATTATAAAACAGCAGAAGGGTGAGAAACACAATCATACTATAATTGCATATAATTATATAATAACACAACATTACACACGTAAAGTCTTCTCACCACAACGCACAACAGAATCCAAATACAACACAACAGAATACATATCTCATTTATCCATCACAAATATATATTAATTCATTTCACAGTTCTCACACATAGTCAATCATATTCATGATTTATGCAAATGCACAGAGACCGACACAACGACTCTATGCAATGCATATGCGGTACCAACCATCCATCATTTCTCATCACTAGTTCACTCAGGAACTATTGGAATCATCGCTCGTTACATAATGTAACTCCCCGTCGGGCATACGATGTCCCCCGTCGCTCACACCCCACACGGGCAGACGACGTTTATGGATCGCTCACACCCCACACGGGCACACGATCTGATCGCTCACACCCCACATGGGCACAAGATCGTCTATAATCATCGCTCACACCCCACACGGGCACACGACGTTATAGCAGATTCCCTCTGGAACCAAACCGTCGCTCACACCCCACATGGGCACACGACATTACAAGAACGCATATCATGATGCTTGGCATACAATGACTCATGACATTCAGGTGCACACATATATGCAATCATCTCACTCAACATTAATCATGCTTTACAATTCAAGCCCCAATACAATGCATTTATACCATACAACAGCACGTAAATCATACCATATCCATATCAACAGCACATTGCATGATACACACCAATTACACAATTATAACGACAAAAGTCGACAAAATGACACTATTCCAAATTCTCGACATAATTAAATCGGCTAACAATCTCAAAATTATTATGATAAGAAAGTACAGTTCAATAGCTACTCAACGATACCAAGAATGTTAAAAATAGATAAACGGAACACAAGTTACGGACTAAACAAGAAAAGACATCGCGAAAAAACCCCATTTTGCAATTCTCCTGGCCATACGCGTATTGCCCTGAGCCATACGCGTATTGCCCTGATTCCTCACCCATTCCATACGCGTATTGGCCAAGCTCGTACGCGTATAGGCAGAGACCATTTTTCCCCAAAATTCCCATTAAAATTCCAATACGCGTAGTGCCTTACTCCATACGCGTATTGCCTTAAACATTACGCGTACCATTATGCAAATGGACAGATGGCCGAGAAAATGAAGCTCCATACGCGTATTGCCCAGTTTTCTTCAATGCCATACGCGTATTGCCTTGACCAATACGCGTATTGCCTTGAGTGATACGCGTATGGGCAGTGGAAAATTCAGAAAACTCTGCAGAACTTTGTTTTGCGTTTCCACCCCAAAATCATCCAATTTTCACCTATACACCAGAAAAATCACCAATACAATGCCTAACAACATGTATCTAACATGTATCAACAATAATGGACCTGAAAACATGATTTTCGACACAATTTAATTGATTTCTAATCAATTTCTACGTAATATGGTTTTTACTATATATTTCCAATTCAATCCAATAACAACCAAAAACATACATACATAATCATACACAAGCACATAATAATCGATTTTCGCACCCTTACCCGATTTAATCGTGTTTAGAAAAGTCGGGAGATTGATTTCTTGATTTCTAAGTTTTCTCTCTTTTTCTTCTCTTCTTCTCTTTTCTTTCGCTTTTCCTTCTTCTCTTTTTCTTTCTCTCTATTTTTCTCTCTTTCTATTTTCTATTTTCTAACTTAAGGGAAAATAATATGAAATGACCAAAATACCCCCACACTCAAATATCTCGCAAACGTTCCCAAAATCCGATAAAATATCACAACATTGAAAAATAACATATTTCCAAATAAAAGTCGAAAATAAAATAAAATAATAATAAAATAATCAAAACGACTCGATTAAATAAAAACGGACAAAACTGGGGCGTTACAACTCTCCCCCACTTAGAAATTTCCGTCCTCGAAAATATACCTGAGACGAACAACTCTGGATACGACTCCCGCATCCGACTCTCTAACTCCTAAGTCAAATTGCCCTCAGCAGCGCCTCCCCACGCTACTTTCACAAGTGCAATATCCTTGCCTCTCAACCGCTTCACCTCGCGATCCAAAATCCTAACTGGTAATGCCTCAACCGTAAGGTTCTCCCTTACCTCAACGTCATCCATCGAAATCACATGCGACGGATCCGGAACATACTTCCAAAGCTGTGAAACATGGAACACATCGTGCAAATTCAACAGATTCGGCGGCAACGCCACCTTATAAGCCACAGCACCCACTCTCGAGGATATCTGGTAAGGACCAATAAACTGAGAAGTAAGTTTCTTCGATTTTAATGCACGACCCACACCCGTTACCGGTGTAACTCTAAAAAATACATGATCGCCCTCTTGGAACTCAAGATCTTTTCTTCTCCGATCATGATAACTTATTTGTCTACTCTGAGAAGCCTTCATTCTCTCTCGAATAAGCTTCACTTTTTCTGTAGTCTGTTGCACCAACTCTGGTCCAACCACCGAACTCTCACCAGATTCATGCCAACACAAAGGTGTTCGACATCTTCGTCCATACAGTGCTTCAAACGGTGCCATTCCAATACTCGAATGGAAACTGTTATTATACATGAATTCAATCAATGCAAGATAACTATCCCACGCACCACCTTGTTCAAGAACACAAGCCCTCAACAAATCTTCCAACGACTGAATCGTTCTCTCGGTCTGTCCATCCGTCTGCGGATGATAAGCTGAACTCAATCTCAATTTATAACACAACGCCTTCTGTAAACTTTCCCAAAATCTCAAAGTAAACCTCGGATCTCGATCTGAAACAATGCTCAACGGAACCCCATGCAATTTCACAATCACACTGATATAAATCTCAGCTAACCTCTCCAAAGAAAAACTGATGTCAATCGGAATGAAATGAGCCGATTTAGTCAGCCTATCCACAACCACCCAAATAGCATTATGCCCTCGCTGTGTATTCGGTAACCCTGTCACAAAATCCATGGAGATGTTATCCCACTTCCACTCAGGAATATCCAACGGTTGCAACAAACCACTAGGCCTCAGATGTTCTACCTTCGATTTCTGACAAGTCAAACATGCATAAACAAACTGAGCCACATCTCTTTTCAATCCAGACCACCAGAAAATCTTCTTCAAATCTTGGTACATTTTATTCGCTCCCGGATGTATACTCAAATTACTCTGGTGTCCTTCCTCCAAAATCATCTTTTCCAACTCTGCATCATCAGGAATACAAATTCTACCTCGGAATCTCAAAACACCATTAATATCCACTTTAAAATCACTATTCACATCTTTTCCTCCAACCAACATCAAATCTACAAATTTCACATCCAGCTTCTGTTTCTCACTAACCGTCATCAAAAAATCATTAGTAATCGTTAGCATTCCAAGCCTCACACTATCCGACGTCACTTCACATACCAAACTCAAGTCTCTAAACGATTCCAAAAGTTCCCACTCTTTAACCATTAAAGCAGATATATGCAACGATTTCCTGCTCAATGCATCGGCTACCACATTAGCTTTACCAGGATGGTAATTCAAGCCAAAGTCATAGTCCTTCAAAAATTTCAACCATCTCCGCTGCCTCATGTTCAGTTCCTTCTGATCAAACAAATATTTCAAACTTTTGTGATCACTAAAGACTTCAAACCTTGCACCGTAGAGATAATGCCTCCAAATCTTCAACACAAAAACCACAGCCGCTAACTCAAGATCATGAGTAGCATAATTTTTCTCATGCACTCTCAACTGCCTTGAAGCATAAGCCACGACCTTACCTTCTTGCATCAGAACACCACCTAGACCAATCAAAGACGCATCACAATACACCACAAATGGTTCATTAGGATTTGGCAAAACCAAAATCGGAGCTATCGTCAATCTTCTCTTCAGCTCATTAAAAATTTCCTCACACCGAATATCCCAAATGAACGCTTGCCCTTTACAAGTCAACTGGGTCAAAGGAAGTGCTAGCTTAGAGAAACCTTCAATAAACCTTCGATAGTATCCAGCCAATCCCAAAAAGCTTTGAATTTCAGTAACAGATCTTGGACCCTCCCATTGTAGAACTGCTTCTACTTTAGATGGATCCACAACAATACCATTACCTGAAATCACGTGCCCAAGAAAACTCACCTCTGACAACCATAACTCACACTTGGACAGCTTGGCAAAAAGCTTTCTTTCTTTCAAAACCTGCAAAATAATACGCAAATGCTCCGCGTGCTCCTCCCGAGACTTAGAATAAATCAAAATGTCATCAATAAACACAACAACAAATCGATCCAAATGCTCGTGGAAAATACGATTCATGTACTCCATAAACACACCTGGCACATTAGAAACCCCGAACGGCATCACAGAATATTCATAATGACTGTAACGTGTCCTAAAAGCCGTCTTCTGAATATCTTCCTCTTTCACCCTAATCTGATGATACCCTGATCTCAAATCAATCTTACTAAACACACACGCACCAACTAACTGATCCATCAAATCATTAATTCTTGGAAGAGGATACTTATTCTTAATCGTCACCTTATTCAACTGGCGATAACCAATACACAACTGTATACTTCCATCTTTCTTTTTCACCAATAAAACTGGAGCACCCCAAGGAGAAACGCTTGGTCTCACAAACCTCTTTTCCAACAATTTATTCAACTGTTTCTTTAACTCAACCAACTCAGATGCCAACATACGATAAGGTGCCATAGAAACAGGTCTAGTACCAGGAACTAGATCTATAGAAAACTCCACCTCTCTCTCTGGCGGCAAGTCTGAAATATCCTCGGGAAACACTTCCGGAAATTCACACACAACAGGAAACACATCAAACGAAACTTGACTAGCCACAGTCAAAGATGCAAACAACCCAAACAACTGAGCTTCATCCGCCAAAAGCTTCTTCAACTCTTTGGTAGATAAGAAACTCGAGTCTTCGTCTTCCTCAAGAGAAAGAAACCTTACCAGCTTATGATAACAATCAATATGAACTCGATTGAATTGCAACCAATTCATTCCCAAAACCACATCTAAACCCTCCAACGGCAAACACACCAAATCCATCTCAAATTCTTTACCATAAATGGTCAAAGGACAACTTAAACAAACCAAAGAAGTAGTTACTGACCCCATTGCTGGAATGTCAATAACCATTTCACCACCCATCGAAGACAACACAAGATTCAAACGCTTCACGCACTCAGACGAAATAAATGAATGAGTCGCTCCAGTATCAATAATAGCAACTAAAGGAGTACTATTAATAAAACAAGTACCTCTGATCAGACGATCTGCACTTGAAGTCTGAGTTCCTGCCAAGGCAAAAACTTTCCCACCAGCTGGAACTTGTTTCGGTTTTGGACACTTCGTACTAATATGACCAGGTTCACCACAGTTGTAACATTTCACCACATTTTTCCTGGCACAATCAGCTACAACATGTCCTAAACCGCCACAATTCGCACACTTTCTCATATTCTTCCTACATTCGAACTGATGATGCCCCACTTCACCACATTTGTAACATTTCAGAGGACTAGACATACCTCCTCCACCTGATCTTCTCTCAAAATTACCACTTTGTTTACCCTTATCAGCTGGTGTTACATAAGGACCACCATGGAACTGTTGCTTCCCTTTCCTCTCGCTCACACTCTTATAGTGAGTAGAACGAGCCTTACTATCCTCCTCATAAATCCTACAACAATCCACCAAATCAGAAAACCTCCGAATCCTTTGATAACCAATTGCCTGCTTTATCTCAAGACGCAATCCGTTCTCAAACTTTACACACTTAGAAAATTCTGCAGTTGCTTCAGCATAATGTGGATAAAACTGCACAAGTTCCACAAACTTAGCAGTATAATCAACAACAGACATATTACCTTGTTTTAACTCCAAGAACTCAATTTCCTTCTTTCCTCTTACATCTTCAGGAAAATACTTCCTCAGAAACTCAATGCTAAACACAGCCCAAGTGATCTCCTCCTCTGCAGCTTCCAACACATGACGTGTACTAACCCACCAATCATCAACTTCTTCCATTAACATGTGAGTACCCAGTCTCACCTTCTGATCCTCAGCACAATCCATAACTCGGAAAATTCTTTCAATCTCTTTAAGCCATATCTGAGCACCATCAGGATCATATCTTCCCTTGAAGACAGGCGGATTGTTCTTCCTGAACTCATCATTACCTGCAGCATTAGGTGCACCCAGCACAACCCGAGCCATAGCTTGCATAGCAGCAGCCAAAGCAGCGTCATTCCTACCAGCCATATTACGTTAATTTCCAATAACAGTAACTATGGTTAAACAAACAGCTCATCCAAACACCAAGACCGACAAGGACTGACACAACTGACATGGACTGGCTCTGATACCACTTAATGTAACACCCACAATCTATACCCCCGATTAAATAAAGCAGTAAAAGAAAATTCAAAATTTCATCAGAGTATATTTAGAAATTCACAGCATAGACCGAGGGGTCACATCAATTTGAAACAAACACAATAAACCTGCCCATAAAGATATGCAACACTCGCAGGTAGCAAATAAACAGAGGAACTTAGTTCCTACTACCCACAATTCAGCTACAGAATAAAAACAAAAAATCTGTACTGAATCTCATATATATATATATATATATATATATATATATATATATATCACATAAAAAGTTTGTCGTACATCAAGTCATACATGCACAAGCCAAAAGATATATATCCATATACACATCAAACTACAAAACGATCCCCCTGACTACCCGGTGCCACATATCAGAGCCGACCGACAAAAGAATGAAGTCCTAAGCTTCACAAAAAGACCTCCAGCATCTAATCTGCAATGCCTCGTAGAGCATTATAAAACAGCAGAAGGGTGAGAAACACAATCATACTATAATTGCATATAATTATATAATAACACAACATTACGCACGTAAAGTCTTCTCACCACAACGCACAACAGAATCCAAATACAACACAACAGAATACATATCTCATTTATCCATCACAAACATATATCAATTCATTTCACAGTTCTCACACATAGTCAATCATATTCATGATTTATGCAAATGCACAGAGACCGACACAACGACTCTATGCAATACATATGCGGTACCAACCATCCATCATTTCTCATCACTAGTTCACTCAGGAACTATTGGAATCATTGCTCGTTACATAATGTAACTCCCCATCAGGAATACGATGTCCCCCGTCGCTCACACCCCACACTGGCACACGACGTTTATGGATTGCTCACACCCCACACGAGCACATGATCCGATCGCTCACACCCCACACGGGCACACGATCGTCTATAATCATCGCTCACACCCCACACGGGCACACGACGTTATAGCGGATTCCCTCTAGAACCAAACCGTCGCTCACACCCTACATGGGCACACGACATTACAAGAATGCATATCATGATGCTTGGCATACAATGACTCATGACATTCAGATGCACACATATATGCAATCATCTCACTCAACATTAATCATGCTTTATAATTCAAGCCCCAATACAATGCATTTATACCATACAACAGCACACAAATCATACCATATCCATATCAACAGCACATTGCATGATACACACCAATTACACACAATTATAACGACAAAAGTCGACAAAACGACACTATTCCAAATTCCTGACATAATTAAATCGGCTAACAATCTCAAAATTATTATGATAAGAAAGTACAGTTCGATAGCTACTCAACGATACCAAGAATATTAAAAACAGATAAACGGAACACAAGTTACGGACTAAACAAGAAAAGACATCGCGAAAAAACCCCATTTTGCAATTCTCCTGGCCATACGCGTATTGCCCTGAGCCATACACATATTGCCCTGATTCCTCACCCATTCCATACGCGTATTGCCCAAGGTCGTACGCGTATGGGCAGAGACCATTTTTCCCCAAAATTCCCATTAAAATTCCAATACGCGTAGTGCCTTACTCCATACGCGTATTGCCCTAAACATTACGTGTACCATTACGCAAATGGATAGATGGCCTAGAAAATAAAGCTCCATACGCGTATTGCCCAGTTTTCTTCAATGCCATACGCGTATTGCCTTGACCAATACGCGTATTGCCTTGAGTGATACACATATGGGCAGTGGAAAATCCAGAAAATTCTGCAGAACTTTGTTCTGCGTTTCCACCCCAAAATCATCCAATTTTCACCTATACACCAGAAAAATCACCAATACAATGCCTAACAACATGTATCTAACATGTATCAATAATAATGGACCTAAAAACATGATTTCCGACACAATTTAATCGATTTCTAATCAATTTCTACATAATATGGTTTTTACTATATATTTCCAATTCAATCCAATAACAACCAAAAACATACATACATAATCATACACAAGCACATAATAATCGAGTTTCGCACCCTTACCCGATTTAATCGTGTTTAGAAAAGTCGGGAGATTGATTTCTTGATTTCCAAGTTTTCTCTCTTTTTCTTCTCTTCTTCTCTTTTCTTTCCCTTTTCCTTCTTCTCTTTTTCTTTCTCTCTATTTTTCTCTCTTTCTATTTTCTATTTTCTAACTTAAGGGAAAATAATATGAAATGACAAAAATACCCCCACACTCAAATATCTCGCAAACGTTCCCAAAATCCGATAAAATATCACAACATTGAAAAATAACATATTTCCAAATAAAAGTCGAAAATAAAATAAAATAATAATAAAATAATCAAAGCGACTCGATTAAATAAAAATGGACAAAACTGGGGCGTTACAGGAAGCATAACCTCCATACAATAAATCTAAACCTAACCGATATGAAGATTTGAAGGCATCACATATACATGAATGTGTGAAAGAATCAACAAAGGGGATGGAGCTGAAGCAATTACCTGTTCATCTTAAGTATGTATTTTTATTGAAAAAGAAGCAATGTCCTACAATCATCAATGCCAACCTGAGCAAGAATGAAGAGGAAAAACTTCTACAGGTACTAAAGGAATACAATGAGGTAATAAGATGGTCAATAAGAGACTTGAAGGGCATTATTCCAACAAATTTAATGCTCAAGATCTTGATGGAAGATGGGCACAAGCCAATAATCCGACCCCTGACAAAGACTCAATCTGGTCATGAAAGAAGTTGTCAAGAAAGAAGTAGTAAAGTTGTTAGATGCAGGTCTCATATATCTAATATCTGATAGCACATGGGTAAGTAATGTGCATGTGTTATCAAAGAAAGGAGTAATAAGGTAATCATGAATGATAAAAATGAATTTATTCCTACTTGAACAATTACTTGTTGGAGAGTATGTATTGATTATAGAAGGCTCAACACAACAACAAGGAAATACCATTTTCCCCTTCCATCCATCAATCAGATATTAGAAAGGTTAGTTGGTCATGATTATTATTGTTTTCTTGATGGATATTCTAGTTATAACCAAATTGTATTGGCTCGTGAGGATCAAAAGAAGATAGCTTTTACATGCCCTTATGGTGTTTTTGCATATAGAAGAATGCCATTTGGATTGTGTAATGCACATGCAATGCTCCAAAGGTGTATGACATCCATTATTGATGACATGCTAGAAAAGTATATGAAGGTGTTCATGGAAAAAAAAAATTATTTTTGGTTCCTTTTTTGATAATTGCTTATCTAACTTGTCTCTTGTTCTAGAAAGGTGTCAACGGACCAATTTAATTCTCAATTGGGAGAAGTTCCATTTCATGGTACAATAGGGTATAGTGATAGGTCACAAAATTACTCATAAAGGGATCGAGGTTGGATAAGAAAAAGTATATGTTATATCAAATCTTCCACCTCCCCTTAACAAGAAAGGTATAAGGAGTTTCTTAGGTCATGCAGGTTACTATCATAGATTCATAAGAGATTTTATAAGATAGCTAAACCATTGACAAATTTACTGGTGAAAGACACACCTTTTACATTTGATGACAATTGCAAAGAGGCTTTAATACTCTTAAGAGTAGACTTGTTACAACACCCATAATGTGCGATGCAAACAACATTGCAAAAATAAGTTGTTTTAGGGAAAATGAGGGGTAAGATTTTACATGTAATTTATTATTCCACCCATGTTCTTAATCCAACTCAAATGAATTATACTACTACAAAAAAAAGAAAGCTATTAGTTTTTATTGACGCTTTTGATAATTTTAGATGATATCAACTATGCTTTTTATGATTGCGGATTTTTCATCTTGGATGACTCATTCCTTTATAAACAAGGAGTGGGTGGTTAATAAGAAGATAAGTACTGGAAGAAGAGAAAAATAAGATTCTCAAACATTGTCATTACTCTAAATATGGAGGGCATTTAAGTGGAGACCGCACAATGGCGAAAGTACTGCAGTAAGGACTATATTAGCCAAACTTGTTCAAGGATGCATTATACCATGTCAATGAGTGTGACCATTGTCAACACACAAGAAATATATCCAAAAGGAAAGAAATTCCCAAAAATATAATGCTTGAAGTAGAATTATTTGACTTATGGGGAATAGACTTCATGGGGCCATTTCTCCTATCTTTCACAAAAACTATATTCTGGTTGTAGTCGATTATGACTACAAGTGGGTAGAAGCAGTGGCACTCCAAAAAAATGATGCAAAGTTTATAGTTGTATAGGGGTATCCAGACGAGATCTAGACCTTCTATACATGTCCCATACTCATTTCACTTAAGGTCGACTATTTTATCTCTTGACCTCATTTTTTGGCAAAATGTGTTTGGGTCAACAAAACCCTTTTGTGTATTTGGCTTTTGTTTTGCACTTTTCTAGTTGTTTCATTTATCTTTGAGGGATATTCTTGAGCCACCACTACCCCTCGTCTTTTCATAGTCAATCCAAACCACCACAATGTCAAAGAGGATTTGTAAGGATAAAGACCTAGTGAGTGAGCCTACCCTAAATTTTGACAGTTCTAAGTTTTTATCCACTTTCCACAGGGGATAATTTGATCACGTGAGTAGGAGAATTATTGCGGAGGAGAGATAATTCACCCTAGAAGATGAAAGTAAACCTAAGATTCATTATTTTTTAAAGAAACATAGACTCTCGTATTTCATCAAGATGATTTAGAGTGTTTCTTCCGACCTCATTAAAGAATTTTATGCTAATGCATTCATCCCTGTTAGAGATCATGCAACCTTTGAATCTTGGGTTAGCGGAAAACAAGTGAAGTATGATGGGAAACCTGTGAAAAAGGAACTGAAGCTAAAAATCAAATAACCTTGGTGTTAGCTGGGTAGAGCAAGGAAAGTAATGGGAAAATATTTGACCAATGAAGAGTTGCAGGGACTACTTGCGTAACCAGGTAAGAATTTGACTGATTTCACACCCAGTTGGGATCCCAACAATGTGCCGAGAAAATTCATGGTGAAGAATATGTTACTTGTCCCTAAGGCAAGATCGTTATTCTATCATCAAAACAATGAGACTAACATTGGTGGATTTGAATTAACCAATCTTCGAGCTCTATGGTTGTATTATTTACTAACTGGAAAAATGGTGAAGTTTGGTCAGTTAATCGTAGTAGATATTAAAGCAACTACATGTAGTGATTCAAAATCATCGAGTCATGGGACTTTTATCATACTACTCCCTCCGTCTCATAAAAAGTGTCTTATTTGCACTTTTTCTTTGTCTCAAAATAATTGTCCATTTACATTACCAATGTTGTAATTATTATTATTTTTCCACTACTATACCCCTATTCATTAAATTTCACTTTATTCAACTACATTTAATATGGGTATTTTAGTAAATGACATTAATTTTTTCACTACAACCAACACATCTAATCATTTTCTTAAGAACCGCGCATTGCTCAAATAGAACACTTTTTATGAGACGGAGGGAGTATTGTGTAAGTTATCATGTGTGGAATATGTTATTGATGATCCACTAGATCACCCTAAGTGGCCTATAGATACTACATGGATAGAAAGGATGAACGCAACTCTATCTAAGAGCCATCGAACCACTCTAAAGTACCTGTTGATGCTGCCAAACCTAGGTCTGGCCCTACTCCCTACCTTCCTCTTGGTGTGACCCCTACTTTCAAATAGAACTAGTGGTGTTCGCAAACCAGCTTTGTTCGGTTTCGGAAGAATCTCATGTCCAAACCGATTAAAAATATATGGAGTGATTTGGATTAGATTTGCACATTTGTCATAAAGTCCAAACCAAACCAAGTTGATAAACAATAGATTGGTTTGGGATAAATTGATCTGATACATTACAAACAAATGTGAAAAAATATTTTAAAAAATATTTAATTTACATCAACTAATTTTCTAAAATAATATAAAATTACTAATTTTTTCATTTCTCCATATTGGTTGTGAATATCACAATTGGTATTTCATGTTTTTCTTATATATATATATATATATATATATATAGTTCGGTGGACGGGTTCGCGGGTAGAATTTTGGAGGATTCGCTTAAACCAATGAACACCCCTAGATAGCACACTTACCCATATGAGGACTCTTACTAGCATCGAGTAGAGATTAGGAACTTCTATTTCAAGCAGGGTTTTTAGGTGACTTTTAATATGTCAAGACAGTATCTAACTCATAAGATAGACACGTAGGTTGTTGCTCAGAGATATCATAATCACGCTGCCGCTGAGCCACCATCCCCGTTTTATGTCTACTATAACTATCTAGGGGAGGATCAACCAATTCAGATTAGAAGACATTTTGTACCTCCGGGTGAGTCCCACTCGATATCTCAGAACTAACACCCCCTTCATCTTCTTCTGCTCCGTTTGAGAGTTGTAAGTGTGATGACAATATTATTTGCCACAGTGTCTTTGAGATGAACCATTAGGATAGGAAGCATTATGTCTAGGATGATTTAGCTTGTTTGTATTTGAGTGTTTTGTTTTTCTAGTATGTTTCTGTTTTGTTGGTTTTAATGTTTAATAATTAAGATGTAATCAGGTACATGTCTATAACATAACGAGCCAAAAATATTGAAGTGTCCAACACTTGGTTTCAAACCTGACCAAGCTTTATAAGGTGTCTTGTTGTTCAGCTTCTTTGTTGGATATCTATTGATTATGCAGGTAATAGTGGAAGTAGCCTCACCCTAGAAATGGTTTGGCATTTGCTTTTCCTTGAGCATGCTTTTTTTCGTGTTCAAAATACTTCTTTTCTTTCTCTCTGCAATGCCATTATGCTTATGTGTAAGGTTTTATGACTCCATGCTCAAATCCTTCTTCTTCACAAAACTGAGCAAATTCAATTGAGGTGTACCTTCTAACACCATCAATATTTAACCATTTAATGACACATTCAACCTGCTTTTTAACTAGCAACTTGAATCTTTTGAAGCTGGTGAACATTTCAATTTTCTTCTACAACACATGAATCTACATGTATCTAGTGAATTTATCTATGAAGGTTAAGAAGTAGCAATTACCTCCTACTAAAATCACTTTAAAGAGGCCACACACATATGAGGGTGCAATCTCCAACTTTTGTTGTGACTTCATTGGAAAGCCATGTTTGAATGATTTACTTGCCTGCTTGGAAATGTAACACTCTTCACATAGTTGCTTTGGCATTGTGATTTTAGGAAGTCTATATATCATATTCTACATGTGAATTAGGTTGAGACTCATAAAATTGAGATGGTCATACCTTTGATGTCAAATACAATTTTGATCTTCAATTAATGTTAATGCTAGACATTGACGGCCTAGCATGTTGATCATAATTTTCAATGTCTTATTGGTTTATAAGGGTGCCTTCAATATTAGCTTGGAAATTACATCAAACACCTTTAGCTTTTTATCTTCTAGCCTCATTGTATAGTTTTTTTCAAGCAATTGACCCAAGATGATCAGGTTACTTGCAATAGAAGGAACAAACAAATCATCATATATGATTGCTTTTTGTTCGTTCCCTTTCTTCACAAGAAATTTTCTCGTTCCTTCTTATGTGATGATGTTATTATCAGCAAATCTAATGGATATCCTTATCATTCATCAAGCATTATGAACTAGTTTTTATTTTCACTCACATGATTTGAAATTCTGGTATGCAGATATCAGATGTCCTAAGAGATGTCGAGACACTGATATCTATTAAATATACAAGGACCAAGGTATACAAAGTTAAAAGTACAGAAAATAAATAAGACACGGAGGGTTGTTAACCCAGCTCAGTGCATAACAACACCTACGTCTGGGGGCTACCAAGCCAGGAAGGAAATCCACTATTAGCAGTATTAATTCAAAGTTAGACAACCCAGTTTACAAGTTCTCACTTAATACCTACCCAGTGCAACTTCTACCTAAGACACTCCTAAGTATGAAAACCCCCTTTTCACTTCCTACCAGTCACCACAGTGACAGAATTACAACTCTTTCAATGTTTTTAGAAAATATAATCCAAAAGACACACAATCACGAGATGCTTAAAACCTTAGGAGTGATTGACAACACTTATAACTCAATAGAAATAGTCCATTTCAAGCATCTAGGTGATGAATGAATGGCTCACAAAACAGTCTACCTCAAAGTATCAAAAGACAAGTGAGTGACACAGTACAACAGCAGTATCCTAAAAGAAACTCAAACCCTAAACCCTTATTTGCACACGCGATTTCTTCAATGAATAATCCACACGAATTAAGTTTAGCAAGTATCATTTTATAGCCTTGTACAGAATGGGCTTGGACTCTTCCCATTTGTCAGTTTTAACCTACTGCAGAATCTTCTCCAAAATAGCAGGAACAAATCTTCAAAGTTTCCTAAACCGTCTCATCATTTAATCTAGCATTTTGTGTACAGCTGAAGATACAAAACGTTGTTCCTGATAACATCATCTTGTCCTGCATAAATTATTGAGATATATCCAAAAGAAATATCACAGAATTAAAACAAAACAAATCTGCCAAGATTTTAACACATTCAGAATGGATGTTCTGATAGAACATGTTCCAACATCTGTTAGGACATCTGCTCTTAAGGTGAGTTGGGCAGCATGTTACAACATCACACTCGACATCCTGTAGTGAACCATGTTTTAGCAAAAATGTTGCCAATCCATAAACCATGGAACCCTCAATCTTCCCCTTTGGAAAATTTTGGCTAAAACACCTTTTGCACAATAAACCCTGGAGACTGTGTGTGTACATGAGGAAGAAGATAACCTGTATTTTTCAAGAATATCCACAACACTCCCCCTAGACCCCAGAATCTGTTCTTGTCACATAGGAATAAATCTTCCTCTCAACTCGGAAGAAGAAACTTTTCCGAAGAAAAAGAAAACCAATCTGAAACACAAGAAAACTAACCTGAACACAAGGTTGAACTAAACTAGTTCAGGTCATTAAAAACACATATGGCAAAAGCCACAATCATTAGAAACACATATGGCAGAAGCCGACTAAACAGATCTCAAAACAAGTCCAGAAAGACAAAACATCTAATAGGACATCACAGACACACCACAATCTCAAAAACTAACCAACAATACCACTTTCAGGGGATTTTATTTTCTCCCCCTATTTGAGCTAAAATTTGACCAATAGCAAGTAAACAAAACTGACTCTGCAAGAACAAACACACCCAGTGAGGAAAGCAATACTACCACACACACTAAAGTAATCACCCTAAAACCCCCAAAGAAACACAAGGACCTTAACACAAAAAGAAACTTTCACAAATTGACAAAAACTAGTTATTCCCTCCAGGCTCCTGAGTTCACAAATTGAACCCATTCATCATCACCATTCCCACCAGAACCACGATCCTTCGACCGAGTCTTCTTTAAAATTGTCACAGAAGTTTTCCCTGTCAGGACAGCTCCTGTTGATGACCTAGCAAATGTCACAGCACTTGATTGATCCTTCTTTTTGTTCAGAGCTTTCTTCTTCTTATCAGAAAGTTTGGAAACTTGGATCATGTTGTAAGACAACGTGAGGGAATGAAAACAAACACGCAGGTTTCAGTCTTTATATAGCACAAAATCCTTGTTTGTAACGCCAAACAGATAAAGAAAAGCAATGTTGGAAACAGTTAAGTCAGCCTTGAAAATGGACCACCGTCCACAAGTGGGAAATAAATCTATTAAGTCTAGGTCTTGTTTTTCAAACAAGAATCAATACAGTTCCCATGGCATAGAAACGCGCTACGCATACACCAAAAAACACATTTTTCCAGGTCTACTATTAAAGCACTGCTGACTAGATCCACCGTCCTTGGCATGTTGACCACACATGGACTCTTGTCTGTCTTAACTTAAATAGCTTGGTACAATGTCCTGACATTCTGATATACATTTTTTTCTTTATGACCCAGCCAAAGAACCACAACATGTTCCATACTTGAAGCTTCAAACCAAATTCCTTGCCTGGACAATTCATTAGTGAGCAGCCCAAAATAAATGGGCACAATGTCCCGACATTACATTAGAGATATCACAACCAAGTCCCACAACCATCCTGACTGAACAATGTCAAGACATCTTATCTGACATTATCCTCTCACTAGAGCCAAACAAACACCAGGTAGCATGAGATCATGCATGCTTTGTACAAGACGTATCAAAACACCTCCACAGCAGACAGGCACACATCTCCCCTTGTCACACATTATTAGTTTTTCCCCTGAAGGTGAAGACCAAGTAAAACACCTTAAGCAACATAGCATCATCAGCCTTCATATTCACACTCCCACTGCAGAAAAAGAGTTTCTTAACGAAGAGTTATCAGAAGCAAACACAGCGGAATAAAAGAGACATTCATCAACTCCATACACCAGACAAAACTTGTCAAAAAAAACATCCCAATTCCATTATCAAAACTCTCCCTGAATTGTGTAGCAAAAAAAATCCAGACACAGTGTATTCAAGGGTACACACACAAATGGAAACATACATCACTTGGTCAACTTCAGGTGCTATTCCACCTCTTGCCTCTATCAAAGATCCATCTGCACTTCTTGTTGTTTCCACGAGCCTTTAGAGAGATGACACTGAACCCCCTTGCTACAGCCTTACACCCTGTCTTCTTCAATCTCTCAATAATAATAACCTTCTTAGGCATACTATGCCTCTGAGAATAGAGGAAAGATATAGTGGATGTTACCTTCCTCCATACCTATAACTGTTATAAATCTCCAATAGGGCCAGTACTTAGCCCACAACTTATGTCCTCAAACTATCCTGCACATACTACTTTAGTACCAAACCAGTCAACTAATCCTTAGACTCCACAGACTTCAGAACAACCATCTTTCCTTTATCTAGATTCCATTCAAGGCTCTTGCTCCAGCCATGTTGAATAACATAATTGACCACTTTAATATCTTCACAGTCTAATGTCATAACATTCAGCTTAACATTGTATTCCTCCAACATATGGTCCATCCACACCAGTTAAGAACAACCTCTTCTTGTCTTACCATATTTAGTTTCAACAGTGTTCCCAGAAGCACATTCATTAGAATTGTAGGATTCTTTCATCAAGAATTCAGTGTTGTGAGAGTAAAATACACTATAGACACATGTTTCAATGATGTAATCCAAGAGCTGCTTTTCTTGAATGGTAGAACTCATCCTTTGTTCTAGCTTAGAACCAAGACAAGAGTCTGACATTTTCTTTGCATGTTCAGAAAGGTGTCTTGCAATGAGTTCCTTGGATAACTCTGCCTTAACTCTAACAAAGAGACCTGAAGTAAGTTGAGGGTCATCGGTCATAATGCTAGAAAGATTGCATCTTTCTTATTTTCTAGTCAGCACAGAGAGTATCCCAACATTGTGTTCAACATCCACCCTTTGCTTAGTAATTGAATCATCAATTATCACACTGATAGATTCCTCAATCACTTTAATTCTGGAGTTAAGAACTCTGTAGGCCCTGCTGCTTAAAGAGTACCCCAAAAATATTCCTTCGTCACTTATAGGAGTTGTCTTACCATTATGATCTTTATCAGTCAATACGAAGCATTTACTGCCAAACATATGTAAGTGTTTGACTGTAGGTTTCCTCCCTTTCTATAGCTCATAGATGGTGATTGAAGTACCTCCTCTTAATGTGACTCTGTTATGAATGTAGCACGCAGTATTCATCGCTTCAGCCCAAAATACCAATGACAATTGCTTGGCATAAAGCATCACTATAGTAGACTCTTGTATCCCTCTGGTCTTCTATTCAACAATTCCACCCAGTTGAGAAAGGAATTCATGACTGATATTTTCATAATTACAAAAGTCTGAGAATTCTGCACACTCAAATTCCTTGTCATGGTCACTTTTAATCTTTACAATCACACTGTTATTTTCCCTCTGAATACTTTCACACACATCTTTGAAGACTTTGAACAAGTCTGATTTCTCTCTAATAAACTTTATCCATGTGAATCCAGAATAGACATCTACAATCACATACACATACCTCTTTCCATCCAAACTTTCTATCTTCATTGGTCCAAACAAACCCATATGAACCAGTTCCATCACTCTGGATGTAACCTGATGTCGCAACATTTTGTGAGACATCATACCTTGCTTTCTAATCTCACACTCTCCACAGATTTTCCCTTCTTTAATCTTAAGGTATGGCATTCCTCTAATGGCTTCTACAGACATTATCTCCTTCATTCTTTTGGGATGAAGATGTCCAAGAATCTGATTCCATAAATCCACTTCATCCTCATTGGTTATAGACCATGTGGAGGAGTAAGCAGTTATTCGAGGATCCCACAGATAGCAGTTATCTTTGGACTTTATACCTCATTAGAACAACACATTTCTCATCTTTGACTATGCATTCTGATTTTGAAAAATTGACCAACAATCCTTGATCACAAAGCTGACTAATGCTAATAAGGTTAGCAGTTAATCCTTTCACTAGTAGGACATCTTCTAAATTAGGAGATCCTGCGCACATCAATCTTCCTACTCCTTTAATTTCTTCTTTAAAACCATCACCAAATCTGACAGACCCTAAGGGATGAGACCTAATATCCACTAACAGCCTTTGAATCCCCGTCATGTGCCTAGAGCAACCACTGTCAAAGTACCAGTCTTCTCTAGTTGAAGCTCTCAATGAGGTGTGAGCCATAAGATTCACATCCTTGTTGATAGACCTTCTTTTCTTACTCAACTGATTGAGTATGGCCCGAGCTGAAGCTTGTTGCACTCCATACAGCTTATAATAGAAGGGCTTAATGTGACCATGATCCCCACAGTAATGACACCTCCAAGTTGAGGCTTTAGAGTTTGTTGAAGACACGCCATGTCTGCCAGGATGTGGTAACATGTGGTTGGACATCGTGATAATTTTCTTCTTTTCAGAAGGGTGGAACTCTTCTACAGACTTGTTGTTTTGTTGATCATCACCTCCTGCACTTCTATACTCTTCCACCACATTATATTCGTTACTCATTCTTCTTAATGAGTCTGTCATGATGTTAAGCTTGGATTTTAAGAAGGTTACCTCATCCTGAAGATGATGAACATTACATAGAAGTTCATTCTTCTCATTCTCTAGAATAGCTATGATCTTCCTCTGATTCTCCTCTGTCTTAATATGATCCTCACACTTGCCACATGTTTCCTTCTAAGACATACCCAGATCTTCATAAAGGAAATTTTCTGTATAGGATTCTTCCTCATCAGCCCATCTACCAGATAGAGCAGTTGCAATGTTGCCAGTCTCAGAATTAGATTCATCTTCTGACTTATCATCATCTGACCATGATACAGACAACGCTTCTTGAGAAAAGTGGGACATTCTGACTTGATGTGACCATAACCCTCACAATCATAGAATTGTATTCCTTTGCCTTGATTTGACTTCTCTTCTGACCTGGCATTCTTTTTAGAGTCATTATTGTGCCTGATGTCGGATGAGATGATCTTGGCACCTGCTCTTCCTCTTCTGTCCACTGTTGAGGCGGTAAAGCAGCAAGCAACAAAAATATTTGGAAGTATTTTTCCGGGAATTTATCGTGTCCACAGGGATCGGTGATATTGAACTGCCGTTCGACAGTTTAAATGTTAAAGAGTTTAGTTTAAAATGTTTCAAACATAGAAACAGAAAAGTAAATATTAACACAAAAAGAATTCATTCTTCAGAGAGAAGAAACTTATCCGGCATGCATATAATCCACTCGTCACAAACTTAAACCTACCGACCAGTTATACTCAACCTACAATACTCCTCAATATCATCCAGCATCGCTCACAACAGTGTCCATCTCTGACACACTGAGTTGAGAGAACAACCGTGTTACCCTCGTCGACACTCTCGCACCTGACTTGAGATACGGAGGCATTAAGCTTCGACACCCATAAAGATTGTTAGCTCTAAATCTATCTCTAGCATCCAGAAACTAACAGATAATCATCCCTAATCAAAGTTTGCGATGTTTATCTCTAACACAACCCAAACCCAAAAATCAAAGACAATCACCGATAAAGATTTGTAAAGCCGATTTTATACAACACCATGGGCGACAAATATACATGAGTTCAAAGTAAATACATATACAACAACCCAACAAAGAAGAAATACACAAAGAAGAAAAGAAATAAACCAAACATCTCGCGGTTTGTCAACGTCGGTCGATGATCAATCCACCCCGGATCATCCGTGTGCAAGCTTCAATGTTGTTTTCTAAGCTAATCCTACTGAAAAATGAGTTTGATGGAGTTGGGAGCAAAAATCCCCAAAACCATAACCTAAAAATTGACTGAAATGACTTAAATAGTATTTCAAAATCCGTCAAGTTCGCAAAGCGGACTTTTATTCGCAAAGCAAACTCCAAAAATTGGCACTTAAGTGCCTCAGAATAGCTAAACCGCCTCTGCGTTTCTGTAGAAGTTCGCAATGCGAACTTTTATTCGCAAAGCGAATATTCACTTGAAAGTTCGCAATGCTAAATTTGGTCCCTTTTTCTACTGCCTCCAGTCTGGGAGCATCCGCTGGGAAGTTCGCAAAGCAAGCATTCGCTGGAAAGTTTGCAAAGCGAACTTGACAGCAACCCAGCCCTTATTTTGACCACAACTTCTGAATCGTAACTCGGATTGACGCACGGTCGGATGCGCTGGAAAGCTTATTCAATTCTCTATACAAAAATGGAAAAATATCATTGCTTGAATACCTACAAAAATGAGAGAAAATCAATTAAACTCAATGACATTTACATGATACGCAAAATATACTCTATAACGTAAACTAAACATATTTACAAACAAATCGGGGTTTATTCGAACGATATTAACAAAAAGTATCGATAAGTGCAACAAAAATTATATACAAAAATAGTTACAATTTGCACTTATCAAAATCTCCCCAACTTAAACTTGTTTGTCCTCAAAAAAGAATCAAACAACTCAAAGAAATAGAGTGATAACCAAAGAATCACGAATCAACAGGTTTTGAAAAAAGGAAACAAATGAATGGTTCAAATGAAAAACGGTACACACAAAGTAAATACTTACCACTAAACTACGATGATAACATAGTCACGAAACAAATGCAAAATACAAAAATCATGCCAAACATCCTAAAACAACACAAGTTCAAACGTGAATCACACCTAGCAAAAACAATCATCGGTAGATGAAAAACACAAAATGAGGTACTTTTCATTCACACAACAATCTTGCAAACAAAAGACTAAATTATGCATTCATCCAAAAATTCACATTGAACATACAAAGACAAGAATCAAAAGGGCTTTCAAGGTTGTAATGTGGTCGGGCTAACAAACAAGGGGCAATTTCTAAAGGTAATTGAAACAAAAACTTGCCTAAACCTAAGGGAGTGATCAACTCACAAAGACTCAAACACAAAATTCCAATCAACTTCTTCCAAAATCCCAAGTGTTACACAACACACAATACTTATTTAGCACAATTATTTAAACTCTTTTTGTTTCCTTTCTCAATGATTTTCTTTTTCTTTCTTTCTTTTTTATTTTCTTTTCTTTTCTTTTTCATATTTTTCTCTTTTTTCTTTTCTTTTCTTTTTCAACCTCATAGAATCCAACCAATGAGTAAACAATCATTCTCTCCCCAACTTGAATTCAACCACATCATCATGTGAATGCTCCCTACTTTCTAAGGCAAGGTAAAAATTCATACAACAACACAAAGTTGAGGGTTCAAGAAAAAACAATCAATCAAAATCCGTACAAAAAGTGAATTCAATACTCATATACAAGCATTAAGTTCAAACAACATGGATAATGATAGAAAGGCACAAAGGGGTTACGAATGATCACACGCTCACAAGGTGAATGATTATTTGGTTAGGTAGTTATGCTCAAAATGAAACAAAATGCCTTGATCCTTTTCATGCTTTCATATAATCAACACAAACAAAAGATTAAGCATAATAAAATCCAGTTAGAACAAGAATGTTGGTACTCCGCGCATATATGAACAATGGAAAGCTACCTCACAAAAAGGTGAGAACTAAAGTGATTCACAACAAGAACAAGTATACAAAAGAATGAATGGCATGGAAGTTTGTAAAAAGCCTAAGTATCATGAATATGCCAAAGTCTAGAAAGCGATAAACACATACCTTGGACGTGTACAAAACTTAACAATATCATTACCGTACATCCGCAAGTTGAAACGGTCAAACTTGGAACATCACCTTAAATTTCCTCAAGCTACTCAAAATAAGCTCTTAGACAAACACAAAAACTATTAATATAAACAAACTAAAAGACCGGGTGAAAATGGATTAAACAAGTTGTAAAGTGAAGATTTGAGAATTTTACGAATAATTCGAGTACAACTTGTTTAATGAAAGTTCACCACACTACCTAAGCTAGAATGAAAAAGTAATAACGAAACAAAAAAAGATAAAACATGCTTATTTTACGTCGTAAGCTCGACGCCTTTACTGTGCTTAGCAAGTAACTTCCTCCCTTTATGTTATGGTGATGCCTCACCACGCAAATCAAAAGCAAGTGTCTTAACCAAACACTTAAACAAACATTACGGGAACAAAATATACAAGTATCAGTATAAACAAGTGAAAATATACAATATGTACGATATCTACAAAACTCAAAAACAAAGAAACTATCGCAATGCGATCCAATAAAAACACCCATCCCCGGCAACGGCGCCATTTTGTTGGAGCGGTAAAGCGGCAAGCAACAAAAATATTTGGAAGTATTTTTCCGGGAATTTATCGTGTCCACAGAGATCGGTGATATTGAACTGTCGTTCGACAGTTTAAATGTTAAAGAGTTTGGTTTAAAATGTTTCAAACATAGAAACAGAAAAGTAAATATTAACACAAAAAGAATTCATTCTTCAGAGAGAAAAAACTTATCCGGCATGTATATAATCCACTCGTCACAAACTTAAACCTACCGACCAGTTATACTCAACCTACAATACTCCTCAATATCATCCAGTATCGCTCACAACAGTGTCCATCTCTGACACACTGAGCTGAGAGAACAACCGTGTTACCCTTGTCGACACTCTCGCACCCGACTCGAGATACGAAGGCATTAAGCTTCGACACCCATAAAGATTGTTAGCTCTAAATATATCTCTAGCATCCAGAAACTAACAGATAATCATCCCTAATCAAAGTTTATGATGTTTATCTCTAACACAACCCAAACCCCGAGCATAAAGCAAAAAATCAAAGACAATCACCGATAAAGATTTGTAAAGCCGATTTTATACAACGCCATGGGCGACAAATATACATGAGTTCAAAGTAAATACATATATAACAACCCAACAAAGAAGAAATACACAAAGAAGAAAAGAAATAAACCAAACATCTCGCAGTTTGTCAACGCCGTCGATGATCAATCCACCCCGGATCATCTGTGTGCAAGCTTCAACGTTGTTTTCTAAGCTAATCCTACTGAAAAATGAGTTTGATGGAGTTGGGAGCAAAAATCCCCAAAACCATAACCTAAAAATTGACTGAAATGACCTAAATAGTATTTCAAAATCTGTCAATTTCGCACAGCGAACTTTTATTCGTCAAGCGAACTCCAAAAATTGACACTTAAGTGCCTCAAAATAGCTAACTGCCTCTGCGTTTCTGCAGAAGTTCGCAATGCAAACTTTTATTCGCAAAGCGAATATTCGCTAGAAAGTTCGCAATGCTAACTTTGGTCCCTTTTTCTACTACCTCCAGTCTGGGAGCATTCGCTGGGAAGTTCGCAAAGCGAACATTCGCTGGAAAGTTTGCAAAGCGAACTTGACAGCAAACCAGCCCTTATTTTGACCATAACTTCTGAACCGTAACTTAGATTGACGCACGGTCGGAAGCGCTGGAAAGCTTATTTGATACTCTATACAACAATGGCAAAATATAATTGCTTGAATACCTACAAAAATGAGAGAAAATCAATTAAACTCAATGATATTTACATGATACACAAAATATACTCTTTAACATAAACTAAACGTATTTACAAACAAATAGGGGTTTATTTGAACGATATTAACAAAAAAGTATCGATAAGTGCAACAAAACTTATATACAAAAATAGTTACAATTTGAACTTATCGTCCACCCTTTTCAAAACTTTGTTAAATTGCCTCCCAAGAAGCACAATAGCATTAGAAATATCATTATCTGTATCTAAGTCACATTTATCCTCTAAGTCTTTAGTATTTGACACAAAAGTTATGCTCTTCTTCTTTTCAGTCTTGTCACTGTCCCTAACTCAAACGTTTGGAGAGATCCCGTAAGCTTATCAACCTTCATGTTGTTTATGTCTTGGGCTTCTTCAATGGCAGTCACCTTCTAGTCAAATCTCTTTGGAAGAGACCTAAGAATCTTTCTATCCAACTTAGCTTCTAAAATATTCTCCCCCAAGGCACTTAAATAAGGCATTCAGTGCTTTGGAGTTTCCCTGAGCTAGCTTGTCATCTTCATCATCCTAGTCTTCCTCAGCTTTCAGTACACCAGTCAGATTACCATCCCTATCTCTAACCATTGGAGTATCACATCTCTTAACCACGGACTTCCAAGCCTTGTTGTCCATAGATTTCAGAAAGGCCACCATACGTGCCTTCCAAAAATCATTATTGGTTCCATCAAGGATGGGTGGTCTGTTAACAAAACCTCATTCCTTGTCCATTGCACCAGAAAGTATCTTCCCTAGATCTCACTCAGATACAGAGCAGGATGCCTGCTCTGATACCAATTTAAATTCAAGTATGCAGATATCATATGTCCTAAGAGATGTCAAAACACTGATATTTGTTAAACATACAAGGACCAGGGTATACAAAGTTAAAAGTATAGAAAATAAACAAGACACTGAGAGTTGTTAACCCAGTTCAGTGCATAAAAACACCTACGTCCGGCGGCTACCAAGCTAGGAAGAAAATCCATTATTAGCAGTATTAATTCAAATCTAAACAACCCAGTTTACAACTTCTCACTTAATACCTACCAAATTCAACTTCTATCTAAGACACTCCTAGGAATGAAAAACCCCTTTCACTTCCTACCAGTCAACACAGTGACTGAATTACAACTCTTTCAATGTTTTTAGAAAATATAATCCAAAAGACACACAATCACTTGATGCTTAAAAGCTTAGAAGTGATTGACAACACTTACAACTCAATAGAAACAGTCCAGTTTAAATATCTAGGTGATGAATGAATGGCTCACAAAATAGTCTACCTCAATGTATCAAAAGACACATGAGTGAAACGGTACAACAACAGTATCCTAAAAGAAACTCAAACCCTAAACCGTTATTTGCACACGCGATTTCTTCAATGAATAATCCACACGAATTAGGTTTAGCAAGTCTCCTTTTATAGCCTGGTGCAGAATGGGCTTGGACTCTTCCCATTTTGACAGTTTTAACCTACTGCAGAATCTTCTCCAAAATAGTAGGAACAAATCTTCAAAGTTTCCTAAAACGCCTCATCATTTAATTTAGCGTTTTGTGTACAGCTGGAGATACAAAACTTTGTTCCTGATAGCATCATCTTGTCTTGCGTATATTACTGAGATATATCCAAAAGAAATAACACAGAATTAAAATAAAACAAATCTGTCAAGATTTTAACACATTCAGAATGGATGTTCTGATAGAACATGTTCCAACATCTGTTAGAACATCTGCTCACAAGGTGAGCTGAGCAGCATGTTACAACATCACACACGACATCTTGTTTTGAACCATGTTTTAGCAAAATTGTTGTCAATCCATAAACCATGGAGCCTCCATGATTGTTGCACCATATATCAAGGTATCTGTTCTGGACTGGCCCAGAGGTACGTTCCTCAACCGAGCAGCCCTGGCCCATACGTTCTAAGGCGGCCCAACGAAGGCCTCAGTCCAGTCAATGTCGGGCACGTGCCACTTCAGCGGTGTCGGGCACAAACGGCGTTGAGCTTCGGGCAGAGGTGCTGAGCCTTCCCCGGAGTTCGCCCCTCCTCGACACGAGGACGCTACTTCCCGCGAGGAGTCATCCCCATCCACAAGCAAGTCCTCCTCGCGAGGACGTGTCTCTCCTCGACACGCAAGACTTCTCCCCGCGAGGACACGTTCTCATGTAACTGCCCACTCCCGATGGAATCGGTCTGCCCTAATTCCGGAGATATAGGAGCAGTTACCCTAGGGTGAAGACCACGTGCTGGCCTTCACTACGCCACGTAAGCCCTGACAGTTGCTTGGATTGGGCCTGGCAATCCAGCCCAGTGCTAGTGACCGTTGGCCCCGCGCTGGGGGCTCTTTATAAATACCCTCTCACTTGAGAGGGCCAGGTTACGTTCACTTCTACTCCTATTTCTGTACTTGCTATTCTCTGACAGTTATCTTACTTGAGCGTCGGAGTACCTTGCAGGTACACCCCGCCGCCCCGGCCGTCTTTCAACCTCACCGGAGCTGAAGCCCAGACGACATCGTTGGCCACTAGAAATTGTCTGATCCAGGTACGATCAGTGGTGCTGTCTGTGGGAATCCTTTGCTTCCCCGTTTTTCCTTCGTTAAACCAAAGCAACTCTCATTCATCACCAACATGGCCAATCCGTCAGTTACCCAGACTCTGGACATCGTGCTCGCATAAATCAAGAACGGGAACCACCGTGAGGACGTCGTCATCCTCAACGGTGGCGAAGGCGACGTAAGAGATGGGCAGACCGCCTCCCCGGACTCCCAAGATGTGGCTTACAACGCTGCCTGCCAAGACGATCAGCAATCCATTTTTCAACCAGTTGCTCCTCTGCCCAATGCAGACCCGAGCACCGTGGCCCTATTCGCCTTGATCAATCAGACCAATCAGCTGATCGCACACCAGAATACCAGAATTGAAGCATTGGAGCAAGGACGGGCACAACGATCTTCTCTACAAAGTCATCATCGTCCACCGTCACCTCGCCGTTCTCCTTCCCCGCGAAGGACTCCTTCCAAAGAATCTCGGACCCCGTCGCCGGTACGCCAGGGTCGTCGACCACGTCTCGAGCGCCCCCAGTCGACGATCTCCCAGAAACGCCCTCGTTCCCCGCCTCGGAAGGAACCCAGGGCCTCCACCACTTCCAGGAAGTCCAAGCAGATCGAAGAAAGACCAAAGAACCGTTCGAGGAACTCCCCTCCACGGCATCATCGATCACCTTCTAGATCCCCGGCTGGTAGCGACGACGAGGACCAAAGGACCCCTATGTCGTGGGAAATCATGAACGCCCCAATCCCTGCAGGCATTGAGAAACCCCCACCATTGGGGATCTATGACGGCCTGACCGACCCCGACGATCACGTCGAGAGTTTCGAAGCAATGCTCGACTTCCGAAATGTCAGGGGAGCCATCAGGTGCAGGCTGTTCCCCACCACCTTGCGGAAGGGAGCCATGACTTGGTATAAGGGTCTGGCACATGGGTCGATCACATCCTGGAAGTAACTTAGGCAACGCTTCACCAAACACTTCACCGCGTCTCGTCGACACCCGGAGACGGAGGCTGCCCTAGAAAGCATCTTCCAAGGGAAGAATGAATCTCTCCGAAACTACATCGAGAGATTCAACAAAGAAGCTGTCGAGGTCCATACGACCGACGACATGGAGAAATATTTAATTCTCTATGGACTGCGTGCCAGATCTGACTTTGCCAAATCCATAGGCCTCCGCAGACCCTGACGTCTCGAGGAACTTCTCGCTCGAGCTCAGAAGTACATCGAACTCGAGGAGACGGAGGCAGCTCAGATCACCCTTGAGACGAGACGCAGAGAAGGCCCCCGCGGCCACAAAGATGAAGACTCTTCTCCCGGACGAGGAGGAGAAAAAAAGAAAGAGAACCGCAACCGTGATCCTCGGGAACCGTGCGGACCAGCTGGCCGATTCACAGAGTACACCCCGCTCAATGCTCCCCGGGCTCGAATCCTCTCTGAATGCCAGAATTCCGAGTTTGTGAAAGGGGGAGTTCGCTTCCCGAAGCCAGCTGCCTCCAAATCGAACATTGACAAATCAAAGTACTGCAGGTTCCACCGGAGCCACGGACATGTTACCGAAGACTGCATCCATCTCAAGGATGCGATCGAAATTCTGATCAAGGAAGGGCACTTGAAGAAATACGCCCAGAAAAACGCTACTCCTCATCCCAGCTCCCGGGAAACCCAGAACGTCGAGGAGACGATGCCTCCTCCCGACGAGAGTCACCTTCAGGTCGCCCTCAGTGTCACCCGACCCGAAGACTTCTTTGTCCCCCCAATCATTGAAAGACAAGAAGCAATTCGCAACATGTGGGCGACATTTCCCCACGAGGACCCCGTTACTGCCCGTAGCACCTGGGAAAGCTTCCCCAGGGCGATGGTCATCTTCGGGGGAGGACCAGAGAAGCTGTCTGTCGGATCGATCAAGCAGAAATTTGACGAGCTGGAATCCGCGACATCGGCGAAGGCGACCACCCTCGAGAAAGTGCGGGGAAACTCCAACCCCATCACCTTCTACCTCGAGGAACTCCCCGGGGGAGCACCAAATGCCACTATTCCCCTCCTGATCAGGGCGCAGATGGCGAACTTTGACGTTCGAAGGATCCTAGTCGACCAGGGGAGTTCGGTCGACATCATGTATGCTCATCTGTTCGGGACCCTTCAGCTCGACGAGAGGCATCTGACCCCGTACGTCGGTTCAGATCTACAGGGGTTCAATGGGACCACCACCAGACCATGGGGTTACGTGGAGCTAATGGTTACATTCGGGGCTGAAGACACTGCCGACAGGTGAAGATCCGTTTCCTGGTGGTCGAATGCCCGTCCCTCTACAACTGCATCCTTGGGAGGACCACCCTGGCTGAACTTACGGCAGTACCATCAACGGTCCACCTCAAAATGAAGTACTACACGACCAGGGGACGAGTAGTGACGATGCACGGGGACATCGACGCGGCCAGAAGGTTCTTCGACGCCGCCATCAAAGGCCTGAGTTTCATCGGCCCCAAACCCAAGACCGTGGCCAAGCCACCCCAGGACGCCGAGCAGATACCTCTCCCGCGCGTCAACGCGGTCGAACTCGACAGCAGGTTCCTGGGCAAGCCCGATGAAGACGGGGCAGAGGACCTCGACCTCCAGGCAGAGAACAATGGACGGTCTCCCTACCCAACGCGCCCCATCCCAGATGGAGACTTTGAGCTCGTGGTACTCGGGGACGATCCAGATTGCAACGTGAAGATTGGCACTGGGATCCCCGACCTGGCAAAGGAGCAGCTGAAAGCATGTCTAAGGGAGAACGCTGATCTCTTCGCGTGGAGCGCGTCCGAGATGCCTGGCCTCGACCCCGAGGTGGCTTGTCATCAGCTCGCAGTAGATCCGACCGCTAGGGCCATAGCACAACATAGGCGTAAGCAGTCTCCCGAAAAAGCGAAGGCTGCTGAAAAAGCTGTAAAAGACCTCCTAGAGGCAAATTTTATTTCGGAGGCCAAA
Organism: Lathyrus tuberosus; assembly: GCA_022829125.1. Taxonomy (NCBI): domain Eukaryota; kingdom Viridiplantae; phylum Streptophyta; class Magnoliopsida; order Fabales; family Fabaceae; genus Lathyrus; species Lathyrus tuberosus. The sequence goes on along the minus strand of JALAZF010000196.1, from coordinate 5,914,400 downwards.
TACACGACCTGGCTGTCCAATGTTGTACTTGTTAAAAAGAATAATGGAAAATGGAGAATGTGCGTTGATTATACTGATCTTAACCGGGCTTGCCCAAAAGACTGTTATCCCTTGCCTAACATCGACCAACTGGTCGACAATTCTGTAGGTTACAAACTACTGTCCTTCATGGATTCTTACTCGGGATACAATCAAATTCCCATGGACAAGGTCGACAAACAACACACGGCCTTCATGATCGCGTCGGGCAACTACTACTACAACATGATGCCCTTCGGTCTGAAGAACGCCGGTGCGACCTACCAACGGATGATGAACAAGGTCTTCCGGGCTGAAATCGGTGACATGCTCGAGGTCTACATGGACGACATGATCGTCAAATACGCAGAAGAAGTCGATCACGCTGCGCACCTCAAAAAGGTGTTCGACACGGCGAGGAAATGCCGCATGAGGTTTAACCCCGACAAATGCACCTTCGACGTTCGGGCAGGTAAGTTCCTCGGATTTTACCTCACAGAGCGAGGAATCGAGGCCAACCCCGACAAGTGTAGGGCTTTCTCCGAGCTCCCTACCCCAGACTCAAAGAAGTCGATACAATCATTGAACGGGATGCTCACCGCCCTTTCCCGCTTTGTCCCCAAATCCGCACAGTACGCACTCCCATTTTTCAAACTTCTTCGACAAAAAACGGAGTTTGATTGGAGCGAGGAATGCGAGCAGGCACTCGTCCACTTAAAACAAGTCCTATCACAACCCCCGGTCCTCTCGCGGCCTGAGAACGGGGAGACACTCTTCTTGTATCTTGCGATCACGAGTGAAGCAATCAGCGCCGTCCTCATTCGGGAAACCCCAGACAGGCAGAAGCCAGTTTACTTCACGAGCAAAGCCCTCCAAGGCCCCGAGCTTAGATATCAGCAGATTGAGAAAGTCGCCCTGGGCCTCGTCACCGCGGCCAGGAGGCTACGCCACTACTTCCTCGCCCACACCGTCGTCGTAAGGACCGAACAGCCTATAAGGCAGCTCCTCGGGCGGCCGGACATGGCGGAGAGGATGCTCAGATGGTCACTCGAGCTCGCCGAGTTTGACATCCAATAGGAAGGGAGGAAAGCCCTGAAGGCGCAGGTACTGGCAGACTTCGTAGCAGAGATGACCGTCCCGGAACCTTCGACCAACGAATCACAGAAATGGACGATCTATGTCGACGGGGCGTCCAGCCCAAAGGGAAGCGGGGCGGGCATCATCCTCAAAAACGAGGAAGGCATCTTGATCGAGGTGTCCCTCGAACTTTCCTTCCCGACATCGAACAACCAAGCCGAATACGAGGCCTTCCTCGCAGGACTTCGGCTGGCGGAGGACCTCGGTGCCAAGGAGGTCAAACTCTTCACCGATTCCCAGCTCGTGGCCTCGCAAGTCCGAGGAGAGTACCAAGCCAAGAACGACAGCCTCATAGAATACTTGGCCTTGGTAAAAGAAAAGATGAAAAAGTTCACCTACGCGGAAGTAACTCACATCCCCCGTGAGCACAATGCCCGAGCAGATGTCTTGTCCAAATTGGCGAGCACAAAGAAGAAAGGCGGGAACAAATCCGCCATACAAGAAATGCTTTCCCACCTGAGCATCGACAAACCGACCATGGTTTCGGAGATCAACGTCATCGGGGACAGCAACTGCTGGATGACCCCGGTATACGAATACCTCATGACAGGTAAACTGCCCGAAGATCCCAAAGAAGCAGGAATGGTCAAGAGGCGGGCGTGATCGTACGCTGTAGTCGAGGATAAGCTATACCGGCGAGGGTTCTCGATCCCCCTCCTTAGGTGCGTCGAGGAGACTAAGGTCCCCGGCATCCTCCAGGAAATCCACGAGGGAATCAACGCACAGCACCTCGGCGGCCGCTCGTTACCCCATAAGGCGCTTCGAGCAGGGTACTACTTGCCCACCATGCAACAAGACTCCAAGGAACACGTCAAGAAGTGCGATAGATGCCAGCGACACGGGGACATGCACCTCGCTCCTCCTAGCGAGCTCAAAATGCTATCCTCCCCGTGGTCGTTCGCATGGTGGGGAATGGACATCCTTGGACCCTTCTTCATAGGATCATATCAAAACAAATACCTCATCGTCGGGGTGGATTACTTCACGAAGTGGATCGAGGCGGAAGCATTGGCCAAAATCACGACCTTTAACATACTGTGTTTTTACAAAAGAAACATCCTCGCTCGATTCGGCGTGCCTCAAGCAATTGTCACCGACAACGGGACACAGTTCACCGACAAGAACTTCCAAGACTTCGTCACCAAACTAGGCACGAAGCAGCACTTCACGTCGGTCGAGCACCCCCAAACGAACGGGCAAGCTGAGGTGGCGAACAGAGTAATCCTCCAAGGATTGAGACGCTGATTAGGCGACGCCAAACAACGGTGGGTCGAGGAGCTACACAGCGTCCTCTGGGCCTATCGGACGTCCCCACACTCCACGACCGGGGAGAACCCTTTCCGTTTGACCTACGGAACGAAAGCGGTGATCCCCGTGGAGATCAGGGAACCCTCGAGGAAGACAGAAGCCCCCCTCGACGGGGACACGAATGACGAAGCCTTGAGGGAAGAGCTCGACTTCGTCGAAGAAACACGCTCGGACGCTTCTCTTCGAGAAGCTTCACTTAAACAAAAAATAACACTACGTTATAACGATAAAGTTATCAAACGTGATTTTTAGGTAGGCACCCTTGTCCTACGCAGGAACCAGAAGGACTCGCGAGAAGGCAAACTCGCCGCGAACTGGGAGGGCCCGTACCGCGTCCGCGAGAAAACGGGGACAGGAGCCTACTTCCTCGAAAATCTGCAGGGGGAAGAACTTGCTCGACCATGGAATGCTGAGAAGCTCAAACAGTACTACAGTTAAGCACTGCCCGCGACTCACTAGCACCGCGATCACGGGGACACGCTAAGGTACGAGCGCGACACCCCTATACAAAACACGATGATCAGAGACCGCGTTGTGTATGCGCGAGGACCTTTGATCCGACGGGGATACCTCGATCGAGGCCCACCGTCGTTGTACCAATCGGGCAGAACACCCAGCTCGCGATGGGAAGTTCATGCCACGAAGCTAAGATCTCGACCGAGCTCTTAGCCTCGTTAAAGGTCGGAATATGCCTCCGGCCGCCCGACCAGCTCTCCGCGCGGTCAGGGACTATCAAGGTCGAGCAAATCCCAAAGTCTTATTACTTAGACAAAAATAAAGTATAACAAATGCACCACACACATTCAAAACCATACAAGCAACGACAATAGCGGATAAACGAAAATACTTAGAAGCGGGCAGAAGCCCAGTGTACAAATATTACAAAAATGTCAAAAAGCCCCTGGCACATATGCCGGGCACAAATAATTACAAATAAAATGGCGCGCAGGCCAAACGATCAAAAGAACTACACGGCGATCTCATCCTCGACCCGCCTTCCATCTTCCTCCTCCCCCTCCTCTGGAAGATTGAGCTTGCCGGCGACCACACGAAGGAACAGTTTGATTCTGTCGAGCACCAACGGAACGCCTGGATTCTCAGCGTCGATCTGCTCCATGGCATTCTTAAAGCCTATCTCCAGAGCTTCCAGACTATCTGCCTGAAGCTCCCGAATTTTTCCAATCAAAGCGGCGCGGTCAGTAAGGTTTTTCTCCACTGGAGATTCATTCTCCGCGGGACAGACAGCAGCCTCCAACTCCCCGACCCTTTCCCGAGAGCGATCAAGCTCCTCTTGAGTCGCCTTCAGGGCAGACTTGACCTCATTCAGCTCGCGGAGGGTGTTGGCGTGGTCCTCGCACTCAGCCTGGGCCTTCAGCAGATCAGTCGCAACCTTATCCTTCTCCTTCTCGAGGGCAGTGTAGTCGTCTTTCAGCTTCTGTAGCTCAGAGGCAAAGGGGGCCCCATCATTCAATATCAAGGCAGTCTCGAAGACCCGCATCATGGCCGCAAGGTCCTCGACAAGCGCCTCTCTCCTGGCCACCCCGTCCATACCCAGAACCGCCTTCACCTCGGCATCAGCAATGACAGGGGGGCTTCCCCCGAAGAAATTCCGCTGGAGATGGCAAGCGGGCATCTAAAACTTCTCCGGTGAGACAGGGTCCACGAGATCCACGAGGATAGGCCCCTCGGTCCTTGCTTTCTTGGCAGGGGTGCTCTCCGGAGGAGGGGATTGGCTGCACTGTGGCGAGGAGGAGCCACTCGTCGTCCCAGCCGGCGTCGCAGTCTGAATAATCTCTCGGACACGGCTCTTGGTACGCTTGGGTGCCCGCTCGGCGGCCAACTTCATGATACGCTCGGTGGCGTTAGACATTTGAGCTGCAAGAGAAAACATGGAAAAAGTTAGCACAAAGAGACAAAGCTAAATGAAGGCCCTAACAGGACGAGGAGATCCCACCAAAGAACCTCTTGGCCTCGTCGGGAGACTTGCATTCGAGGAGCCCCCGGGTGTTTATATAGCGAGCCGTGGTCACAACCCTCCCTTGGGAGTCGAGGAGGTAGTTTCCGTCCCTACCAACGCACTCTGCCCGGTTGAAACCATGGACATACGTGACCAACGTGGCGTACGCCCCCCTGTCATCCTCCGACAGCTCGCTATGCTTCACAACGTAATCTTCCGTACCGAGCGCGAAGTGGGCGTCCTCCCACTCCAGGGGACACTTGGACACTATCCTCTCTCCCTCGGATCCGTCGGGTACAATGTCATAGAGCGTACCCACGGCTGCGTGCGTCGCGGGCTTGACATAGTAGAACCTTCTCTTGAAGCCCCTTATTGAGTCCGCGTACACCTTGAACAACTTCCTGGGTTGTTTGAAAGAAACCCAACTATGTCGCCCGTTTTCCGTTGAACGTTGCAAATGGAAGACGCGGAAGAAGAGCTCGAGGGTGATCCTAATCTGGAGATAGTCACAGACGATTTCAAACGCCCGCATGAAAGCGAGCGCATTGGGATGAAGCTGCGACGGCGCCAAGTGCAGACGTTTGAAAACCCCTAGTTGAAAGCTATTGAAGGGGAGGTGACTACCAGCCTCTTTAAAGGCGAACTCATACATGAGAAACTGCAGCCCGCGATAGTTAGAGCAAATGCGATGGTGTACCCGGGGTTGGTAAGCCGTCCACGTGGCCTCCTCTCCTTCGGGGACGTTCTCGACAAAGGCGAAAGCGTCTGTGTCGTCAACGGAGAAACACGACCCTATATGCAGAGGCTCTTCCCCGGCCCATTCGTCGGCCGGACGCACGGTCGCCTCCTCGGGGATCTGAGCGGGTCCATCCACGTCGGGTTCGGTGTCTACGTAGAGAATTCCCGGAATCCACGCGGCCATTTTTACCTGAAAAGCAGAGGAAATAGGTGAATTCGTTGGTCGCGACCAAGTCCACCCTTCCACCGCCGATCAAGTGAAAGGGCAGCGAGCAAGAAAATATTTGGGGACACGGCGAACTGCCCGGGGCCATCACCCCGTCCTTTCTCTTTTCGCTCCCCGATCCTCCCATCTCACTTCCCCGTGACATTCATCACGTGTCCTCGGTGTATTCATAAGAGTCCTCGGGACATTCATCTTGTCCTCGGGATGTTCATCCCAAACCACCGTCAAAACCCACCGGAACCCTAGAAACGTCCCGCCGTTCCCGTCCGGAACCCTAACGGAGTGCCAGGAACGCCCTCAACTCGCCGGAAAACTACTAAAAGAAAGAAGAAAAAAAGGAACCATAAGGGATTAAGAGCTTACTTGAGCGGTGGAGGAGAGCGGACTAGAACAGCAAAGACGGCGGTGCACGGCGGTGTACGGCGACAGAGCAGCAACGGTGACTAGATGAGATGCAGAGCGAAAAAGGTGGGAACATGCGAATGACACGAACTCGCCCCTTTTATAAGCCCCTCACGAGCTTCGAGGAGTCCCTAGGCAATCGATTACGCTACCCTAGGGTAGCCGCCCTATGCAATAATGAGGTGTGACGCGTGGCACACGCTTCCCCAGGCACGTCTGTTCATTCCCCAACACACGTCTCTTACTTCACCTCGGCCTTGACTCCTCGTATCCCCGCAACGTTGCCCCTCTGCGGCCAGTCTCGCACGAGCACGCCTATTTGTTTCTGCCCGATTCACCAATTGTTCCTCTCTCGAAGCCCCTTTCCCGACCGGGCACGCCCTCGACATAGCCTTGACCCTTAAGTCATCACTCTGACGCCTCAGAGCAACGACTTGGGGGGCTCCTGTTCTGGACTGGGCCGAAGGTACGCTACTCAGCCGAGCAGGCCCGGCCCACACGTTCTAAGGCGGCCCAACGAAGGCCTCAGTCAAGTCAATGTCAGGCACGTGCCACTTCAGCGGTGTCGGGCACAAACGGCGTTGAGCTTCGGGCAGAGGCGCTGAGCCTTCCCCGGAGTTCGCCCCTCCTCGACATGAGGACGCTACTTCCCGCGAGGAGTCATCCCCATCCGCAAGCAAGTCCTCCTCGCGAGGACGTGTCTCTCCTCGACACGCAAGATTTCTCCCCGCGAGAACACGTTCTCATGTAACTGCCCACTCCCGATGGAATCGGTCTGCCCTAATTCCGAAGATCTAGGAGCAGTTACCCCAGGGCGAAGACCACGTGCTGGCCTTCACTACGCCACGTAAGCCCTGGCAGTTGCTTGGATTGGGCCTGGTAATCCAGCCCAGTGCTAGTGACCGTTGGCCCCGCGCTGGGGGCTCTCTATAAATACCCTCTCACTTGAGAGGGCCAGGTCACATTCACTTCTACTCTCATTTCTGTACTTGCTATTCTCTGACAGTTATCTTACTTGAGCGTCGGAGTACCTTGCAGGTACACCCCCCTTGCCGTCTTTCAACCTCACCGGAGCTGAAGCCCAGACGACGTCGTTGGCCACTAGAAATTGTCTGATCCAGGTACGATCAGTACCTAACATTGATTTTGTCTTAAGCCAATTGTGTATCACCATTAAAATAACCTCTTCGAGTCACTACTTCTAGCATGATTAAATTCTGCTACACCCTTATCATTTCCATTCAATTCTTAGTTGAAGCAACAATCCCTAGAATAATGTCCAAACTTGTGACAACAATAGCATTGGACTTCATTCATCTCCACCTTCTTTTTGAATTTTTGAGTTATTGAGTTGTTACCTGCACCATCACTCTCATTCCCCCTTTTTCTTCCACCTTTATTTGGCTTTGTGGTTCTTTGAAGAGACTTCTGCCATTTTGTATAAGAATTTGGTCAACAAAGCTTGTTCATACACATTCTCTATTTCAGTTTCAACTCATGACCTTGAAAATATAATTGCAATTCTTCGAGCTTCATTTTAGATAAATCTTTGGAGTTTTCAATGTCCAAAGTAATGTGATAAAAATAGACAGGTGGAGCTTTTAGAACCTTGTCTATTTTCTACAACTCAAATATCTTTTCTCCACACTACTTCATTTAATTGGTCAAAATTACTAATCTTGATAAGAGCTTTGCAATTGCTTTACTGTCGTTCATCTGCATATTCTCATATTGTTTCTTCAAGGATTTCATTTTAACTTTCTTTAATTTGTCATCTCCTGTATACAACTTCTTGAGAGTATCTCACACATATTTGGTCATTTATTGCTCAATTATCTTTTCAAACACATTCAAATCCACACACTAATGGATCAAGAACAATCATTTTACACCCTTCTTTCTCATTTCATGGTGAACAATTTTTTGTGCCTCATTAGCATTTACCTCTAATGCCAAAAACCATCATTCATGACTTTAAGCACATCACAAAATCTGAATATGACTTTCATCTGCACACTCCATCTATCATAGTATTCTCCCTTGAACATTGGTAGGTTGGTTGGGAATTTATTAGATGTTGTACTTCTATTTATCATAGGTTGAGGTTGAGGATCGAACCGATACTATAGATACCAAATTGTTGGATAACTTGTGATTCAAGTTATTTGCAAATTGATGGATTTTAAAAATAATTAAAGCTAATTTTGAGAGAGAGACAGAGAGAGAGAGAGAGATGTTATTGGAATTGAATTAATAAAAATACAATGGAAAGAGGTCTTTTAAGTAGTTTGTAAAGCTTAAAGTCAACTAACAAACTTAACTGTGAAGATGTGTCAGATAACTTGTGTTATAAGTTATAAGTGGAACACTTTCAAACGGCCACCAATAGTCATATTTAAAAATGAATATATTATAATATTCCCCAAATCGTTTAAATATATTCAATCTAGTCATATTTAAAAATGAATATATTATAATATTTCCCAAATCGTTTAAATATATTCAATCTTTTTTTAAATTTGATAGACCATATTTACTGACATCTTTCACTAGTCCAAAATGGTAATTCCATTTGTGCTAATAAGAGGATATATCCATGAAAACAATTGTGGCGCAATCGATATAAAAGAGTCAAATCTAAGTGCGAACATAAACATGATCAAGTGTGTGAATGGAAAGAGACCTGAAGAAAAAAAAATGAAATTTTTCATAGAGGGTGAATCTTATTTCTACGTTGATGGATCAATCTAAGGATTCATCTTTATTAGTGCATCATGGGCCATATTTTGTCTTGTCCATAATAAATCTATGAAGAATTAGAGATAATGGGAAATAAAAACTCGTTTTTAATATGATCCATGTAAAGTAAAGTACTACTTAGCCTAAAGTTATATGTGTTGGCATGGTTTGTAATTTTGCCAAAGTGCAACACACTATTCACATTACTTTATTGGATACGCCTAGAGTTTATAACTTTGGAAGCTTGAATAAAAGTTGGTAGTACTTATCTTCATTGGGATTGTTAGTAAATTGGTTAATTGTTTTAATAGACATGGCTAATTATATACTATATTGATTATTGATTAACAGAATATTTGTATATGTAAAGGAAAAGAAAGAAAGAATCATATTTTGTCATGTTCAAATGCAACATTCTCTTTCTTGTTTCTTTTTGGTCGGAAGTGAAAGATTACGTACCCAATTTTCATATAATGCAAGTTAATTATTTGTCTAAAGTTTTTCTTTTTCTCATCTACAGCGTATCCCAACAAATACTCCATTATTGAAATAAACTAGTGAGGTGCTAGTACATTCATATGAGGGAAATTTTGATTTCTTAGCATTTCCTTCGTAGCTTTGTATCTAATATTTTTTTGGTAACGTATTTGTTTTCCCAAAAAAAAAAGTGTATTAGAAAGGTAGTATATGAGTGGAATTTTATTTCTGAGTAAAATCTCACTCGGATTATTGGATTTTCTGAGACTACGAGCATTTATGGCTCATTAAAGGTAATTAAGGCTATTGGTTATTAAAATCTTAGTTTCGCTTTTTGATTCCAACCCATATACTTACTACCTTTGGATACACCTTGAGTTTGTAACGTTGGAAGCTTAAATAAAAGTGAGTACTTCTCGTTCCAGTGCACCAAATAGGTCTAGATGTACACAATCCCAAGCATGAATTGTATAAAGGCGAAATTTTTTTTTTTTTTGAATTAAGAGGTCACACATTTACACAATCCACAAGCATAAGTTGTATAGTGGTAAAATGTTTATAGAGTCCCTTAAGCATAGGTCATGTGAAGGCGAAATGCTTTTTTTGAGACCGACTAAGAGGTCAGACATTTACATAGTCCTCCGAGCATGAGTTGCATAGAGGAGAAATGTTTTTTTAGACCGGTTAAGAGTTCAAAGATTTACACAGTCCACTAAGCATGACTCGCGTAGGAGATGAAATGTTTTTTTAAGATTTGTTAAGAGGTTAGACATTTACACATTTCCTCAAATATGAGTCGTGTAGGGGCGAAGTGTTTTGGGATCGACATTCTTCTATGGTGAGTTTCTTCTAATTTTATGTATTTGATGGACTATGGTTGTGATCGGTCATTATGCACTGGTTACCCGAGCTTAATTTCTAGTTTTTCTACTTATCATAGGTGTAACAAATTTGAACTAGCAGTAATGATTATCAGATACTTTAAAAATTGTAGAATCACCATAGGCTACTCCCATTCTCCGCATTCCTATGAGAGTAGCTTTTAATGATGTCGTTTTTTTTATGACACTTCAGTCTTTTAGTAGGCTCATGATTCTCATTTCCCTCATTTTATCACTTTAACTTTCGCTTTTCTTTGCACCTCCTACCATTTATATATTGCCTTATCCAATAATATTTTCTCCCGATCTTAACATCAAGTAACATCTTATTGCTTTTGTGATTTTTTTTGTCTCTTCTTTATACTCATGGTTTTTGTTCAGGAGTGTGTTTCATTTGGAAGGTAGATTAGAAGTTTCTTGAAATGGATATTTTTTATAGTTACGATAGTTTATCTAGTGATAGTTTAGAGATCAGGTCACCTAGTGACAGAGACATTGACTTAGTGTCTTCTTCCTTAGGTTATGATAGATCCTTCATGGCATTCTCCACTTCCAACAATAGCTCTTTTTCCATAGAGGTCATGAATATTGACTTCATATGTCTTGAAGATGAAGGGGTGCAAGCATGTTAAGCAGATGTGAATTTGTATCATATTCGAAACGAGACTAACATGATCTTAGAATCGTGTATTGTAGGTATAAAGGGTTTATTGTGAAGGCCTTGGGTGGATGATGAGTATTTTTATTTCTATATTGGGGTTATTGTTGACTTTAGGGTTGACATTTCATTTACCCTCTTTCAGGCCAATATTCTATGGATCGTCAATGTTGCCTCTTCCCAGCTGAATTCGAACAATTGAGCCTTTATTCAAGGATTCAAGATTCTCTATCGAGGCCTTAACATTATGCCTAGGGGCAATATATTCTTCTCATTTCATGAGACGAAATGCACAAACTAGGCAGATGGGTTTCTTTGAGTAACATCCATATGCGAGCTCTTCTTTCCCCCTATACTTCGAGCTGCAAACATTGGATTTTTAAGGGAAAATTTCACTCCTTGGAGGTCGTGTATGAAGAAAAGGGTACGTAAATGTTTCCTCTTTATTCGACGGGCAAGTCCTTGCATCATGGGCTATTGTAACACCCTATTTCCTGAATCACCAAATAATACAATAATTCAGAGTATAAATTCACCCAAGGATGTCACATATTCTCAAATAAAACACCTTTTATGCATTTAAACAAGTTGCAGAAAAATAACAAACATTAAACAACACTATCATAGGGTCTCATAAACAAAATTTCTCAATTAAAACATCAGTTGTGAAAAAAGAACTCAACAATCATCTAAATAAAAGAAATAACGTCTAATCCCCTGTGTTACAATATCAAAGCGGCACAACGAATACTAAACAAAACATAAAATAACAAAGAAGGCAATAAGTATCATTCATCCACTGATCCACACCACAACACTACATGGTACTTGTATCTGCAACATGGGCATAAAAGCCACGCACAACAAAAAAGAAAGGGGTGAGAATAATCTTTACAAATGTTAGCGGTGAAAATAAACGGCATGACAATTAAAAAAATACATGAATCATTCTCACACAACAACAACAATATAATTTATAATGCAATGTGAAATGCATCAACTTCTCCTCAAATATGTATATGGTACCGGGTTTTGGACATCATAGGTGTGTTGCTTATTTATCGTTGTCTCTGGTTCCTCTTTCAACTGTGTCACTCTCTGGGCATGAGTTTGTCATGGTTCCTCTCTGAACCTGACCTCCTTGGACGGAAGTCATACCTAACTCCAATATATATGTAGGCATGATTCATGGCAGAAAGCAACAATCACAACTCAAAAATCAACACAAACAATGCTCATAATCTCATACCAAAACAATCATTCTCAAAATCTCATACTTAAACAGATTTCACTCTTGAACCATAAATTTGCCAATTATCAGGCCTCATTGTAATTCCTCTGAATTACTCAACTCAAATATATTAATCTTTATAATTATATTATAACTCAAAATTCATCAATGAGCTCAAACATCTCAATAGAGTATTTTATTATTTTATTTTATACTCATAACTCATTAAAGGTTATAACAATTCATGTATATATAACACAACAGAGTTCTCAAAGAACTCTAAACAACTCTAAAACAACTTCTAAACCTCAAAAATGACTTTAGAGTAATCAAAATTACTCTAAAGTGTTTAAACATGATCTACTGACAATTTTTCACATGTGATAACTCTAATGAACTCTAAGGGCTGACAGTTTTACTCAAAATTATTCAAAAATACCACAAAGGTAACAAAAAGGTCACTGACACAAAAATTACTAAAAAAAATCACCGAACTGACCCCTGAATGCAAAAACTAGCAAAACCGCCGCCGACCCACCCAAAGACCCGACGTCGCTGAAATCGTTGTCAGTATAGTCAGTGTAGTCTGTCGTATAGCCCGTATGCAGTTCATACATAGTCTTTTTCAACAAAACAATCAAATAATCTTTTTACAACCAATGAATATTGTCAAAGTGTTATACAAGTTTTCCATAAAGACATTAGACACGATAGCTTTGTCATTGGGATTCACTGGTTGATCCTGCAAGTGAACCAATTCAATTAGTGTTTTGGAAGACCAGCGGTTGTTTACCAATTTTTAAGACTAATGGTGTTGACAGTAAGGACTACCGTGACACCATTTTAAGACTTAAAGGGTCACTTTAAAACTTTTTTTAAATTAAGAGACCAAATTAGACCCCCGAGGTAAACTTAAGGGATCAATTTGAATATTTTGCCAAATTGTTTCCACTCCACTAATATCTGATTTTAATAAAATAATTATTTTATTTTATTTAAATAAAATATCACTAAATAATTATTTAATAAAAAACCTAAATTATATAATAACTATAAAATACTTATTTTATAATTAATCTAAAAATTTCTATAATTATCTCTAAATAATTAAATTATCTAATTACTTATAAATTAAATAATTCTATTTTATTTCCCCGCTCTCAATACTCTATATTTCTATTATTTATTAAATTACTAAAATATTCCTAAATTCCTCAAAACACTAAAATAACACAAATAATCTAGAATAATTCAAACAACACTCATATAAAAACTTCAGTAATTAAATAAAGGGTTAATACCCCTTTTGGTCCCTGCCATATAGGCGAAATCCCAAAAATAACCCTGTAAAAAAAACACAGATTCCATCTCTGCCATTTGTAGATTCCCTCGTTTTGTCCCCTAGGTAGATTTGGTCAACCAAATTGATGACATGGCGCTGCTTAGTTGGAATTTTATTTATTTTTTATTTATTTAATTACACGCGTGGTATTTTTATTAATATTTTAATATTTGATGTTGAAATGCTTAAAATTCAAAAATTCAAAAGATTATTTCAAAGCTTAAGCATCTACCACTAGGCTAGAATCTTTATCTTGTATTTTAATTGCTTTTAAACATACATATTATATGTTTGCATACTTGTTTTCATTTTCATCAATTATTATTGTAACTAAAATATATTGTAACTATATTATATATACTATAACTATTATTAGAATATAGTTAAAATATTTGTAAATAGTTAAGATATTTGTAAAAAATAATAACTATTTGTAACTAAAATATTAACTAAATTAATAATAACTAAATAATATTTATAGTTAAAATAAATACAGTAAATAATAATAATTAATATTTTACAAAAACTGTTATTTTAAAAAAAACTGCTATTTTAAAAAATAATAATTTATTTTTATTTATAGTTAAAATAAATACAGTAAATAATAATTTATTTTATTTTTATTTTCAGTTTATTAATATTTTACAGTAAATAATAATAATTAATATTTTAATAATAAACTGAAAATAAAAATAAAATAAATAAACTGCTATTATATTTATTTATTTATTTTATTTTTATTTTTAAAAAAACTGCTATTTTAAAAAAACTTTTATTTTAAAAAACTCTTAATAAAAAACTAAACTAAATAAATAAATATAATAGTAGTTTTAATATTAGTAATTACTAATAAACTGAAAATAAAAATAAAAAACTACTATTATATTTATTTATTTATTTTATTTATTTATATTAGCAGTTTATTTATTTTATTTTATTTATTTTATTTTATTTATAATAGCAGTTTATTAGTAAACAAAAACTAAACTAAATAAATAAATATAATAGCAGTTTAAATAAATAAATATAATAGCAGTTTATTTATTTTATTTTTATTTTCAGTTTATTAGTAATTACTAATATTAAAACTACTATTATATTTATTTATTTAGTTTAGTTTTTTATTAAGAGTTTTTTAAAATAAAAGTTTTTTTAAAATAGTAATTTTTTTAAATAACAATTTTTTTAAAATATTAATTATTATTATTTACTGTATTTATTTTAACTATAAATATTAAGTTATTATTAATTTAGTTAATATTTTAGTTACAAATAGTTATTATTTTTTACAAATATTTTAACTATTTACAAATATTTTAACTATATTCTAATAATAGTTATAGTATATATAATATAGTTACAATATATTTTAGTTACAATAATAATTGATGAAAATAAAAACAAGTATGCAAACATATAATATGTATGTTTAAAAGCAATTAAAATACAAGATAAAGGCTCTAGCCTAGTGGTAGATGCTTAAGCTTTGAAATAAAAGGGGGTGAGTTTAATCTTTGTAGTGGGCAATCTTTTGAATTTTTGAATTTTAAGCAGTTCAACATCAAATATTAAAATATTAATAAAAATGTCACGCGTGAAATTAAATAAATAATAAATAAATAAAATTTCAACTAAGTAGCGTCATGTCATCAATTTGGTTGACCAAATCTACTCAGGGGGCAAAACGAGGGAATCTACAAATAGCAGAGATGGAATCTGTGTTTTTTTTTTACCGAATTGTTTTTGGAATTTCGCCTATATGACAAGAGTCAAAAAGGATATTAACCCTTAAATAAAATATTAATTCAAAATCGGAGTGTTCCACTATGACCCGAATAAAGTTAATGAGACAGAAAAAGAAGCAGTTGACCTCTTGAAGAAGTTTTGTATTATGGGGAAAAGATCTACTAAGATATGAGAGAGATCGTGCCTTCTTGATATTTCACCCTTCTTTATAACTCTTAGGTAGTTTTGAACAACTGTTTTTGTTTTTTGCATAGAGGATGGCTCCCCCTTCAGTTGCGGAGAGAAAAATGATGATGGAGAAAACAAAAGCGCATATTAGGGTACTTTTTCCGGTTACTATTATAAGTAAAAAAACACCTTAAATCTTAGTCACTACTATAAGCAAAAATTATTAAATTTTAGACTAATTAATACTTGTATTACTATTATACCCTTAATTTAATTCAAAACCATTTAATGTTGAAAGTTGACTCATCAAATAAACTAAGAATATTATCGTAAATTTTACTTTGATTGTACATGAAATCAAGAAAATTAATTACACTTAACTAACTTTCTTAATACGTGTAAAAGTAATTATTTTGGCTTATAATTATGACCGGAAGGAGTATATCCCAACCATTGAAGTGATTCAACAAGATTCTAGACACAAAACTAATAAAAGAAAGAATGCTTTAGAGGGAAAACTTATCACGCCAAGATATGTAGGGCTTATGTTGGTAATGGGCCGAATGATTTCAACGTGATGGCCTTTATATATTGAGGTTGGAAGTTTCAACTTGATGGCCTTTATAAAAAAAATGAGTATATCGGGTCCAAACTTCAAATTCGATAAACCTTTTTTCCCCTGGAAACAGAAGAAAAAGAGAAAATAAAAACAGTATTTCCCTATCCTTTTTTCGATAAGTTACCCAACAAACAAAATAGGAGAAACAAAACCAAACAAAATGGTTACCGGCTCCGACAACACAAAATCGGAGAGGTAAACCAGTCATACAAATTAATACAACTAGAATTCCCTCTAGACACCCAATCCCACAATAACATCTTGATTGATAATAACATCTCCCTCAACATTGCAAAATTCCCCTTGAAACAAAATATTGTTTCTTGTCAGCCATATACTCCACGCTGCTGCTAGCCAGACCAAGCCCCTTCCAAACCTTCTGCTACAAGATTCTTCATCCTGGCTGCATGATTACACAAACTGATACTGACATTACTATCCCCTGCCATATTATCCACATCTAGATCTGTGTCTAGCCAATCTCCAATTCTTCTCCAAATCTGTCTGGTGACTGAGCATTGAACCAAAATGTGATGAAGATTTTCATCCCGTTAAAGCAAAGAACACAGGTCCTTTCATGATTATCAACACCACTCCTCTTTTCACAAGTTGATCCCTAGTAGCTAATCTATTGAGTAACACTCTCCCCCCTAAGCATTGGATTTTTGGAGGGACTTTGGCTTTCCACAAAGTTTTCAGGGCTGAATTAAGCTCATCCTCCAAAATATTTTCACTAAAACTATTCTCCAATAAACTGAAACAAGATTTAACTGAAAACTGGCCCGAACAATCGCTTCTGGTTTAGAATCAGAAAGATGGGAAAAAAGCTCTTCCACTTGCCAACCAAACTGCTCATCCGATTCCTCAATTAACAGCTGAATATTCCAGCTCCAGCTACAATCTATCCAACAGCCCATATCAGAAACACTGCCAAATTTGTTAACGGCTAAAGCATACAAGTCAGGATATGCTTCCTTTATCTATTGATTTCCAAACCATAAACTATGCCAAAAAGAAACCGCTCTACCATCCCCAAGTGAACATTGAATATATCACTGAAGTTAACTTGTCCTGGCCTTCTTTGAATCCAATGCTCATCAAATTTCTCCACCAAATTGATTCTCTTCTGCTGTTTCTAGAGTTATCAATTGCAAACATCTTCAAAACTGGACTTTGGTACCTATGTTTGAAGATACCATGCCTAACCGCTTCCTTATCCACCAAGATCCTCCACTTCCATTTGAGCAAGAGAGCTCTATTGAATAACTCCAGATTCAATCCACATAGCTAAATCGAACACTAAATTCAATCCACATAGCTACTCCATACACACAGAAGTCACAGACACTTCTCATATTTGCTATACATTCTTGCAAACAATTTTCTAAATTCAATCAACATATTTACTCCAACTATTTCTATATTGTGCAAATAGAAAAATAAATTGTGGTAAATATAAAAGGTTGTTCTAAAAAAATCTCATTTAAACATCACAAAATTTCATATCTTCATTTTCCTCACTGGTTTTTTCTCACACCTATACAATCTTGCACAAAATCTTTAATGCTAAGCAAATAAAAAAGTTACTGTGTGTGTATATAAGCTAATTAGCCAATAGAGAAACTCAAAATCAGTATTTTCACTGCACAAGAAAAGACACTAAAAAAGGAGGATAAATTTCAGGTCCTCCCAGAACAAAATCTTTTATTCTTTGCTTCTAACTTTCTGCTTCTTTCGTTTGGAAGTTGGCGGCGAACTGTATACAAAACATAAATAAAAATATTAAAAACAGCTCAAGTGCAGATGACAGCATCATTAAATTTCATAAGAAAAAATTAATTTACAATGTGAGGGATACCTCCCGTTTATAAACACATTTACAGGTCATATCTCATCTAATATAGACAGTTATCGCACCCCTAATACTTTGGACTGAACATTTGAAGTGTGACCCAACCAATCAAGGATAGACTTTGATAGCTACATAGAATCTAAGTTGGGCCAAACTTAACTTTACTCAATTGACTTGTAAGATGAGGGATATAACTCATAAAAATTTCAGGTCATATATCACCCAGTGTAGTACTGCCAGCACATCCATCTGACACTCAATACTAGACTTATGGTGTCTGATCCAATTGCGGGAGGTGCAGTGCATGTTGGAAGCTCTCATGATCACTCGAGTCACACTTCGGATATTCAATCTTTGGACTTGAGAGAGTTGTATTGATAATATCATATTTGACTATAATACCTGAAAATGTGTTTACATAAGTTGACTTCTTCGCCTTACGAGCTAGTTTTGTAGGGTTGAGCTAAATTTTAAGACAGATAAATCAAAAACTCATTAGGTTTGTCCTCTTCTGTTTATATGGTTCTAGTGGAAATTTTTTGTATTCATTGATTATTGAATTCAATTAGTTGGTTAACTGCTACATCTTCTACAGCTGCTCCTGGGGAAAATGGATCGTATGCCATGGATCTATTTGTAATAAAGCTCAAGTTCTAAACATGGAAAATAATTTGCACAATAAATCAGACAGTAATCATATATTTAATCCATTCCCAGAAACATTAGAGTTTGGCATAGGTACCTTGTTAGAATTGGTTGTATATCAGCACCAACAGTTTTACTAAGCTCTTCAATAGTTGCAGAAATTTCATTACTACATTTAAGTATGTTGCACGCATCTAAGAAAGCAGTAGATTTTACCGTGTCTGGTACAAGTGATGTTTCTTTTACCTCTGTTTTGAGATTTTCCATCAAAACAAATGTTGCGTAAATAAAGATTCACAAAAATTTAAGAGAACTCAGATATTGATTATTGAAATAGTTCAACTAATAGCTACTAATGCAAGAAGCGGATTGATTTTCAAGCACGAGACATTAAGAATTTCAATTATTTCAAATCAATACTGTAATACCCCAAAATTTGCTCTCCCTCTTTGTCATCATAGCATGGCATTATCATTTATCATATCATATCCACCTCATTAACATTGCATTGCATCTAACATAGAAAAATGAAGCATGACATCCTTCTTACCATCAGGGCATGTGATCAAGTGGAAGGTGGACAATCAAGGAATCATTCAAAGCACAAAAAGGTCAATCAAGTTGCCTCAAGGCAAGTCAAGAAGCCTTTCATGTCTCATACTATCTCAATTGATCATCCACAACCTCAAGGATAAGAGATACAATGGGAGATTGAAGCACTACATCTTTCACTATGCAAGAGGTTCAAAAATTGAAGGAAAACCCTCAAAAGAGATAGCTCCTTGATTCAAAATCATTCTCAAGTGGCATTTCTCATCATCCTTTAAGAGGATACACAACATACTCTGAGGAATTGGAAATTGAAGACTGCACTTTTACCTCCTAACCAGAGGGGGCCAAAATTAGGGTTTCCATTTAAATCAGGGAATCTTTGCTTTTTTGGGTAAAACTTGATGTCATGGTATTCCATATGTCCTTAAGTGTATGTATGTGGAAAATTGCATCTCAATTGGTTTTGGAAGTGTTTCAATTGGAAGAAAGATCAAGAATCAGAGAAATTGGGGCAAAGTCAAATAATCAGGGGAAAAAGTCAACTCTTGACTTTTTGAGCCCAAATTCATGAAATTCATGTTGCATATGTCCAATGTACAAAATTTGGTCAAGAAACTCCAAAGGAATCATGAAAAAATCAAGATGTGGAAAGTTGCCATTTTTGGATGAAGTAGGGTTACTAAAAATAGCAAGTTTTGGCCATTTTGCATCAGAATTTGAACCAAGGCCATTTAAATTTGGAGCACCAAATGAAAAATCCACTCTGCCTCAATGAAAGATCTTGTTTCAAGCTTCAAATCCATGTGTGGAACATCTCCATTGGATAAAAATTGAGTGAGATATGATTGATCAAAGTTTGAGCAAAGTAGGTCCAAAACTAGGTCATGACCAAGATTTTCAGGGCACGCGCGCAGTCATTTTCTCAAACACTTGGTGGGCCAAATGTATTGATCAATTACTCATGATTAGAGGCTTCAAATGGAAAATCTTTCAACATCAAAATTGTTCCTCTATGTGAGATCTTCAAAGTTGGTGTTTATCAATTTTTCATCTGATCAAAGGTTAAGGAGTTATGATGGCTCAAAGAATGGTCATTGCAACTGAAATTTGACCAGGTCACAACCAGGTCATACCACAAGTCTGCGCACCCATGTACCAGCTTCTTTTTCCATCTGTTTGAGGTCATTTTTAGACATGTTTGAGACCTCATTCCTCTTCAATTTCCAAATCAATATTGTGCTCCAATGCATCCTCTTTCCAATGACTCCTAAAACACACCAATTCATTCATTGAGTAGAGAGAGAAACTTCCTCAAACCACCTCATGTTGACACTGATACATTGATGACATGCTGCATGATTTGGTTCAGTCACACCACAAACACCTCCTCACTTTTGTTTCCTCTTTCAACCAAGCACAAGTTACTTACATAATGCACACTGTCCCGTGCCATACATGAGAATAGAAGGAACAAACTTGCTTAGCAAGTTTCTGATGCACAGATTGGCAGCTTCACTCTCCTTTTCTCCCTTCCACCATAACTGTCATGAGCTTGACCTCACCATAACTCAGCCTCAATAACTCGCCCCTAACTAACTTGACTCAGTTAGTTAGGGTGCACTCACTTTAACTCATCCAACTCAGTTAACTCCACTCATTAAACCATGGTTAGTTCATACTATAAATAAAAATCACACCCTCAAATTTCATTTCCAACTTCATTTTACACACATTCACTTCAGAAACTTGCTCTTCTTCTCTCTCAATCTCACCATTGCCATTGATGCTCGAGCTTCACTTTGTTCATTTCCTCATTTTCACTTCAGAATCTCTCTGATTCTTTCTCAATTTCACTACCTTGCAACTGGTTTTGAAGCTTGGATTTCATTTCTTCTCCATTGAATCATCATCCACCACTGCATCTAAGCCTTTATTTGGCCAAAAGAAGCTCAAAGAGGAAGCAGCATCTCTGGTTTTCTGAAGAACATCTCAAGGTCTCAAATCTTCAGGTACGAATTTCCACCATTATAGACTTGATTTGAAGTGGTTTTCAGGTTCTTGAGGCTTCTTATAAGCTCAAGAATTTGTCTGGCTAGTTGATAGGCCTTTAGAGGCATAGTTGAAAACTTAGGGCAGGACTTAATCTCTTCTGTTCTTTGTGCACGTGCTTGATATGTGAAAAATAAGTGTGCATTCTTGATCTACATGAGCTCAGCTTCATTTTGGTATGCGTATTGTACATTTCTGTGAACATGTGAAGTTGCAGACGGTGGTGTGTGACCGGAGAAGGTGACCGGAAGTCCCTCTCCGGCCGGTAGCTTTGTGCTAGGGTTTCATTGCCAGAATGAATGTCAGCCACATGATGTTGTTGATCTAACGATCCAAAACGCGCCAGCACATAAAAAACTCACATGCCTCTCACGTGTGGCTTCTAAT
Source organism: Lathyrus tuberosus (assembly GCA_022829125.1). Taxonomy (NCBI): domain Eukaryota; kingdom Viridiplantae; phylum Streptophyta; class Magnoliopsida; order Fabales; family Fabaceae; genus Lathyrus; species Lathyrus tuberosus. The sequence continues at coordinate 5,893,268 of JALAZF010000196.1, read as the reverse complement.
TCCATTTTAAACATTGTGTGTTGTGGCATATGGTATGGAGCGTGGACATGCGTGTGTGAGCGTTTGATCTGATTACTTTGACTTTGGCTTGACCTTGACTCAATCTAGTGGCTAGTAATAAGTCAATTTTGTTGACTGAAGAACATGTTAATTAGTGTGGATTGCGCAGACTTGGACCTAGACCAATTTGATATTCGCACCTTCCATGTTTTCAAGCCCAATTAAATTGAACTGAGTAATTGCTATGCTTGCACCCCCTTTCTTTATTTCCATTTTATTTTATTTTTTCATTTTTATACACGTTTGCTTTTTAATTTTTAAAAATACCAAACCTCATCATTAAATTCCACAAAAATTCATGTGTATTCTTAAAACATTTAGGAAATTTTCTATGATTTTATTTTCTGATTTTATGACCATTTTACCCCTGTTCCATTATTTCTTTTGAATTTCCATTTGTATGCATACTTAATGTGACATATGATTTTGTGCATTTTTGTTCTTGATCATAAAAAATGATTTTGATGCCTTTCTTTTTGCATTGTGATCACAATATGTTGAGGTATGTTTGAGATTTATGAGATGATTTTTAAGTCTTTTTTGGATGACTTTTGATGTGTTGCTTTGAGCATGAATGCATGAAACTTCCATGAGACTTTGACCTAATTGTTGAGTGACTTTGGTTCTGATTCATTGCTTGTGGACTTGATATATTAATGGCATGTGTTCAAGGTGTTTGATTGGTGAAAGTCATAATTTTTGAAGCATGTTTGCTATTTGTTTGAAGCATGAAGTTTAACTTGTTCATTTTGTGAATGCATGCCTTATGTTTGGTTTGCTTGATCATGAAGGCACTTGTGCCATGAGTTGTGGTTTTGTTTGAGGATGTATAGCATGTTAATTGACTTCTGATTGTGACATTTGGGTTTCATCTTTGCATGTTTGATGTTTATCTTGCACCTTAAGTCACTTGTTTCACAAGTATGAACCACATTCACATCACTTCACCTTTTCTTCTTTGCTTCTTGTTGGATTGAGATTTTGTTTGCATGATTTGGTATGCTCATTTAGGATAACATTAGGTTGTGTAAATATGAGTTACATTCTGACTTGGAAGCATGTATAGCATTCAATCTCATTTTACTTTGTTTGTCAACTTGTTTGAGTTTGATTGGTTCATTATATTTTCTTACTTTACTTGTAAGTGATTGTGCTAACCATGTAGGGGCTTCGGTAAGTTTCAATTGAGTGTGGATAAGGAATCCACATTCAACTTCTATCCTTTCTCTTTTACAATTCCATTTTGTGTTTTGTTAAGCACTTATGTGCTTTCTTTTAATAACTCATTACTTTCCCTTTTGAATTACAATTCATCTTCTACTTTGGAAGTGAATTGTTTAATTCTTTCTTTCTTTAGATTTTAGGTTGAAACCTCACAAACCTTTAGGATCACTCCCTTTAATCTTCAATTAGGATTGAGTCTTAGTCCATATAGGTTTTACCTTTTCTCCTCCCTTGAGTCTCTTTTCTCATCTCAAAGAAAATTCAAAACATATAATAAAGGTAGGCATTTATTGCATTTAGGCCTTTCATATAAAGAAAAGATTATAAGGGGTCTTCTCTTATAATCTTAAAATGTATAGCATATAACCCATCTTGGGTCGATGTGTTAAACATTTGATCTTGTATGAGGGACCTAAATGCAATATTTGTTGAAGGTGCAAATGATAAAAAACACTTCTTCATTTCTTAATCAACAAAAACACTTAATAAACACAAGTATGCTAGTGTGTTTGAACCTTGACAGTTGGAACTAAGTGTGGGGGTCTTCTTCACTCTTAGTGTGCTTTCTTACCCATTCCATCTTGGAATGTGAGAATGTACACATTCCAATGACTAAGATTTGGATACACTGACGTATGCAAACAAATCCAAAACACTTTCCTTCTAAAAGACAAAAACAAACAATAACGTCTTTCCTTCGGGAATTCTTTTCTCATCTCATTCATTCTCAACGCACGAACGCGCTTCTACTCGTTCTCTTGCAAGATGGTAACGCACTCGGACCAGCGAGCCTGCAACACCTGAGCTAGGACGTAAGCCGTTCTCTAAAAAACACAATCTATCCCTAGTGAGGGGAACTACGTCGCTCTGATTCTCATGTTCCCGATGAGATACGTAGGCAGTGGGGTAGGGCCCATGCGAGCACTTCTTTTATTTTCCCTACATTTGTTTCTCTTTCTCTTTCTCTTTCTCTTTCTTTCAGTTCCATTTCCAGCATCCTATTCTATCACCCTTTGATTGAGACAAGCAAGCGTGGATCCCATCGGGTACGATGGACGCGAGGGGGTGCTAATACCTTCCTCTCGCGTAACCGACTCCCGAACCCATCTCTCTTGGTCGCAAGACCATGTTCTTTCCTTTCTCTCAGGTTTACGCGGTGTTTCCTTTCCCTCTCTTGGGATAAATACACATTGCTGGCGACTCTGTTTCGGTGCCACTTTCGCGTTTGTACTTGGATGAAAATCCCGGGAGCGACAGCTGGCGACTCTGCTGGGGAAGACGACAGCATCTCTGGTTTCCTTAGCGAGTCAATCCTAGCGCTTGTCTGTTTTTTTCTTTCATTGGGTGTTTACTGTTGTGCTGTATTTACCATTTTATTGTATGGTTATTTACTGCTTTACTGTACATTACTGTATTTACTGCTTTTTAGCATTACATATCATATTATTACTGTTGTGTTGGACTGTGCTATTTTCTGTTTGGCGGGATGGGGATTTCTGAGAGATAAGCCCATTACACAGGCTTGAGTATACACTTAGAATTAGAGTGGAGAGTAGTGGGACCTACGTGCCGTTTGGAGTGCGTTGGGTGTTCACGAAATTCACAGCTAGACGAGGCTATCTTGGGACACGTCGTGGCATACGCATCTTGCGTATTCCAGGATGTAGATCTAGAGAGCTGTCGACTCTAGTGACCGATCATGAGGACCTTAGTGGAAATATCCCTCTTTAGTGGTGACAATGGCAGACCACATTCTGTGGCAAACCCATTCGCACCCGAGGGCCCACTTTGGAACTTGCATAGGATGACCTTTATTTTCTAAGGGGAGTCAGTGGACGACCTCTTTGATTGGCATAGCATTGTATCCTACGGGCTGAATGTGCTATTGCTTCTCAAACCTCCGAAGCTGACAAGCCTTATTTTCTAAGAACCACATGTGAGCATGGGCGGGATGTTTACAGGTTTGCAGGAAACCCAGCCTCCTACCTACCTTATTTGTGATTCTATGACGATTTCAGACATTGTATCCTATGACAGTGATTTAAGTGTTCATCTCAGATATTGCCAGATTCAGTACGGAGACACAGTGCACACAGTTCAATACAGACACCGACACTCGATTACCTGATCACATGCCCTTTTGCATTGCATTATCATATCATAACAGTTATGTTTGTCATTTTCAGGTGCATAATACATTTCTGATTCCAATCCATGGGTTCAACAGAGATCGTCGCCGAGAGAAAGAACAATGTGTCTTACAAGTTTCCAGATCCTGTCTTGGATTCATTGCTCAAAATTATAGATATGGCTGGTCCGGGTATTCTTGATAGGTTTCAGAAGAGCTACGGGAATTTGGTTGGGATGGTCCGTACAATCACCAAGTATGAACATGATGCTTTGCACACTCTGCTGCAGTTCTACGAGCCTTCGTTGAGGTGCTTTCTTTTTTCAGATTACATTTTGATGCCAACACTGGAAGAATTCTCATTTATTTTGGGAATTCCGATCATGTCGGCAATACCATTCTTCTCTGGTAGTTCTCCCAGCGTAAAAGAAATTGCTGCTGCTTTACAAATGGATCAGGCAGTGATAAAGAGTGGTGTGAGCAGTAAAAATGGAGTTAGCGGATTTCATTTAGAATTTCTGTCTGGACAGGCCCAAGAGGCTGCAAGTGCTAAAAACTGGACGGTTTACAATTCCATTCTGGCTCTCTGCATATATGGCCTAGTTTTCTTTCCCAATCAGCAAGACTTTGTGGATATGCAAGCGACAAGAGTTTTCGTTCTTAAAAATCCAGTCCCTACTTTGTTAGGAGATTTTTATCATTCTGTGCACTATAAGAATGAGAAAAGGAGGGGAGGATCGGTTAGTTGTTGCACTCCACTGCTGAGCCATTGGTTTTTCAAACATTTGCCTCAGACAGGTGCCTTTGTGGAAACCAAAGATGTGGCGAAATGGTCTAAACGATTGATGAGTTTAACTGCTGATAACATTGTATGGTTTGATCACCGGTTGTTGAGAATAGAGCTTGTCACAAGATGCGGAAATTTTCCAAATGTGCCTTTGATTGGCAGAAAAGGAGGGATCAATTATAATCCAGTTTTGGCCATCCGACAGTTTGGGTATGCTTCCAGGGATCCTCCTACAGAGCAAGATGTGGAGGAATCTTTATTCTTTACAGGAACTAAAGATGCGAAGGTGGTAGAAGTAGTGAATGCTTGGAAAGATAAGCACAAAATTGGAAAAGCAGTTTTTGGAAAAGGAGATTGTAGATCTTATCCTGAATATGACAGGTGGATTGTGACGAAAGTAAAGGAATTGCTTTTACCCTTTTCAAGGGGACCTCTTTTATGTGCAGTACAGCCAGAACAACCCACTATGGTGGCTATTGAAGAATGTGAGAAGTGGAAGAAAATGGTCAGAGAGTTGCAGATAGAGAATTCTGGAATGAGCAGATGTCTTCAGAAAGCTCTAGCTGACAACAAAGAGTTGGAAAAGAGAGCCTTGAAAGCGGAAAAAACCTTGGCTGACAAAGAGGAAGATTTTGATGACCGAGCTCGGTACTTTCGGAAACTTACTTTGGGAGCAGATGACACTAGTCAGGCTCACAAGATTACAAAACAGGCTTTAGCCCGAAGCAAGGATTCATTAGCTCAACTTCGTCAAGCTTGGGATGAAGTCAGAATTGAAAATGCCGAGTTAAAGGATCAGTCGAAGACTAAAGACGAGGAGCTTAAAAAGGCACATGAGCAGAGGAGAAAGTATCGGGAAAGTCTCGATAAAAGTCAAGAACAGTTAGAAGAAGCTAGAAGTCAGCTGAAGAATGCCAAGAAAGAGCTTGAAGAAGCCATGATAGAAAGAGAGATACTCAAGACGCAAGCTGGCATAAAGAGACACAAAGGAGTGCATGATGACGAAGCTCTTATGCTGCATATGGGTTCTTTAACTGAAGCTCTTGAGAAAAGGGATGTCTTGATCAAAGAAATGATTGAAAAGCCGAATCACCAGCGTACCCGTATACTTTTTGAGGAAGTCAAGTACTCAAGTGATAAGCTGAAGGATGTGGAATTGTCAGATTGATGTTCTTTTCCCTGTATTTTGTTGTTAATGGTTACCATCAGGCTTGTTGATGGATCCATTTTTCCTTGTATTGCATTTGCGGTTGAACCTTTCTTAAATGTACTTGAATACTTTGTTGAATGAGTATGAGCAGTTTTATTCAGAATTATTCCTTATCAGATAGCTGCACACAAGCACATGACCACGATACGTCTCTTTATATCACGATTTCTGGTCTTCAGATTTCTGTGGTTTGGATTGGAATCAGGGTATAAAAGCACCTAGGAAATGACGAACATAGCATTGCATGGCATTGCATATCATTTTGCATTTTGTTACTTGCTTTTCAGGTACTCGTTGCAGGGTCTCTAACCTTTATTTGGTTTCAGGCAGTATAGCGGAGAGTCATATTCACCGATATTCGACGCGAAGGAATCAAGTAAGAATCATGGATCAAGTGCAAAGTGATTTGGCGGAAATGAGGGCGCGTATGGACCAGTTCATGACCCTCATGACTGGCATGGCGCAAAATCAGGAGAGACTGAGGCTTCTGGTAGAGCGTCCCGACAATGGGCCCGAAGGTGATCGTCATGACAATTCACAGGAACATGGCATTCCTCCTCCCGGTGGCAACCCTCCTCCTGGTGGTAACAATCGGGGTAATGGAAATGGTAGGCATGCTGGTGTTACTCTTGAAGATACTCTGGAAGACCAATTTACTCTACTAGACGCTGATGTGGGTAATCAAGGTGATCGAAGGTATGAGGAGTTAGCAGAAAAGATCAGGGCCATAGAATGCAAGAACTCTATGGGTATTGATGTTACCAGCTTGGGGCTGGTCTCAGGAGTCAGAATTCCCCCTAAATTCAAACCTCCCACTTTTGATAAGTATCACGGCAATGCGTGTCCCCAAACGCATCTTCAAGCTTACTTTGGGAAGATTTCAGCCCATACGGATGACGAGAAGCTATGGATGCACTATTTTCAGGACAGTCTGGCTGGGGCATCCTTGACCTGGTACATGAAGTTGAATAGAGCTGCTGTGAAGAATTGGAAAGATCTGGCAGAAGCGTTCCTGAAGCAATACCAGTATAATATTGACATGGCGCCCAACCGCACCCAATTGCAGGGATTGTCCCAGAATGCCAAGGAGAGTTTCAAAGAATATGCACAGAGGTGGAGGGAAATGGCTGCCCAGGTTCAACCTCCCTTGTCAGACAGAGAAATGGCAGATATGTTCATGGGCACATTGCAAGGGGCCTATCTGGATAGATTAGCTGCTTGTCCGTCAACTGGATTTGCTGATATTGTGATTGCGGGAGAAAGAATAGAAAGTCTGTTAAAGCTTGGAAAGATCCAGGATGTGAGTGGGGCTGGCTCTTCGGGGACGAAGAAACCGTTTGCTAGTAACCAGAAAAGAAGAGAAGGTGATACGAATGCTGTGTTTAGAGGACGAGGCAGAGGGCGTTCTCGAGCTTATTATCAGGTAGATGCTGTAACAATCCCCACACCGTCTGTTCAGAAACAACAACCCCAACAACAAGTTCCACAGCAACAACCTTTTTTCCAGCAAAGGTCTAGACAGAGGGATCGTAAGATGGACCCTCTCCCCATGACTTATGCCGCGCTGTTGCCCCGACTACTCGAGTTAAAGTTGGTAGAACTCCGTACTATGAAAGCTCCGGTTGCTGGAAACCTGCCACCTAACTTCGATGCTAATGCTCGTTGTGAGTTCCACTCAGGTGCTCAGGGGCACTCCATTGAAAAATGCTGGGCTTTCCATCATAAAGTACAAGATTTGATTGATGCTAAAGCCATCAATTTCTCTCCCGCTCCGAATATTACTCAGCATCCCATGCCTGACCATAGTGCAGCAAATGTGTACGCTATTGAAGATGGGAGAAGATTGAATTTGGTGTCAGACGTTCATCAAGTGAAAACTTCTTTGTTGGTCGTGAAAGATCGTTTATTGAAGGGACTGGTGTTCCCGGGCTGTAATCAAGAGTGCTCTGAGTGTATGAATCAGGAGAACGGCTGTGATAAGTTGAAGATGGGTTTACAAAATCTGATCGATGAAGGATGTCTACAGTTCGATAGAGTTGTGAAAGACACTGATGAGATATCAACCGTGACCATCTATTACACTCCCGCTGAGATTCAAATGCCGGTCAATGCAGTTCCCGTGGCGAGTGTTGCGCCAGAAGGGCCCAGTCCTGTCACTATCACGGTGCCAGGACCAATTCCGTTCACGTCTACGAAAGCTATCCCATGGCACTATGGGGCAGATGTATATTACGAAGGTAAAAAGCAGGAAGTTGAGTCATCAGTCAGCCCAAGTGTTGATAATGTAGGGGGTGTAGGGGGCTTTACAAGGAGTGGAAGGTTGTTCGCTCCCCAGACCTTGAGAAGTGATAAGGAGGTAGAAGATGCAGCAAAGGCTAAAGGTAAACAGGTGGTTGAAAGTGCGCCTACACCTGAAGCCGAGACAAAGATTACTTTTGATAAGGAAATGGAAGAATTTATGAAGATAATCAAGAAAAGCGATTATAAGATTGTGGACCAACTGAATCAGACCCCTTCAAAGATTTCAATCTTGTCACTATTGATGTGCTCTGATGCGCACCGGCAGGCGTTGTTGAAAGTGTTGAAGAGTGCGTACGTGCCACAAGAAATTACTGTTAATCAGCTCGAGGGCGTAATCTCCAACGTTAATGTTAGCCATGGCTTGGGCTTTACAAGTAGAGATTTGACTGTTGAAGGAAGAAACCATAATAAGGCTTTGCATATCACGATGGAGTGTAAGGGCGCAGTGTTATCTCATGTACTGGTAGACACTGGTTCATCACTCAATGTCTTGCCCAAGAAGGCATTAATGAAGCTGGAAGTTGATGGTTTGATCTTAAGGCCTAGTGAATTGGTGGTCAGAGCATTCGATGGAACTAGACGATCTGTGTTTGGTGAGGTGGAATTGCCCGTACAAATTGGACCACAGGTATTCAAATCCACGTTCCATGTAATGGACATACAACCTGCATATAGCTGCCTATTGGGACGCCCTTGGATTCACGGAGCCGGGGCTGTTACTTCTACTCTACATCAAAAGCTGAAGTATGAGTTTGAAGGGCAGGTTGTGACAGTGTGTGGGGAAGAAGACATCTTTGTGAGTCACTTGTCTACGTTCAAGTACATTGAAATGGATGGGGAAATTCATGAGATGTTGTGCCAATCATTTGAAGCAGTCAACATTGACGATGCACCTGAGTCTTCTTCTGTACCAGTTGGGGCTGGTACCTCCATTTCATCTTACAAACAAGCTGTCGAAGTCGTTAGGGCAGGCAACGCCCAAGGTTGGGGCAGGTTGATAGAGACCCCAATGAAGGAAGACAAATTTGGTATTGGTTATCATCCCTCTACAACTTCAGATGCGGGGAGCAGGGGACCCATTACTTTCAATAGCGGGGGAATTATCTACACGGACCAGTCTTGTGCAGCCACAGAGGATAGTGTTGACAGTAATTGTGACCTGGACAACTGGGTACGCCCTCGTGCTCCGGGACAACAAGTGCAAAATTGGTCCGTTGAAGAAGTCATCCGGGTTACTCTTCAGACAGAGTAATTTTTCTTTGTTTTTTCTAACCATAATGCATGACAAAATCTTGCGCTCTGCCCAAGGCGTATAGATTCATTTGTAGGGCCACCATGGTTGCATTTGCAATGTTTAATCATTAATAAAGGACGTTTTGCAATCAAATTTCGTTCTCTGTCTTTCAGTTTTTATTTTTGCACAAAATATAAAATGGCAATGTTTCATTTTCTTTTGTTTTGCTTAAAAATAAATTCTAAAATAAGGCATGAACCCGTTCATGCAGACTCGATCCTCCGGATACCACTGATAACGATTTTGATATGGCCATGTATGACTTTGACAATCCGATTTATCAAGCCGAAGAAGGGGATGAGAAAGATTGTGAACTCCCTGAAGAACTGGCCAGACTGTTGAAACAGGAGGAAAGGGTCATCCAGCCTCATCAGGAGACTGTAGAAATCATCAATATTGGTACCAAGGACGCCAAAAAAGAGATCAGGATTGGTGCCAGCTTGCGAGCAGATGTGAAGCAAACTTTGACGGAAATGTTGCGCGAGTATGTTGACGTCTTCGCCTGGTCGTATCAAGACATGCCGGGGTTGGATACGGATATTGTTGTGCACAGGCTACCATTGAGAGAAGAATGTCCGCCAGTCAAGCAGAAACTTCGTCGGACTCACCCCGACATGGCTTTAAAGATTAAGGAGGAAGTCCAGAAGCAGTGGGACGCTGGTTTTCTTGCTGTGACAAAGTATCCTCCATGGGTAGCCAACATCGTGCCAGTACCGAAGAAAGATGGAAAAGTGAGAATGTGTGTGGATTATCGAGATCTTAATAAAGCTAGCCCGAAAGATGATTTTCCACTACCTCATATTGATGTGCTGGTCGATAATACAGCTCAGTTTTCAGTGTTCTCATTTATGGACGGTTTCTCCGGGTACAACCAGATCAAGATGGCACCTGAAGATATGGAAAAGACCACGTTCATTACTCCGTGGGGTACTTATTGTTATAAAGTAATGCCTTTTGGGTTGAAAAACGCAGGGGCAACGTACCAGCGGGCGATGGTGACATTGTTTCATGACTTGATTCATAAGGAGATCGAATGTTATGTAGATGATATGATTGCCAAGTCGAGAACAGAAGAGGAACATCTGGTTAACCTGAAAAAGCTGTTTGAAAGGTTGAGAAAGTTCCGTCTGAGATTAAATCCAAACAAGTGCACGTTTGGGGTGCGGTCTGGAAAGTTGTTAGGTTTCATTGTGAGCGAAAGAGGAATCGAGGTTGATCCTGCCAAGGTGAAAGCAATACAAGAAATGCCTGAACCGAGAACAGAAAAAGAGGTTCGTGGTTTCTTGGGTAGATTGAACTACATTGCAAGGTTCATATCTCACCTAACAGCCACGTGTGAACCAATATTTAAATTGCTGAGGAAAGATCAAACGGTCAGGTGGAATGACGATTGCCAATTGGCATTCGATAAGATAAAAGAATACTTGCAGGAACCTCCGATTCTAATGCCTCCAGTTGAAGGGAGACCACTGATAATGTATCTGACAGTGCTTGAAGGTTCCATGGGTTGTGTTCTCGGTCAACATGACGAGACGGGTAGGAAGGAGCATGCTATTTACTACCTGAGCAAAAAGTTCAATGATTGTGAGTCCCGATACTCAATGCTTGAAAAGACATGCTGTGCACTTGCATGGGCCGCTAAGCGATTGAGGCAATATATGGTTAGGCACACAACCTTGTTGATTTCAAAAATGGATCCCATCAAGTACATTTTCGAGAAACCAGCATTGACAGGCAGAGTTGCACGGTGGCAAATGGTCTTGACAGAGTATGACATTCAGTACACTTCACAAAAGGCCATCAAAGGAAGTATCTTGTCTGACTATCTTGCGCAACAGCCGATTGATGATTACCAACCCATGAAGTTTGACTTCCCTGATGAAGACATCATGTTTCTCAAAGCTAAAGACTGCGAGGAACCACTTCCGGAGGAGGGGCCAGACCCTGAATCCAAATGGAGTCTGATGTTTGATGGGGCTGTCAATATGAATGGGTGCGGAGTTGGAGCAGTTCTTATCACGCCGGAAGGTGTTCATATGCCTTTCACTGCACGAATAACTTTCGGGTGCACCAACAATGAAGCAGAGTACGAAGCTTGTATAATGGGGATTGAGGAGGCGATTAATCTACGGATTAAAACCCTTGATATATTTGGTGATTCAGCCTTGGTAATCAATCAAGTGAAAGGGAGTTGGTACACGCACCAAGCAAATCTAATGCCGTATAGAGATTATACGAGGAGATTGCTGACATTTTTCACAACAGTGAAACTGTATCATATTCCTCGAGATGAGAATAGGTTCGCTGATGCCTTGGCCACTTTGTCTTCCATGATCAAAGTGCAAGGATGGAACCATGTACCTAAGATTGAGGTATCCCGCCTTGACAGACCAGCATTTGTGTTTGCGGTCGATGCAGCGTCTGATGACAAGCCATGGTTTTATGACATTAAGTGTTTCTTGAAAAGTCAAGAGTACCCGCCCGGGGCAACGTCCAAAGACAGGAAGACGTTGAGAAGGTTAGCCGGTAGTTTCTTCCTGAACAAAGATGGCGTGCTGTATAAAAGAAATTTTGACACGGTCCTGCTTAGATGTGTGGATAGACATGAAGCAGACTTGTTGATGATTGAAGTGCACGAAGGCTCTTTCGGTACCCATGCCGGAGGGCAGGCAATGGCTAAAAAGTTGTTAAGGTCGGGATATTACTGGTTGACTATGGAGTCAGATTGTTGCAAATATGCCCGCAAATGCCATAAATGCCAGATCTACGCAGATAAAGTGCATGTACCTCCAAATCCGTTGAGTATCATGTCGTCGCCTTGGCCGTTTGCCATGTGGGGCATTGATATGATCGGAAAGATTGAGCCACTCTCCCGTGCCATACATGAGAATAGAAGGACAAGTTACTTACATAATGCACACTGTCCCGTGCCATACATGAGAATAGAAGGAACAAACTTGCTTAGCAAGTTTCTGATGCACAGATTGGCAGCTTCACTCTCCTTTTCTCCCTTCCACCATAACTGTCATGAGCTTGACCTCACCATAACTCAGCCTCAATAACTCGCCCCTAACTAACTTGACTCAGTTAGTTAGGGTGCACTCACTTTAACTCATCCAACTCAGTTAACTCCACTCATTAAACCATGGTTAGTTCATACTATAAATAAAAATCACACCCTCAAATTTCATTTCCAACTTCATTTTACACACATTCACTTCAGAAACTTGCTCTTCTTCTCTCTCAATCTCACCATTGCCATTGATGCTCGAGCTTCACTTTGTTCATTTCCTCATTTTCACTTCAGAATCTCTCTGATTCTTTCTCAATTTCACTACCTTGCAACTGGTTTTGAAGCTTGGATTTCATTTCTTCTCCATTGAATCATCATCCACCACTGCATCTAAGCCTTTATTTGGCCAAAAGAAGCTCAAAGAGGAAGCAGCATCTCTGGTTTTCTGAAGAACATCTCAAGGTCTCAAATCTTCAGGTACGAATTTCCACCATTATAGACTTGATTTGAAGTGGTTTTCAGGTTCTTGAGGCTTCTTATAAGCTCAAGAATTTGTCTGGCTAGTTGATAGGCCTTTAGAGGCATAGTTGAAAACTTAGGGCAGGACTTAATCTCTTCTGTTCTTTGTGCACGTGCTTGATATGTGAAAAATAAGTGTGCATTCTTGATCTACATGAGCTCAGCTTCATTTTGGTATGCGTATTGTACATTTCTGTGAACATGTGAAGTTGCAGACGGTGGTGTGTGACCGGAGAAGGTGACCGGAAGTCCCTCTCCGGCCGGTAGCTTTGTGCTAGGGTTTCATTGCCAGAATGAATGTCAGCCACATGATGTTGTTGATCTAACGATCCAAAACGCGCCAGCACATAAAAAACTCACATGCCTCTCACGTGTGGCTTCTAATTCCATTTTAAACATTGTGTGTTGTGGCATATGGTATGGAGCGTGGACATGCGTGTGTGAGCGTTTGATCTGATTACTTTGACTTTGGCTTGACCTTGACTCAATCTAGTGGCTAGTAATAAGTCAATTTTGTTGACTGAAGAACATGTTAATTAGTGTGGATTGCGCAGACTTGGACCTAGACCAATTTGATATTCGCACCTTCCATGTTTTCAAGCCCAATTAAATTGAACTGAGTAATTGCTATGCTTGCACCCCCTTTCTTTATTTCCATTTTATTTTATTTTTTCATTTTTATACACGTTTGCTTTTTAATTTTTAAAAATACCAAACCTCATCATTAAATTCCACAAAAATTCATGTGTATTCTTAAAACATTTAGGAAATTTTCTATGATTTTATTTTCTGATTTTATGACCATTTTACCCCTGTTCCATTATTTCTTTTGAATTTCCATTTGTATGCATACTTAATGTGACATATGATTTTGTGCATTTTTGTTCTTGATCATAAAAAATGATTTTGATGCCTTTCTTTTTGCATTGTGATCACAATATGTTGAGGTATGTTTGAGATTTATGAGATGATTTTTAAGTCTTTTTTGGATGACTTTTGATGTGTTGCTTTGAGCATGAATGCATGAAACTTCCATGAGACTTTGACCTAATTGTTGAGTGACTTTGGTTCTGATTCATTGCTTGTGGACTTGATATATTAATGGCATGTGTTCAAGGTGTTTGATTGGTGAAAGTCATAATTTTTGAAGCATGTTTGCTATTTGTTTGAAGCATGAAGTTTAACTTGTTCATTTTGTGAATGCATGCCTTATGTTTGGTTTGCTTGATCATGAAGGCACTTGTGCCATGAGTTGTGGTTTTGTTTGAGGATGTATAGCATGTTAATTGACTTCTGATTGTGACATTTGGGTTTCATCTTTGCATGTTTGATGTTTATCTTGCACCTTAAGTCACTTGTTTCACAAGTATGAACCACATTCACATCACTTCACCTTTTCTTCTTTGCTTCTTGTTGGATTGAGATTTTGTTTGCATGATTTGGTATGCTCATTTAGGATAACATTAGGTTGTGTAAATATGAGTTACATTCTGACTTGGAAGCATGTATAGCATTCAATCTCATTTTACTTTGTTTGTCAACTTGTTTGAGTTTGATTGGTTCATTATATTTTCTTACTTTACTTGTAAGTGATTGTGCTAACCATGTAGGGGCTTCGGTAAGTTTCAATTGAGTGTGGATAAGGAATCCACATTCAACTTCTATCCTTTCTCTTTTACAATTCCATTTTGTGTTTTGTTAAGCACTTATGTGCTTTCTTTTAATAACTCATTACTTTCCCTTTTGAATTACAATTCATCTTCTACTTTGGAAGTGAATTGTTTAATTCTTTCTTTCTTTAGATTTTAGGTTGAAACCTCACAAACCTTTAGGATCACTCCCTTTAATCTTCAATTAGGATTGAGTCTTAGTCCATATAGGTTTTACCTTTTCTCCTCCCTTGAGTCTCTTTTCTCATCTCAAAGAAAATTCAAAACATATAATAAAGGTAGGCATTTATTGCATTTAGGCCTTTCATATAAAGAAAAGATTATAAGGGGTCTTCTCTTATAATCTTAAAATGTATAGCATATAACCCATCTTGGGTCGATGTGTTAAACATTTGATCTTGTATGAGGGACCTAAATGCAATATTTGTTGAAGGTGCAAATGATAAAAAACACTTCTTCATTTCTTAATCAACAAAAACACTTAATAAACACAAGTATGCTAGTGTGTTTGAACCTTGACAGTTGGAACTAAGTGTGGGGGTCTTCTTCACTCTTAGTGTGCTTTCTTACCCATTCCATCTTGGAATGTGAGAATGTACACATTCCAATGACTAAGATTTGGATACACTGACGTATGCAAACAAATCCAAAACACTTTCCTTCTAAAAGACAAAAACAAACAATAACGTCTTTCCTTCGGGAATTCTTTTCTCATCTCATTCATTCTCAACGCACGAACGCGCTTCTACTCGTTCTCTTGCAAGATGGTAACGCACTCGGACCAGCGAGCCTGCAACACCTGAGCTAGGACGTAAGCCGTTCTCTAAAAAACACAATCTATCCCTAGTGAGGGGAACTACGTCGCTCTGATTCTCATGTTCCCGATGAGATACGTAGGCAGTGGGGTAGGGCCCATGCGAGCACTTCTTTTATTTTCCCTACATTTGTTTCTCTTTCTCTTTCTCTTTCTCTTTCTTTCAGTTCCATTTCCAGCATCCTATTCTATCACCCTTTGATTGAGACAAGCAAGCGTGGATCCCATCGGGTACGATGGACGCGAGGGGGTGCTAATACCTTCCTCTCGCGTAACCGACTCCCGAACCCATCTCTCTTGGTCGCAAGACCATGTTCTTTCCTTTCTCTCAGGTTTACGCGGTGTTTCCTTTCCCTCTCTTGGGATAAATACACATTGCTGGCGACTCTGTTTCGGTGCCACTTTCGCGTTTGTACTTGGATGAAAATCCCGGGAGCGACAAATACAACAATATTCAATTAAATACAACTCTAAATCTCAATAATTCAAATTCTAAGAACATTACACATATTGCAAAATCAAGGATACACATGATATTTTTTTCAAAAGGTGTGCATATTATAGGTCTTAAACAAAAGCATATGACATACCAATAGCTCGAATCGTCTTAAGGTCAAATCTGTCAGCCAAGTTTTTACAGCCTATCCTTTCTGCTCGCTTAGTGATCAACAGTTTCAAGCTAATTATAAAATCCTGCCAAGATTTCAAATGTTGAATTTCACAAACATACATGAATAATTACTAAGATTTCAAATGTTGAATTTCACAAACTTATCAATTACCAGAATATTACATAAAGAGGAATGTAACAGTTAAACCTCTCAATTCCCTTTATCACTTACTACTATTTATAAATAAAATAAAATAAATATACTGATGAGGATTAAGGCAATAGTTAAAAAAATATCACAGATGAATAAGTCAATAGTTGGTATTACAGAGACATTATAACGAATTACACCGTTTACTAAAAGGCCTTAGAGCTCCTCCTAGTAACTAGAAATATCAATGTTTTCAAAATTGAATTTGAAGATTGAACCGTAAACCAACACTCTTTACAATAAAGTGTATGTTTGGTTTCAGTTTGAAGTATCCAAAATTGATTTTGAATGTGTAGAATTGAATATACTTTCCAAAATTGATTATACTTAAAGCTAAGATTTGTAGCTTCCGTCTAAATGTGATTGTTACACTAAAAATTTAATGTTTTCAACTCACTTATGCAGCAATTATCCAAACATAAAGCACTTCTTTACCTTCATCTCACTTTCAACACACTTTTGCAGGAACTTAGCTTCATCTCACTTTTAACACAAATCATTTTATAAAATCAATCAATTTACTCAAAACTAATTATCTTCACCGCATAGCCAAACACATGTGATTTGAGCAGTTCAATTACACTTTAGTCCCAGTTCCAATTCAGACGGCTTTAAAAACATTTGAATCATGACATAGTGATCTCGCCGATTTGATTACCAGCTCGACTTTAAAAGAATTGACAAATACTAAAAGTATAGTAAATCAACAATAAATATGAAAATAAACTTACAATCTCAGACTCTGAAAGGGAGCAAATCCAATCGACATATTGAACCCTAATCTCATTGTTGATTTTATCCAACTCAACGGGTCTTTCCAATCTCTTCTTCAAGTTTCTAACTTTCTTCATTGGATCGAATCAACTACCGTAAGTAACTAAGACATGAAAACATTAGTTAAAAATTGTATTCAAAATAAGCAAATATCTGCGAATTAAGAAATAATAGGAAAAAATTGTGGAGTGTTAGTAATAATGTGTGAACGCAAGCTCAAACGGAATTAGGCCACGTGACCCACTCTTCCGATTTCTGAAACCCTAATTCCCTAACGGTGGATCAGGATTTGCTACGTTAGAGCGGGAAAGGTACTTAACCTTAGGATCAATCACGTCTGTTGGATTCATCTTACGGTCTAAACCAATTTTGATTTTTTTTTAATATATGTTGATTAAGATGATGATATAAATTACTAATCTAATTATATAATATCACACTAATGAAAAAGATCTAATAAAGTAGAATAACTCAATTACGTTTTTAAAAAGAAATTGGTGTAATTTTACATTAACGAAGGGGAGTATTCATATTAATAGAAATACAACTATTACACTAATGTAATAAGAGATTAATTGGAATACACTGTCAGTGTAAAATTACTTTACACTGTCATCCAATTAGAATTAGTTATTTTGACACATGAGAAGAGAGAAACAAGGAAGAAGTGGTTATTAAAATGATTTATTTATAATATAATTTGTTTTATTTTTAATTCCATAAATATGTGTCAAAATAATTAATTCTAATTGGATGACAGTGTAAAGTAGTTTTATACTGACAGTGTATTTCAATTAATCTCATGTAATAATTGGCATTACTATTTTAATTTTGACAAATTATGCATATAAAATAATTGATCGTTATTATTAAGATAGATAATTGATCATTACTATTAAGATAAATATTTCTAACTAATAATAATATTATAACACTTCTCCTTTGAAATATTTATTACAATGCTCCTGATAAACCCCCAAGGGTTGGCCTGGTGGTGGAGGCTTGGGTCTTAAGAGTGTGCTCCTCTCAAGGTCTCAGGTTCGAATCTTACTAGGTGCAATCAACCCTTGTGTGGGTCAGTCCATACGGAACTTTGCTCCGACTTTAAACGGGACCCCCGCTAGTGGACGGTGGGATTGGTCCCTCTTGGATTAGTCGGTCGCAAGGCCGGATACCAAGATTTTCAAAAAAAAAAAACAATGCTCCTGATAGAAACACAAATGCTGAAGTGGGCCTTGAGGAGAATTATAAGCCCCAAATTTGGAGAATTTACAAGAAGAAACGTGGGAAGGGAATGAAAGATGCTAAGAGATGAGGAGCATATGGAGTTGGTTAGTATTTAGTATGGGGATGGATGAGAGAATGAGGCACAATAGAATTTTGGGATTTGGAGAGAGAAAGAAGATCACCTTGTGGTGAGGGAAGTCGTTAGTACTTTGGATTGATAGCTATCACTATCAATACATTCTATCTTTGTTTTTATCTGTAATTTGTCATTCTTTCCAGCAATACAGTTACAGATTATTCATTCTTTCTTTGTGAAATTTTGTTATCTAGTTATATAACCCATCAATTGGTCCGACCTACCGGATTCAACACCTACACCGAACGGAGATTGTTCATGACAAGGATGGGTGACAGAATTGAAGCTTTAGAAACGCAGGTTGAGAGTGTGACAATGACGCTGCAAGAGCATGCTTTACAAATGTAATAACACGCTCAACATATCCAACAACAGAGCGTAATCTTGACTGAATTAAGCAAGCAGTTAGGAAAGAAGACAATGATGCAAGAGGAGAACTCTACGGGTGATTCATCACAAAGTGAGTCTCACCTTGCAGGGAAGAAGGTGAAGCTTCCACTGTTTGAAGAAGAGGACCCGATGGCGTGGATCACACGAGCTGAGATCTATTTCGATGTTCAGAATACATCGGAGGAGATGCATGTGAAATTGAAGCGTCTAAGCATGGAAGGTTCAACCATTCACTGGTTCAATCTTTTGATGGAAACGGAGGACGAGTTATCATGGGAGAAATTGAAACGAGCGTTGATCGCACGTTACAGAGGGAGGTGGTTAGAGAATCCTTTTGAAGAATTGTCGACGTTGAGACAAACAGGGACTGTGGAAGAATTTATCGAAGCGTTTGAACTCTTGTCGTCACAGGTGGGACGACTCCCAGAGGAGCAGTACCTGGGGTACTTTATGAGTTGGTTGAAAACCCAAATTCGAAGAAGAGTGAGAACCTTGAATCCTCAGAATTGCATGCAAATGATGAGGATGGCAAAGGATGTTGAGGACGAACTTAAGGAAGAGGACGACGATGGTGAAAGACATTATGGGAAGAAGACGGTGGGTGATCGTTTGGACAGAAACAAATGGAGTGGGCCTGCGTCTAAATTTCGGAGCGGGTTAAATCAGACCCATAAAGATTCTACCTGATTCTCAAATTCGAGTTGGAGCAACCCGGGGCAAAAAACGGGTTTAACTGGGCCAAACCTTATTTCCACGTCATCATTAAGTTCAGCGGGAAAGAAAGGTGAAAATGATCGTCACATGCTAGTTTCAGAACGGTGGAAGGGAGTTCGGAGTATTCAAAATGACGAAATGGAAGAACGTCGAGCTAAGGGATTGTGTTTCAAATGTGGAGGAAAATTTCATCCCACTCTTCAAAAATGTCCTGAACGTTCAATGTATGTCCTCATTTTGGGAGAAGGTGAAGGGTTGAATGAAGAAGGTGAGATTGTTTCCATTGAAACTGTTGAGACCGAGGAAGATGAAGAAGATGTAGAAGCTGAATGCAAGATTATGGGAGTTTTAGGTAGTATAGGGGAATTTCACACGATGAAGATGGGTGGAAAAATTGTCGGCATCGAAGTGGTGGTCTTAATTGATAGTGGAGCTAGCCACAATTTCATATCCCCGGAATAACTACTGCTTTAGGGTTGCCAATTACCCCTATGGCAGCTAAAACGATCAGATTGGGAGACGGTCACAAGGTTCTTTCTAAAGGATTTTGTGAGGGAGTTAGAATCAGTTTGGGTTTTCAAAGATTTGTGGTTGATGCTTTAGTGCTGGAGTTGGGAGGTTTGGATGTGGTGTTAGGGGTATCATGGTTGAGTACTCTGGGGAAAGTGGTAGTGGACTGGAAGGATCTTTTATGCAGTTTTTATATGAGGGAAAGATGATTAATCTGCAAGCTCAAGGTAGGTTCTAAGGGAAACAAGGGTGTTTATAATCCTTCTTAGAGGACAAACACGGGAGAGGTTGTGAAGATTGGTGGTGGACTAATCATGATGAAACAGAGGCAACATCAGAAGTTGGGCATGAAGAAGTGACTAAGTTGTTGAATCAATTTTTTGATGTGTTCCAAGAGAAAATAACACGGCCTTCTAAAGAAAACAGGTGCATCAAATTAAGTTAATCCCAGAGCATGGTCCTATTAATGTAAGGCCATATAGATATCCACATCACCAAAAGGAAGAAATTAAAAAACAAGTGACAGAGTTGTTGACTGCGGGAGTGATTAGACCAAGCATGAGTGCTATTTCTAGTTCAGTAATCTTAGTCAAGAAGAAAGATGGTTTGTGACATATGTGTGTTGGCTATAGAGCCTTAAACAAAGCTATTGTACCAGATAAGTACCCCATCCCTATTCTTGATGAATTATTAGATGAGTTGTATGGGGCATCAATTTTTTCTAAGATAGATCTAAAATCTGGTTATCATCAGATTCGTGTCCATGAAAAAGATGTTGAGAATACGTCTTTTAGGACTCATAATAGGTATTATGAATACCTTGTTATGCCTTTTATATTAATGAATGCTCCAGCCACATTCCAAGCAACTATGAATCATATTTTTAGATCATATGTTAGAAGTTTTGTGTTGGTATTCTTTGATGACATCCTTGTTTATAGTCGGAATGAAACTGAACACTTAGAGCACTTGAAGCAAGTGTTGACAGTTTTAAAATTGCATTGTTTTGTTGCTAATAAGGCAAAGTGAGAATTTGGATGTAAACATATTTATTACCTAGGTCATATCATTTTTTGTGAGGGGTATCAGTAGACCCAAGGAAGATCAGGTGTGTTATAGAGTGGCCGGAACCTAAGAACGTCAAAGGAGTACGTGTGTTTTTAGGTTTCACGGGCTATTTCAGAAAATTCATCAAGGATTATGGTAAAATTGCTAAACCCTTGGCTGAATTGACTAAGAAGAATAACTTTATTTGGGGTAAAGATGCTCCGGAGGCTTTCAATCATCTGAAGAAAATCATGACTACAGCTCTAGTACTAGTGTTACTTGATTTTTCTATTCCTTTTGAAGTGGAATGTGATACGGCAGGGAGAGGAATTGGTGTTGTCTTGATGCAGCAGAAACAACCTATAGCGTTTTTAGCAAAGCTTTATGTAAGGGCAATTTAACAAAATCTATGTATGAAAATGAGCTGGTGGCTTTAGTCCTGGCCATTCAACAATGGCAGCACTATCTGTTAGGCAGGCCCTTTGTGGTTTACACCGACCATAAAAGTTTGAAACATTTTTTACAACAAAGACTGACATCACCTGATCAACAGTGATGGCTGGCCAAGCTTTTAGGCTATCAATTTGAGGTTAAATATAAGCCTAGGTTAGAGAATAAGGCTGCAGATGCTCTATCAAGGTGTCATGGTGATATGGAATTTTCTGCTTTGTTATCATATCCTACTTGGCTGGATGGAGAGAAGTTATTGCAGGAAGTCAGGCAGGACACAATGCTTCAGAAAACAGTCAAAGAACTTCAAATGAATCCTGATAAGAAGGTTGGTTTCACTATGCAACAAGGTATTTTGTTTTATCAGGGCCGATTGGTGTTGTCTCCTAATTCACCTTCTATTCCTTTGCTTTTGAAAGAGTTTCATGAGACACCTATGGGAGTTCATTCCGGGTTCTTGAGAACTTATAGAAGGTTAGCAGCTAATTTGTATTGGCCAGGAATGCAAAGAAGGGTCAGGGACTTTGTGGGGGCATGTGATATATGTCAACGGCAGAAATATGCAGCTACATCACCTGGGGGATTGTTACAACCTTTGCTAATTCCCAATGCCATCTGGGAGGACCTTTCATTTGACTTTACAGTTGGTCTTCCAAAGTCTAGAGGGTTTGAAGTTGTTTTGGTAGTGGTTGATAGACTCTCAAAGTATAGTCACTTTTTATTATTGAAGCATCCTTACACGGCCAAATTTGTTGCTGAACTGTTTGTTAGGGAGGTTGTACGACTGCATGGGATTCCTATAATCATCATCAGTGACAGAGATCCTATCTTTGTGAGCCATTTTTGGTTGGAGTTATTTAAGTTGCAAGGGACTCAGCTGAACATGAGTTCTGCCTATCATCCAGAGACGGATGGACAAACCGAGGTTACTAATCATTGTTTAGAGAGTTATATGTGTTGTTTTGCCTCTGAACAACCAAAGACGTGGTCATATTGGATTCCTTGGGAGGAATTTTGGTATAACACCACATTCCATGTACCTATAGTTAGAACACCTTTTGAGGTCATATATGGTAGGCAACCACCAAGTATAATTCGTTTTCTAAGTAATGAGACTAAGGTGGCTACTGTGGCATTAGAATTAAGTGAACGGGATGAAGCGTTGAATCAATTGAAGGCTCATTTGTTTAGAGCACAACAACAAATGAAAAAGTATGCAGATAAGAAGAGAAAAAAGTGAAATTTAAAGTGGGTGAATGAGTCTTTCTCAAATTAAGACCTCACAGACAACAATCTGTGGTAAAAAGGATTAATGTTAAGCTTGCTGCACGGTTTTATGGCCCTTTCAAGATTATAACTCAAGTGGGGGAAGTTGCCTATAAGTTACACTTACCAGAATAGTCTAAGATACACCCTGTCTTTCATGTGTCTTTGTTGAAAAAATCTATAGGGAATTATTTTTTGTTAGGATAGCTTCCCAAGGAATTAGAGGTTAGCCCTGCTGAGGACATATATCCAGAGAAGGTTATTGGTTCTAGGCTGATCACACATGGGGTATCTTAATTCCTCAGAGCCTTATTCAATGGAAGAATAAGTCCAATAATGATGTTACTTGGGAAGACGATGCTTTCATACGAGGACAATTCTAGATTTTAGCCTTGAGGACAAGGCTGTGTTTAAGGAGGGTGGTATTGATAGAAACACAAATGCTGAAGTGGGCCTTGAGGAGAATTTACAAGAGGAAACATGGACAGGGAATGAAAGATACTGAGTTGGCAAAAAGGTGATGAGGAGCATGTGAATTTGGTTAGTATTTAGTATGGGGATGGATGAGAGAATGAGGCACGATAGAATTTTGGGATTTAGAGAGAGAAAGAAGATCACCTTGTAGTGAGGGAAGCCATTAGTGCTTTGGATTGATAGCTATGACTATTAATACATTCTATCTTTGTTTTTATCTATAATTTTTCATTCTTTCCAACAATACAGTTACAGATTATTCATTCTTTCTCTGTGAAATTTTGTTATCTTGTTATATAACCCATCAACTCCATTGAAGTCTTGTCGAGAAGAAACTTATGGGAACATATGTTGCCTCGTTAAAAAACTTATTAGAAAAAACTCATTGGAATAAAAACCTTAATAAGGGAAAAATAGCACAACATGATGCTCCCCTCAACATAACACATTTAGTTCTTTAAATATCTCGAAGGTGACACATTTTGATGACAGTCTATCATTGTATGAATTTAGTCTAAGAAACATATCAAAACAAGTTAAAGATAAGCAAAAATGAAAAAGAATGGCCAAAGAATGAGAAAAAAATAGCTAAATGGGAAGAAATCGGACTTAGTGAAAAATTATATGAAAAAGGGAGCAAAAGCGTGCAGCTATTGCAATAATCATGCGCAGCACCGCGTGCGCGATAGGAATGTAGTAGTTGTATCGCACACTCGATGCAGGTCATCACGCGCGCGATGATCCATTTTTTTGGGCTTTTTTGATGCATTATGATCCATTATGAACTCTTTTTAAGAGGATCTTGTGCAGTTTTTCAAGGGTTACGAAAATTGGCATAGAAGTACGAGTTTTACAACATCAGAGGTAATTTTGAGAGAATTTGAAGCCATTGGAGGCCATTCCTTCAATGGATCTCATATGCAATTCTTGTTAATTGTTTTTGGTATTGTAATTTGAATTATGAGTAGCTAAACTCCTCTAGGTTAGGTTATGTTTTTTTAACCTGTTTCAATATTGTTGGGACATATGTTGATTTGACTTTGCATGAATACTTTGATCTATAATTCTATTCAATTGCTTCTTGTTCGTAATGTTTTTTTTATGTGAGATACTCTTCTAATTTGATCTCAGACACATAGGGAATATTGACCATTAGTTTATGTGTTGGACATAGGGCAATTGTTATGCTTGTGCTAGTTGAATAGGAATAGGAGACCCCGAGTAGTGGCTAGGGAATTAACTCTCTGTTGTATCATTTAATCCTGCTTACGCTGGTGGACTAGGGATAGGAAACTATGAGTAGTGATTAGTGAGATATTTCGCAAGGGATTGGTTATAGCAGTTTCTTTAATTCGTTGTGGGATTATAGTGATAAGATTATTCATGTAAGGCATCGAACATCAACAATAGAGAAATAGGAGATTTTATACATAACCTGGTCACTTTCGTAATTCTATCTTGTAATAAAGTAATCCCTATGGATTCAATCTTATTTATTACTGCGACATTATCGGTAGACTTATCGAGAAGTCATCAAGTTTTTGGCGTCGTTGCTGGGGATTATTGATTTTTCAACAAGGAAACGCTTGTGCAACATTTTGTTTTTATTTTTTTAGTTTTGTTTTATTTTCTTGTTTATCATAGTGTTATTGAGGTATTTTCTATTTGTGTATGCGCAGCTCAGGATCAACATTAATACCATTTGATCCAGAAATTGAAAGAATCGCGTGTGCTATCAAGAGAGTAGTTAGAGAAGCAACTCATGCTGAAGAGATCTCAGTAGAAGATCCACCACTGCTTTCTTTGGACACTGAAGAGGAAGACATTATCGCAGCGCTAGCACCCCAAACTATGGAGGATTACTGCAAAAGAACCGACGACAGACAGGTTTCTAAAGAGTTTGTACTAGCAGACCATGTTAACTTTGATATTAAGAATTTTGTGATTTCAGGTTTAAGAGACAATTTGTTCGACGAGAACGCTATCAGAGACTCGTGGGCGTATCTTGCACACTTCTATAAAACTGCTTTGATGTGCAAACCAAATAATGTCATGGAAGACCAAGTCAAGTTACGGTTGTTTGGTTTCTCATTAATTGGAAGGGCTAAAGACTAGTTATTATGCCTCCCAAATGGAACAATTCAAACATGGAAGAAGCTGGAGGACAAGTTCTTAGAAAGATTCTTCACCACCACTCAATTTACTGAGCGAAGAGCAGAAATTGTGAATTTTGAGCAACAAGACACTGAACCACTGTATGACTCATAGGAAAGGTTTAAACTTTTATTAAGTGTGTGTCGAAATCATAATATGAATAATTTGAAGCAAATGCAAAATTACATTAAAGGCCTCAAGATTCAAACACACATGTTGCTAGATGCTTCCGCGGGAGGCACGATCAGTTCAATGACTGAACCACAAGTCAAAGACCTAATTGAAAAGATGTGCTTGAATGAATATCATTCAAAGAGAGAAAGGTCAGTAAAAATTGAAATTGTAGGCATGCCTAAAGGTATGTTAGTTGTTGATACTAAAACTGCACTTTTAGCTCAAATTGAATTATTAAATAATTAGCTAGCTGAAAGGATCATCCAAATTTTTGATAGAGAAATAACCAAAATTTAAATGGTAATCAAGGTATGCAACAAAACCAACAAGCTCCCATCCAAAGAAAACTTTCACAACTGGAAGAGACCATGCAAAACTTCATCAAGGTCACTAAGAGTAGCTTTGATCAGGTAAATAAAAACCATGAGATAATGAGTAGAAACCATGATGTGTCTATCAAAAATTTGGAAAAGCAGATTGGTTAGCTATCTAGATAAATAATTGCTTTACCGAGCTCGAGTGGAGGATTTACAGTAGATAATCCTAAGAATGAGTCTTGCAAAGCTGTGGAGATAGGGTTTGAGGTGATCACCAACAAGGGTGAAGATGAAATAGTTGAAGAGGTGTTGATGGAGAAAGGAGAAGTGAGGATTGAAAAAAGATTAAAGTAAAACTCAGGGTGAACAGGAAGAGATAGACGTCACCATTGAAAAATTAATAGACAAAAACTCCCATTGGAGAAGAACTAAGAAGCAGATCCTTAATGATCCCAATCCAGAACTACCTGATTACATCAAGCCACCGTACCCAATAGTCAAGAAGAAACCAATTCATGAAGATGAGGCAGGAATATTTGCAAAGTTTAAGGAGATTCTAGAGGGTCAATTATTCTCGGACGCCCATTCTTGGCAACTGGTAAAGCAAAGATAGATGTGGAAACGGGTGAACTTGTCTTCAAGTTCAACAAGGAAAAAGTGGTTTTCAATGTGTATGACTGGACATCGTATGTGGAGGACTTGGAGACATGCTATCATTTAGAAGAAAAGGTAGCAAGGTTGACAAAAGAATGAAAACAAGTGAATTGACCGGCATGAGGGTTTCCCTTGCGCCTGACATGCCTTAGGCATGGACCGTCAAGCTAGTGACAAAAAAGAAGCGCTTGATGGGAGAAAACCCATCAATAAGAATTTATTTTAATTTTACGTTAAAGTTTTTTTTGTAACATGTCAATTTGTGTGTTATTTTATTAGAAGAGAAAACATGTAAAAGAATAGAAGAAAGAAAAATCAAGTTAGAAGAAGAGAAGAAGAGAAAAGAAGGAAAAGGCTCAAGCCCCTAAAATAATCATGCAAACTATCACACGCGTGATATGACTCCATTGCGCGTGCGATATGTGCATTACACGCGATAGAGACGTTGGGGAAGAATCTGAGGATCCTTAACATCATATGCTCAATGAGGACATGACGCGTGCGATATGAACGTTAGAGAGAGACGTTGGAGAATATTGTTGCCATTGTGCGTGTGATGGATGTATAATGTGTGCGATGGGAAACGACTACTTGGCCTATAAATAGTGATGGTTTTAAATCACTTTCTCATAAATCTTTTCCTTCTCCTTCTGCTTTTCACTATTTCATCTGAGCACTCTCTGCGTAATTTTTTTCTTTTTCTCTGTGTAATATTATTTTTATATTGTGTTATTGTAGGTACAAATGGCATCAAAGAAAGGAAGATTGATAAGAGGTTCATCCTCAAGAGTTGCCCCTGCTTCAAACACTTTCGCCTTCCCCAACCTCAAATTTCTTTCTGAGGCTCATGCGGAAAAATACCTCAAGTTGGTGGATTACCTCATTGTGAGGGAGAGAGCCTTCACCTGTGAAGATTTGCATGGTTTTGGTGAGGTATTTGAAATGCTTCAACAAAGGTGATAGGTAAGTTTCAACAATCTAATGTGTGAAGCAAACAAAATAATAGACCTAGAATTTTATGCTAATGCAACATTTGGCAAGGTAGGAACTGTTGGTGTAAGCCCTATAGGCCATGACTTTTGGTACTTGTATTGAATTATTTATTAATAATAAAAGGCATTTCTTTCAATCGACTGGCTTAAGGTCCTAATTGATTGGGTAGTTCAAAAAAATTCTTCTAATTGATTGGCTTAAGGTCCCAATCGATTGGTTAGTTAAAATTTGTTTCAAAAAGGAAGTTGATAATACCTAATCATTTGGCTCAAGATTGACAACATTTTGAAGATATTTGATAGATAAAAAGAGTTTTTAATTGTGTGTGTGTGTGTGTGAGAGAGAGAATTTCCTTAGTATCTTAGGAGTTACTTCCCTACTTTTACAAAACTCTGGTCACTCAGACAGACACGACTATGTGAGCTTTCACACTTCCTCTCTTTCATAACTATGAGGCTATTAAGATCCTTTTCTGAATACATAAATCATATAAGAACTTATATTAAATCTTGAGTCTCCTACTAGATAAGGCTTGAGATGTTCTTAACTTTGGTCACCCTCGTCAGAGAGTTGGAAAACCATTATCACCGACTTCACCAACTTCAACAGTCATTGGTGTTGTCGTCGTCAAAATTTTAGGAAGGTTATCAGCAGGATCATCAACTTTATACTTGCAAGCACATAGATCCACATGATGAACAATGATCTCATAAACCACATAGGGAATATATTGAAGGTCTACATGGATGGCATGATTGTCAAATATAAAGAACAAAAAGAACATGAATTCCACCTAGAATCCATATTTGAGGAAGTGAGAAAATATGGGATGCAGTTGAACCCTGAGTGTTGCGGTGAAAATTAGATATCAAGCTATTGATTAAATATGAATCACAAATATTTTAAAGATTCACCACTGAGCTTTGATTTATCCAAGGGAAAAGGTAAAGATCATAGAAAACCCTAAGTTTGCAATGTAACAACAATGCTGAGAGATTTTGGGGGTCGGGGGTTCGTTATACCTAGGGAAGGTTTTAGCATCCTAAGCATCTATAGTATTCTATAGGAACCTCTTACTAGTATTTGTGATATTGTTTGCTATTGTTTTGTGTTTGGGTTTATGGTGAGAGATGGGAACCTAAGGTTTAGTCACTAAGTATGCTCGCCAAAACTTCGCGGTCTTGTGCCTACATATCCTTACAAGGATGGAATCAGAGCATTTGTAGTTCACTTCACTAGGAACAAATGAACACTTAATTATGATCAAGGTTCAAAAGGGGAAGGTAAGTGTTATGTCTTAACACTTGCTTGACTTGACAAAGTCAAAAGATTTGTCTATTCTAACTTAATTCTAAGCCACAAAACCTAATGACTCTAACAAGGTCAAAGGGAATGGGTATACGAAGCTACCTATGACATTGAGTCAATAGAGAGACTTTCCCTTGGATTAAAGAATAAAAGGGCAACTTAAGGATGGAAGCTAATAAGCTAGCATCACTTGGGGAAACAGCTTGATAAAGTTAAAAGAGGTATGAGAAGATGGATGATATGAGCAAGTATGATATTCAATCATGATATCAATTAAAAACATTCAAAGTAACATTCAAGCATGCTGTTAATTAACAAAATAAAACACGTGGTTACAGCCAAGGCATAAGGCTAAATGTGACAACATTTAAAGCAAGGACTTGACAAAGTCATAAAGGGAACAAGGTAACAACCAAACACATTCAAAGTTTGAAGAAGTTTAAGATAACATGGTGACAACCAAGATAAACAAAGATGTTACAACATCTAAACATTCAAGAAGTATAGTGCTAACAAGACTAAAGCATCATGGATAACAAGTTAAGTTCAAAATTAAGGCAAGCATGCATTAGGGTTTACTAACACCACTTAATCATGAATACAAGACAAGTATGAATAAGTTATAGCAACACTTAATCATGAATACAATTTAAACATTTCAAGCATGGATAAGTTATTACAACACTTAGGCGTGGTGAGATTCAATGTTCAAGTTAACATGTGAAAGTTATGACAACACTTAAACATGGATGAAGACAAAAGTTCAAAGCAAACATGTATAAGTCAAGACATCACTTATCATGGATAGAAGTTCAAAGATGAAGTAAGGCATACATAAGTTATGATAACAATAAAAGTCCAAAGCAATACATGTGTAAGTTTAGACATTAGTTAATCTTGAATACAATTTAAAACAAGTAATGGTAACAACCAAGCATACTTGAACAAAAAGAACAAGTTTATGACTATAACATGTGGATGAATATGTAAACATACAAGGGATGACATGTGAGAATGCTTAAAGATGACATGTTTAAAGTTCAAACATCATGTGAATAAGTTAGGGCATTACTTGAACATTTAGGCATGGTGACAAGTTGAACATTTTGAAAAAAATAGGTAACAACCAAGATATTCATGTTAAGGTCCAAGCATGGTCACAAACAAGTAAAAACATTACAAAGGTCAATGTAAGCATATGTAAGTTAAAACATCACTTAACATGAAAACAAAAGTGTACATGGCTCAAAACTTTGGTGACAACCTAAAATGCATGCTATAGTTCTTGGTGATCATTCAAGAATGTACATAAAAGTCAAAGTAAGTGCACAAATTGGTTCATGGCATAGGTAAACAAAGTTCAGGGCATTTAAACATGTAAACATACATAAAAGTAAGCCAAAAATCATGTCAAAACCAAAATATACAAGTTAACAACATCACCCAAGGTTTGTACATGTTACAAAACAATCATACAACTCATAGTTATCAAGAGAATTCAAGGAATCACTCATAAGAATCGCAAAATGTCTTAAGGAAACCCTAAAATATCACATAATTTGAACCATAATAAGTATGAGAAAAATAAATATTTTTGGGGAAAAAATTATACCACATGAAAATAGACACTAATATGAATACATGGCAAAAAGAAGGGGCCAAAAAGATGAAAGGATGACCAAGTTATGATCAAATGAAGTTTGTGAATAAAATGAAAAGGAAAAATGCTAAAAAATAACATTCTGCCCCAGCCAGAACTTGAACTCATGCCCTCATGCTCAACAACCCAAAACCTAGCCAACTGAGCTATTACGCGCGTGTGACTAATAATGATTCCAAATTATTATATTTTTGGCTTGTTTCAAAAATGCTTAAAAAAATAAAATAAACAGAAGGGTCTGGGGCGAGGGGGGTTCGAACCCCAGACCCTTCACTCGCTAACACACATAAACCCTCCTTCTGGACCAGCGGTGCTACGCTCTCATCCATTAACTAAAGCACTTCCAATAATATATATTTTATACACACATTAAAAGGGCCAAGTCAGCGCCACCTCGCCTCCACATCAGCGCCATCTCACTTCTTCTTCTTCAGATTTTTTTCTTCTCTTTCTTTCTCTCTCTCTCTCTCTCTCTCTCTCTCTCTCTCTCTCTCTCTCTCTCTCCGAGTGTAACAGCAACAACTTGTTTTCCTTCATTTTCTCATCAATATTTCTCTCTCATTTCTCCATCTTTTTTCACAAACAAAACCCTATCCTGCTTGGAAAAATCCAAGGATTCTAAATATGTTGTTGGTTTGCCCTAAAACAAAGGGTATAAGACACACTCATCTCAAAACCAGTGTAACAATAATGAGAACATAACATGCTAAACTTCACATATGAGCAACATGCATGGACAACAGTGGTACCAACACACTTATCAGAATTGTAGCTTCACAAAATAACAGCATATGATGCATGTATCATGATTTCAAGAGAGCTAGGGATCTTAGCTCTTGGAGAAGGTCCAAGGCATCTTCAAATGGAGTTAGAGAAGCAAGAATAAGATCCTAAGAGCCTGGTTGATACCTGAGGAATGTACTTGATCAAAGAAAATGACCAGAAACTGCCTTAATATTTCTACACGCCCTATCTTGCAAAAAGAGTAAGAACTATGGTAGATGATGTTATGAGGTGTACAGAACTTGTTTTATGGTTTGAGCAAGTTCTATGGAAGTTTTAGATATGATTTTTGAAGTTCATTTGGAGGATGCACGTAGGTATTGAGTTTGGCTTAAGAACTTGCAAGAATAATGTGTATTTGCAAATTATGTTAGCTAGGAGAATGCAGAGGTTTTGAGGGCGAGTTCTTGTGTGTTTTGAGGCTTAATGAAACCCTCTATTTATAGGAGAAAAGTGGAGATTTGAAGCTAACCAGATTGTTAAGTTCTCAACCTTTTGGCTCAGTTGAAATGCAACTTGGTGGTTCCATGCATTTTGTCATTTCCAAGCAATGTACCATGCTTCTCTAGGGTGGTTGGAAGGGTTCAAAGACTTTTCTTCTTAGTACAAACTTTTTGGAGTGTAGAAGAAACATTTACAATGCTCAAGACAAGTTGACCTTGGTTAAAGTAGCTTTACAAGAACGACATTGTCAACTTTGTGCCAAAAATGGAATGATCTTTAAGATAAAGCCTTAACCACTTGGACAATGCACCAAAAACATGTGTACTTATATGATTTAAACAAGATTAACAATCAACAAGGTCTGCAAAACGAAATCATGAAGATTTGGAATGGTTTTGCAACATGAATCAACATGGTCATGACCTAAAAATCAAGTTTAGGACCTCAACTTCTTCTCTTCGAAACTCCTTGCTCACAAATGCTGTGGAGAAGTTCTTGTAATTTTTTAAAACCCCCAAACATGATCTACAACTTTCATGTTTGATAAATTTATTGAATCTCAAGGGATCATAGTGAAAACTAGATCCAAAGATTGGTACTTTTGAAGAACAAAATTTGCCCTAAAATTTTTCTAAGTGTTCAAAGATTTTCCCAAACTTTATGGCTCTATAACTCAAAATCTAAGCATTTTCTGGAGATGGACTCAAAGTGACAAAGTTGTAGTATGTTGTGAGGGCTTCAATTTGATCTTTGGAACTCAAAAATTGGACGTGTGGATTGAAAGTTATGATTCTTCAAAATTGGCACCAAAACTAGGGTTTTTCTTCCATACTTAGAAAATTTTCACTTTTTTAACTTTTCCCCTTTTGCAAGAAACCATTCAAATCTTGATTTTTCATGCTCAAACTCAATGATCAAACATGTCTTGATGAAATTTGGCTTGATGACCTAAAGTTTTACCAAATAATTCAAAAGTCAAAGGGTTGACTTTGTCAGATAAAGCTTGTGTATCAGATGAATTCAACTGTGTGATCTTCAATGATCTTGCATGCTTGAATCTTTAAAATATCATGGATGGACTCCATGGATGTATTTGAGTGTTTTGAACCATGCCCCAAGTCTTGGGATCATGCTTTAATCAAAAGTCAAAGGCACAGTTGACTTTTCAGGCAAAAATCCTAATTTGTGACCAGATGAGGTTGAGCTTCAAAGAACTTGTAATGAGATCAATTTGCACTTGATTAATGATGAAGATAGGCCTTTTGAGTGTATATAATCTTGATAAGTTGATGATCAATCCAAAACATTGACTGATCATGTAAAGATCCTCTTGATTTTTCTTGAGCCAAAACCCTAATTCAGATGGAATCAAACAAAAACAAACTTGAATAATATTAGGGTTAGCAATGTAATGCTTGTTGCTCCTAGAATGATGATGGAATTTAGGGTCAAAATTTGGGGTGTGACAGTTTCCCCTATTTAAATAACTTCGCTGGATGGTATGAGTGGTGACAACCCTCATGGAATCAGAGTGAAAGATATTTAAATACAAAAATAACCAGGAATTTTGCCCCTAGATGCAATAGTATGCTATGTTACAGACAAAAATTGGCTTTCTCAAACAATGCTAGAAAACAATTCAGACATGCCATGAACTCTAGTATGATGCTCGATGGTGGAATGATATGTGTTGAATGCAATGCAGACTAAGAGTAAACTATTTGCTGGGGATATGATGTCAACATTGGGGAAAGAAAGAGACCCACTGGGGACATCCAAGGAAAATAACACTGGGGATGACTGATGAGGGTAAGACTTTCTCACAAGAGATCAAAGACAAAAGGGGATCTTTATAGCAACAGGATATAGCATAATATGGTCTCCACTGGGGAATATCCAGATTAGTTGACCAACAGGTTCAGGCATGACCGGTTAACACTCCAGAATAGAAACAAGAATCCTTATAACAGTAGGACTTGGTAGACAGCAATCCTCATAACAATAGGATGCAAAGTGAGATAAGATCGTCATAACGATATGATAAGCAAACAAAGATCCTCATAACAACAGGATAGAGCAAAATAGATTCCTCATGATAATAGGAGACAAAATATTCTTATGGCAATAGAATTAATGATACAGAGTTCCTTATAACAATAGGATGGAGAAACAGATTCTCATAACAAATAGAATCACCGGATCCTCGTAACAATAGGACACATAGATTCTTAAACAATTGAATCCACGAGAAAGGCTCCTTATGACAATAGGAAACAAAAGATTCTTATAACGATAGAATCTGCAAATTGGATCCTTATAACAAAAGGAATGTGTTGAATATACCCTCATGACAATAGGGACGACAGATGGCGAGAATCCTCATAACAATAGGATTACTGAGCCAAAAAGGGATCCTTATAACCATAGGATCAACAACACAAAACATTGGAGTTTCAAACATCCAATCTTCTGGAAATTCCTTAAAGCGAAGAGTTCAAACGGGATCTTCAGGAAACATCAGGAAAGGTACAGGGTAACGACTCTTCTGTACGTGCCAAATTAATTGGACTTAGACCGCGAGCAAAGGTAACAACCAGCTTTCGACGGATTGGTGCTAGTAACAACTAGACTTTAAGGGGATATTGGTAACGACCAAGACAAACTACCAATGATGATTGGATTTTAAGCAGACTATACTGGGGAATAAAATATTGGTAACGATCAACACTTCAAGACACCAAGGATAAGCAGACCTGTGAGTACCAGTGACGACTGGGGAAAAGATAATATATGGTGATGACCACAGGGAAAGACCTAGTAATCACATAGCAAAGCGATAACCGGACTTCATGGGGAAATAAACTGGTGATAACCAAACCTAATAAGAAGCTAATACACAAATGCACATGTTAAACATGATGAGTATGATCATGGCATGCAAATGCTGACCCAAAGAGAGACAAGATTTGGTGGAAAGACTTTCATAGGGGAAATAAATCCTCCACATCAGCAACCTAAGTAAATATCGACAGGATGAGTGTTGGGGAAACTTCTTCGAATTTGGTGATTAAAATCAACAAATTAAATTGAAAGTACTGTCAGTTTCAACTTTAGTGGGGATATTGCAAATGTTATGAAAATTCCTTTGCAACCTTGAGGCTCTTAGGGATATATGGAACTTTCTTTTTATCCTCCCTATGTCAACGAGATTTTATGCTTTATTAAAATGTTTTTCAAAATATTTTCTTTTCAGAAACCTTTCTATTTTCCAAAATTCATTAACAGATAAATGGCATTTTGCATAACAAGAAAAAGGTAGAAGAGATATAAATGACAAAAAAAGATTGAAAAAGTTTGTATTTCATTAAAGAATGGTAGCTTGCAAATGGCAACAGCCCTATAGAGTATTACATTTGTGAAAATGGCAATAGGGAAAGGTTTACATTGAACCCAACAACTACTACAATCCCTAGTAACTAAGATGCCCCAGATCATGGCTTCTGACGAGAGCGATTGGATTATCTTCAGTTGATTCTTCAGTATTGGTAAACACCCTCTAATACAGTCAAATGCCTATTGTCCCCAACTTTTTCCTGGACCTCTCTTTCGGGTTTTTAATCCACCAGGACGCTCATTTTTGCCTAAGCCTCCCTTTCGGGTTTTCGACCTAGCGGGTTTTATTTAGGCATAATATTTTTTGACTGCATCGGCATTTATAGGATGTGCAAGCTGTTCATCGTCCATTGTTGTGAGAATGAGGGATCCTCCTGAGAAGACTGTTTTCACAACAAAAGGGCCTTCATAGTTAGGAGCCCATTTCCCACGAGTATCTTTCTGTGATGGTAAGATTTTCTTGAGTACCAGATCTCCCTCTTTGAATTCACGCAGGCAAACCTTCTTGTCGAATGCTCTCTTAAGCCTCTTCTGGTATAACTGCCCATGGCACATGGCTGTCATCCGATTTTCATTAATGAGGTTCCGCTCGTCATATCTACTTCGAATCCATTCAGCTTCTTCCAACTTGGTTTCCATCAGAATTCTCAAGGATGGAATCTCCACTTCCATTGGGAGAACTGCTTCTATGCCATAAACTAAGAAGAACGGGGTCACCTCTGTTGAAGTGCGGACAGAGGTCCGGTATTTATGCAAAGCAAAGGGTAGCATTTCATGCCAATCCTTATAGGTCTTGACCATCTTCTGCAGGATTTTCTTGATGTTTTTACTGGCAGCTTCAACAGCTCCATTCATCTTCGGGCAATAAGGTGAAGAATTGTGGTGCTCAATTTTGAAGTATTCACAAAGTTCTTTCATAGTCTTGTTGTTCAAATTAGTACTATTATCTATAATAATTCTGCTTGGAATTCCATAACGACAGATAATGTCCTTCTTGATGAAGCGGGGAACCACTTGCTTGGTCACATTGTCATAAGAAGCAACTTCTACCCATTTTGTAAAGTAGTTGATGGCAACCAAGATAAAATGATGGCCGTTGGAAGCCTTGGGATCGATTTCCCCAATCTTGTCAATGCCCCATATAGAGAAAAGCCACGGAGATGTTAAAACATTCAACAATGTTGGAGGCACGTGCACCTTATCAGCATATATTTGGCATTTATGGCATTTCCTGGCATATTGGATGCAGTCAGATTCCATAGTCAACCAATAATATCCAGCTCTCAAACATTTCTTGGACATGGCATGGCCATTGGCGTGAGTCCCAAATGGTCCCTCATGAATTTCTTGCATCAACAGGTTTGCTTCACGCTTATCGACACATCTTAGCAGAACCATGCCATGATTTCTCTTATACAACACATCGTTGCTGAGGAAAAACTTGGACGCCAATCTTCTTAAAGTTTTCTTGTCAAGAGCAGTAGCATTAGCTGGGTATTCTTGGTTTAGAAGATACAACTTGATGTCATGGAACCAGGTTTCCCATTAATTTCCTCTTCAACTGATTGGCAATAAGAAGGTTCGGTCTTTCTTTCAATTGAGATGAGTGGCACTTCATTAACAAATCTAACCTTCCACATGGAGGCTAACATAGCCAAAGCATAGGCAACATGATTCTCGGACCTTGGAACATGTCGAAAAGTGATTCCATCAAAGTATTTGATCATTTCCACAATATAAGCTCGGTAGGGAATCAACTTTTTGTCTCGGGTCTCCCAGTCGCCCTTAACTTGATATAACACCAAAGTTAAATCTCCACTTACTTCAAGGATTTTGATGTGAAGGTCAATGGTTGCTTCAAGATCTAGAATACATGCTTCATATTCGGCGACATTGTTCGTACATTCAAAGTCTAATCTGGCTGTAAACAGAGTGTACCCACCATCCAGATTCATCAAGATGACCCCTACGCCATGCCCATTATAATTTGAGGAACCATCAAACATCATCTTCCAACGGGAGCCAGGCTCAGGACCCTCATCTGGACTAGGTTTTTCATAATCTTTCCATATCAACATAATGTCTTCATCATGGAAGTCAAGCTTAAGAGGCTCATACTCTTTAACTATTTGTTCTGCAGGTATTCTGCAAGATACTCCCTTTGATGGATTTTTGAGTTACGTACTGGATGTCGTATTCGGACAAGAGCATATGCCAACGGGCATGCCTTCCAGTTTGAGCAGGCATTTCAAAGATGTACTTTATTGGATCCGTCTTGAAGATCAATGAAGTAGTATGACATATCATGTATTGCTTGAGACGCTTAGCAGCCCAAGCCAAAGCACAACAAGTTTTCTCTAAAAGTGAGTATCTGCTTTCACAGTCGGTAAACTTCTTGCTTAGATAGTAGATGGCATGCTTTTTCCTTTCAGTTTCATCATGTTGTCCAAGTACGCAACCCATGGACCCTTCTAGTACTGTTAGATACATAAAGAGAGGTTTGCCAGGCACAGGCAGAATCAAAATTGGAGGTTCTTGGAGATAACCCTTGATCTTTTCAAAATCAAGCTGACAATCAGAATTCCATTCAACCACTTGATCCTTTCAGAGCAGCTTAAAGATTGGCTCACAAGTAGCAGTCATGTTGAAGATGAATCTGGAGATGTAGTTCAGTCTACCAAGAAAACCTCTGACTTGCATCTTGGTTTGTAGAGCAGGCATTTCTTCAATGGCTCTGAATTTATCTGGGTCAACTTCAATCCCTCGTTGGCTAACATTGAATCCAAGTAATTTTCCAGACAGAACTCCAAAAGTACACTTAGCTGGATTGAGTCGCAATCTGAACTTTCTGAGGCGCTCGAACAGTTTGAACAGATGATCCAAATGGTCCTCTTCGCTTTGGGATTTAGCGACCATGTCATCGACATATACCTCTATCTCCTTATGCATCATGTCATGGAAGAGCGTAACCATCTCCCTTTGGTAAGTAGCACCTACATTTTTAATTCCAAATGGCATGACCTTATAACAATAGGTCCCCTAAGGCGTGATGAAGGTAGTTTTCTCCATGTCATCAAGATCCATTTTGATCTAGTTGTATCCTGAGAAACCATCCATGAAAGAAAAGACAGTGAACTTAGTAGTATTATCCACCAAGGTATCGATGTGTGGAAGAGGGAAGTCATCCTTTGGGTTATGTTTAAATCCCTATAGTCGACACACATTCGAACCTTTCCATCCTTCTTTGGTACAGGAACAATATTGGCAACCCACTACGGGTATTTCACAATAGCAAGAAATCCGGCGTCAATTTGTCTTTTTACTTCTTCTCTGATCTTTAAGGCCATGTCTGGTCTTGTCCTTCGGAGTTTCTGTTTGACAGGAGGACAATCGAGCTTAAGTGGTAGTTTATGAACGACGATGTCTGTGTCCAAACTGGGCATATCTTGATACGACCATGTGAACACGTCCACATACTCTTGGAGTAGCTTTACCAACTTTTCTCTAACATCTGCCCCAAGTGTGGTGCCAATCTTTATTTCCTTTCTCTCCTCTTCAATGCCCAAGTTGATGGTTTCGACCTGCTCTTGGTGAGGTTAAAGATCTGTGTACTCGTATTCAAGAATATTAGCCAATTCATCTGAAATGTCACAATCTTCTTCGCCCTCACCTTCCGCTTGATTGATGAATGCATCAAAGTTAGGAGAGATTAGAGAGTCATCAGATTCAATGTGGGTATCAATGATTCTGCATGTTTTAGATGATTTCTTTTTATTAAAAATGAAACAAAAGGTAATGCAATGAGGGAATGTTTTTGTTCTTTTTAGTGGTTATGAAAGATTGCCATTTTCATTTTAAAAGTGAAAAGCAAAAAATAGTAAATGAACAAAACATGAATTTAACAAAACACCTTCATTCATTAATTTTTTAAAAACAGAAGGGGGCCCTTACAAAATGATCCTATAGTCTTGGGCACAACTATGGATTTTTTAAAACATTAAAACAAAACAACAAAAATTAGTTTGATAACGGGAGGATTTCGGGAATCTCCACAGAGTCCCAATTGCTCAAATCCACATAAGAACGGTATACCAAGTAACTTATGTCTTTATCTTCAGAGTCTTCAACAATTGCATTCACTTGGAAGCCAGCACTGACGAACACTTCTTGGATTTCTTTGGTTGGCTCTTGTTAGGAGTTGACACTTTGTTGGCGGTTAGTTTGTAACCCAACCCAAAGCGATCCTTTTTGACTTGAACATTAATCACTTCACCCCAGCCTATTATTTTACCATCCACAATAGTGGAAATGGCGCCTTTCAGAGATGCAAAAGATGGGAAGACCCTCTGCTCAGGCTCCTCTATGTCAAACAGTACTACATTTGCAATTTCAAGCGCTTGGAAAGAAGTTTCCAGCGCGCCTTTATCTGCTTCAATGTATTTAAAGGAAGAAAGATTGCTTACCATGAGATCTTCTTCTCCAGATATGGTTACCAGCTTGTTATCAATCATAAACTTCATTTTATGATAAAGAGTAGACGTTACTGCTCCTGCGGCATGGATCCACGGTCTTCTCAACAAACAGCTATAGTTAGGGTTGATGTCCATAACCTAACAAGTTATGTCAAAAACATGGGGGCCAATGAGAATAGGTAGCTTCACCTCTCTAATCACAGGCCTCCTAGAGCCATCAAAAGCTTTCACCATAAGAGAACTGGGCTTCATCTCTGCCCCATCACATGTAAGCTTTGCAAGAGTCCTCTTGGGAAACACATTGAGGGATGATCCTGTGTCCACCAACACCCTAGCCAAGGTATCCTTTTCACATTTAATAGAAATGTGCAAGGCACGATTATGATTATTACCTTCTTTAGGAAATTCTCCTCCATCAAAGCTCAAAGTGTTACAGGCAATGATGTTGACTATCACATTATCAATTTGTTCAACAGTAATGTCCTGTGTCACATGAGCTTGGGCAAGAAGCTTTTGCAAACCATTACAGTGTGCGGGAGAGCTTATGAGGAGAGATAATATGGAAATATTTGGTGGTGTCTAATGTAACTGATCGACAATCTTGTAATCACTCCTTTTGATAATTTTGAGAAACTCTTCATCTTCATTGATGGGAATAACATCATTGTCCTTGGTAGGGACAGTAGTAGTAGCTTCTTTATCCACTTGAGGTGCCACACGGATAGGAGGGTTATAAATTTGACCACTGCGGGTCATTTTGCTTGGCCCCGCTATATTAGTCACCTCATCATTCACAACCTTCGCCCTTTTTCTGAATTTACAGTTTTGTGATTACCATCAGTCCCTCCATAGTTCCAAGGCACAACTTTTATGTTTCTGAAAGCAAAAGGTCTTCGTTCAATAGACGACTTTGGCACATAAACCATCCTCTTTCCTTGAACAGTAGTCATAACTGGATCTGGAAGTTTAGAATCAAGCTTAGAAAGATTGAAAACAGGTTCAACCTCTTTGTAAGAGGATTCAACTCTTTTGAACACAGAAGTTGGTAGATTGAATACTAGTTCAATTACAACCACCTCATTCTTTTTCACACATTTGTTTATCTGAAGCACCCCTTGATTAATTAAAGCTTGGACATCCTTTTGAACCTCTTCACAACCCTTTGACTAAACAGCACACTCGATACAATTCTTGTGGCATTCTTTGGCTAAACCGACTTCAAACAACTTAGCATGGAACTCTAGCAATGGAGTTTTGATATCTTTTACATCACAGATCAAAACCTCATCGACCCCTTCTTCTATAGCATTGACAGATGCCCCATGGGCAGGCAGAGGATTACTTTTCACATTCGAATTTGTATCATTAAAAGATAAAATATTCTTCTCAACCAACTCCCTTACAATATGTTTTAAGGTGTAACAGCCCTCAAGATCATGACCAGGAGCGCCTTCATGAAAGGGACAATGGGCATTAGGATTGTCATATGGTGGCAATTTTTCTGGTGGAGGACCCAATGGCCCTGGAGTTGCCAAGCCTTGTTCAATGAGGAACAGATACAGCTTTGTATATGTCATAGGGATAGGGTATTGGTGGCCTCCCTCCCTGCCTTCTATTCTGATTTTGATTGTTCTGATGTTGGACAGGATTTTTTTGAGGAGTGTTAGACGCTCGCTGATGTTGAGGAACTTGTTGAAAAGCAGGTTGTTGTTGATTGAAAGCGGGAGTAACAGCTGCCACATATGCTTGAGGGGCATATTGATACACCGACTGTTGAATGAACTATTGTTGTTGCTGACGTTGATTCTTCCAAGAGAGATTTCTTCTACGGGCAGTCATGAAGGCATTAGTCTCTCATTCCTTCTTCTTTTGGAAACTGCTAGAATGCCTTTTAACTGCATCCTTGAAACTATCCACCTAACCAATCATCTTCCCATTCTTTAGACCCAATTCTATTTTGATCCCTACGGCCACCAAATCACATAAGTTAGTAGTGACGTTGCCCACCATTCTTTCGTAGAATTCTGGCCACACAGTGTCAACAAACCAGTCTGCAAGCTCTTTTTCTGATAGAGGAGGCTCTACTTGAGAGGCTGTCTCCCTCCATCTTTAGGCGTATTCTTTAAAAGATTCAGAACTTTTCTGTGACATACTGAGCAACTGCCTTCTATCTAGCGCAAGATCTATGTTGTACTTGTAGTGTTTTATAAAAGCATCGGAGAGGTCTTGAAAACAACGGATTTGCGACTGGTCCAAACTCAGATACTATTTTGAGGATGATCCTTTAGAGATGTCTTGAAAATAATGGATCATTAGTATGTCATTGTCCACATGGGATGCCATTTTGAGATAATACATAATCAAATGATTTTTAGGGCAAGATGCCCCTTCATATTTTTCAAAGACTGGTGTTTTGAACTTGGTTGGAATCACCAACCCAGACACCAAGCACATTTCACGAGCAGCGGCTCCAAATATCTGATCCCCCTCCATAGCCCTGAGCCTTTTCTCAATCAGATCCACATTTTCTTTCAGCTTATTGCGTTTCTCATCTTCGTATTCACACCCATCGGGTATGTCATAAACTTGATGATGGTCGTCATAGTAAGGTTGATTTATACAAGTGTGCACGGCAGTAGGTGCAAAGGTCAGAACTACGTCGGGAACATCAGCTGTTAACAGAACTGTCCGTTGAGTGGAAACATGAAGTTGTGGTTGAGGAACAAAACTATGCGGGAGTCCAAACAGAGGTAAAGTGGCAGGAGTAGTAACTAGCAAAGAGTCTACCACGGGGTTTGTAATCTCGGAAACAACTTTTGGTTGGGTATCCATCTTGGCACGAATAACCTGCAGCATCTCCATGATTTATCCAACATTGCCACGGAGGTCCTTTAACTCATTGTTAATGTGATCAATCTCGTGCTCTTGATCTACCATTCTTTTTCTGGCCTGAGCACGGGTGTTATACTGATGTGAAGGATTCAGCGTGGAAACTGGAGATGATAAGACAAAATGAGTTTTATGAAAAGAAATGCAATGCAAATGTGATAACAGATGCAAGATACAAGATGCAATGCAAAAACCTTCGCGGAACTTAAATATTTGAAAACATCAAGGATATATAAAAAAGAAACTCATTTCATTAATTCAAAAGAGGATTACAAAATATTTAATACTTCTTACAAGAGTCCTAAACAAAAAGCTAAATAAAAGCTAACAAAAGCCCTAAGGAGATTCTCCTAGCAGCCTTATGTTGAGCTTCTTGATCTGCTCCTCCATCTGAGTCTTCTCGAGAATAAGCCTATCCATGATCAACTTCCAAGGAGTCGACTGAGGGCTAGAGGAAAATAAATCATCTTGCACCTTCCTCTTCTTACAAGAGAGTACTTCTTCAGTCTTCATCTGTAGCTATCTTTGGAGTTCTGCGTTCTCGTTGACGACTACTTGATACTTGTTCTTCCAAGCATCTCTTTCTTGTTGTGCTTTGCTTAAATCAATCTTCAACTTCTCTGCTTCAGACATGAAGATCAAAATAGGTTCTTTCTTCAGAGTCATGGGCTCTTGACGAGGATAAGGCATCTTTAGCTTAATGGCCCTATCTCAGACCCATTGGAGATAGGGTTCCAAAGAAACATAATTGGGTTTTCCTATGTTTTTCTTCCCTCTCATATGCAAATGGCTCCATGCACTTAAGATTTTTTTCTTTGAGATCCTTATTATCCTCATCATCTTTGAAGAAGATACTCTCAACATGAATACCATTGGGCTTGTCCTTCAAAGGATATCCTAGCTGACGGCAAGCCAAGTCTGGATTGTAGTTGATTCCTCCTTTGGTACCAAGAAGAGGTACATTAGCAAAATCCACACAGCTATCAATGATCATAACTCCATCATGGACACGATTGTACCAATCAATATCGGAGTGAGTAAGAGCCATAATCTTCTATGACCACCAACCATTCTTGAGATCCCAAAAAGAGCTTGATTTGGGCAAGTGAGAAATAAACCACTTGTACAATAATGGCACACAATATGTGATCATCCCTCCTCTATGGAAGTTCCTTATATGGACTGAGTGATAAGCATCTGCTAATAAGGTAGGTACTGGATTCTTCTTTAGGAAGATCTTG
Source organism: Lathyrus tuberosus (assembly GCA_022829125.1). NCBI lineage: Eukaryota > Viridiplantae > Streptophyta > Magnoliopsida > Fabales > Fabaceae > Lathyrus > Lathyrus tuberosus. The sequence continues at coordinate 5,849,957 of JALAZF010000196.1, read as the reverse complement.
ATAGCGTATATGTCTACAAAGTCTTCAAAGCTTGGGAAGAGGAACACCTCATAGATAAGTAAGGCAAGATTAGCCTTAAATGCATCCATGCTCATGTGATTTGCATAATACTGAGCTCTCCCAATCAAAAACTCTGTAGTCAACCCAAAGACTCCTCATTTGGTGGTCATGTTAGCTTGAATTTCAGACAATCCCAAATGTGTGACTTTGGCAATGTCTTGCTCCTTAGGATCTTTCTCCAAGATAGGAAAAGGAGACTCATAAAGAACAGGAAACCCAACTAGATAGGAATACTCCTCAAATGTAGGCACAAGTTGGTAGTCGGGGAAGGTGAAACAATGGTAAACTGGATCATAAAACTGAAGAAGTGTAGAGAGAAGTTCATCTTCCATCTTTGTCTTCAATAGTGATAATATCTTCCCATATTTGTTCTTAAAACCTTCTTGATCTTTAACCAAAGCTCCCAATCTCCTTAGGTCATCCAAGCTAGGACTCTTGAAAGTGTACTTTAAAGTTTTTCTTCTTTCATTATCCATGGTGATCATATGATGTTTGCAAACAAGAGCTTAAGTTCCATGAAATTTTTTATGAACAATGATGCTTATGAATGCATGTATGCACAAATATAACAATATCACACTCAAACATGGTGTAAGGCTTGCATGAAGTCAAAGGTTTACCCCTTCCCATTTGGTATGTACTAGGGTTTATTGTGTACCTGCACATCGGGTTCTAACAAGTTCCCAAAGTCATCATCCCATCTTTTCGGATATTATCAATTTCCCAATTACTCGGTAGTTAATAATATTTTCAAGAGAACCTCTTTTGAGTGTAGTATTGCGTATCAACTATTTTGGGTCTACACCCTTATAGTCATCGTACTACGTTCCTAACAAGGCCAAGTGGGGTTAAAGGTGACTAAAAGTTCTCAGCTTCGTAGGCTCAATCAATAAATAGTATTGTTTTCACAATCTCTTGATCAACAATACTTATTCTCACAAGTGCCTCCACTGAGTGGTGATTTCTCAAGTTAGCTTGGTCGGGAATCAACTCCCTATAAACCTTCTTGAATATACCGCCTTCCTAACTTATTTTGCTCTCAAGTCCAAGGTCGGGACTTATCTCACCACAAGGTGACAACCCAATGGAATAACAAACAAACAAGCAAACAAAAATATAGCAAATACAAGTAAGTTAGGCTTAACCCTCTTGGGTATTCCTCAGTTAAGTTGCCATTTCTCTTGCGGTGAGAATTGGATATCAAGCTATTGATTAAACTTGAATTATAAATCTTTTAGAGATTCACCACCGAGCTTTGATTTATCCAAGGGTAAAGGTAAAGATCGTAGAAAACCCTAAGTTTGCAATGCAACAACAATGCTAAGAGATTTTGGGGGTCGGGGTTGGTTATACCTAGGGAAGGTGTTAGCATCCTAAGCATATATAGTATTCTATAGGAACCTCTTACTAGTATTTGTGATATTGTTTGTTATTGTTTTGTGTTTGGCTTTATGGTGAGAGATGGGAACCTAAGGTTTAGTCACTGAGTATGCTCACCAAAACTTCACGGTTTTGTGCCTACATATCCTAACAAGGATGGAATCAGAGCATTTGTAGTTCACCTCACTAGGGACAAATGAACACTTAATTATGATCAAGGTTCAAAAGAGGTTGGTAAGTGTTATGTCTTAACACTTGTTTGACTTGACAAAGGCAAAAGATTTGTCTATTCTAACTTAAGTCTAAGCCATAAAACCTAATGACTCTAACAAGTTCAAAGGGAATGGATAATGCTAAGCTACCGATGACATTGAGTCAATAGAGAGACTTTCCCTTGGATTAAAGAATAAAAGGGCAACTTAAGGATGGAAGCTAACAAGCTAGCATCACTTTGGGAAACAACTTGACAAAGTTAAAAGAGGAATGAAAAGATGGATGGTATGAGCAAGTATGATATTCAATCATGATATCAATTAAAAACATTCAAAGTAACATTCAAGCATGATGTTAATTAACAAGATAAAACACATGGTTACAACCAAGGCATACGGATAAATGTGACAACATTTAAAGCAAGGACTTGACAAAGTCATAAAGGGAACAAGGTAACAACCAAGCACATTCAAAGTTTAAAGAAGTTCAAGATAACATGGTGACAACCAAGATAAACAAAGATGTTACAACATCTAAACATTCAAGAAGTATAGTGCTAACAAGACTAAAGCAACATGGATAACAAGTTAAGTTCAAAATTAAGGCAAACATGCATTAGGGTTTACTAACACCACTTAATCATGAATACAAGACAAGTAAGAAAAAGTTAGAGCAACACTTAATCATGAATACAATTTAAACATTTCAAGCATGGATAAGTTATTAAAACACTTAGGCATGGTGAGATTCAAAGTTCAAGTTAACATGTGAAAGTTATGACAACACTTAAACATGGATGAAGACAAAAGTTTAAAGCAAACATGTATAAGTCAAGAAATCACTTATCATGGATAGAAGTTCAAAAATGAAGTAAGGCATACATAAGTCATGATAACAATCAAAGTCCAAAGCAATACACATGTAAGTTAAGACATTACTTAATCATGAATACAATTTTAAAAAAAAAGTAATGGTAACAACCTAGCATACTTGAACAAAAATAACATGTTTATGACAATAACATGTGGATGAATATGTAAACATACAAGGGATGGCATGTGAGAATGCTTAAAGATGACATGTTTAAAGTTCAAACATCATGTGAACAAGTTAGGGCATTACTTGAACATTTAGGCATGGTTACAAGTTGAACATGTTGAAACAAATAGGTAACAACCAAGATGTTCATGTTAAGGTCCAAGCATGGTCACAAATAAGTAAAAACATTACAAAGGTCAAAGTAAGCATGTGTAAGTTAAAACATCACTTAACATGGAAGCAAAAGTATACATGGCTCAAGACTTTGGTGACAACCTAAAGTGCATGCTATAGTTCTTGGTGATCATTCAAGAATGTGCATAAAAGTAAAAGTAAGTGCACAAAATGGTTCATGGCATAGGTAAACAAAGTTCAAGGCATTTAAACATGTAAACATACATAAAAGTAAACCAAGAATCATGTCAAAACCAAAAGATACTGTAGCGAGCGATTTTTGTCGGTGACGCGACCACCTTATCGTGGGGCTTTCCTCACCACAATGGTAGGAGGGGGTTGTCGCTCCCGGGATTTTCATCCAAGTACAAACGCGATAGTGGCACCGAACAGAGTCGCCAGCAATGTGTATTTATCCCAAGAGAGGGAAAGGAAACACCGCGTAAACCTGAAGGAAAGGAAAGAATATGGTCTTGCGACCAGGAGAAATGGGTTCGGGAGTCGGTTACGCGAGAGGAAGGTATTAGCACCCTCTCGCGTCCATCGTACTCGATGGGATCCGCGCTTGCTTGTCTCGATCAAAGGGTGATAGAAACGGATACTGGAAAAGGAACTGAAAGAAAGAAAAGAGAAAGAATGGAAAAGGAAAGAGAAACAAATGTAGGGAAAATAAAAGAAGTGCTCGCATGGGCCCTACCCCACTGCCTACGTATCTCATCGGGAGCATGAGAATCAGAGCGACGTAGTTCCCCTCACTAGGGATGAATTGTTTGTGTTTTTTAGAGAACGGCTTACGTTTTAGCTCAGGTGTTGCAGGCTCGCTGGTCCGAGTGCGTTACCATCTTGCAAGAGAACGAGTAGAAGCGCGTTCGTACGCTAAGAGTGAATGAGGTGAGAAAAGAATTCCCGAAGGAAAGACGTTATTGTTTGTTTTTGTCTTTTAGAAAGAAGTGTTTTGTTATTTGTTTGCATATGATAGTGTATCCAAATCTTAGTCCTTGGAATGTGTACCTTCTCACATTCCAAGATGGAATGAGTAAGAAAGTACACTAAATATGAAGAAGACCCCCACACTTAGTTTCAATTGTCAAGGTTCAAACACACTAGCATACTTGCGTTTATTAAGTGTTTTTGTTGATTAAGAAATGAAGAAGTGTTTTATTATTTATGCTTTCAACAAGTATTGCATTTAAGTCCCTCATACAAGATCAAATGTTTAACACATTGACCCAAGATGGGCTATATGCTACACATTCTAAGATTACAAGAGAAGACCCCTTATAATCTTTTCTTTATATGCAAGGCCTAAATGCAATAAGTGTCTACCTTTATTATATGTTTTGAATTTTCTTTGAGAGATGAGAAAAGAGACTCAAGAGAGGAGAAAAGGTAAAACCTATATGGACTAAGACTCAATCCTAATTGAAGATTAAAGGGAGTGATCCTAATGGTTTGTGAGGTTTCAACCTAAAGTCTAAAGAAAGAAAGAATTAAACAATTCACTTCTAAAGTAGAAGATGAATTGTAATTCAAAAAGGGAAAGTAATGAGTTATTAAAAGAAAACACATAAGTGCTTAACAAAACATAAAATGGAATTGTAAAAGAGAAAGGATAGAAGTTGAATATGGATTCCTTATCCACAATCAATTGCAACTTACCAAAGCCCCTACATGGTTAGTAAACATGTACAAGAATTATAAGAAGTAAAAGAACATGTAATGCACCATAAAACTCAAAAGAATTAAATGAGAAATCAAATCCTATAACCACAACCAGAATGTACATCATATGGAAAACAAATGATCATTATCAATCAAACTCAAGTGGATAGGCAACAAACATCCTCCATGACATTAGAACATGATATCATAAGAAAAGGAAGAATGAAAGATGAAAGAGAAAAGAAGAAATATGCACAAATGGAACATGTAATCCATGGATCAGAATTGAAATGAAATGAAAAATGATTCACAAACATCTCACAAGTATTCATGCATGACACATCAAAGCATTTAAGAAGTAATAGAAGAAGTAGAATTGAAATGGAAGTTCAAAAGAAAACACAAGTACAAACACCACATGTTAAAGGTGCACAAGGTTTAAATGAAAGTCAACATGCAAGGATGACATATAATATGTACCAATGACCTATAATGTCAAGTGAATGGTTCACCAAATATGCAAATGATCATGCCATTATGTACAAAAGAAAACATGTAAACATGCACAAAAGGTTACAATGATATAACATGTTATAATGCTTTAAATGAAATGCATCAAACAAAAATAAAATGGCCTCATGAAAATTATGAAAACATGGTATTGAAGTTCACTAATCAGAGATGAATCACATATCAAAGTAGCATGCAAAGAACCAAGGCAAAATGATGTCAAACAATGCACTTAGGTCACATAGACATATCATACAAAGTAGCACAAAAGTGAACACCAAACATGCCATAAAACTGACCTAAAAAATCAAATAAAAATCACTTAACATACCTCAAGATGATAATGACTCAATGCAAAAAGAAGAGCATCAAAACAATTTTTAATGGTCAAGAACAAAATTAAACAATATCATGTACCATATTAATAATACACACCAAAGAAATTCAAAGAAAATTATGGAGCAGGGGCAAAAAGGTCATAAAATCAGAAAATAAAATCATGAAAAATTTTCTAAATGTTTTAATGATGCTCATGAATTTTTGTGGAATTTTATGATGAGGTTTGATATTTTTAAAAATTAAAAAGTAAACGTGTATAAAAAATAGAAAAATAAAATGAAATGCAAAGGGAAGGGGAGGTGTGAACATAGCAATCATGCAGTTCAAATTAATTGGGCTTGAAAAAATGGGGGTGTGGGTAGCAATCTGATTAGGTCCAATAAGTGCGCATAACACCCTAACTATCATGGAATTCAGTCAAACCAAGTCAAAACCATACAAGCCGTTGGATCAAGTCATAGTCAAGCTATAGTCAAAGTAATTAAGATCAACGTGCACACTTGAATGTCCATACACACTACCATGTACCATACCACACAATGTTTAAAAATAAATTCAGAAAATCACACGTGACATGCACATGAATTTTAATGTGCTGTCATCACATAAGCCACACGATGGTGAACATCCAATGGTCCACGTTCAAACTGAGAACAAAACCCTAACACAAGAACACCGGCCGGAGAGGGACCTCCGGTCACCTTCTCCGGCGAACTACCACCGTCTGCAACCTCCAATTCTCCAGAATTTCACAAATGTTATACCAAAATGAAGAGGAAGTCACACACGTTCCAAATCCACCAATGAAATCATCAAACTATTCACATACAGCAAGAAACAAGCACACACAAATTGCCCTAATTTTTTGGATCTAAACTTCTAAGAAGCTCTATCAACTAGCCGGAGTTCAAATGCTCCTAGTGAGCTCATATCAACAAAATAAGCTAAACAAACTCTAAATCATGCCAGAAAAGTTTGAGATGATGAAACCTGAAAATGCTGCAAACTGGAGTTAAACAAAAACCAGAGAATCGTGCTTCTTCTTTGAGCTACTCTTGGCCAAATAAAGGCTTGAGAATCTTGAAATCGTGCAGAGAATCACACTGAAAATTCCAATCTCTTGAAACTGAACTTGATTACTTGGATGTGTATGCTCTTATTCTTGATCCAGAATGAAACAATGAAGATGATGGAGGCGAAATGTGAAAGGAGATGGTGAAAATGGAGTGCAGTCAGAGAGAAAACAAAGAGATTGAGAGAAAAAGTTTGAAGTATTGGAGAGGGAGAGTGAAAAAATGAAGCTGAAAATGAAAATTGAGAGTGAGGATTTGATTTATAGTGTGAGCTAACCATGGTTAACCTGAGTTGGTTAACTGAGTTGAAGTGATTTAGGTGAGTCCATCCTAACTAACTGAGTCAAGTTAGTTAGGGGACGAGCTGTGATATAGTGATGATGATCTATGGCGAGCTAGGGTGGATTACAAAGGATCAGTGGTGGTGGTAAACTCGTGTGTGAGCTGCAGCAACATAAACTTGCTCTACAAGTTTCATTCTTTCCACTTCCATGTAATGAGCCTGAGCAGCACGTGCAAGCAAGGACAGTGTTAGTTCTGAAAAGGCAAAGTGTCATAAGGTGTGGGATATGTGCATACACTTTGAAATAACAACAACAACAACACTTGTTTTTTCTGATTTTATGACGGTTGGAACCAATGAAAACAAGCAAGTTTGAGAAGGAAATTCTCCATGTATTGTGAATAATTTGATGAGGCTTTGTGATCATTAGAAAGAGGGATCATAGTAGAACATGTTTGGTATGAAAAATGAATTGAAATGAGGCTTGAAATAAGTTGCAAAATGACTTATAACATCCACATTTGGAACTGATAGAAGGGCGTGGCAACTGGTTGGTTGACAAGGCATCTTGGCACCTGGATTTTCAGCATGATTACCATGACTTGAGGCCACTATTTCTCCATCATAACTTGATCAGATGAAATTTTGCCCAACATGAACATTGAAGAGGGCATTGCAAGGAACAATATTGATGTTGACAAGTTTTTCATTTGAGGCCTTTAACCATGAGAAAAATAGGCGAATATATGGCACACCAACTGTTTGTAGAAATGACACGCGCGTGACCTGAAGATACTTGGTCATGACCTAGTTTTGAACCTACTTTGCTCAAACTTTGGCCACTCATATCTCACTCAATTTTTATCCAATGGAGATGTTCTACACATGGATTTGAAGCTTAAAGCAAGACCTTTTGTTGTGGCTGAGTGGAATTTTCATTTGATGCCCCAATTTTAAATGGCCTTGGCTCAAACTCTGATGCAAAATGGCCAAAACTTACTATTTTTAGTAACCCTACTTCACCCAAAAATGGCAACTTTCCACATCTTGATTTTTTCATGATTCCTTTGGAGTTTCTTGACCAAACTTTGCACATTGGACACATATAACATGAATTTTATGAATTTGGCCTCAAAAAGTCAAGAGTTGACTTTTTCCTCTGATTATTTGACTTTGCCCCAATTTCTCTGATTCTTGATCTTTCTTCCAATTGAACCACTTCTAGAACCAATTGAGATGTAATTTTCCACATACATACACTTAGGGACATATGGAATACCATGACATCAAGTTTTGTCCAAAAAATCAGAGATACCCTGATTTAATTGTAAACCCTAATTTCAGCCCCTTCTGGTTAGGAGGAAAAAGTGCAGTCTTCAATTTCAAATTCCTCAGAGTATGTTGTGTATCCTCTTAAAGGATGATGATATATGCCATTTGAGGATGATTTTGGATCAATGAGCTATCTCTTTTGAGGGTTTTCCTTCATTTTTTGAACCTCTTGCATAGTGAAAGATGTAATGCTTCAATCTCCCATTGTATCTCTTATCCTTGAGGTTGTGGATGATCAATTGAGATAGTATGAGACATGAAAGGCTTCTTGGCTTGCCTTGAGGCAACTTGACTGACCTTTTTGTGCTTTGAATGATCTCTTGATTGTCCATCTCCCACCTGACCACATGCCCTGATGGTAAGAAGGATGCCATGCTTCATTTTTCTATGTTAAATGCAATGCAATGCTAATGAGATGGATATGATATGATAAATGATAATGCCATGCTATGATGCCAAAAGGGGAGAGCAAATTTTGGGGTATTACAGCTGCCCCTATTCAAGCGCTGTAGACCTGAATGCCTGAAAGCAATTGCTTTCGGACTTTCAAGGTATATAGTGATTGAATACCAAATATAACCAAAAATTTGCTCTGGATGATGAAGAATAAAAGGGATATAAACCCAACGAGACTGCTGGATTGAATCTTCGATGAAACGTCGGAGAGATCTGTCTTTTGAACGACGCCAGACGACTACTGGCTTGCCACGCTGCTGGTGGACTTTAATAATGTCTTTTATGCAATTCCAGACGACTACTGGCCTGCCACACTACTGGTGGACTTTGATAACGTCTTTTGAACGACGCCAGACGACTACTGGCTTGCCACGCTACTGGTGGACTTTAATAATGTCTTTTATGCAATTCCAGACGACTACTGGCCTGCCACGCTACTGGTGGACTTTGATAACGTCTTTTGAACGACGCCAGACGACTACTGGCTTGCCACGCTACTGGTGGACTTTAATAATGTCTTTTATGCAATTCCAGACGACTACTGGCCTGCCACGCTACTGGTGGACTTTGATAACGTCTTTTGAACGACGCCAGACGACTACTGGCTTGCCACGCTACTGGTGGACTTTAATAATGTCTTTTATGCAATTCCAGACGACTACTGGCCTGCCACGCTACTGGTGGACTTTGATAACGTCTTTTGAACGACGCCAGACGACTACTGGCTTGCCACGCTACTGGTGGACTTTAATAATGTCTTTTATGCAATTCCAGACGACTACTGGCCTGCCACGCTACTGGTGGACTTTGAGCTGCTTTGCCACCCGAAGATGGACTTTTGCCAATCCACTGTTGGACTTTTGGAATATGCCACCCTTAGATGGACTTTTCGCCAATCCACTGTTGCACTTTTGCCACCCGAAGACGGACTTTTGCCAATCCACTGTTGGACTTTTAGCTGCTTTGCCACCCGAAGATGGACTTTTGCCAATCCACTGTTGGACTTTTGCCACCCGAAGACGGACTTTTGCCAATCCACTGTTGGACTTTTGGAATATTCCAATAACGGATTACACTCTGCATCCGTGTCAGATATCTCTGTCGGCTTTGCTGAGGAACAATGATCAATGACTTGACTTTAGAGATTCCTGAGAGGATAGTATCTCTGTGGGAGAATAAATGAACAATCCGTCTGCTTCGAATTGTCAAGTTCGCCAAAAATAAATTGGACTTGAAGAATAATAAATCTACCAGGAATCACTTCATCTGCTGGGGGAATGAATTCTGGTCACAGTGATTCCGCTGGGGATGAGAATTTCTTTGCATGGCGTCTTGCTAGGGAGGAAGAGTCATAAAAACTCTGCTTGAGGATCTATCCAATCCAAGACCCTTTGTAGGGGTTATCAACCTTCTGACCCGGCTGGGGAAAGACTGTGCCATCCTTGTTGAGGAATAGATTCTGCCGATCTTATAAACCTCTGCGGGGAGAACAACAACTCAGCTGGGGAGTATTGCTGACAAGATTCGATGCTGACCTCTGTGGGGAATACAATGACCAGAGGTACGATCTTGCCGAGGAATCAGGGTTACTCTGCCAGGGACATACAAAACCTGGTTATACCATTCCACTGCAACTTGTTGGGAAAGAGTCCTTAGAGATCTGCTGGGGAAACCCAAAGCAAATCCACGGTAGTCTGCTGAGGAATATGACTGTCGAGCTTAGGATAAGTACTACAATGCCCCATGTTAGGCGAGCTTTCCTTTAGATAATTCCGTTGGGGATGACGAGTTTATAACAAACTCTGCTGGAGAAAACTGCTTTAAAGCGTCTCGTGTTGGGGAATGCCTTTTGAGAGGATTTTACAGAAGACCAACCGTCCTCAAACTCTACTGGGGATGATCAACACTTCATGCTGGGGAAACAATCATGCCCCATGCTTGGACAAAACAACAATTCGTCCCCGAAGAGGATGTCATAAGAGGATTTTACAGAAGATTTAGCCTCTTCAAACTCTTGTGACTTCGCTGGGGATAATGACCATCAGTTTCGGTGTCGACGAGACCACTCTTTTGGGGAACCTGTAATTGCCCCAGTCCTTTGCGTGGGGTGATTTATTGCTGGTCTTGTGCTTAAAATCATCTGCACCTGCTACCTGCAACAAAAGAATATGCCCACATGCCCCGAATATTGCGTGGCTAGAATCCACCATCCGGGAGTATTCAACATTCGAAGTAATTTCAAATGTTTTTTCTGCGCATGTTATTGCAAGGCTGCCATGTTTTCAAATGCAATGTTTTATCAAAAATTAGGACGTTTTTGCAAACAAAGCAATAAAACAAAAATAGAAAGCTTTTTATTGAAATTCAATTTATTGACTGAGAGCCCAGAATAGGCAATTACATCTGGAAGCAATCCCTGGAAAGAGGTGATCGCTGAAAATTGAGAAAAGAAACTATCCTAATGGCAATGTGAAAACGGAATTCCACTGAGTTTCCATTCTGTTATGACCAGTATGTCTTCAAAACTCCCCGACCTTGCCTTCTGAGGAACGATCAGACCGATCCCTATCTTTCAGAACGTCAGTTGTTCAAACGGCAATGGGGTACAGATAACTCAGACCGTAGTCATTCGCTTAAATCCCTCTTTTGTGTGGACCGCCCTTTCAGGTTTTCGATCCACCAGGATACCCTTTTTTGCCTAAGTTGCCCTTTCGGGTTTTCAACTTACCAGGTGTACAATTTTTTCAATTATATCCCTAATTTTTGCCCGAACCTTATTCTGTTTTTGGTTCGCCGGGATGCCCTTTTTTGCCTGGATTTTTTATTTTTATTATCCAGCGAGTCTATTCATGCGAAGTATTTTTTGACTACGTCCGAGTTGACAGGGGATGAAAAGTCTTCGCCATCCATGGTTGTAAGCAATAAAGCTCCGCCCGAAAAGACCTTTTTAACCACGAATGGACCTTCATAGTTAGGAGTCCATTTGCCCCTGTGATCTGTATTGGGAGGAAGGATCCTTTTGAGTACCACATCTCCGACTTTGTAAACCCGAGGACGCACCTTCTGGTCAAATGCCTGCTTCATTCTGCGCTGATATAGTTGCCCATGGCATACAGCCGCCAATCGCTTTTCCTCAATAAGGCTCAACTGATCAAATCTGGCTCGTACCCATTCAACCTCATCTAGCTTAACATCCATCATGACTCTGAGGGACGGAATCTCCACTTCAACTGGTAGTACTGCCTCCATACCATATACAAGTGAGAATGGGGTTGCCCCAGTGGACGTGCGTACCGACGTTCGATACCCATGCAAAGCAAATGGTAACATCTCATGCCAATCTTTGTACGTGACAACCATCTTCTGCACAATCTTCTTGATATTTTTGTTGGCCGCTTCGACCGCGCCATTCATCTTTGGGCGGTACGGAGAAGAATGGTGATGTTCGATTTTGAAGTCCCGGCATAACTCAGCCATCATCTTATTATTCAAATTAGAACCATTATCAGTAATGATTCTTTCGGGAACTCCATATCGGCAAATGATATCCCGTTTTAAGAAACGAGCTACCACTTGTTTTGTAACATTGGCATAGGATGCAACTTCAACCCATTTGGTGAAATAATCAATTGCCACCAAGATGAAACGATGACCATTAGAAGCTGTAGGCTCAATCTTTCCAATCATATCAATGCCCCACATGGCAAACGGCCAAGGCGACGACATGATACTCAACGGATTTGGAGGTACATGCACTTTATCTGCATAGATCTGGCATTTATGGCATTTGCGGGCATATTTGCAACAATCTGACTCCATAGTCAACCAATAATATCCCGACCTTAACAACTTTTTAGCCATTGCATGCCCTCCAGCATGGGTACCGAAAGAGCCTTCGTGCACTTCAATCATCAACAAGTCTGCTTCATGTCTATCCACACATCTAAGCAGGACCGTGTCAAAATTTCTTTTATACAGCACGCCATCTTTATTCAAGAAGAAACTACCAGCTAACCTTCTCAACGTCTTCCCGTCTTTGGACGATGCCCCGGACGGGCACTCTTGACTTTTCAAGAAACACTTAATGTCATGAAACCATGGCTTGTCATCAGACGTTGCATCGACCGCAAACACAAATGTTGGTCTGTCAAGGCGGGATACCTCAATCTTAGGTACATGGTTCCATCCTTGTACTTTGATCATGGAAGACAAAGTGGCCAAGGCATCAGCGAACCTATTCTCATCTCGAGGAATGTGGTACAGTTTCACTGTTGTGAAAAACGTCAGCAATCTCCTTGTATAATCTCTATACGGCACTAGATTTGCTTGGTGCGTGTACCAACTTCCCTTCACTTGATTGATTACCAAAGCTGAATCACCAAATATATCAAGGGTCTTAATCCGTAGATTAACCGCCTCCTCGATCCCCATTATACAAGCTTCGTACTCTGCTTCATTGTTGGTGCATCCGAAAGTTATTCGGGCAGTGAAAGGCATATGAACACCTTCCAGCGTGATAAGAACTGCTCCAACTCCGCACCCATTCATATTGACAGCCCCATCAAACATCAGACTCCATTTGGATTCAGGGTCTGGCCCCTCCTCCGGAAGTGGTTCCTCGCAGTCTTTAGCTTTGAGAAACATGATGTCCTCATCAGGGAAGTCAAACTTCATGGGTTGGTAATCATCAATCGGCTGTTGCGCAAGATAGTCGGACAAGATACTTCCTTTGATGGCCTTTTGGGAAGTGTACTGAATGTCATACTCTGTCAAGACCATTTGCCACCGTGCAACTCTGCCTGTCAATGCTGGTTTCTCGAAAATGTACTTGATAGGATCCATTTTTGAAATCAACAAGGTTGTGTGCCTAACCATATATTGCCTCAATCGCTTAGTGGCCCATGCAAGCGCACAGCATGTCTTTTCAAGCGTTGAGTACCGGGACTCACAATCGTTGAACTTTTTGCTCAGGTAGTAGATAGCATGCTCCTTCCTACCTGTCTCGTCATGTTGACCGAGAACACAACCCATGGAACCTTCAAGCACTGTCAGATACATTATCAGCGGTCTCCCTTTAACTGGAGGCATTAGAATCGGAGGTTCCTGCAAATATTCTTTTATCTTATCGAATGCCAATTGGCAATCGTCATTCCACCTGACCGTTTGATCCTTTCTTAGCAGTTTAAATATTGGTTCACATGTGGCTGTTAGGTGAGATATGAACCTTGCAATGTAGTTCAATCTACCCAAGAAACCACGAACCTCTTTTTCTGTTCTCGGTTCAGGCATTTCTTGTATTGCTTTCACCTTGGCAGGATCAACCTCGATTCCTTTTCGCTCACAATGAAACCCAGTAACTTTCCAGAACGTACCCCAAACGTGCACTTGTTTGGATTTAATCTTAGACGGAACTTTCTCAACCTTTCAAACAGCTTTTTCAGGTTAATCAGATGTTCCTCTTCTGTTCTCGACTTGGCAATCATATCATCTACATAACATTCGATCTCCTTATGAATCAAGTCATGAAACAATGTCACCATCGCCCGCTGGTATGTTGCCCCTGCGTTTTTCAACCCGAAAGGCATTACTTTATAACAATATGTACCCCACGGAGTAATGAACGTGGTCTTCTCCATATCTTCAGGTGCCATCTTGATCTGGTTGTACCCGGAGAAACCGTCCATAAAAGAGAACACTGAAAACTGAGCTGTATTATCGACCAGCACATCAATATGAGGTAGTGGAAAATCATCTTTCGGGCTAGCTTTATTAAGATCTCGATAATCCACACACATTCTCACTTTTCCATCTTTCTTCGGTACTGGCACGATGTTAGCTACCCATGGAGGATACTTTGTCACAGCAAGAAAACCAGCATCCCACTGCTTCTGGACTTCCTCCTTAATCTTTAAAGCCATGTCGGGGTGAGTCCGACGAAGTTTCTGCTTGACTGGCGGACATTCTTCTCTTAATGGCAGCCTGTGCACGACAATATCCGTATCCAACCCCGGTATGTCTTGATACGACCAGGCGAAGATGTCAACATACTCGCGCAACATTTCCGTCAAAGTTTGCTTCACATCTGCTTGCAAGCTGGCACCAATCCTGATCTCTTTCTTGGCGTCCTTGGTACCAATATTGATGATTTCTACAGTCTCCTGGTGAGGCTGGATGACCCTTTCCTCTTGTTTCAACAATCTGGCCAGTTCTTCAGAGAGTTCACAATCTTTCTCATCCCTTTCTTCAGCTTGATAAATCGGATTGTCAAAGTCATACATAGTCATATCAAAATCGTTATCAGTGGTATCCGGAGGATCAAGTCTGCATGAACGGGTTCATGCCTTATTTTAGAATTTATTTTAAGCAAAACAAAAGAAAATGAAACATTGCCATTTTATTTTTTTGTGCAAAAATAAAAACTGAAAGACAGAGAACAAAATTTGATTGCAAAACGTCCTTTATTAATGATTAAACATTGCAAATGCAACCATGGTGGCCCTACAAATGAATCTGTACGCCTTGGGCAGAGCGCAAGATTTTGACATGCATTATGGTTAGAAAAAAAACAAAGAAAAATTACTCTGTCTGAAGAGTAACCCGGATGACTTCTTCAACGGACCAGTTTTGCACTTGTTGTCCCGGAGCATGAGGGCGTACCCAGTTGTCCAGGTCACAATTACTGTCAACACTATCCTCTGTGGCTGCACAAGACTGGTCCGTGTAGATAATTCCCCCACTATTGAAAGTAATGGGTCCCCTGCTCCCCGCATCTGAAGTTGTAGAGGGATGATAACCAATACCAAATTTGTCTTCCTTCATTGGGGTCTCTATCAACCTGCCCCAACCTTGGGCGTTGCCTGCCCTGACGACTTCGACAGCTTGTTTGTAAGATGAAATGGAGGTACCGGCCCCAGCTGGTACAGAAGAAGACTCAGGTGCATCGTCAATATTGACTGCTTCAAATGATTGGCACATCATCTCATGAATTTCCCCATCCATTTCAATGTACTTGAACGTGGACAAGTGACTCACAAAGATGTCTTCTTCCCCACACACCGTCACAACCTGCCCTTCAAACTCATACTTTAGCTTTTGATGTAGAGTAGAAGTAACAGCCCCGGCTCCGTGAATCCAAGGGCGTCCAAATAGGCAGCTATATGCAGGTTGTATGTCCATTACAAGGAACGTGGATTTGAATACCTGTGGTCCAATTTGTACGGGCAATTCCACCTCACCAAACACAGATCGTCTAGTTCCATCGAATGCTCTGACCACCAATTCACTAGGCCTTAAGATCAAACCATCAACTTCCAGCTTCATTAATGCCTTCTTGGGCAAGACATTGAGTGATGAACCAGTGTCTACCAGTACATGAGATAACACTGCGCCCTTACACTCCATCGTGATATGCAAAGCCTTATTATGGTTTCTTCCTTCAACAGTCAAATCTCTACTTGTAAAGCCCAAGCCATGGCTAACATTAACATTGGAGATTACGCCCTCGAGCTGATTAACAGTAATTTCTTGTGGCACGTATGCACTCTTCAATACTTTCAACAACGCCTGCCGGTGCGCATCAGAGCACATCAATAGTGACAAGATTGAAATCTTTGAAGGGGTCTGATTCAGTTGGTCCACAATCTTATAATCGCTTTTCTTGATTATCTTCATAAATTCTTCCATTTCCTTATCAAAAGTAATCTTTGTCTCTGCTTCAGGTGTAGGCGCATTTTCAACCACCTGTTTACCTTTAGCCTTTGCTGCGGCTTCTGCCTCTTTATCACTTCTCAAGGTTTGGGGAGCGAACAACCTTCCACTCCTTGTAAAACCCCCTACACCCCCTACGTTATCAATATTTGGGCTGACTGACGACTCAACTTCCTGCTTTTTACCTTCGTAATATACATCTGCCCCATAGTGCCATGGGATAGCCTTCGTAGACGTGAACGGAATTGGTCCTGGCACCGTGATAGTGACAGGACTGGGCCTTTCTGGCGCAACACTCGCCACGGGAACTGCATTGACCGGCATTTGAATCTCAGCGGGAGTGTAATAGATGGTCACGGTTGATATCTCATCAGTGTCTTTCACGACTCTGTCGAACTGTAGGCATCCTTCATCGATCAGATTCTGTAAACCCATCTTCAACTTATCACAGCCGTTCTCCTGATTCATACACTCAGAGCAATCTTGATTACAGCCCGAGAACACCTGTCCCTTCAATAAACGATCTTTTACAACCAACAAAGAAGTTTTCACTTGATGGATATCTGTCACCAGATTCAATCTCCTCCCATCTTCAATAGCGTACACATTTGCTGCACTATGATCAGGCATGGGATGCTGAGTAATATTAGGAGCGGGAGAGAAATTGATGGCTTTAGCATCAATCAAATCTTGTACTTTATGATGGAAAACCCAACATTTTTCAATGGAGTGCCCCTGAGCACCTGAGTGGAACTCACAACGAGCATTAGCATCGAAGTTAGGTGGCAGGTTTCCAGCAACCGGAGCTTTCATAGTACGGAGTTCTACCAACTTTAACTCGAGTAGCCGGGGCAACAGCGCGGCATAAGTCATAGGGAGAGGATCCATCTTACGATCCCTCTGCCTAGATCTTTGCTGAAAAAAAGGTTGTTGCTGTTGAACTTGTTGTTGGGGTTGTTGTTTCTGAACAGATGGTGTGGGGATTGTTACGGCATATACCTGATAATAAGCTTGAGAACGCCCTCTGCCTCGTCCTCTAAACACAGCATTCGTATCACCTTCTCTTCTTTTCTGGTTACTAGCAAACGGTTTCTTCGTCCCCGAAGAGCCAGCCCCACTCACATCCTGGATCTTTCCAAGCTTTAACAGACTTTCTATTCTTTCTCCCGCAATCACAATATCAGCAAATCCAGTTGACGGACAAGCAGCTAATCTATCAAGATAGGCCCCTTGCAAGGTGCCCATGAACATATCTGCCATTTCTCTGTCTGACAAGGGAGGTTGAACCTGGGCAGCCATTTCCCTCCACCTCTGTGCATATTCTTTGAAACTCTCCTTGGCATTTTGTGACAACCCCTGCAATTGAGTGCGGTTGGGCGCCATGTCAATATTATACTGGTATTGCTTCAGGAACGCTTCTGCCAGATCTTTCCAATTCTTCACAGCAGCTCTATTCAACTTCATATACCAGGTCAAGGACGCCCCAGCCAGACTGTCCTGAAAATAGTGTATCCATAGCTTCTCGTCATCCGTATGGGCTGAAATCTTCCCAAAGTAAGCTTGAAGATGCGTTTGGGGACACGCATTGCCGTGATACTTATCAAAAGTGGGAGGCTTGAATTTAGGGGGAATTCTGACTCCTGAGACCAGCCCCAAGCTGGTAACATCAATACCCATAGAGTTCTTGCATTCTATGGCCCTGATCTTTTCTGCTAACTCCTCATACCTTCGATCACCTTGATTACCCACATCAGCATCTAATAGAGTAAATTGGTCTTCCAGAGTATCTTCAAGAGTAACACCAGCATGCCTACCATTTCCATTACCCCGATTGTTACCACCAGGAGGAGGGTTGCCACCGGGAGGAGGGATGCCACGTCCCTGTGAATTGTCATGCTGATCACCTTCGGGCCCATTGTCTGGACGCTCGACCAGAAGCCTCAATCTCTCCTGATTTTGCGCCATGCCAGTCATGAGGGTCATGAACTGGTCCATACGCGCCCTCATTTCGGCCAAATCACTTTGCACTTGATCCATGATTCTTACTTGATTTCTTCGCGTCGAATATCGGTGAATATGACTCTCCGCTATACTGCCTGAAACCAAATAAAGGTTAGAGTCCCTGCAACGAGTACCTGAAAAGCAAGTAACATAAATGCAGAATGTTATGCAATGCCATGCAATGTTATTCTTATCATTTCCAAAGTGCTTTACACCCTGATTCCAATCCAACCACAGAAATCTGAAGACCAGAAATCGTGATATAGAGAGACGTGTCGTGGTCATGTGCTTGTGTGCAACTATCTGATAAGGAATAATTTTGAATAAAACTGCTCATACTCATTCAACGAAGTATTCAAGTACATTTAAGAAAGGTTCAACCGCAAATGCGACACAAGGAAAAATGGATCCATCAACAAGCCTGATGGTAGCCATTAACAACAAAATACAGGGAAAAGAACATCAATCTGACAATTCCACATCCTTCAGCTTATCACTTGAGTATTTGATCTCCTCAAAAAGTATACGGGTACGCTGGTGATTCGGCTTTTCAATCATTTCTTTGATCAAGACATCCCTTTTCTCAAGAGCTTCAGTTAAAGAACCCATATGCAGCATAAGAGCTTCGTCATCATGCACTCCTTTGTGTCTCTTTATGCCAGCTTGCGTCTTGAGTATCTCTCTTTCTATCATGGCTTCTTCAAGCTCTTTCTTGGTATTCTTCAACTGGCTTCTAACTTCTTCTAACTGTTCTTGACTTTTATCGAGACTTTCCCGATACTTTCTCCTCTGCTCATGTGCCTTTTTAAGCTCCTCGTCTTTAGTCTTCGACTGATCCTTTAACTAGGCATTTTCAATTCTGACTTCATCCCAAGCTTGACGAAGTTGAGCTAATGAATCCTTGCTTCGGGCTAAAGCCTGTTTTGTAATCTTGTGAGCCTGACTAGTGTCATCTGCTCCCAAAGTAAGTTTCCGAAAGTACCGAGCTCGGTCATCAAAATCTTCCTCTTTGTCAGCCAAGGTTTTTTCCGCTTTCAAGGCTCTCTTTTCCAACTCTTTGTTGTCAGCTAGAGCTTTCTGAAGACATCTGCTCATTCCAGAATTCTCTATCTGCAACTCTCTGACCATTTTCTTCCACTTCTCACATTCTTCAATAGCCACCATAGTGGGTTGTTCTGGCTGTACTGAACATAAAAGAGGTCCCCTTGAAAAGGGTAAAAGCAATTCCTTTACTTTCGTCTTAATCCACCTGTCATATTCAGGATAAGATCTACAATCTCCTTTTCCAAAAACTGCTTTTCCAATTTTGTGCTTATCTTTCCAAGCATTCACTACTTCTACCACCTTCGCATCTTTAGTTCCTGTAAAAAATAAAGATTCTTCCACATCTTGCTCTGTAGGAGGATCCCTGGAAGCATACCCAAACTGTCGGATGGCCAAAACTGGATTATAATTGATCCCTCCTTTTCTGCCAATCAAAGGCACATTTGGAAAATTTCCGCATCTTGTGACAAGCTCTGTTCTCAATAACCGGTGGTCAAACCATACAATGTTATCAGCAGTTAAACTCATCAATCGTTTAGACCATTTCGCCACATCTTTGGTTTCCACAAAGGCACCTGTCTGAGGCAAATGTTTGAAAAACCAATGACTCAGCAGTGGAGTACAACAACTAACAGATCCTCCCCTCCTTTTCTCATTCTTATAGTGCACGGAATGATAAAAATCTCCTAACAAAGTAGGGACTGGATTTTTAAGAACGAAAACTCTTGTCGCTTGCATATCCACAAAGTCTTGCTGATTGGGAAAGAAAACTAGGCCATATATGCAGAGAGCCAGAATGGAATTGTAAACCGTCCAATTTTTAGCACTTGCAGCCTCTTGGGCCTGTCCAGACAGAAATTCTAAATGAAATCCGCTAACTCCATTTTTACTGCTCACACCACTCTTTATCACTGCCTGATCCATTTGTAAAGCAGCAGCAATTTCTTTTACGCTGGGAGAACTACCAGAGAAGAATGGTATTGCCGACGTGATCGGAATTCCCAAAATAAATGAGAATTCTTCCAGTGTTGGCATCAAAATGTAATCTGAAAAAAGAAAGCACCTCAACGAAGGCTCGTAGAACTGCAGCAGAGTGTGCAAAGCATCATGTTCATACTTGGTGATTGTACGGACCATCCCAACCAAATTCCCGTAGCTCTTCTGAAACCTATCAAGAATACCCAGACCAGCCATATCTATAACTTTGAGCAATGAATCCAAGACAGGATCTGGAAACTTGTAAGACACATTGTTCTTTCTCTCGGCAACGATCTCTGTTGAACCCATGGATTGGAATCAGAAATGTATTATGCACCTGAAAATGACAAACATAACTGTTATGATATGATAATGCAATGCAAAAGGGCATGTGATCAGGTAATCAAGTGTCGGTGTCTGTATTAAACTGTGTGCACCGTGTCTCTGTACTGAATCTGGCAATATCTGAAATGAACACTCAAATCACTATCATGGGATACAATGTCTGAAATCCTCATAGAATCACAAGTAAGGTAGGTAGGAGGCTGGGTTTCCTGCAAACCTGTAAACATCCCGCCCATGCTCACATGTGGTTCTTAGAAAATAAGGCTTGTCAGCTTCGGAGGTTTGAGAAGCAATAGCACATTCAGCCCGTAGGATACAATGTTATGCCAATCAAAGAGGTCGTCCACTGACTCCCCTTAGAAAAAATAAAAGTCATCCTATGCAAGTTCCAAAGTGGGCCCTCGGGTGCGAATGGGTTTGCCACAGAATGTGGTCTGCCATTGTCACCGCTAAAGAAGGATGTTTCCACTAAGGTCCTCATGATCGGTCACTAGAGTCGACAGCTCTCTAGATCTACATCCTGGAATACGCAAGATGCGCATGCCACGACGTGTCCCAAGATAGCCTCGTCTAGCTGTGAATTTCGTGAACACCCAACGCACTCCAAACGGCACGTAGGTCCCACTACTCTCCACTCTAATTCTAAGTGTATACTCAAGCCTGTGTAATGGGCTTATCTCTCAGAAATCCCATCCCGCCAAACAGACAAAGCAGTGCAACACAATATAATATATGATATGTAATGCTAAAATGCAGTAAATGCAGTAAAATAAATAAACAGCAACATATAGCACAACAGTAAACACCCAATGAAAAAACAAACAAGCGCTAGGATTGACTCGCTTAGGATGGACCAGCAATAGGTCAACCAGATCCCCAGCAGAGTCGCCAGCTGTCGCTCCCGGGATTTTCATCCAAGTACAAACGCGATAGTGGCACCGAACAGAGTCGCCAGCAATGTGTATTTATCCCAAGAGAGGGAAAGGAAACACCGCGTAAACCTGAAGGAAAGGAAAGAATATGGTCTTGCGACCAGGAGAAATGGGTTCGGGAGTCGGTTACGCGAGAGGAAGGTATTAGCACCCTCTCGCGTCCATCGTACTCGATGGGATCCGCGCTTGCTTGTCTCGATCAAAGGGTGATAGAAACGGATACTGGAAAAGGAACTGAAAGAAAGAAAAGAGAAAGAATGGAAAAGGAAAGAGAAACAAATGTAGGGAAAATAAAAGAAGTGCTCGCATGGGCCTTACCCCACTGCCTACGTATCTCATCGGGAGCATGAGAATCAGAGCGACGTAGTTCCCCTCACTAGGGATGAATTGTTTGTGTTTTTTAGAGAACGGCTTACGTTCTAGCTCAGGTGTTGCAGGCTCGCTGGTCCGAGTGCGTTACCATCTTGCAAGAGAACGAGTAGAAGCGCGTTCGTACGCTAAGAGTGAATGAGGTGAGAAAAGAATTCCCGAAGGAAAGACGTTATTGTTTGTTTTTGTCTTTTAGAAAGAAGTGTTTTGTTATTTGTTTGCATATGATAGTGTATCCAAATCTTAGTCCTTGGAATGTGTACCTTCTCACATTCCAAGATGGAATGAGTAAGAAAGTACACTAAATATGAAGAAGACCCCCACACTTAGTTTCAATTGTCAAGGTTCAAACACACTAGCATACTTGCGTTTATTAAGTGTTTTTGTTGATTAAGAAATGAAGAAGTGTTTTATTATTTATGCTTTCAACAAGTATTGCATTTAAGTCCCTCATACAAGATCAAATGTTTAACACATTGACCCAAGATGGGCTATATGCTACACATTCTAAGATTACAAGAGAAGACCCCTTATAATCTTTTCTTTATATGCAAGGCCTAAATGCAATAAGTGTCTACCTTTATTATATGTTTTGAATTTTCTTTGAGAGATGAGAAAAGAGACTCAAGAGAGGAGAAAAGGTAAAACCTATATGGACTAAGACTCAATCCTAATTGAAGATTAAAGGGAGTGATCCTAATGGTTTGTGAGGTTTCAACCTAAAGTCTAAAGAAAGAAAGAATTAAACAATTCACTTCTAAAGTAGAAGATGAATTGTAATTCAAAAAGGGAAAGTAATGAGTTATTAAAAGAAAGCACATAAGTGCTTAACAAAACATAAAATGGAATTGTAAAAGAGAAAGGATAGAAGTTGAATATGGATTCCTTATCCACAATCAATTGCAACTTACCAAAGCCCCTACATGGTTAGTAAACATGTACAAGAATTATAAGAAGTAAAAGAACATGTAATGCACCATAAAACTCAAAAGAATTAAATGAGAAATCAAATCCTATAACCACAACCAGAATGTACATCATATGGAAAACAAATGATCATTATCAATCAAACTCAAGTGGATAGGCAACAAACATCCTCCATGACATTAGAACATGATATCATAAGAAAAGGAAGAATGAAAGATGAAAGAGAAAAGAAGAAATATGCACAAATGGAACATGTAATCCATGGATCAGAATTGAAATGAAATGAAAAATGATTCACAAACATCTCACAAGTATTCATGCATGACACATCAAAGCATTTAAGAAGTAATAGAAGAAGTAGAATTGAAATGGAAGTTCAAAAGAAAACACAAGTACAAACACCACATGTTAAAGGTGCACAAGGTTTAAATGAAAGTCAACATGCAAGGATGACATATAATATGTACCAATGACCTATAATGTCAAGTGAATGGTTCACCAAATATGCAAATGATCATGCCATTATGTACAAAAGAAAACATGTAAACATGCACAAAAGGTTACAATGATATAACATGTTATAATGCTTTAAATGAAATGCATCAAACAAAAATCAAATGGCCTCATGAAAATTATGAAAACATGGTATTGAAGTTCACTAATCAGAGATGAATCACATATCAAAGTAGCATGCAAAGAACCAAGGCAAAATGATGTCAAACAATGCACTTAGGTCACATAGACATATCATACAAAGTAGCACAAAAGTGAACACCAAACATGCCATAAAACTGACCTAAAAAATCAAATAAAAATCACTTAACATACCTCAAGATGATAATGACTCAATGCAAAAAGAAGAGCATCAAAACAATTTTTTATGGTCAAGAACAAAATTAAACAATATCATGTACCATATTAAGAATACACACCAAAGAAATTCAAAGAAAATTATGGAGCAGGGGCAAAAAGGTCTTAAAATCAGAAAATAAAATCATGAAAAATTTTCTAAATGTTTTAATGATGCTCATGAATTTTTGTGGAATTTTATGATGAGGTTTGATATTTTTAAAAATTAAAAAGTAAACGTGTATAAAAAATAGAAAAATAAAATGAAATGCAAAGGGAAGGGGAGGTGTGAACATAGCAATCATGCAGTTCAAATTAATTGGGCTTGAAAACATGGGGGTGTGGGTAGCAATCTGATTAGGTTCAATAAGTGCGCATAACACCCTAACTATCATGGAATTCAGTCAAACCAAGTCAAAACCATACAAGCCGTTGGATCAAGTCATAGTCAAGCTATAGTCAAAGTAATTAAGATCAATGCGCACACTTGAATGTCCATACACACTACCATGTACCATACCACACAATGTTTAAAAATAAATTCAGAAAATCACACGTGACATGCACATGAATTTTAATGTGCTGTCATCACAT
Source organism: Lathyrus tuberosus (assembly GCA_022829125.1). NCBI lineage: Eukaryota > Viridiplantae > Streptophyta > Magnoliopsida > Fabales > Fabaceae > Lathyrus > Lathyrus tuberosus. Next base: position 5,825,691 of record JALAZF010000196.1, on the reverse strand, counting down.
AAGCCACACGATGGTGAACATCCAATGGTCCACGTTCAAACTGAGAACAAAACCCTAACACAAGAACACCGGCCGGAGAGGGACCTCCGGTCACCTTCTCCGGCGAACTACCACCGTCTGCAACCTCCAATTCTCCAGAATTTCACAAATGTTATACCAAAATGAAGAGGAAGTCACACACGTTCCAAATCCACCAATGAAATCATTAAACTATTCACATACAGCAAGAAACAAGCACACACAAATTGCCCTAATTTTTTGGATCTAAACTTCTAAGAAGCTCTATCAACTAGCCGGAGTTCAAATGCTCCTAGTGAGCTCATATCAACAAAATAAGCTAAACAAACTCTAAATCATGCCAGAAAAGTTTGAGATGATGAAACCTGAAAATGCTGCAAACTGGAGTTAAACAAAAACCAGAGAATCGTGCTTCTTCTTTGAGCTACTCTTGGCCAAATAAAGGCTTGAGAATCTTGAAATCGTGCAGAGAATCACACTGAAAATTCCAATCTCTTGAAACTGAACTTGATTACTTGGATGTGTATGCTCTTATTCTTGATCCAGAATGAAACAATGAAGATGATGGAGGCGAAATGTGAAAGGAGATGGTGAAAATGGAGTGCAGTCAGAGAGAAAACAAAGAGATTGAGAGAAAAAGTTTGAAGTATTGGAGAGGGAGAGTGAAAAAATGAAGCTGAAAATGAAAATTGAGAGTGAGGATTTGATTTATAGTGTGAGCTAACCATGGTTAACCTGAGTTGGTTAACTGAGTTGAAGTGATTTAGGTGAGTCCATCCTAACTAACTGAGTCAAGTTAGTTAGGGGACGAGCTGTGATATAGTGATGATGATCTATGGCGAGCTAGGGTGGATTACAAAGGATCAGTGGTGGTGGTAAACTCGTGTGTGAGATGCAGCAACATAAACTTGCTCTACAAGTTTCATTCTTTCCACTTCCATGTAATGAGCCTGAGCAGCACGTGCAAGCAAGGACAATGTTAGTTCTGAAAAGGCAAAGTGTCATAAGGTGTGGGATATGTGCATACACTTTGAAATAACAACAACAACAACACTTGTTTTTTCTGATTTTATGACGGTTGGAACCAATGAAAACAAGCAAGTTTGAGAAGGAAATTCTCCATGTATTGTGAATAATTTGATGAGGCTTTGTGATCATTAGAAAGAGGGATCATAGTAGAACATGTTTGGTATGAAAAATGAATTGAAATGAGGCTTGAAATAAGTTGCAAAATGACTTATAACATCCACATTTGGAGCTGATAGAAGGGCGTGGCAACTGGTTGGTTGACAAGGCATCTTGGCACCTGGATTTTCAGCATGATTACCATGACTTGAGGCCACTATTTCTCCATCATAACTTGATCAGATGAAATTTTGCCCAACATGAACATTGAAGAGGGCATTGCAAGGAACAATATTGATGTTGACAAGTTTTTCATTTGAGGCCTTTAACCATGAGAAAAATAGGCGAATATATGGCACACCAACTGTTTGTAGAAATGACACGCGCGTGACCTGAAGATACTTGGTCATGACCTAGTTTTGAACCTACTTTGCTCAAACTTTGGCCACTCATATCTCACTCAATTTTTATCCAATGGAGATGTTCTACACATGGATTTGAAGCTTAAAGCAAGACCTTTTGTTGTGGCTGAGTGGAATTTTCATTTGATGCCCCAATTTTAAATGGCCTTGGCTCAAACTCTGATGCAAAATGGCCAAAACTTACTATTTTTAGTAACCCTACTTCACCCAAAAATGGCAACTTTCCACATCTTGATTTTTTCATGATTCCTTTGGAGTTTCTTGACCAAACTTTGCACATTGGACACATATAACATGAATTTTATGAATTTGGCCTCAAAAAGTCAAGAGTTGACTTTTTCCTCTGATTATTTGACTTTGCCCCAATTTCTCTGATTCTTGATCTTTCTTCCAATTGAACCACTTCTAGAACCAATTGAGATGTAATTTTCCACATACATACACTTAGGGACATATGGAATACCATGACATCAAGTTTTGTCCAAAAAATCAGAGATACCCTGATTTAATTGTAAACCCTAATTTCAGCCCCTTCTGGTTAGGAGGAAAAAGTGCAGTCTTCAATTTCAAATTCCTCAGAGTATGTTGTGTATCCTCTTAAAGGATGATGATATATGCCATTTGAGGATGATTTTGGATCAATGAGCTATCTCTTTTGAGGGTTTTCCTTCATTTTTTGAACCTCTTGCATAGTGAAAGATGTAATGCTTCAATCTCCCATTGTATCTCTTATCCTTGAGGTTGTGGATGATCAATTGAGATAGTATGAGACATGAAAGGCTTCTTGGCTTGCCTTGAGGCAACTTGACTGACCTTTTTGTGCTTTGAATGATCTCTTAATTGTCCATCTCCCACCTGACCACATGCCCTGATGGTAAGAAGGATGCCATGCTTCATTTTTCTATGTTAAATGCAATACAATGCTAATGAGATGGATATGATATGATAAATGATAATGCCATGCTATGATGCCAAAAGGGGAGAGCAAATTTTGGGGTATTACAGGGGTGCTACTTTATGATTTCTTATTTATCCCATGAAGCTGGAAGGGAAAGGTAAGCTGTCTAAAACTAACCTTGCACGCGGATGTTTAACTGAACAAACGCTTAAAAAGAGATTGGGGGGTCCGGGGTCAGATTATTCAATGGGGAGTTGTCAATTACCCATCCTATATGTGGTTATCCACAAAATATTAGCTTTAGGTTTCACTTTATATTTGATGGTGTTTCCCGTTAATGGGTTGGGAAAGTTTCTTGGGAAGTATGAGTGAGTGAGTGAGTTAATGTTGATGTTTGGGTTGTACTGATGTTTTTGGTGAGGTACTGGACCTGGGGTTTTTGATTAGTATGAAGGTACTGGACCTAGAGTTTTTTTATTAGTATGCTCGCTAAGATTTCACAATCTTATGCCTACGTATTCCCGTTTAAACAAAACAGAGAAATCAGAGCAATCGTAGTTCCTCCTATTCTAAGGGAGGAAAAAGATATTTGGTGTCTTGTTCAAAGCCCAAGATTGAAGCTAAAAGGTTTATTTGTGTCTTGTTCAAAGCCCAAGATTGAAGCTAAAAGGTTTGACTGAGAGAGAACTTGTCATCTCTAAAGAGGTATTGTTGATTTTTGTGTGCCTTGATCAAAGCCCAAGGTTGAAGCTAAGAGGTTGATGGACTCCGCTGGGGAAATCCTTACCCAAAGCCTAAGAGGAGGCTGGGTAAGACCAACTCAACAAGAGAGTGTGTATATTGGTATCTTGTACAAGGCCCAAGATTGAGGCAAAAAAAAAAGAGACTGACTATTTTGGGGATATCGTTATACAAAGCCTAAGAGGAGGCTGAAAATTTGACTTTTCCGGGGAAAATATTCTGTCTGTCTTGTACAAAGCCCAAGATTGAGGCTAAAAAGGGAAATTTAACTGACTCGGGTGAGGATATTTCTTATGTGTCTTGTACAAAGCCCAAGATTGAGCCTGAAATGGGTTTGACTCTGCTTGGGAAATTATTCCTCAAAGCCTGAAAGAAGGCTGGGAGGAAGTGACCTCGCTGAGGAAGATATCTGTCCCCAGGCTTAAGAGAAGGTTATGAAAATTTGTGTCTTATACAAAGCCCAAGATTGAGGCTAAAAGGGTTTGACTCAACAAGAGAGTTATTTTATCTGTCCTATATAAAGCCCAGGATTGTGGCTGAACAAGCTGGAGAAATTATTCTACACAACTTGAGAGGAGGCTAGCTCTAGCTAGGGGAAATCTTTACATCAAACCTACGAGGAGGCTGAAAAAGATTGACTCAACAAGAGAGTATTTTTGTCTGTCTCGTACAAAGCCCGAGATTGAGGCTAATAAGGTTGACTCAACAAGAGAGTGCTGAAAGGTGATTGACTCAACAAGAGAGTCTGAAAAGGTGATTGACTCAACAAGAGAGTCTAAAAAGGTGATTGACTCAACAAGAGAGTATAAAAAGGTGATTGACTCAACAAGAGAGTCTGAAAAGGGTTAGCTCTACTAGGGAGGATCATTGTACAAAGCCCAAGATGAGGCTGACTTTACCGAGGGAAGGTCATTATACAAAGCCTAAGAGGAGGCTATCTTTCTGATGGGGATTATTGAGATCCCTAAGCAGGTCCAAGTGGGGAATCAACTCTTGCTGAGGGTTCCAGAAGAGTTGAGATATCAGATACCTTGAGGTTCTGATTTGGGATAGTGTTATGCTGATGATGAACTGACCCTGGTTTGGGGTTTTTAGGAGAGAGACTGGGTTTTAGACTTAACTGGAGATTGATCCAGAAGAACCGGGGTTTCTCCTATGTTTTGTAGGGAACTTGAGAATGTATTTGAGACTCAAGGGGATTAGACTGTCCAAGTCTACTGGTGTGGAAGAGTTTTATCTTTTGTATGATGCCCAAGAGGAGACGGGTGTATTAAGGGATGAGAATCAACCCTAAATTGGTCAGAGGTTTAACACTGGAAAGACTGCTCTAGCAAAGGATGAATTAGTTCTGTTTTATACCTTTAATAGGTCTTCAGGGTCCTTGTATTAAGCCCAAGAGAAGGCATGAGAACTTCTAAGAAGCCGAAGGGTCCTTGTACAAAGCCCAAGAGGAGGCGGGGATGCTTTTAGGAAGCCCGTGGGTCTCAAACCAAGAAAAGTTCAAGAAATTCTATTCACCAAGAATAGATCATTTAGTGAAAATTCGGAGGTTTGAAGAAACTCAAGAGATACTATTCACCGAGAATAGATCAACTCTGGGGAGTAGAGTTCCTTTGACAATATCTAGGGGTGACAGCCTGAGAAAAGGTTCACGAAGAATACTGCCTTTCTCTTTGTTCCATATTGTTTAAGCCCAAGAGAAGGCAAGACTGTATCTGGAAATCCTATGGGGATCTAGTTTTGACTGTATTTAAGAGTGACCAACATGGCTTTACCTAGTTCTAGACCTAGTTGCCGGGGAAAACTCTAAATAACTATACTAGTATATATACAGTTGATATATGACAAGTATTTAAAAGGATATGAAAGAAGATTTACAGTGCGCAGCTTCCCACAATACAGTTATATATATATATATATATATATGAAAGCGAGTAAATGAAAGCTGATAAAACTTACAGGTGAGCAAGCTTCCATGTTGTATTATTAGTTGTTCAAAGAAATTAAAGAATGTTTTGATAACAACATATATATATTTGAACCTAAATCAAAAGGGAAGTTGTTTTTGAGAATATTGTTGGGGTTATACTCAAGGAGAGGCCCAAGGTTTAACAGTGATCGCACCGTTGTTTTGAAAATCGCAAAGGGACTTATACAATGACTGAGGCCCACAGAGGTTTTTATTTACAAAAGGGTTGGGTCTTACAACTCAAGGAGAACCCCAAGGATGTTTTGAAAAATAAAGATGGGACTTACAACACGAGGGGAGGCCTAGATGATTTGTTTTGAAATGGCAATCACACTGAGATTCTTTTAACGCAAATGAACTTATACAATACCTGAGGCCCAAAAATGGTTTTGGTTAAAAAGGGATTGAGTCTGACACTCTATTAGAGGCCTAAATTTTTTAAAAAGAAAAGAGAACGGGGCTTACAATTCAGGGAGAGGCCCATGTGAAGGACAATGATTGCACTGTCATTTTGAGAATCGTATAGGGACTTATACAAATGACTAAGGCCGAAATTGTTTGTATATGATAAGGGATGGGTCTTACACTCTATTAGAGGTCCAAAAGTGTTTTAAAATTTAAAATCAAGAGGAAACCGTAATTTTAAATAAAAATGTTATTTTTCAAAGGAAATTAAATGAAAAAATGATATAAAATACCAAATATATTCAAAAATAAGTTGTACACCTTGAAAAATATTTTGAAAAGTCATGTTTAATTGCATGAGAGTTTGAAATTCAATTGGTTTTGAAAGATTAAAGTGGGAATTTCATTTAAAAATGTTTAAAAATAACAAAAATAAAATTAATTACAAAAATTCTAACTATATTAAGTAAATAATATAAATTAGATTTTTTTGTAAAATAAAATATTTAAACATTTTAGTGAATTTTGAGAAAAATAATCAATTCAAAAACATAATATTCAGAGAGAAATTAATTTTTGAATCAATTAACAAAAATAACAAAATATTCAAATATTCAATCATTTGAAAAAGGGCGCCAAGAACACCAAGTTCTTGCCCGCGCCCTCTGTTTTTCCAGATTTACATTTTCTCACTTTTCTCCATGATTTCTCAATGGTTTTGCACGACTCAAGTACCAATCTTGCTCATTTTTGAACAAGGATCACAACCATATAGATTAATTGCATTTATTTTGAGTATTGAGTGAGAAATCAGAAGAAACTCTCAAGAACCCTAATTTCAGCATGAACACCATGAAATTCCATACACGACTAATTCATGGCAATTGATTGAGGGTTATCACTCATACATGATTTGGAACATATGGCAAAATTATTGTGCAGTAAAATATGCATGCATCATGGAGTTTGAAGAGTTCATGTTTACCTTTTGCAGCTGGTGATCGAGTTCTGAGTTAGAGGTGTTACAGCTAGGTTCCAATCATGTGGACAGCTTCCCTAGGTGCCAAGGATTGTGTTTGAATGCTTGGAATGAATGGAAATGATCTGGAACTTGAGATGGTACCCCAACTGCAAATCTGTCAAGAACTTGAGCAATTGGCTGGTGATTTTGAGAATCTGATGTTCCATATGTGATTTTGTGTTATGGATCACTCGCATATGATGTTTATGAGGTGTGTGGGTGATTGGTTTGGTTGGAATTGCTTTCAAACTCAAAACCTGATAGTGACTTGAGTTAGAAGGCAAAAATTGGAGTGAAATGGAGATTTTAAGGAAAGCATCAGTTTGGGTGCTTTGGTGTACTCAAACTGATCACAAATGAGGCCTCTTTATAGTGGAGTAAGTTTGTTTTGCAAGCAATAGTGAATGGCAACTGGTATAGGTCTGTGGCCAATTGTGATCAAATGGAATATCAAGTCTCCTCTAGCCATTGACTTGAGATTAGAGCACAGGCCTATGGTTCTCTGTTGGATGAGCTTATCTTGACCCATTTGGCTGATCATGGACTGATACATGCCAGCTCTATGCATCCATTAAATGTCTCAAAACAAAATTGGAGTCTTGAGGCATCTTTAGCTTTTTAGGTTTGGCATGGCTACTTGTGGAATCTTGGACTTGGGAGGCATATGGATCAGTGTTTGTTCCTTGGTTGATTCCCCTTGAGGTGTGCAGATGGATAACCATGTTTATTTTTGCACAATTTGATCAATTCGAACCCTAATGCACAAATCTTCCTTGCCAAGACAGTTTACAGCAAGGCATGTTGCAGCTGTCATAACCCCTAGCTCAGGTGGAGTTTGATGGAGTTCTTGGTCATTTTGCAAAGCTGATATATCCTATTTCAACATGATGTCCAACTTTGGTTTTGATCCAACTTGAATTACAATGAAAAATGCCTCTACATTTTGGAAAAAAGAAGGCAGATTCAGACTTAGTGAAAATTTCACTAAGTGTTGGAAATGTGTCATTTTCATGTTTTTAGCCATTTTGATCACTCCATAACTTAAAATCCATGAGGAATTGGAATGAGATGTAGTTGACACTTTTGAAGTGTGTAATGAGAGCTACAAATCCATCTTTGGACCATCTAAAATGGTTGGTTGGATCTCAAGTTATGGTCCTTGGAAGTTTGTACCCTAGCCACTTTGTTCCATAACTTAGAAAAATTCTAAGTTTTTTATGGTTATCTCTTTTACAAGTTAACTCATTTTCTTTGGTTTTTCTTGATGTATGATGATTCAAATCACATATTAACATTGTTTTAGGGTTAAAGAACCTTGGTTGACCAAAAATTTAAAAATTCAAACTTTGGATTTTTGTATAGTTGACTTTTTATCGGATGAAATCCAAACTGTGCGATCCTTTGTGAAATCAAGTCCTTGACCTAACTCAAACCTAATAGATGGATTCCATAGGTGTTATAGGGTGTATTGAATCATGTCCCGAGGTTTGGGAGCATGTCTTGGTCAAAAGTCAAAGATACAGTTGACTTTTTCTTCAAAAACCCTAATTGTGGTTCAGATGAAATTGAAACTTGTGAATCAAGCTTCTTGGATGAATCCATTGTTGAAAATGGATCAATGTAGTGTATTGGAGACCCTCAAATTATGTCTTGAGGTACTGGCTCATGTTTTGTCCCAAAAGTCAACTTAGGGGTGAATTAGGTCAAGAAACCCTAATTCCTAATTTTTCGTAAATGCATCCCCTGGGGTTAAATTGACTTGATGATTGGGTCCATGAGGTCCCTTGGAGTATCTTGGGTTATGCTTTGAAGAATTGGCTCATGCCCAGAGGAAAATTTCCATCTGGAGGCCTCAGTCGATCAAAACCCTAATTTAGTGACACTGGAGATCTTGAGGCTTGATCCACTTGGAATGTTGCAATCTTGTGCTTGATTCTTGATATGGGAGTCCTCTTGATTTTTTATGGGTGTTTGAGAGGTTAGACAAGTTGAAGATCATGTCATTTCTTGATCGATCCTCTGTCTAAGTGTCCTAAGAGGGCTCAAAACCCTAATCCTTGATTGTGGTGAATGCTCAAACATCTCTGAGGATATTGATGAGGCATGATGGCACATCCATATTATGGTAATGATCCTCACAATGATGGAAAATCTTGGTGGTCAAAATTTGGGGTATGACAGATGCCCCTATTTAATCTTCTTGGACCCGGAGGTGTGAATGGTGAAGGTATTCGGGCATTCGGGGTGCAAGAGGATTAAATATCGGAATACCCAAAATTTTGATGGTGGCTATGAATGGCAGTTTGCTCATCCATCTTCTTTTGCTAGGCAATGATGCTTATAAAAGGTGAAACTTCCCTTCGATCCTGGTCTTCAACCATGGAACTGGTCTCAGTTTCTAGTATACACTTCCCCTCAATCCGGGTCTTTATCCACAGAACTGGTCTCAATTTCTTTTGTACATAAACTTCCCCTCGATCCTGGTCTTCAACCATGGAACTGGTCTCAGTTTCTGATATAAACTTCCCCTCAATCCTGGTTTTTAGCCACAGAGCTGGTCTCAGTTTCTGATATAAACTTCCCCTCGATCCTGGTTTATAGCCACGAAATTGGTCTCAGTTTCTTTTGTTAATAAACTTTCTTGACAAGGGACACTATTTGTAGCGGTTTTCCTCAAACTTCTCGCCGAATTTTCCTGGGGAGATGCCATTTGATGGGAAAAAGTTTTGATGTCAGACTTGCAGGGGAACCCATTCGTCTGAGCTACAGAGGTGTTCAAACTTCTCTGTTGGAGACGCCATTTGTTGACTCTACTAGGGATAACAAGTCTCTTGAGAGGATGTTTCCTGCTTGGGGATATTACATCATGCTTTTCTTCGAAATCTTTTCGAAGAAATGCCATGTGATGTGATCCAATTTTGAGGTGCCGATGACCTCATGAACATTGACTCTCTTGGGGAGAAAAATCAATGTGTTGCTGAGAGTCTTTAGCTACGAGGCTTTCTCTGGGGATTTTCCTTAATCCAGGAAAGCGAAGATATCATCTTCAATGGCGAAGAGTGACATTTGTCGAAGGTTTTCTTGTCTTTCAAAGGTTCAAGTTATCAAAGTGGTCAAGAGTCATTTCCATCCTAGAAATAAACTGGGGAGAGATTGCTTGATGATTCGCTTCCTGATGAGGAAAGAACTGACAACTCGATCGACAAGAGGACTTTACCACTTAGAGTTAAGACTGACTAGAGTGATAGTGATGCAATATGAATATGAATGCAAATCAATAATGCATGATGTATGTATGTTTATGCTAACAAAACTACACGACATACAGACTAATAGATGAACATGATTGGATATTCGGCCACTGCGGGGGACAAAAGTATCAATGTTCCAAGATAGCAATTCTGCCTTGCTCAGGAGACATAGTCACTGTGGGGAAAACGTTGGTCGGGCTTAGGAGATAAGAACTCTGTCGGGGATATCAGATGGGAAAATCCCATCTGATACAGTTGATCCTTCGTTCAGGCGTACTGGTTCATATGGAGTACTTTGATTCTATACTTTGAAGCCTACTCGCCTTTGGAGAAGCAATCAATGTTCTTTCGATGTTCAACAGTCAAAAGAATTGCCATCTTTATTTTAAAAGCAGAAAAATTTGACAAGTAAATTCATTTTTGTTTTATTTCAAGAATCGTTAATCATGTTAAAATGTCGTTCTGTAAAACTAAAACAAATAAGAAATGCAAACAAAAGCACTAGGGATCAAAATTTATTGATAGGATGGAAATCAGCCAAAAGCGTGATTCCATAGAGTATTTACAAAGTTTAGAAAATGGTAATTTAAGGGAAAAGTGCTACATTGAAACATGACGACCGATATCCATCTACCAACTTCTGATTCTGGACATCCTGAGCTTCCGTCGAAGATGACCTTGACTGGAGTTTTCCTGATGGATGGCATTGCTTCCGCTGGGGGATTTGTCCTTTTGTTGGACGTAGTTACTTGCCATTAATCCCTAATTTTTGCCTGGATTGTACTTTGAGATTTCCAATCCATCGGGATGATTTTTTTTTTTATTTTGTCTCTAAATTTTTCCTGGACCGCCCTTTCAGGTTTTCAATCCACCGAGACGTTTTTTTATTTAGGCGAAGTATTTCTTGACTACATCAATATTCGTGGGGTAGGCAAACTCTTCTCCATCCATGGTTGCGAGTCTCAAGGCGCCGCCTGAGAAAGCTTTCTTGACCATATAGGGGCCGTCATAATTCAGAGTCCATTTGCCCCGGGAATCAGTGAGAAATGATTTTATCTTTTTGAGCACAAGGTCTCCTTTTCTGAAGACGCGAGGTCAAACCTTTTTGTCAAACGTTTTCTTCATTCTTTGCTGATACAACTGACCGTGACATAGTGCCATTATTCGCTTTTCTTCGATCAGATTCAGCTCATCGTGACGACTTTTACACCACTCAGCTTCTGTTAATACCCAGATTGATGGAATCTCTACTTCTATGGGGAGCACTGCCTCCATGCCATATACTAGAGAGAAAGGGGTAGCCCCTGTGGAAGTGCGAACAGATGTGCGATAACCGTGAAGAGCAAAGGGTAACATTTCGTTCTAGTCTTTATAGGTTACAACCATCTTTTGAATAATCCTCTTGATGTTCTTATTAGCCGCTTCTACCTCTCCATTCATTTTAGGTCGGTAGGGAGATGAGTTATGGTGTTCGATCTTGAACTTAGCATATAATTCTTTCATCAACTTGTTGTTCAAGTTAGATCCATTGTCAGTAATGATCTGGCTTGGAACACCATAATGGCAAATGAGGTTGTTTTTGATAAAGGGGACCACCACCTGTCGGGTTACATTGGCGTATGACGCAACTTTAACCCACTTGGTGAAGTAATTAATGGCTACCAAGATGAATCGATGTCCGTTCGAAGCCTTGGGTTCAATCATGCCAATCATGTCGATTCCCCATATGGAAAAAGGCCATGGGGAAGAAAGAACTTTGAGATGCGTTGGAGGTACATGGATTTTGTCTGAGTATATCTGACACTTGTGACACCTCCTCATGTACTTGTAGCAATCGAATTCCATTGTCAACCAATAATACCCTGCTCTCAGAATTTTTCTCGTCATTGTGTGTCTGTGGCATGAGTGCCAAAGGATCCTTCGTGAATTTCTTTTATCAGCACGTTTGCTTCTAGTTTGTCTATGCATTAGAGCAAGACCATGTCAAAGTTCCTCTTATAGAGTGTGTCACCGCTCAAGAAGAAGCTGCCTGCTAGTCTTCTGAGAGTCTTTCTGTCTTTTCTGGATGCCCCAGGTGGGTACTTTTGTGTATGAAGGAAGCATTTGATATCGTGATACCAAGGTTTGTCATCTATGATTGCTTCAACCGTGAAGATGTAAGCAGGCCGCTCAAGGCGCATTATGTCAATCTTAGGTATGTCGTTCCATTGACCTACACTAATCATGGAAGAGAGAGTGACTAATGCATCAGCCATGTGATTCTCTTCACGAGGGATATGATGAAACTCAATTCTGTTGAAGAAGGGTAACAACCTTCTCGCATAATCTTTGTAAGGAATCAGTCCTGATTGGTATGTGTTCTAATCTCCTTTGATCTGATTGATAACCAGGGCTGAGTCACCGCACACATCCAAGTTCTTGATCCTTAAGTCGATCACTTCTTCGAGACCCATGATACAAGCTTCGTATTTGGCCTCGTTGTTTGTACACTTGAATGTTAGTCTGGCAGTGAAAGGAATGTGGTTACCCTGAGGTGTTATGATGATCGCCCCAATTCTATTTCCATAATGAGTAACAGCTCCGTGTAAGATTAGTCCCCATTGGGAACCTGGTTCTGGCCCTTCACTGGGTAGCGGTTCATCAAAATCTTTCATTTTCAAATACATGACATCTTTATCTGGGAAGTCAAATCCGACTGATTCCTGATCGTCAATCGGTTGATGAGCCAAATGATCGGCTATAATACTTCCTTTGACGACTTTCTGAGCATGGTACTCTATGTCATATTCCGATAACAACATCTGCCAACGGGCAATCCTTCCTGTAAGAGCAGGCTTTTCAAAGACGTACTTGATTGGATCCATTTCAGAGATTAACCAAGTAGTGTGACAAATCATATACTGGCGAAGATGTTTGGCTGCCCAAGCCAGAGCATAGCAAGTTTTCTCAAGCATAGTGTACCGAGTCTCGCAGTCGGTGAATTTCTTGCTCAGATAGTAGATGGCAAACTCTTTCCTTTTTGTTTCATCTGTTGACCAAGTACACAGCCCATTGAGTCTTCCAAGACTATTAAATAGATGATTAGCGGTCTTCCCTTCACTGGAGGTGATATAATCAGTGGATTCAACAGGTATTCCTTGATACTGTCGAAGGCAGTTTGGCAGCCTTCTGTCAAAACACATTCCTGATTCTTTTTAAGTAATATGAAAATCGGCGCACACGTCGCGGTCATGAGCAATATAAATCTAGAAATGTAGTTCAGACGTCCCAGGAACCCCCTGACTTGTTTTTCAGTCTTTGGAGAAGGCATTTCTTGAATGGCCTTGACCTTGTCAGGATCAACCTCAATTCCTTTCTGGCTGACGATGAACCCTAGCAGTTTCCCTGAACAGACACCAAATGTGCACTTATTGGGATTCAAGCAGAGTTTGTATTTCCTCAGACGCTCGAATAGTTTTGACAGGTGGGTCACATGCTCCTCTTCTGTTTTAGATTTGGTAATCATATCATCAACATATACCTCGATTTCTTTGTGTATCATGTCATGAAATAGAGTAGTCATGGCCCTTTGATAGGTTGCCCCGGCGTTCTTCAAACCGAACGACATTACCTTGTAATAAAAAGTGCCCCATGGGGTGATGAATGAAGTTTTCTCCATATCTTTCGGTGCCATTTTGATTTTATTATAGCCCGAGAATCCGTCCATGAAGGAGAAGACTTTGAATTTTACTGTACTGTCTACCAGCATGTCAATGTGTGGTAAGGGAAAGGCATCCTTTGGACTGGCCTTGTTCAGATCCCTTTAGTCTACACACATTCGGACTTTTCTGTCCTTTTTCAGAACTGGTACTATGTTGGCTAGCCATTGAGGATATTCTGATGTGGCGAGGAAACCTGCGTCAATCTGTTTTTGTACTTCCTCTTTGATTTTGATGGCCATGTCTGGATGAGTCCGTCTTAGTCTTTGTTTCACTGGTAGACATTCTGATCTTAACGGTAAATGATGTTCCATGATGCTGGTGTCCAACCCTGGCATGTCCTGATAGGACTAAGTAAACACATCGGGAAACTCTTTGAGAAGCTTTATCAAACTTTCTTTGACAGTTGGACCGAGCAGTGCCCCAATCCTGACTTCTTTGCTTTCTTCTCCTGAACCTAAGTTGACCGTTTCCAACGGCTCTTTGTGAGGTTTAATGGACCTTACCTCTTGTCTGAGTAATCGGGAGATCTCTTCTGGAATTTCTTCGTCATTTTCTTCTTCAGCCTCAAATACCGGGAATTCAAAGTTGGAAGAAGGCATTGGATCGTATGTTTCAATGGGGTTTAAAACAAGCAATCTGCATGACGTGATGATTTGATTTTAGAAGAGATAGAGAGAATGCAAGAGTGTGTGCAGTGTATTTTCTAATAACTGCTTGTTTTTATTATTTGAGTTGTTTTTTAGGATTACCATTTTCTGAAAAAGCGAAAAGAGAAAACATCAATAAATGCGGAAATTACAGAATGACGTTATTTTATTTATGATTTTGTCAATTCTTGAAACTACAACCCTATAAAACAAAACTCTGTCGCTTTGGCCAAAGCGAAGAGGTACATTTACAGAAAGTAAGCCCTATCAAAACATCTGTTTCACCTGGGCAGAGTGAAAGGTTAAAACAAAGACGGAAATTACTTAGACTTATGAACGACTTTTGGAACGTTGACAGCAACCCATTGGCGGCGAACTCCTCGATGAATCACAAAGTCTTGTACTTTCCTTCTTGATTTGTCTTCAGAAATAACGCTGATTTCTGGCAGAGCGGGATCGTTGGAATCTATTTCCCAAGCAGAGTTGTCGTAGGCGACCTCTTCCGTTGTATCTGGCACAATATTGTACTCTCAGGTGGATCTCCCCATCCAATGGGCTGGATGTCTTCGAGCCTGATACGAGAGCTTTCAGGAGCGGTGTACTTGACCAAGAAGTTGTATTTGCCACTCGGTTGTCCCAGGGTGTCCCACACTTCTTTGGAACTGGAGGAGTCATCCCTTTCGATGACGTTCACCTCGGGAAAGCATAGTTAAGGAACTCTTGTCCTGTAATCTTTGCAAATTCATCGTTATACTGGATATCTTCTGATTGCCCTGAGTAATGATCCCATGATTTGGTGGAGACACATGTATTCTTTTCAATGATGCTCAGTTGATATGCATCTTTCGGCTGACTCTTTTGCCCTGAGTCTCCTGGGTACGGCTGCTAGATAAGCAGGCCATCCATTGGCCCATAATAGTCATGGTCAAAGTTTTCCTTCATTAGACTGTCCTCCTCTAATGAGTTTGGTGGAGCACGACATCCTTTCGGATCACAATCTCCGTATATCATTTTGACATCTGACCTCGGTATATATCTCGAACTTTGTGCGGGATAGAAAAATGGCGTAGGCACCTCTTCCTGAGACATATAACCGTCTTTGTTAAGGTAGGAATTCCATTCTTCATCTATATCAGAAGAGTCACCCTCGTTGATGGTATATACTTCTTGAGATACTGGCTGAAGGAAACCTCCACTATGAAAGAAATCTTGAATGGGATGCAGACTTTCATTGTTAGTAGCAGTCTGGGCACAGGTTGAAGAAAAACCAAGACCTTTCTTTTTCTGATTGTCAGTAGAAATGACAAGCTGTCCCCATCCTTTGGCATTGTTACTTTTGATCACTTCGAGAGCATCTTTGACGAGGAAATTAATGTTCCCTTTTCTGATTGATTGTTATTGCCTACCAAAAGTGCTTGGAACTTAGTTCCCACAACCTCCTCTAGTTCTACATAAGTGGATGACGATAAGTTGCTCACGATCAAGGCTTGCTCTCCGCAGACTGTGACTAGTTGGTCGTTCTTGACGAACTTCAGCTTCTGGTGAAGTGTCGAAGTGACTGCCCCAACCTCGTGTATCCAAGGTCTTCCTAACAAACAAATGTATGCTGCTCGGATGTCCATGACCTGGAAAGTGACTTGGAAAGTGTGAGGACCAATAGTTATGGGAAGGTTGACTTTGCCGATAACTGTTTTTTGGGATCTGTCAAATGCTTTGACGATAACCTCACTGCCTCTCATCGGAGATCCCTTAAATGATAGTCGCATTAAAATGGATTTCAGCATAACATTTAGAGTTGATCCGGTGTCTACTAGTACGTTGGCTAAAGCATCGTCCTGGCAGTTGACTGTAATGTTGGCTGCCATATTATGATTCTGGCCCTATTTTGGCAGTTCCTCATCACTAAATCCCAAGTTGTTGCAGGAAGTGATGTTGGAGATGATGCTGTCGAATTGTCTTATTGTCACATCTTGTTCCACAAAGGCTTGCTCTAAGACTTTCTGTAGAGCCTCTCTGTGAGCTTCGGAACTGAGTAAAAGAGATAACACAGAGATTTTTAAAGGAGTCTGCAATGGCTGTCAACGATGTTGTACTCACTTTTCTGGACTGACCAACTGGTTGATTAAGAACTTCTGTTTGCGGTTCCTTTTCTCTGGTAGGTTTTCCAACCCCTCGGTTGAAGATTCGACCGCTCCGTGTCACTCGACTGATGTCTGCAATATTCACGACGGAGGGTAATAGAGTTTCCTTTCCATTCTCAATTATTGTTGCACCGTATTTGTAAGGGATAGCTTTATCGAATTTGTACGGTACTGGTCCTGGCAGATAGATAGCTACATGAGCCTTCTGATTTTTCTGACCATTATAGCCGACCTTAATTGGTTCAAGGTTGAGAATCCTTCCCTATCAAGAGGAATTCTTAATTCATGGAGTAAAGGAATTATGGCGCACACATCTTTGGCCACTTCTCGTTTAGGGATTAAAATAACATCTTTGCCTTGATTAGGATGATAGCCTGACATTGAACCAGAGCTTGATCATGGTTGAATCTCCTTATGGTCCAACTGACTTTTGAGGGCTGATCGCACGAGGTAGCATCCCTGACTATTCTCTGAGCAAACTCTACATGCTCATAGTTATGTGGTGGCACCCGGCCACGTCCGCTTTGTATGTAGTGTAACCTCACTAGATCTGTTTCCATTGATCGAACATCCTGATTTTGATGCCTAGTAGGGTTCCCATCAGTCATACTGATTTGTTGTGTGTCTTCATCTAGATAGATCGGAGGCCACCTATGGTTCAACAAGTGTTGAAGTGTCCTTTGAACGAGAGCACATCCTTGGTCACTCTCACGACATACTCTACAGTTCTAATACTCATGTGAAGTCAGAAAACTGAGCTGAACTTGCTTAGCGTGTAACTCTACCAAGCTGGTATTCATCAAGCGAATATCAAAGATTTGAATCATATTAATTTGATAATGACTTCTATCACAGTAATCCTGAATCCATCCAAGATCCATCTGACGCTGGAGGGCCTCTTGTACAAAAGAGCATCCCTGATTATTTACCGAGCAAATCAGACAGGAATCATAATCGTGTCGTGGCAAATTATGATGTTGGCTTTGCCTTGAGTGCATTGCCACCAAGTTAACATTCATCGCACGGATGTCGTGGTTTTGAATGATGTTGGAATTGGTATAAGTTATGTTGACCTCACGAATTCGGTGATCTAGGATCCATCCGAGATCCATCTGTTCCTGTAGAGCTGATTGCACCACAGAACATCCTTGACTATTTTTAGAGTAGATATCACGCTGATGATAGTTATGAGACGGTACGTGACCGTATCCACTCTGTCTATAATGCATCTTAACCAGGTTGGTTCCTAATAAGAGTACAACATGAATTTGATAGATGTGGTTAGACTCTTCCTCTATCAAATTGACTGTAGCTTTCTCGTGTTGAGGCAACGGGTTTGTCTGAACATTTGGATTTGTATCCTTGAAGGATAAGACCCTGCTCCTGACAAGCTTCTGTACATCGGATTTGAAGTTGAGACAGTTTTCTATGTTATGCCCTAGTCCTTATTAATGGTAAGGGCAAGTTTGATCCACCTTGAACCAAAAAGGCAGATTTTCTGGTATTGTAAGAAGAGACCTAGTTTGGATATGCCCCTTGACTAGTAGTAATGGAAATAGTTCTGCGTACAACATTGGTATAGGGTCGAACCCTGGAGGACGAGCCTGCTGAAGAGGCTGTTATGTCCTTTGCTGATATGGTTGTTGATTCGGTTGGCTCTGAGAAACCTGAGGTTGATACGTAGGAATAGGCGCAGAGTTAATAGCAGGAGTTACAGCTGCTACTGGTTGGTAACGTCGATGTTGCTTTCCGAAAGAGATATTGCCAATATCTTGCTCTTTTTTCTTAGGGAGAGCACTACCATATCTTTTGGTTCTGCTTGATGGTCCAGTATCTTTAACTAAACATCCTTCTCGATCTGCTTCTTCAAGATGAACTCCCATGCCTACCATTTCGGTGAAGTCACTAGGCGCACTGGCGACCATTTTGTCGTAATAAAATAAGCTCAAGGTTTTTAAGAAGATCATTGTCATCTCTTTTTCCTCAAGAGGTGGACAAATCTGGGCGGAAATCTCACGCCATCTCTGAGCATATTCCTTGAAGGTTTCCTTATCCTTCTACGACATGGCTTTGAGTTGATCTCTGTCCGGTGCCATGTCCAGATTATACTTATATTGTTGAACAAAGGCAGTGCCAAGATCTCTGAAGGTGACGATCTTAGTGCGGTTTAATCCCATGTACCATTTGAGTGCGGCACCGGTTAAACTATCTTGGAAATAGTGGATCAGTAGTTGTTGATTCTCTATCTGAGTTGACATCCTCTGAGCGTACATCACCAAATGACTCTGAGGGCAAGAGTTACCCTTGTATTTTTCAAATTCGGGCACCTTGAATTTGTGCGGAACTTTCACATTGGGGACCAAACAAAGGTATGCAGCGTCATTTCCAAATAGATCTTGACCGCAAAGGGCATGTAGTTCCTTCTACATCTCCAGGAATTATTCCTGGAATTCCTTCATTCTGTCGTCCATACTTTCGTTTCCACCAGAAGGTATCTGTGGAATCTGCCCTTCCGGGACAGTGTGTACCACGGGTGGTGGTATAGTCATTATGGCAGTGACTCTTGGTGCTTCTTTATCCTGAAGTTTGTAACCTTTAGGAGTTGCTGTCATGCCCCTTGCATCTTCGCTTTCCCAAAGTTTGTAACCTTCAGGCCCAGCGATTCCTGCTACAGTTTCCGGATCTTTCGTGATTGGCGGAATATATCCTTCCGAGATATAGTTGGGTGGCATGCCCTAGGGACGATCTTTATGCATGTTGTACCGAGGATCATACTTTTCCACTATGGGCGTCGATGTGATCTTTGAGATCACGGTCCTTTGTTGTTGCATCTGGGCTGCTGCCAGAGATTGCATGTCATTGTGAAGTTTTCTAAGATCTTCTTTCAGAGCGTCGAGTTCTTCTCTCAACTCTATGTTCTCTTCCTCGAGATTATCCATATTCTTTTGTCGATTGGCCCGAGTATTGTACGAATGAGACAGTTTGACACTAGAATCGAGACACAAATGTGAGATTCGTAGGGAAGAAGAATGCGTTATGTGAGAATGATGAATGATATGCAATAATTATATTAATTAATTTTTTTTTTGTTAATCAAAAGAAACTTCGACAATTGGATTGCAAATATCATACAGTGGGGAAACCCCGTTTTATTGAATTCAAATATTGCGGAAATAGAAATACAGTAATTTACAAAGTGTTGTAAAAGGAAATGTCTAAACTTATGGATCCTGAGTCGTCTCTGAGGAGGGCTCAGGTGCTGGTTCTGGTATTTTCCTTTTCTTTGACCGGGGCTCTTGAGCCGTTGTCGGGTTGTCATCCTTTTGCCAAGTAAAAGGAGCGAGCAAATTCCTTTGGTCTTCTTGATTCTCTACAACATGTTGTTCTAAAATCTCGATCAGAGAATCTTTTTCTTTTAACAGTTGCTGTATTTTGTTACACTCCACATTGAGAATATGATACTTATTTTTCCAAGACTTCTTCTCTTGTTGAACTTTATTGAGAGTAACCTGAAGCTTTTCCGTATCAGACATAAAATAAAGGACAGATTCCTTTAACGGAAGAACTTATTGACGAGGGTAAGGCATCCTCAGCTTGAGAGCTCTAGTTTGTACCCAGTGGAGATAAGGTTCGACAGAGACACAATCCGGTTTTCCTAGAGACTCTCTTCCTTTCCTGTGAACATGTTTCCAGGCATGCACTATTTCTGTCTTTAGTGCCCTGTCATTTTCTCCTTCCTTGAAGAAAATACCTTCCAGATGAACATTACGCAGGACATGTCTCATCGGGTATCCAAATTGACGACGAACTAAATCTGGATGATAGTTGATTCCTCCCTTAATTCCTATGAGGGGTACATTAGGGAAATTTCCACAACGGTTAATGATTCTTATCCCGTCATAGATTCGATTGTACCAATCGATGTCAGAGTTGGTAAGAGCCATGATTCTCCGTGACCAACGTAAAGTACTCTGATAATCCCAAAAAGCAGCAGACTTGGGTAAATGGGAAGTGAGCCATTTGTATAGCAGGGGTACACAACATGTGATCATTCCTCTGCTGTACAAATTCCTTAAGTGTACAGAATGATAAGTATCTGCGAGCAAGGTCGGCACAGGATTTCCAATTAGAAAAATCTTAATGGCATTGATATCAACAAAGTTATCAATGTTGGGAAACAGAAATAACCCGTAGGTGAGCAGAACAAAGACGCTCTCGAAAGCAGTCCCGTTCCCTATACTAGTAAAGTACAGAGCTTTCTTTACCAAAAACTTGGCTGGTAAACCTTGGATTCCACCCTTAGTGGTCATGTGAGTCCTGACTTCTGACTCGTCCAAATAGATTGCTCTTGCAATGGTTTGATCCTTTGGAATTTCTTCCAGTCCAGAAAAGGGAGCTTGGTCAGTGATGGGTAAATCAGTCAGGTGAGAGTACTCCTCCAGTGTTGGTGCTAGTTGATAATCCGGAAATGTGAAACAGCGATAGACCGGATCATAGACATGAATTAGCATAGCCAGGATTCCCTCAATTACATGGACCCTTAACAGAGACAGCAGTCCTTCATACTTAGCTCTGAAAGCATCAGGGTTGGTGATCATCCTTGCCAACCCTCTTAAATCCTCTAGTTATGGAACCTTAAAGGTGTACTTGTGACTCTTCCTTCTACCGAAATCCATAACGCAATCTTTCTCTATGACACTTGTAATCATTGTCTTAGTTTAATTTGAAAAAGAGAGACTAGAAGAGAAAAATTTTCTTTGTTTAACGTTTTTTAATGAAATGAATGCATGAATGCAGCACACAAAAACATAGAAAAAACTTGGGGTCAAAGGTTTGGTGTCATGAAGTCATGGCTCTACCCATCCCCGAAGGTTGTACTGGTGATTTTTTGTACCTGTCCTCAAAATCATTGACCCCTCTTGGGATAACAACAACAGGCTAGTTCACCCGAGCGAGCTGCTGTATCTTAGAGTAATCTCAAATGAGGGTAGTATCGTGTGACTACTATGTCCAATACCCTCCGCACTACAAAATAGTAACAAGGTCTCAGCCTACTAAATCCTCAGTTTCACGGACACCACAATCGAACAATCTGCTTTCAACAACCGAAGTCTTATAGGCATTGAATCTGCAAAGGGTATCTCCACTGATTCAATGGTCTACCGGGGTCTCTTATTTGGGAGTCACTCCCTGTAAGATTACCCATCTAATGCCATCAATTATCTTAGGTGTCACTCAAACTTTCCAGATGTGGCATCACCCGCAGTCCCATTAGCAGAAAAATAAACACGGATATCAATTAGGAAAAGCGATATATATATTTATTCCTAAAACTAACATCCTAGACCTCTTAAGAGCTATAATCCTAGTCCTATACAGACAATGACTCCCCAGTAGAGTCGCCATTTTACTGTAGGAAAACGGGGACGATGCCCCAAGGATCATTCTAAGGACTCCCCAACAGTCGCCATTTTACTGTAGCGAGCGATTTTTGTCGGTGACGCGACCACCTTATCGCTGGGCTTTCCTCACCGCAATGGTAGGAGGGGATGCTACTTTCTAATTTCTTATTTATCCCATGAATCTGGAAGGGAAAGGGAAGCTATCTAAAACTAACCTTGCATGCGGATGTTTAACTGAACAAATGCTTAAAAAGAGATTGGGGGGTCCGGGGTCAGGTTATACAATGGGGAGTTGTCAATTACCCATCCTATATGTGGTTATCCACAGGATATTAGCTTTAGGTTTCGCTTTATATTTGATGGCGTTTCCCGTTAATGGGTTGGGAAAGTTTCTTGGGAAGTATGAGTGAGTGAGTGAGTTGATGTTGATGTTCGGGTTTTCCCGATGTTTTTGGTGAGGTACTGGACCTGGGGTTTTTTATTAGTATGAAGGTACTGGACCTAGAGTTTTTTATTAGTATGCTCGCTAAGATTTCGCAATCTTATGCCTACGTATTCCCGTTTAAACAAAACAGGGAAATCAGAGCAATCGTAGTTCCTCCTATTCTAAGGGAGGAAAAAGATATTTGGTGTCTTGTTCAAAGCCCAAGATTGAAGCTAAAAGGTTTATTTGTGTCATGTTCAAAGCCCAAGATTGAAGCTAAAAGGTTTGACTGAGAGAGAACTTGTCATCTCTAAAGAGGTATTGTTGATTTTTGTGTGCCTTGATTAAAGCCCAAGGTTGAAGCTAAGAGGTTGATGGACTCCACTGGGGAAATCCTTACCCAAAGCCTAAGAGGAGGTTGGGTAAGACCAACTCAACAAGAGAGTGTGTATATTGGTGTCTTGTACAAGGCCCAAGATTGAGGCAAAAAAAAGAGACTGACTATTTTGGGGATATCGTTATACAAAGCCTAAGAGGAGGTTGAAAGTTTGACTTTTCCGGGAAAAATATTATGTCTGTCTTGTACAAATCCCAAGATTGAGGCTAAAAAGGGAAATTTAACTGACTCGGGTGAGGATATTTCTTATGTGTCTTGTACAAAGCCCAAGATTGAGGCTAAAATGGGTTTGACTTTGCTTGGGAAATTATTCCTCAAAGTCTGAAAGAAGGCTGGGAGGAAGTGACCCCGCTGGGGAAGATATCTGTCCCCAGGCTTAAGAGAAGGTTATGAAAATTTGTGTCTTGTACAAAGCCCAAGATTGAGGCTAAAAGGGTTTGACTCAACAAGAGAGTGCTTTTATCTGTCCTGTACAAAGCCCATGATTGTGGCTGAATAAGCTGGAGAAACTATTCTACACAACTTGAGAGGAGGCTAGCTCTAGCTAGGGGAAATCTTTACACCAAACCTATGAGGAGGCTGAAAAAAGATTGACTCAACAAGAGAGTATTTTTGTCTGTCTCGTACAAAGCCCGAGATTGAGGCTAAGAAGGTTGACTCAACAAGAGAGTGCTGAAAGGTGATTGACTCAATAAGAGAGTCTGAAAAGGTGATTGACTCATCAAGAGAGTCTAAAAAGGTGATTGACTCAACAAGAGAGTCTAAAAAGGTGATTGACTTAACAAGAGAGTCTGAAAAGGGTTAGCTCCGGTGGGAAAGATCATTGTACAAAGCCCAAGAGGTAACTGACTTTACAGAGGGAAGGTCATTTTACAAAGCCTAAGAGGGGGTTATCTTTCTACTGGGGATTATTGAGATCCCTAGGCAGGTCCAAGTGGGGAATCAACTCTTGCTGAGGGTTCCAGAAGAGTTAAGATATCAGATGCCTTGAGGTTCTGATTTGGGACAGTGTTATATTGATGATGAACTGACCCTAGTTTGGGGTTTTTAGGAGAGAGACTGGGTTTTAGACTTAATTGGAGATTGATCCAGAAGAACTGGGGTTTCTCTTATGTTTTGTAAGGAACTTGAGAATGTCTTTGAGACTCAAGGGGAATAGACTGTCCAAGTCTACTGGTGTGGAAGAGTTTTATCTTTTGTATAATGCCCAAGAGGAGGCGGGTTTGACATTGGAAAGACTGCTCTAGCAAAGGATGACTAATTTCTGTCTTATACCTTTAAGAGGTCTTCAGGGTCCCTGTATTAAGACCAAGAGAAGGCATGAGAACTTCTAAGAAGCTGGAGGGTCCTTGTACAAAGCCCAAGAGGAGGCAGGGATGCTTTTAGGAAGCCCGTGGGTCTCAAACCAAGAAAAGTTCAAGAAATGCTATTCACCGAGAATAGATCATTTAGTGAAAATTCTGAGGTTTGAAGAAACTCAAGAGATGTTATTCACCGAGAATAGATCAACTCTGGGGAGTAGAGTTTCTTTGAAAATTTCTAGGGGTGACAGCCTGAGAAAAGGTTCACGAAGAATACTGACTTTCTCTTTGTTCCATATTGTTTAAGCCCAAGAGAAGGCAAGACTGTATCTGGAAATCCTATGGGGATCTAGTTTTGACTGTATTTAAGAGTGACCAACGTGGCGTTACCTAGTTCTAGACCTAGTTGCCGGGGAAAACTCTAAATAACTATACTAGTATATATGCAGTTGATATATGACAAGTATTTAAAAGGATATGAAAGAAAACTTATAGTGTTCAACTTCCCACAATACAGTTATATATATATATATGAAAGCGAGTAAATGAAAGCTGATAAAACTTACAGGTGAGCAAGCTTCCATGCTGTATTGTTAGTTGTTTAAAAAAATTAAAGAAAGTTTTGATAACAACATATATATATATATATATTTGAACCTAAATCAAAAGGCAAGTTGTTTTTGAAAAGATTGTTGGGGCTTATACTCAAGGAGAGGCCCAAGGTTTAACAGTGATCACACCGTTGTTTTGAAAATCGCAAAGGGACTTATACAATGACTGAGGCCCACGGAGGTTTTTATTTACAAAAGGGTTGGGTCTCACAACTCAAGGAGAAGCCCAAGGATGTTTTGAAAAATAAAGATGGGACTTACAACACGAGGGAAGGCCCAGATGATTTGTTTTGAAATGGCGATCGCGCTGAGATTCTTTTAACGCAGTGGGACTTATACAATACCTGAGGCCCAAAAATGGTTTTGGTTAAAAGGGGATTAGGTCTTACACTCTATTAGAGGCCTAAAGTTTTTAAAAAGAAAAGAGAATGGGGCTTACAACTCAAGGAGAGGCCCATGTGAAGGACAATGATTGCACTGTCATTTTGAGAATCGTATAGGGACTTATACAAATGACTGAGGCCCAAATTGTTTGTATATGATAAGGGATGGGTCTTACACTCTATTAGAGGCCCAAAAGTGTTTTAAAATTTAAAATCAAGAGGAAACCGTAATTTTAAATAAAAATGTTATTTTTCAAAGGAAATTAAATGAAAAAAATGATATAAAATACCAAATATATTCAAAAATAAGTTGTACACCTTGACAAATATTTTGAAAAGTCATGTTTAATTGCATGAGAGTTTGAAATTCAATTGGTTTTGAAAGATCAAAGTGGGAATTTCATTTAAAAATGTTTAAAAATATCAAAAACGAAATTAATTACAAAAATTCTAACTATATTAAATAAATAATGAAAATTGGATTTTTTTGTAAAATAAAATATTTAAACATTTTAGTGAATTTTGAGAAAAAGAATCAATTCAAAAACATAAATATTCAGAGAGAAATTAATTTTTGAATCAATTAACAAAAATAACAAAATATTCAAATATTCAAAAATTTGAAAAAGGGGGCCAAGAACACCAAGTTCTTGCCCGCATCCTCTATTTTTCCAAATTGGCATTTTCTCACTTTTCTCCATGATTTTTAAATGGTTTTGCACAATTCAAGTACCAATCTTGTTCGTTTTTGAATAAGGATCACAACCATATAGATTAATTGCATTTATTTTGAGTATTGAGTGAGAAATCAGAAGAAACTCTCAAGAACCCTAATTTCAGCATGAACACCATGAAATTCCATACACGACTAATTCATGGCAATTGATTAAGGGTTATCACTCCATACATGATTAGGAACATATGGCAAAATTATTTTGCCGTAAAATATGCATGCATCATGGAGTTTGAAGAGTTCATGCTTACCTCTTGCAGCTGGTGATCGAGTTCTGAGTTAGAGGTGTTACAGCTAGGTTCCAATGATCTGGACAGCTTCCCTAGGTGCCAGGGATTGTGTTTGAATGCTTGGAATGAATGTAAATGATCTGGAACTTGAGATGGTACCCCAACTGCAAATCTGTCAAGAACTTGAGCAATTGGCTGGTGATTTTGAGAATCTGATGTTCCAAATGTGATTTTGTGTTATGGATCACTCACATATGATGTTTATGAGGTGTGTGGGTGATTGGTTTGGTTGGAATTGCTCTTAAACTCAAAACCCGATAGTGATTTGAGTTAGAAGGCAAAAATTGGAGAGAAATGGAGATTTTGAGGAAAGCATCAGTTTGGGTGCTTTGGTGTACTCAAACTGATCACAAATGAGGCCTATTTATAGTGGAGCAAGTTTGTTTTCCAAGCAATAGTGAATGGCAACTGGTACAGGTCTATGGCCAATTGTGATCAAATGGAATCTCAAGTCTCCTCTAGCCATTGACTTGAGACTAGAGCATTAACCTATGGTTCTTTGTTGGATGAGCTTATCTTGACTCATTTTGCTGATCATGGACTAATACATGCCAGCTCTATGCATCCATTAAATGTCTCAAAACAAAATTGGAGTCCTGAGGCATCTTTAGCTTTTTAGGTTTGGCATGGCTACTTGTGGAATCTTGGACTTGGGAGGCTTATGGATCAGTGTTTGTTCCTTGGTTGTTCCCCCTTGAGGTGTGCAGATGGATAACCATGTTTATTTTTGCAAAATTTGATCAATTCGAACCCTAATGCACAAATCTGCCTTGCCAAGATAGTTTGCAGCAAGGCATGTTGCAGCTGTCATAACCCCTAGCTCAAGTGGAGTTTGATGGAGTTCTTGGTCATTTTGGAAAGCTGATATATCCTATTTCAACATGATTTCCAACTTTGGTTTTGATCCAACTTGAATTACAATGAAAAATGTCTCTACATTTTGGAACAAATAAGGCAGATTCAGACTTAGTGAAAATTTCACTAAGTGTTGGAAATGTGTCATTTTCATGTTTTTAGCCATTTTAATCACTCCATAACTTAAAATCCATGAGGAATTGGAATGAGATGTAGTTGACACTTTTGAAGTGTGTAATGAGAGCTACAAATCCAGCTTTGGACCATCCAATATGGTTGCTTGGATCTCAAGTTATGGTCCTTGGAAGTTGGCACCCTAGCCACTTTGTTCCATAACTTAGAAAATTTTTAAGTTTTTTATGGTTACCCTTTTTACAAGTTAACTCATTTTCTTTGGTTTTTCTTGATGAATGATGATTCAAATCACATATTAACATTGTTTTAGGGTTAAAGAACCTTGGTTGACCAAAAATTCAAAAAGTCAAACTTTGGATTTTTGTACAGTTGACTTTTTATCGGATGAAATTCAAACTGTGCGATCCTTTGTGAAATCAAGTCCTTGACCTAACTCAAACCTAATAGATGGATTCCATAGGTGTTATAGGGTGTATTGAATCATGTCCCAAGGTTTGGGAGCATGTCTTGGTCAAAGTCAAAGATACAGTTGACTTTTTCTTCAAAACCCTAATTGTGGTTCAGATGAAGCTTCTTGGATCAATCCATTGTTGCAAATGGATCAATGTAGTGTATTAGAGACCCTCAAATCATGTCTTGAGGTCCTGGCTCATGTTTTGTCCCAAAATTCAACTTAGGGGTGAATTAGGTCAAGAAACCCTAATTCCTGATTTTTGGTAAATGCATCCCCTGGGGTTAAATTGACTTTATGATTGGGTCCATGAGGTCCCTTAGAGTATCTTGGGTTATGCTTTGAAGAATTAGCTCATGCCCAGAGGAAAATTTCTATCTGGAGGCCTCAGTCAATCAAAACCCTAATTTAGTGACGCTGGCGATCTTGAGGCTTGATCCACTTGGAATGTTGCAACCTTGTGCTTGATTCTTGATATGGGAGTCCTCTTGATTCTTTATGGGTGTTTGAGAGGTTAGACAAGTTGAAGATCATGTCATTTCTTGATTGATCCTCTGTCTAAGTGCCCTGAGAGGGCTCAAAACCCTAATCCTTGATTGTGGTGAATGCTCAAACATCTATGAGGATATTGATGATGCATGATGGCACATCCCTGTTGTGGTAATGATCCTCACAATGATGGGAAATCTTGGTGGTCAAAATTTGGGGTACGACAGATACAAGTTGACAACATTACCCAAGGTTTGTATATGTTACAAAACAATCATACAACTCATAGTTATCAAGAGAATTCAAGGAATCACTCATAAGAATCACAAAATGTCTTAAGGAAACCCTAAAATATCACACACTTGTAACCATCATAAGTATGAGAAAAATAAATATTTTTGGGGAAAAGTTATACCACATGAAAGTAGACATTAATATGAACACATGGCAAAAAGAAGGGGCCAAAAAGATGAAAGGATGACCAAGTTATGATCAAATGAAGTTTATGAATAAAATGAAACAGAAAAGTGCTAATAAATAACATTCTGCCCCAACAAGAACTTGAACTCACACCCTCATGCTCAACAACCCAAAACCTAGCCAACTGAGCTATAGTGCGCGTGTGACTAATAATGATTCCAAATTATTATATTTTTGGCTTGTTTCATAAATGCTTAAAAAAATAAAACAAACAGAAGGGTCTGGGGCGAGGGGGATTCGAACCCCAGACCCTTTGCTCGCTAACACACATAAACCCTCCTTATGGACCAGCGGTTCTACACTCTTATCCATTAACTAAACCACTTCCAATAATATATATTTTTTACACATATTAAAATGGCCAAGTCAGCGCCACCTCGTCTCCACATCAGCGCCATCTCACTTCTTCTTCTTCAGCTATTTTTTTCTTCTCTTTCTCTCTCCCTGAGTGTAACAATAATAACAACTTATTTTCCTTCATTTTCTCATCAATATTTCTCTCTCATTTCTCCATATTTTTTCACAAAACAAAACCTTATCCTGCTTGGAAAAATCCAAGGATTCTAAATATGTTGTTGGTTTGCCCTAAAACTAAGGGTACAAGACACACTCATCTCAAAACCAGTGCAACAATAATGAGAACATAGCATGCTAAACTTCACATATGAGCAACACACATGGACAACAGTGGTACCAACACACTTATCACAAACATCTACGTTGTAGCTTCACAAAATAACAGCATATGATGCATGTATCATGATTTAAAGAGAGCTAAGGATCTTACCTATTGGAGAAGGTCCAAGGACTCTTCAAATGGAGTTACAGAAGCAAGAATAAGATCCTAAGAGCCTGGTTGATACATGAGGAAGGTACTTGATCAAAGAAAATGAACAGAAACTGCCTGAATATTTCCACACGACCCTTCTTACAAAAAGAGTAAGAACTATGGTAGATGATGTTATGAGGTGTACAAAACTTATTTTATGGGTTGAGCAAGTTCTATGGAGGTTTTAGATATGATTTATGAAGTTTGTTTGGAGGATGCACGTAGGTACTGAGTTTGGCTCAAGAACTTGCAAGAATATTGTGTTTTTGCAAATTCTGTTAAGTAGGAGAATGCAAAGATTTTGAGGGTGAGTTCTTGTGTGTTTTGAGGCTCAATGAAGCCCTATATTTATAGGAGAAGAGTGGAGATTTGAAGCTAACCAGATTGTCAAGTTCTCAACCTTTTGGCTCGGTTGAAATGCAACTTGGTGGTTCCATGCATTTTGTCATTTCCAAGCAATGTACCATGCTTCTCTAGGGTGGTTGGAAGGGTTCATAGACTTTGCTTATTAGTACAAACTTTTTGGAGTGCATAAGAAACATTTACAATGCTCAAGACAAGTTCACCTTGGTTAAAGTAGCTTTACAAGAATGACATTGTCAACTTTGTGCCAAAAATGGAATGATCTTTGAGATAAAGCCTTAACCACTTGGACAATGCATCAAAAGCATGTGTACTTATATGATTTAAACAAGATTAACAATCAACAAGGTCTGCAAAACGAAATCATGAAGATTTGGAATGGTTTTGCAACATGAATCAACATGGTCATGATCTAAAAATCAAGTTTAGGACCTCAACTTCTTCTCTTCGAAACTCCTTGCTCACAAATGATATGGAGGAGTTATTGCACTTTTTGAAAATCCCCAAACATGATCTACAACTTTCATGTTTGACAAATTTCTTGAATCTCAAGGGATCATAGTGAAAACTGGCTCCAAAGATTGCTACTCCTGAAGAACAAAATATGCCTTAAAAATTTTATAAGTGTTCAAAGATTTTCCCAAACTTCATGGCTCTATAACTCAAAATCTAAGAATTTTATGGAGATGGACTCACGGTGAAAAAGTTGTAGTATGTTGTGAGAGATTCAATTTGATCTTTAGAACTCAAAAATTGGACGTGTGGATTGAAAGTTATGATTCTTCAAAGTTGGCACCAAAACTTGGGTTTTTCTTCCATACTTAGAAAAATTTCACTTTCTTAACTTTTCCCCTTTTGCAAGAAACCATTCAAATCTTGATTTTTCATGCTCAAACTCAATGATCAAACATGTCTTGATGAAATTTGGCTTGGTGACCTCAATTTTGACCAAAGAATTCAAAAGTCAAAGGGTTGACTTTGTCAGATAAAGCTTGTGTATCAGATGAATTCAACTATGTGATCTTCAATGATCTTGCATTATTAAATCTTTCAAACATCATGGATGGACTTCATGGATGTATTTGAGTGTCTTGAACCATTCCCCAAGGCTTGGGACCATGCTTTAATCAAAAGTCAAAGGCATAGTTGACTTTTCAGGCAAAAACCCTAATTTGTGACCAGATGAGGTTGAGCTTCAAAGAACTTGTAATGAGATCAATTTGCACTTGATTAATGATGAAGATAGGCCTTTTGAGTGTATACAAGCTTGATAAGTTGATGATCAATCCAAAACATTGACTGATCATGTAAAGATCCTCTTGATTTTTCTTGAGCCAAAACCCTAATTCTGATGGAATCAAACATGAACAAACTTGAATAATATTAGGGTTAGAAATGTAATGTTTGATGCTACTAGAATGATGATGGAATCTAGGGTCAAAATTTGGGGCATGACACTGAGAAATGCACCTTCGGAGTAAGGTCTCAAAAGTTCCTAGGGTATTATCTCACAAAAAAAGGGATATAGGTAAACCTTGTATAATGTTAGGCAATAATTAACATGGAAATCCCTAAGACCAAGACAAGGATTCAAAACCTGAATGGAATGTTAATTGCCTTATCTCAATTTATTTCCAAATCTGCACATCCTGCACTACAAATTTTCAAACTCTAAAGGAAAAAGCGATATTTGAGTGGACCCTCGAGTGTGACACATTATTTGTAAAAGCTAAATAAGTATTGCCATAAGACCCAATTGATTTCATTTGAAAGGTTTTGCAAGGCCTAAAAGCTTGTTACTAAAAGGTAGAAAAAATTACCTTAACACTCGTATCCACATCCTAAAAAATAAGACAATATTTTGTTGCCCATACTATAGTGGTGAGAACCGACTATCCTATCAGAAAAATACTTCACAAGTCAGATCTATAAAAAATAATGACAAATTGGGTCGTATAATTATCAGAGCTCGATATCTCTTACAAACTGAGAAAAACGCTCAAATATCATGTGTCCATAGACTTTGTGGCTGAAACCACCATCAAAGAATCAGATGTTTTAACTAGATGAATTATGTTCGTAGATGGATCATCAAACACAAAGGGAAATGGCGCATGGCTTCTTCTAAAAAATGGACACGATATCAGGCTAGAGTTTCCTTAATGTTTAAATTGCCCACCTCAATTAATCAGGAAGAGTATGAAGCATGCTTGGTCGGGTTACAATTAGCATCTGAGACTGGGGCCGAAAGAGTGATAATAAAGTCAAATTTGCGGTTAGTCGCTTCATTGGTTTGAGTTAAATACTATGCCAAAGATAACATCATACAAAAATATTTTGAAGAGTTAAAAACCTCCATGGAAAAATTCAGAGAAGCAGAGATCCATCATATTCCAAGAGAAAAAATGTTCAGGAACACCTCCTATCAAAGTTAAACATATCTAAAGCATGAGATCACAATAAAACTGTCATAAACTAAACATTATCAAACCCATGTATGAATGAAGAGATCAATGTAGTATAAGAGGGATAATTACTCATAAGCTGAGTGACACCTATAATAAAGTATATAACAACTGAATAGCTCATAGAGGATCAAAAGGAAGTAGAAAAAGGTCCAGAGAAAGTCCTGCTTATATTCAATAGTGGAAGGCCAAATTTATCAGAGAGGCTTCACAAAACCCTTGCTAAAATGTCTAATGTAAGATAAGGAGAAAAGACATTCTAATAAATTCACAAGGGACCAACAGGGCAACAACTAGGAGGACACTCTTTAGAAAAAATACCCTCAATTTTTTAAATTTTTTTCCAACAATGAGTGAAGATGCCAGATTACACGTCCAAAAATGAAAATAGTCTCAAAGACACAATGAAATCCATATCGCCATACCAACAGAGTTGAGCAGCTTATCTTCCTCATAGTCTTTCACGTTGTGGGGAATGGACATATTAAGACCTTTCCCACTAGCACTAAGACAAATTAAGTTCTTGATCATTATTATCGACTATTTTAGAAAATGGTTTGAGGCAAAACCACTGGAGAAAATCACGAGCCATAATATATCACATTTATTCAAAAGAAATATACTCATTCAGTTTGGCGTTTCACATGCATTGGTGAATGAAAATGGCACACAATAAAAGATTGAAAGAGTTAGTGGATATCCTACAAATAACACATCACTTCACTTCCATATAACACCCACAAACCAACAATCATGTTAAATCGGCAAATAAGGTCTTTCTAAGAGGATTACAGAGAAGATTGGTTATCTATAAAGGAAACTGGCCATAAGAACTTATGTACGTTTCATGGGCTTACCGTATCACCACACCCTCTTCCACTAAAGAAACGCCATTTTTGCTCACTTATGTATCTTAATTAATGATCCATAAAGAGATGGAAGAGCTAAGGTATATAACTTATAATCGAGCTCCCTGAGAGTCCAACGAAGAAAAGTGCAGAGAAGATAAAGACCTCTTAAAAGAGCAAAGATATTGGTTGTCATAAGTGAGGTCGTGGTGAAGTAAAAAATAACATCAAGGTATAACAAGAAATACATACCCATAGTTTTCACTCCAGGGGATCTTGTCCTAAGAAAAACAGACGTCATTCGCAGAATGCTAAAAAAGGAAAAATAGCACCAAACTGGGGTGAACCATATCAAGTCACCTTCAATAAGAGGAAATCAGCCTACATTCTAGAAACCCTCCTTGGAGATGCAATGCCCCATACATAGAGTGATGTGAAACTTAAACTATTTTATAATTAGTTAACAAACATACATTGTAAGACTCATAATCAAATAGACAATGTTCATTGATCAAGTCTATATTTTCCTTAGTTTCCATTTCATACTATGTCAAGGAAGAAAAAACCATAACTATTTCCCAAAAAACAAGAACGAAGGTTGAAATCCACCATGATGGCAAACAAAAGAGCTTTGCCCAATGGGTAAGCCACTTTTGGGAAGGAAGGCCTCTTCACAAGCGATCTACCCTTCCAATAATTTTTCACCAAGAAGGGGTAAAACATATGAACCCTTGGCATGATATTCCCTTGCACGTAGATACGTGAGTTTAAGACAAACAATGAATGCAATAAAGATAAGTGCAATACAAATTAAATTGGGGATTACCCCATTAATTATCATAGCTACAACAAAAATTTGAGGCAAAACTTCCATAACCACATAAAGGGAAGTGCAAAAATTAATCATCAGGGGGTGCCAACCAAATTCCCCTTAATAATAGACTCATCTAAAGTTATCCCTTAAGGTTAAAATTAACAACAAGGTTACAAAAAGTGATTTATTTGATTACTTTATCAAACCCATATTTGGTTGAATCTATCAACCCATCAACATGGTCCACCCTCTCTCAAGCAAACCCTTAATTTAATGCGGCATTCTAATAAATGACGACCTTTACCTACTCTTTTTCTTTAGCCAATTCCTTCTTCGGAGATTTTGGCTCTTCAGTAACTAATAAAGCTTTTTTTTCTTGACATCCAAGGCTCTTTGGGTCGCCTCCAGATTGTTTTTTGTAGGTTTTTCTTCTTTGCTCAAGACCTCCATAGATTAATGGGCCCCGTCTATCTTTGTCTCCTAAGCTTCAATCTTGGACCAAGCTTTTTCTTCCTTGGTACCAAAGTCTTCGTCTGTAGTATGCATAGAATCGGTTAAGGTTAATCACTACCTTGGGTAGGTAAGGGATGCATGCAAATAAGATTTATTGACGACCAAAAGGCCCCATCTCTATTAAATATCTGCAATTTGCATCAAAGATCATTTCAAAGATCTTCTCTAGAGAAGTGTGGAAGAGACTAGCCAGAGCTAGTACGAGTTTCCATTTCTTGTAACCATAAGTCGATGGTATTTTTCTCCTTTTAGAAGAAGGAGAAACTAATGGAAACGAAGGATTTTCCACATTATCAGTTGTTATTGAGGAACTTCCCCCATCGTTGGAAACCAAACTTTCCTAAATAGATTTGGCCTCATAAGTCTTCACTATAGCTTAAGCCCATGACTTCTTCCAAGCTTTGAGTTGATCTTCAAACGCCATAGTATCTTATAGAAAAAAAATAAGAGCTCATATGTAGAATAACAAGAAACGATTGAACATTATAGAAAAAGGCAGAGGATCATTAAACACATCCAACAAATTCTTAGCATTAACCTAATCTACGGTAAAAACCAAGGACTGCGTATCCACATATATGTCCCTCATTATTTAAGTCTCATAAGTAATATCATGGAAAGAGACCTGGCCAAATCGACTAACATAATTCTTGATAACATCAAAACTTTTTCTTTCAACATGAGAAAGATTGGAGAGCTTGAAGGAAAGTTTTGGCTTTCCTTGATCATAGATATTCTAACAGCAACATCGAGGAAATTTAGGATCACATGCTACATTAAAGGCCCCCTCCTCACAACCACATATGTTGGAACGAGTCTCACTCATGATTGGCTTAACCACCACATGGCAAAATTTGAATTTCTTTAAAGATTCATAAAAACTTCAACAATTTGGAATATTGTTTGAAGAGAATTAAACCAAAGGGAGAAGAAGAGCCTTCCCATCCAACAGAAAAGACACGAAAAAAAACTAATACAAAAGATTCTCAGTTAAGGTATCAACACACGGATTAAATGGCTCAAATAAACACCCAACAATTAGGGTGCAACTACGAGGTTGCGGGAACCATTTAACGAAGAACTTCTTGCTCAAAAGTGGTAAATGGAAAGAAAAAACCCATTTCCCAAAAAACTACATCGAACATGGGGAATGACGAGTGAGAAAATTTTTGACATGTCTTTTATGTAAAAGACGGAATAGTGATTTCCAAACATTAAGAGGACCTCATACTTCAACGACGACATTGTTGTTCTATGATTCCTTCGAATCAAAGTATACTGAAGGTATCGCTAAATAAGTATTGTTTACCCAAGGGAAAGTTGTGCATGTCTCATTGTTTAAAGTAGGGCCAATGAGTACCTAATAACATAAACCATTGCACCTAGATACACAAAGAAGAAAGTGAGATGCGAAGGAAGAAACCTTACATACCCATCACCCCTAAAACTACCGTCGCCTAATAATAGCTAAAGTAATGAAATACATAGAAGAAGGAAACAATAAAGACTTACCAATTAAAGACAATGGGGTAGTCACAAAAGAATGGAGCAAAAACACTTTTAATGCAGTTGTAAATAGTGACAAGAGCAGTTGTAAAGGGTATCAAGGAAATCACAAAAAATGGTGAAAATAGTTACAGAGAATAAGGAAGTTATACTCGTATGAGTGAGAAAACGAAAGGAAATACCTCAAGATCTAGATGTTCAATAAGTGGAGAACCGAGCGCAAACCAATGAACAAAGTATACATAATCAAGAACTTCATCAGAGTCAGTGTAACAAAGACAGTTCCCAAGAAACCCATCATAAGAGGCGTAAAACGCATTATCACACTACTAGCCTTAGGCAAAAAGTTGTAAAAACATGAAGAGACTAGAGGGAAAATACAGTTTGAAGATGGATAAATTCCACTAAAACCGCTTTTAAATCCTAGCTACAAGAAAAATCATAAGCTCGAACCCATTTCCACCAAATTGGGCTTGGGTGTTCAAAAAGTCCAACCTGGGCTGAGGCATTAACCATTAGCATAATGTTGCGGTGAGAATCGGATAACAAACTATTAATTAACTTGCATCGCAAAACTTTGAAGTTCAACACCGACTTTGATTTATCCAAAGGAAAGGTTCAAGATCGAGAAAACCTAAATGGGGGAGATCTAAGGTTCGGGGGTTGGTTATACTAAGGGAAGGTATTAGCACCCTTAATATATGTAGTACTCGACAGGAACCTCTTGTTTAGTTTGTGTTATGTTATGTTTGCTTGCTAAGGAATCTGCTAAAGGGTAAAGGTAAAGACCTAAGGGTATGTACACTAAGTTTGCTCACCAAGACGTAGCATCTTGTGCCTACGTATCTGACTAAAGAACCAGAGGAACCGTAGTTCACCTAACTAAGGGTGAGGAACCATTGACTATGGCCAAAGTTCCAAGGGGAAATGAGTATGAGCTCATTTAGAGTTTAAGGAAACTCTCTAAGTCTACGTTATAGAGGAGAAAGTGAGTACTCAACATGGTGAGTACCACATAGAGGCCAAGAATTCAAACTTAATTCTAAGTGGTAAGGTTCAAGGCTCTTAGGAGGCCAAGAAAGGATAAGGGATCTTAGGAGGCCTAGGGGAAAAATGGCTCTTAGGAGGCCAAGAGGATAAAGGCTCTTAGGAGGCCTAGAGGGCGATGAGCTTTCTAAGACTAAAAAGTCAATAGAGAGTCTTTCCTTTGGAAGGGTATTGAGGAAGTGTCAAATGAAACAGGCAACCACAAGCATAATAGAACCGGGAGGGTCATCCACAAGATTTTGTCAGGAAACATTTACAAGCCTCATCAAGCAAAAAATGAAAATTTAGTAGTCGAAGAAATTGAAATTGAAATGAAGTAGAATTGAAAATAGTCTAGTCTTAATCATAATTTATCAATAGGATTGACAACCATGATTCTTGACTTTCATCGACTAAAAAGTGAATGAAACTAAAAAAAAATACAATGGTCTCATATTGATCAAAGTTTTGTCGCTTTAATGAGATCAACCAAACCATGAAGTTTGTTATATCATCGACCAAGTAAAGAAAATGGAATCGAAATGAAAAATAAAGTTGATCTCGTCTTAATCAAGATTTAAATCGATAAAATCGATAATCTTTTGATTTTTTGACTTTCATTGACCAAAAAAGAAAATAAAACGGGCCTCATACAAATCAAGACTTTTAGTGATTTTGAACAAATCGACCAAGTCATGATTTTTGTAATATCATTGGCCCTTAAAATAAAAATAATAAAGAAGGAACAAAATAGGAGCAGAATTAAAAAACTTAAAATAGTTAAACCAAATCAAAATGAGTATTAACAATTTCCAAAACTAAAATTTTAGAAAATGTTTTTTTAATAAATTAAATTAAAACAAAAGAGTAGGGGTGCACTGATTGGAACCCGAGTGCATGGAAATGAATAGGGTCATTTGGACTTTAAAGCCCATCATCCCAAAAACAGTGGAAACAAAAAAACAAGGAGGCTAAGATGGTGTATGCATATGGGCTTCAAAGCCCAAAGACCCATCTCAAAACAAAAGGGTTGATGGCTAACATAATCAATCATCAGCTTAACATTGTTTCATAATGAAAAAAAAATCAGGGCAGTAACACGTTTTCACTTCAAAAAGAAAAAAAAGCAAGCTGTGTTGTTACAAAAATAATAAACCAAAAAATGATTCACTAACAAAATCCATCAGTTAAACCATCATCAGCGTGTTCACAGCAACAACAACATTTGGGAAAGGAAGAAAAAGATGGCGCTCAGAGACTCCATCATCATCACGCTACAATCAACCAAGGAAAGAATTTCAAAACAACAACAACAATATCAGGGTACATTCCGACCTTTCCTCGCGAGAAATCCCAGTCTCTCTCTCCCTCTCCCTCGCGTGAACGATTTCAGGTTTGTCTCGATCTGGTTTGTTTAACCTGTTCAGATTCAATCGGTTTTTCTCGTCATCCCAATTCTCCTCTCAATTTTAGGTTAGTTTTATGAGTTTGGGGTTTTATTTGAGTTCTTTGTTGAAGATGAAGATTGGGGAAGGTTTGAAGGTTTTCGATTGAAGGAAACAAGGGTTTTGAAGTTGGACGGTCTGATGATGTATGAAGGTTCGCGGCTGAGAAACAGGGATGGCTGTTCAAAAAAATAGGGTGAATGTTTTTGGGTTAATGATGATGAAGGGTCGAGAAGGGTTATGGGGATGTTTATGAAGATTCAAGGCTGGAAAAGGGTTACTGATTGTTGAGTATTTGGAATCGGTTGAAGATGTTGGGTCTGGTTTGAAGGTTACGGCTGAACAGAGATGGAGGGAGGTTTATTGAAGGTGGTTGTGGCTCTGGTTTTGTAATGGTTTATAAACTCCGCAAAGGGAAACTGAAGTTTGAAAAAGTTATGTAGCCGGGACGACGAAAGACCTTAAAGGGTGTTTTTTGATGCGAAACAGAAATCTCCTCTTGTGAGAAGAGGTGTGATTCTCCCTCCCCATTTCGACCTTCTCCCCGTCTTTCTTTTAAATTAATTCCATCTTTATTTGTCAGGTTTCAAATTTTTCTGTTGTTGTAGAGATTTTGGTCAAAGTTAAGATGATTCAACAGGTTTTTCTGTTTTATTGCTACAGTGTGTTGTTGCTGTTGATAACAGTAGGTGTTGGGTTTTGTAACAGGTTTTGAGATGTTGTTTTCATTGTGCAGGTGTGTACATCATGGTCAATGTAGCAG
The DNA here is from genome assembly GCA_022829125.1 of Lathyrus tuberosus. Lineage (NCBI taxonomy): Eukaryota > Viridiplantae > Streptophyta > Magnoliopsida > Fabales > Fabaceae > Lathyrus > Lathyrus tuberosus. The sequence goes on along the minus strand of JALAZF010000196.1, from coordinate 5,786,829 downwards.
AACTTGACATGGAATGAGGTTGTGTTTTGTCTTTGTGTACGAAAACATACATCCTGGTGATAAATCAGTGCGTACGAGTGGGGATTTTAGGAAGGCTTGGAGGTCTTGGTCATATGAACCTTGCTGGCTTGGCTCATGAGCCATGTGGCTTTTTTTGAAAAAGGGCCATTTATTTGTTTGTTTTGTAATGTCTTTTCTTTCTGGCAACTTGGTTATATTGGAATTTGATGCAGTATTTTTGGAGTTTTGTATTTTGTGAACTTTCTTTATTGTTATAACATGGGTCACTGGACTTTGTATTTTCCTTGTAAGATTCTGATGGTTTTATTCTAATGGTGGTCTTGTGTAGAGGTATGGACTATATTATAATTTGTGAAATGGTAAATGGGTACTGAAAAATGTAAATGGATTGGGAAATGGTTAAATGGATACAGATAAAAAAACTATGGGTAGATTTAATGGTTTAAAGTGAAATGGACAAAAATGAATTGGATGTTTGTAGGAATGGATAAAAAGAGAAATGGGTAATTGGATCGAAATTGACTGAAAATGGTTAATGAAAACTGGATTGAAAAATGGATAAATAACAAAGTGGATGAAGACGGTTACGGGAATGGATATGCACTTCCACACTTGAACAAGCACCTAAACCTTGACAATTGCACTTGACTGCCACAAATCCTGAACAACATCACAAACTCAAATTCAAACTGAAATGATCTTGATTGAGCAACAACCTGGCGTATCCTCAGACCAAAGGTGAAAACCCTAACCAACTAATCAAAACATGTACACACATTGAACCTGCTAGCCTCAAGAGACTCAACTGAACGATAGTCGCCGATCATAAACTTCAAGGGTGAGAAACCCTAATCTTTGCCATGAGTTCATGCTGAAATAATAACTTGATGAGAACCAAAAACCTGATTTAGAATCTTTGCCACAGCCTGATAACCTGATGCTGAGACAAACCACTTCTCCGACCAGAAATAGGTCAAATTCCACTAAATTCCACCAACACCGCACACAGACCCTTAACATGGTAACCTTGCCTGATTCCTGATTTAGTCGTACAAAACTGGTGAATGACCCATCCATAACCTTGGTTGATTAACCCTTGAGGCCTCTTGAAATAAAACCTGATTCACAAATGGAACAAAACAAACAAAACCTGGTGAATTGGGTTAGGTATGCAATATGATTGACCTAAAATGATATGCAAAAGACGATGACATCTAAGGGGTAAAATTTGGGGTACAGTAGTTGCCCCTATTTGAATAGCTTTACCGGATGGCACGAGGAATGTGAATCCTCGGGACATCAAGGTGAAAGGTATTTAAATATAGCAAACCGGAAATTTTGCCCTTAGATGGAATGCAAATGCTAAGGACAAGCAACAAACATGCAAATGCTGACATGCCATGAACTTCTAGTATGATGATATGATGTCATGATAGTGCAAAAATGCAGACAAACAAGACACTAAAGGATAGAGAGCAACCAAACACAGGTGAGCATCGCTGAGGAAGGATGAAGGTTAGTATTCACAAGGAAGACTCGCTGGGGATGCAGACTAACCGACAAAAGGGACTCACTGGGGAGACTCCAAGAAAACACTGGGGATAGAAAGATAAAATTGAGGAGAAACCTCACAGACCCTCACTGGAGATTGGAGCTAGAGAGGCGTTCTCCACTGGGGAAGGATCCAGGGAGATGGACGACAGGTTCATAGGTGACCGGACGACACTGGGGAAACAAAAACACACTCCTTACTGGGCATGAAACCAGAAAGAAGACATGATCTCCACTGGGGATCGGTTTGAAACAAAAGGATAAGCATCCAACAAAAGATTTTTTGGGGATTTCTTATATTGAAGAGTTCAAACGGGAGCCCGAAAAGGTAAAAAAAGAACTTGTGCGCCAGAAAATAAAATATGACGAGGTTTTCGGCTGGGGATAAGGTTAAGGAACCCGTATGAGGGGACTCATGTACCAATATGAGTTGGATAAGAATCAAGGTTCATAATTGACCTGAAATTTTGGTTCATATCTGACCAAGGTTCATAGTTGACCTGAGGTTTTGGTTCATAGGTGACCGGGGATTTTGGTTCATAGGTGACCTGAGGTTTTGGTTCATAGGTGACCAAGGTTCATAGTTGTCCTGAGGTTTTGGTTCATAGGTGACCAAGGTTCATAGTTGACCTAAGATTTTGGTTCATAGGTGACCAAGGTTCATAGTTGACCTGAGATTTTGGTTCATAGGTGACAGGGGATTTTGGTTCATAGGTGACCAAGGTTCATAGTTGACTTGAAGTTTTGGTTCATAGGTGACCAAGGATTTTGGTTCATAAGTGACCAAGGTTCATAGTTGACCTAAGGTTTTGGTTAATAGGTGACCAAGGTTCATAATTAACCTGAGATTTTGGTTCATAGGTGACCAAGGTTTATAGTTGACCTGAGATTTTGGTTCATAGGTGATCGGGGATTTTGATTCATAGGTGACCAAGGTTCATAGTTGACCTGAGATAATCAATGCCAGCGATTACTGGACTTATGGTTCACAGGTAACCAAAAATGTTTAGGTTCATAGGTGACCAAGGTTCATAGTTGACCTGAAATAATCAATGCCAGCGATTACTGGACTTATGGTTCATAATTGACCAAAGTTTAGGTTCATAGCTGACCAAGGTTCACAGTTGACCTGAATGATGTTTAGGTTTATAGCTGACCAAAATTCGCATCGTCAAAAAGGGTTTACGGTAAGGAATAATAACAAGGATCACATCATCAAGAAGTTTGATGGCAAGGAAACCAAAATAGGGATCACATCATCAAGAGGTTTGACGACAAGGAAACCAGAATAGGGATCACATCATCAAGAAGTTTGACGGTAAGGAAACCAAAGCAGGGATCACATCATCAAGAAGTTTGATGGCAAGGAATAATAGCATATCTGAAGTTCACATCATCAAAAGGTTTGATGGCAAGGAACAAGGCATATTTGAAGGTTCACATCATCAAAAAGTTTGACGGCAAGGAGTAAGGTATATTTGAAATTCACATCATCAAAAGGTTTGATGGCAAGGAATAAAGCATATCTGGAGATTCACATCATCAAAAGGTTTGACGGCAAGGAATAAAGCATATCTGGAGATTCACATCATCAAAAGGTTTGACGGCAAGGAATAATAGCATATCTAGAGATTCACCTCATCAAAAGGTTTGACGGCAAGGAAATAATAGCATATCTGGAGATTCACATCATCAAAAGGTTTGACGGCAAGGAACAAGGCATATTTGAAGGTTCACATCATTAAAAATGTTTGACGGCAAGGAATAAAACATATCTGGAGATTCATCATCAAAAAGTTTGACGGCAAGGAAACCAGAACAGGGATCGCATCATCAAGAAGTTTGATGGCAAGGAAACCAAAATAGGGATCACATCAAACGGGTTAATGGAAAGTGGCTGACTGAAAGTAACACCAATGGTAACTGTAGAAGTATGAACAAAACCAAGGAACGGATAGCTTCTCGTGAAAGAGATTGCCATTTATCATTGTAGAGGTAATGATAGCAAAACAAGCTTCTCAAGGAGATTGCCACTTGTTGTTGGGTATAAATTCCAAAGAGATGTTGATATTACAACACTGGCAGAAAAATAATCTTGTCTTCAATGAGGATCTGTAAAAGATTCTTCTGCGAGACACAGTGCAAAATAAATGCACGTTCAAAAATAGGTTCGGAAACCTAAATAGGGACCAAAGCTCAATCTAGGAACTAGCTAGAAAGAAACGGTCAAACAAAACTCCAACCATTGAGGAATGAGCTCAAATGAGGGTTTATCTTATCCAACTGTGGAAAAGATAACTGAACCAACCATCACCCACGAGGATCAAACTCTGTGGGGAATTCATAAAGGATGGGCACTTTATGCCTAAGGCTGACAACTCTATTGGAGATAAAAGACAAACCTAGTCGCTTGGGGAGATAAACACCAAATTGAACACAACAGGTAAACATCAGGAAGGGATAGCAAAATGCTAAGATGCTATGCATATGTAGGCTTATGCCATGCTTATGCTTATGCTGACAAAACAGACAAAAGGAAGCGAGAGTGAAGATGAAATAAACATCTCGACAAGGATACCCAGCCAACCTCATCAGATTGGACCATCACTGAGGATGAATAAGTATGATCAACAACTTCACTAGGAAAAAGAGTATTCCATCTGAGGTATAACATCATGACTTCAATAGGATTGCCATCATGAGCTTGATTTCCTTACTGGAGGAGGAAGATCCATCGAGATTGGCCAAGCTCGACCGAAGTAACAATTTACTGGGAAGCTAGCAAAGGATATCACAAGAACAGGGTAATTCTGCATCCTGACTTGCATGATGATCACCATAATAAACAACAGCTCTTGCAACAGGTAATCTTCAAATTTTCTCTGCCCCAGATTACATGGTACGTTGGGAGAAAATGCCAAGAGGATTTTACAGAAGAATTGGCATGCGAAATGCATCAATATCTTTAAACTCTTAGATTCATGAATCTCGGTGTAACTGCCCCAAATTAACAGCGTTTGCACATCAAAGTATTTGAACTTGCTCTTCAGACTGGTTGATCTGTGAAGGAAGTGTCCCAGCCTAACTAACCTTTGAGAGATTTGTTGAATCTCAACTTGACTGCTTCTGATTAACTAGTCCGCGAGGATAAGTCATCAAAAGGTTTTTACAGAAGAATTGGCATACCAGGTGCTTCAATATCTTCAAACTCTTGAAGAGATTTGTGAATCTCGACAGAACTGCTCCAGATTACTGTATTCGCAATACAAAGCCCTTAGACTGCTATAGTACAGCTGGGAAACAAACTTGCCCCTGTTGGTGGGTCTTTGGAGTCCTTTCCTTGAAACACTTGTCATAAGATGACCTTAAGAAAGATTACCCCAATATCCTGAATTTGAAGAGTTTCGGCCCTTGATTTAGTAGCTCTTGGGGTGCTTGATCTATGGAGGATATTCCCCATACTGAGCCCTTTATCAAGTCAAATTCCCTAGCTGGCTGCATTTGTTGGGATTCCTTTGATATTGAATTGTCTTGCAAACAAGTATTGTTCATTAAAAATTGGCAATTTCAATGCAAAATTCATGCAAGCTTTTAAAATCAAAGTTTTATTAATAAAACACACACAGTAGAATGATTAAATAATCAAAAACAAAAGTGATCTAGCCATTTACGGAATGACAGATGAAGTGATCAACACACACAATTCGCAAGTATGCTTTCAAAATAACCTTACCTCAATTAGGTCTTTTAAGGGTTGTAATGTGGCTTGGTTCACGGTTCATGAAACAAAGGATAAAGGCTTAAAGTTTATTTGTCCCTACCCAAACTCCGTGATGAACTCCAATCCTACGCTCAGTTAACTTAGGTTATACATTCGGGTTCCTATAGGCTAGGAGTTAAACCGATGATAGTTGATGATGATTCAGACATCTGGGGTAGTCATTACTCCCTTACAACACTTGATTGTCCTTTATTGCTGAGGTTTTGAGACCTCTTCTTGTCTTTACTGAGGTTTTGAGACCTCTTCTTGTCTTTGTTTGAGGTTATGAGACCTTTTCTTCTTGGTTGTCATACAAGCCCTTTTGCATAAGGCGATGATTATGGGCCTCCCATTTTTCTCAGCTTTTGCCTTGAAAGGGACTCGACTCACTCTTCGGGTAAGGATTTCATAATGATCATTCCTTATTTATCGCTTTGAGAACAACTTGTACAACATTTATTCACTTGGTTTGAGAGAACTGACTGGTGTCTTGCATGAAGCGCTTGCATTAGAATGCATAACTAAGTTAAACCGAGAACTACCCTACCCCAAAGTTGAGATTCAAGGGCTTTTTGTGTAAGGAAAGAAAACTCCTACTTCTAGGCTCGAAGGGTTAATGAGGGATTATCTTCCTTATTTCTCCAGTGTTTGGGAATTGAAACAATGCCTTACATCCTCGGCAAGGTTTAATCGAAAGCATACCACAACAATTATGGATAATATTTTCATCATCCTCCCCAATCTTTGCTTAAACAAACAGTTTGATAAGTGGAATGAAACAATATAAAGATATTTTTTTTTTATTTTCACAAACATAAAAGTAAATGAGTGAAACGAATGGACTTAATCAAAAGGTGCACAAACATTTCATTAATCTTGCCAATTTGAAACGACAATAGCTTATAAGCAAATACAGATTCAAACATGCAAAGAAAATACAACAAAATGCTAAACAGCCAAAAGTTTTCCGACTTCGGGGAACTGGATTTTCCTTCTTGATTTGCCAAGCTGAGATAACCGTCTTTTGAATTGTTTGTCGAGATCAGTCTGAGAATCATCTTCACATCCACTCTCCGCAATTTCTTCCACTTCAGAGCCTGATGAATCCGCTTGATTAGGTGAAGGATTATTGATTTGAATGCCTTGAGGCGTGAATGAGAACATATTGGAGTCAAGCAAAGTCTGAACCTTGCTTCTGAACATGTTACAGTCTTCAGTTGCATGCCCTTGGGCCCCAGCATGGTAGTCACATCGGGCGTTGGCGTCAAAGCCTGGCGGATATGAAGAAGGCGCTGGATCTATCTCCTTTGGCACTATCAATCCATCTTTGATTAAATATGGCAAGAACTGACTGTATGGTATTGGCAATGGAGTGAAATTCCTCTTTGGCTTCCTCGGCCTTTGTCGTGCATGTTGACGCGACTGGCGGTGGTAGAACCGTTAATACTGAGGAGGTCTTTGATTTGGAGAAGAATATTGTCTCTGTGTAGAGGATGGTATCTGACGCTGAGACCCAAAAGATTGCTGACTTTGAACACTTGAGTTGCATGAGCGTTGAGGCTGAAGTGTCGGAGATTCCCAAGTGGAATTACTTTCTTTCTCCCATTCATCTTGAGAACTGGCAATTGATTCACTTTCACTAGCTGGGATGTTCGAGATGCCTCGGATTTTTCCGTTCTTGAGACCACTCTCAATGCGCTTTCCAACTATCACCAAGTCAGAGAAGTTTGATGTCACCATGCTAAACAGATTTTCTCAGTACGGGCCTTACAAGGTATCCACGAACCAATCAACCAATTCCTTATCTAAGAGTGGTGGTTGAACGCGAGCAGCTACTTCTCTCCACCTCTGAGCATATCCCCTGAAGGATTCGTTGTCTTCTTGAGATAAGTCTAGCAAATACAAGCGACTGGGAACCAAGTCAAGATTGTAGCTGTATTGCTTCACAAAGGCATTGGCTAGGTCTGACCATGACTGAATGTTGCTACTCTCTAGCTGCATGTACCAATTCAATGATGCCCCACTCAGATTATCTTGGAAACAATGGATCATGAGCTTGTCGTTACGGACATGTGAAGTCATTCTTCTGCAAAACATCACCAAATGTTGCTTCAGACAGCTATCCCCCTTGTACTTCTCAAATTTTGGTGTTTTGAACTTAGGTGGTATCACAAGGTCGGGTACCAAACACATGTTCAAAGCATTCAGATCAACAGTGTCACGACCCTTAATGGCATCAAGCTTCTCTTCCAAGGCACGACATTTTTCCATAATCTCAATGTATCGTGGATCCTTGGTTTTCATCACAGGGACTGCCTCTTGGGAATCTGGCTCAGAGAATGCGAAGCTACGATATTCCACGGCATCAACAGAAGAGGAATGTCTATCTCAGACAATGGCACGTTCTTGTATAACCTGGTTCTCAACAGGAATCTGTACAGGTTGAGCCTGGGCAACATTGTTCACAGACATACCCTGAATATTGTCATCTCTCTTTGCCAAGGCTGTCACAATCTGATCCAACTGGTTTCTCAACAAGTCAAAATCCGCTCTGGTCACAAACTAGTCCTGCTCTTCTGAGTTCATGATCCTCCAAAAACTACTTCAAGTCCAATGATGGCTTCGGGAAGTCAACTACTGGATTACGGACAAAGGATGGATGAGACTCAAGGCTGAGAAATGCGAATGCAATGAAAATGTGATGATGATGCACATGCAATGTAAATGCAAGCCAAATGGTTTTAAGGAACTCAAAAGCAAGTTGCAAACTTTTTGAAAAACTGAAAAGTTTCATTTTTAAAACCATGATCTCTATTGATCCTTGCAAAGAAAAGAACATCTGAGTTCCTTGAAACCAAAAGAGTTGTTATGGATGTATGCAAACACACAAACATATGTACAAAGCACACAAGGCCTAGGTTTAGGGGTCACAAGAGCGGAGCCAATGGTCTACCCATCCCAATAGGTGTGTACTATGGGTTTATCATCTGTAGAACAGGGTTCTAAAAAGTTCCCAGAGTCGACAACCCATCTTTAAGATATTATCGACTTCCCAATTACTTGGTAATCAATAATATTCTCAAGAGAATCTCGTCTGAGTGTAGTATCACGTATCAACCATTTAGGATTACTCCCTCATAACCATCGCACTACATCCTAAAAGGCCAAGTGGGGTAAAAGGGTAACTAAAGGTCATCAGTATCCCTGGCACCAAGGTCGAAAGTGGCAATGCATTCACGATTGCTCGTTCAACATATACCACCTCCAAGAGGGCCTCAACTGAGTGTGGAACCTCAAGTCAACTCCTTTGGGATTACTCCCTCGAAGTCTCCTTGACTATGTCCACGATCCTAATCATATGTGTACTCTCAAGTCCGGGTTAGGACTTATCCTCACCACTCAATAGTAGCACCCTGCACACAGAAGATCCCAAGCAAAACAGGTATACAAATATATACAGATATGTACTAAAATTCTGGTATGACAGATCCCAGATGTCCTACAGGATGTCGAGACATCTGGTCTATTACAGAAAACATGGCAAGGTATAACCAATAACAGTACTAAAAAGCATAAACCACACACATAATTTGTTCACCCAGTTCGGTCTAACAACCTACATCTGGGGGCATACCAAGCCAGGAAGGAAGTCCACTATTAGCAGTATCAAATTACAGACTCAACAAACCCAGTTGACAATCTCCTAACTTAATAACTACCCAATGACTCTTCTACCTAAGTCCTCCCTAGGTAAGAGACTTCACCTCACTTCCAATCATCGCAATGATGTCTAGCAGTCAACACCTCAGCCACTGCATCTACAGCTTGATTTCCAACAGCTCTTCAATCACAGAAAAGTAGAAGACATACTTCCATGACAATACTTAGACATGACACACATGACTAAGAACAATACTTAGAGTTGCTTAATAGCTTCCTCCAAGAACAACACTCACTCTTGCTTAAAAGCTTCGAGGAGAACAGTGACCATCTCACAATCCGAGTGGTTCACACATACCAACTCTCCTAGAGAGTGGTTCACAAGAACAAAACCCTAATAATTTTACATCTTGGAATCATTTTTAAATCAGGTTACAAACACTCCTATTTATAACCTACATCCCAACTGGATTTGGGCTTCAAATCACAGCATATCAGCTGCTACAAATCAGCAGAAACTTCTGCTATATAATAGGTCTTCAATCAAATATTTCCTAATATGTCTCCATATTTAGAAAGTAGTGAAAATCCAAAAACCAACACAAAATCTCAACTCAATTACTTTGGACGCCACATAGGATAACTAAATATTCACAGAATATTCAGTAACAAATAACAACTAACAGAATCTTCCTTTTAAACCAAAATCAGACGCGATGTCCTATGATCCAGGATGGGACATCTTTATCCGACATGTTGAATGCAGAAAATTAGAACATCTTGTTTCAACATCTTGCTGCTAGAATAGTTTTAGCAAAATAAATGCCAACCACATAATCAAAGAAATAACAATCTCCCCCTTTGGCTTATTTTGGCTAAAACTACACAACAAACAATACAAAATTATCAGAGACAGCAGCGAAAAACACAGCAGCAGTAAAAAATTCACAACCAAAAAACTCTCCCTCAACTGCAAAACTCCCCCTCAACTGCAGAAACTCCCCCTCAACTGCAGCACCAACACAAGCACGCCACAAGCACATTACTCCCCCTTTTTAGCCATAAATATGACAAAGGCAAGTAGAACAGTTCTAAACAAAAACATAATATAGCAAAAGATAATGTTCAAAAGGAGAGACAGAGATATAGTTATCCTAGGCGTTCAGTCATTACAGCACCAACAACAACAAAACAAGCAAAAAGAAGAAATAATGCGTTATTTTGCAGCACCATCATCATCTTCATCTGACCCAGATTCCGTAATTTCTTCACCTTCTCCATCAGTCTCAGCATCAATATCACCACTCCCAGATACAGAGTCATCTAAACCCTATGCACTCTCTCTATCAGATCCACTGGTTTCAATATCAGCAACAAAGGTATTATCTTCAGACATCCTGTGGTCAGCACCAGAGGCATCACCTTCAGCAGTTTCCTTGTTATCTTGGTCTTTACCAACTGTTCCAGCAGAAACATTCTTTTTCTACATGAAAGTTTTAATGAACTGTTCAAGTTTGGACTTCCTAGCAGCGTATTTTCTGATGGAATCTTCCAGTTCCTTGCACATCTCTTACAACTGTACAATAACTTCATCATCAAAGGTAGTATGGCTAAAAGTTTGAGAGGATGTCCCAACAATGTCTGAAACATGTGCCCCACCAAGTAACTTGTAGTGTAGGGACATGTGAGGTTTTCTTTTAAGTACACTGTCACTGCTTAACAAAAGGTTAGGAAACTGATCTAAGATAACACCACAGATCAGGGATGGAAAGCAAATAGGCATCTTGACAGCAGTTAAACTTGCTTGTTTCAAGATTTGTTCAAAGATGTATGTCCCAAAATCAAAAGGGACCTTTTTACCAATAGCATAAATGAACCTACCAAGTATGGTGGAAATAGTAGATGTATGATTGGTAGGTACCCAATTCACAACAGTAATCCTATGGAGAATAGCATATTTAACACTCAGTTTTCCAGAGGATAACTTTTCTTCATTTGGCCAGTGTTTAATACAACCACCTGTAATCTCCTTACACACTTCATTGTCTGTGACTTCTAACTCAGGCTGAGGTTCTTCACACCTGCCCATAAAGTTATTGATTACTCCAGGAGAAAAAGTGACAACTTTTCCTCTCACAGACACTTTTCTAAAGTTGTTACTCCTGTTATCATCACAATCTTCAGGAATATTCACAACAAATTCCTTGACTAATTTTTCATAGCAGGGTCCTATCTTGGACACCGTTTTCATCAACCCAGTAGCTGCAATAAGATCCATGATTTTTTTGTATTTATTAAAATCCTTACCCAGCTCTCTCTCCAAGGCAATCCTCCTTTGATCCACAACTCTCCATCAATCTGTATTCCTCACAGAACCATCAACATAGGTCTTTTTGCATGTAGAGTTTTTCACACCAAAACACCATCCAGCAGCCTAATGTCATAGCATGTTATTTGACATTATATCCTCATAAGAGGCAACCAATCTCCACAAGCATGCAAGCTTCACAATATATGCACCTTTGCAGCAAAATCCATAGACAAGTACTCCCCCAATGCTCCAGATGAAGATTAACATTTGAGCACTAGATCTTCACACAATTGCTGAGCACATTCACATACTGTACTCTTACTCCTAGAGAACACTGACACTGCTCACAAACTCCATGAATTCTCAGCTTACTTACAAGCTTTACTGAGATCTAATCTCTTCAAGAGAAAGAACCGCTCTTAAATAAACCTTCCTGATCAAATCACCTCATCAAAAAAAAACTTGAGCATCCAACTCCACATGCACAGTCTCAATCATATTCCAAATATAACCATCAACAATCATGATGTTACAACATCATTTAGGACATCAGCTTCCCATCACCATTCAAAGGACTCATTGCGCATAGAAGTCCTTCAAGAAGCTCCCAATAAAACACAGCCAGAGCAGCTTATTCAGGTTAACATAAACACCTGAACACCATAGAGAGAAATAAACTCGCACACCCTCTCTGAAGCAAATAGTTCAGACTGCAGAATTGCATACTCACATCAGACAAATACTTAGCTCCCGTCAAAGTATCTATCATTAGTCAGATAAGACTACCTTCTCACACAATTGGTCTGACATTCTTCTTTCGCACACATCAGGCATCTGCTGATCCTTCTTCACGACAACCCATCATGACAATCATTCAAAACCAGATCATACACACCTGCAGGATCCTGCATACTCTACATCTCAAGAATCTTATTTTCAAACTTCTCATGCAGATACCAGGGAACCATAATCCTTTGGTCCAAAAAAAACACCAACTCCTCCTTGCTCCAAATACAAATCTGAAATGCTCATCCTAGATGGTTTGGATGACAACCCAACAATAAAGACACCAGCCACCCAGTTAGGTTAATATATCTCCTCTGTGCACAGTCCTTTGAGTTTCTCTTCCACTAGAACAAGAGTTCCACGCTCTCATAGACTTGATAGTGATATCAAGTTTGAGTAAACAACCCCCATCCTGTTTTGAGAAACACCACCAGACATATTGAGAAAAATAAATTCTCAATACAAAGATGTCAAGACATTATGTCTGACATTTCTACGAGTTCTTCCATCATCAGATTAAGGACTCTCCTTTATTAACTGCTAAGAACTCCTAAGGCCATTATTCATTCTCCCATCCAATAGCTGCACATCCTTTGGTTGATACACACATATAACTCAAATAGAATTTGCTCCATGGCCATAACCAAGATTCCATACATCTGGCCCATTAAATCAGAAGGAACTTCCAGATTTCAGAGAGAATGTCCTTGACGTTTGAGCTTGACCTCCACACAAAACAAACAGCCTTTGTACTCCTACTTACTTGGATCAGAAATACACTAATCCAACACACTTATCTAAGACATGTTCCTTGAAAGAAACTTCTTAGACAGCCAACCCAGATGCCTCCTCTTCCAAGCCAGGAGTAGGTTCCAAACAGATGTGATCAATACACATTTGTTTAGCCCCCCAAGCATCTGCTATGCCATACCTTCATCCAACAAGATTCTGCATAATCTGCTGGTTTGATGTTCCAATATTTGGTAGGACATTAGTTCCCTTCTCAAGAAACACACCAAGAGATCTTTTATCAAAGCCCAGAGACTGGCCTTTTAGGGTTAGAAGTAAGACTAAATTGCTTCTAGATCTCTTTTCAACAACCTCATATAAAAGTGCCTTTATGAGTGGACTTGGGATGAACCTCAAGTATCTCTGGCAACTCTAACAAGCTAGTTGAAGCTATCCTCAAGTATCACCACACCATGTGATACACCTTCAAAGGAGAACAGAGTGTTGCAACCAAAACCATCAGGAGTTTTCTAACAGATACATAAACAGCGGAACACAGAAGAAGAAAACCCCTCAACAACCTTTAGGCAAAACTTAATACCTTTGCACAAACACCACAATCCATAGGTTTGAAAATAAATCAAACCACACAACAGCTCACCACCAAAGCTACAGACACACTATGTCATGAACAGTCCATCCTCCACTTCTAGGGACCATTCAAACAACAATATGAACTTCTCCAAGTTCAAACAACTTTTCAGTAGGTACCACCTACCTTGCCCATAACCAGAAAGTATCTTCCCTAGGATCTCACCCAGAAAAACGAACAGGATGCCTGCTTTGATACCAATTGAAATTCTGGTATGACAGATCCCAGATGTCCTACAGGATGTCGAGACATCTGGTATGTTACAGAAAACATGGCAAGGTATAACCAATAACAGTACTAAAAAGCATAAACCACACACATAATTTGTTCACCCAGTTCGGTCTAACAACCTACATCTAGGGGCATACCAAGCCAGGAAGGAAGTCCACTATTAGCAGTATCAAATTACAGACTCAACAAACCCAGTTGATAATCTCCTAACTTAATAACTACCCAATGACCCTTCTACCTAAGTCCTCCCTAGGTAAGAGACTCTACCTCACTTCCAATCATCACAATGATGTCTAGCAGTCAACACCTCAGTCACTGCATCAACAGGTTGATTTCCAACAGCTCTTCAATCACAGAAAAGTAAAAGACATACTTCCATGACAATACCTAGACATGACACACATGACTAAGAACAATACTTAGAGTTACTTGATAGCTTCCTCCAAGAACAACACTCGCTCTTGCTTAAAAGCTTCGAGGAGAATAGTGACCATCTCACAATCCGAGTGGTTCACACATACCAACTCTCCTAGAGAGTGATTCACAAGAACGAAAGCCTAATAATTTTACATCTTGGAATCGTTTTTAAATCAGGTTACAAACACTCCTATTTATAACCTACATCCCAACTGGATTTGGGCTTCAAATCACAACATATCAGCTGCTACAAATCAGCAGAAACTTCTGCTATATAATAGGTCTTCAATCAAATATTTCCCAATATGTCTCCATATTTAGAAAGTAGTGAAAATCCAAAAACCAACTCAAAATCTCAACTCAATTACTTTGGGCGCCACATAGGATAACTAAATATTCACAGAATATTCAGTAACAAATAACAACTAATAGAATCTTCCTTTTAAACCAAAATCAGACGCGATGTCCTATGATCCAGGATGGGACATCTTTATCCGACATGTTGAATGCAGAAAATTAGAACATCTTGTTTCAACATCTTGCTGCTAGAATAGTTTTAGCAAAATAAATGCCAACCACATAATCAAAGAAATAACATGTACAAGTATAGCAAACAAACATAAATAACATAAACAAAACAAGGTGGGCTTAACCCTCAAGCTTTTCCCTAGTGAAGTCACCATTTCTGGTGCGGTGAGAATTGGATAACAAGCTATTAATTAACTTGCAACGTAAAACTTTGAAGTTCACAACCGACTTTGATTTATCCAAAGGAAAAGTTCAAGATCGAGAAAACCTAAAGGGGGGAGATCTAAGGTTCGAGGGTTGGTTATACTAAGGGAAGGTATTAGCACCCTTAATATCTGTAGTACTCTACAAGAACCTCTTGTTTAGTTTGTGTTATGTTATGTTTGCTTGCTAAGGAATCTGCTAAAGGGTAAAGGTAAAGACCTAAGGGTATGTACACTAAGTTTGCTCGCCAAGACATCGCATCTTGTGCCTACGTATCTGACTAAATAATTAGAGCAACCGTAGTTCACCTAACTAAGGGTGAGGAACCATTGACTATGGCCAAAGTTCCAAGGGGAAATGAGTATGAGCTCATTTAGAGTTTAAGGAAACTCTCTAAGTCTACATTATAGAGGGGAAAGTGAGTACTCAGCATGGTGAGTACCACATAGAGGCCAAGAATTCAAACTTAATTCTAAGTGGTAGGTTCAAGGCTCTTAGGAGGCCAAGAAAGGATAAGGGCTCTTAGGAGGCCTAGGGGAAAAATGGCTCTTAGGAGGCCAAGAGGATAAAGGCTCTTAGGAGGCCTAGAGGGCGATTAGCTTTCTATGACTAAAAAGTCAATAGAGAGTCTTTCCTTTAGAAGGGTATTGAGGAAGTGTCAAATGAAACAGGAAACCACAAGCATAACAGAACCGGGAGGGTCATCCACAAGATTTTGTCAGGAAACATTTACAAGCCTCATCAAGCGAAAAATGAAAAGTTAGTAGTCGAGGAAATTGAAATTGAAATGAAGTAGAACTGAAAATAGTCTAGTCTTAATCATAATTTATCAATAGGATTGACAACCATGATTCTTGACTTTCATCGACTAAAAAGTGAATGAAACTGAAATAAAAGACAGTGGTCTCATATTGATCAAAGTTTTGTCGCTTTAATGAGATCAACCAAACCATGAATTTGTTATATCATCGACCAAGTAAAGAAAATGGAATCGAAATAAAAAATAAAGTTGATCTCGTCTTAATCAAGATTTAAATCGATAAAATCGATAATCTTTTGAATTTTTGACTTTCATTGACCAAAAAAGAAAATAAAACGGACCTCATACAAATCAAGACTTTTAGTGATTTTGAACAAATCGACCAAGTCATGATTTTTGTAATATCATTGGCCCTTAAAATAAAAATAATAAAGAAGGAACAAAATAGGAGCAGAATTAAAAAACTTAAAATAGTTAAACCAAATCAAAATGAGTATTAACAATTTCCAAAACTAAAATTTTAGAAAATGTTTTTGTAACAAATTAAATTAAAACAAAAGAGGAGGGGTGCACTGATTGGAACACGAGTGCATAGAAATGAATAGGGTCATTTGGACTTTAAAGCCCATCATCCCAAAAACAGTGGAAACAAAAAAACAAGGAGGCTAAGATGATGTATGCATACGGGCTTCAAAGCCCAAAGACCCATCTCAAAACAAAAGGGTTGATGGCTAACATAATCATCAGCTTAACATTGTTTCATAATGAAAAAAAATCAGGGCAGTAACACGTTTTCACTTCAAAACGAAAAAAAGCAAGCTGGGTTGTTACAAAAATAATAAACTAAAAAATGATTCACTAACAAAATCCATCAATTAAACCATCATCAGCGTGTTCACAACAACATCATCGGGAAAGGAAGAAAAAGATGGCCCTCAGAGACTCCATCATCATCGCACTACAATCAACCAAGGAAAGAGTTTCAAAACAACAACAACAATATCAGGGTACATTCCGACCTTTCCTCGCGAGAAATCCCAGTCTCTCTCTCTCTCGCGTGAACGGTTTCAGGTTTGTCTCGATCTTGTTTGTTTAACCTGTTCAGATTCAATCGATTTTTCTCGTTATCTCAATTCTCCTCTCAATTTTGGGTTGGGTTTATGAGTTTGGAGTTTTATTTGAGTTCTTTGTTGAAGATGAAGATTGGGGAAGGTTTGAAGGTTTTCGATTGAAGAAAATAAGGGTTTTGAAGTTGGACAGTCTGATGATGTATGATGGTTCGCGGCTGAGAAACAGGGATGGCGGTTCAAAAAAATAGGGTGAATGTTTTTGGGTTAATGATGATGAAGGGTCGAGAAGGGTTATGGGGATGTATATGAAGATTCAAGGCTGGAAAAGGGTTACTGATTGTTGAGTATTTGGAATCGGTTGAAGATGTTGGGTCTGGTTTGAAGGTTACGGCTGAACAGAGATGGAGGGAGGTTTATTGAAGGTGGTTGTGGCTCTGGTTTTGTAATGGTTTGTGAACTCCGCAAAGGGAAACTGAAGTTTGAAAAAGTTATGTAGTCGGGTCGACGAAAGACCTTAAAGGGTGTTTTTTGATGCGAAACAGAAATCTCCTCTTGTGAGAAGAGGTGTGATTCTCCCTCCCCATTTCGACCTTCTCCCCCTCTTTCTTTTAAATTAATTCCATCTTTATTTGTCAGGTTTCAAATTTGTTTATTGTTGTAGAGATTTTGGTCAAAGTTAAGATGATTCAACAGGTTTTTCTGTTTCATTGCTGCAGTGTGTTGTTGCTGTTGATAGTAGTAGGTGTTGGGTTTTGTAACAAGTTTTGAGCTGTTGTTTTCATTGTGCAGGTGTGTACATCATGGTCAATGTAGCAGAATTTGACATGGAATGAGGTTGTGTTTGGTCTTTGTGTACGAAAACATACAACCTGGTGATAAAGCTGTGCGTACGAGTGGGGATTTTAGGAAGGCTTGAAGGTCTTGGTCATATGAACCTTGCTAGCTTGGCTCATGAGCCGTGTGGCTTTTTTCAAAAAGGGCCATTTGTTTGTTTGTTTTGTAATGTATTTTCTTTTTGGCAACTTGGTTATATTGGAATTTGATGCAGTATTTTTGGAGTTTTGTATTTTGTGAACTTTCTTTATTGTTATAACATGGGTCAATGGACTTTGTATTTTCCTTGTAAGATTCTGATGGTTTTATTCTAATGGTGGTCTTGTGTAGAGGTATGGACTATATTATAATTTGTGAAATGGTAAATGGGTACTGAAAAATGGAAATGGATTGGAAAATGGTTAAATGGATACGGATAAAAAAATTGTGGGTAGATTTAATGGTTTAAAGTGAAATGGACAAAAATGAATTGGATGTTTGTAGGAATGGATAAAAAGAGAAATAGGTAATTGGATAGAAATTGAATGAAAGTGGTTAATGAAAACTGGATTGAAAAATGGATAAATAACAAAGTGGATGAAGACGGTTACGGGAATGGATATGCACTTCCACACTTGAACAAGCACCTAAACCTTGACAATTGCACTTGACTGCCACAAATCCTGAACAACATCACAAACTCAAATTCAAACTGAAATGATCTTGATTGAGCAACAACCTGGCGTATCCTCAGACCAAAGGTGAAAACCCTAACCAACCAATCAAAACATGCACACACATTGAACCTGCTAGCCTCAAGAGACTCAACTGAACGATAGTCGCCGATCATAAACACCATGGGTGAGAAACCCTAATCTTCGCCTTGAGTGCACGCTGAAACAATAACTTGATGAGAACCAAAAACCTGATTCAGAATCTTTGCCACAGCCTGATAACCTGATGCTGAAACAAACCACTTCTCCGACCATAAATAGGTCAAATTCCACCAACACCGCACACAGACCCTTAACATGGTAACCTTGCCTGATTCCTGATTTAGTCTTACAAGACTGGTGAATGACCCATCCATAACCTTGGTTGATCAACCCTTGAGGCCTCTTGAAATAAAACCTGATTCACAAATGGAACAAAACAAACTAAACCTGGTGAATTGGGTTAGGTATGCAATATGATTGACCAAAAATGATATGCAAAAGACGATGACATCTAAGGGGTAAAATTTGGGGTACAACACATAATAAGTCATAAGCCAAGATAATAATTCGTCGAAATCAGTCTCATCTCCAAACTTGATCTAATGAGGAGGAACCTAATTTAACCACTTATGTCCAAAAGGTAAAGATATTTATGACAAGAGTAATATCAAGATAATAAGCCAAGAGTAATATCAAGATAATAGGACAAGAAAGCAAAATATCTTTCGATATCGATGACTAAAATATAAGGTTCTATAACCTATGGAACACATATGGACCTAGCCAAAAAAGCACCTGACCCATGCAAGAAAGCAAAACAAGGTCTTCGGATGACATAACAAATTACATACTGACATCAGTCAGCCTAGATGACTATCATTAGAATCGAAGGATCAGGGATATCAAAAACCCTAATAAGACCTTTATATGAAGGGCCACAGCAGCAAAATCAAGATACCATTTATCTTGTTCATTAAGTGACTTGAGCATCAAAGTGTTTTGTAGGTACTACTCTTATCACACCTCGAAATCAAAAAGGAGCTTTCAAAGACGAAGTATTTCCAAAGGTCTTCATCTCATAATTTCTAATAAAAGGTTGGGATATTTTGGTTCGGATATCATCTACTTATTATAAAAAATAAAAAATATCAAGATTTTGTATGATATTAATAATTTAATACTTAAACATACAAAAACAATAATTTTAATGAATAGTAGAACATGAACAACAGTGGAGAACAAAAAATTTGTGTCCAAAATAATACTACAGAGAAGATTATCTAAATCAACCAAATCTCTTTACCACCAATGCTGCTACTCAATTCCTCTCTCTCATATGCATCTTCTTCGTCCCCGACAACGCTTACTCTCTCTCCATCAAAACCACTAACCACTAAACCCCTTATCCTGCGCACACCCTGCCTTAACCTACGCCACTATTTCCAATGCCCACTCCCTTCTTCTTCCCTCTTCGCCAGAACCACCCTCACACGCGTTCTCGGAGTCTCACCCACACAGCAGCACGTGTACCCTGACCCAATCCCCGAATTCGCTGAATATGAGACACGCAAATTCAAAGTTGAGCTCTTGCAGAAGCTTTCGGAGGATATAGACGAGTTCGGTGATGAACTTGATACGGTTATTGACGTTTGTGTTCAGGTTAGTTAATGTCGTTTTCTTAGAAAGTTCACTTTGAAAAATTAATGCATTGTAACGGTTCACCTAGTTGAGATATTGTTTTTGTTTAATATACTATGTATACAAGGTGTTTGAGAAAAATCTTGAACCAAATATACAATTGGTTTCTCTTTAAGGATTAAAACTGATTTGTAATTTGTAGGGATTAAATAATAGATACTGAAGCAAAAAATAGATAAATATATTATATAGGCTGAAAATCATAAAAATGTGATTGAATTAGGTTTTAATTAAGTGTCACTTTGCATAAAGAATTTCGCGATTTCGGTCGATACAGATGTTGCGACACTAATTACGCAGTGTGAAATAACTATAATTTATTCTTGTAATACCGGTACCGGCACCTTTCGATAACGGTGAAGAACAATATCGGTATCAGCATCTTCCGATACTGTTTTGTTGCGGCTGTAACAGATTTTTTTTTAAAACCTTGTGAATAAGTAAGACATCTTTGCAATTTTGTTGTTTTCTGTTTGTTCCATTAAAAGATATTGGTTATATTATATGATTAATCATTGTAGAGTCAATGAATGATTTATTTTTTAGATTTTATGTGAGATTTGATTGTGAGAGTTCTAAAATATAGCTGCTTACAGCTTAGTGATTCAAATCTGGCTGAAATCTAGTCTTTTAACATTAAGTCTGCTCTGTTCGTTTTCATAGTAGTTGTGATGTCAATATCTTGTGATGTTAGTCCTTCCCCACCTACATGCGTAAGTTTTTATTGGAAGGATCATTGTTTAAATAATCAATGCACTCAATGCCATGGTTACAGTAAGACTATTTCAGGAACTTGTTCATACACAAAAGTCAAATTAGATTTAATTGCACGCGGACCATTTATGTTGAGAATGACTCGTATTCATTGTGTTGTACTATTGTGTAACTTTTAAGAATTACATTATGGAAAAACTACTATAGTCATCCTGTTGTTGGAGGTATAGACACAATTAGCCAAACTCGGTTATCATTCTTTTATGTGCATTTGTTTATATGTTCTTTAGAGCAGGATTTGGTGTTCTAATACTTTACATTACTTTCACCAATCAGTAGAAAAAGGGGCGTCAATTATCACTATTGTAGATAATAAGACTATCTTTGTTTGATTACCTCCTCAGCTTTCTCTTTAGTTTGAGCAATAGAAGTTCAGGGTTCTCCAAGTCCTTACGACTGAGATAGTGATCTAATCAGCGTTGGTTAAACAAAATCAAGAGAAAATGAGCATAAGCTGAGTTTTGAGGCACTATTTTATTTCTGTCAAATCGACACCAATTGGGTCACCATCTCAATCATGAGGGAGATTAATACTATGAGTTTCTAGTGTCACCAGCTGTTGGAGTTTCAAATCATTTATTAAGCATTGGTCCACCATAGATCACATGAGATATTTCCCACTATAGACACCGCCTTTTTTTCCCTTTGAATCCATGTCTTTTTGTGAAAATAAACAAATATATAAAAGAAACAAAATCATTCTCTGTAATTTGTCTATTCCATCAAAAAATTGCACTCTGTTTTGTCACTTATCTAATTGTGTGCATGTTTGGATTGATGGTGAGTTGATTGAATTGCAAAGATTTTGACAAATATTACTCTGATTTTTTCATACTTGTGATTTCAAACATGTTTAATTTCACTTTAAACTAATGACTAAACGAGTCATAATAGTAACCACTCTTTAATGGAAAACAGATATTTAGCAAGTTTTTGCACAAGGAGTATGGAGGTCCTGGGACATTGTTGGTGACGCCATTCACGGATATGTTGGTTGCTTTAAAGAAGAAGAAACTACCAGGAGCACCTCTTGCTGCTAGAGCATCACTATTATGGGCACAAAATTATGTTGATGAAGATTGGAAAATTTGGAACTCAAAACCAAAATGAATTGTATTTTCACATTTTTCTCTCTTTTTTTACAATGTAAATATTTATCATTTGCTTATAACATTTTGTATGCTTCAACTGTAACAATAAAAATAACTTCTAGTAGATTTTGATTTTGCATTCACAATTTTGTTTTGGTGCTATACAAACATATTGTAACTGAACATGGTGATTATAATGGAAGAGAATTATGAAACTCAATCCACCCCGAAAGGAGCATCGAACATGAAAGAGACAAACAAATAATGTTATGAGAGACAGTACATTTCACAATCTATAGCATCATTCAATTGGAAAACTCTGAGATGCTTTGTAAAGACGGGCGCCATGATTTTGGTCTCGGTCCAGCTGGATTTACCGGTGCTGCCTTTAGCCTCTGTCTGTCAGCTCTCATTGCCTGAAATTTGTGATGCAGTTATAGCATCAGTTCTAACTGACCATCAAACACACTCAATGAAGACAATGGAATAGCATTTAACCGAAAATGACTGTTGAAGATGAATAACAGAATCAAACCTGATACATCTTTCCTGTGTTCAACATTCCTTCACTCTCACAAGCTGAACTTTCCTTTTCCAGCTCCACCATTTCCTCACCCTCCTCTGCCTTTCCATGTGTCCTCTTCTTCTTTGCTTTCAATACCTTCTCAACCTCTTCAAACCAAAAACACGAGCATTTTTCAAAAACACACCAAAAGCACGAAGGAAGAAAAAACACAATGAATAAAAGAACTACCTTGAGTTGTGATGAGCCTATAAGCATGTCCTAAGGTGAGAGTATCATCAGGCTTAAGCAACTTAACACGAGTGAAAAGCACGGGCTTCTTCTTCTCCTCATTATTACTACTATTTTCTCCTTGTGGCAATGGCATGATTAGTGATACATAATGACCAGGATTAGCCTTCATGACATAACTTGCACTCACTGACCAATACAATCTCTCTATCTTTCCACTAGGGTGCTGGATCACTAGTGCTGCAGCATCTACAGTTTGACAATTCCCCATTTCTCACTCTCTTTCACAAACTCAACAGGTGTATTTTTTGGTAATGGCACCCAACAGGGTCTTTTCTAAGGGCCTCTCAACTAACTTATGGTTGTTATGAAAGTCAATTTAAAGCCAAGTTTACATCAATATAGGTGGTGTATACAAGAAGAATTATTGATTGGGGACCTTATATTAATATTAATAATTATATGGAATCTAGTATAGTAAAATAATGTGACAAGTATTATTTTATTATATGTTTGAGGATGATGACTAATGAGAACCGGCACGGGCCTATGAAGAGGGTGTAGGTGCCACGTGGAGAGAGGAGAAAGGTAAGTTATTGGAAGGATTCGGTGGAATTTGTTGAGGGGGTCAAGGATTTTAGATTAGATGTAATGTAAGATATGGATCTTTATTATAATATATAAATTGTTAACAAAATGACAAATTATCTCTTGTTTAAAGAATGTGAGTTTATGCTACCAAAAAAAAAAAAAAAGAATGTGAGTTTATAATATTATTTTTTTTAGGTTAAAATCTGAGCTCCAAATAATTTAAAAAATTATTGATGGAAAATTTTACCTTTATTAGTTTTAGGGTTGAAGTGACTCTAAATTAAAGATTATTTAAAATAAATTATATATTTTTTATTTTTTAAAATCCTAATCGACAAAAGTTTGAGTTTAAGTAATCTTATGTATCACATTCAAATACATTTTTGTTTAATTTTGTTCATGACTTCTGTGTGATGTATATTGATTTTATTTTGAGATGTGATCATTTAATCAAGTTGATTTTAGTGCACTTAGAGATACTTTTTACATTCTTTTAAATTTCGTTCATGACTTTAGGGTGCCATTTTGATCTTATTTTAAGATGTGAACATTTAATCAAGTTGATTTCGGTGTACTTAGAAATGTTTTTTTTTTCTTCATTCTTTTGGATTTTGTTTATGACTTTAGTGCGACGTCTTGATCTTATCTTGAGATGTGAACATGAAATCAAGTTGATTTCGATGCACTTAAAGATGCTTTTTCCATTCTTTTTGATTTTGTTCATAACTATAGTGTGACGCCTTGATCTTATCTTGAAATATGAACATTTAATCAAGTTGATTTTGGTTTACTTAGAGATGCTTTTTTCATTCTTTTGAATTTCGTTCATGACTTTAGTGTGACGTCTTGATCTTATCTTGAGATGTGAACATTAAATTAAGTTGATTTCGGTGCATTTAGAGATGTTTTTTCATTCTTTTGAATTTCGTTCATGACTTCAGTGTGACGTCTTGATCTTATCTTGAGATTGAGATGTGAACATTAAATCAAGTTGATTTCGATGCATTTAGAGATACTTTTTCAATCTTTTAAATTTTGTTAATCACTTCAGTGTGACGTCTTGATCTTATATTGATATGTGATCATCTAATCAAATTGATTCTTGGGCACTTAAAATGCTTTTTTATTCTTTTGGATTTCATTCACGACTTTGGCGTGATGTCTTGATCTTACTTGAAATGTAATTATCTAATCAAGTTGATTCTTGTGCACTTAGAAAACTAATTCAATTATCCATTTCTTTTGTATTTAACTCAAAATATATTTCATCAATCTTTCATACTTAATGTAACAATCAATATAAATTCTTTACATTGAATTTACAACTCAACATTTACTTAATATTTTACCACAACTTTAATTGTACAATTGAAAGTGATTTTAACAAGAGTAAAGAATTATATCAAATACTAATAAGTAGATTATTGATTGTTGAATCTGATAATTGTGATCTACTATTGATTCATAATGAAATTACTTAATTAAAAAAACATATTTTTTTGATAAAATTATCGCTAAAAAAATTGTAATTGTTTTGTACGAGAATAAAAATCGGATGCAGTTGGTGAACCGAAGATTTTAAATCGGTAGTGTTAATCTCAGACACGACGACACAGAGTGGACCTCCATGGTTAACGCTCCAACGCCCAAGTCAGTTTAAGATTCAAGATGAATGTAGTGAAAAGTGGAGATCAAATAATATACCTTACTTTCCGTGTGAACTAATTTTATACCTTGGGTCAAGTGGAATGAATTTGAGATGAATTTGACCTTGACTATTTCGGCCTTTAGCCGACCCATAACAATTACTCCTAAGGCTTTATCGGGCACAGAGAGAGTCGGGAAAACCTTGAATAATTTTGTCCGGCCTCTAGGGATGTTGTCCGATGAGAGCTAGAACTGAGATGCTTGGATTCAGTTGAAAGATAGGGGGGACCAAGTGCATTAAATGCACTTCTATCACTGAAACATTTCATTGCCTTGTTCTGACACGTGTGCTGACGTGACAAGTAAGGCTTTACGTGTATTTCAAAGGGGAAATCTAATTGTTGATCTCATAACTCTTTTCCTTTACTAATTTGGATCCTTTAACTGTCTTCGTCTATAAATATAAGAAGTTAAGTGTTGAATTTTTTTTGTAATCCTTGGCATTCAAGTTCATTCATGTTCACATTATTAGTAAACAACTTCGTCTTTCATCCCTGAGAGAATTTATTAGAGCACTAGTCGTTCCTTAATCAGAGTTTTTGTCTTTCTTCATTCGCCCTGCTTCATCAATCGCACATACCTAGATACCCTCCTCAACTCAAACTTTTACCTTCAAAATTTCATACTTTCTAGTCAAGATGAATGATAATACTGTTAACCTATCGAGTGATTCTGAGAGCGATACTTCTTCTGCTGCGAGAATGAGGGCACCCATTGATTCCCATCTCCCTCCACTAGCTCATGATTGCATGGGCCCAAAAATTATATCCATATTTGAAGATTTTGACTCATAAAGAGCATTTGAGAGTTCCTTGGAAGAATGAGCTCCTTCATCTTACTCATTTGAAGTCATTTTTCAAATAATAGTGGAATGGAAGATCATATTGAGGTTCATATGCCCTTACCCATTTTGATTGAGGAAGAAATACAAGCTAATAAGTAGATGATAAAACGCTCTAATGACTTCATCCAACTTTGCATAAGAACCAATAACTGTGAACCCAACAACGCTGAAGTGAAGGCCCATTTGGATCTTTAGGGTAGGTCAAATTCACTGTCTTTGATTACACCTCACGAGCATTCTAAGGCCGACCACTTGGCCAGGAGAGGCGTGATGCTGGTGGAGTCGGCTGATGCAGTTAAGTATGACTGGGTGGATGCTGAGGTGGTGGGTACACGTTTGTTCTAAATACTAAAGCAACAATAGAAGATGATGATATCGTGATCTTTTTTCTGGTAGGCCCAGAGAAGAGTATACGTGTTTATTTTGATGATTATGCGCTCCCACTTTGTGAGTGCTTATTTACTAGGATAGGATTATGGCTGCCATTATCTGACTTCAAAGTGTCTGTTTGAAGCATCTAAAGGTTGCTTCTTCCTAGCTTCATCTAGAATTCTGGACTTATATGAGGGTATTTCAGTTGTGTGTCGAGCATAAGTCTTGAAAACCTTCACTCAGGATGTTTTTCCAACTTATTTTACCTAGTTCGTACTTCTAAGGATGAATATCGTGACAAATGGCTCATTAGTTTCCATACTGATGATCCTTGGTTTGACCATTTCACCCGGAACTAGGGTGATTTTCTAAGGAGCTTCTTGCCGGTGAGACCCTTTACTCTAGAGGCTCATCTAAAATTCTGCCACTCCTTTGCTAAATCTTCCCGCTTCTGTAAGGGCGCGTTTCTGAAGTATTGGCCTTCATCTTATTTTTTTCGGGACGTCTATTTCTATCATACAAAAATAGGTGTTCCCTCCCCTAATGAGGTAGCGATGAAGCAAAACTTGCACTCTTGGTTTAAAGGGATTGGTTACGAAGAGGGGTTTGTCCCCAGTGAGGTACCTTCTTCTGAGGTCAAGAAGAAATAGATTGACACTTATGCCATCTTGAGTGCGATCAGCCGGGAGGAGAGGAAAGAAGTTTTTAATAAGGATGAGGTCTTTTAGTTTTTTTTTGTTTTTTACATGTGTGATTATATTTTGCAGATAGCATGGATAAGTTGTAGATGTTCTATAACCTTGCTAATGCTCAAGGTATCAAGTTTCGCCCTACTGATCAAGCTGTAGTGCCCCCTTCTCATACCATTGTTCCAATTCCAACCATGACTCCCCTCTAAAACACCGACACCGCTGTCATTTCCCCCAGGGTAGAACAACTCATCAATTTTGCAGTCGTGGTGACCCAGAGGAAACGTCTTCGTCTCATATTAAAACAAAGAGGGGCTGGGATGCAGATCAACACTCTCCTCTAGAAAAGGGCTCTCCCAATCAAACCCGCCTGACTAGGGATGCTACTTTGAGGGAGATAACTGATTTCTTATGGATGCCTGACATCTTTTCTTCCCAACTTTCTTGCACCTCTAAGCATACTAGTGTTGTTGTATCGGTGGGGGATCTATCTGAGGCGGATAAGATGGCTCTCATCTTTGAGGTCACCTACAATATGTACCTCTCTGAAGCGGAGAATATGGATTTCCTCTTTGAGATCACCTACAACATGTATCTTGCATCTTTTCTATTTGCCTTAGTAGCTGCTAGCAGGGGAAATATCTTAATTGCTGGTAATCCCTCAAAAGAGAGGGACACTTGGAAGGGCAAATGTGAAGCTATGGAGAAGAAGTGATTCACTATAAAAAATGAGGTGACCAAGCTGAAGGAGAAGGCCAAGCTTGATGACTCTTTGCAAGAGGCGGGGAAGACTCATGACTCTCCTTCTACTATGGTAGCCCGAATTACAAAGCTAGAGACGACGTTGAACATGGAGAAGAAATAATGTTATGAGGCTTATGATGTTGTTACTAATATGATCTGCAACAAGGAGAAGGATCATGAAACTCTTTGAGAAGAGGGAGGCCGAAGCTCATGCCACGGCTCTGGCAGCCCTTGAGAGTGAGGTTGCCAGTCTGACGATGATGTTCCAACATTCTCTTCAATACATAATACAAGTTGTGTACGAGGTCTGCAACCAAGTCGGGGAATAGGAGAGGAAGTTCTGCTCCACTACTTCTACTCCTTCAAGGATACTCCCATGAGGACTCTACAACATGGTCCGGGTACTTCGGCCCCGAGCACTAATGCTAGATTGCTTCTTCTTCTTTTCATTTTTCTTTTTTTCCTGTAACATTTCCTAGGCTTTGATCCTTGGGTACAAAAGGATAATGACAAATAATTATAAAAATATTTTTACCTTAGTGAGTTATTCATTATTTACATTTAAGCTTTGTCCTTGACTCCATTTTATTGTAGTTTCGCTGCACTTCCAATTATTTTGTAAGTTGTTGCAACACTAGGGTTTAAGCATCATCCATGTAGTGTAAAGTTAGTTTTTTTAGGGGGTCTATCGGCATGCACCGGCGGGCTTTCTGTCGGCACCATTGTAGTTGTTTTAGGTGTAAGAACCCTTATGATTTGCCTTCTGGAGGAAAAGAGGTTCCTCGTTACGTTGAAGTAATTTGAATTTTTGTTTGGAATTTATTGGCAACATTCTCTTAAATATTGTGGTTTAGCGCATTAGAAGCCATTTTTACCATATTTGGTTGTTGTGTTTGTTTCCTGTAATAACCGTCTGATACTTCAGTGTGTATTTTGTTTGTTGTAGTTAGCAATCACTTACTTAGTGTGTATTATGCTTCGCGTCATAAAGGACCGTTCTTTGGCAAAGGGTAAGATCCTCACACCTACCACTGAGATATGACTCGGATCGAGGTGGACATCTCCGTGATTCACCGCCTAACGCCTTTGGACTGGCTGGTTCCGAAAGGGCTAGGGGTGCGCCAGCTACACAAAAGTGCATTTCATATGTATCAGCTACACAAAAATGTGTGTAATTTGTATCAAATTTGTAAAAATGAATTTAATATATATCATCTATGAAAAATATGCGTGTAATATGTACCTTCTACGCATAAATGCATTTAATTTTATCAACTACGCAAATATACGTGTAATCTATATCAGCTACGCAAAAACGTGCGTAGTCTTTATCTTCCGTGCCTTTAGCGTTCTAAAAGAGAGATACACAAGAAAACATACAATAGGGAAAAAAAAGGTAGACAAATTTTTGTATTCATAATGAAGTGAATTTTTTATAGTGAAACAACATAATGACTAGATAAATAGACCTTCAACTGTAACACCACTTTATTTTGGCAACTGATCAGTGCATTTTGATGCACATTCTTCTACTATTGTACTTAGGCATTTCTACAATTTGTTTTATTAATTTTACTATTTTTTTTAGATTTAAGTTTATTTTTGCCTTTATTTTAATTTCATATTTTATTTTTGGCATTAGTAGTTACTTGATACCTGTTCATTGTGCAGACCATAACTTGATCTATGAGATGTCGTTTTGCGTGTTCTGGTATGCGTTGGAAAGCTAAGATAAAGAGCTATAAGTTTTGTGTTGACGCCAAGAGCTGATTCAGAGTTTAGAAGTCTCAAATAATTCGTCGAAGTTCCAGACTTAAGAAATATTTAATTTTGGGCTGCGGTTTTTTTTTATGTTTTTCGACCCGGTTGGTTTAGAACCCAAATGCTATGTTTTTCCTATACCTAGTAGTCGCTGCTACTGTTCACGCTTTCTCATTCACTGTTCACGAAATATTTCTGAAGCTTTGTACGAAACCTAAGGAGAACTAATCACTTTTGTTGATCTGCTGTATTCAGGTTCCGATACTTGAGATTAATATAACTTTGCAATTTAAATTCTATTCCTTTCAATTCTGCTATGTGTTTATCATTTGCTTAATCTGATTTATCACAAAGTAGTTTGTTTGGTTCGATTGATTTATTGTTCCCTAATTTTGATTGCGCGTTGTCGTATGCTTAATCTGTTAATTCGCTTTATTCTTAACCGAGTGCTTAATTCGGCAAATAGGAAACATAATTCTTATAATTTCATTTGCGCTTGTTGATTGATATTGTGATCGAACAAGGATAGAATCTTCTTAGGATAGTGAAGTTGTAATAATGGATAATAGGTAGGAACCGAATCAGCATATTAGCTTTTAAATCGTAATTATAATCACTTATTTTTATTGTTATCTTGACCAAAACTTAAACCTAACCCCCCTAATCGATTTCTGTAGGTTAATAACAATCAAAGAGTCCTTGAGATATGATATACGAGTGTCGCTTCTCTTTTACTACGTTTTGTCTTAAACTCGTTTTTGACTCGTGTGTGACAGCGAATCAAATTGGCGCCGTTGCCGGGGACTCTTGTTGTTTTTACCCGTTAATTGAGTCATAGGTGTTGATTGTTGCGTTTTAGACCCTTCGATTTGTTGTTTTGGTCGATTCCTGTCCGGACGACCGACGTGGTCCGAAAACCCGGTTTTCAGGAAAATTGTTTCCGTTTTGAAAGTTTACAATACCATTTCAGTAGAAAAAATCAACGTTCAAAGTCCCCTACATATGGAAAGAATTATGGGACACCACCCCAAAAAGATCAAATTCATCATTTTTCTATTTTTATGATTTTTTTAACTGTTTTCATAGTTTCAGAAAATCTGAGCTCCAAATAATTTAAAAAATTATTGATGGAAAATTCTACCTTTATTAGTTTTAAGGTTGAACTGACTCTAAATTAAAGATTATTTAAAAGAAACTATATATATATCTTTTAAAATCCTAATTGACAAGAGTTTAAGTCTAAATAATCTTAGGTAACACATTCAAATGTTTTTTATTCATTTTTTTTAATTTCGTTAATGACTTCGGTGTGATGTATATTGATTTTATCTTGAGATGTGATCATTTAATTAAGTTGATTTTAGTGCACTTAGAGATACTTTTTTCATTCTTTTGAATTTTGTTCATGACTTTAGGGTAACGTTTTGATCTTATCTTGAGATGTGAACATTTAATCAAGTTGATTTTGGTGCACTTAGAGATGTTTTTTTTCTTCATTATTTTGGATTTTGTTTATGACTTCAGTGCGATGTCTTGATCTTATCTTGAGGTGTGAACATTAAATCAAGTTGATTTCGGTGCACTTAAAGATGCTTTTTCCATTCTTTTTTATTTTGTTTATAACTTTAGTGTGACGTATTGATCTTATCTTAAGATATAAACATTTAATCAAGTTAATTTTGGTTCACTTAGAGATTGTTTTTTCATGCTTTTGGATTTGGTTCATGACTTCAGTTTGACGTCTTGATCTTATCTTGAGATGTAAACATTAAATCAAGTTGATTTCAGTGCATTTAGAGATGTTTTTCCATTCTTTTGGATTTCGTTCATGACTTCAGTGTGACGTCTTGATCTTATCTTGAGACGTGAACATTAAATCAAGTTGATTTCAGTGCATTTAGAGATGCTTTTTCATTCTTTTGGATTTTGTTCATGACTTCAATGTGACGTCTTGATCATATCTTGAGATGTGAACATTAAATCAAGTTGATTTTGATGCATTTAGAGATGCTTTTTCAATCTTTTATATTTTGTTCATCACTCCAGTGTGACGTCTTGATCTTATCTTGATATGTGATCATCTAATCAAGTTGATTCTTTTGCACTTAGAGTTTCTTTTTCCATTCTTTTGGATTTCGTTCATTACTTTGGTATGATGTCTTGATCTTATCTTGAGATGTAATTATCTAATCAAGTTAATTTTTGTGCACTTAGAAAACTAATTCAATCATCCATTCCTTTTATATTCAACTCAAATTATAATTCATCAATCTTTCATACTTAATGTAATGATCAATATAAATTTTCTACATTGAATTTACAACCTAACATTTACTTAATATTTTGACCACAACTTTAATTGTATGATTGAAAGTGATTTCAACAAGTGTACTGAATCATATCAAATAATAATCAGTAGATTATAGATCATTGAATCCAATAATTATGATATACTACTGTGTAAGTTCTGTGACTTTTGGGTTGACTGCATTTTGGTAAAACAGCATGCTGATAGCAAGATGTTAAACTAGATGTTCTGCCATGACAGTCAGACATCATGTTCTACATGATGTTGTGACATGTTCCAGGACATGTTATACCAGATAGTTAGCGCATGACTATTTTGGTATTTTGAGTGTGTTCTGATTCACACATATGCGTTATCCAAGGAAGGATATTTTGGAACTTCTGTTTTGATAGATTGTGATGGTTTTTTGAAAAAGGATCGTTGGGACTTTTTAGGAAACTTTGTATTTTTGTTCCTATTTTTGTGCAGGAGATTATGCTTATAGTTTCAAGCTGATTCATGATGAATTGCGCCTCAAGAGCCCAAGCCCAAAAGGTCTGAAGGCTATTTAAAAAAGACCTTAAACCTAATGTATCATAGGACTTTCACTTTTGTAAAATAAGGCGAGGTTTAATAGTGTTAGGTTTTGAGAGTCTCTTGTGTGTTATTTGTAAATCACCCTTGTATATTTTGATACATTATGGTGGACTGATTTTGTATTGTTAATTGTCTACTCTAAAGCTTATAAGCAAAAGTGTATTATTCTTAGTTGAAACTTTTAAGCAAAATCGAGTATTGTAGTTGAAAGAGTGTTCTTCTGTCTTTTTGGTTTCTTGAGGCATAAGTCACTGGGACTGTGACTGGTTGTTAGGAAGTGAGAGGGGGATCTCATATCTAGATGGCAATTTCTAGGTAGAAGTTACACAAGGTAGGGATTAGGCGAGAAGTTGTAAACGAGGGAGTTTAGCTTTGAACTAATACTATCATAGTGGATTTCCTTCCTGGCTTGGATGCCCCAAGATGTAGGTGAGTTGCACCGAACTGGGTTACCAATTGACTGTGTTTTTTTTGTTTCTGCATTTTATTTTCAGTCTGGTTTATTTTATTTATCTGTCATACAACAGATGTTGTAACATCTGTCTTGACATTATGTTCTAATGTGAGGACATCAGTTTAAACATGTGGTACACTTCCAGAATTTCAATTGGCACAGAGCTGGCACCCTAGTCAGTTTTTGGGTGAGCTTCAGGGAGATTTTCTTTCTGGTGCTGTTTGTTTTGGACAGTAGTTATTGGATATCTATCACCAAAGAATAGTTTGAGTGACTCCTTTTGCTCTAGTAAATTTGAACTCTATATCCAATGGAGTTGAGTGGCATGTATTTAGATTGAAAAACACTTGTGTGGTGACCAAAGATGCCTAGGAGCTTCTCAAGACTTTATTTGAAGGCACATCTGGTCATGCTGGCAGGTGTCAGAGGTCTATACCCAAGAGATCTGTCATTATAGTGATTATTTCTCTTTCAGCATAAGTGGACCTCTCAGGTCACTATATTGCTGATCTGTTCTTGGGAATGACAGTTATTGGTTTTGAAAGACAAGAGCATGGATGTTGTTTCCTACCTTGTAGAAGTTTGTGATCCAGTATTTGATGAGACATTTCAACCTGGTTCTGAGGGAAGTGGATAGACGGACAATGTCAAATGTCAAGAACATTCATCCTGACATCTTCTAGAATCTGTCGCTCAAGGATAAGCTGGACTTGTTAGAGGTATTATGTGTCATGTATTTGAAAGTGAATTGTTTTACCTTGTTACTGGCTTATTTAAAATGTGGGCCTCTGATGCAGTCCTATGTATTGGAGAGTCAATTCATTTGAGTTGGTTGCTCCTTCAAGGTTTGTGTATCAAGAGTATAGAAGGAACACAAAGAGGTGACGATTTTGGCCTCCAATCTTGATCAATTCTATGAGGTTGTGAACAACTGTTCTGATGTTTTTTTTTTCTGTTTGACGAGTTAATTGGGAACATAAAAGGGATAGGTGTACTTAAGGCTCTATAGAACTCAAATGTCAACTTGTTGTTCTGGTTTCAATTAAGAGGGAAACTGAGTCAATGTTGCTCTAGAAATGTCTCGACATCCCGGTGAGCATCAGATTACTCATGTTGGAGGCAGGAACTTGCTATGAAGGTGTCTCTCTTCTAGGATTAAGCTGGTCATATTAGGAACTTTTGTTTCAACTTGGAGGTTTGTATCAAAGGTTCAACTCATCCTATAGATAATCAAGCAGTTGTTAGAACTCCAGGGAGATGCAAAATTGCCTTAGCTCTCATGTCTTGTTGGAGTCGCAACTAAGCAAGATGAGTTTGGAAACTGAAACTTTAAGTCCTGATGTTATCTATGTTGATCAAGGTCCTATTGAAGGGAAAATGCTTGGTCATTAATGAGATTTATAAAGCTCTGAGGTGGAAGTTGATTCCATAGCCAGTTGCTTCTGTGTGATCTGCTTGCTCTTGCCTATGACCAAGGAAGATGAAGTCTCCAAATGATGCATCATTAGACTTTTGCAGGTGTTAAAGACTTTCCTCTCATAGTTCCTATGAGGGCAGTGCAAGGAAGAGTTTTAGTCGATGGAAGCGTCTGATAAGTGTGATATGCTTAGTTAACTCCCTGGTAATGTGGGCAACTCAGATGGTGTTTGTTGGCGGGAACCTTTTTTTGTTTGCATAAGTGTTTATGCTGGTATTGTGTTGTCAAACAGGTTGTCCTGACATCATGCTTCTGTGTAGAAGCTAGTTTGGTTCTTGTTGTGTGAGAGTTTACTTCTCTTTGTGGAGTTTTCCTTGAGTGTTTTTGGTATGCCTTTGCAGTCTGTTGCCTTACTGCTGTGTTTAAGTGCTAGTTCTCAAGTAGTTCATGCAAGTGGATGTGCCTAAGCTGCTATGATGATAACAAATCCTGAATTTTGTCTAGATCTGAGGTTAAGGTTTCAGGGGACTAATGTCCAAGAAAATGTTGGAACATCATTGCAGCAGATTTACCCTCCAGAATATGCAACAGATTATTTATGGAAGCTCATCTTATGGAGTTTGTGTTCACCAACAGATTCAGAACGGCATTATCTAGTTCTGATATAGTTTGGAGTGAAGGAATGTCACATTCTGACATTATTCTAGCTGTTGATGATTAAAGAGGAAATGTATTTCTTTTGATGTGGTTTGTGTGCTTGATGTCAAAACAAATGTGCATGACATCTTGCCTGCCTGAAGTGCTTTGGAGAACTCTGGTTTCTCTTAAATGTGTTTGAGGTATATTTTTCTGTTGTGCGTGTGCCTCTGATATGTGAACTGGTACAGGTCATAATTGCATGGGTGTGTCCTTGTGAACAGTGTTGTTTGTTGTCTGGGAGAATTTATTTTTCTCTGCAGTTGGTTGTGATCTTTAGGGGAGATATCTGTCTAATTTGTAGCTACAAGGTTGCATTTTGTACAAAGCTTACATGCTCTCACGTAGCTTGTGTTGTTTGGTGATGTCAGACTTGATGTCTTGACATTGTGTTTGAGTTGTCCAGCTTCACCTTGCTGATTTCTTCAGCTATGTAATCTAGAGGGAGATGTTTCTGTTCTTTTTGTGTGGTGTTCTTATTTGGAACATGTCCTATTTCTAGCATGTGTGCCTCTGGTTAATTAAGGATGGTTCTGCTTGAGGAACAATCCTGTCTTTGTGGATCATTAAGAGTTATTTTTCTTCTAGGTATAAGCATATTGCTGAGGAAGCTCTTGCTCCAAATTGTGTTGGATACGAGAAGATTCCAATGTCAAACGCAATGTCATGACATTGCACTGTGACAAACTGATCACAATCAGTAGTTTCATGGATTCTCTCTCTTTCTCTCTCTCTCTCTCTCTCTCTCTCTCTCTCTCTCTATGGTTGGACAACATTGCTATGACTAGTCAACATCCTGTCAGGGGTGTTTTGGGAGGTTGTGTTAATGAAGAGATATAACATCTACAGTTTAGGAGGCATGAAACACCTTTTTTTTTGGAGCATGCGTTTCTCAAGAAAAACAATTTTTCAATGACATGGAAAATGTCATTTCAAATTCTGCAATCAAAGCTTGAAAAGCAAAAAAAGAGAATGCCTCTGTTACCTAGGACACTTTCACTCCATTACATAATGTTATCCTTGACTGTCCAGGCGTTATAAGCAAGATTGTTTTTTTTTATTTCAAACAATTTACAGTTTTAGCCGTGTATCTAGTCGTGTTTTCAACATGATCCAAAATTCCAAAACCACTGATGCTTCAAAAGCTGGTGTGTTGGATGCAAAGAATGTTAAGAGTGCTGATTCAAAGAAGGTTGAGTCCAAAGTTGGTACATCTGCTGGTGTCATACCCTAAATTTTGACCACTAAGATTCCCATCATTGTGCAAATCATCATCACAATACGGATGAACCATCATACCTCATTAGTCTCGCCAAAGATGGGTGAGCATCCACTACAATCAAACTTAGGGTTTCAAACCCTCTCAGAGCTCTTAGACAAAGGGTCAATCAAGAAATGACATGATCTTCAACTTATCTAAACCTCTCAAACATCCACAATGGATCAAGAGGACTCCCACATCAAGAATCAGGCACAAGGTTGCAGCATTCCAAATGGATCAAGCTTCAAGATCGCCAGTGTCACCAAATTAGGGTTTTGGTCTACCAAGGCCTCCAGATGGAAATTTTCCTCTGGGCATGAGCCAATGATTCAAAGCACAACCTAAGATGCTCCAAGGGACATCATGAACCCAATCATCAAGTCAATTTTGCCTCAGGGGATGCATACAATAAAAATTAGGAATTAGGGTTTCTTGACCTAATTCACCCCTAAGTTGACTTTTGGGACAAAACATGAGCCAAAACCTCAAGAGAGGATTTGAGGGTCTCTAACACCCTACATTGATCCATTTGTAACAATGGATTGATCCAAGAAGCTTGGTGCACAAGTTTCAATTTCATCAGGATCACAATTAGGGTTTTGAGGGAAAAGTCAACTGTGCCTTTGACTTTTGACCAAGACATGCTCCCAAAATTTGGGACATGATTCAATACACCCTATAATACCCATGGAACATATCCATTAAGTTTGATTTAGGTCAAGGACTTGATTTCATAGAGGATCGCACAGTTTGGAATTCATCTGGTAAAAAGTCAACTGTGCCCAAAAGTCAAAGTTTAACTTTTTGATTTTTTGATCAATTATGGTTTCCTAACCCTAAAATGATGTTAATGTATGATTGGAATCATCATTAATCAAGGAAAAATCAAGAAAAGTGGGATAACTTGTAAAAGGGGTAACCATAAAAACTTAGAAATTTTTCTAAGTTATGGAATAAAGTGGCAAGGGTACCAACTTTGGAGGATCATAACTCCTAAACCACAAGGCCATTTTCCCCATCCAAAGCTGGATTTGTAGCTCTCATGGCCCTCTACAAAAGCTTCAACTATACCTCATTCCAATTCATCATGGATTTTGAATTATGATTGGGTCAAAATGGCTGAAAACATGAAATGTCATTTTTTCCAACACTTAGTGAAATTTTCATTAAGTCAGAATCTTCCTTCATTTTTTTCCAAATGTAGGGGCATTTTTCACTTGGATCCAAAAGGTATCAAAACCAACTATGATCAAACAGTTATTGTATCATATGAGGGCTTTCCAAAATGGCCAAGAACTCCATCAAAGTCCACTTGAGCCATGAGATATGACAATGCCAATATGCCTTGCTGCAAACTGTCATGGCAAGGCAGATTTGGAAGTTTTGCTCGATTTACTCAAATTTTGCAAAGGGAAAACAAATCTATCCATCTGAACACCTCAAGGGGGGACCAAGGAGGAACCAACTCTGATCCATCAGCCTCCCAAGTCTTTGGAACCAAAAGTAGCATGCCAAACCTAGAAATGCCTAAAAGAGGGACAAAACTCCAATTTTGGATTGGAGCATTTAATGGATGCACCAAGGTGGCATGGACTGAGCCATTCCCAACTGAATTCACTCAAGACTTATCCAAGACCAAGGGGACCAACAGCCTGTGCCCTAACCTCTAGTCAATGGCTAGAGGATACTTGGATTCTCATTGCTCAACATTGGCCAAACCTCTGCTGCAGTTGCCATTCACTATTGCAGCCAAAACAAACTTGCTCTACTATAAATAGAGCTCAATTGTGTTCAGCTTGAGTACACCAAAGCACTACAACACTTGCTTTCCTCAAAATCTCTTTCTCTAGGCAAAAATACCTTCTTTAGCAAGGTAACTCTGAGTTTTTGAGTTAGAGAGCAATCCCACCATAGCTCATGATCCAAACACATCCAATATGTGATATCTAAGCTGTCCAAACTCTCACAAGTGACCTGTAACACCAAAATCACAAAGTCACATCTCAAAACCTCAAAATAGGACTTTTATGCATTTTTCAAGCCATGTCTTGATTCAGTCACTTTCCAAACCAGATAAAACCTCAAACACACTCCAAATATCATCCTTGAACTGTCCCAAATGGTGTCACACATCTGGAACACCATTTGAGAGAGTTGCTATTTTGGCCACTTTTGCCCCTTTTGCAAGAAAGAGCTCAAACTTGTTCCTGAGATTTCCAGCTGATTCCAACCCTCCTAAAAGCTTCTAAGAGATCATTTGAGGGTGTCCAAAGCATCAAATCATTTCTGGAACAAAGTTCTTGGCAGATTGCACAAAAGCTGCAAAAAGAGGTAAGCATCACAACTTGGATTCTTTGAATCATGCTTTCTTTTGATGTCCATTGATCATGCATCTCTTATACATGTTATATGTGTTTTGTTTGCACCAATTTATCATGTAATTCATGCTTTTACCAAGAGATAGCACAGAAAATGCAAATCATGGCCTATTTCAAAACCACTATCGAGTTTTTCAATAGGAGCATGATCTGAAAAAAACACCACCACCATTGGATTCCTTGTGAAATTCTAGGCAGGATAGACCTAAATTTTGTCCCAATCCATGGAGAAATGAGAAAGTTATGGCCTTCACGTTTTCAACCAAAATCTTGCCTTAACAAGGCAAGCCTTGTATATTTGTGGTTGTGTTTCAATCAACGGATGTATCACCACCCCAGTGGTAAGGGGCGCACCCTATACACAAGAGGTCTGGGGTTCGAATCCCCCTCGCCCCAGATCCTCTTTTTGTTATTTTTTCACTTTTTATTGTTTTTCTTATTATTTTTAATGATTTGAAAAATTAATAACTCCCTCAATTTTAATTATTTTTTATTGGTTCTTTTTGCAAAAAAACACAAAAATGTTGAAATATTTTATTCCACAAAAAAAATCAAATTTATATTAGTTGTTTAATATAATTAGTATTTTTGTGAATAAATTCATTTTTAATTATTTTTAAACATTTAAAGGTGAATATTTACTTTGAAAATCAAAACCAAATGAGTTCTAAATCATCTTGTGATTAAAACTTCATTTTTCAAACCTTAAACAAAAATAAAAAATGGTTTATTCAAACTTATTTGGTATTTTTTATCATTTTATTTGATTTTCTTTAAATATTTACTTTTAAAGGAAAACAAATTAGGGTTTCTTTGATTTTCACGCTCAATAATCATTTTCAAACACTCATGGGCCTCTATTAGAGTGTAAGACCCAACCCCTTTTTGAAACCAAAATAATTTGGGCCTCAGTCATTGTATAAGTCCCACTGTATTTTCAAAAACAACGACACGATCGTCGCCTTTTTAACAAAACCCTGGGCCTCTCCTTGAGCTGTAAGCCCCATCACTTGTACAAAAACACCTTTAGGCCTCTAATAGAGTGTAAGACCCCATCCCATTTTAACCAAAACCTTTTTTGGGCCTCAAATATTGTATAAGTCCCTCTGCGTTAAAAGAAAATCTCAGCGCGATCGGCAGTTCAAAAGTCAAATCATTTGGGCCTCTCCTTGAGATGTAAGCCCCATCCCTTGTACAAAAATAACTCTTTGGGCCTATTGAGAGAGTGTAAGACCCATCCCTTTGTACAGAAAACCTTTTTGGGCCTCAGTCACTTGTATAAGCCCCTCTGTATAAATTCAAACAACAGTGCAATCACGGATAAAACCCTGGGCCTCTCCTTGAGCTGTAAGCCCCAACAATCTTTTCAAAGCACTTTCTCCTTTGATTTAGAATATAATATTGTTATCAAAGTTTTCTTTGTTGAACAACTAACAAAACAGCATGGAAGCTCTACAACCGAGTAAGTGTTTATCCGCTTTCATATATATATATATATATATATATATATATATATATATATATCTGTATTGTGGGGCTGCTCACTGTAAGTCTTCTTTCACAAACTTTTATATAGTTGTCAAATATCAACTGTGTAATACTAGTATAGTTATTTAGAGTTTTCCCCGAAAACTACGTCTAGCACTAGGTAAAGCCATGTTGGTCACTCTTAAATACAAAAAAAACTAGATCCCCATAGGATTACTAGATACAGTCTTCCCTCCTCTTGGGGTTAAACAATATGGAGACGTGAAAGACAACATTCTCAGTGAATCCTTTCTCAGACTGTCACCCTTAGACATTGTCAAAGAAACTCTAACTCCCCAGAGATGATCTTTTCTCCGTGAATGGCATCTCGTGAGTTTCTTCCAAATTCTCGGACTTTCCTGGCTTGATCTATTCTCTGTGAATGGCATGTCTTGAACTTCTCGGGGTTTGGGGACCCACAGGCTTCCTAAAAGCATCCTCGCCGCCTCTTGGGCGTTGTACAAGGACCCTTCGGCTTCTTACAAGATCTCATGCCTTCTCTTGGGCTTAGTATAAGGACCTAGAGACCTCTACAGGTATAGGAACAAAACCTAGTAATCAATTTGCTAGAGCTGTCTTTCTGAGTCAAGTGTCAGACTAGCTAATGGGTTGAACTTCATCCCTTAACATACCAGCCTTCTCTTGGGCATCATACAAAGATCATTCGCTTATCTGAGAGTCGACTTCTCAAAACCCCAGTAGACTTAGACAATCACAATACCCTTTGGATTTCCCAAGAAATGACCTTGACCTATGATCCATACCAAAGCACAACCTTACCTTTAATCAGTCCCTTTATAAGAACTGATTTTCTCTTTTATCCAACATACTGGACCTGTCACTAAACTGAAACAGTCACCAACAAACATAGCCTCCTCTTGGGCTTTGTACAATGATTCTCCCTAGCAGAGCTACCCTTTCAGCCTCCATCTCGGGCTTTGTACGAGATACAAAACACTCTCTTGTTGAGTATAAAAGACCCTCTTGTTGGGTCACAATCCTTTCAGCCTTCATCTCGGGCTTCGTACGAGATACAAAACACGCTCTTATTGAGTATAAAAGACCCTCTTGTTGGGTCACAAACCTTTCAGCCTTTATCTCGGGCTTCGTACGAGATATAAAACACTCTCTTGTTGAGTATAAAAGACCCTCTTGTTGGGTCACAAACCTTTCAGCCTCCATCTCGGGCTTCGTACGAGATACAAAACACGCTCTTATTGAGTATAAAAGACCCTCTTGTTGGGTCACAAACCTTTCAGCCTTCATCTCGGGCTTCGTACGAGATACAAAACACTCTCTTGTTGAGTATAAAAGACCCTCTTGTTGGGTCACAAACCTTTCAGCCTCCATCTCGGGCTTCATACGAGATACAAAACACTCTCTTGTTGAGTATAAAAGACCCTCTTGTTGGGTCACAAACCTTTCAGCCTCCATCTGGGGCTTCGTACGAGATACAAAACACTCTCTTGTTAAGTATAAAAGACCCTCTTGTTGGGTCACAAACCTTTTAGCCTCCGTCTTGGGCTTCGTATCAGGCACATATAAAAGCACCCTCTTGTTGGGTCAATAGCCTCCTCTTAGGCTTTGTATAAGGAAAACCCCGGTTGAGTCAATCAACCTTTTAGCATCAAATCTGTGCCTTGCTCACAACATACAAACATCAACAACTCCTCTTTAGAGATGACAAATCCTCTCTCAAACCAAAACCCTTCAGCTTCACATCTTGGGCTTTGAACAAGATACATATACTCCCTTTAGCTTCACGTCTTGGGCTTTGAACAAGACACCAAAACAACTTTTTTTCCTCCCATAGAATAGGAGGAACTACGATCGCTCTGATTTCCCTGTTTCATTAAACGGGAATACGTAGGCATAAGATTGAAAAATCTTAGTGAACATACTAACCAAAAAACCCAAAATCCCACACCTTCATACATCAATCGAAAAGCATCAGTTCTAACATCCTACCAATAGCCTAGACACTGTTTTTAGTTAATAACCCAAAAGGAGAACCCCTATTTTGATAGCATCTGTAAACCAACAGTTTTAACTGCTTAACCTCAATTTGCAAGCAAGGTTAATTGGAGACATCTATTTCCCTTCCTTAATCAGCTTAATAGGATAAAAAATGAATCGAACTGTAGTACCAAAGCGATAGTGATTCGAAACCACAAAAATCGCGCTACAGAAAAGTTGCGACCACAGTGGGAGGCATTCTTTCTTGCTTTCCCAAGGGATGAAACCCTAAATTCAGAAATGACAACTCTGCTAGGGGAGTCATTGTCTGTTAGGATCATAAGACTAGAGGTCTAGGATGATTAAGACAAATATATATACTGCTTTTCGTAATTGATATCTGTGTTTATTTTTCAGCTAATGGGAATGTGTGTGATGCCGCATGTGGAAAGATTGAGTATACACCTAAGATAGGTGATGGCAATGCGGGTAATCTTGCGGGGAGTGAATCCCAGTTAAGGGCCCCCGATCGACCATCAAACTCAGTGGAGACTCCCTTTGCAGATACATTGCCTATACGACTCCGGTTGTTGAAAGTAGTGTGGTCGACTGGGTTATCTGAGAAGCTGAGATTTTTAGTAGGCTGAAACCATTTTGTAGTGCGGAAGCTATCATAAATATTTGTCACGCGATACTACCCTCATTTGAGATCACAATAGGATGCATCAGCTCGCTGGCGATCCGCTTGCTGTTGTCATCCCAAGAGGGATCAACGATTTTGCGGACAGGTACAAAAAATCACCAGTATAAACCTTTGGGGGGGGGGGGGTAGAGCCTTGACTTCATGACACCGACCCTTTGACCATTTTTTTCTATGTTTTTGTGTGCTGCATTCATATATTCATTTAAAAAACATTAAAACCAAAGAAAAATCTCCTCTTCTAGTCTCTCTTTTTCAAATTAAACTAAGACAATGATTGTAAATGTCAGATAAAAAGATTGCGCTAATGGATTTCGGTAGAAGGAAAATCATAAGTACACCTTAAAGGTTCCAAAGTTAGAGGATTTAAGAGGTTTGGCGAGAATGATCACCAACCACGAGGCTTTCAGAGCCAAGTATGGAGGACTACTGTCTCTATTAAGGGTTCATGTAATCGAAGGAATCTTGTCCACACTAATCCAGTTCTACGATCCGGTCTATCACTGTTTCACATTCCCAGATTATCAGCTAGCACCAACACTGGAAGAGTACTCTCACCTGACTGATCTGCACATTACTGATCAAGCTCCATTTTCTGGACTGGAAGCAATTCCAAAGGATCAAACCATTGCAAGAGCAATCTATTTGGATGAGTCAGAATTCAGGACTTACATGACCACTAAGGGTGGTGTTAGATGTCAAACATGTTATATATTTGTATGAAATACTTGGCATTTTTCATTTCTTTCTAACGGTTAATTGTGAATTTACGCAGTAAATTGTGTTGTACTGCGTACATTGTAATATATGTGTGGAGCTTGTAATTTATGTGTTAATGTGCAGTTATAGGCATGATAGGAGCAAAATTGAGAACACATGGAACCAATGCAAGTTTCCACTGAGTTTTTAGCTGCAATAGGGTGTTCGCAGTGCGAACAATCTGGCGAAGGAACAACGAAGGTTCGCACTGCGAGGGACCAGCGAAGACGCCAGCGAGCAGAGGCAGAGAGTTCCAACTTTGAGATTACCTTGTGTTCGCACTGCGAACTCCTGGCGAGGGTCCAGCGAAGGTTCGCTGGTTGGTTCACAGTGCGAAGGTGCTGGCGAAGAGAGGCAGTAAGTTCTGGGTTTGAGAATTCTGGCTCGCTAGTTTATTCGCAGTGCGAATGTATCTAGCGAATGAAGGGTTCGCAGTGCGAACCCACGATTTCTGCTTGGGGCGGTTTAAGTCTCAGAGGCACTTAAAGTGCCATTTTTTCCTCATTCGCAGTGCGAATGGATTGCTCGCAATGCGAATACTGCAGAATTCTGCTTTGTATAAATTGAATTTCACTTTATGTTTTAGGGATCTTTTGTTCATTTTGATCCAAAATCATAGTTTTCAGTCTTTTTACCATTGGAGCTTGTATTTTCACTTGGAGAAGCTGATTTTGCATCCATTCTTGATTATTCG
The DNA here is from genome assembly GCA_022829125.1 of Lathyrus tuberosus. Taxonomy (NCBI): domain Eukaryota; kingdom Viridiplantae; phylum Streptophyta; class Magnoliopsida; order Fabales; family Fabaceae; genus Lathyrus; species Lathyrus tuberosus. Next base: position 5,742,869 of record JALAZF010000196.1, on the reverse strand, counting down.
GCGTGGATGTTTACTCATCTCCTCTCTTTACTTGTTATCCAATCTACCATGAGAAGTGGTAGCTAAACCCTCTATGTTGAGGTTAGAGGCATTTGATTCTGTTTTTATGTATTGCTTTTGATCTATTGTATATGAACAAGGTCTTTGATCAATATAGATGAAGTTGTTTTCTCTTAATGCTTTATGTTTGATTTGTTTTACTCTAGACATAGATTCCACAAATCTTGACCTAACAATTTCATCTCTTAAAAACCAAACTCTAGACATAGATTTGGGATTTGCTATTCGCATTGTATTGATCTTAATGATCGTTGTTTAGATTGTTAGCGTGAGACATCATCTAACGGTTTAAACAATGGTACTCACGATTTCTCTTTAGACATAAACTTAGTCGGGAGGATACGCGGTTATGTTGGTCGGAAACCGAGTTCATATGCTTGATTAATCGTTTATACACGGAAAGGATTAACGAAACCTAACCTTAACATGTTTTTATAAAACCTTTTACAAAATCTTTGTGACAAATTAATCTTTTCTACAAGTGAATGTTAAAAACAATTGAGAAACTTTTGAAACCGTTAACTTAGAATATCGAAACTATTGAAAGGCACGCATCAAATATCAAACAATCCCTATGGATACGATTTAAAAACAACCCCCACTAATACTCTTCTAACAAATTGGCGCCGTTGCCGGGGATTGTGTATTGATATTGCAAGCATTGCGATAGTTGAGTTATTATAAGTTGTTACCACTTTATCTTGAGCTTGTTAATCTGTTTTGTTTAGTGTGCAGACTTAGTTTATACGAGGGAAACTACCGGCGGACCAACTTCTTTTCGATCCTGAGATTGAGCGAACCGCTCGTAATATCAACAGCAGGACTATGCGAAGGAGGCAGCTAGCGAGACAGAAGCGAGAACAAGAGGAAAGTACTGCTACACAACCACCTGTTCCACAAATACTTCCAGTACTGGAGACAGATCCACCACCACCACCTGCTTCTAGGCCATGTACAAATAGTCCGAGACACAATGCTCAGTTCGCTCGCCATGCACACAATGGTCGTCATGCTAAGATGAAGACCGGAATTCTCCAACTGTTATATCAAAGTCCATTTACGGGTATGGATCATGAAGATCCTTTCACCCATTTGACAAAATTCTATGAAATAGCGGGAGCGACTGGTGCACCGGAAGCAGAAGAGGAGTCTCTGTTCAAGAGATTATTCCTGCATTCCCTCATTGGGAAGGCCAAGGAATGGTACCTTGATCAGTCAACTGCCATAATGACGGATTAGAATGCTTTGGAAGAGAAATTTTTGGAAAGATTTTTCCCTCACACTCGGTTTATGGAAGCAAAGACCGCCATCGCGGTATTCACACAAGGAGCAAATGAATCTCTCAACGAAGCTTGGGAGAGGTTCAAATCAATGTTACGAAAGTGCAAAGGCCATGGTTTTGATGAATTGTCACAAATTCATATATTCAGAAATGGGCTACAACTTGTACACAAAACCTTGTTGGATGCCACCGCCGGTGGATCCTTGTTAAGCAAAACCGCAGCGGAAGCCACAACTATCATTGATAAAATGGCCTTGAACGATCATCAAGGAAGTCACAATCGTGGACCTGCTCAACGAACTCCGGGAGTGTTGGAATTAGGAACAAGTGATGCTATCCTTGCGCAGAACAAATTGTTATCACAACAAGTTGAGTTGTTAACGAAGCAAATGTCTAAGCTTCCGTAACAATTCAAAGATATGCATGAATCTTCAAGTAAAAATGTGCAAGTGTTAGTGTGTGAATTATGTCGAGGTGACCATCCGACCGGTTATTGTCCTCCCGTTGTGGAGGAAGCAAATTACGCGGGAAATCAAGGTTACCAACCCCGACCTCCGTATCAACAAGCCAACCAAGGTTACCTACAAAGGCCCAACCAAGGTTATCAACAACAATGGAGACCGCAAGAAGCCGAACCATCAAACCGTCAACAATACCAAAATTACACTCAACCTCCGCAAGCTCCCGTTGGAAATACAAAGATGGAAGACACTCTTACACAATTTATGCAAATGGCAATTTCCAACCAAAAGAACACCGATGCCGCCATAAGGAATCTTGAAACATAAGTCGGGCAATTATCAAAACAATTGGCCGACCAACAAAAAGGGCCCTTTACGACAAATACGCTTCCGAATCCTAAGGATTGTAAAGCAATTCTCACAAGAAGTGGAAGAGAGATTGACATGGGTGTAGGTAAAAAGAGAGTGGAGGAGGAGGTTGTAGTTGAAAAAGAAAAAGATAGGGAAGAGATTGAAGTAGAAAAAAATGTTGAGGGTGTGTTAGTTGAAAATGAGATAGAAAAAAATGAGAAAGAAAAAAGTGAGAATGAGAAAAAAATAGAGAGTGAAGAAAGAGTGAAGAGAACTAAGAAGGGAAAGGAGCCGATGAACAATATTCCAATTCAACATCTACCATATCCGCATGCTCCTACAAAGAAAGATAGTGCGCGACACTATTCTCGGTTTATGGATATCTTCAAGCAATTACAAATAAATATTCCATTTTCTGAGGCTTTGGAGCAGATGCCTAAATATGCGAAATTCATGAAAGATATCCTCACGAAGAAGAAAAGGTATACAGATCAGGAGATGATTATGGTGGATGCAAGTTGTAGTGCCATCATTCAACGGACTCTCCCGCGAAAAGAATGTGATCCGGGACGAGTTACATTGCCGGTTACGATCGGGAACATGTATGTGGGTAATGGATTGATTGATTTGGGGTCTAGCATCAACTTGATACCATTGTCGATTGTGAAACGGCTAGGCCACATGGAATTGATGTCCACGCAAATGACGTTGCAACTCGCCGATAAATCCACTACCCATCCTCACGGTGTAGCGGAAGACGTGTTGGTCAAAGTGGACAAATTTTTGTTTCCGATCGACTTTGTTGTAATTGAAATGGAGGAGGATGAGGATGCACCTTTGATTCTTGGAAGGCCTTTCATGAAAACTGCCCGTATGGCAATTGACATGGACGATGGTCTCATGAAAGTGAGAGTCCAAGATGAAGAGGTGTGTTTCAATCTTTATGATGCCATGAAGCACAAGAAAGATAAAGGTGATTGTTTCCGAATCGATGCAACGGAGAAAGCAAGTTTTGAAGTTACAAAGCAAATTCATGTCATTGATCCGTTACAAAGAGCTTTGGATGATACCTTGGAAGTATTCTCGGTTGAAGAAGAGCAAGCTCTTGAAGAGTGTTTGTTAGAGCTTGAAGCTTTGGAAGAATTGAAACCTTGGGATTATGAAGAGGAAATTCTAAAAAAAGTGGTTAATGATGAGCCTTCCAAACTTGAGCTGAAAGTGTTATCGTCAACCTTGAAGTATGCTTTTCTCGATGACGGTGGTAATAAACCGGTGATCATAAGCAGTGTTTTATCTGAAGTGGAGGAAAACCGCTTAATTCAAGTGTTGAGAAAAAATCAGGGTGCAATGGGATGGACATTGTCCGATCTCAAAGGCATAAGCCCTTCGTATTGCATGCATAGGATATTCATGGAGGAAGACTTTAAACCGGTTGCTCAACCTCAACGCCGCTTAAATCCTATTATGAAAGAAGTGGTTAGGAAGGAAGTGGTGAAAATGTTAGATGCCGGAATGATTTATCCTATTTCTGACAGCCCGTGGGTTAGTCCGGTGCATGTGGTACCGAAAAAAGGCGGATTAACGGTGGTCCGAAACGAGAAAAATGAGCTCATTCCAACAAAAACCGTTACCGGGTGGAGAATGTGCATCGACTACCGTAGGTTGAACAAAGCTACGGGAAAAGATCATTTTCCTCTACCTTTTATGGATCAAATGCTCGAAAGGCTTTCCGGTCAACAATTTTACTGTTTTTTGGATGGATATTCGGGGTACAACCAAATTATTGTGAACCCAGATGATCATGAAAAAATAGCTTTTACATGTCCGTTTGGAATCTTCGCTTATAGGAGGATGCCGTTTGGATTATGTAATGCACCAGCGACTTTTCAACGGTGTATGCAAGCTATCTTCTCGGATTTGATCGAAAAGACAATTGAGGTCTTTATGGATGATTTCTCCATTTTTGGGCAATCTTTTGATTTGTGCTTGAAAAATTTGGATACGGTGTTGGAACGGTGTGTGGAAACTAATTTGGTGCTTAATTGGGAAAAATGCAACTTCATGGTGAACGAGGGAATTGTGCTCGGTCACAAGGTTTCTGCAAAAGGCCTTGAAGTTGATAAAGCCAAAGTGGATGTTATCGAGAAATTAGCACTGTCAATGAATGTCAAAGGTATAAGGAGCTTTCTTGGACACGCCGGGTTCTACCGGAGATTTATCAAGGACTTCGCCAAGGTCGCAAAGCCGTTGAGCAACTTGCTCGTCCAAGGTAAGATTTTTGACTTTGATGAGTCTTGTCTTTTTGCTTTTAATTCTTTGAAAAAGAGTTTAACAACCTCACCGATAATCGTTGCGCCTAACTGGAAAATAGATTTTGAATTAATGTGCGATGCAAGCGATTATGCGGTTGGGGCTGTTTTGGGTCAGAGGAAAATGAAAGTTTTCCACGCTATACATTATGCGAGCAAAGTTTTAAACGAGGCTCAGATTAACTATGCAACAACTGAAAAAGAGTTGCTTGCCAGAGTGTATGCGTTGGAGAAATTTCGTGCCTATTTGATTGGTTCACGTGTCATCGTTTATACGGACCATTCGGCTATAAGGTATCTTCTCACCAAGCCTGATTCAAAACAGAGGCTGATTCGGTGGATCCTTTTGTTACAGGAATTTGATCTTGAAATTCGTGACAAGAGGGGTTCCCAAAATTTGGTGGCGGATCACTTATCCCGCCTGGTCAACATTGACGTGACCAAAAATGAATTTGAGGTAAAAGAGGAGTTCCCAGATGAAAAACTTTTTAGAGTGCAGGTTAGACCGTGGTTCGCCGACATGGCTAACCACAAAGGCACCGAATTGATACCGGACGGTCTAACGCACCACCAGAGACGGAAATTTTTGTCTGATGCCAAGTCATTTGTATGGGATGAACCCCATTTATTTAAACTTGGTGTCGACAACCTCCTCAGAAGGTGTGTGTCAGTGGAGGAAGCCACGAATATTCTGTGGCATTGTCATAACTCTCCTTACGGAGGTCACTTCAATGGGTTAAGAACGACCACTAAAGTCCTTCAATCGGGTTTTTATTGGCCGTTCTTATTCAAAGATGCGCATGCGCATGCCCTTAGTTGTGACAAGTGCCAGAGAAGTGGAGGTATTTCACAGCGGCAAGAAATGCCATTACAAAATATGTTAGAAATCGAAGTTTTTGACTGTTGGGGGATCGACTTTGTCGGTCCATTCCCATCTTCATTTTCTAATGAATATATTTTGGTCGCTGTGGATTAAGTTTCCAAGTGGGTTGAGGCGATAGCATGTGCTAAAGCCGACGGAAAAACTGTGGTGAAGTTTTTGAAAAGAAATATTTTTGCGCGTTTTGGTACACCTCGAGTGTTAATAAGTGATGGAGGATCTCACTTCTGTAACACTCAGCTTGACAAAGCTCTTGAGCAATATGGTGTGAAGCACAAAGTTGCTACACCATATCATCCTCAAGCTAACGGTCAAGCAGAGGTATCCAATCGTGAGATTAAGCGTATCTTAGAGAAAACTGTTTCGGCCTCGAGAAAGGATTGGGCGAGCAAACTGGATGATGCGTTGTGGGCGTATCAGACCGCTTTTAAGGCTCCGATTGATCTCACACCATTTAAAATGGTTTAGGGTAAGAATTGTCACTTGCCGGTAGAGTTGGAGCACAAGGCGTTTTGGGCCTTAAAATTTTTGAATTTTGATCCAACTCTAAGCGGCGAAAAAAGAAAAGTGCAATTACACGAGTTGGATGAATTGCGCCTTCAGGCGTACGATTCCAATAAATTTTATAAGGAGCGTGTAAAGTCTTACCATGACAGAAAAATTGTCATCAAACAGTTTGAGGTCGGACAGCTGGTCCTATTGTTCAATTCTCGATTAAAATTATTTCCCAGAAAATTAAGATCTAAATGGTCCGGTCCGTTTCGGATTGTGGAAATCAAACCCTATGGAGCAATCGTAATTGAGGACACAACATCAAAGGAAAATTGGACAGTTAATGGCCAGAGGCTGAAAGTGTATCTCGGAGGAGGTTTCGAGCGGAATCCCGCAGTTGTGCCTTTCCGCGATCTGTGAGGTCGCGATGGACCGTCGAGCTTAGCCGACGTTAAACAAGCGCTTGTTGGGAGGCACCCCAACATTGTAAGTATTTTTGCTTTCATTTGTTGTTTTTAGTCATTTTTACATTTTGGACATTTGGAAGTGTGGCAGCAAGACAGACCTGTAATTTTGAAAAAACTGTCTTGTTCGCTGGCTCATTCGCACTGCGAATCTGGGGCGAGCATTCGCTGTCCATTCGCACTGCGAATCTGTGGCGAGCATTCGCTGTCCATTCGCACTGCGAACGTCAGCGAACCAGCCTTGGTTGTTTGGCTGCCACATCAGTAAAAATGAGGGTTTTATGGGTGGGCCTGCACGTAGGCCCATGACCCATGTGTAACTGCTGATTGACTTGGGGGGGACTAAACCCTAGTCTCTCACTTTCACTTTCAACCATAAACCAAAAAGAAAAAAAAACCTCTCATTCTCCTTCCCTCTCACGTGCTATTTTTCTGTCAATTTCTCTAATGTGTTTTTACTCACTGTCATTTCCTTACAAGGTATGTTTCCTTTTCTCTGTTCTTTCTGTGTAATTGTAACTGTGTTGGTAAATTTTACATGTGAAATTTGTAGAGCATGTGGGTTAGAATTCTGGGTTAGGATTTTCAATGCATGTTGAGTTTTCTGATGGTTTTTGGGAGTAGATGCCATGTAGAAGCATGCTAGGGTGTGAATCTGGGTCTGCATAAAATTTTTCAAAATTTTCGTGCCTTCGCTGGCTTGTTCGCACTGCGAACCTGGGGCGAGCGTTCGCTAGGCTTCGCAGTGCGAGTGATCTAGCGAGCAGCCCAAATTTTTGTTTTTCTGATAGTTCATTCTGTTGCTTGTCTGTCCTTAATTCTAATGATCTGTCTTGGTGTTTTTGTGTGGACTTGTTTGTCATTGGTGCAGATGGGTCCTAAAACCATGATAAGGAAAAGAAAGGCATCCACATCAAGACAAGCGCCGGTCCGCTTTGATAAGACTCGGTTCAGAGGAATTAGACAAGCTCAGAGGTATCAGCTGTTAGAAGCAAGGACCATCCTTGCGGAAAGGAGGTTTGTTCTGAATGAGCAGGGAAGTTATCGTGCCATTGCTGCCCTGTTAACTGCAAAAAAGTGGGATACACTAATAAATCCTGTTGATTCATACAATGTAGAAATGGTTCGTCAGTTTTACGCCAACGCCCTTCCTGATGAGGGCGATCTGTTTAATTGGACTACGTTTGTTGGCGGGAAAATGGTAAGGTTTGACAGAAGAACTATTAACAGAGTTCTTGGAGACCCCCTTCCACTGCGGGCTAGCGAAGAGGATAGGTATCATGAGACGTTGAGTAATTATCGTGATATTGCCGCAATGACTCGTGATCTCCTACGCCCAGGTAAAAATGTAAAGTTTAATCATTCAGGAGTAGCTGTTCGATATCACCGTGAGGATATGGTGCCTTTGGCTCAACTTGTTTTACTTTTGGTTGTGACCAACATTACGCCAAAGTCACATTCCTCCACAGTTCCGATTCGTTTGGCTCACCTTGTCTACAGTATCCTTACTAACGTAGAAATTGACGTCGCAAGGATCATTGTTGATGAAATAAGGACCATCGTTAAGAGTGGTTTAGGTGGGAATGCTTCGAGGAAGAATGCCCCTCTTGCTTTCCCTTGTTTGATTATGACCTTATGTGCTGATGCTGGAGTGACTTTGCCTTTGCGTCGTCAAGTTACTGTGCCGTCGACTATTGATGATCGATATGTCGACAAATTCTGCAAACTGAAAGGTGTTAGAGCTGAATCTTCTGGGGCTGGTGCTGGTGCTGAGATCGGTACAAGCGAGGGTGCTGCTTCTGGATCTCACAGCTTCTATCCATATCAGCAGGAGATCTGCCAATATAATTGGGATTGGATGGCTGCCCAGCAGCGTGCCATGACTGATATTCATGATTCTTTGTAGGTTCTCCAATTGCAGATCCGCGACCCTTCTACGCAGCACACTATGATGTCGAGGGAGCAGTTCCTCGCGCATGCTGGATGGCCTGAGGCCATGCCTGTTTTCAGTTGGGGAGAGGATGTTGTTGAGCCTGCTACTGATGATGATGCTGAGGAGAGGGGAGATGGCGATGATATTATGATTTCTGATGATGATGATGGGCAGAGGACGGATGTACTAGGGACTGAGCCTGAGGATGAGCAGGGTACTGATGTTCTCGAGACTGAGTCCGAGGAGGACTGACTTTTTGGATCTTAGACTTGTACACTTCCTTTGGTCATCAAAGTGAAGTTTCTTGTATTTTGTTTTTTCAGCTTTTACTAGTCTAATATTGATGTACTCGTACTCGTGTGGTACTTTTTGGAGTATGTAGGTGTTTTATACACCAGACACTTTATGATTATTATTAGTAATGATTATGGTTTGCAGTAAAATTTTTTGTTTCGCTTTACTAATAAATTGTTGGTTTTTAATTATAGTATTAAGTGTTGAGTTCTTCAGTTTACGAATGCTCAACACTTCAGTATGTTTTTTGTTGTTAAGTGTTAGTAAGAGTTGAATTCTTCAGTTGACGAATGTTTAACTCTTAAACTGTGCATATGTGTTATTTTGATGTTCCTTCTTTTAGGATGAATTTGGGGAAGTAGGTTGGAGATTCTTGTGTTTTAAAGGTTGATTCCTCCAAGATGTGAGGGCTATGATAGTACCGTAAGCATTGTGTCGCGACAAGGTATATCGTTACCTAGTTTGAGAATTTTGTATGTTTTAAACTGTGTGTCTTGGTGCGATTGAAAATGTTGTTTCATGTTACAACTTCCTTTGAATGCATGTGTCATTTTAGGATCAAAAGCCATTAAAGTGAGTAGCCTCCAAAGTATTACTATATGCTAAGGATTGTGATGAATGTTGTCTTTACTTTTAATTCATGCCTTATCTTGTGACCATGTGATTTTGTGGAAGTATGAGAAGTGATCAAGGCACTTGTTTGAATTTGAGCACAACTGTATCCATATAGTAATTCACCCGTGAGGAGAGAGCATTTGGTAGCCCCGTTGAGCCTAAATAGTTTAGAACTCAATTGAATGATGAACTTGTTTTATGTACATAATTTGCAAGTTTGGGTCATCATTGAATTTGGTGAGTTTCTAACATTTTCTTCTTTAACCTTTGAAAATTGTTTACTTTGATTTCCTTGCCTTAAAAAGCAAGGAACATTCACTTTTGGTTGAGTTGAAGATGAGTTGGGGAGAATAAAAAGAAGATGGGTACATTACTCCTAATTTTGAAAAAAAAATTTTCCAAGCAAGCATGTCATGAAAAGAGTGTGTATATGTTGTACAAGGGAGAAAATGTTTGCTTGAAAAAAAAAATAATAATAGAATCAATAAGTGTGCACTGTAGTTTGTGAAGGTGGAAGGAAAAAATTGGTGAAATGAAGTGTGTTGTGTGAATAGGTGTATAGTGAATGTTCTTTTGCGTCGACAATTTCGTTTCAAAGACCGTTAGAAATGTCCCTTTTTTGTTCAGCCGACCAAGCTACAACCTTGAAGTCCTTAGTGATCTTTTAATTCCATGATTTCTGTTATGATCATTGAGATATGGTATGAATTGCTTAGTATTGCATCATTTGTCATCTGAGAGTAATTGTCCTGTGCTTGTATGCACGTTTTTCTTCAATCCTTTTTCGAAGAGGAGTGTAGAATGACATGTGTATGTTGGGTTAGTTGTTTCTTGAAACATTGTTTGAAATTGTTTAAGAGACAAGTTCTTTTACATTAGATTCTTAAATTGTGTAATTGTGCATTGTTGTGATCGTTGTTTAGTTGAGCCGTTTTTCACGTCTTGGATGAATTGCGTGCTTGAGCAAATCCTCTTGAGAGGCATACTTTGCTTGAGGACAAACAAAGAGTTAGTTGGGGAGAGTTTGTTAGATGTCAAACATGTTATATATTTGTATGAAATACTTGGCATTTTTCATTTCTTTCTAACGGTTAATTGTGAATTTACGCAGTAAATTGTGTTGTACTGCGTACATTGTAATATATGTGTGGAGCTTGTAATTTGTGTGTTAATGTGCAGTTATAGGCATGATAGGAGCAAAATTGAGAACACATGGAACCAAGTCAAGTTTCCACTGAGTTTTTAGCTGCAACAGGGTGTTCGCAGTGCGAACAATCTGGCGAAGGACCAGCGAAGGTTCGCACTGCGAGGGACCAACGAAGACGCCAGCGAGCAGAGGCAGAGAGTTCCAACTTTGAGATTACCTTGTGTTCGCACTGCAAACTCCTGGCGAGGGTCCAGCGAAGGTTCGCTGGTTGGTTCGCAGTGCGAAGGTGCTGGCGAAGAGAGGCAGTAAGTTCTGGGTTTGAGAATTCTGGCTCGCTAGTTTATTCGCAGTGCGAATGTAGCTAGCGAATGATTCGCAGTGCAAATGTAGCTAGCGAATGATTTACAGTGCGAATGAAGGGTTCGCAGTGCGAACCCATAATTTTTGCTTGGGGCGGTTTAAGTCTCAGAGGCACTTAAAGTGCCATTTTTTCCTCATTCGCAGTGCGAATGGATTGCTCGCAGTGCGAATACTGCAGAATTCTGCTTTGTATAAATTGAATTTCACTTTATGTTTTAGGGATCTTTTGTTCATTTTGATCCAAAATCATAGTTTTCAGTCTTTTTACCATTAGAGCTTGTATTTCACTTGGAGAAGCTGATTTTGCATCCATTCTTGATTATTCGGCGTGGATGTTTACTCATCTCCTCTCTTTACTTGTTATCCAATCTACCATGAGAAGTGGTAGCTAAACCCTCTATGTTGAGGTTAGAGGCAGTTGATTCTGTTTTTATGTATTGCTTTTGATCTATTGTATATGAACAAGGTCTTTGATCAATATAGATGAAGTTGTTTTCTCTTAATGCTTTATGTTTGATTTGTTTTACTCTAGACATAGATTCCACAATTCTTGACCTAACAATTTCATCTCTTAAAAACCAAACTCTAGACATAGATTTGGGATTTGCTATTCGCATTGTATTGATCTTAATGATCGTTGTTTAGATTGTTAGCGTGAGACATCATCTAACGGTTTAAACAACGGTACTCACGATTTCGCTTTAGACATAAACTTAGTCGGGAGGATACGCGGTTATGTTGGTCGGAAACCGAGTTCATATGCTTGATTAATCGTTTATACATGGAAAGGATTAGCGAAACCTAACCTTAACATGTTTTTATAAAACCTTTTACAAAATCTTTGTGACAAATTAATCTTTTCTACAAGTGAATGTTAAAAACAATTGAGAAACTTTTGAAACCGTTAACTTAGAATATCGAAACTATTGAAAGGAACGCATCAAATATCAAACAATCCCTGTGGATACGATTTAAAAACAACCCCCACTAATACTTTTCTAACAGGTGGCATCCAGGGTTAGCCAGCCCAGTTCTTGACAAAGAAGGCTCTATACTTTGCTAGTATAGGGAACGTGGCCGCTTTCAAGAGTATCTTTGTTTTGCTCACCTACGGGTTATTTTTGTTTCCCAACATTGATAACTTTGTAGATATCAACGCCATTAAGATTTTCCTGATTGGAAACCCTGTACCGACTTTGCTCGCAGATGCTAATCATTCGGTACACTTAAGGAATTTGTATAGCGAAGGAATGATCACATGTTGTGTACCCCTGCTTTACAAATGGTTCACTTCCCATTTGCCCAAATCTGCCGCATTTTGGGATCAAAAGAATACTTTACATTGGTCGCAGAGAATCATGCCTCTTACCAACTCGGACATCGATTGGTATAATCGAATTTATGATGGGATCAGGATTATTGACCATTGTGGAAATTTCCCAAATGTATCCCTTATAGGAACTAAGGGAGGAATCAACTATCACCCAATACGTCGTCAATTTGGATACCCATGAGGCATGTCTCGCATAATGCTCATCTGGAAGGTCTTTTCTTCAAGGAAGGAGAAAATGACAGGGCACTAAAGACAGAAATAGTGCATGCCTGGAAACACATTCATAGAAAAGGACGAGAGTCTCTAGGAAAACCAGACTGTGCCTCGGTGGAGCCTTATCTCCACTGGGTACAAACTAGAGCTCTCAAGCTGAGGATGCCTTACCCTCGTCAGGAAGTTCTTCCATTAAGGGACTCTGCCCTTTATTTTATGTCTGAGACGGAAAAGCTTCAGGTTACTCTCAGCAAAGTTCAACAGGAGAAGAGGTCTTGGAGGAACAAGTACCATATTCTTAATGTGGAGTGCAAGAAGATACAACAACTGTTAAGAGAAAAGGATGCTCTAATTGAAATTTTAGAGCAACATGCTGTAGAAAATCAGGAAGACCAAAGGAATTTGCTCGCTCCTTTCACTTGGCAAAGGAATGACAACCCGACAACGGCTGAAGAGCCCCGGTCAAAGAAAAGGAAATCCCACGAACCAGCACCTGAGCTCTCCTCAGAGAGGACTCAGGATCCATTAGCTTAGATTTCCTTTCGCAGCACTATGTAAATTACTGTATTTCCATTTCCTCAATCCTTTGAACCAGCGATACTTTTCATCTGTCGCTGTGGCCGAGTATCCAGTCGTGTTCATCCATTAGTCTGTATGTCGCGTCAGTTTTGTCAGCATATACATACATACATCATGCATTATTGATTTACATTCATATTCATATTGCATCACTATCACTCTAGTCGGTCTTGTTCCCTAGTGATAAACGTCTTCTCAATCGAGTTGTTAGTTCTTTCCTCGTCGGGAAAGGTGGCGTCTGAGTAATCACTTCTCCACTTTGCTGCTGAATTGAAGTTGGTCCCTTGACCACTTTGAAAACTTGAACCTCTGAAAAGCCAGAGAACCTTCAGCCAACGTCACTCTTCGCCATTGAAGATGATGTCTTCGCTTTCCCGGATTAAGGAAAATCCCCAGAGAAAGCCTCTTAATCAAAGATTCGGCAATACAGCCGTTTTTCTCTGAAAAATTTCGCTGATGAAAAGGTCATCAGCACCTCAAAATTGGATCACATCATATGGCATTTCTCCGAGAAGATCCCAAGAAAAGTATGATGTAATATCCCCAAGCAGAAAGCAGTCTCTCAAGAGACTCGTTTTCCCCCAGTAGAGTCAACGAATGGCATCTCCAATGGAGAAGTTTGTACACCTCTACAACTCAGACAGATGGGTTCCCCAGCCAGTCTGACATCAAAACTTTTTCCCATCAAATGGCATATCCCCAGGAAAATTCGGCAAGAAGTTTGAGGAAAACCGCTACAGACAGCATCCCTTGTCAAGAAAGTTTATTGACAAAAGAAACTGAGACCGGTTCCTTGGTAGGAAACCAGGATCGAGAGGAAGTTCATTTCAGAAACTGAGACCAGTTCCTTGGTAGGAAACCAAGATATAGGAGAAGTTTATTTCAGGAACTGAGACCAGTTCCTTGGTAGGAAACCAAGATCGAGGGGAAGTTTATTTCAGAAACTGAGACCAATTCCTTGGTAGGAAACCAGGATCGAGGGGAAGTTTATTTCAGAAACTGAGACCAGTTCCTTGGTAGGAAACCAGGATTGAGGGGAAGTTTATTTCAGCAACTGAGACCAGTTCCTTGGTAGGAAACCAGGATCGAGGGGAAGTTCATTTCAGAAACTGAGACCAGTTCCTTGGTAGGAAACCAGGATCGAAGGGATGTTTATTTCAGAAACTAAGACCAGTTCCTTGGTAGAAAACCAGGATCGAGGGGAAGTTTATTTCAGCAACTAAGACCAGTTCCTTGGTAGGAAACCAGGATCGAGGGGAAGTTCATTTCAGAAACTAAGACCAGTTCCTTGGTAGGAAACCAGGATCGAGGGGAAGTTTACCTTTTCTAAGCATCATTGCTTAGCAAAAGAAGAAGGATGCGTGAACTACCATTCCTAACCACCATCAAAATTTTGGGTATTCCGATATTTAATCCTCTTGCACTTTGAATGCCCGAATACCTTCGGCATTCACACCTTCGGGTCCAAGAGGATTAAATATGGGCATCTGTCATACCCCAAATTTTGACCACTAAGATTCCCATCATTGTGCAAATCATCATCAAAATATGGATGAACCATCATACCTCATTAGTCTCCCCAAAAATGGGTGAGCATCCACTACAATCAAACTTAGGGTTTCAAACCCTCTCAGAGCTCTTAGACAAAGGGTCAATCAAGAAATGACATGATCTTCAACTTGTTTGAACCTCTCAAACATCCACAATGGATAAAGAGGACTCCCACATCAAGAATCAGGCACAAGGTTGCAGCATTCCAAGTGGATCAAGCCTCAAGATCGCCAATGTCACCAAATTAGGGTTTTGGTCGACCAAGGCCTCCAGATGGAAATTTTCCTCTAGGCATGAGCCAATGTTTCAAAGCACAACCTAAGATGCTCCAAGGGACATCATGAACCCAATCATCAAGTCAATTTTGCCTCAGGGGATGCATACAATAAAAATCAGGAATTAGGGTTTCTTGACCTAATTCACCCCTAAGTTGACTTTTGGGACAAAACATGAGCCAAAACCTCAAGAGAGGATTTGAGGGTCTCTAATAAACTACATTGATCCATTTGCAACAATGGATTGATCCAAGAAGCTTGGTGCACAAGTTTCAATTTCATCAGGATCACAATTAGGGTTTTGAGGGAAAAGTCAACCGTGCCTTTGACTTTTGACCAAGACATGCTCCCAAACTTTGGGACATGATTCAATACACCCTATAATACCCATGGAACATATCCATCAAGTTTGATTTAGGTCAAGGACTTGAATTCATAGAGGATCGCACAGTTTGGAATTCATCTGGTAAAAAGTCAACTGTGCCCAAAAGTCAAAGTTTGACTTTTTGATTTTTTGATCAATTATGGTTCCCTAACCCTTAAATGATGTTAATGTATGATTAGAATCATCATTCATCAAGGAAAAATCAAGAAAAGTGGGATAACTTGTAAAAGGGGTAACCATAAAAACTTAGAAATTTTTCTAAGTTATGGAATAAAGTGGCAAGGGTACCAACTTTGGAGGATCATAACTCCTAAACCACAAGACCATTTTCCCCATCCAAATCTGGATTTGTAGCTCTCATGGCCCTCTACAAAAGCTTCAACTACACCTCATTCCAATTCATCATGGATTTTGAGTTATGATTGGGTCAAAATGGCTGAAAACATGAAATGTCATTTTTTCCAACACTTGGTGAAATTTTCACTAAGTCAGAATCTGCCTTCATTTTTTCCAAATGTAGGGGCATTTTTCACTTGGATCCAAAAGGTATCAAAACCAACTATGATCAAACAGTTATTATATCATATGAGGGCTTTCCAAAATGGCCAAGAACTCCATCAAAGTCCACTTGAGCCATGAGATATGACAATGCCAATATGCCTTGCTGCAAACTGTCATGGTAAGGCAGATTTGGAAGTTTTGCTCGATTTACTCAAATTTTGCAAAGGGAAAACAAATCTATCCATCTGAACACCTCAAGGGGGGACCAAGGAGGAACCAACTCTGATCCATCAGCCTCCCAAGTCTTTGGAACCAAAAGTAGCATGCCAAACCTAGAAATGCCTAAAAGAGGGACAAGAATCCAATTTTGGATTGGAGCATTTAATGGATGCACCAAGGTGGCATGGACTAAGCCATTCCCAACTGAATTCAGTCAAGACTTATCCAAGACCAAGGGGACCAGCAGCCTGTGCCCTAACCTCTAGTCAATGGCTAGAGAAGACTTGGATTCTCATTGCTCAACATTGGCCAAACCTCTGCTGCAGTTGCCATTCACTATTGCAGCCAAAACAAACTTGCTCTACTATAAATAGAGCTCAATTGTGTTCAGTTTGAGTACACCAAAGCACTACAACACTTGCTTTTCTCAAAATCTCTTTCTCTAGGAAAAAATACCTTCTTTAGCAAGGTAACTCTGAGTTTTTGAGTTAGAGAGCAATCCCACCATAGCTCATGATCCAAACACATCCAATATGTCATATCTAAGCTGTCCAAACTCTCACAAGTGACCTGTAACACCAAAATCACAAAGTCACCTCTCAAAACTTCAAAATAGGACTTTTGTGCATTTTTCAAGCCATCTCTTGATTCAGTCACTTTCCAAACTAGATAAAACCTCAAACACACTCCAAATATCATCCTTGAACTGTCCCAAATGGTTTCACACATCTGGAACACCATTTGAGAGAGTTACTATTTTGGCCACTTTTGCCCCTTTTGCAAGAAAGAGCTCAAATTTGTTCCTGAGGTTTCTAGCTGATTCCAACCATCCTAAAAACTTCTAAGAGATCATTTGAGGGTGTCCAAAGCATCAAATCATTTATGGAACAAAGCTCTTGGCAGATTGCACAAAAGCTCCAAAAAGAGGTAAGCATCACAACTTGGATTCTTTGAATCATGCTTTCTTTTGATGTCCACTGATCATGCATCTCTTATACATGTTATATGTGTTGTGCTTGCACCAATTTATCATGTAATTCATGCTTGTACCAAGAGATGGCACAGAAAATGCAAATCATGGCCTATTTCAAAACCACTATCGGATTTTTCAATAGGAGCATGATTTGAAAAACACACCACCACCATTCGATTCCTTGTGAAAT
Organism: Lathyrus tuberosus; assembly: GCA_022829125.1. NCBI lineage: Eukaryota > Viridiplantae > Streptophyta > Magnoliopsida > Fabales > Fabaceae > Lathyrus > Lathyrus tuberosus. The sequence goes on along the minus strand of JALAZF010000196.1, from coordinate 5,726,002 downwards.
TCTAGGCAGGATAGACCTAAATTTTGTCCCAATCCAGGGAGAAATGAGAAAGTTATGGCCTTCACGTTTTCAACCAAAATCTTGCCTTGCCTTGCCTTGCCTTGGGCCAGGCCAAAAACAAGGCAAGCCTTGTATATTTGTGGTTGTGTTTTAATCAACGGATGTATCACCACCCCAGTGGTAAGGTGCGCGCCCTATACACAAGAGGTCTGGGGTTCGAATCCCCCTCGCCCCAGATCCTCTTTTTGTTATTTTTTCACTTTTTATTGTTTTTCTTATTATTTTTAATGATTTGAAAAATTAATAACTCCCTCAATTTTAATTATTTTTTATTGGTTCTTTTTGCAAAAAATCACAAAAATGTTTAAATATTTTATTCCACAAAAAAATCAAATTTATATTAGTTGTTTAATATAATTAGTATTTTTGTGAATAAATTTATTTTTAATTATTTTTAAACATTTAAAAGTGAATATTTACTTTGAAAATCAAAACCAAATGAGTTCTAAATCATCTTGTGATTAAAAATTCATTTTTCAAACCTTAAACAAAAATCACAAATGGTTTATTCGAACTTATTTGATATTTTTATCATTTTATTTGATTTTCTTTAAATATTTACTTTTAAAGGAAAACATATTAGGGTTTCTTTGATTTTCACCCTCACAAATCATTTTCAAACACTCATGGGCCTCTATTAGAGTGTCAGACCCAACCCCTTTTTGAAACCTAAATAATTTGGGCCTCAGTCATTGTATAAGTCCCACTGTATTTTGAAAAACAACGGCACGATCGTCGCCTTTTTACCAAAACCTTGGGCCTCTCCTTGAGCTGTAAGCCCTATCACTTGTACAAAAATACCTTTGGACATTTAATAGAGTGTAAGACCCCATCCTATTTTAACCAAAACCTTTTTTTGGGCCTCAGATATTGTATAAGTCCCTATGTGTTAAAAGAAAATATCGGCGCGATCGCCAGTTTAAAAGTCAAATCATTTGGGCCTCTCCTTGAGCTGTAAGCCCCATCCCTTGTATAAAAATAACTCTTTGGGCCTCTTGAGAGAGTGTAAGACCCATCCCTTTGTACAGAAAACCTTTTTGGGCCTCAGTCACTTGTATAAGCCCCTCTGTATAAATTCAAACAACAGTGCAATCACGGATAAAACCCTGGGCCTCTCCTTGAGCTGTAAGCCCCAACAATCTTTTCAAAGCACTTTCTCCTTTGATTTAGAATATAATATTATTATCAAAGCTTTCTTTGTTGAACAACTAACAAAACAACATGGAAGCTCTATAACCGAGTAAGTGTTTATTCGCTTTCTTTATACGCTTTCATATATATATATATATATATATATATATATATATATATATATATATATATATATATATCTGTATTGTGGGGCTGCTCACTGTAAGTCTTCTTTCACAAACTTTTATATACTTGTCAAATATCAACTGTGTGATACTAGTACAGTTATTTAGAGTTTTCCCCGGCAACTACGTCTAGCACTAGGTAAAGCCATGTTGGTCACTCTTAAATACAAACAAAACTAGATCCCCATAGGATTACCAGATACAGTCTTCCCTCCTCTTGGGGTTAAACAATATGGAGACGTGAAAGGCAGAATTTTCAGTGAACCCTTTCTCAGACTGTCACCCTTAGACATTGTCAAAGAAACTCTAACTCCCCTGAGATAATCTTTTCTCCGTGAATGGCATCTCTTGAGTTTCTTCCAAATTCTCAGACTTTCCTGGCTTGATCTATTCTCGGTGAATGGCATGTCTTGAACTTCTCGGGGTTTAGGGACCTACATGCTTCCTAAAAGCATCCCCGCCTCCTCTTGGGCGTTGTACAAGGACCCTTCAGCTTCTTACAAGCTCTCATGCCTTCTCTTGGGCTTAGTACAAGGACCCAGAGACCTCTACAGGTATAGGAACAAAACATAGTCATCAATTTGCTAGAGCTGTCTTTCTAAGTCAAGTGTCAGACCAGTTAATGGGTTGACCTTCATCCCTTAACATACCAGCCTTCTCTTGGGAATCATACAAAGATCATTCGCTTATCTGAGAGCCGACTTCTCAAAACACCAGTAGACTTGGACAGTCACAATACCCTTTGGATTTCCCAGGAAATGACCCTGATCCTCTGATCCATACCAAAGCACAACCTTACCTTTAATCAGTCCCTTTATAAGAACTGATTTTCTCTTTTATCCAACATACAGGACCTGTCACTAAACTAAAATAGTCACCAACAAAGATAGCCTCCTCTTGGGCTTTGTACAATGATTCTCCCCAGCGGAGCTAACCTTTCAGCCTCCATCTCGGGCTTCGTACGAGATACAAAACACTCTCTTATTGAGTATAAAAGACTCTCTTATTGGGTCACAAACCTTTCATCCTCCATCTCGGGCTTCGTACGAGATACAAAATACTCTCTTGTTGAGTATAAAAGACCCTCTTTTTGGGTCACAAACCTTTCAGCCTCCATCTCGGGCTTCGTAGGAGATACAAAACACTCTCTTGTTGAGTATAAAAGACCCTCTTGTTGGGTCACAAACCTTTTAGCCTCCATCTCGGGCTTCGTATGAGATACAAAACACTCTCTTGTTGAGTATAAAAGACCCTCTTGTTGGGTCACAAACCTTTCAGCCTCCATCTCGGGCTTCGTACGAGATACAAAACACTCTCTTGTTGAGTATAAAAGACCCTCTTGTTGGGTCAAAAACCTTTTAGCCTCCGTCTTGGGCTTCGTATCAGACACATATAAAAGCACCCTCTTGTTGGGTCAATAACCTCCTCTTAGGCTTTGTATAAGGAAAACCCCGGTTGAGTCAATCAACCTTTTAGCATCAAATCTGTGCCTTGCTCATAGCATAAAAACATCAACAACTCCTCTTTAGAGATGACAAATCCTCTCTCAAACCAAAACCCTTCAGCTTCACATCTTGGGCTTTGAACAAGATACATATACTCCCTTTAGCTTCACGTCTTGGGCTTTGAACAAGACACCAAAACAAATTTTTTTCCTCCCATAGAATAGGAGGAATTATGATCGCTCTGATTTCCCTGTTTCATTAAACGGGAATACGTAGGCATAAGATTGAAAAATCTTAGCGAGCATACTAACCAAAAATCCCAAAATCCCATACCTTCATACATCAATAAAAAAGCATCAGTCCTAACATCCTACCAATAGCCTAGACACTGTTTTTAGTTAATAACCCAAAGGGAGAACTCCCCTATTTTGATAGCATCTGTAAACCAACAGTTTTGACTGTTTAACCTCAATTTGCAAGCAGGGTTAATTGGAGACATCTATTTCCCTTCCTTAATCAGCTTAATAGGATAAAAAATGAATCGAACTGTAGTACCAAAGCGATCGTGATTCGAAACCACAAAAATCGCGCTACAGCTGGCTTATCTATTGGAGCATCTAGGACAAGGAAGGCATCTATGACAACGATGAGGCCCTGCAAGAAAAACCATGACTTTGATGAGGATGGTGATGAAGATTGGGTTAATTTCATTAACTCTAGAGGTTGGAGTGGATTGACGGATCCATAGTTGTAGTGTTCTTTTGATTTGTTTTTGTTGTTTTTTCGTTGTATGTGTTGTAATAAATCCCTGACAATTTGTTTTCATCTGGTGCTTTGCTATTTTGCTTCCATTAGAACTGTTTGTAGCAGTAGCTACTTTGTGTTTCCATTTATGTTTGTTTACATTTACTTAGTTATCTTTTTGTCATTTTTTGGCTAAAAGGGGGAGTAAAGTGTTGTTTTGTTTGTTGTTTCTGGTGTTGGATCAGATGTCATGACTTCATGTCATGTGTTTTACTACTTTTTAGGGAGTTTTTCTTTTGTGTTGTTGCAAGGACTGTATGCAACTTTTTAGGAGGAGCATGATAATTTGCCACGCTTGTGTTGCTACCATTGAGGTGAGAGATGTGTGTGATGATGCACAATCACATGTCCTGACATGTTGAGGTTGTGGAGAACCTTGGATGATCTATGGTAATTTATTACTCTAGTACTTTATGTAATATGTGTGGCTTCTGTTGTATGTGTTTCTAATATATGTGGCTTTGGCTGTATGTATTTCTGATCTTGACGGTTGATCAGAACCTGAAGTGGGCCAAGGATGACGTCTGTGATGCTGGGTGTATGAGATGAGGATGGGGTGTACCTGCAAGGCACTCCGATGCTAAAGTAAGAATCGGTAGAGAGAAAGGGCAAGTATAAAGTATGTATTTTGTAGGATGATTTGGAATACCTCACCCTCTCAAATGAGAGGGTTTTTATAGTGCCCCTAGCGCGTGGCCAACAATCCCTATTTTTAGGGCGAAATAGCCGTTTCCCGAAGAATAGGAAACTGCCAAAAACTAGCCGTTAGGATGGGCAGAGCTGTCAGGAACTAGCCGTTGCTACGGGCAAAGAGGCAGTTCCGGGCACGGGCGTCGTGACTATTTTTGAATGGTGGAGCTGTGCATGACGGGCAGGAATTATCGAGGACGAGCAGGTGACCCTTGGGGTCATCCGATCCTCTTTGCCTGGTAGAGGGGCAGAAAGGTAAAATGCTGCCCCAAATTGGATGGACTTAGGCAATTGGGCCGTTCTGGGAGCAGAAGTGGATTGAGCCATGCCTAGTCATTAGTTCAGTCCGGAACAGGAGCCCCCTAAGTCGTTGCTCCCGAGCATGGGAGTGATGAATTAAGGGTAATTCATAGTTTCGGGGAGATCTAGAAGGGGTCGTCGCTTGCCAACGAGATGGAGTTGTTTTACGATGCCCGGGGGAGTTGGTGCCCGCGGGATACGTAACATTGTCTGGTGTGCTCGGCGTACGGGGAGCCCAACGGTTGATGTGATCTGAAGAGGTGGGATGCCACGTGCGCCTCGAGCCCTGTGCTGCATTAAATGCATCATGATGGCTAGGCTAGGGTCATGATGATGCCCCTAGACACGCGTGCTCGTGCACGTGCCTTTATAATGCCTATAAATAGAGGGAGAAGATGCTCATTTGCACTTTTCGCTTCTCTCTCCTCCTTCACTTCTCTGTCCGAGTTCTCTGTTCGCTGTCGTTCAAGCCGCCCTCAACCGCCGCCATACCAGCTCTGAGCATTGTCTTCAACCCTCAGATACCTCCTCGACCACGTAAGTTGTTCAACTTCACTCTAGTTTCCAGCTGTTTTGCTTCCTGCTTTTCTAGAATGCATGCAGTTATGACGATTCTAGGTAGTACAATAGCAGTTTCCAGTGACTGTTGGTGGTAGACGGTGGTTTAGCCACTTTCTGCTACTGTCGCGGTCGCAAGAACCTTAGGAGCCTATTGGTTTAAGTTGTTTCTGACGTTGTTGCAATGACGAGCGCATGTGTTGGTGGCGGAGCTCATGAGTTTTCCGGTGTACCTATGGGTTTTCTGGTAGATTCACGAGTATTCCGGCGGACATTCAAACGAAGTTCTGGGTAGTGGATTGGGGAAAACCTCCATGCGTGCGTTGAGGGGTTGTCCCTGGGTATCTCCTCGCGCAACACTTGTGCCATTTGAGTAGGGCTTAGGCTGGGGACGTCGTCCTCGGGCCTTCGTGCGCCCTTTGACTTGACTAGCGGTGGAAGGGTCGATTTGATTTTGTCATCGAATTCACTTTTGTCCTCTGCTTTTCAGGTGAAAAAGATGGCCTGCGAACCTGAACAAGAGATTCTTATAGACTCGTCTGAGGAGAGCTCCTCGGAGAGCAGCGACACAGAAGTTTCGGCCACTTCCAGCGATGTCGGCGAGACTCCCCCTGAGAGGACCTCCGCGAAGGAGTGGACAATCGCAGAGCCCGCGGAACATGCTTCTGTTTTTTCCTCGTTTACTGGGGATGCCTTCATGACTGTGGGGGCTGAAGGGGAGTGGAAGGTGTACTTTCCTGATGAGGACGATCGTATATGCACAGATTACAAGGAGAGGTTCCCGATGTACGAGTATGTCTTCAAGGATATTGGGCTAAGGCTGCCTTTCACCAACTTCCAGAGATCTATCTTCGAGAACTTGGATCTGGCCCCCTCACAGTTGCATCCCAAGTCTTTAGCGTTTATCCGTGCATTCGAGTTGACCTGTGAGTTACTGAAGATAGGAGCCACCCTCCCCTTATTCTTTACAATCTTCCACCTCCAGAGGCAAGTCTCGTGGAGGAAGTTTGGCTGGGTCTTGTTGAAGCAGGAGAGAAAGTTGTTCAAGCCATTCTCTGAGTCCATAAGGAATTTTAAGGATAAGTTATATGTCATCAGGCCTGTGTCAGAGAAGGCCCAGGATTATACCTACGTCTGGGAGGTGTCGACGGATGAAAATGGGGAGGATCTATATGACGAGCATGACAAAGTAGTGGCAGATAGAGTGCTGAGGTTCCCCTTTTGCTGGAGCGGGTCTCATTTTCCCAGGGAACCGACCAGTATCTCGCCCAGCCGGAGATACTGGAAGATGACGACAAAGCCGACTATGTGGCGCTGGTGAATTATGTTAACAATTTTGAAAGCTCTTCTGATTTGAGCAAATTTTTGGAAGAACAGAATTTCAAAAAGATATGTTTAAACATGAAGAAGTCTGATGAAAGAAAACTGATCAGATATGATGTCCTAATGGATGTCTCAACATCTTGATCTGACATTGAAGGATGTTTCTAAATCTGTTTTAAGATTTAAGGAGCAATCAAAACATGGATCAAGGAAGAAATAAACAGAAGATTAGAAGGCCCAAGATAGCAGAAGACTATAAATAAAAGACTTAGGTCTAGAGTTTAAGTAGGTACCTTGTATGTAATGCTTGTAACCTAGTTCTCTTGTGTAAATATAAGGGTTTAGGGTTTTGAGAGTCGTAGACTCTAGATTTGTAAGTCTCCCTCTGTATCGGTTTAATACAGTGTGAAAGACATAGGTACTGCACATATCCATAAGCCTTGAGGTATTAGATTGTGTATTGTTCTTGGATGAAGCTTTTAAGCAAATCCAAGTTAGCGTGTTGGTTAAGAAAGATTGACAGAATTCTGTATTGACAGGGATGATGTAGATATCACAGGTTGTGATTAAGGGAAGTGAGTGGGGTATCTCGTATCAAAGAGGGTGTTCTTTGATAAGGACTTCATTGGGTAGATATTAGGATATAAATTTGCAAACGGGGGAGTTTAGCTTTGTAATAATTCTACAGATAGTGGAGTCTTCTTCCTGGATTGGTATCCCCCAGATGTAGGTGAATTGCCCCAAACTGGGTTAACAATTGCTGTGTCTTTTATCATTCTGTAGATTTACATATTCTGTTACTGTTCATGATAAACATGTTGGATCAGATGTCATAACATCTGTGTGTTTCTGCAGTTTTGATATTCAAGGTATCAATCTGCTGTTATGCTTCTGTGTTTAAATGTTTATGTAGAACAATGTCTTGACATGTGTTAGGAGATTTGTTGTATGCATTGCCAAAATTTCAAGTTTTACCCCCACGGATTGCTGGACTAAGAGCGGGAATCCTATTTTCGAAGAAGATGGCAGGAAGAAGGTGGAGAGCCGCTACATCAACACAAATGGGCTTCTTGAGTGCAGGAATCATGCTGACGCCCTTAAATTGCTTGGTAGTCTTTATTTTTTAGTTTGTCTAGATTATTGTTTTCCCTGTTTGCTAACGTGCTCGTTATGTTTTTGCAGGTGGAATGCCTTCAGCACACGAGCGGGTGGTAAAGAATGCTCAGGCAAAGGGCAAGGCTAGTGCAACGAACCCGAAGAGTCGGCTCACCCAACGAGTGCCACCTCCGCAGACGGGGTCGGGGAGCCCTTCGCCTATTCCACCTTCTGCCCAGGGTTCCTCGGTGCCTGGAACTTCGAGGTTCAAGCGAGTCCGACAGAACGAGTTGGTGGACCTTAGCCAGGCGGGGGAGAAGATCAAGTTCGAGCTTCCTCCATGCCTTCATAATAAAAAATTCTTCGAAGGCTCCTCTTTGACGGTTCCTCGAGCGGAGTCTCTGAAGCTTGAGGGAATGGACCTCCCGAGCAAGAGGGCAATGTTAGCGCATGATGCTTCTGCCCTGATTAGGTCCTGGAGATGGCGGCGGTCTATGCCGAAGAAGATTCCCCTCACGAGTCCGAGCTGAAGGAGACCTAGGCCGCGATATCGGCCCTGGAGGAGAAGGTGAAGAAGGCCATGGAGGAGGCCAAGGCTGCCGAGGAGGCAAGGAGGAAATATCAGGAGGAGTTGACTAAGGTAAAAGGGAAGAATAACACCCTGGTTCCGAAGAAGAAAGTCGCCGAAGACATGGTCGAGCAGATGAGGTCTGCGGCTGCCCCAATTGAAGACAAGAATGAGGATCTGAAAGAGCTGAAGACTTGGGCTGAGTTGGTTGCCCTCATTGTGCAGGCAGAGGATGACGTTTGTGCCATTGGCGAGGATTCCTTCAACAACGTCGTGGTGCAACTGAAACTTGCGAACCCGGGGGTCCTACTGTCCACTAAGGGGACCAGTTTCCTGTACCATGTCGAGGGTGAAAAGATCGTCATCCCTGAATTTCTTTAGATCCGGGAGGAGCATGCTCAGATTCTTCAAGAGGAGCCTCGGTCGACGCAGACGATCCCTGAGGAGGCCCAACAGATGGAAGAGTGATAGTTTTTTGTTGTATTTCCAGCCTACACGCCGTACTATGTAATTTATTGTGTTGTGTGGGGCATGGCCCCCTTTTCTATGTAACAAGTATAATATGTGGTCCTCGTGACCACTTGCTAATGTAATATGTATGTTTCTGGCCATTCTGGCCCGTTTTGTATGGCTTTATACGTTTTTATTTTTGCTAAGTGTAGTAACTTTGCTCGATACAAGTGTGTGCCCGTAGTAAGGGTGACTTAATGATTCGTTGTCTCAGGGTCTGCTCGACTGAGATATGTTCATTATTGCGGGGGACTGATCGAATGTCAGGGGTAGTTACTGGGCATGAGAGCGGAGCTCAGGTCGCGTTTGAGGCCTGAGTTCGCGGCGTGAACCTCCCATCGCGAGCTGGGTGTTCTGCCTATCACGGTACTTTGATGAGGGCAGGCTCGGTCGAGGAACTGCCGCCGAACATGGGTTCTGCTCGTTCTTAAGCGGAAGCTTCCTTAGTTTGTATGCAACGCTTGTACTTGGGCGCACATTTGTGGTTGAAACGTTATAGTCGTCGCATCGACGAAGCAAGCCGACGATTAGGGCCATAACTATAATATTGTTTTAGCTTTTCGGCATTCCATGGTTGAGGAAGTTCTTCCCCGTTGAGGTATTCTAGGTAGTAGGCCCCATTCTCCGTCTTTGCCCGGACGCGATAGGGTCCTTCCCTGTTTGCGGCGAGTTTGCCTTCTCGAGAATCCTTGTGATTCCTTCTTAAGACAAGGCTGCCCACTTGGAATTCTCTTCGTATAACCTTGGCGTTGTGCCTGATTGCAATTTTGTTTTAGTGAGGCTTCGAGGAGAGCTGCTCCTGATCGGACCTCTTCGACAAGGTCGAGCTCCCCCCTCAGTGCCTAGTTATTTGTCTCCTCGTCCAAGGGGGGATTTAGTTCGTCTGGATGGCACGTGTATGTTGATGGGGATCACTGCCTCAGTTCCGTAAGCTAGGTGAAAAGGTGTTTCCCGATCGAAGAGTGGGACGTAGTGCGGTAGGCCCAGAGCACGCTGTACAGTTCCTTGACCCAAGCTTTCTTTGTTTCGTCTAGCCTTCGTTTGAGGCCCCGCAGGATTACTTTGTTTGCTGCTTCGGCCTGCCCGTTAGTTTGGGGATGTTCGACGGAAGCGAAGTGTTGTTTCGTGCCTAGTTGGGCGACGAAGTCCTGAAACTTTTTGTCCGTGAACTGCGTCCTGTTGTCGGTGACTATTGCATGGGGAATGCCGAAGCGGGAAAGGATGTTCCGCTTGTAGAAGCAAAGTATGTTGTGGGTGGTTATTTTGGCCAGAGCCTCTGCTTCTATCCACTTGGTGAAGTAGTCCACACCAACTATCAAGTACTTGTTCTGGTTTGATCCCACGATGAAGGGTCCCAAGATATCCAGGCCCCACCATACGAAGGGCCACGGGGAGGACATTGCTTTGAGTTTATTGGGCGGTGCCAAGTGCATGTCCCTGTGTCGTTGGCATTTGTCGCATTTCTTCACGTGCTCTTTTGCATCATACTGCATGGTCGGCCAGTAGTACCCTGCTCGTAGGGCTTTCCTGGAGAGGGATTTCCCCCCGAGGTGCTGGGCATTGATCCCTTAGTGGATTTTGTGCAGGACGTGGGCGACCATCTCTTCCTCGATGCATTTGAGTAAAGGTATGGGGAACCCTCTCACGTAGAGCTTGTTTTCGACCAGGACGTAGGAGCAGGCCCTGCCCCTGACTACGCTGGCCTCTTTGGGGTCAAGTGGGAGTTCATCCTTAGCGAGGTAATTGTAGACGGGGGTCATCCAGCAGTTTTTGTCGCCGATGACTTGCATATCGAGGATCGTGGAAGTTTTCTCGATGATGGGCCGAGGAAGTACTTCCTGGATGACAGATTTGTTTCCGTCCTTTTTCTTCGTGCTCGCCAGTTTTGACAACATGTCTGCTCTGACATTGTGTTCGCGGGGAACATGTTTCACTTCTACTGTTGTGAACTTCGTCATCTTTTCCTTAACCATGGATAAGTATTCGAACAAGTTATCGTTCTTGGCCTGATATTCTCCTCGAACTTGGAGGGCCACGAGTTGAGAATCGGTGCAGATGACGACTTCTTTGGCCCCAAGGTCCTCGGTTAGGTGTAGATCGACGAGGAAGGCTTAATATTTAGCTTGATTGTTGAAATTAGGGAAAGACAGGGTACGCGAGACTTCGACAATAATTCCTTCATCGTTTTCCAAAATGATACCTGCCCCGCTCCCGGCTGAGCTGGATGCCCCGTCGACAAAGATTGTCCATTTGTGTGCCCCACAAGTAGGGGATTCTATGAATGTCATCTCCGCGACAAAGTTGGCCAGAGCCTAGGCCTTGAGGGCTTTCCTGCTCTCGTATTGGATGTCAAATTCGGACAGTTCCAATGACCACTTGATCATTCGGCCGACCATGTCTGGTCGCCCTAACAATTACTTCACGGGATGATCTGTTCGGACCATGATCGTGTGGGCCAGAAAGTAGTGTCGTAGTCTCCTCGCAGCGTTGATGGGGGCCAGCGCCACTTTCTCTATTTGCTGGTATCTCAGCTCTGGCCCTTGCAAGTCTTTGCTCGCGAAGTATATGGGTTTTTGCTCGTCGGGCGTTTCACGAATGAAGGCGGCGCTGACAGCCTCGGTTGCCACGGTGAGATAAAGGTATAGGGTTTTACCATTGTCTGGCTGAGAGAGGACTGGTGGCTCCGATAACGCTTGTTTTAGTTGGAGGAGAGCTTGGTCGCATTCCTCTATCCATTCGAAAGCTGCCTCCTTGCGGAGGAGTTTGAAAAAAGGCAGTGCGTGCTGGGCAGACTTGGCCACAAAATGAGATAATGATAATTTCTTTCTCCTTGTACTGGATATATACTTGCGCCTTAAGGAGGAATGCGTCTAGAGTCCTTGGAGTTTCAATGCCAAAAGCTTTGGCGAATTCCATATCGGGACGAAATCCTCGCTCGAGCAAGAACTTCTTCATGTCATCGGTCGTTGAGACCTGTACTGCTTCTTTATTGAACCTCTCGATGTATACGCAGAGAGGCTCATCCTTCCCTTGGATTATGGCCTCAAGGGAGGCTTCGGTCTTCGGGTGGCGGCAGGATGCCGTGAAGTGTCTGGAGAACATTCTCCCCAACTATCTTCATGAGGTGATGGATTCTTCAAGGAGTTTCTTATACCAGGTCATTGCCCCCTTCCTAAGCGTGGTAGGGAACAGTCGACATTTGAAGGCGTCCCAGACGCCGCGATAATCGAGCAGAGCATCGATATTTTCGATGTGCTCGTCAGGATCCGTTGTTCCGTCGTAGGTGCCAAAAGACGGTCGTTTCTCCAATCCCTCGGGGAAGTTCATGGCCATAATCTCCTGGGACAACGGGCCACGAGGCTCATCGTCGTTGCTGCTACTAGTCCATGATAGGGAGTGGGTGCTTTGCTCAAGGACATGGCAATGATTTCTTCGGGGAGATGGGGTTCGTGCCTGGCCCTTGGATCTGGGCGGGGTTGAACATTGGTCTCTCCTGGTTCTCTTGTTTCCTGGGGAGTACTGGCTCCGTGGGGAAACGTGGCCGCGCTTCCGGACGACATGGGACTCTGGTTCAGGTGGTGCCCGACGGTCTATTTCTCGTCGGGGAGGTGGGCTGCGGGATCGTCGACGCTCCTTCCTTGGCGGAGGGGATCTTAGTCAGGAAGATTCCTCTAGGGCTCCAATCCTCGCGTTTTGCTGGAGGATTAGGAGATTGGTTTTGTTGAGAGCTTCAAGAAGTGCTTCCACGGTCGGGTCGACGTTGGGCAGAATAGGAACAGGCTGGTTGTCCAAGGAGGGCTGGTATTCAACATGATCAACATGAGTGGGGGAGGGAGACACAGTGGCCCCATCTCTTAGATGATGGGTGTCGCCTCCGAAGAAAGGGGTAGTTCCGTCAGTATCGGCCTTTCTGACGGGGAAAAAAGCAGGATTGCGAGCATCATGGGCGTGATCTTGGCTTTCTATGATCAGAATCTTAGACAGAGATCTGTTTTGGTCTTGAATCTACGGTGGATGCTAGACGGGGATAACAGGTTCCCACCGACGGCGCCACTGATCTTGACGGTTGATCAGAACCTGAAGTGGGCCAAAGATGACGTCTGTGATGTTGGGTGTATGAGATGAGGAGGGGGTGTACCTGCAAGGCACTCCGATGCTAAAGTAAGAATCGGTAGAGGGAAAAGGGCAAGTACAAAGTTTGTATTTCGTAGGATGATTTGGAACACCTGACCCTCTCAAATGAGAGGGTTTTTATAGTGCCTCCAGCGCGTGGCCAATGGTCCCTATTTTCATGGTGAAATAACTATTTCTCGAAGAATAGGTAACTGCCAGAAACTAGCCATTAGGACAGGCAGAGGTGTCCAGAACTAGTCGTTGCTACAGATAAAAAGGCAGTTCCGGGCACGGACGTCGTGACTGTTTCTGGATGGTGGAGCCGTACATGATGGGCAGGAATTATCGAGGAGAAGCAGGTGATCCTTAGGGCCATCCGATCCTCTTTGCCCGGTAGAGGGGAGGAAAGGTAAAATGCTTCCCCAAATTGGCTGGACTTAGGCAATTGGGCCGTTCTGGGAGCAGAAGTGGATTGGGCCATGCCTAGTCATTGGTCCAGTCCAGAACAATTTCTAATGCATGAACTTGGATAGTTCATGCTTATCTGCCTTGTGCTTTGGGTTTTCCTCTTGAGAGGGATATGTGAACTGAGTCTGTTGAGGTTTGGATGTATTTTGCTTTGGGTTTTCCCCTTCAGGGGGAGTATTGGTGACAGTGGGAGTAGTGGACCTATCTGAGGTTACTGAGCTGTGATGTCAGACCACATGTCTTGACATTTTTGGAGTTTAGAAGAATTTTGAAGGAGGTGTAATCTCTAATGACCTGTAACTGCACTTTATATCTGATATCTTTCTGATTGCAAGTTTTGTGGTATTATTCCTCTTCTCTAGAATTGTTGCGCAAAGGTTGTTTTAGCCAAAATTTGCTAAAGGGGGAGATTGTAAGTTCTGTGACTTTTGGGTTGGCTGTATTTTGGTAAAACAACATGCTGATAGCAAGATGTTAAACTAGATGTTCTGCCATGACAGTCAGACATCATGTTCTACATGATGTTGTGACATGTTCCAGGACATGTTATACCAGATAGTTAGAGCATGACTATTTTGGTATTTTGAGTGTGTTCTGATTCACACATATGCGTTATCCAAGGAATGATATTTTGGGAACTTCTGTTTTGACATATTGTGATAGTTTTCGGAAAAAGGATCGTTGAGCCTTTTTAGGAAACTTTGTGTTTTTGTTCCTATTTTTGTGCAGGAGATTATGCTTATGGTTTCAAGCCGATTCCTAATGAATTTCACCTCAAGAGCCCAAGTCCACAAGGTGTGAAGGCTATTTAAAGAAGACCTTAAACCTAATGTATCTCACAGCTTTCACTTTTGTGAAATAAGGGGAGGTTTTGTAGTGTTAGATTTTGAGAGTCTCTTGTGTGTTATCTGTAAGTCACCCTTGTATCTTTTGATACATTGTGGTCGACTGATTTTGTATTGTTAATTGTCCACTCTAAAGCTTGTAAGCAAGAGTGTATTGTTCTTGGTTGAAGTTTTTAAGCAAAATCTAGTATTGTAATTGGAAGAATGTTCTTCTGTCTTTTTGGTTTCTTTAGGCATAAGTCACTGGGACTGTGACTGGTTGTTAAGAAGTGTGTAATACCCCAAAATTTGCTCTCCCCTTTTGGCATCATAGCATGGCATTATCATTTATCATATCATATCCACCTCACTAGCATTGCATTGCATTTAACATAGAAAAATGAAGCATGGCATCCTTCTTACCATCAGGGCATGTGATCAAGTGGAAGGTGGACAATCAAGGAATCATTCAAAGCACAAAAAGGTCAATCAAGTGGGCTCTATGCAAGCCAAGAGGTCTCTCATGTCTCATACTATCTCAATTGATCTTCCACAACCTCAAGAAGGTGAGATTCAATAGGAGATTGAAGCACTACATCTTTCACTATGCAAGAGGTTCAAAAATTGAAGGAAAACCCTCAAAAGAGATAGCTCATTGATTCAAAATCATTCTCAAGTGGCATTTCTCATCATCCTTTAAGAGGATACACAACATACTCTGAGGAATTTGGATTTGGAAGATGTGCAATTTCCTCCTAACCAAAGGGGGTCAAAATTAGGGTTTCTAATAAAATCAGGATATCTCTGATTTTTTGGACAAAACTTGATGTCATGGTATTCCATATGTCCTTAAGTGTATGTATGTGGAAAATTGCATTTCAATTGGTTTTAGAAGTGGTTCAATTGGAAGAAAGATCAAAAATCAGGAAATTGGGGCAAAGTCAAATAATCAGGGGAAAAAGTCAACTCTTGACTTTTTGAGCCCAAAATCATGAAATTCATGTTACCTATGTTCAATGTGCAAAATTTGATCAAGAAACTCCAAAGGAATCATGAAAAAATCAAGATGTGGAAAGTTGCCATTTTTGGATGAAGTAGGGTTACTAAAAATAGCAAGTTTTGGCCATTTTGCATCAGAATTTGAACCAAGGCCATTTAAATTTGGAGCACCAAATGAAAAATCCACTCTGCCTCAATGAAAGATCTTGTTTTAAGCTTCAAATCCATGTGTGGAACATCTCCATTGGATAAAAATTGAGTGAGATATGATTGATCAAAGTTTGAGCAAAGTAGGTCCAAAACTAGGTCATGACCAAGATTTTCAGGGCACGCGCGCAGTCATTTTCTCAAACACTTGGTGGGCCAAATGTATTGATCAATTACTCATGATTAGAGGCTTCAAATGGAAAATCTTTCAACATCAAAATTGTTCCTCTATGTGAGATCTTCAAAGTTGGTGTTTATCAATTTTTCATCTGATCAAAGGTTAAGGAGTTATGATGGCTCAAAGAATGGTCATTGCAACTGAAATTTGACCAGGTCACAACCAGGTCATGCCACAAGTCTGCGCACCCATGTACCAGCTTCTTTTTCCATCTGTTTGAGGTCATTTTTAGACATGTTTGAGACCTCATTCCACTTCAATTTCCAAATCAATATTGTGCTCCAATGCATCCTCTTTCCAATGACTCCTAAAACACACCAATTCATTCATTGAGTAGAGAGAAAAACTTCCTCAAACCACCTCATGTTGATACTGATGCATTGACAGATTGGTGCACGATTTTGGTTCACACACACCCCAAACACTTCATCACATCAGCTTTCCACATTAAACCAAACACACATGACTTACACATTGCACACTTGCCTTGGCATACATGAGAATGGAAAGAAACAAACTTGCTGAGCAAGTTTCTGCTACAACCAGCCGTGTCTTCATTTTCTTTTCACCTCCACCATAGCATATCATGAGTTGCCATCACCATATCATTGCTCTCCCTAACTAACTTGACTCAGTTAGTTAGGGATGACTCACCCAAACCACCATGACTCAGCTGACTCACTCAGTTAACTATGGTTAGCTCACACTATAAATAAAAACTTCACTCTCAAATTTCATGGCTAACTTCATTTTTCACACATTCACTTCAGAAACTTGCTCTTCTTCTCTCTCAATCTCACCATTGCCATTGATTCTCGAGCTTCACCTTGTTCATTTCCTCATTTTCACTTCAGAATCTCTCTGATTCTTTCTCAATTTCACTACCTTGCAACTGGTTTTGAAGCTTGGATTTCATTTCTTCTCCATTGAATCATCATCCACCACTGCATCTAAGCCTTTATTTGGCCAAAAGAAGCTCAAAGAGGAAGCAGCATCTCTGGTTTTCTGAAGAACATCTCAAGGTCTCAAATCTTCAGGTACGAATTTCCACCATTATAGACTTGATTTGAATTGGCTTTCAGGTTCTTGAGGCTTCTTATAAGCTCAAGAATTTATCTGGCTAGTTGATAGGCCTTTAGAGGCATAGTTGAAAACTTAGGGCAGGACTTGATCTCTTCTGTTCTTTGTGCACGTGCTTGATATGTGAAAAATAAGTGTGCATTCTTGATCTACATGAGCTCAGCTTCATTTTGGTATGCGTATTGTACATTTCTGTGAACATGTGAAGTTGCAGACGGTGGTGTGTGACCGGAGAAGGTGACCGGAGGTCCCTCTCCGGCCGGTGGTCTTTATGTTAGGGTTTTGGCCAGAATGAATGTCAGCCGCATGATGTTGTTGATCTAACGATCCAAAACGCGCCAGCACATAAAAAAACTCACATGCCTCTCACGTGTGGCTTCTGATTCCATTTTAAACATTGTGTGTTGTGGCATATGGTATGGAACGTGGACATGCGTGTGTGAGCGTTTGATCTGATTACTTTGACTTTGGCTTGACCTTGACTCAATCTAGTGGCTATTAATGAGTCAATTTTGTTGACTGAAGAACATGCTAGTTATGGTGTTTTGCGCGCTTAATGGACCCTAATCAGATTGCTACCCACACCCCCATGTTTTCAAGCCCAATTGAATTGAACTGCATAATTGCTATGTTCACACCTCCCCTTCCCTTGCATTTCATTTTATTTTTCTATTTTTTATACACGTTTCATAATTAATTTTTAAAAATACCAAACTCCATCATAAAATTCTACAAAAATTCATGTGTATTCTTAAAACATTTAGGAAATTTTCTATGATTTTATTTTCTGATTTTATGACCATTTTGCCCCTGTTCCATTATTTCTTTTGAATTTCCATTTGTATGCATACTTAATGTGACATATGATTTTGTGCATTTTTGTTCTTGATCATAAAAAATGATTTTGATGCCTTTCTTTTTGCATTGTGGTCACAATATGTTGAGGTATGTTTGAGATTTATGAGATGATTTTTAAGTCTTTTTTGGATGACTTTTGATGTGTTGCTTTGAGCATGAATGCATGAAACTTCCATGAGACTTTGACCTAATTGTTGAGTGACTTTGGTTCTGATTCATTGCTTGTGGACTTGATATGTTAATGGCATGTGTTTAAGGTGTTTGATTGGTGAAAGTCATAATTTTTGAAGCATGTTTGCTATTTGTTTGAAGCATGAAGTTTAACTTGTCCATTTTGTGAATGCATGCCTCATGTTTGGTTTGCTTGATCATGAAGGCACTTGTGCCATGAGTTGTGGTTTTGTTTGAGGATGTATAGCATGTTAATTGACTTCTGATTGTGACATTTGGGTTTCATCTTTGCATGTTTGATGTTTATCTTGCACCTTAAGTCACTTGTTTCACAAGTATGAACCACATTCACATCACTTCACCTCTTCTTCTTTGCTTCTTGTTGGATTGAGATTTTGTTTGCATGATTTGGTATGCCCATTTAGGATAACATTAGGTTGTGTAAATATGAGTTACATTCTGACTTGGAAGCATGTATAGCATTCAATCTCATTTTACTTTGTTTGTCAACTTGTTTGAATTTGATTTGTTCATTATATTTTCTTACTTTACTTGTAAGTGATTGTGCTAACCATGTAGGGGCTTTGGTAAGTTTCAATTGGGTGTGGATAAGGAATCCACATTCAACTTCTATCCTTTCTCTTTTACAATTCCATTTAGTGTTTTGCTAAGCACTTATGTGCTTTCTTTTAATAACTCATCACTTGCCCTTTGTGAATTACAATTCATCTTCTACTTTAGAAGTGAATTGTTTAATTCATTCTTTCTTTAGACGTTAGGTTGAAACCTCACAAACCTTTAGGATCACTCCCTTTAATCTTCAATTAGGATTGAGTCTTAGTCCATATAGGTTTTACCTTTTCTCCTCTCTTGAGTCTCTCTTCTCATCTCTTCAAAGAAAATTCAAAATATCTAATAAAGGTAGGCATTTATTGCATTTAGGCCTTTCATATAAAGAAAAGATTATAAGGGGTCTTCTCTTGTAACCTTAGAATGTATAGCATATAGCCCATCTTGGGTCAATGTGTTAAACATTTGATCTTGTATGAGGGACTTAAATGCAATACTTGTTAAAGGTACAAATAAAAAACACTTCTTCATTTCTTAATCAACAAAAACACTTAATAAACACAAGTATGCTAGTGTGTTTGAACCTTGACAATTGGAACTAAGGGTGGGGGTCTTCTTCACTCTTAGTGTGCTTTCTTGCCCATTCCATCTTGGAATGTGAGAATGTACACATTCCAATGACTAAGATCCAGATACACTGTCATATGCAAACAAATCCAAAACACTTCCTTCTAAAAGACAAAAACAAACAATAACGTCTTTCCTTCGGGAATTCTTTTCTCATCTCATTCATTCTCAACGCACGAACACGCTTCTACTCGTTCTCTTGCAAGATGGTAACGCACTCGGACCAGCGAGCCTGCAACACCTGAGCTAGAACGTAAGCCGTTCTCTAAAAAACACAAACAATCCATCCCCAGTGAGGGGAACTACGTCGCTCTGATTCTCATGCTCCCGATGAGATACGTAGGCAGTGGGGTAGGGCCCATGCGAGCACTTCTTTTATTTTCCCTACATTTGTTTCTCTTTCTCTATCCTTTCCTTTTCCCTTCCTTTTCCAGTATCCTTTTTTATCACCCTTTGATTGAAGCAGCAAGCGTGGATCCCATCGGGTACGATGGACGCGAGGGGGTGCTAATACCTTCCTCTCGCGTAACCGACTCCCGAACCCATTTCTCTTGGTCGCAAGACCATGCTCTATCCTTTCCTTCAGGTTTATGCGGTGTTTCCTTTCCCTCTCTTGGGATAAATACACATTGCTGGCGACTCTGTTCGGTGCCACTTTCGCGTTTGTACTAGGATGAAAATCCCGGGAGCGACAGCTGGCGACTCTGCTGGGGACTATTGTATCATCCTTAAGCGAGTCAATCCTAGCGCTTGTCTGCTTTTCTTTCATTGGGTGTTTACTGTTGTGTTGTATTTACTGTTTTATTGTATGGTTATTTACTGCTTTACTGTACATTACTGTATTTACCGTATTTTAGCATTTTCATTTCATATGATATATTATGCTATACTGGACTGTGTTGTTTTCTGTTTGGCGGGATGGGATTTCTGAGAGATAAGCCCATTACACAGGCTTGAGTATACACTTAGAATTAGAGTGGAGAGTAGTGGGACCTACGTGCCGTTTGGAGTGCGTTGGGTGTTCACGAAATTCACAGCTAGACGAGGCTATCTTGGGACACGTCGTGGCATGCGCATCTTGCGTATTCCAGGATGTAGATCTAGAGAGCTGTCGACTCTAGTGACCGATCATGAGGACCTTAGTGGAAATATCCCTCTTTAGTGGTGACAATGGCAGACCACATTCTGTGGCAAACCCATTCGCACCCGAGGGCCCACTTTGGAACTTGCATAGGATGACCTTTATTTTCTAAGGGGAGTCAGTGGACGACCTCTTTGATTGGCATAGCATTGTATCCTACGGGCTGAATGTGCTATTGCTTCTCAAACCTCCGAAGCTGACAAGCCTTATTTTCTAGGAACCACATGTGAGTATGGGCGGGATGTTTACAGGTTTGCAGGAAACCCAGCCTCCTACCTACCTTACTTGTGATTCTACGATGATTTCAGACATTGTATCCTATGACAGTGATTTAAGTGTTCATCTCAGATATTGCCAGATTCAGTACAGAGACACAGTGCACACAGTTTAATACAGACACCGACACTTGATTACCTGATCACATGCCCTTTTGCATTGCATTATCATATCATAACAGTTATGTTTGTCATTTTCAGGTGCATAATACATTTCTGATTCCAATCCATGGGTTCAACAGAGATCGTCGCCGAGAGAAAGAACAATGTGTCTTACAAGTTTCCAGATCCTGTCTTGGATTCATTGCTCAAAATTATAGATATGGCTGGTCCGGGTATTCTTGATAGATTTCAGAAGAGCTACGGGAATTTGGTCGGGATGGTCCGTACAATCACCAAGTATGAGCATGATGCTTTGCACACTCTGCTGCAGTTCTACGAGCCTTCTTTGAGGTGCTTTCTTTTTTCAGATTACATTTTGATGCCAACACTGGAAGAATTCTCATTTATTTTGGGAATTCCGATTACGTCGGCAATACCATTCTTCTCTGGTAGTTCTCCCAGCGTAAAAGAAATTGCTGCTGCTTTACAAATGGATCAGGCAGTGATAAAGAGTGGTGTGAGCAGTAAAAATGGAGTTAGCGGATTTCATTTAGAATTTCTGTCTGGACAGGCCCAGGAGGCTGCAAGTGCTAAAAATTGGACGGTTTACAATTCCATTCTGGCTCTCTGCATATATGGCCTAGTTTTCTTTCCCAATCAGCAAGACTTTGTGGATATGCAAGCGACAAGAGTTTTCGTTCTTAAAAATCCAGTCCCTACTTTGTTAGGAGATTTTTATCATTCCGTGCACTATAAGAATGAGAAAAGGAGGGGAGGATCTGTTAGTTGTTGTACTCCACTGCTGAGCCATTGGTTTTTCAAACATTTGCCTCAGACAGGTGCCTTTGTGGAAACCAAAGATGTGGCGAAATGGTCTAAACGATTGATGAGTTTAACTGCTGATAACATTGTATGGTTTGACCACCGGTTATTGAGAATAGAGCTTGTCACAAGATGCGGAAATTTCCCAAATGTGCCTTTGATTGGCAGAAAAGGAGGGATCAATTATAATCCAGTTTTGGCCATCCGACAGTTTGGGTATGCTTCCAGGGATCCTCCTACAGAGCAAGATGTGGAAGAATCTTTATTCTTTACAGGAACTAAAGATGCGAAGGTGGTAGAAGTAGTGAATGCTTGGAAAGATAAGCACAAAATTGGAAAAGCAGTTTTTGGAAAAGGAGATTGTAGATCTTATCCTGAATATGACAGGTGGATTGAGACGAAAGTAAAAGAATTGCTGTTACCCTTTTCAAGGGGACCTCTTTTATGCTCAGCACAGCCAGAACAACCCACTATGGTGGCTATTGAAGAATGTGAGAAGTGGAAGAAAATGGTCAGAGAGCTGCAGATAGAGAATTCTGGAATGAGCAGATGCCTTCAGAAAGCTCTAGCTGACAACAAAGAGTTGGAAAAGAGAGCCTTGAAAGCGGAAAAAACCTTGGCTGACAAAGAGGAAGATTTCGATGACCGAGCTCGGTACTTTCGGAAACTTACTCTGGGAGCAGATGACACTAGTCAGGCTCACAAGATTACAAAACAGGCTTTAGCCCGAAGCAAGGATTCATTAGCTCAACTTCGTCAAGCTTGGGATGAAGTCAGAATTGAAAATGCCGAGTTAAAGGATCAGTCGAAGACTAAAGACGAGGAGCTTAAAAAGGCACATGAGCAGAGGAGAAAGTATCGGGAAAGCCTCGGTAAGAGTCAAGAACAGTTAGAAGAAGTTAGAAGCCAGTTGAAGAATACCAAGAAAGAGCTTGAAGAAGCCATGACAGAAAGAGAGATACTCAAGACGCAAGCCGGCATAAAGAGACACAAAGGAGTGTGTGATGACGAGGCTCTGATGCTGCACGTGGGTTCTTTAACTGAAGCTCTTGAGAAAAGGGATGTCTTGATCAAAGAAATGATTGAAAAGCCGAATCACCAGCGTACCCGTATACTTTTTGAGGAGATCAAATACTCGAGTGATAAGCTGAAGGATGTGGAATTGTCAGACTGATGTTCTTTTCCTTATATTTTGTTATTAATGGTTACCATCAGGCTTGTTGATGGATCCATTTTTTCTTTGTATTGCATTTGCGGTTGAACCTTTCTTAAATGTACTTGAATACTTTGTTGAATGAGTATGAGCAGTTTTATTCAGAATTATTCCTTATCAGATAGCTGCACACAAGCACATGACCACAATACGTCTCTTTATATCACGATTTCTGGTCTTCAGATTTCTGTGGTTTGGATTGGAATCAGGGTATAAAGCACCTCGGAAATGACAAACATGGCATTGCATGGCATGGCATATCATTTTGCATTTTTTTGTTACTTGCTTTTCAGGTACTCGTTGCAGGGACTCTAACCTTTATTTGGTTTCAGGCAGTATAGCGGAGAGTCATATTCACCGATATTCGACGCGAAGGAATCAAGTAAGAATCATGGATCAAGTGCAAAGTGATTTGGCGGAAATGAGGGCACGTATGGACCAGTTCATGACCCTCATGACTGGCATGGCGCAAAATCAGGAGAGACTGAGGCTTCTGGTAGAGCGTCCCGACAATGGGCCCGAAGGTGACCAACATGACAATTCACAGGGACACGGCATCCCTCCTCCCGGTGGCAACCCTCCTCCTGGTGGTAACAATCGGGGTAATGGAAATGGTAGGCATGCTGGTGTTACTCTTGAAGATACTCTGGAAGACCAATTTACTCTGCTGGATGCTGATGTGGGTAATCAAGGGGATCGAAGGTATGATGAGTTAGCAGAGAAGATCAGGGCCATAGAATGCAAGAACTCTATGGGTATTGATGTTACTAGCTTGGGGCTGGTCCCAGGAGTCAGAATTCCCCCTAAATTCAAACCCCCCACTTTTGATAAGTACCACGGCAATGCGTGTCCCCAAACGCATCTTCAAGCTTACTTTGGGAAGATTTCAGCCCATACGGATGACGAGAAGCTATGGATGCACTATTTTCAGGACAGTCTGGCTGGGGCATCCTTGACCTGGTACATGAAGTTGAATAGAGCTGCTGTGAAGAATTGGAAAGATCTGGCAGAAGCGTTCCTGAAGCAATACCAATATAATATTGACATGGCGCCCAACCGCACCCAATTGCAGGGATTGTCACAAAATGCCAAGGAGAGTTTCAAAGAATATGCACAGAGGTGGAGGGAAATGGCTGCCCAGGTTCAACCTCCCTTGTCAGACAGAGAAATGGCAGATATGTTCATGGGCACCTTGCAAGGGGCCTATCTGGATAGATTAGCTGCTTGTCCGTCAACTGGATTTGCTGATATTGTGATTGCGGGAGAAAGAATTGAAAGTCTGTTAAAGCTTGGAAAGATCCAGGATGTGAGTGGGGCTGGCTCTTCGGGGACGAAGAAACCGTTTGCTAGTAACCAGAAAAGAAGAGAAGGTGATACGAATGCTGTGTTTAGAGGACGAGGCAGAGGGCGTTCTCGAGCTTATTATCAGGTAGATGCTGTGACAATCCCCACACCGTCTGTTCAGAAACAACAACCCCAACAACAAGTTCAACAGCAACAACCTTTTTTCCAGCAAAGGTCTAGACAGAGGGATCGTAAGATGGATCCTCTCCCCATGACTTATGCCGCGCTGTTGCCCCGGCTACTCGAGTTAAAGTTGGTAGAACTCCGTACTATGAAAGCTCCGGTTGCTGGAAACCTGCCACCTAACTTCGATGCTAATGCTCGTTGTGAGTTCCACTCAGGTGCTCAGGGGCACTCCATTGAAAAATGCTGGGCTTTCCATCATAAAGTACAAGATTTGATTGATGCTAAAGCCATCAATTTCTCTCCCGCTCCTAATATTACTCAGCATCCCATGCCTGATCATAGTGCAGCAAATGTGTACGCTATTGAAGATGGGAGGAGATTGAATTTGGTGTCAGACGTTCATCAAGTGAAAACTTCTTTGTTGGTTGTAAAAGATCGTTTATTGAAGGGACAGGTGTTCCCGGGCTGTAATCAAGATTGCTCTGAGTGTATGAATCAGGAGAACGGCTGTGATAAGTTGAAGATGGGTTTACAGAATCTGATCGATGAAAGATGTCTACAGTTCGACAGAGTCGTGAAAGACACCGATGAGATATCAACCGTGACCATCTATTACACTCCCGCTGAGATTCAAATGCCGGTCAATGCAGTTCCCGTGGCGAGTGTTGCGCCAGAAAGGCCCAGTCCTGTCACTATCACGGTGCCAGGACCAATTCCGTTCACGTCTACGAAAGCTATCCCATGGCACTATGGGGCAGATGTATATTACGAAGGTAAAAAACAGGAAGTTGAGTCATCAGTCAGCCCAAATGTTGATAACGTAGGGGGTGTAGGGGGTTTTACAAGGAGTGGAAGGTTGTTCGCTCCCCAAACCTTGAGAAGTGATAAAGAGGCAGAAGCTGCAGCAAAGGCTAAGGGTAAACAGGTGGTTGAAAGTGCGCCTACACCTGAAGCAGAGACAAAGATTATTTTTGATAAGGAAATGGAAGAATTTATGAAGATAATCAAGAAAAGCGATTATAAGATTGTGGACCAACTGAATCAGACCCCTTCAAAGATTTCAATCTTGTCACTATTGATGTGCTCTGATGCGCACCGGCAGGCGTTGTTGAAAGTGTTGAAGAGTGCATACGTGCCACAAGAAATTACTGTTAATCAGCTCGAGGGCGTAATCTCCAATGTTAATGTTAGCCATGGCTTGGGCTTTACAAGTAGGGATTTGACTGTTGAAGGAAGAAACCATAATAAGGCTTTGCATATCACGATGGAGTGTAAGGGCGCAGTGTTATCTCATGTACTGGTAGACACTGGTTCATCACTTAATGTCTTACCCAAGAAGGCATTGATGAAGCTAGAAGTCGATGGTTTGATCTTAAGGCCTAGTGAACTGGTGGTCAGAGCATTCGATGGAACTAGACGATCTGTGTTCGGTGAGGTGGAATTGCCCGTACAAATTGGACCACAGGTATTCAAATCCACGTTCCATGTAATGGACATACAACCTGCATATAGCTGCCTATTGGGACGCCCTTGGATTCACGGAGCCGGGGCTGTTACTTCTACTCTACATCAAAAGCTGAAGTATGAGTTTGAAGGGCAGGTTGTGACAGTGTGTGGGGAGGAAGACATCTTTGTGAGTCACTTGTCCACGTTCAAGTACATTGAAATGGATGGGGAAATTCATGAGATGCTGTGCCAATCATTTGAAGCAGTCAATATTGACGATGCACCTGAGTCTTCTTCTGTACCAGTTGGGGCTGGTACCTCCATTTCATCTTACAAACAAGCTGTCGAAGTCGTCAGGGCAGGCAACGCCCAAGGTTGGGGCAGGTTGATAGAGACCCCAATGAAGGAAGACAAATTTGGTATTGGTTATCATCCCTCTACAACTTCAGATGCGGGGAGCAGGGGACCCATTACTTTTAATAGTGGGGGAATTATCTACATGGACCAGTCTTGTGCAGCCACAGAGGATAGTGTTGACAGTAATTGTGACCTGGACAACTGGGTACGCCCTCATGCTTCGGGACAACAAGTGCAAAACTGGTCCGTTGAAGAAGTCATCCGGGTTACTCTTCAGACAGAGTAATTTTTCTTTGTTTTTTCTAACCATAATGCATGACAAAATCTTGCGCTCTGCCCAAGGCGTATAGATTCATTTGTAGGGCCACCATGGTTGCATTTGCAATGTTTAATCATTAATAAAGGACGTTTTGCAATCAAATTTTGTTCTCTGTCTTTCAGTTTTTATTTTTGCACAAAATAAAATGGCAATGTTTCATTTTCTTTTGTTTTGCTTAAAAATAAATTCTAAAATAAGGCATGAACCCGTTCATGCAGACTTGATCCTCCGGATACCACTGATAACGATTTTGATATGGCCATGTATGACTTTGACAATCCGATTTATCAAGCCGAAGAAGGGGATGAGAAAGATTGTGAACTTTCTGAAGAACTGGCCAGATTGTTGAAACAAGAGGAAAGGGTCATCCAGCCTCATCAGGAGACTGTAGAAATCATCAATATTGGTACCAAGGACGCCAAGAAAGAGATCAGGATTGGTGCCAGCTTGCAAGCAGATGTGAAGCAAACTTTGACGGAAATGTTGCGCGAGTATGTTGACGTCTTCGCCTGGTCGTATCAAGACATGCCGGGGTTGGATACGGATATTGTTGTGCACAGGCTACCATTGAGAGAAGAATGTCCGCCAGTCAAGCAGAAACTTCGTCGGACTCACCCCGACATGGCTTTAAAGATTAAGGAGGAAGTCCAGAAGCAGTGGGACGCTGGTTTTCTTGCTGTGACAAAGTATCCTCCATGGGTAGCCAACATCGTGCCAGTACCGAAGAAAGATGGAAAAGTGAGAATGTGTGTGGATTATCGAGATCTTAATAAAGCTAGCCCGAAAGATGATTTTCCACTACCTCATATTGATGTGCTGGTCGATAATACAGCTCAGTTTTCAGTGTTCTCATTTATGGACGGTTTCTCCGGGTACAACCAGATCAAGATGGCACCTGAAGATATGGAGAAGACCACGTTCATTACTCCGTGGGGTACATATTGTTATAAAGTAATGCCTTTTGGGTTGAAAAACGCAGGGGCAACGTACCAGCGGGCGATGGTGACATTGTTTCATGACTTGATTCATAAGGAGATCGAATGTTATGTAGATGATATGATTGCCAAGTCGAGAACAGAAGAGGAACATCTGATTAACCTGAAAAAGCTATTTGAAAGGCTGAGAAAGTTTCGTCTGAGATTAAATCCAAACAAGTGCACGTTTGGGGTACGTTCTGGAAAGTTACTGGGTTTCATTGTGAGCGAAAGAGGAATCGAGGTTGATCCTGCCAAGGTGAAAGCAATACAAGAAATGCCTGAACCGAGAACAGAAAAAGAGGTTCGTGGTTTCTTGGGTAGATTGAACTACATTGCGAGGTTCATATCTCACCTAACAGCCACGTGTGAGCCAATATTTAAATTGTTAAGGAAAGATCAAACGGTCAGGTGGAATGACGATTGCCAATTGGCATTCGATAAGATAAAAGAATACTTGCAGGAACCTCCGATTCTAATGCCTCCAGTTGAAGGGAGACCACTGATAATGTATCTGACAGTGCTTGAAGGTTC
This sequence comes from Lathyrus tuberosus, assembly GCA_022829125.1. Taxonomy (NCBI): domain Eukaryota; kingdom Viridiplantae; phylum Streptophyta; class Magnoliopsida; order Fabales; family Fabaceae; genus Lathyrus; species Lathyrus tuberosus. Next base: position 5,698,585 of record JALAZF010000196.1, on the reverse strand, counting down.
CATGGGTTGTGTTCTCGGTCAACATGACGAGACAGGTAGGAAGGAGCATGCTATTTACTACCTGAGCAAAAAGTTCAATGATTGTGAGTCCCGATACTCAATGCTTGAAAAGACATGCTGTGCGCTTGCATGGGCCGCTAAGCGATTGAGGCAATATATGGTTAGGCACACGACCTTGTTGATTTCAAAAATGGATCCTATCAAGTATATTTTTGAGAAACCAGCATTGACAGGCAGAGTTGCACGGTGGCAAATGGTCTTGACAGAGTATGACATTCAGTACACTTCACAAAAGGCCATCAAAGGAAGTATCTTGTCCGACTATCTTGCGCAACAGCCGATTGATGATTACCAACCCATGAAGTTTGACTTCCCTGATGAAGACATCATGTTTCTCAAAGCTAAAGACTGCGAGGAACCACTTCCGGAGGAGGGGCCAGACCCTGAATCCAAATGGAGTCTGATGTTTGATGGGGCTGTCAATATGAATGGGTGCGGAGTTGGAGCAGTTCTTATCACGCCGGAAGGTGTTCATATGCCGTTCACTGCCCGAATAACCTTTGGGTGCACCAACAATGAAGCAGAGTACGAAGCTTGTATAATGGGGATCGAGGAGGCGATTAATCTACGGATTAAAACCCTTGATATATTCGGTGATTCAGCTTTGGTAATCAATCAAGTGAAAGGGAGTTGGTACACGCACCAAGCAAATCTAGTGCCGTATAGAGATTATACGAGGAGATTGCTGACATTTTTCACAACAGTGAAACTGTACCATATTCCTCGAGATGAGAATAGGTTCGCTGATGCCTTGGCCACTTTGTCTTCCATGATCAAAGTGCAAGGATGGAACCATGTACCTAAGATTGAGGTATCCCGCCTGGACAGGCCAGCATTTGTGTTTGCGGTCGATGCAACGTCTGATGACAAGCCGTGGTTTCATGACATTAAGTGTTTCTTGAAAAGTCAAGAGTACCCGTCCGGGGCATCGTCCAAAGACAGGAAGACGTTGAGAAGGTTAGCTGGTAGTTTCTTCCTGAACAAAGATGACGTGCTGTATAAAAGGAATTTTGACACGGTCCTGCTTAGATGTGTGGATAGACATGAAGCAGACTTGTTGATGATTGAAGTGCACGAAGGCTCTTTCGGTACCCATGCCGGAGGGCATGCAATGGCTAAAAAGTTGTTAAGGTCGGGATATTATTGGTTGACTATGGAGTCAGATTGTTGCAAATATGCCCGCAAATGCCATAAATGCCAGATCTACGCAGATAAAGTGCATGTACCTCCAAATCCGTTGAGTATCATGTCGTCGCCTTGGCCGTTTGCCATGTGGGGCATTGATATGATCGGAAAGATTGAGCCTACAGCTTCCAATGGTCATCGTTTCATCTTGGTGGCAATTGATTACTTCACCAAATGGGTTGAAGCTGCATCCTATGCCAATGTTACAAAGCAAGTGGTCGCTCGTTTCTTAAAACGGGATATCATTTGCCGATATGGAGTTCCCGAAAGAATCATTACTGATAATGGTTCTAATTTGAACAATAAGATGATGGCTGAGTTATGCCGGGACTTCAAAATCGAACATCACAATTCTTCTCCGTACCGCCCAAAGATGAATGGCGCGGTCGAAGCGGCCAACAAAAATATCAAGAAGATTGTGCAGAAAATGGTTGTCACGTACAAAGATTGGCATGAGATGTTACCATTTGCTTTGCATGGGTATCGAACGTCGGTACGCACGTCCACTGGGGCAACCCCATTCTCACTCGTATATGGTATGGAGGCAGTGCTACCGGTTGAAGTAGAGATTCCGTCCCTCAGAGTCATGATGGATGTTAAGCTAGATGAAGCTGAATGGGTACGAGCCAGATTTGATCAGCTGAGCCTTATTGAGGAAAAGCGATTGGCGGCTGTATGTCATGGGCAACTATATCAGCGCAGAATGAAACAGGCATTTGACCAAAAGGTGCGTCCTCGGGTTTACAAAGTCGGAGATGTGGTACTCAAAAGGATCCTTCCTCCCAATACAGATCACAGGGGCAAATGGACTCCTAATTATGAAGGTCCATTCGTGGTTAAAAAGGTCTTTTCGGGCGGAGCTTTATTGCTTACAACCATGGATGGCGAAGACTTTTCATCCCCTGTCAACTCGGACGTAGTCAAAAAATACTTCGCATGAATAGACCCGCTGGATAACAAAAATAAAAAAAAAATAATAAAAAAAATCCAGGCAAAAAAGGGCATCCCGGCGAACCAAAAACAGAATAAGGTTCGGGCAAAAATTAGGGATATAATTGAAAAATTGTACACCCGGTAAGTTGAAAACCCGAAAGGGCAACTTAGGCAAAAAAGGGTATCCTGGTGGATCGAAAACCTGAAAGGGCGGTCCACACAAAAGAGGGATTTAAGCGAATGACTACGGTTTGAGTTATCTGTACCCATTACCGTTTGAACAACTGACGTTCTGAAGAATAGGAATCGGTCTGATCATTCCTCAGAAGGCAAGGTCGGGGAGTTTTGAAGACATAATGGTCATAACAGAATGGAAACTCAGTGGAATTCCGCTTTCACATTGCCGTTAGGATAGTTTCTTTTCTCAATTTTCAGCGATCACCTCTTTCCAGGGATTGCTTCCGGATGTAATTGCCTATTCTGGGCTTTCAGTCAATAAATTGAATTTCAATAAAAAGCTTTCTATTTTTGTTTTATTGCTTTGTTTGCAAAAACGTCCTAATTTTTGATAAAACATTGCATTTGAAAACATGGCAGCCTTACAATAACATGCGCAGAAAAAACATTTGAAATTACTTCGAATGTTGAATACTCCCGGATGGTGGATTCTAGCCACGCAATATTCGGAGCATGTGGGCATATTCTTTTGTTGCAGGTAGCAGGTGCAGATGATTTTAAGCACAAGACCAGCAATAAATCACCCCACTCAAAAGACTGGGGCAATTATGGGTAAGGAGATCGGCGTTCATCGGGTCGATCTCAGTGAATTAAGTTCAACTGGGTACCGTTGTATCTTATTAAGTCGATTCTCTCATTCAGTACTTCCAACAACTACAAGCTTTTCTGTGTCCATAACGGTCACAGGTTCCCCAAAAGAGTGGTCTCGTCGACACCGAAACCGATGGTCATTATCCCCAGCGAAGTCACAGGAGTTGGAAGAGGCTAGATCTTCTGTAAAATCCTCTTAGGACATCCGCTTCGGGGACAAATTGTTGGTTTTCTTAAGCGTGAGGCATGTTTGGTTCCCCAACATGAAGTGTTGATCATCCCCAGTAGAGTTTGAGGACAGTTGGTCTTCTGTAAAATCCTCTCAAAAGGCATTCCCCAACACGAGACGCTTTAAAGCAGTTTTCTCCAGCAGAGTTTTGTTATAAACTCGTCATCCCCAACGGAATTGTCTAAAGGAAAGCTCGCCTAACATGGGGTATTGTAGTACTTATCCTAAGCTCGACAGTCATATTCTTCAGCAGACTACTGTGGATTTGCTTTGGGTTTCCCCAACAGATCTCTGAGGATTCTTTCTAGCAAGTTGCAGTGGAATGTTCTAACCAGGATTTGCATATCCCTGGCAGAGTAGCCCTGATACCCAGCAAGATCGTATCTCGGGTCATGGTATCCCCACAGAGGTCAGCATCGAATCTTGTCAGCAACTTCCAGCTGAGTTATTGTTCTCTCCGCAGAGGTTTATCAGATCGACAGAATCTATTCCTCAACAAGGATGGTACCGCCTTTCCCCAGCCGGATCAGAAGGTTGATAATCCCTATAAAGGATCTTGGGTTGAATAAATCCCCAAGCAGAGTTTTAATGGCTCATTTCCCCAGCAGGACGTCATTTAAGAATTCTCATCCCCAGCGGAGTTGCTGTGACCAGAATCCAGCCCCAAACAGATGGAATAATTCCCGGCAGAGTCATCATTCCCTCATATCTTAAAGTCCAATTTATTTTTGGCAAGCTTGACAATTCGAAGCAGACGGATTGTTCATCCATTCGCCAGCAGAGATATTATCCTTTCAGGAGTCTCCGAGATTAAATCATTGATTGTGGTTCCTCAGCAGAGTCGGCAGAGATGTCTGGCGCAGAGGCAGAGAGTAATTCGATTTTGAAATTCTAAAAGTCCAACAGTGGATTGGCGAAAGGTCCATCTAAGGGTGGCAAATTCTTAAAGTCCAACAGTGGATTGGCAAAAGTCCATCTAAGGGTGGCAAAGCAGCAAAAGTCCAACAGTGGATTGGCAAAAGTCCGTCTTCGGGTGGCAAAAGTCCAACAGTGGATTGGCAAAAGTCCGTCTTCGGGTGGCAAAAGTCCAACAGTGGATTGGCAAAAGTCCATCTAAGGGTGGCAAAGCAGCAAAAGTCCAACAGTGGATTGGCAAAGGTCCATCTAAGGGTGGCAAATTCTTAAAGTCCAACAGTGGATTGGCAAAAGTCCGTCTTCGGGTGGCAAAAGTCCAACAGTGGATTGGCGAAAGGTCCATCTAAGGGTGGCAAATTCTAAAAGTCCAACAGTGGATTGGCAAAAGTCCATCTTCGGGTGGCACGAAGCTGCAAAGTCCACCAGTAGCGTGGCAGGCCAGTAGTCGTCTGGAGTTGCATAAAAGACATTATTAAAGTCCACCAGTAGTGTGGCAAGCCAGTAGTCGTCTGGCGTCGTTCAAAAGACGTTATTAAAGTCCACCAGTAGTGTGGCAAGCCAGTAGTCGTCTGGCGTCGTTCAAAAGACGTTATTAAAGTCCACCAGTAGTGTGGCAAGCCAGTAGTCGTCTGGCGTCGTTCAAAAGACGTTATCAAAGTCCACCAGTAACGTGGCAAGCCAGAAGTCGTCTGGCGTCGTTCAAAAGACAGATCTCTCCGACGTTTCATCGAAGATTCAATCCAGCAGTCTCGTTGGGTTTATATCCCTTTTCTTCTTCATCATCCAGAGCAAATTTTTGGTTATATTTGGTATTCAATCACTATATACCTTGAAAGTCCGAAAGCAATTGCTTTCAGGCATTCAGGTCTACAGCGCTTGAATAGGGGCAGCTGTAATACCCCAAAATTTGCTCTCCCCTTTTGGCATCATAGCATGGCATTATCATTTATCATATCATATCCACCTCACTAGCATTGCATTGCATTTAACATAGAAAAATGAAGCATGGCATCCTTCTTACCATCAGGGCATGTGATCAAGTGGAAGGTGGACAATCAAGGAATCATTCAAAGCACAAAAAGGTCAATCAAGTGGGCTCTATGCAAGCCAAGAGGTCTCTCATGTCTCATACTATCTCAATTGATCTTCCACAACCTCAAGAAGGTGAGATTCAATAGGAGATTGAAGCACTACATCTTTCACTATGCAAGAGGTTCAAAAATTGAAGGAAAACCCTCAAAAGAGATAGCTCATTGATTCAAAATCATTCTCAAGTGGCATTTCTCATCATCCTTTAAGAGGATACACAACATACTCTGAGGAATTTGGATTTGGAAGATGTGCAATTTCCTCCTAACCAAAGGGGGTCAAAATTAGGGTTTCTAATAAAATCAGGATATCTCTGATTTTTTGGACAAAACTTGATGTCATGGTATTCCATATGTCCTTAAGTGTATGTATGTGGAAAATTGCATTTCAATTGGTTTTAGAAGTGGTTCAATTGGAAGAAAGATCAAAAATCAGGAAATTGGGGCAAAGTCAAATAATCAGGGGAAAAAGTCAACTCTTGACTTTTTGAGCCCAAAATCATGAAATTCATGTTACCTATGTTCAATGTGCAAAATTTGATCAAGAAACTCCAAAGGAATCATGAAAAAATCAAGATGTGGAAAGTTGCCATTTTTGGATGAAGTAGGGTTACTAAAAATAGCAAGTTTTGGCCATTTTGCATCAGAATTTGAACCAAGGCCATTTAAATTTGGAGCACCAAATGAAAAATCCACTCTGCCTCAATGAAAGATCTTGTTTTAAGCTTCAAATCCATGTGTGGAACATCTCCATTGGATAAAAATTGAGTGAGATATGATTGATCAAAGTTTGAGCAAAGTAGGTCCAAAACTAGGTCATGACCAAGATTTTCAGGGCACGCGCGCAGTCATTTTCTCAAACACTTGGTGGGCCAAATGTATTGATCAATTACTCATGATTAGAGGCTTCAAATGGAAAATCTTTCAACATCAAAATTGTTCCTCTATGTGAGATCTTCAAAGTTGGTGTTTATCAATTTTTCATCTGATCAAAGGTTAAGGAGTTATGATGGCTCAAAGAATGGTCATTGCAACTGAAATTTGACCAGGTCACAACCAGGTCATGCCACAAGTCTGCGCACCCATGTACCAGCTTCTTTTTCCATCTGTTTGAGGTCATTTTTAGACATGTTTGAGACCTCATTCCACTTCAATTTCCAAATCAATATTGTGCTCCAATGCATCCTCTTTCCAATGACTCCTAAAACACACCAATTCATTCATTGAGTAGAGAGAAAAACTTCCTCAAACCACCTCATGTTGATACTGATGCATTGACAGATTGGTGCACGATTTTGGTTCACACACACCCCAAACACTTCATCACATCAGCTTTCCACATTAAACCAAACACACATGACTTACACATTGCACACTTGCCTTGGCATACATGAGAATGGAAAGAAACAAACTTGCTGAGCAAGTTTCTGCTACAACCAGCCGTGTCTTCATTTTCTTTTCACCTCCACCATAGCATATCATGAGTTGCCATCACCATATCATTGCTCTCCCTAACTAACTTGACTCAGTTAGTTAGGGATGACTCACCCAAACCACCATGACTCAGCTGACTCACTCAGTTAACTATGGTTAGCTCACACTATAAATAAAAACTTCACTCTCAAATTTCATGGCTAACTTCATTTTTCACACATTCACTTCAGAAACTTGCTCTTCTTCTCTCTCAATCTCACCATTGCCATTGATTCTCGAGCTTCACCTTGTTCATTTCCTCATTTTCACTTCAGAATCTCTCTGATTCTTTCTCAATTTCACTACCTTGCAACTGGTTTTGAAGCTTGGATTTCATTTCTTCTCCATTGAATCATCATCCACCACTGCATCTAAGCCTTTATTTGGCCAAAAGAAGCTCAAAGAGGAAGCAGCATCTCTGGTTTTCTGAAGAACATCTCAAGGTCTCAAATCTTCAGGTACGAATTTCCACCATTATAGACTTGATTTGAATTGGCTTTCAGGTTCTTGAGGCTTCTTATAAGCTCAAGAATTTATCTGGCTAGTTGATAGGCCTTTAGAGGCATAGTTGAAAACTTAGGGCAGGACTTGATCTCTTCTGTTCTTTGTGCACGTGCTTGATATGTGAAAAATAAGTGTGCATTCTTGATCTACATGAGCTCAGCTTCATTTTGGTATGCGTATTGTACATTTCTGTGAACATGTGAAGTTGCAGACGGTGGTGTGTGACCGGAGAAGGTGACCGGAGGTCCCTCTCCGGCCGGTGGTCTTTATGTTAGGGTTTTGGCCAGAATGAATGTCAGCCGCATGATGTTGTTGATCTAACGATCCAAAACGCGCCAGCACATAAAAAACTCACATGCCTCTCACGTGTGGCTTCTGATTCCATTTTAAACATTGTGTGTTGTGGCATATGGTATGGAACGTGGACATGCGTGTGTGAGCGTTTGATCTGATTACTTTGACTTTGGCTTGACCTTGACTCAATCTAGTGGCTATTAATGAGTCAATTTTGTTGACTGAAGAACATGCTAGTTATGGTGTTTTGCGCGCTTAATGGACCCTAATCAGATTGCTACCCACACCCCCATGTTTTCAAGCCCAATTGAATTGAACTGCATAATTGCTATGTTCACACCTCCCCTTCCCTTGCATTTCATTTTATTTTTCTATTTTTTATACACGTTTCATAATTAATTTTTAAAAATACCAAACTCCATCATAAAATTCTACAAAAATTCATGTGTATTCTTAAAACATTTAGGAAATTTTCTATGATTTTATTTTCTGATTTTATGACCATTTTGCCCCTGTTCCATTATTTCTTTTGAATTTCCATTTGTATGCATACTTAATGTGACATATGATTTTGTGCATTTTTGTTCTTGATCATAAAAAATGATTTTGATGCCTTTCTTTTTGCATTGTGGTCACAATATGTTGAGGTATGTTTGAGATTTATGAGATGATTTTTAAGTCTTTTTTGGATGACTTTTGATGTGTTGCTTTGAGCATGAATGCATGAAACTTCCATGAGACTTTGACCTAATTGTTGAGTGACTTTGGTTCTGATTCATTGCTTGTGGACTTGATATGTTAATGGCATGTGTTTAAGGTGTTTGATTGGTGAAAGTCATAATTTTTGAAGCATGTTTGCTATTTGTTTGAAGCATGAAGTTTAACTTGTCCATTTTGTGAATGCATGCCTCATGTTTGGTTTGCTTGATCATGAAGGCACTTGTGCCATGAGTTGTGGTTTTGTTTGAGGATGTATAGCATGTTAATTGACTTCTGATTGTGACATTTGGGTTTCATCTTTGCATGTTTGATGTTTATCTTGCACCTTAAGTCACTTGTTTCACAAGTATGAACCACATTCACATCACTTCACCTCTTCTTCTTTGCTTCTTGTTGGATTGAGATTTTGTTTGCATGATTTGGTATGCCCATTTAGGATAACATTAGGTTGTGTAAATATGAGTTACATTCTGACTTGGAAGCATGTATAGCATTCAATCTCATTTTACTTTGTTTGTCAACTTGTTTGAATTTGATTTGTTCATTATATTTTCTTACTTTACTTGTAAGTGATTGTGCTAACCATGTAGGGGCTTTGGTAAGTTTCAATTGGGTGTGGATAAGGAATCCACATTCAACTTCTATCCTTTCTCTTTTACAATTCCATTTAGTGTTTTGCTAAGCACTTATGTGCTTTCTTTTAATAACTCATCACTTGCCCTTTGTGAATTACAATTCATCTTCTACTTTAGAAGTGAATTGTTTAATTCATTCTTTCTTTAGACGTTAGGTTGAAACCTCACAAACCTTTAGGATCACTCCCTTTAATCTTCAATTAGGATTGAGTCTTAGTCCATATAGGTTTTACCTTTTCTCCTCTCTTGAGTCTCTCTTCTCATCTCTTCAAAGAAAATTCAAAATATCTAATAAAGGTAGGCATTTATTGCATTTAGGCCTTTCATATAAAGAAAAGATTATAAGGGGTCTTCTCTTGTAACCTTAGAATGTATAGCATATAGCCCATCTTGGGTCAATGTGTTAAACATTTGATCTTGTATGAGGGACTTAAATGCAATACTTGTTAAAGGTACAAATAAAAAACACTTCTTCATTTCTTAATCAACAAAAACACTTAATAAACACAAGTATGCTAGTGTGTTTGAACCTTGACAATTGGAACTAAGGGTGGGGGTCTTCTTCACTCTTAGTGTGCTTTCTTGCCCATTCCATCTTGGAATGTGAGAATGTACACATTCCAATGACTAAGATCCAGATACACTGTCATATGCAAACAAATCCAAAACACTTCCTTCTAAAAGACAAAAACAAACAATAACGTCTTTCCTTCGGGAATTCTTTTCTCATCTCATTCATTCTCAACGCACGAACACGCTTCTACTCGTTCTCTTGCAAGATGGTAACGCACTCGGACCAGCGAGCCTGCAACACCTGAGCTAGAACGTAAGCCGTTCTCTAAAAAACACAAACAATCCATCCCCAGTGAGGGGAACTACGTCGCTCTGATTCTCATGCTCCCGATGAGATACGTAGGCAGTGGGGTAGGGCCCATGCGAGCACTTCTTTTATTTTCCCTACATTTGTTTCTCTTTCTCTATCCTTTCCTTTTCCCTTCCTTTTCCAGTATCCTTTTTTATCACCCTTTGATTGAAGCAGCAAGCGTGGATCCCATCGGGTACGATGGACGCGAGGGGGTGCTAATACCTTCCTCTCGCGTAACCGACTCCCGAACCCATTTCTCTTGGTCGCAAGACCATGCTCTATCCTTTCCTTCAGGTTTATGCGGTGTTTCCTTTCCCTCTCTTGGGATAAATACACATTGCTGGCGACTCTGTTCGGTGCCACTTTCGCGTTTGTACTAGGATGAAAATCCCGGGAGCGACAAAGTGAGAGGGGGATCTCATATCTAGATGGCGATCAAGACTTGGAGCATCTCAGTAAGCTTAGTCATGCCTGACTTCAGATCATCAATCTCCATTCTAATCTCAGTGTTGTGTTGTTCTTGTTCTGGCATTCTGCGCCTGATGTTAGCTTTAGTCCTGTATCAGTGACAAGGAATCAGCTTGACGACTGACATATGACGTTGGAAGATAGAGACAGTTAGAATGAGTTGCTGGATAAACTGGGTGTATGCAATGAATCATGCAAAAGATGAAAATGATATGCAATGCCATGCAATAGGATGCAAAACACAGGCAACGAGATCAATGATTCAGGATCACAACATGGAGTCTGGGTGAAGAATAACCACAGGGTGTGTACTAGGGGTAAAGTACCTGCACAACGGGTTCTAACAAGGTTCCCAGAGTCATCGATCCATCTTTCGAATATTACTAGCACACCGACTACTCGAGAATCAGTAATATTCTCAAGAGAACCTCGTCTGAGTGTAGCACTGTGTATCAACTAATCCGGGTTTACACCCTCATAGTCACCGCACTGCATCCTAGAATTCCAAGTAGGGTAAAGGGGATCTAAAGGTCTTCAGCTTCTCGGGCTCCCAGGTCGAAAGTAGTAATGCTTTCAAGATTACTCGTTCAACAAATACTACCCTCAAAGGGGCCTCCACTAAGCGGGGGATTCTCAAGTCAACTTATTCAGGATTACTCCCTCAAAGCCTCCTTCACTATACCACCCTGATAAACATAAGGGCTCTCAAGTCCGGGTTAAGACTTGTCTCACCACACAAGGTTCACCCTGAATAACAGAAAAATCCAAGCAACACAACAAACAATAATAGCAACACAAATATAACAAGTTAGGCTCAACCCACTGAACAATGTTCCCCAGCAGAGTTGCCATCTGTCGTACCTCGAAAAATGAGAACGACCTCGGGAAGCTCAATCGCACGCTCGCGGGATGGACTTAACAGAGTCGCCATCGATCTTTATTTATTCCCATAGAGGGAAAGGGAAAATATCGAATAAAACCCCTAAAAGAAAGGATAAGATATGGTCATCGTAACCAATGTCTAAGTTCGGGAGTCGGTTACGCAAAGGGAAAGTATTAGCACCCCTCACGTCTGTTGTACTCAACGGGAAACATTTAGTTAGAGTCGAATGAGTGCTAGCTAATGTTAATTTCTAATCTTCTAATTATTGAGTGGTAAGGGGATAAGAGAATTTTTTTTTTGGATTTTTATTAAAGAGAAAGGGGACCTAAGGGTTTTTATTATTAGGGGGCTCGACAAGAATTCGGAATCTCGTACCTACATATCCTCATAGTGCAATGAGGAACTCAGAGCCTTCGTAGTTCGGGAGACTACGGTGAAAAAGGTGAAAGGCGACTTGCCAAGGATTAGAGCCCTTGTGCCTACGTATCCTCATTGATAAATGAGAAATCAGAGCGTCCATAGTTCTAGGCAAAAAGAGTTTGTTTTTTGGTCGATTTTAGCGAAAGATATTTAGTCGCATTTGACAGAACATATTATTTTACCCAAAATAGGTGAGGAGCTGACGTTTGCATCACAAAAAAATGGATTTACAAATCAAAATTCGCGGGAAACGCCTCTTATCTCGACTTAAATAGTTTGTGGACGAAACAATATTTTGGGTCGTCTCAAGACATAATATCTCATGTTTATGAAAAGGTTTTAGGATCGCACGGTGGCGAGAAAAGATAGTTTGATTGGTTGGATGTATTTTAGGTGAATGACAAACGTTTTATGAGAATCAATTGTTCCAAGAGTTACACTAAAATGCTAGATTCTAATGGCCATTTAATTCAATTTGTTTGTGAAAATTGTATGATGGACAGCGAACGCTTGATAATGATCAATTGTTCAAAGAGTTGTGCCAAGATGCTAGATCTTAACGACCCTTATTTTTCCAAGTTGATGTTAAGTGTTTTAAGGAATGAAAGAATGAATGAATGGCTATCCCAAAGTGTGAGACTTGAGACCGATCATTCGAGAGTTCTGCTAGAATGCTAGATTCCAACAGTCCTCTTCTTTCGAGATTAATTAAGAAAAGAGCGTGACAGACAATGAACTATTGATGATAATCAATTGCTCAAGGAGTTATGCCAATATGCTAGATCTTAACAACCCTTATTTGTCCAAGCTAATATTAAGTGTTTTAAGAAATGAAAGAATGAATGAATGGCTATCCCAAAGTGCGAGACTTGAGACCGATCATTCGAGGGTTCTGCTAGAATGCTAGATTCCAACAGTCTTCTTCTTTCGTGTTTACTTAGGAAAAAGAATTAAATAATAAACTTAATTTGGTTTAGGAAAAATGTAGGTCGCAAGACTCGAAACAAACCGAAATCAAAATCAAACCAAATTTAGAACCATGTGTCAAGCTTATTTAGAATGGATTCGAATGGGAATCACTCTATACATAGTCGATCCGCAATTTATGCGTCCAAATGATGTTCGAAAGAAAAATTAAATTTGTGCTCCGAATTTACAACGCAGTGAAATGTAACGAAAATGCAACAACATCACACGCACTACCCAACAATAACATCGCATTGCTTACAAAATCAAAATAGAACTAAAAAAATAAAATAAAGAAAAAATATTAACATATTAAAATATATATAACTCACAAAAATTAAACGTATATATTAAATTATAAAGCTTTAAAATATGTATAACTTCTAAAACTTATGTACATTATATATTTATTAAACGTAAGGTATATATAATAATATGTAATCATAAAATCTAGAAACTAAAACATACTGTAACAACCCAAAATTTTCCCTCCTATTTATACTATCAATAAGTGGCTTATGCTTCACATTTCATGTACATTTAGGTCATAAGCATTATGCATGAATCATTGGCTATCCCAAGGCATGGGATCAGAGGTTCGTATCATTGGTTGTTCAAATCATGAAGAATGAATATACTCAAGCATTCAAGCTACAAAGGCTTCTCATGCCTCAAGACATCATATTTGGCTCACCATTTCATCAGGAGATTGGTAATTTGAGAATGTGACACATCATGAGCAAGGATCTTGAAGCTTTGACATCATCTTATCACATAAAAAATCTGGGTTTAAGAGGATCTTCACTCACTTCAAAGGAATCAAGGTTTTGACCATCAGTCAACATCTCCTATCTTTTGGGGCTAAAACTAGGGTTTTGCCTAAAATCAGTTTATTTCTGATTCTTTGGGCAAGAATTGATTCCATGGTATTCTATATGGTCTCAAGTATCCATGAGGGGAATATGGACCATCAATTTCACTCAGAGAGGTTTCAATTGGCCAAATGATTGAGAATCAGTCAAATTGGGAATAAAGTCAACTGAGCAGGAAAAAGTCAACTATTGACTTTTTTAGGTCAAACTTATGTTCATCATGTCAAATATGATCAATGAGTGAGATTTGATCAAGAAATGTCAAAGGAATCATCAAAATCAAGCTTGTGTGGAAAGTTACCAATTTTGGAAAACTAGGGTTTTAGAAAGTTTCCATTTTTGGAAAGTTTTCATGGTTTGCAGCCAACTTCAAGGCCATTTTTTTTCCATGATCAAAGCTTCATCTCAACTTTTGTCTAACATGAAAGTTGTAGTGTGCATTTCAAGCTTTCCAACCATAGGTAATTCATCTCCATTGGATCATTTTTGAGCAAGTTATGGTCGTTGGAAGTTGGAGATTTTCATACTTGCTTTTCCAACTCTTAGAAATATTTCTAAGTGTTTAAAGCTCAAATTTTATGCCAAGGTTCAAGCCTGTTTTTGAATGACTTCCAAGCCCCATTTGGAAATCATTTTCAAATGAAAGTTGTAGAGTGGTCTTCCACCTTTCCAACCATATAAAGAATGTGCCATTTGGATTCTTGAATCAAAACTTATGATAAATCAAAGTTGGGACATTTATATTGTTCAACATGGAAAAACTTAGAATTTTTCTAAGTACCTAAACTCAGTTTTGTGACCATGATTTCAATGCCATTTTCCATGATGTTCTAGGCCTCTACTCCAATTATTTTTGACATCAAAATTTCTCTATCAAATGCCACATTTCCAAGGATACCAAGACATTACCAATTGGTTCCATAATCATTAAGTTATGCCATTCCAAAATCACCCTTGTGAACATATTTCTCAAAATGACCAAAACATGATATTACACTCCAAATTCAATACAAACTCATGCCATTCTTACCTCATGCGTGCCATGCACTTCATGTCATCAAAGTTACCACATTTTGCCAAGAAAATCTTACACAACATGTACATACACAAACCTTACTCCATATGGCCATGAAAGAGAAAATAAAAAAACTTAAGCCATAAGTTTTAAGTGTATTATCCTTACAATCATTACACATTATCATTATCATCTTTATACATCATGATCACACTCCATACACACATATATAGCCAAACCCGTGCATAACACTAACCTCTCTCATTTTTACATTTTCTTATTAACCTCACTTTAACCAATTTTCTAATCATAATTAGCACTTAACCAACATCTAATCAACTATATAAAGTCCCTAACAACGTTTAACAGAGTTAGTTACAACAGTTTTGAGAGGAGAAATCATAAAACACCATTTTTGCACCTTCATTTTCAGAGCTTTGAAGCTCTCTCTATTTGGAGGGTTTGCTCAAAATCTCTTCATAATTTTCATCACCATTCTTGATTCTAGCCTCTGTTTGCATTATTTTACACTTAGGAGCCACCACTGCCACATACAAGTTCACCCTCTTCATCATCATTTTGGAAGTTTCAGCCAGATTCAATGTGCTCCAGGCATTTATTTTGCCTCCATTGTAGATCACAAGGTTGAGCAAGAAGTTTTCAGGGTTTCTTGGAGCTTGAAATTGCATCTCCGACCAGGTGAGTTTCTTAAATTTGAAGCATCATTCTAGGAGGATTCATGAGGTTAGAAGCATCTAAGTTGTGTGCATCTGAAGCCCTTCCCGTGAAGGCATTAATTGGTGGTTGATTTAGGGAGAAATGCAAGATTTTGTGAATTTCAGATTTAGATTATTTTCTTCGTATCTCTTAATTAAGGAATTGTATGGAAATTTGGAGCTCAGATTCATGCTCAGCATGAAAATCCGAGTCAGGTAGTACTTTCCTTCTTCATTTCGGGCATGGTTGATCCTCTCCCACGGTGGCTGCCCACCGGAGCTTAGCTCCGGCGTCTGTGTGCAAACCCTAATTCCAATCAGCATGGTCAGCGTGTGTGTGTCATTGCATGATAGGCCATGCATTAAATTTTAATCCAGCGTGTATTAGTCAATTGCCAGCGTGGTTATTCTTTTGAATTCCACCAATTACATAACCCCAACGCATTAATGAATTGCTGAGTCATACGCACGTGCTCTAATTCATCTTTATTCCCTTTTTCTTTTTTTATTTTGTGAATAAAATTGATAAATTCAGAAGGGAAATTGTGGAAATAACCTGGGCCCACGCAGAACATTGATACTCACACCCCCATCCTGGCCCATTGTGTATAATTGAACTGAGGATTTACTACATTTGTAACCCCAGGTCCTTTGTGTACAATTTAATTTCTTTCTTTCATACACGTTTAATTTTGCAATTTTAAAAATAGTTCCCTTCAAATAAAAATTACAAGAAAATTCATAGAGACTCTTTAGGAAATTAGTTAATTTTTGATATTTTTTAATCCCAATTTTTGATATTTTCAATATTTGTTTTGGAATTGTGTTTGGAATGTGTTCAAATTGATATATCTTGTACATAATGACTTGAAATCATTTTTTTCCAACTAGGTTGGACCTCAATTTTTGTATGCCATTAACACATGATTGTATGACATATTGATTATCACTTTGGATTTTTTCCATTATTTTTTTGTTCACATTGAGTGCCTTTTTGTGAATTGTTTTGAATGGCCTCTGATTAATACCTTGCCACATGTTTGCCTTTGTTTGAATACCTTTTACACATAATTTTGGGTATGTTTTTTTGGACATGTTGAGCTTATGACCTCAACATATCTTGGTTAAAATTACATAATTTTTCAATGCTTTTAACCATTTTTCATGAATATTTCATTTCATGCCTAGTGTGTGGATGTATGTTTAGAGATAGGTTGAGTTTGATGCTTGTATGTGATATTTTTAGGCCAACTTTCTTGATATGTTTAAGCACATTCATGAGGACATTTTTTACACTATTTTTATGTTTTGGCACGGGTTTTTGATCATGATTTGTATGCTTCCTTTGAACCCTAAATGCATACCTGATTCTTATGTAATGCTTACCTAATTGATTGGAGTTTGATGATGCATTTATGCAATCCATTTGGGATCTTTTGATCATTGATTTATATTTGATCTACCATGAGGTAGAGCCTTTCCATACCATTTTATAGGTTATTTTACATGCTCCTAATTTGTGTGATACTTGCATGAACTTAAACATGATTAAGCATCCTACCTTGATGACTTTTGTTTGAACTTTTGTGTGCTCATTTGCCCTTTGCTTTTGATACCTAAATATGGACTTGTATAGGTGATTTTATACTGCTTTGTATGCTTGGATACTCATTTTACTTGACCTTGTTCATTATTTTACATGCTTGAAATTCACATGCTCTTAGAAGAAGATTAAGGTTGTGTTTGACTACCACTTGCACTAGTCTTTGGAAATGTGTTGCCATGGCAACTTTGTGAGGTCTTAATGTTCATTTCAAATGTTAAACACATATGTACATTGATTTAGACTTGAATCAAAGTATTCTCATCCTATTTTATAGGTCTCTTGGTGGCCTCTAATTGATGTTACTTTTGTGTGAACTTGAGCATGTATACCATCAACTTTAACAACCTTTTGCTTGAGCCTTTGTATGCCATAGGTCATTTGGTACTGCCTTGTGTGATTTGACACTCCCTTGAATTTACTTTGTTCATTATTTTACATGCTTGCAATTCACATGCTTTAAAGGATGCTTAGGATGGACTTTGTTCCTTACTTGCACTAACTTTTGAGAATGCTTTGACATGAAACTTTGGTGATGTTTTGAGGTTACTTTTAAGCATTGAATACATGTTTCAAATTCTGACCTAGATCATTCAAATGTCAACTTCATGCTTACTTGTACGTTGTATGTTCATAAGTGATCAATGCATTATAAGTATGACATCTTTGTGTAGAATTGCCTAGTCTTGTGAACATGACTTGGTGTGGATTTGATGATCACTTCTTGACTTATTAAACCTAAATTTGCATTGATTATGACACTAAGTGATACTTCCCCATGTAGTTTCTTCCTTTGAGTTTACATGTTTGAGCTTTTAAAATGCATTTTTACATGAATATTGTTATGACATTTGTATGAGTTAAGATATTATACACAACCTGAATCCTTTTGATACTTCTTAGGAAATTAACATGAATGTGAGATAGTAGGATGTAGCTACTGACCTATGTAGGTTATCACCCCTTTAGGACTCGTTTCCTTTTGCTAAGTGATTGACATTGCTCCTAGTGTAGTCTTAGGACATTTCCATGTGCATTAGTGCATAGTTTTGCATTCTTCTTTCAACTATCTAATAGTTGAGCTTGGTTTGAATTTGGTAAGTACTTGTATTAATTTACATTGTCATCCACTCTTACATGACTTCTATTTCATCTCACTTCTTCTTCCTTACTTCTTTGAATTGTGATTGAATTATCTAATGTTTACTTGTGTATGATCACATGTTCCCTTAGGATTCCTAGCTTGAATCTAATTTTAGATTAGGTTCAAAGTAGGAGAGAAATTAGGTTATCAATCCAAGCATGCTAACATAGGTAGAGATTCCTCTTCTAAACTTCAACTATAGGATCAATCATTGCATGACAACTTCTAGGATGAAGACCCCCTTAGATTTTTCTTTTAACCATTTGAGTCCTTCTCTCCTCTCTCTAAAAGAAAAGCAAAAACACTTAATAAATATTGTATGTGGAGTGTGCCACGAGCCTTAAGTACATGGGAAGTGACAAGCGGGAGTCCCTCCTTACCTTGTCTAGGGTGTTTTGCATACGTCCTGTCTTGGGTCGATTTTGCAACGCATTCGATCCTATGTCATAGTCTTTAGCACAATACATATCACAAACAAAAAAAAATCAAAACACTTCTAAAAGACATAAACAAATCAATCGTCTTCCTTCGGGATTTTTTTCTCATCTCACTCACTCTAATCGTAAGGGCACGCTATTTCTGTTCTACCGCAAATAGGTAAACGCGTAAGACTCCACACAACGAGCGGTGTAACACCCCGATTTATTTTATTATTTTCGTAATTGGAATTATATGTTGTGGTGCACTTGTGTGTGTAGTTGGGGTTGGGGTTGTCCTTAGTATGGGGTAGTGACCTTGGAATTATAGGGAATAAAATGTCGGGAGTGTGTGACCAAATCGGTAGAACTTGGTAGTGTGGTGAGAATAGTTATTTGATTAATATTATTATTTTAAATTATTTAAGAATATTGTTATTGTTATTTAATTAGTAAAATAATAATAATAATAATATTGAAATAATAATAATAAAAAATAAT
Organism: Lathyrus tuberosus; assembly: GCA_022829125.1. Lineage (NCBI taxonomy): Eukaryota > Viridiplantae > Streptophyta > Magnoliopsida > Fabales > Fabaceae > Lathyrus > Lathyrus tuberosus. The sequence goes on along the minus strand of JALAZF010000196.1, from coordinate 5,679,852 downwards.
AATAATATTAATAATAAAAGGATATTAGAAAAGAAAATAGAAAAGAGGGAATTAGAGGAGATAAGCCATTCAGTACGTGCTTTTGGGAAAAAGGAGAAAGAGGAGAGCTAGGGCAGAAGAGAAGAGAAAAGCCATCGTTGAGGCCTAGGTTTTTGTCCAAGAACTTTAAGGTAAGGGTGGGGTTCTTTAATCTCTTAAGGGTTGTATAATGTTTGTATGAGGGTAGATAAACCTTTAGGATCATCCCTACAAGTTGTTTGTATTGATTTGGGATTGGGGATTTTGCATGTCGGAGGTTTTGAGAAGAGGAAAAATGCATAAATTGATTGGTTAAATTATGGTCTATGTATTCCTAATTGTATGTATGATAATCTGTGATTATATGTGCATTTTGGGGCTATTTGTGAGTAAAATCGGAGAAGGGTTGGGGTGGAATGGTGCTGAAATCGTAACTGCAGAACTTGCAGAATCGCGTAGTTCGCAATGCGAACAAAATTTCGTTGGGCGAATGTTCGCCCCAGATTCGCTAAGAGAATAAGGCAGTGAATGAAGGGAAGGAAGAGGAATTCTAGAATATGTGGTGGGGAAGTTTGCCCCAGGTTTGCTAGGCGAACTCCTGGCGAACTCCAGTTCGCTGGGCGAATGTGTAGCGAACGGAGAGGAGAAAAAGTGAGTCTCTGGCTTTTGTATGGGAGGAGTTATTCGCTGGCAAGTTTTCTAGGCGAACGACAGTTCGCTGAGCGAACTCGCAGCGAGCATGACAGTGCTGTTTGCTGCTGTTACAAACAAAATTTTATCAAACTTTAAAAATTCATAACTTTTGATCCGTATGTCCGTTTTAGTCGCCGTTCGAATCGTTGGGAAGCTGGTTTCATATAATTTTTGTTAAAATTAATTTCAGTACTAGAATTCTAAGAATTTGGTGCGTTAATTGGGTTTTTGTGTATGTGTTAGGTGCTGTGCGTTAGAATGATGAATTTGGTTGTATGTATGCGTGTTGTGGTTGTGGATTGCTATTGTTGTATGTGTTGGCAGGTATATGTTGCATGTTGGATAATTGTAGTATGATGTGTTGACGCATTGATAGTCATATGCATTTATTTGTCTTTGCATGTTGTCGTTGTATGCATGCCATGTTGCATAAGTTGTGCGATAAGGCGTGTGCCCATGTGGGGTGTGAGCGTCATATCTGGACTCTTTGAAATAGAATCGTGTTGTTGTTGTTGTTGTTGAGGTGATCGTGTGCCCATGTGGGGTGTGAGCGATCACAAATGTCGTGTGCCCATGTGGGGTGTGAGCGACTGATATAGAAATTTCGACGGGAATTATGATCATGAAAAAGGGATAGAATTGGTACCGCATGCATTGAGTCGAGTCGTGGGTCTCATTGCATTGCATTATGTTGTGTTGTATGGTGAATTGTACGATTGTCTGCTTATGTGGAAGAGTGTGATTTCGTTGGTGGGGTAATGATAGGATGAATCGTGTAATTGTTTAAATGCTTTTATATTTATATTATGCAATTCTTTTGTTGATTTGAGAAGCTCACCCCTTCTGTTTGAATGTTACCTCCACGTGGGTAACGTGCAGATAAGCAGGATTAGTGCGGAGTTAAAGTTAGTGAAAATGGAGTCTTCTCTTTTATTTCGTATGTCGGCGTCTACTCTGATGTGTAACACTGGGGTTTCGGAACACTTGTCATTATTTGTTTTATTATTTGTTACCACTTTATTTTCTTGATGATGATTATGTGATATTACACATGTTATGTTTTAGTTGAATTTCGCTGCTATATGGAGAGATTAATTAAGTATGGTTGAAATTTGTGGTATCTCTATGTTACATATCGTATTGCATGAGCAGATGTTTGTTGAATGTAGCATCCTACACATTGCATGTTCTATTTTACTCTGATTTTCTATTATTAATTGTCTCAGGGGTTTAGGGTGTTACATAGTGGTATCAGAGTAGGTCAGTCCGTCCGACCTAGTTGTCGAGTCGTTGTCGTGTGACAGTTAATTACTGTCGATGCCGTTTCCTTAACCATTGTGTTCTGTTGTTGGTGTGTAACAGATTTAGAATGGCTAGAAGGAACGATGCTGCTATTGATGTTGCTTTGCAGGCTGTTGCTCAGATAGTACATAACCCGCCTCATGCTAGCGAGAATGACGAGTTTCGGAAGAATAGACCGCCTACCTTCAAAAGGAAGATATGATCCAGATGGAGTGCAGACTTGGCTCAAGAAGATCGAGAGAATCTTCCGGGTTATGGAATGTCCTGAAGCACAGAAAGTCCGGTTAGGTACTCATATGCTGGCTGAGGAAGCTGATGATTGGTGGGTTAACACTCGGCAACTGTTGGGAGCAACAGGGGAGGAAATCACTTAGGCTGTGTTGAGTAGGGAGTTCTTGAGAAAATATTTTCCTGAAGATGCCAGAGGAAAGAAAGAGATTGAGTTTCTGGAACTGAAATAGGGTAACATGACGGTTATGGAGTATGCTGCCAAATTCTCAGATCTAGCTAAGTTTTACCCTCACTATAGTGCAGCAGCTGCTGAGTTCTCAAAGTGTGTCAAGTTTGAGAATGGATTGAGGGCTGAGATCAAATAGGCGATTAGTTATCAGCGAATCTAAAGGTTTCCAGATTTGGTGGATTGTTGTAGGATCTTTGAAGAAGATAGCAAGGCTCGACCGGCTCACTATAAAGGGCTGGCCGAGAGGAGGGGAAAACAACCAATGAAACGTGGGAAGCATTATGCAGCTCCAGCTGAGAAAGATAAATAGAAACACGTTGATGGTAAGAATCCGAGTGGGGGAGGTGCCCCTGCTCCTCTTAAGTGTTACAGGTGTGGTGAGCTAGGTCATCGTGTTAGTGAATGCACGAGCAATGTGAAGAAATGCTTCAAGTATGGACAGGAAGGACATTTTATTGCTGATTGCAAAGTTAAGGTGGTGACTTGTTACAACTGTGGAAAACAAGGCCATATTAGTACTCGTTGCCAGAAACCAAAGTAAGCTTCGAATGAAGGAAAGGTGTTCGCTTTGACGGGGACTCATACTTCTAGTGATGACGGACTAATCAGAGGTACATGTTATATTAATAATATGCCTTTGATTTCCTATTATTGATACGGGTGCTACTCATTCTTTTATTGCTGCTGATTGTGTGAGAAGGCTAGGCCTTGTCGCTTCTCCTATGAAGGGAGAGATGGTTGTCGAAACTCCTGCAAAGGGATCAGTGACCACTTCCTTAGTCTGTTTGAATTGTCCACTATCAATCTTTGATAAGGATTTTGGTATGGATATCATTTGCTTACCGTTGGGGGGTCTCAATGTAATCTTGGGTATGAACTAGTTGGAGTTCAATCATGTTCATATTAATTGTTTTTGCAAGTCGGTGCGATTCCTTGCTCCTGAAGAAAGGGAAGAAGATGGTTTTCTATTTGCTAGAGAGTTGAGAAAGCTCTTAAAAGAAGAAGCTCATGTGTTAGCATTGTTTGCATCCTTGTCCTTGGAGAGTGAGTCGGTGATTAATGAATTGCAGGTGGTGCGTGAATTTCCAGAAGTGTTTCCGGATGATATTGGTGATGTACCGCCGGAGAGAGAAGTGGAGTCTGCTATTGATCTTATCCCTGGTACCAAACCTATTTCTATGTGTCGCTCCCGAAAGATTCGCATCCAACGTTACAAACGCGAGAGTGGCGCGGAAAACACAGAGTCGCCAGCAATGTGTATTTATCCCGAGAGAGGGAAAAGACACACTGCATAAACCTGAAGAGAAAGGGGGAAAGACATGGTCATCGCAACCATAGTCCGGGTTCGGGAGTCGGTTATGCGAGGGGAAGGTGTTAGCACCCCACGCATCCATCGTACTCGATGGGATCCACGCTTGTTGTCTAAACGGAGGGTGAGCTATCCTACTATCTATGGCTGAACAAAAGAAAACGGGGATGGGGGTGACTAAGACGGACTCGGTAGGACATATTCGATGCCCTAGGCCTACGTACTCCCTCAGTGCAATGGGAAAGTCAGAGTCAACGTAGTTCGGATGGGAACTGTGGGGGAAGGTTACTCACCAAGACAGTCGCTGTCTTGTGCCTACATATCCTCAATCGGACGATAGAGAGAAATCAGAGCTAATGTAGTTTGTGGGTACGACCACGAATGGGTAAGTGTTTTTTACGTGAGCGACGAGCACTTTTCTGAAAATGAAATTTGAAACCCAACAATCCCGAAGGATAAAAATATTTGAATTTGTTTTGTGTTTTTTAGACAGAAGTGTTTTTAAGTTAGTTCATAACTTGCATTGCACCAAAGTCTAGGGCACAGGGACGAATACTTAACGAATCGTCCCAAGAAAGGACGCCCGCTAAGCACTCTAGAAAGATGAGAGGAAGCCCCTCATTTCTCATTCCCCACGCTTAAGGCTCGTGCGCAATACACTTTATCTTTATTAAGTGTTTTCAAGAAGTTCTGAGATGAGAAGAGAGAAGACCCAAAGGAAACTCTAAAGGGAAACTAAGAGTCCTAATGTTATCATGCATGGGTAACCTAGGGTTAGTGAGGTTTAGGAGGGACGACTACCTAAAACCTAATGCTAATCCTACTCCAAGCTTAATCAAAAATTAAGTTGGACTAGGTAGCTCTAAAGGGAAAGAATCCAAGACTTAAACAAGTCTTGAGATTCATGGGAGGAAGAGAGTGAAAGAGAAGAATGAGAAAGAGAAGGAGAAGATGAGATACAATAAATGGCAGCAAGCACATCACATCATAAATGTCCAACTCAAATCATCAAAAATGCTTCAAAGATCAATGCAAAATAATTCAAGTAAGCATGCAAAGATAAACATGAAAGAATGCAAGCATACTTGTATAAAATGCACAATTAAGCATACATGGACTTCATATCAAGATGAAATGAGAAAAATAAGATGAAGATGAAAACAAGTTAGAACCAAGATCATATTATCATCAACAATTCATATATTCAAAAGTGATTCATATCATGAAGCATTATGATCCAAAGAAGTCCACAAAAGGAAAGGTAATGGTATTCATCATACAATTCAAACCAAATGCATTTAACTATGCTCAAGTGAAATGAAAACCAAGTAAGGAACTCAAGGGGCAATAGCATATGCATACATATCATATCAAAACCAAACTTAAGTCATACAAGTCCAAACATCAAGCAACACCTTCAAGACATGCACCAAAGTAATCCACAAATGGAAACTCAAAGTTCAAGCCCTTAAAACATACCCAAACATGATCCACAAATGGCAAAACTTGGTCACAAGGGACCTAAACCAGGGGTAAACATCATATCAAATGCACATGCAAATAATCATAAAGAAATTCAAGCAAATAGCCATGGCAAGTCAACTTGTGTAACGAGGTGTCAAGATATAGTCATGCATAAGTCATTTAAGCACAAATAATCAAACATGTATCAAATGACACTCAAAAATTGTGAGATTGAAACTCAAATGACCTAAGTCAGAAACCAATCACATGTCAAAAGATCTCACAAAAATTCACAAGTTAAGTACCTCAAATAATTAGGCAAAGATCACATAGGAGCCATGACTCAATAAGAAAAAGAGAGGGACTAAAATGCAATATGAAATGATTTTAAAAATATGAGAAAAATATTTTTAGGAACCTCAACATGTCCTCTAACAAATACAAAAAGAATGATATGCAAATCATGTATAGATGATGAGAACAAAAATCAACAAGCCAAGGTGCGCACAAGTGAAGCAATCCAAAAAGAAATTAACTAAACAATTAATTTAGAGGCACAAAATAAAATAAAAATGGAAAATAAAATTTGTCAAAATTTTATAAAACCCTAAATATGCTTCATGAATTTTTTTGGGATTTTTGGATGTATCAAACTATTTTTAAAAAATTAAAAATGGAAATGCAACAATTAAGGAAATAACAAGAAAGAAATAAACATTGGGGGGGGGGGGCAAACAGCAATGGAAACACATTCAAAACCAAACTGGGCTCAAAGGGGGAGGTGTGGATATCAAGCCCAGGTCAAAAGGCCCATCAACGAAGTCAACACACCCCCACATAAAACTCAGTCAACAAATAGGACTCACACAAGCCATCTGATTGATCCAACGCAAGATATCAAGTCAAACAAATGCAAGGTAAACAAGATCAGTGGTCAGGATCGTATGCGCATGGCAATAATCATGGGAGGACACACAATAATCATAATATGGACCACATACACACGCACGTGACAAGCAGGTGACAGATTTAATGTGCTGGCATTATCATAGCCTTCAGATCAATCTAACATGCATCATCCAGTCAACAAAACAAAGAGTAGTCAAGTTGTGTGGCCAAGATTTGGGGTTCATGATAATTAACATGGAGTGTAAACACAAACATTAATTAAACTCGTAACGAAATTTAATGCGTTGGCACACTTATGACCGTCAGATCAAAAGATCCAACGGTTCAGACATCATCACCTTCATTGAATCTTCAGTTCACCTGAAAGTGAACCAGACACCGAAGCCCTAGCTCCGGTCGTCTTCTCCGGTGGCTCCCACGGTGGTGTTTCACAAAATTTCCCAGAAATCAAACATGAGCATACATTCTTGACCAGAATTCAACAAGGATTCCATATATCATATTCATTTAATCAAATAACAAACACACAGTGCAAATCTAAGGAAAACATAAATGGATCTAAAACTTCAACTCCAAAATACACACATGTTACACGTCCAAAATCAATTTTAAACACACCAGCACACTCAGTGAACCTCATAGATCATTATGCACATCAAAAAAATAAGTCCTAAGAGCATGGAAAGTAAGCTTACCTGAGATCTGTAGAGCTTGAAATACACCAAGAACTCCTTCCAAAAGCTGCAGATCTTCCTCTTTTGAGCTCTATTTGCAAAATAAATGCAAATAGAGACTTGAATCTGGCTAGATCTGGGATTTTGAACTTGAACCCTCTTGAAATCAACTTGATGAAAACCTTTCTCAGAGCTTCAAATGATGGATGATTCGTGTTCTATGGAGTGTGCTGATCACAAATATGGGAAGAAATCTCACTGAAACCCTAGGAGAAAGGAGTTTCGAAGGAGAGAAAGTTTGGAGTGAAAAATGAATTCTGAGCAGAAATGAGTGCATGACCTAGCTTTGTGCATGTGAGTTTGCTTATATACACCTCATTAGACCTCTGATCACAATTAAAACTTGATTAATCCCTTGGTTAATGAAATTGGATGGTTTATGCCAAAATGCACTTTGTGTTGTACCCACTAATCCACACGTGCATGGGTCATGAAATCAGCATGATTCACTCACATTCCACTTGCTGATCACAATGGAATTGAAATTGGGCCTTGTGGTTGATTGGTTAATGAGATTTGGATCAATTTGCAAATTGTTTATTTGTTAAATACACCATGAATAAGGCATGGTTTGGCATGAAACAAAGGTCAAAATTGGTGCTCATGAGGTGTACTTGAATGTTGTAATGTGACATGAACCAATAAAAGTCATTACAAGTCAATTGGAACCAAAATGCAAATGGTGGAAAAATTGGTGCATATGAAGAACCCTAAAAACACCTTGCCTTGCCTTAGCCATAACTTGAGTTCTACAAATGATATGGAGATGTTCTAGTACTTGTTGGAAAGGGGAGAAAAAGATCTTCAACTTTCATGTTTGAGTAAAATTCATTTGAGGCTTCTTTGATGATGAAAAGTCAAGTTGAATGTGGTGAAAAAGCTGCCCAAAATGGAAAGTTCTCATTATAGGTCATTTTCCAAATTTAGTAACTTTTGTACAAACCCTTGATTCTTGATGAATGATGCCATCCATGCTATTCCTTGACCAAATAAAGGTACATGGACTTGGGAAACATGATTTGAACCCTTGAAAACCCATGGTTAACTTTCCTTTTGAACTGTTGACTTTTGCTTACTTCACAAGTAACTGATCCACTGACCATCTTTCACAATGAAACACTAGCCAAGTCTTCCTCTATGAGCACTTGTGAGCATATGAAACCTCATGAGAATGTATTTGAACAAGCAAAACCCACCAAGAAGCCTTTTGGAACCAAAACCCTAATTTGGACCATCTGATTAGGAGAGAAAGATTCATTTGAAATCCCTTGCCATTCTTATGATGATATGATGAACCCCTCAAACCAACTTGAGACTTGAAACTCCTTTGAGATAAACCAAGTACCTTGATCCCATGCTAAGAACCCATGTTATGCACAAATGCTAATGCAATAAATGCAAAGAAACAAAAGCCAGTTAGCTAAAAGCAAGAAGGCAAATTTTGGGGTGTTACAGCTGCCCCTATTCAATCAACTTGGTCCTGAAGGTATGATAGCAACGACTGTCATGCGTTCAAAGGATTCATGGAGATTGAATACCAAAAGAAACCTGAAATTTGCAATCCTCAAAGGAGAGACGACTCTACTGGGGAACAAGCAATAAATGCTGCACTGTCACAACGTGGACGAGTGTTGGAAATCAATACATACGATGTATTGAAAAGTCTTGAAATAAACACAAACGAGTGTTAGCTATGCTGGGGGATAAACACGGACGGGTGTCAAAGAGTTTCAATACGGACGGGTATCGAAGAGATACACGGACGGGTGTAAAGGAATCAAAGATATCAGATACGGACGAGTACTGAAAAGATACACGGACGAGTGTAAAAAGGTTCAATACGGACGGGTATCGAAAAGATACACGGACGAGTGTAAAAAGGGGTTCAATACGGACGAGTATCGAAAAGATACACGGACGGGTGTAAAAGGATTCAATACGGACGGGTATCGAAAAGATACACGGACGAGTGTAAAAGGTTCAATACGAACGGGTATCGAAAAGATACACGGACGAGTGTTAAGGTAAAAACCCTGAGGGGATAAACCAAAGGACCACCTGGACGAAGGGGTAAAAATGAAATCATGGATTAACGATCCTGGCAAACAACTCTGCAAGGGAATGTCAAATTTTGCTCTGAATGACTAAACCCAACACTTGTGGAGTAAAGTCGAATGATATTCTCCTGAAACCCGGCTTTCCTGACGAAGGAAAACCCAAACCTGGCTTGTGCTTCGGATGCATATGTTTGAATTTTGCCGTAATGCTCCACGCGAAGTGGAAATGCTACGCATTTAGGAGGATGCCATGCAAAAAATGCCTATGCAATGCAAAAGAGGTGCCTCATCAAAATAAATGCTGGGGGCGAAGGCAAACTCCACTGGGGACGACAACATAAATTGTCCTCCTAAATAAGAGACCCTACAAAGAAAGACTTCACTCTGCTGAGGAAGACATTGATCACAAATTCTGATGGAGATGAAAGCTCCGAGAGAAAACCCACTCTGTTAGGGGATATCAAGATCAACAACTCTGCTGGAGATGGACGGAACTCCGAGAGAACACCCACTCAGCTGGGGATAGAAATGAATAACAATTCTGCTGGAGATCAAATCTGAAGATGGAAACTCCTCCGCCGGGGATCACCAAATACCTCAGAACTTGGATTTGACGCCTGCCAAAAATGATTGGACTTAAGACCTGCTAGGGATACCAATCACCACCAGACTCTGCTTGGGGATGTCGGTGAGTTTAATCTGCTGTTAGGGAAATAACTTTACCCTCACCCTGCTAGGGATTAGATCAAGCCGTTGTCGGTGAGACTATACTTTCTGACCAACTGAGGAAAGTAGACACCAGGACTCTGGGGGGATAATAGCACCTTTGTCCACGAATCTCCTGCTGGAGATACAACAACATCCACCTTAGAGCAATCAACTTCTGAACGCTTGCTGGGGAATAGTAATCCAAACACAACTTCGGCTGGGTATACAATCCTCTGTACTCCTGCTAAGGGGGACGATCCTCTTATGTCCTGCTGAGGGGGACGATCCTCGTCGACACATCTGCTTGGAAAATAGTAGTTGTCAATATCCACTCTGCTAGGGGATAAACACATGTTTCCTGACTAGCTGAGGAAAAAACGACTGCCCCATACTCTGTGGGGAAACACCATCTTTGATCAAAGAGGATGCTCCATCAATCTCTTGCAGAAGAGGCTGTAAAAATGACAGTTTCTGGCTACCTGCTGAGTAAAGATGAGCCAAATCACAACTCTGGCTGGGGGTAAACCCCTTATATCCTGCTAAGGGGGACGATCCTCAATGACTCCGCTTGGGGAATTACCTCTTTATACTCTGTTGAGGAAGACGATCCTCGATACTCTGACTGGGGAGAGTAATAAACTGCTGAGGATGATCAGACTTCAAAGTTGAAGAGAGCAGCTCTACTGGGGAGGTACCAATGAAGATTGGACTTTGAATTACTTGAGATGACTAGATCTGACCGTTGAGGAAGAGAACACTCTGACTCCTCATCGTCTTCTTGACGATATTCTATCGTCTTACCTTGCTGAGAGTGAGGATTCCATCTGTACTGCTAGAGATAAGAAACCTTCATAAAAGCCCTTTTCGAACATAGGATAATTCTCTGCTTGAGGAAGAATAACAATTCCCACACCTTGCGGGAAAAAGGTACCCTCTGGCTCTTTGCTGGAGAGAAAAGACTCCAAAAGTCTCACACTGGGAACCACTCAGTGCTTCAAGTTTCTGCATATTGATTGTCAAGAGCAAAACACAGTTCCTTTAACTCTCCACCTTGCCCCAGACCACAGGGTCTACTTGAAGCAATCATCTTAAGAGTATTTTACAGAAAACCTGACGTTCAACAGTGCCCCAGGGTTTTCAAACTCTTAGAGATGTATCCGGCCTGGACATAACTGTCCCATACTTCATGATTCGTGAAGTAAACCACCTTGAGAGGGTTCGTAATGACCTGAAATGCTCTGCCACAGTGTTCTGAACCTTGCAGAGGTGCTATTGATTGACTATGTTCTGAAGGGAAAAAACTTCTCGCGCCATTGAAGTGACCTGCCCCAGTACAAGCCTTGCAGTACATTTGTCTCTGACCGACTAGTCTTCGAGAGATTTACCGAATCTCGACGTGATTGCCCCAGTTTACGCGCTTGTGGAGAGATCTATCGGATCTCGACATAATTGCCCCAGTCCGAAGAAATTTTCTCAACATGAATGCCCCATCTTGGCTACATTTTGAAGAGATTTCCCGGTGTGATTGTCCCAGATTGGTTACATCTCAACACAAATGGCTGGGAACGCGTTTTTCCCACATAATCTTTCAGCAACATGTCCTCTGGAGTCTCAGGCACCTCAACTTGGCCAGTTTAAGCTTCTCGACTGATGTTCATCGTGTAAGCTTCTTTGATATCAAACAAATGTATGCAAGCAGAAAATGTTTATTCTGAGAATGATTATTCAAATGCAACACATATGTTAATCTTGAAGTCCTTATTGAAAATATGTCACACAACCGAGTTACGACACTTATTTTTGAAAGGAAAGCAATACGCACATGCAACACAAATCTTATTAGCACAACTCATGGGAGTCAGGAACACTATCTCGTTGAAGTACGCCTTCAGACTAAACCCTATTTCAATTAGGACTTTTAAGGGTTGTAGCGTGGCCTGGTTCACGGTTTTAGAAAAAAGGATTTATGGCTCAAAGTTTATTGGTACCCACCCACTCTTCATGATATTCTCCAGTCCTATGTCCAGCTAATTTGACACAAGCGCTCGTCTCTCAAAAGGTTTCCCGATTTCTAAGGAATCCATGCAACTGGTGATTCGACACCTGACGAGGTTTTGGACTAACAGTCGCCCCTTTTTGTCTTTTGTGTCTATAGTCACACGACTTTGTTCTTATCGAGGATTTTCTTTGTAATCCTTTTGGCTTTCCGCTTTCTCATTCTTTTGCTTTTTGTTCCCTAATTTTTGCCTGGACTGACTCTTTTGAGTTTTCAATTTTGAAGTCCAGCGGGATGCCTTAACTTTTGCCTAAGTCACTTGCTTTCAAGTTTTTCGACTTAGCAGGCTTTTTCTTTTTCTCTTTTTTCTCTCTTTTGTTTTTTGAACAAGTCGTGTGACACTGTTTTGCCTGACTTGTTTGAAAGGGCTGAGACTGTTTCACTCTCTGGTTGGTGAGGAGTAACCATTGTGGTTCTACACCTCTTAACCTCTTGATAGTGGAATGAAAGGTAATGGATCCTCAGATGTACACTCCTTCTGAAAGTTGAACACTTGGTCAAACTAGCTGACGCCTACCCTGCCCCTGGGTTAAAATTGAGGGTTTTTCGTTTTCAGAAAGAACTCCTACTACTAGGCTCAAAGGAGTTGAAAAAGGTCTATCTCCTTAACTCTCCAGTGTTTGTGAATTGGAAACAATGCCTGTACATCCTTAACAGGGTTTTATCCAAAAGCGTACCATTAAAAATCTGCGTTCTTATTTCGTCATCCTCCCTCCAAGAGCCTAGGCAAGAAAGATAGTATTGCAGTGCATATAAACATGGCATGAGTGCATAAAAGTAAGATACTTTAGGAACAACACATCATTGCATTAAAATCAACATTCAAACACAAACAAGTTTTTACATGCAGACCATGTTTAAACAAACAAAGGAAAGCTACATATGAAAATGCAGTAAAGAAACTAATGATTGCCATTGTTGAGGAGACTTGACTCCGTCTGGACTTATTGCTTCTGATGACGCTCTTGCAATCTCGAGTGCTCACTCTGATAAAGAAGCTTCACCTCATGGGGGTACCATCTGGCGTGATGACCTTTGAATCAATCAAATCTTGTACCTTGTGTTGGAACGTATTACGGTCGTCAATTGTGTGCCTAAATGTTCCCGAATGGAACTCACAGCTAGCGTTCATGTCAAAGTCCGGAGGAATAGGGTACGGTACCGGCGTGGTACTCCTCGTTTGAATCAGAGAGTTCTTGAGCAGACGAGCAAACAACTGACTATAAGGGATAGGAATAGGATCAAATATCCTCTTGGGCCTTCTTGGTCTCGGTTGCCCCTGCTGCTGATAATTCTGCTGTCGATGCTGATTTAAGCGCCTCACCTGCGCTTGCACTTTCCTTTCCACATTTGGCTGAGACACAAACAAAGGTTGCTGACGTAGAGCTTCTGCAGCAAAAGGTTATGGAGAAAGTCCATGACATGAGGTGGATCCTGCAAAGAGGGAAGGAGTCTCCACTTCTGATGAGAACTTGATTGCCCCTGAATCAATGAGTTCTTGGACCTTATGCTTGAACCTTGTACAATTCTCAACATTGTGACCAGGTGCCCCAGAATGGAAGTCACACCTAGCATTCATATTAGGTCCCAGAGGAAGCTTTGTGGGAAGAGGTCCCAAACTAACACGTTCAACCAGTTTGAGCTCGAGCAAATAAGAAAGCAACTGCGCATACGACATTGGAATGGGATCAAACTTCCTCTTAGGCCTCTTTGACTTAGGATCCTCTTGGGGAGCAGGAAGTGATTGCTGATGAGAAAGCTCTGAAACTTCAATTCGTGGAGGGGATTCATGAGGCAATCCATGATCTAGAGAAAATCCTACAGAGATGGGAAGAGTAAGTACCTCTGTTGTGGAAGCAAGTACATGATCGTTTTCCCTCTTTAACACCTTATTCAAGATTTCCATGACCAAGCCCATCCGAGTCTTCATCCGGTTGACCTCCTCCCTCAGCATCTTCTGGTCTTGCATGAGAGTTTGCATATTCCCCATAAATTGCCCCATCTGGCCTCGCATTTCCCTCAACTCAGCTTGAGTTTGCTCCATGATCAACTCTTGAATGACCTGAGGAGTTAAGTTTATAATTCTGAAGAAAACCAGATCAGAACAAGAATAACCAGCCTTGAACACCTGTTATGCACATGAGTATGGAACTGCAATGCAAATGCCATGTTCAAATATTTCCAAGGAATCATTATGTTTTAATTCAAGACTTTTCAGAAGAACCACAAGGAATAAATGGGAATGCTCAACAGTGAGCCTCAACAATGATATCCTTGGAAATACAAGAACATGTATGCAAGAATGATGATGCATATGCAACGGACATAGGATCAAGGTATCCATAAGTTCTGAACAACTGCTGTGCTGATGACCGGATAAGAACCACAACCCAGAAAACTAGAATTCCGGAACATAAAACCACTAAGATAACCAGAAAACCAGATAATCAAACACTGATGAGAAATCCAGAAAACCGGGTAGGTTGAAGGTTTCGGTTACCTGCAAACCTGCAAACACCCATCCCTTCTCACATGTGGGTTCTAGAAAGGCGAGGATCCTCAATATCACGGGCTCTCAGGTCGAGAAATGATGATACGTTCACCATTTCTGGTTTGGCATCATCATCAATCGAGGAGGCCTCAACTGATTCCCCTAAAAAATAGAGGTCATCCTATGCGAGTCCCTCAGCATTGGGTCCTCGGATCGAGAATGTACAATGGGTTTGCCACGGAACGTGGTCTGCCACTGTCACATCTCGGGAGGAGAGGCGCAACCGAGGTATCGGAGAAACGGTCACCAGAGTCGACAACTCTCTAGATCAACACCCTAAAATGCGTAAGACACGCACGTCAGAATGCGTCCCAAGATAGCCTCGTCTGGTTGTGAATTTCGTGAACACACAAACGTACCAAGCGGGCATGTAGGTCCCACTACTCTCCACTCTAGTCCTAGGGTGTACTCAAGCCTGGGTATTGGGCTTATCTCTCAGAACAACCCAACCTGCCAAACAGAAACCAGCCAACACAGCACAACAATATCCAGTATGACAGTAATAAAATGAAATGCAATGCAGTAAAAGCTGTAAAATAGTAATATACAACATAATAAAGCACAACAAATAAACACCCAATGAAAACAATAAACAAGCGCTAGGATCGACTCGCTAAAGGGGATGGACCAGCAAGAGGTCAACCAGACTCCCCAACAGAGTCGCCAGCTGTCGCTCCCGAAAGATTCGCATCCAACAGTATAAACGCGAGAGTGGCGCGGAAAACACAGAGTCGCCAACAATGTGTATTTATCCCGAGAGAGGGAAAGGAAACACTGCATAAACCTGAAGAGAAAGGGGGAAAGACACGGTCATCGCAACCATAGTCCGGGTTTGGGAGTCGGTTATGCGAGGGGAAGGTGTTAGCACCCAACGCATCCATCGTACTCGATGGGATCCACGCTTTTTGTCTAAACGGAGGGTGAGATGTCCTACTATCTATGGCTGAACAAAAGAAAACGGGGATGGCGGTGACTAAGACGGACTCGGTAGGACATATTCGATGCCCTAGGCCTACGTACTCCCTCAGTGCAATGGGAAAGTCAGAGTCAACGTAGTTCGGATGGGAACTGTGGGGGAAGGTTGCTCGCCAAGACAGTCGTTGTCTTGTGCCTACATATACTCAATCGGACGAGAGAGAGGAATCAGAGCTAATGTAGTTTGTGGGTACGACCACGAATGGGTAAGTGTTTTCTACGTGAGCGACGAGCTCTTTTCTGAAAATGAAATTTGAAACCCAACAATCCCGAAGGATAAAAAGATTTGAATTTGTTTTGTGTTTTTTAGACAGAAGTGTTTTTAAGTTAGTTCATAACTTGCATTGCACCAAAGTCTAGGGCACAGGGACGAATACTTAACGAATCATCCTAAGACAGGACGCCTGCTAAGCACTCTAGAAAGATGAGAGGAAGCCCCTCATTTCTCATTCCCCATGCTTAAGGCTCGTGCGCAATACACTTTATCTTTATTAAGTGTTTTCAAGAAGTTCTGAGATGAGAAGAGAGAAGACCCAAAGGAAACTCTAAAGGGAAACTAAGAGTCCTAATGTTATCATGCATGGGTAACCTAGGGTTAGTTAGGTTTAGGAGGGACGACTACCTAAAACCTAATGCTAATCCTACTCCAAGCTTAATCAAAAATTAAGTTGGACTAGGTAGCTCTAAAGGGAAAGAATACAAGACTTAATTAAGTCTTGAGATTCATGGGAGGAAGAGAGTGAAAGAGAAGAATGAGAAAGAGAAGGAGAAGATGAGATACAATAAATGGCAGCAAGCACATCACATCATAAATGTCCAACTCAAATCATCAAAAATGCTTCAAAGATCAATGCAAAACAATTCAAGTAAGCATGCAAAGATAAACATGAAAGAATGCAAGTATACTTGTATGAAATGCACAATTAAGCATACATGGACTTCATATCAAGATGAAATGAGAAAAATAAGATGAAGATGAAAACAAGTCAGAACCAAGATCATATTATCATCAACAATTCACATATTCAAAAGTGATTCATATCAAGTAGCATTATGATCCAAAGAAGTCCACAAAAGGAAAGGTAATGATATTCATCATACAATTCAAACCAAATGCATTTAACTATGCTCATGTGAAATGAAAACCAAGTAAGGAACTCAAGGGGCAGTAGCATATGCATCCATATCATATCAAAACCAAACTTAAGTCATACAAGTCCAAACATCAAGCAACACCTTCAAGACATGCACCAAAGTAATCCACAAATTGAAACTCAAAGTTTAAGCTCTTAAAACATACCCAAACATGATCCACAAATGGTAAAACTTGGTCACAAGGGACCTCAACCAGGGGTAAACATCATATCAAATGCACATGCAAAGAATCATAAAGAAATTCAAGCAAATAGGCATGGCAAGTCAACTTGTGTAAAGAGGTGTCAAGATATAGTCATGCATAAGTCATTTAAGCGCAAATAATCAAACATATATCAAATGACACTAAAAAATTGTGATATTGAAAATCAAATTACCTAAGTCAGAAACCAATCACATGTCAAAGTATCTCACAAAAATTCACAAGTTAAGTACCTCAAACAATTAGGCAAAGATCACATAGGAGCCATGACTCAATACGCAAAAGAGATGGACTAAAATGCAATATGAAATGATTTTAAAAATATGAGAAAAATGGTTTTAGGAACCTCAACATGTCCTCTAACAAATTCAAAAATAATTAGATGCAAATCATGTATAGATGATGAGAAAAAAAATCAACAAGGCAAGGTACGCACAAGTGAAGCAATCCAAAAAGAAATTAATTAAACAATTAATTCAGATGCACAAAATAAAATAAAAATGGAAAATAAAATTTTTCAAAATTTTATAAAACCCTAAATATACTTCATGAATTTTTTTATGATTTTTGGATGCATTAAACTATTTTTAAAAAATTAAAAATGGAAATGCAACAATTAAGGAAATAACAAGAAAGAAATAAACATGGGGGGGAGGGGGGGGGGGGAGGGGGGCAAACAGCAATGGAAACACATTCAAAACCAAACTGGGCTCAAAGGGGGAGGTGTGGATATCAAGCCCAGGTCAAAAGATCCTTCAGCGAAGTCAACACACCCCCATATAAAACTCAGTCAACAAATAGGACTCACATAAGCCATCTGATTGATCCAACGCAAGATATCAAGTCAAACAAATGCAAGGTAAACAAGATCAGTGGTCAGGATCGTATGCGCATGGCAATAATCATGGGAGGACACAAAATAATCATAATATGGACCACATACACACCCACGTGACAAGCAGGTGACAAATTTAATGTGCTGGCATTATCATAGCCTTCAGATCAATCTAACGTGCATCATCCAGTCAACAAAACAAAGAGTAGTCAAGATGTGTGTCCAAGATTTGGGGTTCATGATAATTAACATGGAGTGTAAACACAAACATTAATTAAACTCATAACGAAATTTAATGCGTTGGCACACTTATGACCGTCAGATCAAAAGATCCAATGGTCCAGACATCATCACCTTCATTGAATCATCAGTTCACCTGAAAGTGAACCAGACGCCAGAGCCCTAGCTCCGGTCGTCTTCTCCGGTGGCTCCCACGGTGGAGTTTCACAAAATTTCCCAGAAATCAAACATGAGCATACTATCTTGACCAGAATTCAACAAGGATTCCATATATCATATTCATTTCATCAAATAACAAACACACAGTGCAAATCGAAGGAAAACATAAATGGATCTAAAACTTCAACTCCAAAATACACACAAGCACACTCAGTGAACCTCATAGATCATTATGCACATCAAAAAAATAAGTCCTAAGAGCATGGAAAGTAAGCTTACCTGAGATCTGTAGAGCTTGAAATACACCAAGAACTCCTTCCAAAAGCTGCAGATCTTCCTCTTTTGAGCTCTATTTGCAAAATAAATGCAAATAGAGACTTGAATCTGGCTAGATCTGGGATTTTGAACTTGAACCCTCTTGAAATCAACTTGATGAAAACCTTGCTCAGAGCTTCAAATGATGGATGATTCTTGTTCTATGGAGTGTGCTGATCACAAATATGGGAAGAAATCTCACTGAAACCCTAGGAGAAAGGAGTTTCGAATGAGAGAAAGTTTGGAGTGAAAAATGAATTCTGAGCAGAAATGAGTGCATGACCTAGCTTTGTGCGTGTGAGTTAGCTTATATACACCTCATTAGACCTCTGATCACAATTAAAACTTGATTAATCCCTTGGTTTATGAAATTGGATGGTTTATGCCAAAATGCACTTTGTGTTGTACCCACTAATCCACACGTGCATGGGTCATGAAATCAACATGATTCACTCACATTCCACTTGCTGATCACAATGGAATTGAAATTGGGCCTTGTGGTTGATTGGTTAATGAGATTTGGATCAATTTTCAAATTGTTTATTTGTTAAATACACCATGAATAAGGCACGATTTGGCATGAAACAAGGGTCAAAATTGGTGCTCATGAGGTGTACTTGAATGTTGTAATGTGACATGAACCAATAAAAGTCATTACAAGTCAATTGGAACCAAAATGCAAATGGTGGAAAAATTGGTGCATATGAAGAACCCTAAAAACACCTTGCCTTGCCTTAGCCATAACTTGAGTTCTACAAATGATATAGAGATGTTCTAGTACTTGTTGGAAAGGGGAGAAAAAGATCTTCAACTTTAATGTTTGAGGAAAATTCATTTGAGGCTTCTTTGATGATGAAAAGTCAAGTTGAATGTGGTGAAAAAGCTGCCAAAAATGGAAAGTTCTCATTATAGGTCATTTTCCAAATTTAGTAACTTTTGTACAAACCCTTGATTCTTGATGAATGATGCCATCCATGCTATTCCTTGACCAAATAAAGGTACATGGACTTGGGAAATATGATTTGAACCCTTGAAAACCCATGGTTGACTTTCCTTTTGAACTGTTGACTTTTGCTTACTTCACAAGTAACTGATCCACTGACCATCTTTCACAATGAAACACTAGCCAAGTCTTCATCTATGAGCACTTGTGAGCATATGAAACCTCATGAGAATGTATTTGAACAAGAAAAACCCACCAAGAAGCCTTTTGGAACCAAAACCCTAATTTGGACCATCTGATTAGGAGAGAAAGATTCATTTGAAATCCCTTGCCATTCTTGATGTTATGATGATATGATGAACCCCTCAAACCAACTTGAGGCTTGAGACTCCTTTGAGATAAACCAAGTACCTTGATCCCATGCTAAGAACCCATGCTATGCACAAATGCTAATGCAAGAAATGCAAAGAAACAAAAGCCAGTTAGCTAAAAGCAAGAAGGCAAATTTTGGGGTGTTACACTATGGCACCCTACAGGATGTCGACATCAGAATTAACGGAGCTGAAGAAGCAACTAGAAGAGTTGTTAGAAAAGAAATTTGTGAGACCAAGTGTATCACCTTGGGGAGCTCCGTTGTTGTGGGTGAAGAAAAAGGATGGCAGTATGAGATTATGTATCGACTATAGACAGCTGAATAAGGCGACGATCAAGAAAAAATATCCGCTTCCTAGAATAGATGACTTGATAAATCAGTTAGTCGGTACCCGTGTGTTTAGAAAGATTGATTTGAGGCCAGGTTATCATCAGATATGGGTAAAGGATGAAGATATTCAGAAGACGGCCTTCAGAACTCGATATGGACACTATGAGTATGTAGTGATGCAGTTCGGAGTTACTAATGCACCTGGTGTATTCATGGAGTATATGAATCAAAATTTTCATGCTTACTTGGATCAATTTGTGGTTGTCTTTATTGATGACATTCTAATCTATTCTAAGTCAGAAGAGGAGCATGTTGAGCATTTGCGGGTTGTGCTGCAAGTATTGAAAGAAAAGAAGCTCTATGCTAAGTTGTCATAGTGCGAATTCTGGTTGAAAAAGGTGAGTTTTCTTGGTCATGTTATTTCAGGTAATGGTATCGATGTGGATCCATCCAAGGTAGATGTAATTCTAAAGTGGGAGGCTTCGAAGTCAGTAACTGAGATCAGAAGCTTTTTGGGCTTGGCTGGTTATTACCGAAGGTTTATTGAAGGCTTTTCGAAGTTGGCACTTCCACTGACTCAGTTAACTTGCAAAGGTAAAGCGTTTGTGTGGGATGTTCACTGCAAGAAGAGTTTCATCGAGCCGAAGAAGAGATTAACTACGGCTCTAGTTTTAATTCTACCCAAACCAAGTGAACCGTTTGTGGTGTATTGCGACACTTCTTTGATGGGTTTAGGAGGTGTGTTAATGCAGTATGGAAAGGTCATGGCTTATGCTTCACGACAGTTAAGGGTCCATGAGAGGAATTATCCAACTCATGATTTGGAATTGGTTGTAGTGGTATTCGTATTAAAAATTTGGAGGCACTATCTTTATGGCTCCATATTTGAGGTGTATAGTGATCATAAGAGCTTAAGGTATCTGTTTGATAAGAAGGAATTGAATATGAGACAAAGAAGGTGGTTAGAATTCTTAAAGGATTATGATTTCGGTTTAAACTATCACCCCGGTAAAGCTAATGTCATGGCTGATGCTCTGAGTCAAAATTCTTTGCATATGTCGGTTATGATGGTTAAAGAGTTGGAATTGATTGAACAGTTCAGAGATATGAGTTTGGGTTGTGAACAGACACCGCATAGTTTGATGCTGGGTATGCTGAAGATCAACAATGAATTTCTTAACAGTATCAGAGAGGGTCAGAAATTGGATGTGTGTCATACCCCAAATTTTGACCACTAAGATTTCCCATCATTGTGCAAACCATCATCACAATATGGATATACCATCAGACCTCATTAGTCTCCCCAAAGATGGGTGAGCATCCACTACAATCAAAATTAGGGTTTCAAGCCCTCTCAGAGCTCTTAGTCAAAGGATCAATCAAGGAATGACATGATCTTTAACTTGTCTAAACCTCTCAAACATCCATAATGGATCAAGAGGACTCCCACATCAAGAATCAAGCACAAGGTTGCAGCATTCTAGGTGGATTAAGCCTCAAGATTGCCAGTGTTACAAATTAGGGTTTTGGTCGACCAAGGCCTCCAGATGGAAATTTTCCTCTGGGCATGAGCCAATGCTTCAAAGCATAACCTAAGATGCTCCAAGGGACATCAGGAACCCAATCATCAACTAAATTTAGCCTCAGGGGATGCATACATCAAAAATCAGGAATTAGGGTTTCTTGACCTAATTCACCCTAAGTTGACTTTTGGGACAAAACATGAGCCAAGACCTCAAGAGAGGACTTGAGGGTCTCTAACACACTACATTGATCCATTTGCAACAATGGATTAATCCAAGAAGCTTGATTCACAAGTTTCAAATTCATCAGAACCACAATTAGGGTTTTAAGGGAAAAGTCAACTGTACCTTTGACTTTTGACCCAGGCATGCTCCCAAACCTTGGGACACGATTCAATACACCCTATAACACCCATGGAACATGTCCATAAATTTTGATTTAGGTCAAGGACTTGATTTCATAGAGGATCGCACAGTTTGGAATTCATCTGAAAAAAAGTCAACTGTGCACAAAAGTCAACTTTGACTTTTTGAGATTTTTCACAATTATGGTTCCTTAACCCTAAAATGATGTTAATGTGTGATTGGAATCATCATTCTTCAAGAAAAATCAAGAAAAGTGGGATAACTTGTAAAAGGGGGTAACCATAAAAACTTAGAAATTTTCTAAGTTATGGAACAAAGTGGCTAGGGTACCAACTTTGGAGGATCATATCTCCTAAACCACAAGGCCAATTTTCCCCATTCAAAGCTGGATTTGTAGCTCTCATGGCCCTCTACAAAAGCTTCAACTACCACTCATTCAAATTCCCCATGGATTTCAAGTTATGGAATGGCCAAAATCACAAAAAGTGAAAATGTCACTTTTTTCCAACACTTAGTGAAATTTTCACTAAGTCAGAATCTGCCTTCCCTTTTTTCCAAATGTAGGGGCATTTTTCACTTGGATCTAAAAAGTATCAAGAAAAACTATGATCACACATATGTTGTATCATATAAGAGCTTTCCAAAATGGCCAAGAACTCCATCAAATTCCACTTGAGCCATGAGATATGACCATGCCAATATGCCTTGCTGCAAACTGTCAAAGCAAGGAAGATTTATGCATTTTGCTCGATTTGCCAAATTTATGCAAATGACAAATAACTCTATCCATCTGAACACCTCAGGGGGAGACCAAGGAGGGACAAACACTGATCCCAAGCCTCCCAAGTCTTTGGAACCAAAAGTAGCATGCCAAACCTAGAAATCCCTAAAGAGGGGACAAGACTCCAATTTTGTTTTGGAGAATTCAATGGATGCACCAAGGTGGCATGGACTGAGCCTCTTCCAACTGAATTTAGTCAAGACATATCCAAGACCAAGGGAACCAGCAGCCTGTGCCCTAACCTCTAGTCAATGGCTAGAGGAGACTTGGATTCCCATTGATCAACATTGGCCAAACCTCTGCAGCAGTTGCCATTCACTATTGCTTGCAAAACAAACTTGCTCCACTATAAATAGAGCTTATTTGTGATAAGTTTGAGTACACCAAAGCCATCAAACAGATGCTTTCCTCAAAATCTCTTTCTCTTGGAAAAAATGCCTTCTTTAGCAAGGTAACTCTGAGTTTTTGAGTTAGAGAGCAATTCCACCACAACTCATGATCCAAACACATCCAATATGTCATATCTAAGCTGTCCAAACTCTCACAAGTGACCTGTAACACCAAAATCACAAAGTCCCCTCTCAAAACCTCAAAATAGGACTTTTGTGCATTTTTCAAGCCATGTCTTGATTCAGTCACTTTCCAAACCAGATAAAACCTCAAACACACTCCAAATATCATCCTTGAAATGTTCCAAATGGTTCCCCCATCTGGAACACCATTTGAGAGAGTTGTCATTTTGGCCACTTTTGCCCCTTTTGCAAGAAAGAGCTCAAACTTGCTCCAGAGGTTTCCAGCTGATTCCAATCATCCTAAAAGCTTCTAAGAGATCATTTGAGGGTGTCCAAAGCATCAAATCATTTCTGGAACAAAGCAATTGGCAGATTACACAAAAGCTCCAAAAAGAGGTAAGCATCTCAACTTGAACTCTTTGAAACATGCCTGGCTTTGAGGTCCACTGATCATGCATCTCTTATACATGTCATATGTGTTGTGTTTACACCAATTTATCATGTAATTCACACCTATATCAAGAGATAGCACAGAAAATGCAAATTATGGCCTATTTCAAAACCACTATCGGGTTTTTCAATAGGAGCATGATCTGAAAAAAACACCACCACCATTGGATTCCTTGTGAAATTATAGGCAGTATAGACCTAAATTTTGCCTCAATCCATGGAGAAATGAGAATGTTATGGCCTTCACGTTTAGCCTTGTATATTTGTGGTTGTGTTTCAATACACGGATATTCCCCTCGCCCCAGACCCTCTTTTTGCTATTTTTTCCACTTTTTTGTTATTTTTCATATTATTTTTAATGATTTGAAAAATTAATAACTCCCTCAATTTTAATTATTTTTTATTGGTTCTTTTTGCAAAAAATCACAAAAATGTTGAAATATTTTATTCCACAAAAAATCAAGTTTATATTATTTATTTAATATAGTTGGTATTTTTGTGAATAAATTCATTTTTTAATTGTTTTTAAACATTTTAAAATTGAATTCTCATGTTGAAAATCAAAACTAAATGAATTTTAATTCATCTTGTGATAAAAATATCATTTTTCAAATCTCAACCAAAAATCACAAGTTATTTATTCAAACTTATTTGGTATTTTATCATTTTTTTTATTGATTTTCCTTGAGAATTTACGTTTAAAATGATGAAATTAGGATTTCTTTGATTTTCACCCTCACAAAACTTTTTCAAACTCTTTGGGCCTCTAATAGAGTGTAAGACCCAATCCCTCTTTGAAACCAAAATAGTTTGGGCCTCAATCATTGTATAAGTCCCAACACATTTTCAAAAATCTCGGCGTGATCGCCAGTTTAAAATAAAACCCTGGGCCTCTCCTTGAGTTGTAAGCCCCATTCTTTTTCTTTAAAACATATTTGGGCCTCTAATAGAGTGTAAGACCCATCCCTTGTAAATAAAAACTTTTTGGGCCTCAGTGCATTGTATAAGTCTCAATACGTTAAAGAAATCTCGGCACGATCGTCATTTTTCAAACAAAACCCCTGGGCCTCTCCTTCAGCTGTAAGCCCCATCTTTTCTTTTAAAATCATTTTTGGGCTTCTAATAGAGTGTAAGACCCAATCCCCTTTTAACCAAAACCATTTTGGGCCTCGGATATTGTATAAGTCCCCCGCGTTAAAAGAAAACTCTCGGCGCAATCGCCAGTTCAAAAACTAAACCATCTGGGCCTACCCTCGTGTTATAAGCCACATTCATTTTCTTTAAACACCTTTGGGCCTCTTGAGAGACTGTAAGACCCATCCCTTTGTACAGAAAACCTTTTTGGGCCTCAGTCACTTGTATAAGTCCCTGTACAAATTCAAAACAACAGTGCAATCACTGATAAAACCTTGGGTCTCTCCTTGAGCTGTAAACCCCAAAAATATTTTCAAAGAACTTTCTCCTTTGATTTATAATATAATATTGTTATCAAAGCTTTCTTTTTTGAACAACTAACAAAACAACATGGAAGCTCTACAACCGAGTAAGTGTTTACCCGCTTTCTTTATTCGCTTTCATATATATAAACTGTATTGCGGGGCTGCTCACTGTAAGTCTTCTTTCATAAACTTTTATATACTTGCCAAATATCAACTGTGTAATACTAGTATAGTTATTTAGAGTTTTCTTCGGCAACTATGTCTAGCACTACGTAAAGCCCTGTTGTTCGCTCTTAAATACAGTCAAAACTAGATCCCCATAGAATTACCAGACACAGTCTTCCCTCCTCTTGGGGTTAAACAATATGGAGACGAGAAAGGCAGCATTCTCAGTGAACCCTTTCTCAGAATGTCACCCTTAGATATTCTCAAAGAAACTCTAACTCCCTAGAGATGATCTTTTCTCCGTGAATGGCATCTCTTGAGTTTCTTCCAAATTGTCGGACTTTCCTGGCTTGATCTATTCTCGGTGAATGGCATGTCTTGAACTTCTTGGGGTTTGGGGACCCACAGGCTTCTTAAAAGCATCCCCGCCTCCTCTTGGGCATTGTACAAGGACCCTTCGGCTTCTTACAAGCTCTCATGCCTTCTCTTGGGCTTAGTACAAGGACCCAGAGAACTCTACAGGTATAGGAACAGAACCTAGTCATCAATTTGCTATAGCTGTCTTTCTGAGTTAAGTGTCAGACCAGTTAATGGGTTGACCTTCATCCCTTAACATACCAGTCTTCTCTTGGGCATCATACAAAGATCCTTCACTATCTGAGAATCTATTTCTCAAAACACCAGTAGACTTGGACAATCTCAATACCCGTGGGATTTCCTATTTCCTTAAAGAATAGGAAATAACCTTGATCCTCTGATCAATACCAAAGCACAACAATACCTTTAATCTTTCCCTTTATAAAAACTGATTTTCTCTTTTATGCAACACACCAGACCTGTCACTCAACTGAAACAGTCCCCAGCACAGATAGCCTCCTCTTGGGCTTTGTACAATGATTCTCCCCAGTGGAGCTAACCTTTTTCAGACTCTCTTGTTGAGTCAAACTTTTAGCCTCCGTCTTGGGCTTTGTACAAGACACACAAAAAACTCTCTTGTTGAGTATAAAAGACTCTCTTGTTGAGTCAACCACTTTTAGCCTCCATCTTGGGCTTCATACAAGACACCTATAAATCACTCTCTTGCTGAGTATGAAATACTCTCTTGATGAGTCGATCCCCCTTTAGCCTCTATCTCGGGCTTCGTACGAGACACTAAAACACTCTCTTGTTGAGTATAAAAGACTCTCTTGTTGAGTCAAACCCCTCTTTAGCCTCTATCTCGGGCTTCGTATGAGATAGAAAAACACTATCTTGTTGAGTATAAAAGACTCTCTTGTTGAGTCAATCACCCTTTAGCCTCCATCTCGGGCTTCGTACGAGATATAAATCACTCTCTTGTTGAGTATAAAAGACTCTCTTGTTGAGTCAATCACCTGGTCAAGACTCTCTTGTTGAGTCAAACCTCTTTAGCCTTCATCTCGGGCTTCGTAAGAGATAGAAAACACTCTCTTGTTGAGTATAAAAGACTTTCTCATTGAGTCAAACAACCTTCAGACTCTTTTGTTGAGTTAATCACCCGTTCAAGACTCTCTTGTTGAGTCAAACCTCTTTTGCCTCCGTCTTGGGCTTCGTACAAGACATATAAAATCACTTTCTTGTTGGGTCAATAGCCTCCTCTTAGGCTTTGTATAAAGAAAACCCCGGTTGAGTCAATCAACCTTTTAGCATCAAAGTCATGCCTTGCTCACAACATACAAACATCAACAACTCCTCTTTAGAGATGACAAATTCTCTCTCATCCAAAACCTTTAGCTTCACATCTTGGGCTTTAAACAAGATACAAACCACCTTTAGCTTCATGTCTTGGGCTTTGAACAAGACACCAAAACAACCTTTTTCCTCACATAGAATAGGAGGAACTACGATCGCTCTGATTTCCCTGTTTCGTTAAACGGGAATACGTAGGCATAAGATTGCAAAAAAATATTAGCGAGCATACTAATAAAAAAACCCATATATCAACCCCAAAAGCACCAAATCCTAACATGTTACCAAAAACCTCGCAAATGATCCAGACATTCGAATCTTAACAAAATAAACCGAAGAAGGGCCCCACATCCACATAGCATCTGTGACCTAACAGACCGCTGTTCAAACTCAGTATGCAAGCAGGGTTAATTGGAGACATCTATTTCCCTTCCTTAATCAGCTCAATAGGATAAAAAATGAATCGAACTGTAGTACCCAAGCGATCGTGACTCAGGACCACAAAAATTGCGCTACAGAAAAAATGGCGCCCATCGTGGGGCTTGATCTCTTTCTTGCAATCTTCGATGGAAACTTTACATTCAACAAGATGTCACAGAAATGGCAACTCTGCTGGGGAGTCATTGTCTGTATAGGATCATAAGACTAGAGGTCTAGGATGATTAAGACAAATATATATTGCTTTTCCTAATTGATATCTGTGTTTACTTTTCTGCTAATGGGAATGCGTGTGATGCCGCATGTGGAAAGATTGAGTATACACCTAAGATAGGTGATGGAAATATGGGTAATCTTGCGGATGGAAATATGGGTAATCTTGTGGGGAGTGAATCCCAGTTAAGAGTCCTCGATCGACCATCAAACTCAGTGGAGACTCCCTTTGCAGATACATTGCCTATACGACTTCGGTTGTTAAAAGTAGTGTGGTCGACTGGGTTATCTGAGAAGCTGAGGTTTTTAGTAGGCTTAAACCATTTTGTAGTGCGGAAGCTATCAGAAATAGTTGTCACGTGATACTACCCTCATCTGAGATTACTCTAGGATACATCAGCTCGCTGGAGATCCGCTTGCTGTTGTTATCCCAAGAGGGGTCAATGATTTTGCGGACAGGTACAAAAAATCACCAGTATAAACCTTTGGGGGGGGGGGGGGTAGAGCCTTGACTTCATGACACCGACCCTTTGACCCCATGTTTTTTCTATGTTTTTGTGTGCTGCATCATACATTCATTTAAAAAACATTAAAACAAAGAAAAATCCTCTCTTCTAGTCTCTCTTTTTCAAATTAAACTAAGACTATGATTGCAAATGTCAAAGAAAGGAGATTGCGCTAATGGATTTCGATAGAAGGAAAACTCATAAGTACACCTTCAAGGTTCCAAAACTAGAGGATTTAAGAGGTCTGGCTAGGATGATAACCAACCACGAGGCTTTCAGAGCCAAGTATGGGGGACTGCTGTCCTTGTTAAGGGTCCACGTAATTGAAGGAATCCTGTCCACGCTAATCCAATTCTACGATCCAATCTATCACTGTTTCACATTCCCGAATTATCAACTAGCACCAGCACTGGAGGAGTACTCTCACCTGACTAACCTGCACATTACTGATCAAGCTCCATTTTCTGGACTGGAAGAAATTCCAAAGGATCAAACCATCGCAAGAGCAATCTATTTGGACGAGTCAGAAGTCAGGACTCACATGACCACTAAGGGTGGAATCCAGGGCTTGCCAGCCCAGTTCTTGACAAAGAAAGCCCTATATTTTGCTAGTATAGGGAACGTGGCCGCTTTCGAGAGCATATTTGTTTTGCTCACCTACGGGTTATTCTTGTTTCCCAACATTAATAACTTTGTAGATATCAACGCCATTAATATTTTCCTGATTGGAAACCCTGTACCAACTTTGCTCGCAGATGCTTACCATTCGGTACACTTAAGGAATTTGTATAGCGGAGGAATGATCACATGTTGTGTACCCCTGTTGTACAAATGGTTCACTTCTCACTTGCCCAAGTCTGCTGCATTTTGGGATCAAAAGAATACTTTACGTTGGTCGCAGAGAATCATGTCTCTTACCAACTCTGACATCGATTGGTACAATCAAATCTATGACGGGATCAGGATCATTGACCGTTGTGGAAATTTCCCAAATGTACCCCTTATAGGAACTAAGGGAGGAATCAATTATTATCCAATTATAGTTCGTCGTCAATTTGGATACCCGATGAGGCATATCTCGCATAATGCTCATCTGGAAGGTCTTTTCTTTAAGGAAGGAGAAAATGACAGGGCACTAAAGACAGAAATAGTGCATGCTTGGAAACACATTCACAGGAAAGGAAGAGAGTCTCTAGGAAAACTAGACTGTGTCTCGGTGGTGCCTTATCTCCACTGGATACAAACTAGAGCTCTCAAGCTGAGGATGCCTTACTCTCAGCAAGGTTCAGTAGGAGAAGAGGTCTTAGAGGAACAAGTACCGTATTCTCAATGTGGAGTGCAAGAAAATACAACAACTGTTAAGAGAAAAGGATGCTCTGATTGAGATTTTAGAGCAACATGCTGTGGAAAATCAAGAAGACCAAAGGAATTTGCTCGCTCCTTTCACTTGGCGAAGGAATGATAACCCAACAACGGCCAAAGAGCCCCGGTCAAAGAAAAGGAAAATACCAGAACCAGCACCTGAGCTCTCCTTAGAGAGGACTCGGGATCCATTAGCTTAGATTTCCTTTCGCAGCACTATGTAAATTACTGTATTTCCATTTCCGCAACCTTTGAATTCAATAAAATGGGGTTTCCCCACTGTTTGATATTTGCAATCCAATTGTCGAAGTTTACTTTGAATAAACAAAAAAATGTACAATTAATATAATCATTGCATATCATTCATCATTCTCGCATAACGCATTCTTCTTACCTACGAATCTCACGTTTGCGACTCGATTCTAGAGTCAAACTATCTCATTCGTACAATACTCGGGCCAATCGTCAGAAAAAGATGGATGATCTATAGGAAGAGAATAGAGAGTTGAGGGAAGAGATCGACACTATGAAAGAGGATCTGAGAAAGCTTCATAATGACATGCAAGCTCTAGCAGAAGCTCAAATGCAACAACAAAGGACTGTGATCTCAGAGATCGCATCAACGCCCATAGTGGAGAAATATGATCCTAGGTACAGAATGCCGAAAGATCGTCCCTGGGGCATGCCTATTAACTATATCCCGGAAGGATATATTCCGCCGATCACTGAAGATCCGGAAACATCAGCAGGAGCCGTTGGGCCTGAAGGTTACAGACTTCGGGAAATCGAAGATGCCAGGGGCATGACAACAACTCCTGAAGGTTACAAAATTCGGGAGGCACCGAGAGTCTTGGCCATAATGACTATACCATCGCCCGTGGTACACACTGTCCCAGAAGGACAGATTCCCCAGATACCTTCTGGTGGAAACGAAAGGATGTTCGACAGAATGAATGAGTTCTAGGAACAATTCCTGGAGATACAGAAACAACTGCAAGCCCTTCGCGGTCAGGATTTATTTGGCAAGGCGCCGCAGACCTTTGTTTGGTCCCCAATGTGAAAGTCCCACACAAATTCCAGATGCCCGATTTTGAAAAGTACAAGGGTAACTCTTTCCCTCAAAGCCATTTAGTGATGTATGCTCGACGAATGTCAACTCAGACAAAGAACCAAGAGTTGCTGATCCACTATTTTCAGGATAGTCTAACCGGTGCCGTATTAAAATGGTACATGGGCTTAAACCGCACTAAGATCGCCACTTTCAGAGATCTTGGTGCTGCCTTCGTTCAACAATATAAGTATAACCTGGTCATGGCACCAGACAGAAATCAACTCAGATCGATGTCCCAAAAGAACAAGGAAACCTTTAAGGAGTACGCTCAGAGATGGCGTGAAGTTGCCGCCCAGATTTGTCCACCTCTTGAGGAAAAAGAGATGACAAAGATCTTCTTAAAGACCTTGAGCTCATTTTACTACGACAGAATGGTCGCCAGTGCGCCCAGTGACTTCACCGAGATGGTGGGCATGGGAGTTCGTCTTGAGGAAGTGATCCGAGAAGGACGTTTAGTTAAAGACGCTGGATCATTAAGTAGTACAAAACGATACGGCAGTGCTCTCCCTAAGAAAAAAGAGCAAGATATTGGCAATATCTCTCTCGGAAAGCAAAGGCGATGGTACCAACCAGTAGCAGCTGTAACTCCTGCTATCAACTCTGTGCCTGTTCCTACGTATCAACCTCAGGTTGCTCAGAACCAATCGATCAACAGCAATATCAGCAAAGGACACAACAGTCTCTTCAGCAGGCTCGTCCTCCATATAACAACAACCGTACGACGCGACCACCAGGGTTCGACCCTATACCGATGTTGTACACATAACTATTTCCATTACTACTGGTCAAGGGGAATGTCAAAACCAGGTCTCCTCTTACAATACTGGAAAATCTGCCTTTTTGGTTCAAGGCGGATCAGAGTTGCCCTTATCATTAAGGAGGACCAGGGCATAACATAGAAAACTATCTCAGTTTCAAATCTGATGTGCAAAAGTTTGTTAGGAGCGGGGTCTTAACTTTCAAGGATACGAATTCAAATGTTCTCACAAACCCGCTGCCTCAACATGAGAAGGCTGCGATAAATTTGATAGAAGGAGAGGCTAACAACAACTATCAAATTCACGATGTACTCTTATTAAGGGCTAATTTGGTCAAGATGCATTGTAGACAGAGCGGGTATGGCCATGTGCCACCTCACAATTATCACCAATGTGATATTTGCTTTAAAAACAATCAGGGATGTTCTGTGGTGCAATCAGCTCTATAGGAACAGTTGGATCTCGGGTGGATACAAGAGTATCGGGTTCGTGGAGTTAACATGACCCATGCAAGTTCCAACATCATTCAGAACCACAACATCTGTGCGATGAATGTCAACTTAGTGGCAATGCACTCAAGGAAAAGCCAGTATCATAATCTTCCGCGACACGATTACAATTCATGTCTGATTTGCTCGGTAAACAAACAGGGATGCTCTTTTGTACAAGAGGCCCTCCAGCGTCAGATGGATCTTGGGTGGATCCAGGACTACTATGATAGAAATCCCAATCAGATCAACATGGTTCAAATCTTCGATATTCGTTTGATGAATACCAGCTTGGTGGAGTTACACGCCAAGCAAATCCAACTCGGTTTTCTCACTTCACATGATTATCTGAGCTGTAAAGCATGCAGTGAGAGTAACCAAGGATGTGCTCTCGTTCAAAGAACTTTGTAACACTTTTTAAACCACTGGTGGCTTCCGATCTATATGGATGAAGACACACAACAAATTAGTGTGGTTGACGGAAACCCTACTCGGCATCAAAGTCAGGATGTTCGATCTACAGAAATAGACCTGGTAAGGTTACACTGCATTCAAAGCGGACGTGGCCAGGTGCCACCACATAATTATGAACGCTGTAGGTCTGCTCGAAAAATAATCAAGGATGCTACCTCGTGTGAGCAGCTCTTCAGAATCAGTTGGACCGCAAAGAGATTCAACAAAACTCAGTTTCGGGGTCTATCAACTGGACGCCCGACTATTTCGCTGATCAGATTAAGGATGTTATTGTGATCTCTGATCATGAAAGGACCAAGGATGTTTGTACCATCAGCCCTCTGCTTAACGAATCGAAAGTCCCTAACCAGGAATTGATTGAAGTTACTTACGACAGTCAGAAAAATCAGAAGGCTCCCGTAGTCATCTATCTGCCGGGACCGCTACCGTATGAATCAACTAAGGCTATCCCTTACAAATACGGTGCAACAACAGTTGAGAATGGGAAGGAAATTCCATTACCCTCTGTCGTGAATATTGCAGACATCAGTCGAGTAACACAGAGCGGTCGAATCTTCAACAGATGAGTTGGAGAACCTACTAGAGAAAAGGAACCTCAAACAGAAGTTCCCAATCCACCAGTCGGTCAATCCAGTAATCCCGACCTTTCAAAGAACGATGATGAGATGCTAAAGCTCATCCAAAGGAGTGAATACAACATTGTTGATCAGTTGTTACAAACTCCTTCAAAAATCTCAGTGCTATCACTTTTACTCAGTTTCGAAGCCCACAGAGAGGCTCTACAGAAAGTCTTAGAACAGGCCTTTGTGGAACAGGATGTGTCGATAAGGCAATTCGACAGCATCGTCTCTAACATCACTTCCTGCAACAACTTGAGGTTTAGTGATGAGGAATTGCCAGAGGAAGGCAAAAGCCACAACCTGGCCCTCAATATCACAGTCAACTGCCAGGACAATGCTTTAGCCAGCGTGCTGGTAGACACCGGATTGGCTCTCAACGTCATGCCAAAGTCCACTCTGATGCAACTATCATTCAAAGGACCTCCGATGAGAGGCAGTGAGGTCGTCGTCAAAGCATTTGATGGATCCAGGAAAACAATTATCGGTGAAGTCGACCTTCCCATAACTATTGGTCCTCACACTTTCCTAGTCACTTTCCAGGTCATGGACATCTGGGCAACATAAATTTTCTTATTAGGAAGACCTTGGGTACACCAGGCTGGGGCAGTCACTTCGACGCTTCACCAGAAGCTGAAGTTTGTCAAGAACGACCAACTCGTCACGGTCTGCGGAGAACAGGCCTTGACCGTGAGTAACTTATCATCATCCACCTGTGTGGAACTGGAGGAGATAATTGGAACCCAGTTCCAAGCACTTTCGGTGAGCAGTGATAAGCAGGCAGAAAGAGGAACCTTGATTTCCTTGTACAAGGATGCCCTCGAAGCAATTGAAAGTAACAATACGAAAGGATGGGGACAACTCGTCATTCCTACTGATAATAAAACAAAGAAGGGTCTTGGTTTTTCTGCAACCTGTACCCAGACAGCTGCTAACGATGAAAGTCTTCATCCCATTCAGAACTTCTTCCATAGTGGAGGTTTCCTTCACCCAGTGTGTAACGCCCCGTTTTGTCAAATTTATTTAATCGAGTCGATTTAATTATTTTTATTTTTATATTATTTTACTCTTGGCTTTTATTTGGTAATATATTATTTTTCATCGTTGTTATGTTTTATCGCGTTTTGGGAGCGTTCGCGAGATATTTGAGTGTAGGGGTATTTTGGTCATTTTACTTATTTTTCTTAAAATAGAACTTAGAGGTTAGAAAGAGAGAAAAATAGAGAAGTGAAGAGAAATAGGAAGGGAGAAGAAGAAAAAAGAGGAAAAACTTGGGATAGAAGGAATTGTCCGTTCAAGCACGATTAATCGGGTAAGGGTGAGAAGTTTCGATTATATCTTGCTTGTGTATGTATATGTGTTGTTTGTTGTAATTGTTTTGGTTGTTTCACAACTTTTTCTCATTAATAAATTGATGAATAATTGATAGGAATCGATATTTTCACGGTCGAAACTCGATATAAACTGCGTAGAATACTTGTTGTTAGGATTGGAACATGTTTGGGTTGATATATTGTGATTTGGAAGTGTTTAGATGAGATTTGGAGAGGTTTTGGGGTGAAATTCGTAACAGGAATTATGCAGGAAAAATTATGGGTTTCGCTGCCTATACGCATATCAGGCTTGGCATTAAGCGTATTGGTTTGGGCAATACGCGTATGGCAAGGGGGAAATGAGGGCAATACGCGTATGGAACACATTTTTCACGGCCTTCTGCTGATTTGCGTAATGGTACGCGTACTTGGCAAGGCATTACGCGTATCAAGTGAGGCATTACGCGTATGGAGTTTTAGTGGAATTTTGGGGAGAAATCAGTCTCTGCCCATACGCGTAGCACTTTGGGCATTACGCGTATGGAATGGGCGAGCGAGCTGGGCAGTACGCGTATGGCCTAAGGCAATACGCGTATGACCAGAGAGGGGGTAGAATGGTTCCCGATTTTGCGTCCGATGCTGTAACTTTTGATCCGTAACTCGGATCGAGGCGTTCTTGGTACCGTTAGAAAGCCATGGAAATGTTCTTTCTTATTAAAATGGTTTTGGGATAATTGGCCGATTTAATTATGTCGGGAATTTGGAAATGTGTCGTTTTGTCGACTTTTACCGTTGTAATTGCGTGTAATTGATGTGTTATCATGCAATATGCTTTTGATATATGATGTATGACTTGTGCACTATGGTATGATGTAAATGCATGTGATGAAATGTGGTGATGATGGTTTGTGGCCTAAGGGCAAGTAAATGCATTGTGATTGTGGTTGATTGTATATGTATGATTATGGATGTTGAAATGGTTCACATGGTTGTATATGTGTATGCATTTGATTGTCATGAGTCATTGTATGCCAAGCATCATGATATGCATTCTTGTGATGTTGTGTGCCCTAGTGGGTGTGAGCAACGAAACGGTTCCAGAGGGAATACGCTATAACATCGTGTTCCTTATACAAAGAGGTGTAAGCGATGATTATAGACGATCGTGTGCCTTATACAAAGAGGTGTGAGCGATCGGGCCGTGTGCCTTATACAAAGAGGTGTGAGCGATCCATAAACGTCATGTGCCTTATACAAAGAGGTGTGAGCGACGGGGAACATCGTTTTCCCCACAAGGAGTTACACTAAGTAACAAGCAATGATTGCAATAGTTCCTGAGTGAACTGGTGATGAGAATGACAGATGGAATGGTACCGCATTGCATTGCATAGAGTCGTTATGTCGGTCTCTGTGCATATGCATAAATCATGAATGGATTGATTATGTGTGGAAATGTGAATGGATTTATTATGTGTTGAGCTCGTGATAGCATTGGTGATTTGATATGCATTTGTGATAAATGTATGAATGATGTGTTTTATGTATAGACATATGCTATATATGAATATAAGTGATGTGGTGGGGTGTTTCCATATGTCATGACCTTGGTATGCCTTATATGATTATGTTGGTATAATTAATATGTGCTATGTTGTTGGATTATTAGAAATATGTTATGTATCTGTGGCATGCTATATGCCTTAGTATGTGATGCTTGTGGTGAGAATAATTATGCATGTGAATTTATATGTGTTACATATTATTATGCAATCTTGATTTAGTTGTTATTTCTCACCCTTCTGCCGTGGTTTGTTGCTCTATGTGGCAATTGCAGATTAGTAGTCTTGGAGGCTTTTGTGAAGATTAGTTCTCCATCCGTTTGTCAGTCTGTCTGCTCTGATACGTAACACGGGAGTCGGGGAACGCTTTTGTTATATATGTATACATTTGTTGGATCTATTTTGTATTAACTTTGTATGAATATTTTGATGTTATAAAACAATTTATTTTGTAAAACAAGTCAGTTATGGATCTTTCCACTTTATTTCATAATTGAACTTTCCTTTTGTATGGAAAAAGTTTCCCTTTGAGGGTATTCCATTTTGTGTTATGTATCAAAATTTATGAGCAGGGATTGTGTTTTCTTTCTATTGATCCTTGTTTCTGTCGGAAAAATAAATTTTTATCTACTCTGATTTATTTATTTATTATTTATTCTGCGATGGGAATTGGGGTGTTACATTAGTGCTATCAGAGCAGGTCGGTCCGTCCGACCAAGTTGTTGAGTCAGTTGGTGTGACAGTTGAATGTTGTCGATGTTGTTTGTTCCTTAGTATGTGATATGTGTGTGAAACACTGTCAGTGCTTTCTGGTTTTCTAATATTTTGTCTTCAGGTTTGGGAATGAGATAAGTGGGGGAGAAGCTGGTGCTTCTCTAAGTTGCTTCAGGTGTGGAGTGTTGGCTCAGTGTGTTGTAGATTGCAAGATTGTAAGTGTTGTTTGGACAATGTTGTTCCCGATTCCGGAGGGAATTCGGAAGTAAGGTTTGTGTCAACTAAGGATTTGTGCCTTAGGTAGTTTTGTGCACAGGATGTAAGAAATGCTATTATAGTTTGGTAAAGACGGTTTATGCCCCATCATGATTGTCGGCTGTCTATTGACAAATTGAGGAACTGATCACCCTTAATCTCTTGTTGATAGTAGACAAAATTATGTTGGATGGAATAGACGTGTCTTTTCGGCTTTGATAGTGTGTGCAATGAGTTGTTTGGAATTAAGAAAATGGTTACAGATTGTTTTGTTGAGTTGATGAAGATTCTTATATCGGAAGATGAGGCGGATTCGAGGTTTTTGTATGTTGGACAAGTTGGGGAAGTCATTGAGAGAGAATGATTGGGTATTATTAAGGGCTGCTTCTCAGAGAGTAGAGATTGAACTTAATTGGATGAAGGTGAATAGTTGAGGTTTATATCTGCTAAGTAAGTAGAAAAACTCTTAATAGATGGGACTAAGATGTTTGTTTTGTCTGTGATGATAGTGTTCTGGAAATTGGCAGGAAGTCACAGTGATGAGCCGTCAGTTGTGCATGGTTTTCATATGTGTTTTTGGATGGAACATTAGGGTGTTGTCTTAGAGAGCTCCAGTATTGTTAGTAACAAAAAGGATGGATGATTGAACGGAATAACAAGCATGATGTGTATAATGGTATTGAGACTATGGAAAGTAAAACTTAGAGTTCTGGTGAGGTTTGGAGTCTTTGAAGTTTTAGGGTATTAATGGAAATCTTGAGAAAACCCTAGGTGTGGATGTAATATTTGAGAGTTCTTTTTGGTTGGTTGTTGCTACATGTTGGGATTTATGGAATTTGGACTGTTAAGAGAAGAAATTGTGTATGGATTACTAACAGTTGAATAAGGTGACGATTGAGAATAAGTGTCCACTTTCATGAATAGATAACTGGAATGGTTTGGTTGAGTTTGAGTGAATTCACAATTATTTGGAATGTTTGATAAGAGTGGTGAATTGTGTGAGTTGAGGCTTTGATCGACGTAATCTGACTAGTTATATTTGTTATCGTCGGGGTAGGCTTTTATTTACTCGGTTAAGCTTGTGTGTGAGTAACCAGTTACCCAGTGAAATTTTTTGCAAAAGCTTTAAGAATTTATATCTTTTGGAATTTGGTTGGGCATTACAACGTACAGTGATGTTATTTGGTGTTAGTAATGCGTCTGTAATGTGTATGGAGTAGATGAATCGTATCTCCCATATTTACTTGGATGAGGTCGTGATGGCTTTGATTGAGGATATTCGGATCTGTTATAAACTCAGAGGAAGAACAGGTAGAGTGCTTGAGATTTGAATTACAAGTGTTGAAAAGAGACGAAGTTTTATGCTAAGTTATTCAAGTGAGAATTTTGGTTGAAAAGGGTTAGTTTTCTTGGATATGTTATTTCAGATGAGAGTATGGTTATGGATCCATCGGAAGTACATGTGGTTCTACAATGGGAATCTCCGAAGTCGGTTAAGGAGATTAGAAATTTTTGGGCTTAGTTGGTTGTTACTGCAGGCTATGGAAGACTTTGCTAAGTTCGTACTTCTGGTATCTCAGTTGACTTGCAAAGGGTGAGTCATTTGTTTTGGATGTTCATTGTGAGGAAAGTTTGAGAGGGTTAAATTAGAAGTTGTCTACGGCTCCAGTTTTGATACTGCGTGATCCTGATAAACCGTTTGTGAGGTATTGGGATGCGTCTTTGATGAGTTTAGGCAGTGTGTTAATGCAAGAGGGTAAAGTCGTGGCTCATGCTTTACGACAATTGAGGATTCATAAAAAGGGTCTATACTATTCTGGATTTGGAATTGGTTGCAGATGTATTGTGTTGGAATATTTGGAGGTATTATCTTTGTGGTTTTAGGTTCGAAGTATTTAGTAATCACAAGACTATTGAGTACTTGTTTGGTCTGAAGGGATAGAGTATGAGACAACGAGGATGGTTAGAATTCGTGACGAGTTAAGAATTTGGCTTGGATTATCCTTCGGGAAGAGTTAATGTCGTGCGTGATGAGTTAAGTCGATAGTCCTTGCATATGGTTGTTTTGATGGTCATAGAATTAAAATTATTTGAGCAATTCCGAGACTTGTGTCTGGTGTATGAGATAACACAGTAGAGTGTGAGGTTGGGTATATTAAAAGTGAACAGTGATTTTTGGTGAATATGAGGAAGAGTTAGACTTTGGACGTGAGATTGGTAGTTTTGATAGGTTACGAGTAATCAGAGTGCGCAGCGGAAGCGTGATGTGGCACATTTTGTATATGCGTGTGGGACTTGTAAGAGTTCATAGGTTGAACATTGGGAACATGTAGGAGTGATGAGACCATTGGACATTTCCTAATGGAAGTGTTAGGTGAAAGGTTTAAATATTAATTATGGGCTACTATGTAGATTGATGTTTTGGTTGTATGTTCGATTGGTGAATCGTAGCATTGTTGTAATATTGTTGTGTGACAAGGATGTTTGGTATTCTGGTTTTGACGAGGTTGTTGAAACGATGTTGGGTTGTGGAACTTTATGTTCTTGTTTGTGTTGTTGCCTCGTTTCCATCGTGATGGTTCGAGTGCGAGTAGCTAATTCCTGTGTGTGTTCATAGCTTGGGTATTCTTCGAGTCGCGAGTTAGTCGTCAAGTGCATTGTATGGGCTTTGCATCTTGTCATTGTAGTTGTCGTCGTTGTCGTGTCGTTGTTGTAGCTGCTGTTAGCAAGGTGGTTTGTCAGTTTATGTTATTCGTGGTGCGTCTTTGGTTGGCATGTCGGTTTGTTAGTCGGATGCGAGAGTCGTATCCGGAGTTGTTCGTATCGGTTATTCTTGTTTTATTTGGTAATATATTATTTTTCATCGTTGTTATGTTTTATCGCGTTTTGGGAGCGTTTGCGAGATATTTGAGTGTAGGGGTATTTTGATCATTTTACTTATTTTACTTATTTTTCTTAAAATAGAACTTAGAGGTTAGAAAGAGAGAAAAATAGAGAAGTGAAGAGAAATAGGAAGGGAGAAGAAGAAAAAAGAGGAAAAACTTGGGATAGAAGGAATTGTTCGTTCAAGCACGATTAATCGGGTAAGGGTGAGAAGTTTCGATTATATCTTGCTTGTGTATGTATATGTGTTGTTTGTTGTAATTGTTTTGGTTGTTTCACAACTTTTTCTCATTAATAAATTGATGAATAATTGATAGGAATCGATATTTTCACGGTCGAAACTCAATATAAACTGCGTAGAATACTTGTTGTTAGGATTGGAACATGTTTGGGTTGATATATTGTGATTTGGAAGTGTTTAGATGAGATTTGGAGAGGTTTTGGGGTGAAATTCGTAACAGGAATTATGCAGGAAAAATTATGGGTTTCGCTGCCCATACGCGTATCAGGCTTGGCATTACGCGTATTGGTTTGGGCAATACGCGTATGGCAAGGGGGAAATGAGGGCAATACGCGTATGGAACACATTTTTCACGACCTTCTGCTGATTTGCGTAATGGTACGCGTACTTGGCAAGGCATTACGCGTATCAAGTGAGGCATTACACGTATGGAGTTTTAGTGGAATTTTGGGGAGAAATCAGTCTCTGCCCATACGCGTAGAACTTTGGGCATTACGCGTATGGAATGGGCGAGCGAGCTGGGCAGTACGCGTATGGCCTAAGGCAATACACGTATGACCAGAGAGGGGTAGAATGGTTCCCGATTTTGCGTCTGATGCCGTAACTTTTGATCCGTAACTCGGATCGAGGTGTTCTTGGTACTGTTAGAATGCTATGGAAATGTTCTTTCTTATTAAAATGGTTTTGGGATAGTTGGCCGATTTAATTATGTCGGGAATTTGGAAATGTGTCGTTTTGTCGACTTTTACCGTTGTAATTGCGTGTAATTGATGTGTTATCATGCAATATGCTTTTGATATATGATGTATGACTTGTGCACTGTGGTATGATGTAAATGCATATGATGAAATGTGGTGATGATGGTTTGTGGCCTAAGGGCAAGTAAATGCATTGTGATTGTGGTTGATTGTATATGTATGATTATGGATGTTGAAATGGTTCACATGGTTGTATATGTGTATGCATTTGATTGTCATGAGTCATTGTATGCCAAGCATCATGATATGCATTCTTGTGATGTCGTGTGCCCTAGTGGGTGTGAGCAACGAAACGGTTCCAGAGGGAATACGCTATAACATCGTGTTCCTTATACAAAGAGGTGTAAGCGATGATTATAGACGATCGTGTGCCTTATACAAAGAGGTGTGAGTGATCGGGCCGTGTGCCTTATACAAAGAGGTGTGAGCGATCCATAAACGTCATGTGCCTTATACAAAGAGGTGTGAGCGACGGGGAACATCGTTTGCCCGACGGGGAGTTGCACTAAGTAACAAGCAATGATTGCAATAGTTCCTGAGTGAACTGGTGATGAGAATGACAGATGGAATGGTACCGCATTGCATTGCATAGAGTCGTTGTGTCGGTCTCTGTGTATATGCATAAATCATGAATGGATTGATTATGTGTGGAAATGTGAATGGATTTATTATGTGTTGAGCTCGTGATAGCATTGGTGATTTGATATGCATTTGTGATAAATGTATGAATGATGTGTTTTATGTATAGACATGTGCTATATATGAATATAAGTGATGTGGTGGGGTGTTTCCATATGTCATGACCTTGGTATGCCTTATATGATTATGTTGGTATAATTAATATGTGCTATGTTGTTGGATTATTAGAAATATGTTATGTATCTGTGGAATGCTATATGCATTAGTATGTGATGCTTGTGGTGAGAATAATTATGCATGTGAATTTATATGTGTTGCATATTATTATGCAATCTTGATTTAGTTGTTATTTCTCACCCTTCTGTTGTGGTTTGTTGCTCTATGTGGCAATTGCATATTAGTAGTCTTGGAGGCTTTTGTGAAAATTAGTTCTTCATCCGTTTGTCAGTCAGTCTGCTCTGATACGTAACACAGGAGTTGGGGAACGCTTTTGTTATATATGTATACATTTGTTGGATCTATTTTGTATTAACTTTGTATGAATATTTTGATGTTATAAAACAATTTATTTTGTAAAACAAGTCAGTTATGGATCTTTCCGCTTTATTCCATAATTGAACTTTCCTTTTTTATGGAAAAAGTTTCCCTTTGAGGTTATTCCATTTTGTGTTATGTATCAAAATTTATGAGCAGGGATTGTGTTTTCTTTCTATTGATGTGGCATCCTTGTTTCTGTCGGAAAAATAAATTTTTATCTACTCTGATTTATTTATGTATTATTTATTCTGCGATGGGAATTGGGGTGTTACACAGTGCCTCAAGAAGTCCACACTATCAACGAGGGAGATTCCTCCGATACAGATGAGGAATGGAAGTCCTATCTTAACGAGGTTGGTTATATGTCTTAGGAAGAGGTGCCTACGCCATTTTGCTTTCCGGCACAAAGTCCGAGATTTATACCACGGTCAGACGTCGAAATGATATACGGAGATTGTGATCCGGAAGGATGTCGTGCTCCACCAAATTCATTCTAGGAAGACACTTTGATGAAAGACAACTTTGACCACAACTATTATGGCCCGATGGATGGTCTGCCTATCTGGCAGCCGTACCCTGGAGACTTGGGGCAAGAAAGTCAGCGGAACAATAAAAATCAGCTGAGCGTCATTGAAATAAATACCTGCGTCCCCACCATGTCATGGGATCAACACTCAGGTCATTCAGAAAATATCCAGCACGACGATGAATTTGCAAAGTTTATAGGACTAGAGTTCATTAACTATGTATTTCCCGAGGTCAACGTCATTGAAAGGGATGACTCCTCCAGTTCCAAAGAAGTGTGGGACACCTTGGGACAACCAAGTGGAAAATTTGACTTCATGGTCAAATACACCGCTCCTGAAAGCTCTCGCATCAGGCTCGAAGACATCCAGCCAACTGGATGGGAAGATATACTTGAGAGCACAAATACTCAGCAAAATACAACAGAGGAATCCTCCTACGACAACTCTGCCTGGGAGATAGATTCCAATGATCCTGCTCCACCAGAAATCAGCGTTATTTCGGAAGACAAATCAAGGAAGGTACCAGACTTTGTGATTCACTGAGGAGTCCTCCGCCAATGGGTTGCAGTCGATGTTCCGAAGATCGTTCATAAGTCAAAGTAATGGTCGTCTTTAACCTTTCACCCTGCCCAGGTGAAATGGATGTTTTGATAGGGCTCACTTTCTGTAAATATATCTCTTCGCTTCGCCCAAAGCGACAGAGTGTTGTTTTATAGGGCTATAGTTTCAAGAATCGATAAAATTATAAATAAATAAACGTCGTTCTGTAATTTCCGCATTAATTGTTGTTTTCTCTTTTCGCTTTTTTAGAAAATGGTAATCCTAAAAAACAATTCAAACAATAAAAACAAGCAGTTTTCCAAAGAAAATACACTGCACACACTCTTGCATTTTCTCTATCTCTTCTAAACACAAATCATCACGTCATGCAGATTGCTTGTTTTAAACCCCGTTAAAACATACGATCCGATGCCTTCTCCCAACTTTGAATTCCCGGTATTTGAGGCTGAAGAAGAAGATGACGAAGAAATTCTAGAGGAGATCTCCCATTACTCAGCCAAGAGGAAAGGTCCATTAAACCTCACAAAGAGCTGTTGGAAACGGTCAACTTGGGCTCAGAGGACGAGAGAAAAGAGGTCAGGATTGGGGCACTGCTCAGTTCAACTGTCAAAGAAAGTTTGACGAAGCTTCTCAAAGAGTTTCCCGATGTATTCGCTTGGTCCTACCAGGACATACCAGGGTTGGATACCAGCATCGTAGAACATCATCTACCGTTGAGATTGGAATGTCCGCCAGTAAAACAGAGGTTGAGACGGACTCATCCGGACATGGCCATCAAAATCAAAGAGGAAGTACATAAACAGATTGACGCGGGTTTCCTCGCTACATCAGAATATCCTCAATGGTTAGCCAACATAGTATCCGTTCCGAAAAAGGACGGAAAGGTCAGAATGTGTGTGGACTACAGGGATCTGAACAAGGGTAGTCCAAAGGACGACTTTCCTTTACCACACATTGACATGCTGGTTGACAGTAAAACAAAGTTCAAAGTTTTCTCCTTCATGGATGGATTCTCGGGCTATAATCAAATAAAAATGGCACCGAAAGACATGGAGAAAACTTCCTTTATTACCCCCATGGGGCACCTTTTGCTACAAGGTGATGTCGTTCGGTTTA
This sequence comes from Lathyrus tuberosus, assembly GCA_022829125.1. NCBI lineage: Eukaryota > Viridiplantae > Streptophyta > Magnoliopsida > Fabales > Fabaceae > Lathyrus > Lathyrus tuberosus. Next base: position 5,636,051 of record JALAZF010000196.1, on the reverse strand, counting down.
AAGAACGCCGGGGCAACCTATCAACGGGCCATGACTACTCTGTTTCATGACATGATACATAAGGAAATCGAGGTATATGTCAATGACATGATTGCCAAATCTAGAACAGAGGAGGAGCATGTGACCCACCTGTCAAAGCTATTCGAGCGATTGAGAAAGCACAAACTCCACTTGAATCCCAACAAGTGCAGGAAAACTTTTAGGGTTCATCGTCAGCCAGAAAGGAATTGAGGTTGATCCTGACAAGGTCAAGGCCATTCAAGAAATGCATTCTCCAAAGACTGAAAAACAAATCAGGGGATTCCTGGGACGTTTGAACTACATTTCTAGATTCATATTCCTCATGACCGCGACATGCGCGCCAATTTTCAAATTACTCAAAAAGAATCAGGACTGCGTTTGGAAAGATGACTGCCAAACAGCCTTCGACAGTATCAAGGAATACCTGTTGAACCCGCCTATCCTGTCACCTCCGATGGAAGAAAGACCACTGATCATTTACTTAACAGTCTTAGAAGACTCAATGGGTTATGTACTTGGCCAACAAGACGAAACGAAAAGGAAAGAGTCTGCCATCTACTATTTGAGCAAGAAATTTACCGACTACGAAACTCGATACACTATGCTTGAGAAAACTTGTTGTACTCTGGCTTGGGCAGCTAAACGTCTTCGCCAGTACATTATTCGTCACACTACTTGGTTAGTCTCAGAAATGGATCTGATCAAGTACGTCTTCAAAAATCCTGCTCTCATGGGAAGGATTGCCCGTTGTCAGATGTTGTTATCAGAATATGACATCAAATACCACGCTCAGAAAGCCGTTAAGGGAAGTATTTTAGCCAATCATTTGGCTCACCAACCGATTGATGATCAAGAATCAGCCAGATTTGATATCCCGGATGAAGATGTCATGTATCTAAAAATGAAAGATTGCGATGAACCGCTACCCAGTGAAGGGCCAGAACCAGGTTCCCAATGGGGACTAATCTTTGACGGAGCTGTCAATCATTATGGAAACAGAATTAGGGCAATCATCTTAACACCTCAGGGTACCCACATTCCTTTCACCACTAGACTTACGTTCAAGTGTACAAACAACGAGGCCGAATATGAGGCTTGTATCATGGGTCTCGAAGAAGCGATCGACTTAAGGATCAAAAACTTGGATGTATATGGCGATTCAGCCCTGGTTATCAATCAGATCAAAGGAGATTGGAACACATACCAATCAGGATTGATTCCTTACAAATATTACGCAAGAAGGTTGTTACCCTTCTTCAACAGAATCGAGTTTCATCATATCCCTCGCGAAGAGAATCACATGGATGATGCCTTAGCCACTCTCTCTTCCATGATTAGTATAGGTCAATGGAATGACTTACCTAAGATTGACATAATGCGCCTTGAACGGCCCGCATACATCTTCACGATCGAAGCAGTCATAGACGCCAAACCTTGGTATTACGATATCAAATGCTTCCTTCAGAAACAAGAGTACCCACCTGGGGCATCCAGAAAGGACAGAAAGACCATCAGAAGACTGGAAGATAGCTTCTTCCTGAGCGGTGATACACTCTATAAGAGAAATTTTGACATGGTCTTGCTCCGATGCGTAGACAGACCAGAAGCAGACATGCTGATAAAAGAGATTCATGAAGGATCTTTTGGCACTCATGCCAATGGACACACAATGGCGAGAAAAATTCTAAGAGCAGTGTACTATTGGTTGACAATGGAATCCGACTGCTACAAGTACATGAGGAAGTGTCACAAGTGTCAAATATACTCTGACAAAATTCATGTACCACCAACGCATCTGAAAGTTCTCTCTTCCCCATGGCCTTTTTCTATATGGGGAATCGACATGATTGGCATGATTGAACCTAAGGCTTCAAACGGACATCGGTTCATCCTAGTAGCCATTGATTACTTCACCAAGTGGGTTGAAGCAGCGTCGTACGCTAATGTAACCCGACAAGTGGTGGTCCGATTTATCAAAAACAATATCATTTGCCATTATGGTGTTCCGAGCCAGATCATTACTGATAATGGATCTAACTTGAACAACAAGATGATGAAAGAGTTGTGCGCTGAGTTCAAGATCGAACACCATAACTCATCTCCCTACCGACCTAAGATGAATGGAGCGGTAGAAGCGGCTAACAAGAACATCAAGAAGATTATTCAAAAGATGGTTGTAATCTACAAAGACTGTCACGAAATGCTACCCTTTGCTCTTCACGGTTATCGCACATCTGTCCGCACTTCAACATGGGAGACCCCTTTCTCTCTAGTATATGGCATGGAAGCAGTGCTCCCCATAGAAGTAGAGATCCCATCAATTCGGGTATTGATGGAAGCTAAGCTAACAGAAGCTGAATGGTGTCAAAGTCGACACGACGAACTGAATCTGATCGAGGAGAAGCGAATGACGGCTCTGTGCCACAGTCAGTTGTATCAACAAAGAATGAAAAGAGCGTTTGACAAAAAGGTCTGACCTCGCGTCTTCAGGAAAGGAGACCTCGTGCTCAAGAAGATACAATCATTTCTTACTGATTCCTGGGGCAAATGGACTCTGAATTATGACGACCCCTACGTGGTCAAGAAAGATTTCTCAGGCGGCGCCTTGAGACTCGCAACCATGGATGGAGAGGAATTTGCCTACCCCACAAATGTTGATGTAGTCAAGAAATACTTCGCCTAAATAAATAAAAAACGTCTCGGTGGATTGAAAACCCGAAAGGACGGTCCAGGCAAAAATTAGAGACATGATCAAAAATCATCCCAGTGGATTGGAAACATCAATGTACAATCCAGGCAAAAGTTAGGGATTAATGGCAAGTAACTATGTTCAACAGGGGCAAGTTCCCCAGCAGCAGTCATGCCGTTCACAGGAAAACTCCAGTCAAGGTCATCTTCGACAGAAGCTCAGGATGCCCAGAATTCAAAGTTGGTAGAAGGATAGCGGTCGTTATGTTTCAATGTAGCCCTTTTCCCTTAAATTACCATTTTCTAACTTTGTAAATACTCCATGGAATCACGCGTTTGGCTGATTTCCATCCTATCAATAAAATTTGAGCCCTAGTGCTTTTGTTTGTAATTCTCATTTGTTTTAGCTTTACAGAATGACGTATTAACATGATTAACGATTCTTAAAATAAAACAAAAATGAATTTACTTGTTAAACTTTTTCTGCTGTTAAAATAAAGATGGCAATTTATTTTGACTGTTGAACATCGAAAGAACATTGATCGCTTCTCCAGAAATAATCGAACCTCAAAGTGCAGAATCAAAGTATTCCTTCTAAACCAGTGTGTCTGTATGAAGGATCAGCTATGTCAGAGACCATGTTTCATCTGACATCCCCAGCAGAGTTCTTACCTCCTAAGCCCGACCAACGGTTTTCCCCGACGAGGACTATCTCTCCTAAGCAAGATAGAATTGCTACTTTTGGACCAGTGATACTCTTCATCTTCCGCTGTGGCCGAGTATCCAGTCGTGGTCATCTATTAGTATGTATGTCGCGTCAGTTTTGTCAGCATATACATACATACATCATGCATTATTGATTTACATTCACATTCATATTGCATCACTATCACTCTAGTCGGTCTTACCCCTTAGTAATAAAAGTCCTCTTGTCAATTGAGTTGTCAGGTCTTTCCTCGTCAGGAAGTGAATCATCTAAGCAATCTCTCTCCAGTTTATCTCTGGATTAGAGACGGTCTTCGACCACTTTGATAACTTGAACTCTGAAAAGCAAGAGAGCCTTCGACAAACGTCACTCTTCGCCATTGAAGATGATGTCTTCGCTTTCCCGGATTAAGGAAAATCCCCAGGGAAAGACTCTTAATCAAAGATCCACTGATGAAAAGGTTATCGGAACCTCAAAATTGGATCACATCATATGGTATTTCTCCGAGAAGATCCCGAGAAAAGTATGATGTAACACCCCCAAGCGACAGCAGTCTCTCAAGAGACCTGCTTTCCCCAGTAGAGCCAACGAATGACATCTCCAACAGAGAAGTTTGTACACCTCTATAGCTCAGACGGATGGGTTACCCAGCAAGTCTGGCATCAAGATTTTTTTCCGTCAAATGGCATCTCCCAAGGAAAATTTGGCGAGAAGTTTGAGGAAAAACCGCTACGAATAGCGTCCCTTGTCAAGAAAGTTTATTGAAAAAAGAAACTAAGACCAGTTCCTTGGTAGAAGACCAGGGTCGAGGGGAAGTTTATTTCATAAACTGAGACCAGTTCCTTGGTAGGAAACCAGGATCGAGGGGAAGTTTATTTCAAAAACTGAGACCAGTTCCTTGGTAGGAAACTAGGATCGAGGGGAAGTTTATTTCAGAAACTGAGACCAGTTCCTTGGTAGGAAACCAGGATTGAGGGGAAGTTTACTTCAAAAACTAAGACCAGTTCCTTGGTAAGAAACCAGGATCGAGGGGAAGTTTACCTTTTCTAAGCATCATCGCTTAGCAAAAGAAGATGAATGTGTAAGCTACCATTCATAACCACCATCAAAATTTCAGGTATTCCGATATTTAATCATCTTGCACCCCGAATGCCCAAATACCTTCGCCATTCACACCTTCGGGTCCAAGAAGATTAAATAGGGGCATCTGTCATACCCCAAATTTTTACCACTAAGATTTCCCATCATTTTGCAAACCATCATCACAATATGGATATACCATCAGACCTCATTAGTCTCCCAAAATATGGGGGAGCATCCACTACAATCAAACTTAGGGTTTCAAGCCCTCTCAGAGCTCTTAGACAAAGGATCAATCAAGGAATGACATGATCTTCAACTTATCTAAACCTCTCAAACATCCACAATGGATCAAGAGGACTCCCACATCAAGAATCAAGCACAAGGCTGCAGCATTCCAGGTGGATTAACCTTCAAGATCGCCAGTGTCACCAAATTAGGGTTTTGGTCGACCAAGGCCTCCAGATGGAAATTTTCCTCTGGGCATGAGCCAATACTTGAAAGCATAACCTAAGATGCTCCAAGGGACATCAGGAACCCAATCATCAACTCAATTTAGCCTCAGGGGATGCATACATAAAAAATCAGGAATTAGGGTTTCTTGACCTAATTCACCCCTAAGTTGACTTTTGGGACAAAACATGAGCCAAGACCTCAAGAGAGGATTTGAGGGTCTCTAACACACTACATTGATCCATTTGCAACAATGGATTAATCCAAGAAGCTTGATTCACAAGTTTCAAATTCATCAGAACCACAATTAGGGTTTTAAGGGAAAAGTCAACTGTACCTTTGACTTTTGACCCAGGCATGCTCCTAAACCTTGGGACATGATTCAATACACACTATAACACCCATGAAACATGTCCATCAAGTTTGATTTAGGTCAAGGACTTGATTTCATAGAGGATCGCACAATTTGGAATTCATCTGACAAAAAGTCAACTGTGCACAAAAGTCAACTTTGACTTTTTGAGATTTTTCACAATTATGGTTCCTTAACCCTAAAATGATGTTAATGTGTGATTGGAATCATCATTCATAAAGAAAAATCAAGAAAAGTGGGATAACTTGTAAAAGGGGTAACCATAAAAACTTAGAAATTTTCTAAGTTATGGAACAAAGTGGCTAGGGTACCAACTTTGGAGGATCATATCTCCTAAACCACAAGGCCATTTTTCCCCATTCAAAGCTGGATTACTAGCTCTCATACAAAAGCTTCAACTACCACTCATTCCAATTCCCCATGGATTTCAAGTTATGGAATGGCCAAAATCACAAAAAGTGAAAATGTCACTTTTTTCCAACACTTAGTGAAATTTTCACCAAGTCAGAATTTGCCTTCCCTTTTTTCCAAATGTAGGGGCATTTTTCACTTGGATCCAAAAAGTATCAAGATAAACTATGATCACACGTATGTTGTATCATATAATAGCTTTCCAAAATGGCCAAGAACTCCATCAAATTCCACTTGAGCCATGAGATATGACCATGCCAATATGTCTTACTGCAAATTGTCAAAGCAAGGCAGATTTGTGCATTTTGCTCGATTTACCAAATTTGTGTAAATGACAAATAACTCTATCCATCTGAACACCTCAAGGGGAGACCAAGGAGGGACAAACACTGATCCCAAGCCTCCCAAGTCTTTGGAACCAAAAGTAGCATGCCAAACCTAGAAATCCCTAAAGAGGGGACAAGACTCCAATTTTTTTGGAGCATTCAATGGATGCACCAAGGTGGCATAGACTGAGCCTCTTCCAACTGAATTCAGTCAAGACATATCCAAGACCAAGGGAACCAGCAACCTGTGCCCTAACCTCTAGCCATTGGCTAGAGGAGAATTGGATTCCCATTGATCAACATTGGCCAAACCTCTGCAGCAGTTGCCATTCACTATTGCTTGCAAAACAAACTTGCTCCACTATAAATAGAGCTCATTTGTGATCAGTTTGAGTACACCAAAGCCATCAAACAGATGATTTCCTCAAAATCTCTTTCTCTTGGCAAAAATGCCTTCTTTTAGCAAGGTAACTCTGAGTTTTTGAGTTAGAGAGCAATTCCACCACAACTCATGATCCAAACACATCCAATATGCCATATCTAAGCTGTCCAAACTCTCACAAGTGACCTGTAACACCAAAATCACAAAGTCCCCTCTCAAAACCTCAAAATAGGACTTTTGTGCATTTTTCAAGCCATGTCTGGATTCAGTCACTTTCCAAACTAGATAAAACCTCAAACACACTCCAAATATCATCCTTGTACTGTCCTAAATGGTTCCCCCCATCTGGAACACCATTTGAGAGAGTTGTCATTTTGGCCACTTTTGCCCCTTTTACAAGAAAGAGCTCAAACTTGCTCCAGAGGTTTCCAACTGATTCCAATCATCCTAAAAGCTTCTAAGAGATCATTTGAGGGTGTCCAAAGCATCAAATCATTTCTGGAACAAAGCACTTGGCAGATTGCACAAAAGCTCCAAAAAGAGGTAAGCATCTCAACTTGAACTCTTTGAAACATGCCTTGCTTTGAGGTCCACTGATCATGCATCTCTTATACATGTTATATGTGTTGTGTTTGCACCAATTTATCATGTAATTCACACCTGCATCAAGAGATAGCACAGAAAATGCAAATCATGGCCTATTTCAAAACCACTATCGGGTTTTTCAATAGGAGCGTGAACTGAAAAAAAAACACCACCACCATTGGATTCCTTGTGAAATTCTAGGCAGGATAGACCTAAATTTTGCCTCAATCCATGAAGAAATGAGAAAGTTATGGCCTTCACGTTTCTGACCAAAAACCTTGCCTTGGCCAAGCCAAATACAAGGCAAGCCTTGTATATTTGTGGTTGTGTTTCAATACACGGATGTATCACCACCCCTGTGGTAAGGCGCGCATGCTGCACACAAGAGGTCTGGAGTTCGAATCCCCCTAGCCCCAGACCCTCTTTTTACTATTTTTTCCACTTTTTTTGTTATTTTTCATATTATTTTTAATGATTTGAAAAATTAATAACTCCCTCAATTTTAATTATTTTTTATTGGTTCTTTTTGCAAAAAATCACAAAAATGTTGAAATATTTTATTCCACAAAAAATCAAGTTTATATTATTTATTTAATATAGTTGGTATTTTTGTGAATAAATTCATTTTTTAATTGTTTTAAACATTTTAAAATTGAATTCTCATGTTGAAAATCAAAATTAAATGAATTTTAATTCATCTTGTGATTAAAACATCATTTTTAAAATCTCAACCAAAAATCACAAGTTGTTTATTCAAACTTATTTGGTATTTTATCATTTTTTTATTAATTTTCCTTGAGAATTTACTTTTAAAATGATGAAATTAGGGTTTCTTGGATTTTCACCCTCACAAAACTTTTTCAAACTCTTTGGGCCTCTAATAGAGTGTAAGACCCAATCCCTCTTTGAAACCAAAATAGTTTGGGCCTCAGTCATTGTATAAGTCCCAACACATTTTCAAAAATCTCGGCGCGATCGCCAGTTTAAAATAAAACCCTGGGCCTCTCCTTGAGTTGTAAGCCCCATTCTTTTTCTTTAAAACGTCTTTGGGCCTCTAATAGAGTGTAAGACCCATCCCATGTAAATAAAAACATTTTGGGCCTCAGTGCATTGTATAAGTCCCAATACGTTAAAGAAATATCGGCGCGATCGTCATTTTTCAAACAAAACCCCTGGGCCTCTCCTTGAGCTGTAAGCCCTATCTTTTCTTTTAAAATCATTTTTGGGCCTCTAATAGAGTGTAAGACCCAATTCCCTTTTAACCAAAACCAATTTGGGCCTCAGATATTGTATAAGTCCATTCGTGTTAAAAGAAAAATCTCGGCGCAATCGCCAGTTCAAAAACTAAACCATCTAGGCCTACCCTTATGTTATAAGCCCCATTCCTTTTCTTTAAACACCTTTGGGCATCTTGAGAGAGTGTAAGACCCATCCCTTTGTACAGAAAACCTTTTTGGGCCTCAGTCACTTGTATAAGTCCCTATACAAATTCAAAACAACAGTGCAATCACTGATAAAACCTTGGGCCTCTCCTTGAGCTGTAAGCCCCAACAATCTTTTAAAAGCACTTTCTCCTTTGATTTAGAATATAATATTGTTATCAAAGCTTTCTTTGTTGAACAACTAACAAAACCGCATGGAAGCTCTACAACCGAATAAGTGTGTACCCGCTTTCTTTATCCGCTTTCATATATATATATATATATATATATAAACTGTATTGTGGGGCTGCTCACTGTAAGTCTTCTTTCACAAACTTTTATATACTTGCCAAATATCAACTATGTAATACTAGTATAGTTATTTAGAGTTTTCCCCCGGCAACTACGTCTAGCACTAGGTAAAGCCCTGTTGGTCGCTCTTAAATACAGTCAAAACTAGATCCCCATAGGATTACCAGACACAGTCTTCCCTCCTCTTGGGGTTAAACAATATGGAGACATGAAAGGCAGCATTCTCAGTGAACCCTTTCTCAGACTGTCAACCTTAGAAATTGTCAAAGAAACTCTAACTCCCTAGAGATGACCTTTTCTCCGTGAATGGTATCTCTTGAGTTTCTTCCAAATTCTCGGACTTTCCTGGCTTGATCTATTCTCGGTGAATGGCATGTCTTGAACTTCTCGGGGTTTGGGGACCCACAACCTTCTTAAAAGCATCCCCGCCTCCTCTTGGGCGTTGTACAAGGACCCTTCGGCTTCTTACAAGCTCTCATGCCTTCTCTTGGGCTTAGTACAAGGACCTAGAGACCTCTACAGGTATAGAAACAAAACCTAGTCATCAATTTGCTATAGCTGTCTTTCTGAGTTAAGTGTCAGACCAGTTAATGGGTTGACCTTCATCCCTTAACATACCAGCCTTCTCTTGGGCATCATACAAAGATTCTTCACTATCTGAGAATCTATTTCTCAAAACACCAGTAGACTTGGACAGTCTCAATACCCGTGGGATTTCCCATTTCCTTAAAGAACAGGAAATAACCCTAATCCTCTGATCAATACCAAAGCACAACAATACCTTTAATCTTTCCCTTTATAAGAACTGATTTTCTCTTTTATCCAACACACTGGACCTGTCACTCAACTGAAACAGTCACCAGCACAGATAGCCTCCTCTTGGGCTTTGTACAATGATTCTCCCCAGTGGAGCTAACCTTTTCAGACTCTCTTGTTGAGTCAAACTTTTAGCCTCCGTCTTGGGCTTTGTACAAGACACACAAAAAACTCTCTTGTTGAGTATAAAAGACTCTCTTGTCGAGTCAACCACTTTTAGCCTCTGTCTTGGGCTTCATACAATACACCTATAAATCACTCTCTTGCTGAGTATAAAAGACTCTCTTGATGAGTCGATCCCCCTTTAGCCTCTATCTCGGGCTTCGTACGAGACACTAAAACACTCTCTTGTTGAGTATAAAAGACTCTCTTGTTGAGTCAAACCCCTCTTTAGCCTCTATCTCGGGCTTTGTACGAGATAGAAAAACACTCTCTTGTTGAGTATAAAAGACTCTCTTGTTGAGTCAATCTCCCTTTTGCCTCCATCTCGGGCTTTGTATGAGATATAAATCACTCTCTTGTTGAGTATAAAAGACTCTCTTGTTGAGTCAATCACCTGGTCAAGACTCTCTTGTTGATTCAAACCTCTTTAGTCTCCATCTCGAGCTTCGTACGAGATAGAAAACGCTCTCTTGTTGAGTATAAAAGACTCTCTTATTGAGTCAAACAACCTTCAGACTCTCTTGTTGAGTCAATCACCCGTTCAAGACTCTCTTGTTGAGTCAAACCTCTTTCACCTCCGTCTTGGGCTTCGTACAAGACATATAAAAGCACTCTCTTGTTGGGTCAATAGCCTCCTCTTAGGCTTTGTATAAAGAAAACCCCGGTTGAGTCAATCAACCTTTTAGCATCAAAGTCATGCCTTGCTCACAGCATACAAACATCAACAACTCCTCTTTAGAGATGACAAATTCTCTCTCATCCAAAACCTTTAGCTTCACATCTTGGGCTTTGAACAAGATACAAACCACCTTTAGCTTCATATCTTGGGCTTTGAACAAGACACCATAGAATAGGAGGAACTATGATCGCTCTGATTTCCCTGTTTCGTTAAACGGAAATACGTAGACATAAGATTGCAAAAAAAATATTAGCGAGCATACTAATCAAAAAACCCATGTATCAACCCCAAAAGCACCAAATCCTAACATCTTACCAAAAACCTTGCAAATGATCCAGACATTCGAAACTTAACAAAATAAACCGAAGAAGGGCCCCACATCCACATAGCATCTGTGACCTAACAGACCGCTGTTCAAACTCAGTATGCAAGCAGGGTTAATTGGAGACATCTATTTTCCTTCCTTAATCAGTTCAATAGGATAAAAAATGAATCGAACTGTAGTACCAGAGTGATCGTGACTCAGGACCACAAAAATCACGCTACAATGTGAAACTGGTGGATTTGATGATCGGAAATGAGTAGACGGAAAGTAACGAATTCAAAGTGGATGAACAAGGTGTATTGAGGTTCTGTGATAAAATTTGTATTCCTGATGATCCTGAGTTGAAAAGAATGATCCTAGAAGAAATTCATAGGAGTAACTTGAGTATCCATCCAGGAGCTACAAAGATGTATCAAGACTTGAAGAAGATATTTTGGTGGCCTGGATTGAAACGTGACGTGGCTAAGTTTGTGTATGCTTGTTTGACTTGTCAGAAGTCGAAGGTGGAACATCAGAAACCTGTTGGGTTGATGCAACCGTTAGATATTCCATAGTGGAAGTGGGACAAAATTTCTATGGATTTTGTGACTGGGTTGCCTAATACGCCAAGAGGACATGATTCTATTTGGGTAGTGGTGGATAGACTGACGAAATTGGAACATTTCATTCCGATCAATATCAGTTTTCCTTTACAGAGGCTGGCAGAGATTTATATTCAGGTGATTATGAAGTTGCATGGAGTTCCGTTGAGTATTGTGTTGGATAGAGATCTAAGATTCACTTCCAGATTTTGGGAAAGCTTGCCAGAAGCATTGGGATCGAAACTGAGATTGAGCTCAGCTTATCACCCGCAGACGGATGGACAGGCGGAGAGAACTATACACTATTTAGAGGATTTGTTGAGGGCTTGTGTGCTTGAACAAGGAGGTGTTTGGGATAGCCATTTGTCGCTGATTGAGTTCACTTATAATAACAGTTATCATTCCAGTATTGGTATGGCACCTTTTGAAGCTTTGTATGGTCGGAGATGTCGGACGCCTTTGCGTTGGATTGGATCCGGTGAGAGTGTAGTACTTGGACCTGAGACCGTTTAGCCGACTACTGAAAAGGTGAAGTTGATTCGAGAGAAGATGAAAGCTTCACAGAGTAGGCAGAAGAGCTACCATTATGTAGTGAGCGATTTTGGACGTGGTTCTTAAGCACTGTCTCTCTTTGGGGGACTACAGGTCGATTCATTATTTATCCTATTGAAGCTGATGAAGGAAGGGAAATAGATGTCTCCAACTAACCCTGCTTGCATACTGAGTTTAAACAGCAGTCTGTTAGGTTACGGATGATGTATGGAAGTGGGGCCTCTTTCTTCTTATTTTGTTAAGGCTGAAATGACGGGACTATGCTATTGGTAGGATGTTAGGACTGATGCTTTTCGGTTGATGTATGAAGGTACGGGATTTTGGGTTTTTGATTAGTGTGCTCGCTAAGATTTTTCTTTCAATCTTATGCCTACGTATTCCCGGTTAGCGAAATAGGGAAATCAGAGCGATCGTAGTTCCTCCTATTCTATGGGAGGAAATGGTGTTTTGGTGTCTTGTTCAAAGCCCAAGACGTGAAGCTAAATATTTATTGTATCTTGTTCAAAGCCTAAGATGTGAAGCTGAAAGCTCTATTTGTATCTTGTTCAAAGCCCAAGATATGAAGCTAAAGAGGTTCCTAACTGAGAGGGAATTTGTCATCTCTAAGGAAGAGGAGTTGATGTTTGTATGTTGTGACCAAAGCATAATTTGATGCTAAAAGGTTGATTGAATTGAACGGGGATTTCTTTATACAATGCCTAAGAGGAGGCTGAAAGGTTGACTTTTCCGGGGAAAATGCTCTTTTTGTCTTGTACAAAGCCCAAGATTGAGGCTAAAAGGGTTTGACTCAACAAGAGAGTCTTTTTGTGTGTCTTGTACGAAGCCCAAGACAGAAGCTAAAGGGGTTTGACTCAATGAGATAGTCTTTTATACTCAATAAGAGAGTGATTTGGTATCTCATAAGAAGCCCGAGATGGAGGCTAAAAGTTTGGTGACTCAACAAGAGAGTCTTTTATACCCAACAAGAGAGTGTTTTTGTATCTCGTACGAAGCCCGAGATGGAGGCTAAAGGGTGATTCAACAAGAGAATCTTTTATACTCAACAAGAGAGTGTTTTGTGTATCTCGTACGAAGCCCGAGATGGAGGCTAAAGGATGGGTGACTCAATAAGAGAGTCTTTTATACTCAACAAGAGAGTGTTTTTGTATCTCGTACGAAGCCCGAGATGGAGGCTGAAAGTTGTTTGACTCAACAAGAGAGTCTTTTATACTCAACAAGATAGTGTTTGGTATCTCGTACGAACCCCGAGATGGAGGCTGAAGGTTGTTTGACTCAACAAGAGAGTCTTTTATACTCAACAAGAGAGTGTTTTAGTGTCTCGTATGAAGCCCGAGGCGGAGGCTAAAGAGGTTTGACTCAACAAGAGAGTCCTTTGTATCTCGTATGAAGCCCGAGATGGAGGCTAAAAGTTGGTGACTCAAAAAGAGAGTCTTTTATGCTCAACAAGAGAGTGTGAAAAGGTTAGCTCCGCTGGGGAGAATCATTGTACAAAGCCCAAGAGGAGGCTAGGGTAACTGTTTCAGTTGAGTGACAGGTCCAGCATGTGGGTTAAAAGAGAAAATCAGTTCTTATATGAGTAATGTTGTACTCATGGATTTAATCAGAGGATCGGGATTATTTCATGTTTTATAGGGAAACGGGGAATCCAAAGGGTTTTTGAGACTGTCCAAGTCTACGGGTTTTATCTTTTGTACTATGCTTTAAGAAACAGTAGTAGCGAGATCTAGACTCTTGGAAAGACTGTTCTATTAAGATGACTAATTTATGTTCTTATACCTCTAGGAGGTCGTCGGTACAATTTGTACGAAGCCCAAGAGGAGGTTGGAAACTTTTAAGAAGCCGAGGGACAATTTGTACGAAGCCCAAGAGGAGGTTATCTTCCCAGAGAAAGAATCATTATACAAAGCCTAAGAGTAGGCTGTGAAAACTTCTAAGAAGTCGACGGGTCCTTGTACAACGCCCAAGAGGAGGCGGGGATGCTTTTAGGTAGCATGCGGGTCCTTGCACTAAGCCCAAGAGGAAGCTGATGAACAGTTCCAGAAGGGGTTTCACATGGAACAATGTCCTTCTGTATATGAACTGTTCAAGGGGGGGAAATTCTTAGATCTAGTTATCTAAAATTGTTGTAAGGAGACGAGGTTTTGTCTAGTTCTAGACGTAGTTGCCGGGGAAACTCTAAATATCTATACTATTATTACACAGTTGATATGAGTTTATAAAAGAAGACTTAAAGTGAAACAGCCCCACAGTACAGCCCCACGGTAAATGAAAGCGGGTAAACACTTACTCGGTTGTAGAGCTTCCATGCTGTATTATTAGTTGTTCAACAAAGAAAAGTTGAAAACAGTATATTACAAAATCAAAGGAGAAAGTGCTTCGAAAAGAATATTGGGGCTTACAGCTCAAGGAGAGGCCCAGGGTTTTATCAGTGATCGCACTGTCGTTTCGTACAGGGACTTATACAAGTGACTGAGGCCCAAAAAGGTTTTCTGTACAAGGGGATGGGTCTTACACTCTCTCAAGAGGCCCAAAGGTTTATTTTTATACAAGTGGCGGGGCTTACAGCTCAAGGAGAGGCCTAGATGATTTTGAAAAGGGCGACGATCGCGCCGAAGTTTTGAAAACACCGTGGGTCTTATACAATGACTGAGGCCCAAAAGTTTTTGGTTTCAAAAGGGGATTGGGTCTTACACTCTAATAGAGGCCTAAGTGAGTTTTAAGAAAAGAAATGGGTCTTACTACTCGAGGGTAGGCCCAAGGTTTGTTTTAAACGGGCGACGATCGCGCCGAACTTTTGAAATACTACGGGACTTATACAATAAGTGAGGCCCAAATATAGGTTTGTATTTACAAAAGGCTTGGGTCTTACACTCTCTTAGAGGCCCAAAGGTGTTTGAAAATGACTTGTGAGGGTGAAAATCAAAGAAACCCTAATTTTATCTTCTTTAAAAGTAAATATTTAAAGAAAAACAAATAAAAATGATAAAAATACCAAATAAATTTGAATAAACCACTTGTGATTTTTGTTTTAGGTTTGAAAAATGAAGGATTAATCACAAGATGAATTAAAACTCAATTGGTTTTGATTTTCAAAGTAAATATTCACTTTTAAATGTTTAAAAACAATTAAAAAGGAATTTATTCACAAAAATACTAATTATATTAAATAACTATTATAAACTTAATTAATTTTTTTTTGTGGAATAAAATATTTTAACATTTTTTTGATTTTTTTCAAAAAGAACCAATAAAAAATAATTAAAATTGAAAGAGTTATTAATTTTCCAATTAATTAACAAAACACAAAAATATAGGGAAAATAGCAAAATGTGAAAAAAAACAAAAAATGGCATGGGTGGGGTTTGAACCCACGACCTCAAGGTTATAGGGCATGCGCCTTACCACTGGGAAGGTGATACATCTGTTGATTGAAACGAACCAACAAATACACAAGGCTTGCCTTGTTTTCTAGGCCTGGCCAAGGCAAGGCAAGGCAAGTTTTGGCAAGAAACGGGAAGGTCCATAACTTTCTCATTTATCCATGGTTGGGGACAAAATTTATATGCATCTGGCCTAGAATTTCACAAGGAATCCAATGGTGGTGGTATTTTTTCCAGATCATGCTCCCTCCTCAAAATCCGATAGTGGTTTTGAAATAGACCATATTTTGCATTTTTTGTGCTACATCTTGGTACAGGTATGAATTACATGATAAATTGATGCAAACACAACACATATATCATGTAGAAGAGATGCATGATCAGTGGACTTCAAAGCAATACATATTTTGGAAAGTTCAAGTCATGATGCTCACCTCTTTTTGAGCTTTTGGAGTTTTCTGTGCAATCTGCCAAGTTTCTTGTTCCAGAAATGGTTTGATGCTTTGGACACTCTCAAATGATCCCTTAGAAGCTTTTAGGATGATTTGAATCACCTGGAACCTGCAAAAACAAAAACTGGCCCTTTCTTGCAAAAGGGGTTAAAATGGCCAAAATAGTAACTCTCTCAAATGGTGTTCCAGATGTTAGGAGCCATTTGGGACAGTTCAAGGATGATATTTGTAGTCTGTTTGAGGCTTTATCTGGTTTGGAAAGTGACTGAATCAAGACTTGACTTGAAAAATGTACACAAAGCCTATTTTGAGGTTTTGAGAAGTGACATTGAGATTTAAGGATTACAGGTCACTTGTGAGAGTTTGGACAGCTTAGATATGACATATTGGATGTATTTGGATCATAAGCTGTGGTGGAATGGCTCTCTAACTCAAAAACTCAGAGTTACCTTGCTAAAGAAGGTATTTTTTCCTAGAGAAAGAGATTTTGAGGAAAGCATCTGTTTGATGGCTTTGGTGTACTCAAACTGAGCACAAATGAGCTCTATTTATAGTAGAGCAAGTTTGTTTTGGGATCAATAGTGAATGGCAATTGCAGCAGAGGTTTGGCCAATGTTGATCAATGGGAAGCCAAGTCTCCTCTAGCCATTGACTAGAGGTTAGAGCACAGGCCTTTGGTTCCCTAGTTGTTGGATCATTCTTGACTGAATTCAGTTGCAAATGTGTTAGTCCATGCCACCTCTAAGCATCCATTAAATGCTCCAATCCAAAATTGGAGTCTTGTCCCTCTTTTAGGGATTTCTAGGTTTGGCATGCTACTTCTTGCTCCAAAGACTTTGGAGGCTTGAATCAGTGTTTGTTCCCTTTAGATTTGATCCTCAGATGTGTCCAAAGTGATGACAAGACTTGGAATTATCTGATTTTGCCAAATCGAGTAAAAGTGCAAAATTCTGCCTAGCCTTGGCAGGTTTCAGCAAGGCATATTGCCATTGTCATATCTCATGGCTCAAGTGGAATTTGGCGATGTTCTTGGTCATTTTGGAAAGCCCTCATATGATACAACAACTGTTTGATCATAATTGGTTTTGATACTTTTTGGATCCAAGTGAAAAATCCCCCTACATTTGGAAAAAAGTGAAGGCGGATTCTGACTTAGTGAAAATTTCACTAAGTGTTGGAAAAAGTGACATTTCATGTTTTTAGCCATTTTGATCATTCCATAACTCAAAATCCATGATGAATTGGAATGAGGTGTAGTTGAAGCTTTTGTAGAGGGTAATGAGAGCTACAAATCCAGCTTTGGATGGGGAAAAATGACCTTGTGGTTTAGGAATTATGATCCTCCAAAGTTGGTACCCTAGCCACTTTGTTCCATAACTTAGAAAAATTTCTAAGTTTTTATATTTCTAAGTTTTTATATTTACCCCTTTTACAAGTTATCCCACTTTTCTTGATTTTTCTTGATGAATGATGATTCCAATCACACATTAACATCATTTTAGGGTTAAAAAACCATAATTGTGAAAAATCTCAAAAAGTCAAAGTTTGACTTTTGTGCACAGTTGACTTTTTATCAGATGAATTCCAAACTGTGCGATCCTCTATGAAATCAAGTCCTTGACCTAAATCAAACTTGATGGATTGATTTCATAGGTGTTATAGGGTGTATTGAATCATGTCCTAGGGTTTGGGAGTATGTCCTGGTCAAAAGTCAAAGATACAGTTGACTTTTCTCGCTAAACCCTAACTGTGGTTCAGATGAAATTGAAACTTGTGAATCAAGCTTCTTGGATCAATCCATTATTGCAAATGGATCAATGTAGTGTGTTAGGGACCTTCAAACCATCTCTTGAGGTATTGGCTCATGATTTGTCCCAAAAGTCAACTTAGGGGTGAATTAGGTCAAGAAACCCTAATTCCTGATTTTTTGGGTAAATGGATCCCCTGAAGTTGAATTGACTTGATGATTGGGTTTATGATGTCCCTTGGAGCATCTTAGGTTATGCTTTGAAGCATTGGCTCATGCCCAGAGGAAAATTTTCATCTGGTGGCCTTGGTCAACCAAAACCCTAATTTGGTGACACTGGCGATCTTGAGGCTTAATCCACCTGGAATGCTGCAGCTTTGTGCTTAATCCTTGAAGTGGGAGTCCTCTTGATCCATTGTAGATATTTGAGAGGCTAGACAAGTTGAAGATCATGTCATTCCTTGATTGATCCTTTGTCTAAGAGCTCTGAGAGGGCTTGAAACCCTAAGTGTGATTGTAGTGGATGCTCACCCATCTTTGGGGATGCTAATGAGGTCTGATGGTCCATCCATATGATGATTTTCACAATGATGGGAAATCTTAGTGGTCAAAATTTGGGGTATTACAGATGCCCCTATTTAATCTTCTTGGACCCGAAGGTGTGAATGGCGAAAGTATTCGGGCATTCGGGGTGCAAAAGGATTAAATATCGGAATACCCAAAATTTTGATGGTGGTTATGAATGGTAACTTGTGCATTCATCCTCTTTCGCTAAGCAATAATGCTTAGAAAAAGGTAAACTTCCCCTCGATCCTAGTTTCCTACCAAGGAACTGGTCTTAGTTTCTTTTATAAACTTCCCCTCGATCCTGGTTTCCTACCAAGGAACTGGTCTCAGTTTCTTTTGTCAATAAACTTTATTGACAAGGGATGCCATTTGTAGCGGTTTTCCTCAAAATTCTCGCCGAATTTTCCTGGGGAGATGCCATTTGACGGAAAAACTTTGATTGTAGAGAGGCACAAACTTCTCTGTTGGAGACGCCATTTGTTGACTCTACTGGGGAAAACGAGTCTCTTGAGAGACTGCTTCCGTTTGGGGATATTACATCATACTTTTCTCGAAGTCTTCTCAGAGAAATGCCATACGATGTACCCCAATTTTGAGGTGCCGATGACTTTGTTGACATTGACTTTCTGGAGAGAAGAACCAATGTGTTGCTGAGAGTCTTTAGTCGCGTGACTTTCTCTGGGGATTTTCCTTAATCCGGGAAAGCGACGATATCATCTTCAATGGCGAAGAGTGACATTTTTCGAACGTTTTCTCTGGTCTTTCAGAGGTTCAAGTTATCAAAGTGGTCAAGGGCCGACTTTATCCCAGAAATAAACTGGAGGAGAGATGTAGGGCAGGCGCACCTTTTCCTGACGAGGAAAGAACCGACAACTCGATTATGAAGACTTTTATCACTAGGGGATAAGACCGACTAGAGTGATAGTGATGCAATATGAATGCGAATGTAAATCAATAATGCATGATGCATGTATGTATATGCTGACAAAATTGACACTACATACAGACTTAATGAGCACGACTGGATACTCGGCCACAGCGGGAGATGAAAAGTATCACTGGTTCACGATAGCAATTCTGCCTTGCTTAGGTGAGATAGTCCCTGCGGGGAGCTATGTTGGTCGGGCTTAGGAGGTAAGAACTCTACCGGGGTGTGTCAGACGAAACAAGGTCTCTGATACAGTTGATCCTTCGTTCAGGCGTACTGGTTTAGAAGGAAAACTTTGATTCTGCACTTTGAAGCTCGATTACTTCTGGAGAAGTGACTGATGTTCTTCTGATGTTCAACAGTCAAAAGAAATTGCCATCTTTATTTTGGAAAGCAGAAAAAGTTTAACGAGTAAATTCGTTTTTGTTTTATTTCAAAAATCGTTGATCATATTAAAATGTCGTTCTGTAAAGCTGAAACAAACAAGAATTATAAACAAAAGCACAAGGGCTCAAATTTTATTGATAGGAGGGAAATCAGCCAAACGCGTGATTCCATAGAGTATTTACAAAGTTAGAAAATGGTAATTTACAGGGAAAATGGCTACATCGAAACATAACGACCAATATCCTTCTACCAACTTTGAATTCGGGACATCCTAAGCTTCCGTCGAAGATGACCTTGACTGGAGTTTTTCCTGATGGATGATGTAACTGCTGCTGAGGGATTTGCCCCTGTGTCGAACATAGTTACTTGCCATTATCCCTAATTTTTGCCTGGATTGTACTTTGAGGTTTCCAATCCACCGAGATGTTTTTTTTTTTTTAGGCGAAGTATTTCTTGATTACGTCAATGTTTGTGGGGTAGGCAAATTCCTCTCCGTCCATGGTTGCAAGACTCAAGGCGCCGCCTGAGAAAGCATTCTTGACCACATAGGGGCCGTCATAATTCGGAGTCCATTTGCCCCGAGAATCAGTGAGAAATGATTGTATCTTCTTGAGCACAAGGTCTCCTTTCTTGAAGATGCGAGGTCGGACCTTTTTGTCAAACGCCTTCTTCATTCTTTGTTGATACAACTGACCATGGCATAGTGCCGTCATGTGTTTCTCTTCGATCAGATTCAGCTCATCGTGTCAATTTTGACACCATTCAGCTTCTGTAAGCTTAGCTTCCATCAATACCCGGATTGACGGGATCTCTACTTCTATGGGGAGCACTGCCTCCATGCCATATACTAGAGAGAAAGGGGTTGCCCCTGTTGAAGTACGGACAGATGTGCGATAACCGTGAAGAGCAAAGGGTAACATTTCATGCCAATCTTTGTAGGTTATAACCATCTTTTGAACGATCTTCTTGATGTTCTTGTTAGCCGCTTCTACCGCTCCGTTCATCTTAGGTCGGTAGGGAGATGAGTTATGGTGTTTGATCTTGAACTCAGCGCACAACTCTTTCATCATCTTGTTATTCAAGTTAGATCCATTATTCGTAATGATCTGGCTTGGAACACCATAACGGCAGATGATTTTGTTTTTGATAAATCGGACCACCACTTGTCGGGTTACATTAGCGTATGATGCTGCTTCGACCCACTTGGTGAAATAATCAATGGCTACCAGGATGAACCGATGTCCGTTTGAAGCCTTGGGCTCAATCATGCCAATCATGTCGATTCCCCATATGGAAAAAGGCCATGGGGAAGAAAGGACTTTGAGTTGTGTTGGCGGTACATGGATTTTGTCGGAGTATATCTGACACTTGTGACACTTCCTCATGTACTTGTAGCAGTCGGATTCCATGGTCAACCAATAGTACCCCGCTCTTAGAATTTTTCTCGCCATTGTGTGTCCGTTGGCATGAGTGCCAAAGGACCCTTCATGAATTTCTTTCATCAGCATGTTTGCTTCTGGTCTGTCGACGCATCGGAGCAAGACTATGTCGAAGTTTCTCTTATAGAGTGTATCACTGCTCAGGAAGAAACTGCCAGCCAGCCTTCATAGGGTTTTTTTTGTCCTTTCTGGATGCCCAAGGTGGGTACTCTTGTTTCTGAAGGAAGCTTTTGATATCATGATACCAAGGTTTGTCGTATATGACTGCTTCAATCGCGAAGATGTAAGCGGGCCTTTCAAGGTGCATTATGTCAATCATAGGTAAGTCACTCTGTTAACCTACACTAATCATGGAAGAGAGAGTGGCTAATGCATCAGCCATGAGATTCTCTTCACGAGGGATGTGATGAAACTCGATTCTGTTAAAGAAGGGTAACAACCTTCTTGCGTAATCTTTGTAAGGGATCAGCCTGGACTGGTATATGTTCCAATCTCCTTTGATTTGATTGATAACCAGGGCTGAGTCGCCATAAACATCCAAGTTTTTGATCCTTAGGTCGATAGCTTCTTCGAGACCCATGATACAAGCTTCGTATTCGGCCTCGTTATTTGTACACTTGAATGTCGGTCGGGCGGTGAAAGGAATGTGGGTACCCTGAGGTGTTATGATGATTGCCCCAATTCCGTTTCCGTAATGATTGACAGCTCCGTCAAATATTAGTCCCCATTGGGAACCTGGTTCTGGCCCTTCACTGGGTAGCGGTTCATCGCAGTCTTTCATTTTCAAATACATGACATATTCGTCTGGGAAGTCAAACCCGACTGATTCTTGATCGTCAATCGGTTGATGAGATAAATGATCGGCTAAAATACTTCCTTTAACGGCTTTCTAAGTGTGGTATTCTATGTCATATTCTAATAGCAACATCTGCCAACGGGCAATCCTTCCCGTGAGAGCAGGTTTTTCAAACACATACTTAATTGGATCCATTTCAGAGATTAACCAAGTAGTGTACCGAGCAAGAGCGCAGCAAGTTTTCTCAAGCATAGTGTACCGAGTCTTCCAGTCGGTGAATTTCTTGCTCAGATAGTAGATGGCAGACTCTTTCCTTTTGGTTTCGTCTTGTTAGCCAAGTAACATCCCATTGAGTCCTCTAAGACTGTGAGGTAGATGATCAGTGGTCTTCCTTCCACTGGAGGTGATAGAATCGGTGGAGTCAACAGATATTCCTTAATACTGTCGAAGCCGGTTTGACAGTCCTCTATCCAGATGCAGTCCTGGTTCTTTTTGAGTATTTTGAAAATCGGCGCACATGTCGCGGTCATGAGGAATATAAATCTGGAAATATAGTTCAAACGTACCAGGAATCCTCTGACTTGTTTTTCAGTTTTCGGAGAAGGCATTTCTTGAATGGCCTTGACCTTGTCAGGATCAACCTTAATTCCTTTTTGGCTAACGATGAATCCTAAGAGTTTCCCTGAACGGACACCGAATGTGCACTTGTTGGGATTCAAGCGGAGTTTGTACTTTCTCAATCGCTCGAATAGTTTTGACAGGTGGGTCACATGCTCCTCTTCTGTCTTAGAGTTTGCAATCATGTCATCGACATATACCTCAATTTCTTTGTGTATCATGTCATGAAACAGAGTAGTCATGGCCCGTTGATAGGTTGCCCCGACGTTCTTTAAACCGAACGACATTACCTTGTAACAAAAGGTACCCCATGGGGTAATAAATAAAGTTTTCTCCATGTCTTTCGGCGCCATTTTTATCTGATTATAGCCCGAGAATCCATCCATGAAGGAGAAAACTTTGAACTTTGTTGTACTGTCAACCAGCATGTCAATGTGTGGTAAAGGAAAGTCGTCCTTTCGACTAGCCTTGTTTAGATCTCTGTAGTCCACACACATTCTGACTTTTTCGTCCTTTTTCGAAATGGGTACGATGTTGGCTAACCATTGAGGATACTCTGACGTAGCGAGAAAACCCGCGTCAATCTATTTTTGTACCTCCTCTTTGATTTTGATGGCCATGTCCGGGTGAGTCCGTCTCAACCTCTGCTTTACTGGCGGACATTCTGACCTCAACGTTAGATGATGTTCCACGATACTGGTATCCAACCCTAGCATATCCTGATAGGACTAAGCGAATACATCGGGAAACTCTTTGAGAAGCTTTGTCAAACTCTCTTTAGAAGTTGGACTGAGTAGTGCCCCAATCCTGATTTCTTTTCTCTCTTTTTCCGAACCTAAGTTAACCATTTCCAACGGCTCTTTGTGAGGTTCAATGGACCTTTCTTCCTGTCTGAGTAGTCGGGAGATCTCCTCTGGAATTTCGTCGTTATTTTCTTCTTCAGCCTCAAATACCGGGAATTTAAAGTTGGGAGAAGGCATCAGATCGTATGTTTCAACTGGGTTTAAAACAAGCAATATGCATGATGTGATGATTTGTGTTTAGAAGAGATAGAGAGAATGCAAGAGTGTGTGCAGTGTATTTTTTTGTTACTGCTTGTTTTTATTATTTTTTGAGTTGTTTTTTAGGATTACCATTTTCTGAAAAAGCGAAAAGAGAAAACAGTAATTAATGCGGAAATTTAAGAACGAAGTTTATTTTATTAATGAACAAGTCGATTCTTGAAACTACAGCCCTATAAAACAAAACTCTATCGCTTTGGAAAAAGCGAAGAGGGAAATTTACAGAAAGCGAGCCCTATCAAAACATCCGTTTCACCTGGACAGGGTGAAAGGTTAAAACAAAGATGGCCATTACTTTGACTTATGAACAATCTTCGGAACATCGACAACAACCCATTGGCAGAGAACTCCTCGGTGAATCACAAAGTCTGGTACCTTCCTTGATTTGTCTTCAGAAATGACGCTGATTTTTGGCGGAGCAGGATCATTGGAATCTGTCTCCCAGGCAGAGTTGTCATAGGAGGATTCCTCTGTTGTATTTTGCATAGTATTTGTACTCTCAGCTGTATCTCCCCATCCAGTTGGCTGGATGTCTTCGAGCCTGATACGAGAGCTTTTAGGAGCGGTGTATTTGACCCAGTAGTCGAATTTTCCACTCGGTTGTCCCAAGGTGTCCCACACTTCTTTGGAACTGGAGGAGTCATCCCTCTCGATGACGTTGACCTCGGGAAAAGCATAGTTAATGAATTCTAGTCCTGCAAACGTTGCGAATTCATCGTTGTGCTGGGTATTTTCAGGATAACCTGGGTGTTGATCCCATGACATGGTGGGGACGCAGGTATTCTTTTCAATGATGCCCAGCTGATTTTCATTGTTCGGCTGGCTCTCTTACCCCAAGTCTCCTGGGTACGGCTGCCACATAGGCAGGCCATCCATCAGGCCATAATAGCTGTGGTCAAAGTTGTCTTTCATCAGAGTGTCTTCCTCTAATGAATTTGGCGGAGCACGACATCCTTCCGGATCACAATCTCCATATATCATTTCGACATCTGACCTTGGTATAAATCTTGGACTCTGTGCAGGAAAACAGAAGGGAGTCTGCGTTTCATCCTGAGATGTATAACCTTCCTCGTTGAGATAGGACTTCCATTCTTCCTCTGTATCAGATGAATAATCTTTATTGATGGTATGCACTTCTTGAGTCACTGGTTGAAGGAAGCCTCCACTGTGGAAGAAGTTGTGAATGGGATGAAGACTTTCATCGTTCGCAACCGTCTGAGTACAGGTTGCAGAAAAACCATGACCCCTCTTTGTTTTATTGTCAGTGGGAATAACAAGCTATCCCTATCCTATTGTATTGGCACTCTCGGCCGCTTTGATAACATCTTTGTACGAGGAAATCGAAGTCCCCCTTCATATTGATCGTCCTTGTGTAGCGAAAGCGCTTGGAACTGGGTTCTGATTACCCCCTCCAGTTCTACACAAGTGGATGATGATAAGTTACTTACGAGCAAGACCTGTTCTCCACAGACTGTGACGAGTTGGTTGTTCTGGACAAACTTTAGCTTTTGGTGGAGGGTCGAAGTGACTGCCCCAGCCTGATGTATCCAAGGTCTTCCTAATAAACAACTGTATGTTGCCTGGATATCCATGACCTGTATGGGAAGGTCGACTTCGCCGATAACCGTTTTTCTGGATCCGTCAAATGCTTTGACGACGACCTCGCTGGTTCTCATCGGAGGGCCTTTGAATGATAATTGCATCAAAGTGGACTTCGGCATAACATTCAAGGCTAACCCTGTGTCTACCAGTACGCTGGCTAAAGCATCGTCCTGGCAGTTGACTGTAATATTGAGTGCCATGTTATGACGGCGACCCTCTTCAGGTAATTCCTCATCACTAAATCCCAAGTTATTGTAGGAAGTGATGTTAGAGACAATGTTATCGAACTGTCTGACTGTTACATCCTGTTCCACAAAGGCTTGCTCCAAGACTTTCTGTAGAGCCTCCCTGTGCACTTATGAACTGAGTAACAGTGATAATACCGAGATCTTTGAAGGATTCTATAACAGTTGATCAACAATGTTGTATTCGCTCTTCTGGATGAGCTTCAACATCTCATCTTTGTTTTTCGAAAGGTCGGGATTACAAGACTGACCGACTGGTGGATTGGGAACTTCTGTCTGAGGTTCCTTTACTCTGACCGACTGGTGGATTGGGAACTTCTGTCTGAGGTTCCTTTTCTCTGTTAGGTTCTCGAACTCCTCTGTTGAAGATTCTACCACTCCGTGTTACTCGACTGATGTCTGCAATATTCACGACAGAGGGTAAGGGAATTTCCTTTCCGTTCTCGATTGTTGTTGCACCGTATTTGTAAGGGATAGCCTTAGTTGATTCATACGGTAGTGGTCCTGGTAGATAGATGACTATGGGAACCTTCTGATTTTTCTGACCATCGTAAGTAATTTCGATCCGTTCCTGGTTGGGAACTCTCGATTCTTCAAGTAGAGGAATGATGGCACAAACATCCCTAGCCCTCTGAGGATCAGAGATTACGACAACGTCCTTAATTTGATCAGCGAGGTATTTGACTGATCCAGAACTTGAGCATGGTTGAATCTCTTTGTGGTCCAACTGACTTTGAAGGGCTGCTCACACGAAGTAGCATCCTTGATTATCCACCGAGCAAACTCCACACCGCTCATAGTTGTGTAGTGGCACCTGGCCACGTTCGCTTTGAATACAGTGTAACCTTACGAGGTCTGTTTCCATTGACCGAACATCATGACTTTGATATCTAGTAGGATTCCCGTTAGTGACACTAATTTGCTGGGTGTCTTCGTCCATATATATTGGAAGCCACCAATGGTTCAATAAGTGCTGAAGTGTTTCCTGGACAAGGGCACAGCCTTGATCATTTTTGCAACCCGCTTTACAGCCCTGATAATCATGTGATACCAGGAACCCGAGCCGGACCTGTTTAGCATGTAACTCCACCAGGCTGGTATTCATCAAGCGAATATCGAAGATTTGAATCATGTTGATTTAATAATGATTCCTATCATGGTAGTCTTGGATCCATCCAAGATCCATCTGACACTGGAGGGCCTCTTATACAAAAGAGCATCCCTGTTTGTTTACCGATCAAGTCAGACAGGAATTGTACTCATGCCGCGGCAGATTATGATATTGGCTTTGCCTTGAATGCATCGCCACCAAGTTGACATTCATCGCCCGGATGTTATGGTTTTGAATGATGTTGGAATTCGTATAAACCATGTTAACTCCACGAACTCGGTGCTCCTGGATCCATCCGAGATCCATCTGTTCCTGTAGAGCTGATTGCACCACAGAACATCCTTGATTACTTTTAGAGCAGATATCACACTGGTGATAATTATGAGGTGGCACATGGCCATACCCACTCTGTCTACAATGCATCTTGACCAGATTGGTCCTCAACAAGAGTACATCATGAATTTGATAGATGTTGTTAGACTCTCCCTCTATCAGATTGACTGCAGCTTTCTCGTGTTGAGGCAGCGGGTTTGTGAGAACATTCGGATTCGTATCTTTGAAAGATAAGACCCCGCTCCTAACAAGCTTTTGCACGCTGAATTTGAAACTGAGACAGTTTTCTATGTTATGCCCCGGTCCTCCTTGATGGTAAGGGCAAGTTTGATCCGCTTTAAACCAAAAAGGCAGATTTTCTGGTACTGTAAGAGGAGACTTAGTCTGTACATGCCCCTTGGCCAGTGGTAATGGAAATAGTTCTGCGTACGATACGTGTATAGGATCGATTCTTGGCGGCCGCGTTGTACGGTTGCTGTTGTATTGAGGACGAGCTTGCTGAAAAGGTTGTTGTGTCCTTTGCTGAAATTGCTGTGAATGCGGTTGGCTTTGAGCAACCTGAGGTTGATACGTAGAAATAGGCGCAGGGTTGATAGGAGGAGTTACAGCTACTACTGGTTGGTACCGTCACCTTTGCTTTTCGAGAGAGATATTCCTAATATCTTGCTCTTTTTTCTTAGGGAGAGCACTACCATATTTTTTAGTACCGCTTGTCGACCCAGTGTCTTTGACTAGACGTCCTTCTCGAACAACTTCCTCGAGACGTACTCCCATACCGACCATTTCGGTGAAGTCGCTGGGCGCACTGGCAACCATTCTGTCGTAGTAAAATGAGCTCAAGGTCTTTAAGAAGATCTTTGCCATCTCTTTTTCCTCAAGAGGTGGACAAAGTTGAGCGGCAATTTCATGCCATCTCTGAGCGTATTCTTTAAAGGTTTCTTTGTCCTTTTGTGACATTGATCTGAGTTGATCTCTGTCTGGTGCCATGTCCAGATTGTATTTATATTGTTGGATGAA
Source organism: Lathyrus tuberosus (assembly GCA_022829125.1). Lineage (NCBI taxonomy): Eukaryota > Viridiplantae > Streptophyta > Magnoliopsida > Fabales > Fabaceae > Lathyrus > Lathyrus tuberosus. The sequence goes on along the minus strand of JALAZF010000196.1, from coordinate 5,608,495 downwards.
GGCAGTGCCAAGATCTCTGAACGTACTGATCGTAGCGCGGTTTAAACCCATGTACCATTTTAATGCGGCACCGGTTAAACTATCTTGGAAGTAATGAATCAGTAGATCCTGATTCTCTGTCTGAGCTAACATTCGCCGAGCGTACATCACCAAATGGCTTTGAGGGTAAGAGTTACCCTTGTACTTCTCAAAATCGGGCACTTAGAACTTGTGCGGGACTTTCACATTGAGGACCAAGCAGAGATCTGCGGCGTCCTGCTCCTGGAACTCGTTTATTATGTCAAACATAGTTTCCTTTCTACCAGAAGGTATTTGTGGGATCTGTCCTTCTGGGACAGTGTGCACCACAGGGGGTGGTACCGTTACTACGGAAGTGAATCTTGGCGTTTCCCGAAGTTTGTAACCTTCAGGAGTTATTGGTATGCCTCTGGCATCTTCGCTTTCACGAAGTTTGTAACCTTCAAGCCCAGTGGATCCTGCTGAAGTTTCCGGATCTCCAGTGATCGGCGGAATATATCCTTCCGGGATATAGTTGGGTGGCATGCCCCAAGGACGATCTTTCAGCATTCTGTACCTAGGATCAAACTTCTCCACTATCAGCGTTGAGGTGATCTCTGAGATCATAGTTCTTTGTAGCTGAGCTTCTGCCATGGCTTGCATGTCATTACGAAGTTTTCTCATATCCTCTCTCAGAGCGTCAATCTCTTCTTTCAACTCTCTGTTCTCTTCCTCGAGATCATCCATCTTTTTCTGACGATTGGCCCGAGTATTGTACGAATGAGACAGTTGACTCTAGAATCGAGACACAAACGTGAGATTCGTAGGTAAGAAGAATACGTGACGTGGGAATGATGGATGCAATGATTATATTAATTGTTTTTTTGTTTAATCAAAATAAACTTCGACAATTAGATTGCATATATCAAACAGTGGGGAAATCCCCGTTTTATTGAATTCAAAGGATTGCGGAAATGGAAATATAGTAAATTACAAGGTGCGGAAACAGAAACCTAAGCTAATGGGTCCCGAGTCCTCTCTGAGGAGAACTCGGGTGCTGATTCTGGTACTTTCCTTTTCTTGGACCGGGGCTCTTGGGCCGTTGTCGGATTGTCATTCCTTTTCCAAGTGAAAGGAGCGAGCAAATTCCTTTGGTCATCTTGATTCTCTACAGCATGTTGCTCCAAAATCTCAATCAGAGCATCCTTATCTTTCAGTAGTTGCTGTATTTTGGTACACTCAACATTGAGAATGCGGTACTTGTTCTTCCAAGACCTCCTCTCCTGTTGAACTTTGTTCAGAGTAACCTGAAGTTTTTCCGTTTCGGTCATGAAGTACATGACAGATTCCCTCGATGGAAGAACTCCTTGACGAGGATAAGGCATCTTTAGCCTGAGAGCTCTAGTCTGTACCCAGTGGAGATAAGGCTCCACCGAGATACAGTCCGGTTTTCCTAGAGACTCCCGTCCTTTCTTATGAACATGTTTCCAAGCGTGCACTATTTCTGTCTTTAGTGCCCTGTAGTTTTCTCCTTCCTTGAAGAAAAGACCTTCCAGATGAGCATTACGCGGGACATGCCTCATCGGGTATCCAAATTGACGACGAACTAAAACTGGATGGTAATTGATTCCTCCCTTAGTTCCTATGAGGGGTACGTTGGGGAAGTTTCCACAACGGTCAATGATCCTGAACTCGTCATAAATCCTATTACACCAATCTATGTTAGAGTTGGTAAGAGACATGATTTTCTGTGACCAACGTAAGGCATTCTTATGATCCCAAAAAGCGGCAGACTTAGGCAAATGGGAAATAAACCATTTATATAGCAAAGGTACACAGCACGTGATCACCCCTCCGCTGTACAAATTCCCTAAGTGTACAGAATGATACGCATCTGCGAGCAAAGTTGGTACAGGGTTTCCAATGAGAAAAACCTTAATGGCGTTGATATCTACGAAGTTATCGATGTTGGGAAACAAAAATAACCCGTAGGTGAGCAAAACAAAGATGCTCTCGAAAGCGGCCACGTTCCCTATACTAGCAAAGTATAGAGCTTTCTTGATTAAGAACTGGGCTGGAAAACCCTGGATTCCACCCTTAGTGGTTATGTGAGTCCTGACTTCTGACTCGTCCAAATAGATTGCTCTTGCAATGGTCTGATCCTTTGGAATTTCTTCCAGTCCAGAAAAGGGAGCTAGATCAGTAATGGGTAGATCAATTAGATGGGAAAACTCCTCCAGTGTTGGTGCGAGCCGGTAATCCGGGAATGTGAAACAGTGATAGACCGGATCATAAAACTGAATGAGTGCCTCCAGGATTCCTTCAATGACATGGACCCTTGACAGAGGTAGCAGACCTCCGTACTTGGCTTTGAAAGCGTCAGGGCTAGTGATCATCCTTGCTAATCCTCTCAAGTCCTCTAGTTTTGGAACTTTGAAGGTATACTTGTGAGTTTTCCTTCTACCAAAATCCATGAGCGCAATCTTTTTTCTGACATTTGCAATCGTTGTCTTAGTTTAATTTGAAAAAGAGATACTAGAAGAGAAAATTTTCTTTGTTTATGTTTTTAAAATGAATGCATGAATGCAGCACACAAAAACATAAAAAAAACATGGGGTCAAAGGGTCGGTGTCATGACGTCAAGGCTCTACCCATCCCCAAAGGTTTATACTAGTGATTTTTGTACCTGTCTCTCAAAATCATTAATTCTTGTCGAGATCACATCAGCAGGTCGGGAACCGTGCTAGGTGATGTAATTCGAAGAATCTCAGAAGAGGGTAGTATCGTGTAACAACTATTTCCGATAGCTTCCGCACTACTAAAAGAGGTTTTTCCTAGGTGTATACTCAATCTTTCCACATGCGGCATCACACGCATTCCCATTAGCAGAAAAATAAATACAGATATCAATTAGGAAAAGCAGTATATATATTTTTCCTAATGTCCTAGACTTTTTAAGAGCTATGAATCCTATGATCCTAACAGAAAATGGCTCCCTGGCGGAGTCGCCATTCTGTGGTTCCTTCCCAATTTAAAGGTTTTGACCTAAGATCCTAGTGAAGGCCGATCCTAGCAATAACATTGGTCCCCAGTGACATCACCATGCCTGTGACACCTTGAATTCAGGATTTTCATCCCCTGGGAAAACAAGAAAGAATGTCTCCCACTGTGGCCGCCATTCTTCTTATGGCATTTTCTAAACTTTAAGGTTTCTACCGAAGATTGTAAGAAAGTTAATTTGGCCCCACGGTGGGCGCCACTTTTCTGTAGCGAGCGATTTTGGATGTGGTTCTTAAGCACTGTCGCTCTTTGGGGGACTACAGGTCGATTCATTTTTTATCCTATTGAAGCTGATGAAGGAAGGGAAATAGATGTCTCCAACTAACCCTGCTTGCATACTGAGTTTAAACAGCGGTCTGTTAGGTTACAGATGTTGTATGGAAGTGGGGTCTCTTTCTTCTTATTTTGTTAAGGCTGAAATGACGGGACTATGCTATTGGTAGGATGTTAGGACTGATGCTTTTCGGTTGATGTATGAAGGTACGGGATTTTGGGTTTTTGATTAGTGTGTTCGCTAAGATTTTTCTTTCAATCTTATGCCTACGTATTCCCGTTTACCGAAACAGGGAAATCATAGCGATTATAGTTCCTCCTATTCTATGGGAGGAAATGGTGTTTTGGTTTCTTGTTCAAAGCCCAAGACGTGATGCTAACTTTTTGTTGTATCTTGTTCAAAGCCCAAGATGTGAAGCTGAAAGGTTTATTTGTATCTTGTTCAAAGCCCAAGATATGAAGCTAAAGAGGTTCCTAACTGAGAGGGAATTTGTCATCTCTAAGGAGGAGTTGTTAATGTTTGTATGTTGTGACCAAAGCATGATTTGATGCTAAAAGGTTGATTGAATCGAATGGGGATTTCTTTATACAAAGCCTAAGAGGAGGCTAAAAGGTTGACTTTTCTGGGGAAATGCTCTTTTTGTCTTGTACAAAGCCCAAGATTGAGGCTAAAAGGGTTTGACTCAACAAGAGAGTCTTTTTGTGTGTCTTGTACGAAGCCCAAGACGAAAGCTAAAAGGGTTTGACTCAACGAGAGAGTCTTTTATACTCAATAAGAGAGTGATTTGGTATCTCGTACGAAGCCCGAGATGGAGGCTAAAAGTTTGGTGACTCAACAAGAGAGTCTTTTATACTCAACAAGAGAGTGTTTTTGTATCTCGTACGAAGCCCGGGATGGAGGCTAAATGGGGATTCAACAAGAGAATCTTTTATACTCAACAAGAGAGTGTTTTGTGTATCTCGTACGAAGCCCGAGATGGAGGCTCAAGGATGGGTGACTCAACAAGATAGTCTTTTATACTCAACAAGAGAGTGTTTTTGTATCTCGTACGAAGCCCGAGATGGAGGCTGAAAGTTGTTTGACTCAACAAGAGAGTCTTTTATACTCAACAAGAGAGTGTTTGGTATCTCGTACGAAGCCCGAGATGGAGGCTGAAGGTTGTTTGACTCAACAAGAGAGTCTTTTATACTCAACAAGAGAGTGTTTTAGTGTCTCGTATGAAGCCCGAGGCGGAGGCTAAAGAGGTTTGACTCAACAAGAGAGTCCTTTGTATCTCGTATGAAGCCCGAGATGGAGGCTAAAAGTTGGTGACTCAACAAGAGAGTCTTTTATATTTAACAAGAGAGTGTGAAAAGGTTAGCTCCGCTGGGGAGAATCATTGTACAAAGCCCAAGAGGAGGCTAGGGTAACTGTTTCAGTTGAGTGACAGGTCCAACATGTGGGTTAAAAGAGAAAATCAGTTCTTATATGAGTAATGTTATACTCATGGATTTGATCAAAGGATCGGGATTATTTCATGTTCTCTAGGGAAACGGGGAATCCAAAGGGTTTTTGGGACTGTCCAAGTCTACGGGTTTTATCTTTTGAACTATGCTTTAAGAAACAGTAGTAGCGAGATCTAGACTCTTGGAAAGACTGTTCTATTAAGGTGACTAGTTTCTGTTACTATACCTCTAGGAGGTCGTCGGGATAATTTGTATGAAGCCCAAGAGGAGGCTGGAAACTTTTAAGCCGAGGGACAATTTGTACGAAGCCCAAGAGGAGGCTAACTTCCCGGAGAAAGAATCATTATACAAAGCCTAAGAGGAGGCTGTGAAAACTTCTAAGAAGTCGACAGGTCCTTGTACAACGTCCAAGAGGAGGCGGGGATGCTTTTAGGAAGCCTCCGGGTCCTTGCACTAAGCCCAAGAGGAAGTTGATGAACAGTTCCAGAAGGGGTTTCACATGGAACAATGTCCTTCTGTATATGAACTATTCAAGGGGGGGAAATTCTTAGATCTAGTTATCTAAAATTGTTGTAAGGAGACGAGGTTTTGTCTAGTTCTAGACGTAGTTGTCGGGGAAACTCTAAATATCTATACTATTATTACACAGTTGATATGAGTTTATGAAAGAAGACTTACAATGAAACAGCCCCACAATACAATTATATACATATGAAAGCGGTAAATGAAAGCGGGTAAACACTTACTCGGTTGTAGAGCTTCCATGCTGTATTGTTAGTTGTTCAACAAAGAAAAGTTGAAAACTTTATATTACAAAATCAAAGGAGAAAGTGCTTCGAAAAGAAAATTGGGGCTTACAGCTCAAGGAGAGGCCCAGGGTTTTATCAGTGATCGCACTGTCGTTTTGTACAAGGACTTATACAAGTGACTGAGGCCCAAAAAGGTTTTCTATACAAGGGGAAGGGTCTTACACTCTCTCAAGAGGCCCAAAGGTTTATTTTTATACAAGTGGTGGGGCTTACAGCTCAAGGAGAGGCCCAGATGATTTTGAAAAGGGCGACGATCACGCCGAAGTTTTGAAAACACCGTGGGTCTTATACAATGACTGAGGCCCAAAAGTTTTTGGTTTCAAAAGGGGATTGGGTCTTACACTCTAATAGAGGCCTAAGTGAGTTTTAAGAAAAGAAATGGGTCTTACTACTCAAGGTTAGGCCCGGGGTTTGTTTTAAACGGGCGATGATCGCGCCGAACTTTTGAAATACTACGGGACTTATACAATAAGAGAGGCCCAAAAATAGGTTTGTATTTACAAAAAGGCTTGGGTCTTACACTCTCTTAGAGGCCTAAAGGTGTCTGAAAATGACTTGTGAGGGTGAAAATCAAAGAAACCCTAATTTTATCTTCTTTAAAAGTAAATATTTAAAGAAAATCAAATAAAAATGATAAAAAATATCAAATAAATTTGAATAAACCACTTGTGATTTTTGTTTTAGGTTTGAAAAATGAAGGATTAATCACAAGATGAATTAAAACTCATTTGGTTTTGATTTTTAAAGTAAATATTCACTTTTAAATGTTTAAAAACAATTAAAAAGGAATTTATTCACAAAAATAGTAATTATATTAAATAACTAATATAAACTTAATTAATTTTATTTTTGTGGAATAAAATATTTTAACATTTTTGTGATTTTTTGCAAAAAGAACCAATAAAAAATAATTAAAATTGAAAGAGTTATTAATTTTCTAATTAATTAACAAAACATGAAAATATAGGAAAAATAGCAAAATGTGAAAAAAAAACACAAAATGGCATGGTTGGGGTTTGAACCCACGACCTCAAGGTTATAGGGTGCGCGCCTTACCACTGGGGTGGTGATACATCTGTTGATTGAAATGAACCAACAAATACACAAGGCTTGCTTTGTTTTCTAGGCCTGGCCAAGGCAAGGCAAGACAAGTTTTGGCAAGAAACGGGAAGGTCCATAACTTTCTCATTTCTCCATGGTTGGGGATAAAATTTATATGCATCTAACCTCGAATTTCACAAAGAATCCAATGGTGGTGGTATTTTTTCCAGATCATACTCCCTCCTCAAAATCCGATAGGTGTTTTGAAATAGACCATATTTTACATTTTATTTGCTACATCTTGGTACAGGTATGAATTACATGATAAATTGATGCAAACACAACACATATATCATGTAGAAGAGATGCATGATCAGTGGACTTCAAAGCAATGCATATTTTGGAAAATTCAAGTCATGATGCTCACCTCTTTTTGAGCTTTTGGAGTTTTCTGTGCAATCTGCCAAGTTTCTTGTTCCAGAAATGGTTTGATGCTTTGGACACTCTCAAATGATCCCTTAGAAACTTTTAGGATGATTTGAATCACCTGGAACCTGCAAAAACAAAAACTGGCCCTTTCTTGCAAAAGGGGTTAAAATGGCCAAAATAGCAACTCTCTCAAATAGTGTTCCAGATGTTGGGAGCTATTTGGGACAGTTCAAGGATGATATTTGGAATGTGTTTGAGGCTTTATCTGGTTTGGAAAGTGACTGAATCAAGACATGGCTTGAAAAATGAACAAAAAGCCTATTTTGAGGTTTTGAGAGGTGACTTTGAGATTTAAGGATTGCATGTCACTTGTGAGAGTTTGGACAGCTTAGATATGACATATTGGATGTGTTTGGATCATAAGCTGTGGTGGAATGGCTCTCTAACTCAAAAACTCAGAGTTACCTTGCTAAAGAAGGTAATTTTGCCTAGAGAAAGAGATTTTGAGGAAAGCATTTGTTTGATGGCTTTGGTGTACTCAAACTGAGCACAAATGAGCTCTATTTATAGTAGAGCAAGTTTGTTTTGGGATCAATAGTGAATGGCAACTGCAGCAGGGGTTTGGCCAATGTTGATCAATGGGAAGCCAAGTCTCCTCTAGCCATTGACTAGAGGTTAGAGCACAGGCCTTTGGTTCCCTAGTTGTTGGATCATTCTTGACTGAATTCAGTTGCAAATGTGTCAGTCCATGCCACCTCTAAGCATCCATTAAATGCTCCAATCCAAAATTGGAGTCTTGTCCCTCTTTTAGGGATTTCTAGGTTTGGCATGCTACTTCTTGTTCCAAAGACTTTGGAGGCTTGGATCATTGTTTGTTCCCTTTAGATTTGATCCTCAGATGTGTCCAAAGTGATGACAAGACTTGGAATTATCTGATTTTACCAAATCGAGTAAAAGTGCAAAATTATGCCTAGCCTTGGCAGGTTTCAGCAAGGCATATTGCCATTGTCATATCTCATGGCTCAAGTGAAATTTGGTGATGTTCTTAGTCATTTTGGAAAGCCCTCATATGATACAAAAACTATTTGATCATAATTGGTTTTGATACTTTTTGGATCCATGTGAAAAATCCCCCTACATTTGGAAAAAAGTGAAGGCGGATTCTGACTTAGTGAAAATTTCACTAAGTGTTGGAAAAAGTGACATTTCATGTTTTCAGCCATTTTGATCATTCCATAACTCAAAATCCACGATGAATTGGAATGAGGTGTAGTTGAAGCTTTTGTAGAGTGTAATGAGAGCTACAAATCCAGCTTTGGATGGGGAAAAATGGCCTTGTGGTTTAGGAGTTATGATCCTCCAAAGTTGGTACCCTAGCCACTTTGTTCCATAACTTAGAAAAATTTCTAAGTTTTTATGGTTACCCCTTTTACAAGTTATCCCACTTTTCTTGATTTTTCTTGATGAATGATGATTCCAATCACACATTAACATCATTTTAGGGTTAAAAAACCATAATTGTGAAAAATCTCAAAAAGTCAAAGTCTGACTTTTGTGCACAGTTGACTTTTTATCAAATGAATTCCAAACTGTGCAATCCTCTATGAAATCAAGTCCTTGACCTAAATCAAACTTGATGGATTGATTTCATAGGTGTTATAGGGTGTATTGAATCATGTCCTAGGGTTTGGGAGTATGTCCTGGTCAAAAGTCAAAGATACAGTTGACTTTTCTCGCGAAACCCTAACTGTGGTTCAGATGAAATTGAAACTTGTGAATCAAGCTTCTTGGATCAATCCATTGTTGTAAATGGATCAATGTAGTGTGTTAGGGACCTTCAAACCATCTCTTGAGGTCTTGGCTCATGATTTATCCCAAAAGTCAACTTAGGGGTGAATTAGGTCAAGAAACCCTAATTCCTGATTTTTTTGGTAAATGCATCCCCTGAAGTTGAATTGACTTAATGATTGGGTTTATGATGTCCCTTGGAGCATCTTAGGTTATGCTTTGAAGCATTGGCTCATGCCCAGAGGAAAAGTTTCATCTGGAGGCCTTGGTCGACCAAAACCCTAATTTGGTGACACTGGCGATCTTGAGGCTTAATCCACCTGGAATGCTGCAGCTTTGTGCTTAATCCTTGAAGTGGGAGTCCTCTTGATCCATTGTTAATATTTGAGAGGCTAGACAAGTTGAAGATCATGTCATTCCTTGATTGATCCTTTGTCTAAGAGCTCTGAGAGGGCTTGAAACCCTAAGTGTGATTGTAGTGGATGCTCACCCATCTTTGGGGAGGCTAATGAGGTATGATGGTCCATCCATATGATGATTTGCACAATGACGGGAAATCTTAGTGGTTAAAATTTGGGGTATTACACATGATAAGAGGAGGAAAGATCTTGAGTTTCAGGAAGGAGACCATGTGTTTTTGAGAGTCACTCTGGTGACCGGTGTTGGGCGTGCGTTGAAGTCGAGGAAGCTTACTCCTCGGTTTATTGGTCCGTATCAGATTTCTGCAAGAGTTGGGCCTGTTACCTACAGAGTGGCGTTGCCACCTAATTTGTCGAATTTGCACGATGTATTCCATGTATCACAGCTTTGGAAGTATGTTCCGGATCCGTCGCATGTGATTCTGATGGACAATGTGGAAGTAAGGGATAACCTTACGGTTGAGGCATTACCAATACGGATGGAAGTAAGAGATCACCCTTGTGAAGGTAGTGTGGGGAGGCGCTGCCGGTGGAAATATGACTTGGGAGTTAGAGAGCAGGATGTGAGATTCGTATCCGGAGTTGTTCGTATGAGGTAAATTTTCGAGGATGAAAATATTCTAAGTGGGGGAGAGTTGTAACACCCCGATTTATTTTATTATTTTCGTAATTGGAATTATATGTTGTGCTGCATTTGTGTATGTAGTTGTGGTTGGGGTTGTCCTTTGTATGGGGTAGTGACCTTGGAATTATAGAGAATAAAATGTCGGGAGTGTGTGACCAAATCGGTAGAACTTGGTAGTGTGGTGAGAATAGTTATTTGATTAATATTATTATTTTAAATTATTTAAGAATATTGTTATTGTTATTTAATTTGTAAAATAATAATAATAATAATAATAATAATATTGAAATAATAATAAAATAATAATAATAATAATAATATTAATAATAAAAGGTTATTAGAAAAGAAAATAGAAAAGAGGGCATTAGAGGAAATAAACCATTCAGTACGTGCTTTTGGGAAAAAGGAGAAAAGGGAGAGTTATGGAAGAAGAGAAGAGAAAAACCATCGTTGAGGCCGAGGTTTTTGTCCAAGAACTCTAAGGTAAGAGTTGGGTTCTTTAATCTCTTAAGGGATGTATAATGTTTGTATGAGGGTAGATAAACCTTTAGGATCATCCCTACAGGTTGTTTGTATTGATTTGGGATTGGGGATTTTGCATGTCGGAGGTTTTGAGAAGAGGAAAAATGCATAAATTGATCGGTTAAATTGTGGTCTATTTATTCCTAATTGTATGTATGATAATCTGTGATAATATGTGCATTTTGGGGCTGTTTGGGAGTAAAATCGGAGAAGGGTTGGGGTGGAATGGTGCTGAAATCGCAATTGCAGAACTTGCAGAATCGCGTAGTTTGCAATGCAAACAAAAGTTTGTTGGGTGAATGTTCGCCCAGATTCGCCAAGCGAATAAGGTAGCGAACCAAGGGAAGGAAAAGGAATTCTGGAATGTGTGGTGGGGAAGTTCTCCCCAGGTTCGCTAGGCGAACTCTAGTTCGCTGGGCGAACGTGTAGCGAACGGAGAGGAGAAAAAGTGAGTCTCTGGTTTTTGTACGGGAGGAGTTATTCGCTGGCAAGTTTGCTAGGCGAACTTCTAGCGAATGAGAGTTCGCTGAGTGAACTTGCAGCGAGCATGACAGCGTTGTTTGCTGCTGTTACGGACATAATTTTATCATACTTCAAAAATTCATAACTTTTAATCCGTATGTCTGTTTTAGTCGCCGTTCAAATTGTTGGGAAGCTGGTTTCATATACTTTTTGTTAAAATTAATTTTAGTACCAGCATTCCAACCATTTGATGCATTAGTTGGGTTTTCGTGTACGTGTTAGGTGTTGTGCGTTAGAATGATGAATTTGGTTGTGTGTGCTTGTTGTGGTTATGGATTGTTGTTGTTGTATGTGTTGGCAGGTATATGCTGCGTGTTGGATAATTGTAGTATGATGTGTTGACGCATTGATAGTCATATGCATTTATTTGTCTTTGCATGTTGTCGTTGTATGCATGTCATGTTGCATAAGTTGTGCGATAAGTCGTGTGCCCATGTGGGGTGTGAGCGTCTTTTCAGGATTCTTTGAAATAGAATCGTGTTGTTGTTATTGTTGTTGAGGTGATCGTGTGCCCATGTGGGGTGTGAGCGATCACGGATGTCGTGTACCCATGTGGGTTGTGAGCGACTGATATAGAAATTACAACGTGAATTATGATCATGAAAAAGGGATCGAATTTGTACCACATGCACTAAGTCGAGTCTTGGGTCTCATTGCATTGCATTATGTTGTGTTGTATGGTGTATTGTACGGTTGTCTGCTTATGTGGAAGAGTGTGATTTCGTTGGTGGGGTAATAATATGATGAATCGTGTAATTGTTTAAATGCTTTTATATTTATATTATGCAATTCTTTTGTTGATTTGAGAATCTCACCCCTTCTGTTTGAATGTTACCTCCACGTGGGTAAAGTGCAGATAAGCAGGATTAGTGCGGAGTTGAAATTAGTGAAGATGGAGTCTTCTCTTTTATTTCGTATGTCGGCGTCTGCTCTGATGTGTAACACTGGGGTTTCGGAACGCTTGTCGTTATTTGTTTTATTATTTGTTACCAATTTATTTGCTTGATGATGATTATGTGATATTACACATGTTATGTTTTAGTTGAATTTCGCTGCTATATGAAGAGATTAATTAAGTATGGTTGAAATTTGTGGTATCTCTGTGTTACATATCGTATTGCATGAGTAGCTGTTTGTTGAATGTAGCATCCTACACGTTGTATGATCTATTTTACTCTGATTTTCTATTATTAATTGTCTCGGGGGTTTAGGGTGTTACAAGCGACAACACCTAAACTGCTAGAACGCAAACGTTAGCGTCGTCCACCTAAAAAAACACCAAACAACAAAGATCCTGTAGGTCGAATTACAACTGCTCTGACTTCCTATTTCTCGTTCGATTGAGGATACGTAGGCACAAGACGACAATGTCTTGGCGAGCAACCTTCCCCCCATAACTCGTAGTCCTCTATACTACGTTGACTCTGATTTTCCCATTCCCTAGGGAATACATAGGCCTAGGACGACGATGTCCTAACGAGTCACCTCTTGCCTTTTCCCCCGTTTCTTTCTCATTCTATTCCTTTCCAGTTAGCAGTGGAGCTTCAGATACCTACACCATTTGATCGGAATAACAAGCGTGGATCCCATCGAGTATAATGGACGCGAGGGGGTGCTAATACCTTCCTCTCGCTTAACCGAATCTCGAACCCAGACTATGGTTGCGAAGACCATGTCTTTCCCTTCTTCTAGGTTTTCTTCGATCGTTTCCTTTCCCTTCGTCGGGATAAATAACATTCGGTGGAGACTCTTATATCTTTTCCGCCGGTTGATTTTCGTAGTTGCGACAGCTGGTGACTCTTCTGTCTTTTCCGCTGGTTGATTATCGCAGTTGCGACACATACAATATACACTATATAACTATAAAATGGAAAATACCCTTTTTGGTCCCGTATCATAACCTCGGGTTGAAGTAGCATGGAAGGGAGGAGGTGTGTGTTGTTATAGTAAGATGACGATGCTTGAAGTGAATATGAGGATATGTTCATGAAGAAATGAAGGTTGTGGTAGGTTTAATGTTGAAGAGATTTTTTTTAAGGAGAGTATGGAAAGAGGAGAGGTGTTGGTTTTTTGTTTATTTGTGTTTCACATGGAAAATGTGTTGAGTTTGTGGTATATGCGTTTCATGATGTATCAATGAAAGAAAGCCTTTTTTGTCATGTCTAGAGGTGAATGAGGTTATGATATATGTAGTGAGAAAAATCAAAGGTGGTGGTACGTGAGAGAGAGAGAGAGAGTAATGGTAAAATAAAAATGGCTTGTGAGGTCCTTGTCTCTCTCTGCAATGCTATACTAGTTAGTAAAATGAAGGAAAATGATATAAGAGCTTCATAATACTTCATGAACAAGCATTTGCAAAATAGAATAAAAATAATTTTTAAATAGTATAAAAAAATAAAAATGATAGGGATGAATTAAAATAAAATTAATCATTTAAAAAAAATAAATAAAATATCTAAAAAAATAAAAATGATTATTAATTAAAAACTAAATAAAAACCGGTTAAAAACGAATAATCAGTCTAGTATCGAAGTGTTCGAAAAAATAAAATGAACGCACCAAAATGATCAGCGCGAAATAAACGACTCGGAAAAATACAATGTTTGGTCAAATTTTAAAATAATTCTCCCCGGTTAAAAGGTTCAAACTAATCCAAAGCGTGATCGAAAGGCAGTCAAAAAATTAAAACGAGCATGGCAGGTGTAACACCCCAAAATTTGCCCTCTCTTTTCCTAACCTTAATTGGCTTTCGCTTTGCATTTCTATTTGTTCATAACAATTAAACATGCATTGCATTGAGCTCTCGAGACATGGGATCACGGTGTCCTTGTGGCCCATGACTTCTTTTATTCTAAGCAGCAAGCATCAGAATGCCCCAACATTTTTTTGCTCGGTAATTTGGTACCAAATCATTCTTTTTCCAGCAGGGTATTTTGAGAGTTCACAGCTTATTCCAGGCATTTTTAATATTTTCATCTGACTGTATTTTCACTCCACATCATCTGCATATCATAAAGTATTTTTCATCTCGCATAGTGCCAAAAATGTCACCCGAAATAATTTCTCGGATTTACAGACAGACCGGTCAAACTAAATCTCAATTGTGCGTAAAATCAGTGGACAAAAAATTTCAAAATCGAACTCACAGACGTCAATTATATTGATCTACGTTTCGCGTAGTTTAACCTGACATGTTCGTTTAAGTTTTTTTTGACAATTTTTCGTCGCATTTTGACCAGTTCGAGCGTTTTAACGGGTCAAAATTTATTTTAAAATCTGACTAAAGGATGTATTTTTCATAGTCGTATATTTCGCGCAGGTCATTTTGGTGTACTCGGTTTAATTTTTTTGAGCACTTTGGTGTCCGGCTTTATATATTTGGGGTCCGTTTATTTTTACATTTTTTGTCTAAATATTTAGAATAAATAAATAAGATAATTAGTGTTTTAATTTTATTTTTATTTTAAAATGTTTATTTTATTTTGGGTTCAACTAATTATTTAATTTGAGCTTTAAAATGGACATTAGGGATATTATTGACAATTTAGAGTTAACCCTAATTTGATGTCTATATATACATAACTTGTATTTGTAGAAGAAAAAAAAAGGGGACTCACGCGGCTGTTCATTGTTTCAATATCTTCACACCGGTAAGTATCGCATGCTCCGATAAAGTTTTTTCTCTTAATTTTCAATGTATGCATAAGTATAATATATAACAAGGTGGGTTCAATATATGGTTTCTAACTACTGTTTTACTATACATAACATTTGGTTTCAAATGTTATTTTTGAACGTTTCTAACCAATAAATGTACATAACATTTGGGTATGATCTAGGTTGGATCAGCTAAACCTTATTTGAGAATTTTGGCAGATGTGAAACTTGATGAAGTCGAATGGGTATGATCTAGGCTGGATCAGCTGAACCTTATCGAAGAAAAAAGATTGGTAGCCATTGAACATGCCCGGTTGTACCAAAGCAGAATGAAGAAAGCCTTTAATCAGAAAGTGTGTCCTCGGTGTTTTCAGATAGGTGATTTGGTTTTGAAAAGGATCCTTCCTCCTTAGACAGATCATAGGGGCAAATGGACTCCAAACTATGAAGGGTCATATGTTTTAAGGAAGGTTTTCTCTGGTGGAGCCTTGTTACTCTCAATTATGGATGGCGAAGATTTTACATCCCTTGTGAACGCAGACGCAGTCAAAAAATACTACGCATGAAAAGACCTGCTGGACCGCAAAAAAAAAGTCCAGACAAAAAAGGGGCATCTCGACGAACCACAAAAGAGAAGGTTCGGGCAAAAATTAGGGATAAAAGAAAAGAAAAGAATAAACCCGCAAAGTTGAAAACCTGAAAGGGAAACTTTGACAAAAATGGGTATCCCGGTGGATTGAAAACCCGAAAGGGCGATCCAAGCAAAAGTTAGGGATTTGAAAGCGAGAGGCTGCGATTTGTGTTTGACTGTGAACACATCTTGATACATGGAAATTTCAAAGGAAAGGAATCAGTCCAGTCAGTCTTTTCAGAAGGAAAAACATCTTAGAGCATCGAAGACATACGAGTCATAGCTTAATCGAAACATGGTGGATATCTATTCCCACATTGCCGACATGTGTATTTTCTTTTCACTTTTGTGCAATTACCTCTTTCCAGGAATTGCTTCCAATTTGTAAATGCCTATTTATAGGCCAACTCAATCAATAAAATTTCACTTCACTCAAAGCTGTCCATTTTTGCTTTTACTTTTACTGTTTTGTTTGCAAAAATGTCTGATATTTTTTATAAACATTGCATGTGAAAACATTATGCTTTGTAGGGTATATTAAAAATAATGAAAATTGCTTGAATGATGAGTATCACAGATGGTAACCGAATTTGCCATGTCGCATATAGAACATTCGGTTGTTTGTTATGTGTTTGTAGGATGATGTCATCCCTCTCCCCAGTAAAGTTTCTCTCCCTAGCATTGAAGCTTTATCATCCTCAGCAGAGCATGGTGAAATTCTTAATCATTCTCCCCCAGCAGGAGTTCAGGAGATTGCTTTCCCCAACCAGGTTTTGTTTGCTACTCTCCAGCGAGTGTTCAAAAGTTGGCTACCCCGAACAAGACAATGGCGATTTATATATGCTTCCCGAGCATGTTTGTATTTCCAACATTGGTGTTTCCATTATCCCCAGCGAGGTAAGGTTAAAGATCATTTCCCCAACAGCAGGATAAACTCAATGTTATTCCCTAGCAGGTTCGATACCATTGACTTCTCTCCCCAAGCAGAATTCGGTATTGATTCCCTCGACAGGTAAACCAACAACGGTTAATATCACCAGCAGGTTCCAAGCCCAATCGTTATTGGCACTTTTCTGTATCAGATTCTTGGAACAATTTCCCAGCATATGTCACTCATAATTCCCAGCAGATTGGAAGTTCATTTTGGGTTTCTCTTTAACAGAGGTTATAATCAAGAAGGCAGTTCAGTTGTCTTCCTCGGCAGGATTTATTTATGGGTTTTCTCAGCACTTCTCCCGATGGAGTGTCCTTTTGCATATCATAAGTATCTTTGCATTGCATCCTCCAAATGCATAGCATTTCCATTTCGTATGAAGCATTACGCCATAGAAAAATTCAAAAATATCCATTCGAAGCATAAGCCAGGTTTGATATCATCTTTTCCAGACGTTTCCCTGGCAGAAGATGGCATAACTCAGGAGATTCTGTCTTACTTTATCCTCGGTGAAATCGCCGATGAATTCGTTCATCTTACTTGTTCTCCCCTGCAGAGTCGTCTGGTTAAGTTTTTTTTCTTTTCCCCAGCGGAGTCATCTTCTGTTCAATTCTGGATGTGAGTCCGCATGCGGTCGGCTTTCCTTTTAAATCTTTTGGTTGTGAACCGGCCGGCGGTCGGTAAAACTTTGTTGGGTTGCAAGTCCGCCTTCGATCGGCTTTCCTTTTGAATCTTTTGGTTGTGAACCCGCCTGCGGTCGGTAAACCTTTGTTGGGTTGTGAGTTCGCCTTCGATCGGCTTTCCTTTTGAATCTTTTGGTTGTGAACCCGCCTGCGGTCGGTAAATATTTGTTGGGTCATGAGTCCGCCTGCGGTTGGATTTCCTTTTACATCCTTTGGTTGTGAGTCTGCCTGTGGCAGACATTCCTTTTCTTGCGATGATGTGAGTCTGCCTGTGGCCAGAATTCGTTTGGTGTCTTTCAGTTGTGAATCCGCCTACGGTCGGTAAACCTTGCTAGGGTTGTGAATGCGCATGCGTTCGGTAAACCTTTGTTGGGTCGTGAGTCCTCCTACGGTCGGCTTTCCTTTTACATCCTTTGGTTGTGAGTCTGTATGTCGCCGACATTCCTTTTCTTGCGATGATGTGAGTCTGCCTGTGGTCGACATTCGTCTGATGTCTTTCGGTTGTGAATCCGCCTGCGGTCGATAAACTTTTCTTAGGTCGTGAATCCGCATGCGGTCGGTAAACTTTTGTTGGGCCGTGAGTCCGCCTTTGGTCGACTTTCCTTTTACATACTTTGGTTGTGAGTCCGCCTTCGGCCGGTAAACTTTTCCTACGTTGATATGAGTCCTCCTCCAGCCGAAATTCTTCTTAAAGGTCACCTTCGATTGATACCTTTGGATGTCAACCCGCCTTCGGCCGGCATTCCCTCTTAAAAATTTGTGTTCAGATAGTGTCCTATAGATGTGAGTCCGCCTTCGGCCGACATTCTTTTTTAAGTCCGCTTTTGAGTGGCGTCTTTACTTTAAGTCCACCTTTGGCGGGCAATCACTTTATCATATATCTCCCCCGCAGCTTGTAAATTTCCAGGTTCTTTTGGTATTCAATCTCCTTTTACCTTGAATGTCTGAAAGTCGTTGCTGTCATTCTTTCAGGTCCAAGTTGATTGAATAAGGGCCGTTGTATCACCCCAAAATTTGCCCTCTCTTTTCCTAACCTTAACTGGCTTTCGCTTTGCATTTCCATTTGTTCATAACAATTAATCATGCATTGCATTGAGCTATCGAGACATGGGATCACGGTGTCCTTGTGGCTCAGGACTTCTTTTATTCTAAGCAGCAAGCATCAGAGTGCCCCAACATTTATTTTGCTCGGTAATTTGGTACCACATTATTCTTTTTCCAGCAGGGTATTTTGAGAGTTCACAGCTTGTTCCAGGCATTTTTAATATTTTGATCTGATTGTATTTACACTCTGCATCATCTGCATAGCATAAAGTATTTTTCATTTCGCATAGTGCCTAAAATGTCATCCAGAATAATTTCTCGGATTTACAGACAGACCGGTCAAACTAAATCTCAATTGTGCGTAAAATCAGTGGACGGAAAATTTCAAAATCGAACTCGCAGACGTTAATTATATTGATCTACGTTTTGCGTAGTTTAACCTGACGTGTTCGTTTTAGTTTTTTTGACAATTTTTCGTCGCATTTTGATCAGTTCGAGTGTTTTAACGCGTCAACATTTATTTTAAAAGCTGACCAAACGCTGTATTTTTCCGAGTCGTTTATTTCTCGCTGATCATTTTGGTGTGCTCGGTTTAATTTTTTCGAGCACTTGGGCGTCTGACTTTTATCTATTTATGGTTCGTTTATTTTTACATTTTTTATCTAAATATTTAGAATAAATAAATAGGATAATTAGTGTTTTAATTTTAATTTTATTTTAAAATATTTATTTTATTTTAGGTTTAACTAATTATTTAATTTGAGCTTTAAAATTGACATTAAGAACATAATTGACAATTTAGAGGTAACCCTAATTTGATGCCTATATATACATAAGTTGTATTTGTTGAAGGAAAAAAAAGGAGACTCGCGCAGCTGTTCATTGTTTCAATATCTTTCTGCCGACCTATTTGATTCGGTGACTAAACTTCACATTTTTCCGGCCCAATTGGTTGCTTCTAGCTTTCTCTAATGGTCACCGTTCCGGGTAGCAGATCCTTAATTGTCTAGGGGACTGTGTTGGATTTTGGAGTTGCTTTAGTCTTTTTGGTGGTAGGCTGCTTTGTTTCAGTAGTTTTACTCTGTCTGCTGTGGGATTATAGCATTTTGGCATTCTTTTGTATGGCTTAGCTGGTGGTCTGTGTCTTTTAGAACTATATTGTACTCTATTTTGGTGATTCTCTTTCCTTGCATTCCTTATGCTGGATAGAGTTTATAATTCAATTCTTTTGCTTTTTCCAAAAAATAAAATATCTTCACACCGGTGAGTATCGCATGCTCCGATAAAGGTTTTTCTCTCAATTTTCAATATATGCATAAGTATAATATATAACAAGGTGGGTTCAATATATGGTTTCTAACTATTGTTTTACTGTACATAACATTTGGTTTCTAATGTTATTTTTGAATGTTTCTAACCAATAATTGGTCTCTCAATTTTCATTATTTAATATATTATTTTTAAACGTCTCTAAACATTATTTTACCCTACATAATATTTGGTTTCTAACGTACATAATATATTGTTTATTACTATCTTTTTATATTTTATTGTTTGGATTGAATTATATCAGTGTGTTGTTTGCATATTGATTTGCATAATGCGTGACATTTGTGTCGGTTTGATCCGGTTGCGATGATTGCATTTTTGCATTAACAACATTATTGTTTTAAAACATTTTAAAATTCCTTTTTGTTTGCGTTTCTTTTTTATAAATTCAGATCCGCATGATTTGGATCCGGTTGCGATGATCGCATTTTTTAGTTAACAACATTATTGTTTTTAAACATTTTAAAATTCCTTTTTCTTTGCGTTTCTTTTTGATAAATTTAGATCCACACGATTTGGATCTGATTGCGATGATCGCATTTTTGCGTTAGCAATATTGTTGATTTTTAATTTTATTAGCACTTTTAAAATTCCTTTTGTTTTACTTTTTCCGCACCAGTTTTGGTCCCTCTTACGATGATCACGTTAAGTGTAGCAAGCTAGTGGTGGTTTTTATCAATTTACATGCGATGGGATATATTTATTTATCCTTGTATTTCAATTTTACACGCGTCCTACGGTTTAGCGTAGTAACAATCCACTTTTTGCGCTTACCGATTCGCATCTTGATGTGTAATTTGTGATTTTTTATTACCTTGTTGTTTCTTGATTCGATTTGCGATGACCGCTTATGCGGTAACAATTTGTTTTTTTTAATTTGTGCTAATTTTTGACGATCCAATATCGTTATGATTATATTCGATTAAATTTGTTGTGGTAGGCTTCACACTTGTTCGTGCACGCAACCTTGATTCGAGTATTCGTGTCATGATTTTAATACATGCACTTTTCTTTTCAATTTACATTTTGATTCATTCGTTGTATAATATTAATATTGTGTATGCATCTTATTCCCCTTTCGGCCTAACTTTAGGCTTCAAAGCTTTGTATGATAACATTAAGTTAGCTCCCTCCTAACCTCAACTATAGGACCATTTGACATGACAACATCTAGGACTAGTCTCCCTTAGACCTTCCGTTTTTCTCTTCTCTCTCTTAACACAAGTAAAATACTTAATAACTACGATGTGTATTGTGTGCCACAAGCCTTAAGCACATGGGAAAAGATGAGCGGATGCATTTCTAACCTTATCTTAGGGTACTTTGTGCGCGAGACGTTTGGATCGTTAGCGCGAAGTATTCGATCCTATGTCATAGACTTTAGTTCGATACACGTCACAAACAAAGTCAATCCACTTCTCTAAAATCCTTGAACAAATCCAAATCATTTTGTCCCTCAGGATGTTTCGTCAAACCTTTTCAGAAAGGGCATGTTACCTCCGTTCTACTGCAAACAGACATCGACCCTAACTGCTGGAACGCGAGCTTAGCATCATTCATAAAAGACACCAACCAACTATGGCAGGTCGAACTACGGGCGCTCTGACTTCTTCATTCTTGTCCGAATGAGGATACGTAGGCACAAGACGGCGAATTCCTGGCGAGCACAACCCCCCCCCCCCCCATTCACCCGTAGTTCTCCGAACTACGTTGACTCTGACTTTCCCATTGCACGAGGGAATACGCAGGCATATGACGATGATGTCCTATCGAGTTACCTTTTGTTCAGTTTCCGTTTAGCAAATAGGCTTTAGATAAACACGCCCTTTAATTAGAACAACAAGAGTGGATCTCGTTGAGTACAACGAACGCGAGGGGGTTCTAATACCTTCCTCTCGCGTAATCGACTCCTAAACCCAAGATTTGGTTGCGAGACCATGTCTTCTCCCTTTTGCGGTTTCTTTGATCGTTTCCTTTCCTCCGTCGGGATAAATAACGTTTAGTGGCGACTCTGTTTTTCTGCCGATTGACCTTCAGTTTGACCAAATCGTCTGTAAATCCAGTAAATTTATTCTGACTGATAAATTGGACATTATGCATGATGGAAGACATGATATGCTATGTAGATGATGCAAAGTGAAAATATAATCAGATGAAATGAAAATATTAAAAATGTCCGGTCAAAATTTGGGGTATGACATAGCCTAGCAGAAAGATCATCTCAGATAGGGGTCTCCGTCAAGGGGACCCCTTCTTTCCTTACCTATTTATTTTATGTGCACATGTCCTCTCTGATTTGCTGAAAAAATAGTCTCTAGCTAACAACATTCATGGTATTCAGGTGGAAAAGAGAGCCCCAAAGATCTCGGCACTTGCTCTTCACGGATGATAACCTTCTCTTTTTTCAGGATAATTTAAACGAAGCTGATAAGATCATGAAAATCCTCTCTAAATACCAAGAGTCTTCAGGGCAGATGGTCAACCTAGAGAAGTCAAAGACCTCATTCAGTCGAAATATGCCTGATGAAGTCAAAAAGATGATTTGTAATAGGATGCGAGTAAAGACTGTGAAATCTCATTTGAGATACTTGGTGTTAGAATAGAAACACGAATATCAGAGTAAAGAGAAACACACAAAGGCTTTGTTCACGAAGTTCGGCCATATTGTCTACGTATGCGACTATAGAGTAACTATAGTTCCGTTTATTTATGTCGTGTGAATCACATATATATTACAGTGTTACAAGCCATATATATAATACGAGGTTTTAGTTTATCTAAAACCCTAATCCCTAATTTTCCTCAATAAAGAATTATCTCTACCCATAATTATCTCAACAATATAAGATATTCTCTCAACAAATATAGTTAGCTCAACAACCCATAATTTTCTCAACAATATGAGTTATACTATCAACAACCCATAATTATCTTAATAACCTATAATTATCTCAATAATATGAGCCATATTCAACAATCTCCACCTTGGCGAATATCAAACTCCTATGAAGACTTCTTGCATAAAGATTCGTCTTGGAAACTGCGGAGGTACACCTCCTGCTTAACACTGAGAAATATGTAATAAGTCCAAACGGTGTTTGAACTTATCACTAGGGACTGACTTGGTTAACATATCAGTTGCATTCTCTGAAGTGTAAACATTCTAAAATAATATATGTCCGAACGCCAACAACTCCATGATCCTATGGAACCTCACAACAATATGCTTGGTCCTAGCATGATACATCTGGTTGTTCTCCAAATAGATAGCATTATAAATATCACAATGCAAATTAAATCCACCTTGCTCAACACCTAACTCTTTCACTAACCCTATAAGCCATAATGCTTCCTTGGCAGCTTCAGTTACATCCATGTATTCTGCCTCAGTTGTAGACATGACTATTATGGATTGAACTGATGATTTCCAGCATATAGGTCCCCCTGCAAGAGTAAAGACACACCTCATTGTAGACCTCCTATAATCCATATCACCTGCATAGTCAGAATCCACATGATACCATGATCTGTTGTACCCTTAAAGTACCTTAGGATCCATTCGACTAATTACCAATGTTGCTTCCCTGGCTTGGACATGAACTTGCACACTTGACTAAATGCTTGTGCCAAATCTAGTCTGGTGCAAACCATAACATACATCAAATAACCAACTGCATTGGAATAAGGAATTTTAGACATACCTTCAATCTCTGAGTCTATCTTCGGACATTGTTCCAAAGAGAGCTTAAAATGATTCGCCAATGAATTACTCATAGGATTTTCATTGCTCATATCAAATCTGCTCAAAGCACCTTTAATATAGCTTTTTTGAGACAACCATAATTTATTATCTCCTCGGTCTCTGTGAATTTCCATCCCAAGAATCTTCTATGCAGTACCCATATCCTTCATATCAAACTCCTTACCCAACTTGGTCTTAAACTCACTTACATCATGTAAATGGTTGGCATCAATCAACATATCATCAACATAAAATATCAAGAAATAAAAGAGCCATCATCAAGGCTCCTCACATAAACACAACAATCATAATCACACCTTCTATAGCCAATCTGGAGCATGTATAAATCAAAGTGCTAGTACCACTGCTTTAGAGACTGCTTCAAGCCATACAAAGACCTCTTCAATTTGCAAATAAGTTTTCCATGTCCAATACCACTTAATCCCTCTGCCTACTCCATGTAGATTTTCTCCTCTAGATTACCATGGAGTAAAGATGTTTTCACATCCATCTGCTCTAAATGTATATTCCTGCTGGCTATCAAGGCCAATACTGCTATGATAGAAGTGTGTCTAACGACCGAACTAAAAATCTCATCATAACTAATCCCCTTCTGTTGTGAATACCCCTTTGTAACTAGACGAGCCTTGAACTTTTCCCCTTCTTTTTCTGTTATTGCTGGCTTTTTTTGTACAACCACTTATAACCAATAACTCTCTTTTCCTATGGCAGCTGAACAAGATCCCACGTCTCATTATTTTTCAAGGATTCCATCTCCTCCACCATAACACTCATCCACTTATCTTTCTCCTGGCTAGCCATAGCCTTTCGAAAGGCAGAAGAGTCTCCTGAACTGGTAAGAAGAGCATATGCTGCTAAGTCTTCAAACCCATATGTGACTGAAGGTGTAATACGATGGGTCTCCCTATCACGCACAAGTGTATAGTCTTGTACTCCACCTGAATCTTGCATTCCACCTGAATCTGAGTCTGATTCACCCCGTTGTTGGGCTAAAGTCTGTCTTGGGCTCACTGGGGGCTCCTCAATGCCCACATGAATCTTTTGCTGAATGGAACTTTCTACATCAATATTTGGCACAACTGTAACATCTAAGTGTTTCAAAAATGATTGCTAGTCAAATATGACATCTCTGCTAAAAACAACCTTCCTCTTAACCATATCACATAATGTGTATCCCTTCACACCTTTATTGTAGCCAATAAAGATGCACTGTTTTGACTTAGGGTTAAGTTCATATTGATCCTCACTGGAATATCCACATATGATGGACACCCAAAAATCCTCAAATTACTTAGATCAATGGGGTTATATGTCCACACCTTCTATGCAACTTTGCCATCCAATGAAGCCCGTGGGGATCTGTTGACTAGATAATATTCCATATTGAGTGTTTCCTTCTCCGCTAGAGTCCTGTTGATCCTCTATGTAACACCATTCCATTTGTGGTGTCTCCCTCATAGAAAAGTGCCTCTGGATTCCGTTCTCCTCACAAAAATTCATGAACTTCTTGTTTGTGTATTAAGTTCCATTATCATACCGCAAATACTTTATTTTTCTCCCTGTTTGGTTCTTAACCTCCGCCTTCCATAGTTTCAACAGATGCTACATCACTCATAATTGTGCCCCTTAATAACATATAAATGTCTCCTTGCTTTCATCACTGTCATTGCACCCTTGCTAACCCTCATGATGTCTTTATCTCCATCTGACTGGAATAAATAACCATTTTCTTGAAGAGTACTTAGAGAAATCAAATTCTTCCTCAATTCTAGAACATAACGCACTCTACTCAACGTGCACACCCCACCATCATCCAAAGAAATTTCAATTTTTCCCTTTTCCAGTGATGGTACAAGTTTTATCATCACCTAAATAGACAAAACCAAAATCACCTGATTTAAAAGAGTTGAACTATTCGAGGTGCAACGTCATATGGTAGAAGCACCCATAATCAAGAATCCATGCATCAAAGCACTTTTTAGATGAAACGCAAAGCAAATCCTCTTCACTACAGGAGCCATCAAATTGAACTACATTTGTTGAACTACTGTTTCCTGACTTGTTTGGACAATCCCTATTCCAATGACCAATTTTCTTGCAACCATAACATTTTGTTGTTTTTCTGTCCTTGGATTGAACCTCTTTTTCTTTCCAGAACTCACAGTCTTGCCCTTGCCTCTGCCATGGTCTTGACGTTCCTTCACAAACAAACATTCACCTAAGCTTCCTCTATATTCCTCTACACTTTGGCAACATTGTGTGTGTTAGACGATGGCTAGGATCTAGAAGGGGGTCGAATAGATCCCTCGAGTTTTACACGCAAATGGCTTTCCAAAAAATTGGTTTTAAAAAGTTTGGCGGAAGCGGCCACTGAATTACGTCTACAACGAACCTCTACTAGGAGGATCGGATATGCACGACAATATTAGGAATGAAATATCGGATGAGAAAAAATTCAGATTATTCAACAAAATTTGAATGCAATCAACAATGTTTTATTTGCTTGATATTAATCCAATCCAACGAGATAGGTTGACAAACAATTAAATGCAAATGGGTTCGAATTTTCTTTGAAACAAATTATCGAACACTTGGTGTGCGTAAACACACTAAGTGCAGATTTCCAAGTAATGTGATGTTGAGCTGATCCTAAATACAATCCAAGGGATTGTATCAAATTTACAAAACAAATTATCAGCTCAAGATAACACTATCTCCGAAATATCGATCAATTTAAACTTCGCAAATTCAAATTATATCAAACATAAAGAGTTAAGGGAAAGAGAGGACAAACACTATTTGATTAGGCAGTTCCTCAATCGTCCTCGCTATGGGTACCTCTGCCCCTAATTCCACAAATGGAATTGAGATATATATAAATTTCCATTTGCAAATTGTTTATACAAGAGAAGAACAATGAACATCCAAACCCTTAAACATCTTTGATAGTTGATGCAGAGTCTTCTCTCCCCTGATTCAAGACGAATCAAGTGCCTCGAATTCGGTTGAACAAATCATCGTCTCACGCTATTAGACTGCAAGAAACCACCGTTCTTCAGTCACCTTCACTTGGTCTATTTCGATCTTCTGCAATTCGATCCCTAAGCCTTTCTTCTACGATCCTCCGACTGTAGCTACTAAACCAAACGAATACTCTGTTCTTCGGTTACCTTCGCACGACTGAATCCCTGTAGAACGAAACGGTTTGTGCCAAAAACCCCAAAAATCTCATTGATTCTTGGAGGATAAAACCTGAGGTTTTATTCAAGAAACACCTACTAATTCTCAACCCAGAAATTAAGATCACAACACTTCCTGAATGTTATCACTTCAAAACAATGGGCGACACAAACAAAGATGATTATGTGTGATTGTTTGTTTACTCAAGGTTGAAGATGAAGATGAAGAGAAAGATTGGTATCTATTTTCACGTTTCTTGTTGGTATGAAATGTGAACTGACCCAATTGTTTATAATGAGTAATGTGACCCACAATATGAAGTAACAGAAATAACAGAAAAAAAACTAAATGTAAAAAATCAGTTCAGACAGAGTTGGGTCGACCGCCCCTTTAATGAGGGTCGGCGTGAGCTATCCCGTAGGATTGTCTACGCAAATTTTGAAACCATGCGTCGACCCATCAATACCTTGCGTCGACACAAGCCTGCAGATTTTGCAGAAATTCAAATTTCCAGAAGCATGCGTCGAGCCATGCAACAGGGGGGTCAGCGTGCGCTTTCCCGAACTTTTCACAGAACTTGTTCAAAACAGCATGAGTCGACTCATGCTCACCTTGGGCCGACTCAAGATCTGCAGATTTTTAAAAACTCATTTTTTTGGCACGTTTTTGCTGACCAAACAAGTATACCAAACATCAATATTATGATCATGCACAAGTAGAAACTCTGTAGACTTCTTCCTATATGTTTAGACACATGAATATTGATGGTTAGATGCAATTTGCCCGACAATGAAGTGATACCGCTCAAATTACAATCTAATGACTATCTTATATGTTGACATCATTAAAACCGAAATAGATGAAAGACCTTAGCCCTTACATACTCCCCCTTTTTGATGATGGCAACACTGTTTATCTTTCTCTTAATTGTAATTTGAGAACGGAGAAACTCCCCTTATCTTTAACACTTTAATATCTGTTGCTTTAGTATTTTCTGCTGCTAGTATCCTTCTCCCCCTTTGACAACATCAAAAAGAGTAAAAGAAGGTGGTCAAAGAGATATCATCATAACAAGTAATGGTTCATTCACCAATTTACAAAACAGCGACACTAACAAGTATCCACATATGATGCAGTTAATGCAATAGTATAAACGGATAAAAATGGAACGCAAGAAGAAAACACAATTCATTCCAGAGTTCAAGACATAAATTCAAGGACAAACTGAAATATAATTCAAATTAAAACAAACCGAAATAATATGCAACCAAACAACAAAAACATAGAATCAAAACACAAGTAATATGATGCACTAAGAATGATGCTAATCTCTATGGCCTCCTCCCCCTAAATGGGTGACCTCTTCCCCGGTAATGATGGTCTGGTGGTGGCAGATCCTCTAGGGAACGATTCAATTCAATGACAGTGCTGTTGAGAATTCCTAGGCTATTGGATAGATTCTGGGTCTGAATTGCCATAACATTGTCCAAATTGGTAAATCTGTTCATCGAGGCATCAACAAACCTATTGAAGTTCTATGTGTGAGCTGCCATCTGGTTTGAAAGAGAGTCAACCTTTCTTCCTGAGCATTGTATCGTTGTTCTTGCAAGTCCTGAAATTGCTCTTGTTGGAGGTTCATCTAGTTCAACATGGCCAGAATTTCTTCAGAGTCTTGGAAGGCTTGCTGTGGCTGTGGTTGAGGAGTTGGAGGTGCGGAATAGTCAGGCTGATGCCAGTCATAATCACCATAGGTAGAAGGTACATATGCATCCCCAAGAGCAGTCCAACTATTGTATTGCCATTGTCCCCAACCCTGATAATCAGAATTCTCCTCTGGTTGAGAATTGCCCATCCATGCCTCATTATCTTCGTCTTCCATATGCACATCAACATTGTCACCACCTTGGTTCTCATTTTCATGTCCTTCCACAATATCTTGATCGTCAGGAGCATTAAGAAAAGGGTGAGTGGATCTAAATTTGTACTTGTACTCATTTTCAACTAGATCCCAAGCATAACCCATCATGGTGAGAGTCTTTTGTTGAAATTGATGCTCAGATGAAATATTGACATAGCGAATGTTCGGAACAGAGATACCAGCCTTATTCAAAATATTTTGAATACATGATGCATAGCCCAAAGTCGTACCTTTTGTGGAGTCGCGAAGGGCAAACATATGGTATGTGAAATAATATGGCCAATTGATTTGGATCTTGTTCTTCAGAATGTAGATAAGATGAACCTCATCTTTATCCACTCTAGAAAAACCTCCTTTCTTTGGTCACAAAATGCGAGAGACAATCCACTGTAGAATGCGGTCAGCAAACTTTAGATGACTCGTTGTAACATTTTTCGGAAATAGCTCGCTTGCTACAATATCATCTAGGTATGGTTCACGCAACATAGAGTTCAAAGCAGTTTTAAACTCATAGTTGGGAGTAAACTTGGTGTCAGTCACTTGAGGAAGATTTTCATCAGTTTCTAAACTGAACAAACTAGTCCAAACATCATTGTTCATAGAATGAGGCGCATTATTCATAGAATACGTAAAATTGGTACCTTCAAATTTTCCCTAAATCCCGAAATAGAATAAGCGGACCAGATCACAGTTGAACTTATCATCGCATTCAAGAAATTCATCAAAATTCTAAGCATTTAGCATGTCAATTACCTTGGTGAGGTGATAGTCGGGAGCCATCAAGGGGTAGTATGCATGTTGTCGAATAACAGCACAGTTGCGGAAATCATTATTGAAAGACTCAGACAGAGCATCGGAGAGTAGAGACATAGCATTTACCGGAGTTGAAGAAGTTCCGGCTCTGGATGTTGAAGCTCTTGTGGTCCGTTTACCAGTAACACGTTAAGAGGCCATTGTTGAAGAATTGAGGAAAATGATGAACAGTGCGCGGTGAACAGTGAGCAAATGATGAACAATTGATAGAGTGCTTGCTTCCAAATACCTTGTGAAACTCCTTTCTTATAAGCCTTGTGAATTCAAACTTTGTGGGTTTTGAGTTTTAGGGTTTTAATGGAACTTTGATGGATTTTGAATGGGAATTTGGAAGAGAAAGAGAGGAGAAGACCAAGAAAGATCAAATTTATGACATGCAATGAAGAAATATTAAGTTCATTGAAAGTATGTAGTGAATTTTAGAAACACTAGGTCGGCGCGCGCGTTCCCAATAAAAAGGGATTCAGAATTCGTCAGGTGTGCATCGACCTAAGCATTGAATGCGTCGGCGCAAGCTGACGTGTTTTTGAAATTTTTTTAAAAAATTGAGATGCGCCGACCGCAGGTAGGCGCGCGCTAACCCGGTTGTTTTTCTTTAGAAAAATTTTAGCTCATGAGTCGACCCATTGCATCCTTTGGTCGACTCATCCAAGTGAAACATGGAAAAATTTAAATTTTTGCATACAAATGTTCCAAAAATAAGATAAATAAACATGCAAACACATAGATCGAACATCCAAATGAATAATATATGCTAACATATGTAATAAACATCAATTTTAAAGCACTTATCATGGTACACAAAAAAAAATTACAAAGCGGAACGATATTACCTTGATCATGATGAATGATGAGAGCCCTCACATATACCTCAATGACTCTTTGCATTGTTAGTCAAAAGCATAAACAAGCATATATATATATATATATATATATATATATATGTGTGTGTGTGTGTGTGTGTGTGTGTGTGTGTGTGTGAAGAGCAACTATGTTAGAGAAATATCAAACACGATCCGAGATGTCGAGAACGCCAAGTTCCCTAAGGATGTGAAAGAAAGGCTATGTAGCTAGTGGTTTTGTAAAAATGTCAGCAAGTTGATTTTTAGTATCAACATGCTCAAAGACAACATCATCTTTCTCTACATGATCCCTAAGAAAATGATGACATATTTCGATATGCTTGGTGCGTGAATGTAATACGGGGTTCTTAGTTAGGTTAATAACACTAGTGTTATCGCACAAAATGGGAATACGCTCAAGTTTTAAATTAAAATCAAGCAATTGTTGCTTAAGCCATAGGACTTGAGCACAACAACTGTCGGCGGCAACGTATTCCGCCTCGGCTGTTGACAAGGCAACGGAAACCTGTTTCTTGCTATGCCAACTCACCAAGGAATTTGCGAAAAAGTGACACATGCCACTAGTACTTTTCCTATCCAACTTGCACCCGGCAAAGTCGGAATCGGAATAGCCAACTAAGGAATAAACACTACCCTTGGAATACCACAACCCATACTTTGGAGTACCGGAGAGGTATCGAAGTATGCGCTTAACTGCTTTTAAGTGGGATTCCTTGGGACGTGCTTGATACCTCGCACACATGCATACACTGAACATAATATCGGGTCGTGATGCGGTAAGATAAAGAAGAGATTCAATCATACCTCGATACTTCTTTACCTCTACATCCTTTCCATTTTCGTCACGATCAAGATTGGCACAAGTAGGCATAGGAGTATCTATTGCCTTGCAGTTTAGCATGTCGAACCGTTTGAGAAGCTCAAGGCAATATTTTGTTTGACTCACAAACGTGCCCTCTTCGAGTTGTTTGATTTGCAATCCGAGGAAATAGTTGAGCTCCCCTATCATGCTCATTTCAAACTCCCCCCGTATCAAACTAGAAAACTCCTTGACCAAGGACATGTTAGTAGACTCAAAGATAATATCGTCAACATAAATTTGTACCAAGATTAAGTGTTTTCTTTGATGTTTAATAAAGAGGGTTGTGTCAACCTTTCCTCTTGAATACCCCTGATCAAGTAAAAATTTTCTTAGACGCTCATACCAAGCCCTAGGGGCTTGTTTAAGTCCGTATAAAGCACGTTTAAGTTTGTATACATGATCGGGATATTCATGGGATTCAAAACCCGGAGGTTGGGCAACATAAACCTCTTCATTTATGTATCCATTAAGGAAAGCACTTTTAACATCCATTTGGAATAATTTGAAGTTCTTAGTGCAAGCATAAGCAAGTAAAAGGCGTATAGCCTCGAGTCAGGCAACCGGCGCATAAGTTTCCTTATAGTCGATTCCTTACTCTTGGTTATAGCCTTGCACTACAAGCCGCGCTTTGTTATGTGGTATAACTCCATTTTCATCAAGTTTATTCCTAAACACCCATCGGGTGCCGATTACTCGATGATCTCACGGAGGGGTGAACAAGGTCCCAAACCTCATTTTCTCCTGAATTGATTTAGTTCATCTTGCATTGATAAAAACCAATGCTCATCGAGTAACGCCTCCTTTGCGTTTTTAGGTTCAACTTGTGACACAAAAGCGGAGTAATAACAAAAGTTACTAAGTTTAGAGTGGGTGGTTACTCCCTTAGAGATGTCACTGATGATATTGTCTATTGGATGGTCTTTGGAAGACTTCCATGCTGGAGGAAGGCCATCTTTATTAGTTAGATGATCCTCCTCACTTTTCATAGGTTGGTGATCCTTTTCCTCCTCAATACGCACTGCTTCGGGCTGATCAGTTCCTTTATCAGTGTCCTTGAGTATGTCTTCTGAAGATACACCTGCACCATGAAAAGAACTACCTTCTCCGACATTTTTTGGATAATACTCATCAAAAGTAACATGTACCGACTCTTCAACAATTCGTAACCTTTTATTATAAATTCTATAAGCTTTACTTGACTGAGAGTATCCAAGAAAAATACCATTGTCGGCCTTGGCATCAAACTTACCAAGTGTCTCTTTTCCATTGTTCAACACAAAACACTTGCAACCAAAAACATGAAGGTGAGAAATATTTGGCTTACGCCCTTTTAAAAGTTCATACGGTGTCTTGTTTAGAATAGGCCGGATGAGCACCCTATTCAAAACGTAACAAGCCGTACTGATGGCGTCGGCCCAAAAGTATTTTGGAAGTCCACTTTTATTTATCATAGTCCTTCCAAGTTCCTCCACAATTCTATTTTTAAGTTCCACCACCCTATTTTGTTGAGGGGTACGTGGTGCGGAAAAATTATGATCAATTCCATGGGATTCACAAAATGCTTCAAACAAATGGTTTTCAAACTCACCCCCATGATCACTTCGAATTGACACAATGTTCGTGTTTAGCTTATTTTGAGATAACTTAGCAAATTTTTCAAAGGCCGAAAAGGTATCACTCTTATTTGCTAAGAAAATAGTCCAGCAAAACCTAGAAAAGTCATCGACTATTACAAAACCATAATAGTTACCACCTAGGCTTTTGATCCTAGATGGTCCAAATAAGTCCATATGGAGGAGCTCAAGGGGTCTCATAGTTGAAACGATGTTTTTAGATTTGAATGAGATCCTTGTTTGCTTCCCCATTTGACAAGCATCACAAAGATGATCCTTTGTGAATTTGATTTTGGGCAAACTGATGACTAGGTCTTTAGAGACTATTTTGTTAAGCAAATCAAAATTGATATGAGCCAACCGTCTATGCCACAACCATGAATCTTCATTCATAGTGACTAGACACTTGTCTCCATTCAACGATACCTCATTTAAGTCTAGCATATAAACATTGTTCACCCTCAAGCCCTTAAACACATCCTTTTTGTCACTATCTTAAACTATGCAACAATCTTTTGAAAACAATACTTTATAGTTCTTGTCACATAGTTGACTAATACTTAAAAGGTTGTGTCTAAGGCCTTCCACAAGCAGCACATCAGAGATAGTAGTAGATGAGGGGTTACCTACACTACCTTTGCCGAGAATCTGTCCCTTATTGTTATCTCCGTAGGTGACAAACCCCTTTTTCTTTGCCACAAAGTCGATGAAAAGAGATATGTCTCCTGTCATATGTCTTGAGCAGCCACTCTCCAGAACCCATCTTCTTTCGGTGGTCTCAAGACTTTGTACCTACAAAACAATCAAGGGAGAGTAGGTACCCAATTCTCATTGGCTCCTTTACGGTAAGTGAAACCAAGATCGCACTTGGGCAACCATTGATAAATGCCTTTTGGAACAAGAAATCTTCTAAAACGACATTTAGCAATAGTATGACCAGGCTTGCAACAATATAGGCAATCACGGTTCATTTGGAATTTACCTTTGCTATCTCTATCTCGAATCACATATGTATACTTTTGATACGGATTGTTCATACTTTCTCGATAATGTGGTCGATCAATAGCAAACGTAACTTTAGGCGTAAGAGCCTTGTCTAATTTGGCCTTAAGGGTTCTCACCTCTTTTTGCCAAATATGACAAGTATCACAGCCCCCAAACTTGAACCATGGAGACTTATTCTCATCAATCTTAGCTTTTTATGCATCCACCATGGAGTTTTTAAGAGCTTCCAATTCCTTTTCGGAATCGGAAACCTTTCTCTCCAAGTATTTAAAAATCTTTTTGTTCGAGGCTAAGCGTTGAAAAGCTTCCTTAGCCTCGTGGTGCAACATATCAAAAGCCTTTTGTAATTATAAATGAGACATACTATTAGAATGGTCATATTTAGAGTGTTTTACCTCTTTCTTCTTGTTTTGACATGCCATAAGACATAGATTAACGGATTCACTTTTGTCACTTGAGTTGTCATCTTTTTCTGACTCGCTATCACTCTCCCAAGCGATGTATGCTCGTCTAGATTTGTTTCAATTTTGTGTTGACGACTCTTATCCTTATCCTTATCCTTGTCTTTCTTAAGTGATGGACAATCCGGCTTGTAGTGCCCGGATTTTCCACAGTTGTAACACGTTCCTTTAACCTTGCCATTCTTATTGCCTTCATTTCTAGCTTGCCTCCTAAATTTGACTAGATTCTTATCCGAGTGTTGAATCTCATTCTTTCGAACGTATCTATTGTATCTCTTCACAAATAGGCTCATATCATCATCGGAGACATCATCTTCGTCATTGTTGGTTTCATAATCACTTTTCTCTTTAGATGTGGACTTTAAACAAGAAGCCTAAAGGGCAATCGACTTCTTTTCCGTATCTTTTGTTTTCTCCTTCTTTATACTCTTCTCATGTTTTTCAAGGCTATGAGCACTTGCTCATGCTCATCGAGTTTTCCAAATAATGTGGTGAGGTCTAGAGTAGCTAGATTATTGACCTCCTTGATCGCGGTGACCTTCGGCTGCCATTCCCTGTTAAGACACCTCAAAATCTTATTAGTAGCAACCTCGTTTGGAATTGGTTTACCAATTACATGCAATTTGTTGATAATATGAGTAAATCGTTTTTGCATATCCGCAATGGTTTCCCCTTGCTTCATGTAAAAAAGATCGAACTCTTGCGTTAGTGTGTTGAAACGGGCCATTTTAACATCATTAGTGCCTTCATGGGCTACTTGTAAAGCATCCCACATGGCTTTGGCCGTTTCATAATGAGAGACTCAATAATACTCGTCAACTCGCAAAGAGGAGATCAGCATATTTCGAGCCTTCCACTCATAGTTGTACTTTTTCTCGTCCTCCTCATTCCATTGAGCTTCGGGTTTAGAAACAACAATGCCTTCAACATTAGTCATTGTAATTTCCATAGGACCGTTTAAAATAATGTTCCAAACCTTCCGATCTATGGAATTTATATGGACGCGCTTACAATCCTTCCAGTAGCTGTAATTCTTGCCTGTAAAAACTGGAGCTCTATTATAAGCCCCTTTAGGTTCGTTCGCCATATTCCAAGAAGTTTTATCGAAGCACCAGATAAACCGGAGCTCGTGATACCACTTGTTAAACGATGGCTAGGATCTAGAAGGGGGGGTTGAATAGATCCCTCGAGTTTTACATGCAAATAGCTTTCCAAAAAATTGGTTTTAAAAAGTTTGACGGAAGCGGCCACTTAATTACGTCTACAACGAACCTCTACTAGGAGGATCGAATATGCACGACAATATTAGGAATGAAATATCGGTTGAGAAAAAAATTAAAATTATTCAACAAAATTTGAACGCAGTCAACAATGTTTTATTTGCTTGATATTAATCCAATCCAACGAGATAGGTTGACAAACAATTAAATGCAAATGGGTTCGAATTTGCTTTGAAACAAATTATCGAACACTTGGTGTGCGTAAACACACTAAGTGTAGATTTCCAAGTAATGTGATGTTGAGCTGATCCTAAATACAATCCAAGGGATTGTATCAAATTTACAAAACAAATTATCAGCTTAAGGTAACACTATCTCCGAAATTTTGATCAATTTAAACTTCGCAAATTCGAATGATATCAAACGTAAAGAGTTAAGGGAAAGAGAGGACAAACACGATTTGATTAGGCAGTTCCCCAATCGTCCTCGTTATGGGTACCTCGTCCCCCAATTCTACAAACGGAATTGAGATATATATCAATTGCCATTTGCAAATTATTTATACAAGAGAAGAACAATGAACATCCATCCCCTCAAACGTCTTTGATAGTTGATGCAGAGTCTTCTCTCCCCTTAATTCAAGACGAATCAAGTGCCTCGAATTTGGTTGAACAAATCACCGTCTCACGCTACTAGACTACAAGAAACCACTGTTCTTCAGTCACCTTCACTCGGTCAATTTTGATCTTCCGCAATTCGATCCCAAACATTTCTTCTACGATCCTCCGACTGTAGCTACTAAACCGAACAAATACTCTGTTCTTCGGTTACCTTCGCACGACTGAATCCCTGTAGAACAAAACGGTTTGTGCCAAAAACCCCCAAAATCTCCTCGATTCTTGGAGGATAAAACCTGAGGTTTTATTCAATAAACACCTACCAATTCTCAACCCAGAAATGAAGATCACAACACTTCCTAATTCTGAACGTTATCACTTCAAAACAATGGGAAACACAAACAAAGATGATTATGTGTGATTGTTTGTTTACTCAAGGTTGAAGATGAAGATGAAGAGAAAGATTGGTATCTATTTTCACGTTTCTTGTTGGTCTGAAATGTGAGCTGACCCAAATGTTTATAATGAGTAATGTGACCCATAATGTGAAGTAACAGAAATAACAGAAAAAAAAAACTAAATGCAAAAAATCAGTTCATACAGAGTTTAATCGACCGCCCCTTTAATGAGGGTCGGCGTGAGCTATCTCGTAGAATTGTCTACGCAAATTTTGAAACCATGCGTCGACCCATCAATACCTTGCGTCGACGCAAGCCTACAGATTTTGCATAAATTCAAATTTCCAGAAGCATGCGTCGACCCATGCAACAGGGGGTCAGCGTGCGCTTTCCTGAACTTTTCACAGAACTTGTTCAAAACAGCATGAGTCGACTCATGCTCACCTTAAGTCGACTCAAGACCTATAGATTTTCAAAAACTCACTTTTTCTGAACGTTTTTGCTGACCAAGACTCGAAACAATTATACTAAACATCAATATTATGATCATGCACAAGTAGAAACTATGTAGACTTCTTCCTATATGTTTAGACACATGAACATTGATGGTTAGATGCAATTTACCCGACAATGAAGTGATACCGCTCAAATTACAATCTAATGACTATCTTATTTGTTGACATCATTAAAACCGAAATAGATGAAAGACCTTAGCCCTTACAGTGTGTGTTGCAAAAGAGTAGAAGAAATAGAATCCAACATGATTGTTTCCTTCTCAAATGTGAGAGTGGTCACCAAGTGATCATAAGAGCTTGGTAAAGAGAACAACAAAATAATGGATTTATCCTCATCGTCAACCTTCACACCAAGTCATGTCAATTCAAAGATTATGTTGTTAACAGCATTGATATGAGCCTACAAATCGCATCCTTCCTGCATCTTCAGGCTACAGAGATGCTGCTTCGTGAACAATTTGTTCATAAGGGTCATGTGTGAGGGCAAGGTGTCTTAACACTCAGACTTTATTTTAATGATGTTAAAACATGTACTAGCTCGGAGTGTGTAATTTGGACGGTATCATCGCATCATAGTCGACATCTGTACCTCACAATGCATAAATATCTCATAATCATGTGTCCATACATATAAGAAGAGTCTCATATATCTTTTATATATGTTTGATCATGTTGAGAGTCATAGGATTGCATAAACATAACCTAGGTAGAAGAAACGATGTTCAAAAAGTTATTTTTGTGTGTTTTTGCTGTTTGAGTCGACTCAAACTATGTTTTGGTCAACTCATGAAACTTGATTTTCAGCCTATGTCTCACGGGTCAGCTCACGTCGACCCTCTGGTCGACTCATACTGATGATATTTGTGTTTGCAGTTTTTCATAAGGCTTGCGTCGACGCAAGGCCCTGTTGCAGTCGACGCATGGCTTCCAAATTTGCATAGTCCTGCTCGCGGGTCAGCGCGGGTCGACCCTCATTAATCTTTGGTCAACTGTTCGCTAAAATCCTGTTATTTTTCTGATCTCTCTTAATTTCAAAATGCTGTTATTTTTGTTAGTTGGTCATAGGATCATATATATGCATTGTACCTCATTTTTACCTAACAACAAGAAAAAGTGAAAGATATACACTGAAGTTTTCTCTCATCATCTTCATCCTCATTCTTGCATTTTCTCAACAATTACACTTAACAATTTTTGTTGATCTCTTGCATCATTGAGGTGATAACGTCCAAACATAGGATTGCATATCGAGTTTGGGGTGAATGTTTCAGTGGGTTTTTTCTTGAATAAAACCACTAGGGTTTTGTCCTCCAAGATTAATTGGATTTGTTGGTTTTTGGGACAAATCTTTGCTTCATTAAATTCAGTCGAGCGAAGGTGATTAAAGAACGGTGGGTTCTCTCAATCTAGTAGCGTTAATCGGAGGATTGTGCAAGAAAGGATTGGGTTCAAACTGTGTGTGATTGAAATCAGCCGAGCGAAGGTGATTGAAGACCGGTGTGTTCATTCAATCTAGTAGCGGTAAATGGAGGTTTATTCAACACGTTCGAGGCACTTGATTCGACTTGAATCAAGGGGAGAGAAGACATAGTATCAACATCAACGAGGTTTCTTGAGTGTGTGGTATCTAAGACTTCTCTTGTAAAAACATTTGCAACAAGATTATGCATATCTCAATTCTGGTTTAGAATTGGGGGCAGACGTACCCGAAGCGAGGGCGAAAGGGGAACTGCCTAAACAAATTCGGTATTGTTCTCTCTTTTCCTGTCTCTTTAATTTTCGAATTGTTTACATTTGTGAATAATCAATTGATCGATAAAATTCGGTTATAGTGTAGTGCTGAAAATCTGGTTTAAAAACACTTTACAATCACTTTGTATTTGGAAAAATTCTGCACTACATTTATATAGAAGTTATCACTTGGGGTGTTTTGCACACCAAGTGTTCGATAAATTGATCGCTCATAAAGTGTTTGTGAATTTTCCAATTTGGTTTACTTTTTAATTAGTCATTGGAAATTGCACAACATTAAGTGCAGTCAAGTATATTGATTAATAAAAAATTTGAGATTTGATTTCTCATTGAGCCAATCATTCTATTTGGGTTACGCATATCCGGTCTTTTCGGTAACCGGTTCGTTTAGACGATATAGTTCCTCGACCACTTCCGCAAACATTTTTAAAATCAAATTTAAGCGTCGACTCTCCTTTAAAAAGTAGTGATCTATTCAACCCCTCTTCTAGATCAATTGATGTCGTCTAACAAGTGGTATCACGAGCACCGGTTCATCTAGTGCTTCACGTATAACTTTTTAGAAAATGGAAAACGAACCGAAATGGGCTTACAATAGAGCACCAGTTTTTAACCGTGAGAACTATAGTTACTTGAAGGATTGTATGCGTGTGCATATCAATTCTATTGATAGGAAGGTATGGAGCGTTATACAAAATGGTCCCATGGAAATTACCATAACCAATGCAAATAACGTGGTCGTACCTAAGCCGGAAGCACAATGGAATGAAGAAGATGAGAAAAAGTATAACTACTATTGGAAAGCTAGAAATATTCTGACCTCCTCTTTGGGTGTTGATGAGTATTATAGAGTTTCACATTGTAGAGTGCTAAAGCTATGTGGGACGCATTGCAAGTTGCCCATGAGGGAACCAATGACGTCAAACTAGCTTGAATCAATACTTTGACTCAAGAGTTTGACCTCTTTCACATGAAGCAAGGGGAAACCATTTCCGACATGCAAAAGAGGTTTACTCACTTAATCAATAAACTAAACTCACTAGGTAGACCGGTTTCCATTGATGTTGCTACTAATAAAATCTTGAGGTGTCTTACTAGGGAATGGAAATCAAAGGTCACCGCTATAAAGGAAGTCAATGACCTCATGACGTTAGACATCACAACTTTATTTGGGAAACTCGAGGAACATGAGCAAGTGCTCATTAGCCTTGACCAATTTGAGAAAAGAGAGAAGAAGGAAAAGACCAAGACCAAAGATGCGGAAAAGAATTCAATAGCTCTAAAGGCTTCTAGTTCAAAGTCCTCCGCAAATGAGCTAAGTGAGAGTGAATCTAGTGACGACGAGGAAGACTATTCGAATGAGTATATGAGATTATTTGTGAGTCGATACAATCACTATATAAAGAAAAATGGTATTCAACATTCGGAAAAGAACCTCGTCAACTTTAGAAAACAAACAAGGTCTTCCAAGAATGAAGGCAAAAAGAGTGGAAAAACTAAAGGGTCTTGCTATAATTTTGGAAAAGTCGGCCATTATAAGTCGGATTGTCCATTGATGAAGAAAGACAGAGGAAAGGAAAAGAGTCGTCCACAAAAGAAACAAGGTAAACCTAGAAGAGCCTATATCGCTTGGGAAAGTGATAGTGAATCATCTAGTGAAGAGAGTTCAAGTGACGAAGAAGAGTCCGTTAACCTTTGCCTCTCCGCTCATCAAAAGAAAAAGGACAAAAAGGTAAGACATGCTAAATATGATAACTCTAACAAAATGTCTCATTCTGAATTACAACATGCTTTTGATACTCTACACCATGAGGCTAAGGATACCTTTAAACATTTAGCTTCAAACAAACAAATTTTTCTCATTTGGAGCAAAAGATCTCTGATTCTGAAAAGGAATTAGAGCCTCTCAAAAAGTCTATGGTGGAAGTAACAAAAGTAGATGTTGAGGAAGACAAGAGTAAATGGTTAAATTTTGGTTGTGATACTTGTCATATTTGGCAAAAAGAGGTTAGAACTCTTAAAGCCAAACTTGACAAGGCTCTAGAACCAAAGGTCACTTTTGCTATTGATAGATCACATTTTAAGAAAAGCATGGTTAATCTATATCAAAAATACACTTATGTGATTAGAGATCAATCTAACAAAAGTGATTCTCATGTTAACCTTACTTGCTTGTATTGTTGCAAAAGGGGTCATACCATTGCAAAATGTCGCTTTAGGAGGATTTTAGTTCCTAAAGGCGTTTATCAATGGTTTCCCAAATGCAATCCTGTTTTCACTCACAACCAAGGACCCAATAAGAATTGGGTACCTATTTCCCTTGATTGATTGTGTAGGTACAACGTCTTGAGACCACGGAAAAAAGATGGGTTCTTGATAGTGGATGCTCAAGACACGTGACGGGAGACATTTCTCTTTTCGTTGACTTTGTGGCAAAGAAAAAGGGATTTGTGACCTACGAAGACAACAATAAAGGGGCAATACTCGACAAAGGTAATGTAGGTAATCCCTCTTCTACTACTATCTCAGACGTGCTACTAGTTGAGGGCCTTAAACACAACCTAATAAGCATTAGTCAATTATGTGACAAGGGTTATAAAGTCTCATTTTCAAAAGATTGCTGCATAATTAAAAATAATGACAAAAAGGAGGATGTGTTTAAAGGCATGAGGGTTAATAACGTCTATATGCTAGACTTGAATGAGGCATCGTTGAGTAGCGACAAGTGTCTAGTCGCCATGAGTGAAGATGCATGGTTATGGCATAGGCGTTTGGCGCATGTCAATTTCGATTTGCTTAATAAAATAGTTTCTAAGGAACTAGTAGTCAGCTTACCCAAAATAAAGTTCACAAAGGATCACTTATGTGATGCGTGCCAAATGGGGAAGCAAACAAGGATCTCGTTTAAATCTAAAAGCATTGTTTCAACCACGAGACGCAAACAAGGATCTCTTTGGACCATCTAGGATTAAGAGCTTAGGTGGTAACTACTTCAGTTTTGTGATTGTCGATGACAATTCTAGGTTTTGCTGGACTATTTTCTTAGCAAGCAAGAGCGATGTTTTTTTGGCTTTTGAGAAGTTTGCCAAGCTATCTCAAAACAAATTGAACATAAACATTGTAACAATTAGAAGTGATCATGGAGGTGAGTTTGAAAATCATCTTTTTGAAGAATTTTGTGACAGCCGTGGGATTGATCATAATTTTTACGCACCACGTACCCCTCAACAAACCGGGGTTGTGGAGCGTAAAAATAGAATTTTGGAAGAATTGGGAAGGACTATGATCAATGAGAGTGACCTTCCAAAATACTTCTGGGTCGATGCCATTAGTACGGCTTGTTACATTTTGAATAAGGTGCTTATCCTTCCTATTCTAAACAAAACACCGTATGAGCTTTTGAAAGGGAGGAAGCCCAACGTATCTCACCTTCACGTTTTTGGTTGTAAGTGTTTCGAGTTGAATAATGTTAAAGAGACACTTGGTAAGTTTGATTCTAAGGTCGACGAAGGTATCTTTCTTGGATACTCTTAGTCTAGTAAGGCATATAGGGTATACAATAAGAGGTTACTTACTGTTGAGGAGTTTATACACGTTACTTTTGATGAGTCTTATCCGAAAAATGTCAGAAAAAGTATTTCTTTTTATGGTGCAGATGTATCTTTAGAAGACATACTCAAGGACACTGATAAAGGGACTGATCAACCTAAAGCAGTGCATATTGAGGAGGAAAAAGATCACCATCCTGAGAAGATTAAGGAGGATCATCCGACTAACAACGATGACCTTCCTCCAGCTTGGAAGTCTTCTAAAGATCATCCCATCGACAACATACTCGGTGATATCTCAAAGGGAGTAACCTCTAGATCCAAGCTAAGTAACTTCTGTTATCACTTCGCTTTCGTCTCACAAGTTGAGCCTAAAAACTCAAAATAGGCCTTACTCGATGAACATTGGTTTTTATCAATGCAAGAGGAGTTAAATCAATTTAAAAGAAATGAGGTTTGGGACCTTGTCCCTCCTCCGCGAGGCCATCGAGTAATCGACACCACTTGGGTGTTTAGGAACAAGCTCGACGAAAATGGAGTTATAACTAGAAATAAAGCGCGCTTAGTTGCGCAAGGGTATAATTAAGAGGAAGGCATGGACTATGAGGAAACTTATGTGCTTGTTGCCCGACTCGAGGCTATACGCCTGTTGCTAGCTTAAGCATGTGCTAAAAACTTTAAATTATTTCAAATGGATGTAAAAAGTGCTTTTCTAAACGGTTATATTAATGAAGAGGTTTATGTAGCCCAACCTCCTGGTTTGGATCCTATGAGTATCCTAATCATGTTAATAAGCTCAAACGCGCTTTGTATGGTCTCAAGCAAGCCCCTAGGACTTGGTATGAGAGTCTTAGCAAATTTTTACTAGATCAAGGGTACTCTAGAGGGAAGGTTGACACAACCCTCTTCATTAAACGTCAAGGAAAACACTCAATTTTGGTACAAGTATATGTAGACGATATTATATTTGGTTCTACTAACATGAATATGGTCAAGGAGTTTTCTAAGTTGATGTAGGGAGAGTTCGAGATGAGCATGATGGGGGAGCTAAACTATTTCCTCGGATTAAAAATCAAGCAACTTGAAGAAGGGACATTCGAGATCCACACGAAGTATTGTCTTGAGCTACTCAAGCGTTTCGACATGGCTAACTCGAAAGCAATCAACACTCCGATACCTACTAGTGTTAACTTGAGTCAAGATGAGAATGGTAAGTATGTAGATATGAAGAAATATAGAGGTATGATTGGTTCTTTCCTCTATCTTACCGTATCCCGACCAGATATCATGTTTAGTCTAGGTACCAATCATGTCCCAAGGAATCGAATTTAAAAGTCGTGAAGCGCATACTTAGATACCTATGTGGTACTCCAAAGTATGGGCTTTGGTATTCCAAGGGAAGTGATTGCTCTTTGGTTGGCTATTCTGATTCCAACTTTGTCGGTTGAAAATTGGATAGGAAAAGCACGAGTGACACTTGTCATTTTTTTTCAAATTCCTTAGTGAGTTGGCATAGCAAAAAGCAAGTTTCTGTTGCTTTGTCAACAACCGAGGCGGAATACGTTGTGGCCGGTAGTTGTTATGCTCAAGTCTTGTGGCTTAAGCAACAATTACTCGACTTCAATGTTAAACTTGAACGTATTCCCATTTTGAGTGACAATACAAGCGCCATTAATTTAACCAAAAATCTGGTACTACATTCACGCACGAAACATATTGAAATACCCCGTCATTTCCTTAGGGACCGTGTAGAGAAAGGTGATGTTGTGTTTGAGCATGTTGATTCTAAGAATCAACTTGCGGACATCTTCACAAAACCACTCGTGATTTAACATCCGTAGGGAACTTGGTGTTCTCGATATCTCGGATCGCGTCTAAATATGTATGATTGCATGCTCTATATCTATGCTTGTCTATACTTTTCTTTGACTAACAATATTGAGAAGATGAAGCTATATGTGAGGGCATTTTTCATCAATCATCATCGGAGGTAATATCGTTCCTCTCTAGTTGACTAATCTTGATCAATTTTATATGTAAGAAATTGTG
This sequence comes from Lathyrus tuberosus, assembly GCA_022829125.1. Taxonomy (NCBI): domain Eukaryota; kingdom Viridiplantae; phylum Streptophyta; class Magnoliopsida; order Fabales; family Fabaceae; genus Lathyrus; species Lathyrus tuberosus. Next base: position 5,564,709 of record JALAZF010000196.1, on the reverse strand, counting down.
CCAAAATGTTTGTTATATTGTTGTTTATTCCATGGTTTGGATGTAACTTTAATCCATTTTTAAGTTTGGTATATGTGTAGCTTGCTATTTATCTCTAATTGATGCATAAATGACTCAAAAAGTGCATTTTTACATGTTTAGACTGCTTGAGTCGACCAAAAAAGAGCATGGGTCGACTCATGATTTTCAAAATTTCTTGCATTTTGACACGGGTGCGCGCAGGTCGACTCAAACTATTAAAATTTTGAATTTTCTTTTTTGTTCAGTATGCGTCGACGCATAGCAAGTTTGGTTGACGCGTCGCTGATAAATTCTGAAAAAAAATCTTGGAAACCCGCGCGCCTCTTCATGGTGCTTGGAAATGTTTGACCCATTAATTTTTCAGTTACATTTTCAAAGCATAATCATCATCATCATTTGCATCTAGACCCAATTCCTCATTCTTCTCCTCTCCTTCAACTCTCTACAAAACTCTACAAAACCCACTTCAAAAGTTCATCAAAAAAATCAAAACTGTCAACAGTTACAAGAATTTCAAGGGTTCTTTCATCATCAAATCATATTCGTGCATTGTTCATCTTCATCAAATCAAATCTGTACACTGTTCATTTGCTCCAAAAAGTGTGTTCTCATGGCTTCCACAAGAATCACAGGGAAAATAACTTCAAGGGCTTCAACTTCTAGAGCTGGTACTTCTCAACCCAGGTACAATGTTCCGGTAACCGCTCTTTCTTTGTTATATGATAATTTGGCTGATACTTATAATAAGAACTTTGGTAACCGATCGGTTGTTAAGCAATTTGCTTATTATCCGTTAAGATCTGAGCACATGTACCTTGATGAGGTTATTGAATTGCTTGATGTTCAAGAGTTTGATACGTTTTTGGAATGTGACACAAAGTACAATGAGGATTTGGTCAAGCTGTTTTATGCAGGTATTCATGGTAGGTTTGACAATTTTGATTTTAAATATGAGATAGGTGGTAAAACTTACTCAGTCAATACCAATGTCTGGAAAGATTTGGTCAAGATGGATCCACAGTCGCCTCCTCATCCTAAGGTTACTGATACCAACTGTTTTGAAGGATATGAGTTCAAAACTGCCCTAAATTCTATGCTGAAAAATCCCTATCCTGACAGCATTGTGAATGGCGATTTGTTTCCCTAGACTGTTACAACCAGATGTTTAAAGACTATTGATAGGATCCTACAATGGATCGTAGCCCACATTCTCCGTCCCAAGAGTCATACCCCAAATTTTGACCACTAAGATTTCCCATCATTGTGCAAATCCTCATCACAATATGGATGAATCATCATACCTCATCAGTCTCCCCAAAGATGGGTGAGCATTCACCACAATCAAGACTTAGGGTATCAAGCCCTCTCAGAGCTCTTAGACAAAGGATCAATCAAGAATTGACATGATCTTCAACTTGTCTAAACCTCTCAAACATCCACAATGGATCAAGAGGACTCCCACATCAAGGATCAAGCACAAGGTTGTAGCATTCAAAGTGGATTAAGCCTCAAGATCGCCAGTGTCACCAAATTAGGGTTTTGGTCGACCAGGGCCTCCAGATGGAAATTTTCCTCTGGGCATGAGCCAATACTTCAAAGCATAACCCAATATACTCCATGGAACCTCATGGACCCAATCATCAAGTCAATTTAACCGCAGGGGATGCATTTACCACAAATCAGGAATTAGGGTTTATTGACCTAATTCACCCCTAAGTTGAATTTTGGGACAAAACATGAGCCAAGACCTCAAGACATGATTTGAGGGTCTCTAATAAACCACATTGATCCATTTGCAACAATGGATTGATCCAAGAAGCTTGATTCCCAAGTTTCAAGTTCATCAGAACCACAATTAGGGTTTTGAGGGAAAAGTCCACTGTGCCTTTGACTTTTGACCAAGACATGCTCCCAAACCTTGGGACATGATTCAATACACCCTACAAAACCTATGAAATCAATCCATCAAGTTTGATTTAGGTCAAGGACTTGATTTCATAGAGGACCGCACAGTTTGGAATTCATTTGACAAAAAGTCAACTGTGCACAAAAGTCAACTTTGACTTTTTGAGATTTTTCACAATTATGGTTCTTTAACCCTAAAATGATGTTAATGTGTGATTGGAATCATAATTCATCAAGAAAAATCAAGAAAAGTGGGATAACTTGTAAAAGGGGTAACCATAAAAAACTTAGAAATTTTCTAAGTTATGGAACAAAGTGGCTAGGGTACCAACTTTGGAGGATCATAACTCCTAAACCACAAGGCCATTTTTCGCCATTCAAATCTGGATTTGTAGCTCTCATGTCCCTCTACAAAAGCTTCAAGTACACCTCATTCCAATTCATCATGGATTTTGAGTTATGGAATGATCAAAATGGCTGAAAACATGAAATACCACTTTTTCCAACACTTAGTGAAATTTTCACTAAGTCAAAATCTGTCTTGCTTTTTTTCCAAAAGTAGGGGGATTTTTCACTTGGATCCAAAAAGTATCAAGACCAACTATGATCACACACATGTTGTATCATATGAGGGCTTTCCAAAATGGCCAAGAACTCCATGAAACTCCACTTAAGCCATGAGATATGACCATGCCAATATGCCTTGTTGCAAACTGTCATGGCAAGGAAGATTTGGGGATTTTGCTCGATTTGCTCAAATTTTGTAAAGGGAAAACAAATCTATCCATCTGAACACCTCAAGGGGGGGCCAAGGAGGGACAAACACTGATCCATCAGCCTTCAAAGTCCTTGGAACCAAAAGTAGCATGCCAAACCTAGAAATCCCTAAAGAGGGGACAAGACTCCCATTTTGTTTTGGAGCATTTAATGGATGCACCAAGGTGGCATGGACTGAGCCCTTTCCAACTTAATTCAGTCAAGACTTATCCAAGAACTAGGGAACCAGCAGCCTGTGCTCTAACCTCTAGTCAATGGCTAGAGGAGACTTGGATTCCCATTGATCAACATTGGCCAAACCTCTGCAGCAGTTGCCATTCACTATTGCAGCTAAAACAAACTTGATCTACTATAAATAGAGCTCATTTGTGCTCAGTTTGAGTACACCAAAGCACTACAACACTTGCTTTCCTCAAAATCTCTTTCTCTAGGCAAAAATGCCTTCTTTAGCAAGGTAACTCTGATTTTTTGAGTTAGAGAGAAATTCCATCACAGCTCATGATCCAAACACATCCAATATGTCATATCTAAGCTGTCCAAACTCCCACAAGTGACCTGTAACACCAAAATCCAAAAGTCCACTCTCAAAACCTCAAAATAGGGTCTTTTGCATTTTTCAAGCCATGTCTTGATTCAGTCACTTTCCAAACCAGATAAAACCTCAAACACACTCCAAATATCATCCTTGAACTGTCCCAAATGGTTTCACACATCTGGAACACCATTTGAGAGAGTTGTTATTTTGGCCACTTTTGCCCCTTTTGCAAGAAAGGGCCAATTTCCATTCCTGAGGTTTCCAGCTGGTTCCAACCACTCTAAAAGCTTATAAGGGATCATTTGAGAGTGTTCAAAGCATCAAAACATTTCTAGAACAAAGCACTTGGCAGATTGCCCAAAAAGCTCCAAGGGAGGTAAGCATCACAACTTGAACTCTCTGAAATATGCCTTGCTTTGAAGTCCACTGATCATGCATCTCTTATACATGTTATATGTGTTGTGTTTGCACCAATTTATCATGTAATTCATACCTGTACCAAGAGGTAGCACAGAAAATGCAAAACATGGCCTATTTCAAAACCACTATCGGGTTTTGAGGAGGATTTGTTTTCTGGGACACCATTGGATTCCTTAGGAAATTCTAGGCCAGATGCATATAGATTTTGCCTCCATCCATGGAGAAATGAGAAAGTTATGGCATTCACGTTTCTAACCAAAATCTTGCCTTGCCTTGCCTTGGGCCAGGCCAAAAACAAGGCAAGCCTTGTATATTTGTGGTTGTGTTTCAATACACGGATGTATCACCACCCCAGTGGTAAGGTGCGCATGTTGTACACAAGAGGTCTGGGGTTCGAATCCCCCTCGCCCCAGACCCTCTTTTTGCTATTTTTTCCACTTTTTACTATTTTTCATATTATTTCTTAATGATTTGAAAAATTAATAACTTCCTCAATTTTAATTATTTTTTATTGGTTCTTTTTGCAAAAAATCACAAAAATATTGAAATATTTTATTCCATAAAAAAATCAAATTTATATTATTTATTTAGTATAGTTGGTATTTTTGTGAATAAATTCATTTTTAATTTTTTTTAAACATTTAAAAGTGAATATTTACTTTGAAAATCAAAACCAAATGAGTTCTAAATCATCTTGTGATTAAAACCTCATTTTTCAAGCCTTAAACAAAAATCACAAGTGGTTTATTCAAATCTATTTGGTATTTTTATTATTTTATTGATTTTCTTTAAATATTTACTTTTAAAGAAAAACAAAATTAGGGTTTCTTTGATTTTCACCCTCACAAATCTTTTTTCAAACTTAATGGACTTCTCCTTGAGCTGTAAGCCCCATATCTTGTACAAAAATAACTCTTTGGGCCTCTAATAGAGTGTAAGACCTAATCCCGCTTTGAAACCAAAATAGTTCGGGCCTCAGTCATTGTATAAGTCCCAACACATTTTCAAAAATCCTGGCGCGATCGCCATTTTTCAAACAACTTAATGGGCCTCTCCTTGAGCTGTAAGCCCCATCTCTTGTACAAAAACAACTTAGTGGGCCTCTAATAGAGTGTAAGACCCAATCCTTTTTTAAACCAAACCAATTTTGGGCCTCAGTTATTGTATAAGACCCACTGCGATTTCAAAAATCTCGGCGCGATCGCCATTTAAAAACTTTTTGGGCCTCCTCTCGTGTTATAAGCCCCATCTCTTTCTTTAAAGAGAACTCTTTGGGCCTCTAATAGAGTGTAAGACCCATCCCCTTTGTACATAAAACTAATTTGGGCCTCACTTATTGTATAAGTCCCTCGGTATAGTTTAGAAAATAACGGTGCGATCATCGTTAAACCTTGGGCCTCTCCTCGAGCTGTAAGCCCCAACAACTTTTCAAAGCACTTTCTCCTTTGATTTTGAATACAATATTGTTATCAAAGCTTTCTTTGTTGAACAACTAACAAAACAGCATGGAAGCTCTACAACGGGTAAGTGTTTATCCGCTTTCATATGTATATAACTGTATTATGGGGCTGTTTCATTGTAAGTCTCCTTTCACATCCTTTTATATACTTGTCAAATATCAACTGTGTAATACTAGTATAGTTATTTAGAGTTTCCCCGACAACTACGTCTAGCACTAGGTAAAGCCATGTTGGTCACTCTTAAATACAAACAAAACTAGATCCCCATAGGATTTCCAGATACAGTCTTCCCTCCTCTTGGGGTTAAATAATATGGAGACGTGAAATGCAGCATTCTCGGTGAACCCTTTCTCAGGCTGTCACCCTTAGACATTGTCAAAGAAACTCTAACTCCCCAGAGTTGATCTATTCTCCGTGAATAGCATCTCTTGCGTTTCTTCCAAATTCTCGGACTTTCCTGGCTTAATCTATTCTCGGTGAATAGCATGTCTTGAACTTCTCGGGGTTTGGGGACCCACAGGCTTCCTAAAAGCATCCCCGCCTCCTCTTGGGCGTTGTACAAGGACCTGTCGGCTTCTTAGAAGTTCTCATGCCTTCTCTTGGGCTTAATACAAGGACCCTGACGACCTCTTAAAGGTATAAGACGGAACTTAGTCATCCTTTGCTAGAGCAGTCTTTCCAGTGTCAAAACTCCAGCCATTCTAGGGTCGATACTCATCCCTTAATGCCCGTGCCTCCTCTTGGGCATTGTACAAAAGATAAAACTCTAGACTCGGACAGTCTAAGACCCTTGAGTCACAAAGACATTCTCAAGTTCCTTTCAAACGTAGGAAGAAACCCGGTCTCTCTCATGAGAGTTCCCCAAACTTGGACTCGCTTCAGGATCTCCAGAATCCACAGCGGTAAGACAACCTCCTCTTGGGCTTTGTACAAATGATTATCCCCAGCGGAGCTAACCTTTTCACACTCTCTTGTTGAGTCAAACACCTTTTAGCCTCCGTCTTGGGCTTTGTACAAAACATATAAGAACACTCTCTTGTTGAGTATAAAAAGGCTTTCTTGTTGAGTCAATCTCCTTTTAGCCTCTGTCTTGGGCTACGTACAAGACACATAAACACTCTCTTGTTGAGTATAAAAGACTCTCTTGTTGAGTCAAACCCTTTTAAGCCTCAATCTCGGGCTTCGTACGAGACAACAAACACTCTCTTGTTGAGTATAAAAGACTCTCTTGTTGAGTCAATCACCTTTTTCGGACTCTCTTGTTGAGTCAATCACTCTCTTATTGAGTATAAAAGACTCTCTTGTTGAGTCAATCACCTTTTAGCCTCCGCCTTGGGCTTTGTACAAGACATATAAAATCACTCTCTCGTTGAGTATAAAAGACTCTCTTGTTGAGTCAACTTCCTTTTAGCCTCAATCTTGGGCTTTGTACAAGACAGAAAGAACATTTTCCCCAGAAAAGTCAAACTTCTAGCCTCCGCTTAGGCTTTGTATAAGGAAAACCCCGGTTGAGACAATTAACCTTTTAGCATCAAATTTGTGCCTTGCTCACAGCATACAAACATCAACAACTCCTCTTTAGAGATGACAAACTCTCTCTAACCCTTTAGCTTCACATCTTAGGCTTTGAACAAGATGCAAACCACCTTTAGCTTCACGTCTTGGGCTTCAAACAAGACACCAAAACATCTCTTTCCTCCCATAGAATAGGAGGAACTACGATCGCTCTGATTTCCCTGTTTCTGGAATACGTAGGCATAAGATTGAAAAAGAATCTTAGCGAGCATACTAATCAAAGACCCAAATCCAGTACCCCCATATATCAACCCAAAAGCACCAAGTCCTAACATCTTACCAAAAACCTCGCAAATGATCCAGACATTCTGATTTAAAAAAAAAATAAATCGAAGAGGGACCCACATCTTAATCGCATATATAACCTAACAGACCGCTGTTCAAACTCATTATGCAAGCAGAGTTAATTGGAGACATCTATTTCCCTTCCTTAATCAGCTCAATATGATAAAAAAATGAATCGAACTGTAGTACCCAAGCGATCGTGACTCAGGACCACAAAAATCGCGCTACAGAAAAAATGGCGCCCACCGTGGGGCCCTCCAAAAAAGAGACTTTCTTACAATCTTTGGTGGGAAATTTTAAATTCAACAAAATGTCACAGAAATTGCGACTCTGCTGGGGAGTTATTGTCTGTATAGGATCATAAGACTAGAGGTCTAGGATGATTAAGACAAATATATATACTGCTTTTCCTACTTGATATCTGTGTTTATTTTTCTGCTAATGGGAATGCGTGTGATGTCGCATGTGGAAAGATTGATTATACACCTAAGATAGGTGATGACAATACGGGTAATCTTACTGGGAGTGAATTCCAGCTAAGAGTCCCCGGTCGACCATCAAACTCAGTGGAGACTCCCTTTGCAGATACATTGCCTATACGACTTCGGTTGTTGAAAGTAGTGTGGTCGACTGGGTTTTCTGAGAAGCTGAGGTTTTTAGTAGACTGAAACCATTTTGTAGTGTGGAAGCTATCGGAAATAGTTGTCACGCGATACTACCCTCATCTGAGATCACTCTAAGATGCATCAGCTCGCTGGCGATCCACTTGCTGTTATTATCCCAAGAGGGGTCAATGATTTTGCCGACAGGTACAAAAAATCACCAGTATAAACCTTTGGGGGGTAGAGCCTTGACTTCATGACACCGACAATTTGACCCCATGTTTTTTCTATGTTTTTGTGTGCTGCATTCATACATTCATTTAAAAAACATCAAAAAAAGAAAATCTTCTCTACTAGTCTCTCTCTTTTTCAAATTAAACTAAGATGATGATTGCAAATGTCAAATAAAGAGATTGCGTTATGGATTTCGGTAGAAGAAAAACTCACAAGTATACCTTCAAGATTCCAAAGTTTAGGATTTGAGAGGTTTGGCGAGGATGATCACCAACCCTGAGGCTTTCAGAGCCAAGTATGGAGGACTGTTGTCCCTATTAAGGGTCCATATAATTGAGGGAATCCTGTCTACACTCATCCAGTTCTACGATCCAGTTTATCACTGTTTCACATTCCCAGATTATCAACTAGCACCAACACTGGAGGAGTACTTTCACCTGACTAATCTACATTTTACTGATCAGGCTCCCTTTTCTGGACTGGAAGAAATTCCAAAGGATCATGATAGTTCCTGGATTGGCTGGAATTTTGGTAAAACAAAGGTTATTCAATGTTGATGTCAAGGTGCTGATGTTGTAACATTGAAGTCTTAACACTGGGCTGTGTTAAGTTGTTAAATGCTGAAGATGGATGTCTGATGTCACACAGGTGATGTTGTAACATCAGACCTGCAGAATTAATAACAGCAGGATATGTTATTAGGGCACGCGTATTAGCTGGAATTGTGGAGAGTGGTCAACTCATTGGATGAGAATATCTTGGGATAGATATTTTATGTTACATGGGAGATTTGATTGCAGATCTGTTGGAGAATTAAAAGGTTGAAGATTTAAAAAGATTTTGGGGATAAAATCTGTTTTGAAGATTCAGTTTTAATTAACAAATCTGATCAAATATTGTGACAAGTCCAAGCCCAATTCAGGAGCTATATAAAGCGCACAAGACCAAAGGAAAAAGCGACAGAAAACATTCAGAAGATCAAGAGCAGAAGGCTTAGTGTCTAGAGTTTGTTTAAAGTGCTTGTATTTACACTATTCTAGGGTTTGAATAGGTGTTAAGTTTTTGTCCTCTCTAAAGCTGTGAAGCAAAGAGAGTTGTGTGATTTGATCGAAACTGTGAAGTAAGATCAAGGGTACTCAAAGTGGGTTCTTTGAGTGTTTGTAAGGGATTGAGTGGTGTTCTCATACCTAAGTGGTTTCTTAGGTAGGAAGTCATTAGTAGAGTATAAGTTTAGGAGATTGTCAACGGGTCGTTGAGTCTGTAAATTATATCTACAAGTAGTGAATTCCATCCCTGGCTTGGTAGCCCCCAGAGTAGGTTGGTTGTAACCGAACTGGGTCAACAATTCTTGGTGTTATTTTACTGTTATTGCTGTCCATTGTGCAGAGTGTGTTGTTGTGACATCACACCTTAACATCACACGTCTGATACCAGAATTTCAATTGGTATCAGAGCAGGCATCCTGTCTGGCTCTGGGTGAGATCTGGGGAAGATACTTTCTGGTGTGAAGATGGACAAAGAGGTTGGAGTATTTGTCAACAGACCCCCTATATTGGATGACCCAAACTATGAGTATTGGAAGCCTAGAATGACTACTTTCTTAAAGTCATTGGACAGCAGAGCTTGGAAGGCTGTCATTAAAGAATGGAAAGCTCCTGTGGTGTTTGAAAAAGATGATGCTGGCAAAGATAAAGAGGGAACCTCAAAGCTGAAGCCGGAAGAAGAATGGACCAAGGAAGAAGATGAGCTTGCCCTTGGAAATTCCAAAGCTTTAAATGCAATCTTCAATGGAGTGGATAAGAATATTTTCAGGTTAATTAATACCTGTGAGGTTGCTAAGAAAGCATGGGATATTTTGAAGGCCACTCATGAAGGAACATCTAGAGTTAAGATGTCAAGACTCCAGCTTCTAACATCGAAGTTTGAGAGTCTGAAGATGAAGGAAGAGGAGACTATCCATGACTTCCATATGAGTGTGCTTGAGTTGGCTAATGCATCCAGTGCCCTTGGAGAAAAGATGTCAGAAGAAAAGCTTGTAAGGAAAATCCTGAGGTCTCTTCCTAAGAAGTACAAGATGAAGGTAACTGCCATTGAAGAATCACAAGACATCAGCAAGATGAGGGTTGATGAGCTCATTAGATCTCTTCAAACTTTTGAGCTTGGTTTGAATGAGGAAGAACCTGAAAAAAAGCCCAAAAGTATAGCCTTGGTTTCCACTCCTGTAGAAGTTAAGAAAGTTACAGATGATGAGTCTCAGGAGGATCTGTCTCAAGCCATAGTTATGTTGGGAAGACAGTTCAACAAAGTGTTCAAGAGGATGAACAATAACTCCAGGCCTAATGTCAGGAACATCTCTTCTGACAACAGCAAGGCAAAAGAGAAGGATGAAGAGAAGACTGCCCAAGATAAAGGAGTTCAGTGCTTTGAATGTGAAGGGTATGGACATGTCAAGAAAGAGTGTCCCACATTCTTGAAGAAGCAGAAAAAGGGCATGACAGTTTCCTGGTCTGACTCTGATAGTGAAAGTGAAATTGAGTCAGCAAAGCATGTTACAGCTTTGACAGGAATTGTTGAACCTGATGATGATAGTGATGGAGAAGTCACTTATGATGAGCTAGCTTCAACCTATAAAGAGCTGTGCTTAAAGAGTGTTGAACTATGTCAGGAGAGGAATCAACAGAAGAAACAGATTGCTCAGCTAGAGAATGACAAAGCTGAATTGGAAAAAGAAGTCTTAAGTGTCAAAGCTCATCTTAATCATATGACTAAATCTGTTAGAATGTTGAGCAGTGGGACAGCCACTCTTGACAAGATACTACAGTCAGAAAAAGCTGCTGGAGACAAAGCTGGGATAGGTTATGTGGCTGAGGATAAGGGAACTTCAGAAGCAAGCACTTCAGGTTCAAAGAAGGAAGTGTCACAACCTTTGTCTCAACATCAGCCAAAGAAGCAGGATCCTACACCTAAGAAAGCTGATGTTTCACAACCTAAGAAGATTGAGAAGAAGACTGGTCCTAATCAGAAGAGAAAGCAGCCACAAGGAGCTAGTCAGTATATGCCCCCACAACACCACAAGAGCATGCAAGCTGCTCAGTTCAAACAGCACATGTCTTATCAGGTGTCTCAACATCAGGGGTATGGTTACACCAATGTTGTTCCTCATATCTATGGAAGAAGAAAGCCACACCATCATGGGAGACAATCCAGGAAACAGCATTCTCAGCCTCCTAATGGAAAAAGATACCAGCATAATAGAAGGCAGGCCAGTTATGGTAGGAGGAGACCACATTATGGATGGCAGCATAAGCAATCTCATCATGGCAGAAGATTCAGAGATGAAAGGGTAAGATGCTATTATTGTGGAAGGTTTGGACATATGCAGTACTTTTGCTACAAGCTGCATGGATACCCTCAACCTCAAAACAGATGGAGAGAGTACATGCCCAAAGTTGTTAAACAATGGGTACCTAAGGAGAAGGTGAAGTGTCTATTGGCTCACACATCAAATGAACATTTTGCTATGGATGCATGGTACTTTGACAGTGGATGTTCAAAGCACATGACCGGATCCAAGAAGCATTTGGTAGAGTTCAATCCTTGCCATGCAAATGGTGTTATTTTTGGCAATGGTGAAAAAGGAGTAGTAGAAGGAGTTGGAAGAGTGAAGAATCATGATGGCCTTACTCTTGATAATGTGCTCCTTGTTCAAGGGTTGAGTGCTAATTTAATTAGCATAAGTCAACTTTGTGATGAAGGTTACAACGTAAGCTACACCAAAGATGAATGTGTGGTAGCTGATGAGCAGAATGAGGTAGTGATGAAGGGAGTAAGATCCAAAGATAATTGCTATCAGTGGATACCTCAAGTGGACAGCTTATCTAGTGATGATGCTGTAACATCAGATGATGACATCAAGTGTGAAAGTATGGTGAAAAGTCAATCTGGGTTAATGACTTATGGTGCTGTTACTCCTAAGTTGGATGATGTGAGTAGTCAGTTATGTGAGCAAGATGAAGGAGTCAAAAATGCTGATGGAAGGATCAAAAGCTGTGACCTTAAGAAGTGTTGGGAGCTGAATACTTGCAAGGCCAAGAAAGATGACAACCTGACTAATGACTCCTATAGTTCAGAAGAAAAATTTCACAAGTTGACAATCCTTAGGTTGGAAGATGCAGATGCTAGAGCTGATGTTAAAACATCTCAAGTCAAGAAAGGTACTTCTAGCCTTAAAATAAAGAAGAGTGATGATGAACTAATTGCAAAAGTGGTTCATAGGGTTGCTAAACAACTGAAATCAAGGAAGAGGAAAGCTATTGAGTCACCTCCAAAGATGAGAACCGATAAGCAGAAGATCTATGTGGATGGTACTACAAAATCCAGGAGTAAAGTGTTCATCTCTTCCAGAAATAGGAAGATCAGAGATAAGTATGATGATAATGTCCAGGATATCTCTCAAATGAAGGAAGCCGTTGTTGTTAGAACTTCTGAGAAAATTCAAAAGGCCATACTAGATAACATTCCTGTGCTTTTCGTAAAATGGTTGAAGTATGTTCTGGAAAAAGAATTTGGTATAGATACTCTGGATATGGTTGAGTTTGCTAGGAGATGGTTCAGAGAGGGTGTGGGAACTTATGGTATTCAGGTGTTGCTCTGACTGTGTTTTATTGGGAGCTTCTTGAAGGACTTCTTTGTGCTATGAGTCCTTGGAATGGTGATGAGAAGCTGATGTCCCAAAAGATGTTATATCATCATGTTTGCTGGTGGTTATATCTGGAAGATGATTAAGATTGGACATGTGGAGTTGGATGCTCTAGCATTTTTTGTCAGAAGAGGTGGAGATTATGGTCAAGTGTTTAGTAGCTTGTTCTGGAAAAGCATGACTACTGTCTTTGAAGACTTCACCAGCTTCAACAACTACTGGTGGATGTAAGGATGGAGGAATTGTGATCTCTTGAAGAGACTGGATCTCAGTAAAGCTTATAAGTATTCTGAGAATCTGTGGAGGTTGTGACACAGTGTTGAGTTTGGATTACTTTGCTGATAGTAAATCCAGTAGTAGAGCATATGTAATACCCTGGTGTCAAGAGTGTCAAGAGTGTCCTTGGTGAAGGATGTCCTTGTTCTGGATCTGAAGCTTGGTGCTTACATTATACCTAAGGAGTGTCTACATAGTCATACGGGAGAATGATGAAGTAGAAAGTCTGACTTGGATGGAGAATGTAGAGAAGACTGAAGTAGATCAGGGAATGACTATAGTTAATAGGGTTGTTTGCCCAATTATGGCTAAAAAGGGGGAGAACATAGACAAGATAGTCAAGAGGATTATTGCCATATGCTGCTGATGTGATGCAGAGATTAAGGGGGAGATAGATTGATGCTGCTAAAAGGTGTTTAGTTGAAAAGTGGTAATGCAGTTATTGAGGGGGAGTATTAAAGATATCATGACATGTAAAGAGTGCAGGCAAGCAGACATCTAGGGGGAGTAAATTGCTGCACATTATGAGCTACTGAACAGCTGTGATGCTGGTTCATGTTTTCAAGGAGGAGCACCAATTGGCTGCTGTCAATAATGAAGATGGTGCTGCAGCAAATCTTGTGATGAAGACTATGCAAAGTGTCAAACTGCTGCTAATGAGTTTCAAATTAATTAAAGATTATTCCGCTGCTGAAATCTCTGAAGGTGCAGAGTGCAGAAGTTGATTGCAGAGTGCAGAGATTGTTTTAGCCAAAATTAGCCAAAGGGGGAGATTGATAGTTCCTGGATTGGCTGGAATTTTGGTAAAACAAAGGTTATTCAATGTTGATGTCAAGGTGCTGATGTTGTAACATTGAAGTCTTAACACTGGGTTGTGTTAAGTTGTTAAATGCTGAAGATGGATGTTTGATGTCACACAGGTGATGTTGTAACATCAGACCTGCAGAATTAATAACAACAGGATATGTTATTAGGGCACGCGTATTAGCTGGAATTGTGGAGAGTGGTTAACTCATTGGATGAGAATATCTTGGGATAGATATTTTCTGTTACATGGGAGATTTGATTGCAGATCTGTTGGAGAATTAAAAGGTTGAAGATTTAAAAATATTTTGGGGATAAAATCTGTTTTGAAGATTCAGTTTTAATTAACAAATCTGATCAAATATTGTGACAAGTCCAAGCCCAATTCAGGAGCTATATAAAGCGCACAAGACCAAAGGAAAAAGCGACAGAAAACATTCAGAAGATCAAGAGCAGAAGGCTTAGTGTCTAGAGTTTGTTTAAAGTGCTTGTATTTACACTATTCTAGGGTTTGAATAGGTGTTAAGTTTCTGTCCTCTCTAAATCTGTGAAGCAAAGAGAGTTGTGTGATTTGATCGAAACTGTGAAGTAAGATCAAGGGTACTCAAAGTGGGTTCTTTGAGTGTTTGTAAGGGATTGAGTGGTGTTCTCATTCCTAAGTGGTTTCTTAGGTAGGAAGTCATTAGTAGAGTATAAGTTTAGGAGATTGTCAACGGGTCGTTGAGTCTGTAAATTATATCTACAAGTAGTGAATTCCATCCCTGGCTTGGTAGCCCCCAGAGTAGGTTGGTTGTAACCGAACTGGGCCAACAATTCTTGGTGTTATTTTACTGTTATTGCTGTCTATTGTGCAGAGTGTGTTGTTGTGACATCACACCTTAACATCACACGTCTGATACCAGAATTTCAGATCAGACCATTGCAAGAGCAATTTATTTGGATGAGTCAGAAGTCAGGACTCACATAACCACTAAGGGTGGAATTCAGGGTTTGCCAGCCCAGTTCTTAACAAAGAAAGCTCTATACTTTGCTAGTATAGGGAACGTGGTCGCTTTTAAGAGCATCTTTGTTTTGCTCACCTACGGGTTATTTTTGTTTCCCAACATCGATAACTTTGTAGATATCAACGCCATTAAGATTTTTATGATTGGAAACCCTGTACCGACTTTGCTCGCAGATTCTTATCATTCTGTACACTTAAGGAATTTGTATAATGGATGAATGATCACATGTTGTGTACCCCTGCTTTACAAATGATTCACTTCCCATTTGCCAAAGTCTACTGCATTTTGGGATCAAAAGAATACTTTACGTTGGTCGCAGAGAATCATGTCTCTTACCAACTCCGACATCGATTGGTACAATCGAATCTATGATGGGATCAGAATCATTGACCGTTGTGGAAACTTCCCAAATGTACCCCTTATAGGAACTAAGGGAGGAATCAATTATCATCCAATTTTAGTTCGTCGTCAATTTGGATACCTGATGAAGCATATCCCGCGTAATGCTCATCTGGAAGGTCTTTTCTTCAAGGAAGGAGAAAATGACAGGGAACTAAAGACGGAAATAGTGCATGCCTGGAAACACGTTCATAGGAAAGGAAGAGAGTCTCTAGGAAAACCAGATTGTGTCTCAGTGGAGCCTTATCTCCACTTGGTACAAACTAGAGCTCTCAAGTTGAGGATGCCTTACCCTCGTCAGGAAGTTCTTCCATTAAGGGACTCTGCCCTTTATTTTATGTCTGAGACGGAAAAGCTTCAGTTACTCTCAGCAAGGTTTGCAGGAGAAGAGGTCTTGGAGGAATAAGTACCGTATTCTCAATGTAGAGTGCAAGAAAATACAGCAACTGTTAAAAGAAAAAGATGCTCTGATTGAGATTTTAGAGCAAGTTGCTGTGGAGAATCAGGATGACCAAAGAAATTTGCTCGCTCCTTTCGCTTGGCAAAGGAATGACAACCCGACAACGGCCGAAGAGCCCCGGTCAAAGAAAAGGAAAGTACCAGAACCAGCACCCGAGCTCTCCTCAGAGAGGACTCAGGATCCATTAGCTGAGATTTCCTTTCGCAACACTATGTAAATTACTGTATTTCCATTTCTGCAATCCTTTGAATTCAATAAAACGGGGTTTCCCCACTGTTTGATATTTGCAATCCAATTGTCGAAGTTTATTTTGAATAAACAAAAACATATAATTAATATAATCATTGCATATCATTCATCATTCTCGCATCACGCATTCTTCTTACCTACGAATCTCACGTTTGCGTATCGATTCTAGAGTCAAACTGTCTCATTCGTACAATACTCGGGCCAATCATCAGAAAAAGATGGATGATCTCGAGGAAGAGAACAGAGAGTTGAGAGAAGAGATCGACACTCTGAAAGAGGATCTGAGAAAGCTTCATAACGACATGCAAGCTCTGGCAGCGACTCAGATGCAACAACAACGGATTGTGATCTCAGAGATCACATCGACGCCCATAGTGGAGAAGTATGATCCTAGGTACAAAATGCCGAAAGATCGTCCCTGGGGCATGCCTATTAACTATATCCCAGAAGGATATATTCTGCCGATCACTGAAGATCCAGAAACTTCAGCAGGAGCCGCTGGGCCTGAAGGTTAAAAACTTCGGGAAAGCGAAGATGCCAGGGGCATGACAACAACTCCTGAAGGTTACAAACTTCGGGAGGCACCTAGAGTCTCAACCATAATGACTATACCATCACCCGTGGTACACATTATCCCGGAAGGACAGATTCCACAGATACCCTCTGATGGAAATGAAAGTATGTTCGACAGAATGAATGATTCCAAGAATAGTTCCTGGAGATGCAGAAAGAACTACAGGCCATTCTCGGTCAGGATTTATTTGGAAAGGACATCGCAGACCTTTGTTTGGTCCCCAATGTGCAAGTTCCGCACAAGTTCCAGGTGCCCGACTTCGAAAAGTACAAGGGTGACTCTTGCCCTCAAAGCCACTTGGTGATGTACGCTCGGCGAATGTCATCTCAGACAAAGAACCAGGAGCTACTGATCCACTACTTTCAGGATAGTTTAATCGGTGCCGCATTAAAATGGTACATGGGTTTAAACCGCACTACGATCGGCACTTTCAGAGATCTTGGCGCTGCTTTCGTTCAACAATATAAGTATAACCTGGACATGGCACCAAACAGAGATCAACTCAGATCGATGTCACAAAAGGACAAGGAAACCTTTAAGGAATATGCTCAGAGATGGCGTGAAATTACCGCCCAGATTTGTCCACCTCTTGAGGAAAAAGAGATGACAAAGATCTTCTTGAAAACCTTAAGCTCCTTTTACTATGACAGAATGGTTAGCAGTGCGCCCAGTGACTTCACCGAGATGGTGGGCATGGGATTTCATCTAGCGGAAGCCGTCTGGGAAGGACGTTTAGTTAAAGACGTTGGATCATCAAGTAGTACAAAACGATACGATAACGCTCTCCCTAAGAAAAAGAGTAGGATATTGGGAATATCTCTCTCGGAAAGCAAAGGTGATATTACCAACCAGTAGCAGCTGTAACTCCTGCTATTAACCCTGCACCTGTTCCTACGTATCAACCTCAGGTTGCGCAGAGCCAACCTAATAACAGTAATATCAGCAAAGTACACAACAGCCTCTTCAGCAGGCTCGTCCTCAGTGCAACAACAACCGTACAACGCGACCACTAGGGTTTGACCCTATACCAATGTTGTACGCAGAATTGTTTCTATTATTACTGGTCAAGGGACACGTCCAAACCATGTCTCCTCTTACAATACCGGAAAATCCGCCTTTTTGGTTTAAAGCGGATCAGACTTTCCCTTACCATCAAGGAAGACCAGGGCATAACATAGAAAACTGCCTCAGTTTCAAATCCGATGTGCAAAAGCTTGTTAGGAGCGGGGTCTTATCTTTCAAAGATACGAATCTGAATGTTCTCACGAACCCGCTGCCTCAACACAAGAAAGCTGCAGTAAATTTGATAGAGGGAGAGTCCAATAACAGCTATCAAATTCATGATGTACTCTTATTAAGGGCCAACTTGGTCAAGATACATTGTAGACAGAGTGGGTATGGTCATGTGCCACCTCATAATTATCACCAGTGTGATATCTGCTCTAAAAATAATCAAGGATGTTATGTGGTGCAATCAGCTCTACAGGAACAGTTAGATCTCGGATGGATCCAAGAACACCGAGTTCGTGGAGTTAACATGACTTATACGAATTCCCATGTCATTCAGAATCACGACATCCGTGCGATGAATGTTAACTTGGTGGCAATGCACTCAAGGCAAAGCCAATATCATAATCTGCCACGGCATGATTACAATTCCTGTCTGACTTGCTCAGTAAACAAACAGTGATGCTCTTTTGTACAAGAGGCCCTCCAGCGTCAGATGGATCTTGGGTCGATCCAGGACTACCATGATAAAAATCCTTATCAGATTAATATGGTTCAAATCTTTGATATTCGTTTGATGAACACCAGCTTGGTAGAATTACATGCTAAGCAAGTCCAGCTCGGTTTTCTGACTTCGCATAATTATCAGAATTGTAAAGGATGTTATGAGAGTGACCAGGGATATGCTCTCGTTCAAAGAACTTTGCAACACTTGTTGAACCACTGGTGGCTTCCGATCTATATGGACGAAGACACGCAACAAATCAGTGTGGTTAACGGGAACCTTACTCGGCATCAAAGTCAGGATGTTCGATCAACAGAAACAGATCTAGTGCAGTTACACTGCATTCAAAGCAGACGTGGCCAGGTGCCACCACATAACTACGAGCGCTGTAGAGTTTTCTCAGAAAATAACCAAGGATGCTACCTCGTGTGAGCAGCCCTTCAGAGTCAACTGGACCGCAAAGAGATTCAACCATATTCAGTTTCGGGGTCTATCAACTGGACGCCAGACTATTTCGCTGATCAAATCATAGATGTTGTTGTAATCTCTGATCCTGAAAGGACCAAAGATGTTTATACCATCATCCCTCTACTTGACGAATCAAAGGTTCTTAACCAGGAACTGATTGAAGTTACTTATGACAGTCAGAAAAATCAGAAGGCTCCTGTAGTTATCTACCTACCGGGACCGTTACCGTATGAATCTGATAAGGCGATCCCTTACAAATATGATGCCATAATAGTTGAGAATGGAAAGGAGATTCCATTACCCTCCGTCGTAGATATTACAGACATCAGTCGAGTAACGTGGAGCGGCCGAATCTTTAACCGATGAGTTGGAGAACTTAACAGAGAAAAGGAACTTCAGACAGAAGCTCCCAATCCACCAGTCGATCAGTCCATTGATCCTGACCTTTCAAAAAACAACGATGAGATGCTGAAGCTCATCCAAAGGAGTGAATACAACATTGTTGATCAACTGTTACAAACTCCTTCAAAGATCTCCGTGCTATCACTTTTACTCAGTTCCGAGGCTCACAGGGAGGCTCTACAGAAAGTCTTAGAGCAGGCCTTTGTGGAACAGGATGTGTCAACACGACAGTTCGAGAGCATCGTCTCTAACATCACTTCCTGCAACAACTTAGGGTTCAGTGATGAGGAATTGCTAGAAGAAGGCAAAAGCCACAACATGGCACTCAATATCACAGTTAACTGCCAGGACGATGCCTTAGCCAGCGTACTGGTAGACACCGAATCGACTCTCAACATCATGCCGAAGTCCACTCTAATGCGACTATCATTCAAAGGATCCCCGACGAGGGGCAGTGAGGTCGTCGTCAAAGCATTTAAAGGATCCAGGAAAATAGTTATTGGCGAAGTCGACCTTCCCATAACTATCGGTCCTCACACTTTCCTAGTCACTTTCCAGGTCATGGACATCCGGGCAACATACAGTTGCTTATTAGGAAGACCTTGGATACACCAGGCTGGGGCAGTAACTTCGACACTTCACCAGAAGCTGAAGTTTGTCAAGAATGACCAACTCATCACGGTATGTGGAGAACAAGCCTTGATTGTGAGTAACCTTTCATTATCTACTTGTGTAGAGCTGGAGGAGGTCGTTGGAACTCAGTTCCAAGCACTCTCGGTGAGCAATGACAATCAGTTAGAAAAAGGAACATCGATTTCCTCGTACAAAGATGCTCTCGAAGTGATCAAGAATAGCAACGCAAAAGGATGGGGACAACTTGTCATTTCCACTGATAATAAAATGAAGAAGGGTTTTGGGTTTTCTGCAACCTGTACCCAGACAACTGCTAACGATGAAAGTCTTCATCCTGTTCATAACTTCTTCCATAGTGGAGGTTTCCTTCACCCAGTGTCTCAAGAAGTACATACTATCAACGAGGGAGGTTCCTCTTACACAGATGAGGAATGGAAGTCCTATCTTAACGAGGACGGTTATATGTCTCAGGAAAAGGTGCCTACGCCATTTTGCTATCCCGTATAGAGTCCGAGATTTATACCGAGGTCAGACGTCGAAATGATATACGGAGATTGTGATCCGGAAGGATGCCGTGCTCCACCAAACTTATTAGAAGAAGACACTCTGATGAAAGACAACTTTGACCACGACTATTATGGCCCGATGGATGGTCTGCCTATCTGGCAGCCGTACCCAGAAGACTTGGGGCAAGAAAATCAGCCGAACAATGAAAATCAGCTGAGCATCATTGAAAAGAATGCCTGCGTCCCCACCATGTCATGGGATCAACACTCAGGTCATTCAGAAAATATCCAGCACGATGATGAATTGGCAAAGCTTGCCAGATTAGAATTCATCAACTATGTTTTTCCCGAGGTCAACGTCATCGAGAGAGATGACTCCTCCAGTCCCAAAGAAGTATGGGACACCTTGGGACAACCGAATGGTAAATACGACTTCATGGTCAAATACACTGTTCCTGAAAGCTCTCACATCAGGCTCGAAGACATTCAGCCAACTGAATGGGGAGATTCACCTGAGAGCACAAATACTCTGCAAAATACAACTGAGGAATCCTCCTACGACAACTCTGCCTGGGAGACAGATTCCAATGATCCTGCTCCACTAAAAATCAGTGTTATTTCTGAAGGCAAATCAAGGAAGGTACCAGACTTTGTGATTCTCCGAGGAGTTCGCCGCCAATGGGTTGCAGTCGATGTTCCGAAGATTGTTCATAAGTCTAAGTAATTGCCGTCTTTATCTTAACCTTTCACCTTGCCCGGGTGAAGCGGATGTTTTGATAGGGCTCACTTTCTGTAAATATCCCTCTTCGCTTCGCCCAAAGCGACAGAGTTTTGTTTTATAGGGCTGTAGTTTCAAGAATCGACTCATTCATAAATAAAAAAAATGTCGTTCTGTAATTTCCGCATTTATTGCTGTTTTCTCTTTTCGTTTTTTCAGAAAATGGTAATCCTAAAAAACAATTCAAATAATAAAAACAAGCAGTAAAAGTAATACACTGCACACACTCTTGCATTCTCTCTATCTCTTCTAAACACAAATCATCACGTCGTGCAGATTGCTTATTTTAAACCCCATTGAAACATACGATCCGATGCCTTCTCCCAACTTTGAAGTCCCGTTATTTGAGGCTGAAGAAGAAGATGACGAGGAAATTTTGGAAGAGATCTCCCGATTACACAGACAAGAGGAAAGGTCCATCGAACCTCACAAAGAGTCGTTGGAAATGGTCAACTTGGGCTCAGAGGAAGAGAGAAAAGAAGTCAGGATTGGGGCACTGCTCAGTTCAGCTGTCAAAGAAAGTTTGACAAAGCTTCTCAAAGAGTTTCCCGATGTATTTGCTTGGTCCTATCAGGACATGCCAGGGTTGGATACCAGCATCGTGGAACATCATCTACCGTTGAAATCAGAATGTCCTCCGGTAAAACAGAGACTGAGACGGACTCATCCGGATATGGCCATAAAAATCAAAGAGGAAGTGCAGAAACAGATTGACGCAGGTTTCCTCGCCACATCAGAGTATCCTCAATGGTTAGCCAACATAGTACCAGTTCCGAAAAAGGATGGAAAGGTCAGAATGTGTGTGGACTACGGAGATCTAAATAAGGCTAGTCCAAAGGACGACTTTCCTTTACCATACATTGATATGCTGGTAGACAGTACAGCAAAGTTCAAAGTTTTCTCCTTCATGGATGGATTCTCGGGCTATAATCAAATAAAAATGGCGCCGAAAGACATGGAGAAGAATTCCTTCATCACCCCATGAGGGACTTTTTGTTACAAGGTAATGTCATTCGGTTTGAAGAATGCCATGGCAACCTATCAAAGGGCCATGACTACTCTGTTTCAGGACAAGATACACAAAGAAATTGAGGTATATGTCGATGATATGATTGCCAAATCTAGAACAGAGGAGGAGCATGTGACCCACCTGTCAAAACTATTCGAGTGGTTGAGAAAGTATAAACTCCGCTTGAATCCCAACAAGTGCACATTTGGTGTCCGATCAGGGAAACTCTTAGGGTTCATCGTAGCCAGAAAGGAATTGAGATTGATCCTGACAAGGTCAAGGCCATTCAAGAAATGCCTTCTCCAAAGACTGAAAAACAAGTAAGGGGATTCCTGGGACGTTTGAACTACATTTCCAGATTCATATTCCTCATGACCGCAACATGCGCGCCGATCTTCAGATTACTAAAAAAGAATCAGGACTGTGTTTGGACAGAAGACTGTCAAACCGCCTTCGACAGTATCAAGGAATATAAGTTAAATCCACTAATTCTATCACCACCAACGGAAGGAAGACCACTGATCATCTACTTAACAGTCTTGGAAGACTCAATGGGTTGTGTACTTAGCCAACAGGACGAAACCAAAAGAAAAGAGTCTGCCATCTACTATCTGAGCAAGAAATTCACCGACTGCGAGACTCGGTACACTATGCTTGAGAAAACTTGTTGTGCTCTGGTTTGGGCAGCCAAATGTCTGCGTCAGTACATGATTCATCACACTACTTGGTTAATCTCTGAAAAGTCAAACTTCTAGCATCCGCTTAGGCTTTGTATTAGAAAAACCCCGGTTGAGACAATCAACCTTTTAGCATCAAATTTGTGCCTTGCTCACAGCATACAAACATCAACAACTCCTCTTTAGAGATGACAAACTCTCTCTAACCCTTTAGCTTTACATCTTGGGCTTTGAACAAGATACAAACCACCTTTAGCTTCACGTCTTGGGCTTCGAACAAGACACCAAAATATCTCTTTCCTCCCATAGAATAGGAGGAACTACGATCGCTCTGATTTCCCTATTTCGGGAATACGTAGGCATAAGATTGCAAAAGAATCTTAGTGAGCATACTAATAAAAGACCCAAATCCAGTACCCCCATATATCAATCCAAAAGCACCAAGTCCTAACATCTTAACAAAAACCTCGCAAATGATCTAGACATTCCGATTTTTTTTAAAATAAACCGAAGAGGGACCCACATCTTAATTGCATATGTAACCTAACAGACCGTTGTTCAAACTCATTATACAAGCAGGGTTAATTGGAGAAATCTATTTCCCTTCCTTAATCAGCTCAATAGGATAAAAAATGAATCGAACTGTAGTGCCGAAGTGATCGTGACTCAGGACCACAAAAATCGCGCTACACCAAGATGGGAGGATATTTTAGGGTTGACCAGGCTGAAGTCCATTTGGTGTATCTACTGAAGAACAAGAAACGGATTAATTGGCCTCACTACATTACAAGTCAGATTTTTACTCTCCGTGACTCAAGTCGAGGTACTTCCTTGTGCTATGCATCGTTTATTCAAAGTATTTTGAATAAGGCTGAAGTTATGGTTCAAGGTATTCCATATACATCTGTGACCTTCGATCAAGAATTCAGTCAGAAGACACTAACAATGATGGGTTACTTTTGGGATAATCAAGAGCAACGGTACAGGTTTCGCGGCAGATGTACGAGCTCAGGTGTTTAATATGTTGATACGGATGAAGACGAAGATGAAGATGAAAAGGAAGAAGAAGCAGCTGATGAGATGCAAACTAACGACCATGATGCTGAACAGGATAACACTGAGTGGTTGGGTCACTCACCTACTCAAGATCCCTATGCAAATCAGGGATGGGGTGAGTGCCAACACACTGGATGGATATCTCTGGGTTCATCCTATATGCCTTCAACAAATGATTGAAATCAGCAAAAGTCATATTATATTCCTCCTTCTCCACAGCAACCTCAACACAATAATGATGACGTTCTAGAAATGTTAAGAACAATGCAGCTCCAACAACAAAACTTAGTGTCTGCTCAAGAAGAAAGGCACACTGCTCTCACGAATCATCTACAAGCTCAAAGTGAGAACTTTAACCGGTTTTCCTCCACAGTGATGACAAGGTTTAACAATCTGGCTACAACCGCTGAGAGTCAGAATTGTGCTCTGACTAACAATTTTAACACTCTCAATTGGGCAGTATTGGAGCTTACGGAACGCTTGGGTGAACAACCACCTCCACCACCTCCAGAGTACTACTTCAGAAGAAGGGGACACCAATTTAGGGGGAGGAGACCTTGAGGATTAAGATGTCTAGTGTATTGCATTTCATATTTTGTTTTGTTTGCACATTATTATATGTTTTGGTTTGCTTTTGTATTTCCTGTGACTTGAAGTTTATTGGAATATTATGGTTATGTAATGCACTTTAAGTTTCTATATATGCTTCTTGTCTTATTTATCCATCTAATTTCCGCATTAACATCATTTTATGTGGATGCTTGTTAATGTGTCTTGGTTGCAAATTATACGATTGTGTTCATATGTATGTATCATGTTATTCTTTGACCTTGTATTTCTCTCTTTTGGATGTTGTCAAAGGGGGGAAGGGTATATGCTCTACAAAGCAAAAGCAGCACTTGATGTCATAAAGATTGATCAGATTGTATTTTGGAAGAATGCACAAAGTCAGGGGGAAGATGAGTCTCAAATTACTCGACAAGCTAAAGAAGTTTTGCCATCATAAAAAAGGGGGAGTATGTGAGGGCAAGGTGTCTTAACACTCAATCTTTATTTTAATGATGTCAAAACATGTACTAGCTCGTAGTGTATAATTTAGAAGATATCATCGCATCATAGTCGGCATCCGTACTTCACAATGCATAAATATCTCATAATCATGTGTACATACATATAGGAAGAGTCTCTTATATCTCTTGTATGTGTTTGATCATGTTGAGAGTCATAGGAATGCATAAACATAGCCTAGGTAGAAGAAACGATGGTCAAAAAGTTATTTTTGTGCGTTTTTTCTGTTTGAGTAGACTCAAACTATGTTTTGGTCGACTTATGAAACTTGATTTCTAGCCTATGTCTCACGGGTCAGCTCACTTCGACCCTCCGGTCGACTCATACTGATGATATTTGTGTTTGTAGTTTTTCACCAGGCTTGCGTTGACGCATGGTCCTGTTGCGGTCGACGCATGGCTTCCAAATTTGCATAGTCCTGCCCGCGGGTCAGCGCAGGTTGACCCTCATTAATATTTGGTCGACCGTTCGCTAAAATCTTGTTATGCATTATACCTCATTTTTACCTAACAACAAGAAAAATTGAAAGATATACACTGAATTTTTCTCTCATCATCTTGTTTGCTTGGAAAATTCGCAAACAACCGCTGATCTCCTAATTTATGAAAAATTAGTTTGCTTACAGGACCGATCAAACAAATCCTAGGACAATGTGCTTTAACAATCTTGACAATTTATGTTGAAAAACCTTTTGTTCATTGAATTCATCATTGTTTTTATCAACTAGTATTTTTCGACAAAAGTAATAAAAACTTTGTTTCTTGAAATAAATGGCGAAATCTAAATAACTTGCAAGAAAGAAAATTACAGAAATGTAAAGGGAATTGTAAATGAAGAACTTAAAACTTTTATTAAAATGCAAGGAATGAAAACTGGTGTTTTTCAAACGTACATTTTCTCAGTAACTACTTTTTTCTCTCACACAGTTACTTTGAGTATTTCTTGAGTGACTTGTACAAATTTTGAACACCCCGGAAATCTGACACTAAGACTCCCTATTTATATACAATCAAAATAACTACCAATAACAGCTATTTCTCCTAATGGTGACAAATGGCAATCTGCATGCATTCGCCAACTAGATGCATTCTCAAAATGAAACTCCCTTCTAAATTTGAATTTCAAACATCTGTCGAACGAGGCTTATTACCCCTCTGTCGAAGTATTTCTAATACTTAGAAAAATCTGCCAATGCTTTCCTTTAAGTAACATTTGCCTTCAACTGGCTTTCTCCCATCAGAAACACATTCCTGTCGAAATACCCTGGCAGATTTCCAAATTTGTTCTGAACAATTATCTAGGCGTCGAAATTAGCAACCTACAAATTGCCCCCCAGAAAATGCATTTTCGACAAAGGGAGAAAAGCATTTTTTGCCAATGCAATTCGACGCCATCAATAATTCGACCAATGACTATTCATATGATTAGACGTTTGTGACGGCAAAGGCATCATTGCACTTTTCTCAAACGTCTCTTCAGCCCACGTTTTTGAGATTTTCCATCATCACTACCCTAGTCCCTAGCAGATCATGGGTCAAAAACTTAACTGCCACCGTCTGAAACAATCCACTTCATAACTTCCACGTGTCCCACAATCTTTTCATTATTTCTCCATTAAATGAAAAAAAAACTTCTGAATTCCAACCACTTCAGTCCCTTTTCTTCCTATAAATAAGTTGGAAAATTTTATTTTTCACTTTTCACGTTTCTTTTCTTTAAGCAAGAACTCTCTTCAACTTCATCTTCTTCATTTCTCTGCATTTTCTTCTGCAATCAACCATGGCATCTTTCGCTGCTCCACAAATCACAAGTAAAGATTCCAAAAAATCCAAAAACTTATCACCTGTCCACAAGATCCTTGGGCCAAAGGTGGTGGGGAACCAACAGTATGTACCAGAGCCTCCAAATGAAGAGGAGAAACGACGTATTTACCAGTCTCAGGTACTAATTCCTATTTTAATTTCTAGTAAATCTCATGCAATGTTAGGACCCTTACCTGATTTAGCCCTAGATCCTATAAAAGTGAGAGAATTCTTTCCAGCTTACCATCGTTACAAACCATAGCTAACGGGGTTAGGCCTAGAACCGATAAGGAGAAAATCATAGACGAAAAATCCAAGGCAGACGACCAAGGGTCTCCTTCTGAGGAAGTCATAAATTTAGAGTACATGAACAACTTTAGAATATTTAGGTCTTGTCCTTTGTCGAAAGACCCCTCTGATTATCTAGCCTGGCTGAAGAAAATAAAGAAGGTTGAAGCTGATGTTTGGAAAACTATGGGCATTTTCGACCTCATCCAACTGTCGAAAGTAGGACCAGGATATTGCCCCTCCATGCTTCTAGCTTCCTTTTACTTTTGGGACAGCACCTATAATAATTTCCATTTTCCTTGTGGAATGATTACCCCCACTATTTTCGACGTGGTTGCCATAACTGGCCTAAGTCCACTAGGAGTGGATTATGATCCTACCCTACTATCCGACGATTCCATAGGCTTCGACAAAAACAAGGCCACCCTCATAGTCTATATTGCCAATTATCATGACAAAGAAACCAAATAAGTCTCTGATCAAGAGCATGTAGCCTTCTTAGCCCTTTGGCTGTCGAGATGTGTTTTTTGCTCTAAGTCTTTTCAAGTGGTGAAGCGTTATATTACCATAGCAAATCAGCTTCATGCTGGACATCAACTGTGCCTCAGTGAGATGATCTTGGCGAACCTATACGAATCTCTTGGCGAAGGGGTTACCTTCCTGAAGAATATCAAGGACAAAGGGAGTCTACTGTTGTCAGGACCATTTTGGCTCTTACAACTGTGGCTCAATGCCACCTTTGAAGCTTCCTTACCCAACAAGCAAACTGTGGATGAAACTGCTCTGAAGGACAGAAGAGTCGAAGGCACCAGACTGGCGCAGTTAACACCCAATGATGAAGGTCTGAGCCTTCAACAAACTTTTACTAGCTATGTTATGATGTTTGCTAAACGTCATAACTTTACTCCCAATATGGCTCCTTTTGCTGATAGAAAAGTTGGACCAGAGTGGCTCACCAGGAAACTTCCATTAGAGTCGAAAGCTCTAGGAGATGAATTCCTTAATGTATGGGAATCTTTTCTCACTCCTAGACTCTTAGTTTCCAGACTCGCACCCTCAAAGTTGAAGGTCTCCCTTGTTAACTACCAACCCAATCTGGTCTCTCGACAGTTTGGGTTAATACAAATAAAACCAAAACCCCTCTTCTCAAGGAAAGGTTCTTTAATTCACTACAACATGACCCACACCGAAGATGAGTGTTCTGGGTTGCTGGCGAAGTATTCTAACCTGGTCGAAATTCAACCAGTGCCCTTTAAACCTAGCTTCCTCTGCACTCAGGAGTTTGACGAATGGTGGAGGGCTTATTATGACTCTCAATTCTTCGACGTGCCTTCTTTCACCATCCAACTGACCAGAGCTTTCGCCCTTGTGCAGGATAAAATGAAAAAAGGTACTTCAAGACACGTCAAAGAAATCCAAGCATTCCAGAAATACTTTGAAACTGCCTACAGGCCCAACGAACTTAATCGAACCATAAGCGAAGCAGCTGTTACTTTGAAAGAAAAATTTACCAAAAAATTGGATGAGTTAAAACTACCTTGATACGTTCGACCAGAACAACGTTATGAGATAGCTTTTAACCTCTATCCCCCAAAATTTCCTCCTCTACCATCTGCTGAATTTGGTGTGGCTTTTAGTCCTCTATTTCCAGATTTTTCACTTGTGGGGATTCCATGAAACTTCTTCGCCAAGAATATCAAAAACGTGCTAAGCGAGTGGTTTCGACTAAGTATACCTTGGACAATTTCAAAGGCCACCTTCATATTGGCCTAGAACATGTTCGCGTGGAAACTCCTATATATGAAGGTGTGGAATGGGAAGATACTCGACACCACTTCTTTTCATTTGCACATATTTGTATCTTTCGACTTGTATTTAGCATTTTTTCCTTTTTTTCTTTAGCCGTAAAAATTCCTGCCAAGAAACTAGCTGCCGTCGAAGCCTCAACTGCAGAAGACGCTGAAGCCCCAAAAAATATTACCCAGAAACCTTTGGCGAAGGTATGATTTTGCCTAATTTTTTAATCAATTTTTTTTACTGTTATTTTCTGAAATACTAATGAAAACTTTTTGCTATTTTTCAAGGCAGTCGAAGACCTCCTTCAACGCCAAAGAAAAGAAAAGAAAAAGAACCTGAAGCTCATGCCATTGAATCTGGTGACGAATCCCCAGATCAAGTTAAACCCTAAAAAAAAAGAAGAGACCAACGAAGTCTCAACAACAAAAAACCTCTGCTTCCAGGATATTGGAGATAACTCCTCAAAAAACTCCTGTCGAGCAAGTGACCACAGGTCCTGCAGAAAGTGAGTTATAGTCTTAAGACTGAAATTCCCCAGGTAGGTTCTCTCTTCAAATTCGACAGCAAAAGCATTTTTTTCTCATGATAAACTTGCTGACTTCTTCGTCTTCCAGGTCCTTGTCGACACCCATGGGCATCCTATGGTTCAAGCCCTTCCAAAAACCAGCAGCGATCCCACGTACAAGCCCACAAGCGCCTCAAAACCTTCCCCCAAAGATTCGACTAAAGAATCAGCCACCAAAGTAAGTCAACCCACCGCTGTTTCTAAAAAACTTCAGGAGATAATCGAAGAAGAGACTGGTCCTGAGGATGATAACTTAGTTGACGGTGGTGGAGACATTGTAATGTCTACGGCAGCGCTCACACCAGTAAGTGATCCTGAAGATAATTCCCCCATCAACTTAAAGGATGCTGACAAAGATAAAGATGGGGAGTCTGAAACAGATGACGAAGAGGGAGAAAGGGGTGAAGGCGAAAAGGAAACCACTCCACCGATTACTGCTGATGAAGAGAAAGAAAGCGACAAGTAAAATCCCCCTGATCATCCTAGAGCCGGTTCAGCCAACACCACTTCGACCAACCTTTCTCATGAAGAACGTGAGAATCTGAAGGTGCAAAGACCACTAGAATATCTGAAGGCCATGCTCAGCACCCGTTATAACTTTGCTGACACCACCACTAGTAGTTCGACTACTTCAGGGACCATTTCTGGCGCAAAATCCATGGACGAAGTGATGGCCCAAATTCGGCAGAAAATCCTCAATATTGATTTATTTCAACTTCTAGAGAAGGATTCATCTGCCCACTTTGACCTGAAAAAACTCTTGAAACAAATCAACATCCTGGAGGCTCCCCCTGAAGTGACTGATGTTGCCATGGACTTAACTACTCTTATTGACCTTATAGCAGCAGATTTTCACCGTCTTAGAGACTATTCGAAAAAGCTTGAGAACAAGTCGGAGACGCAACTTGCTGAATGGGATGCTGCTACAAGTTCTACCAACAAGGTAACTAAACTGGAAAAGGCCTCTGAACAACATCGAAAAGAGATTGCCGGGTGCGACGAAAACATCCTCAAATGGGAGAAACAGATTGCTGCTCTTCAAAACAAGATTTCTCAGGCTAAGAAACGCAAAGAAGAACTCCAACAAATCAATTAAGATGAGATAGCCAAAGAGATTGAAGTTGGAGTGCATCATGTCGAACGGGCTCAGAAGCTAGGTAAGGAGATTGAAGAGATTTTGACCAGCAAGGCCCACTGCGAGCATCGACTCCAAATTCAACGATCCAAGTTTGACAAGTTGAAGCAATCTTTCCCTATTTGATTTTGTAATGTTGCTTGGCCCTCTGAGGCTTATTTCTCTTGTAATGACACTTAAGCCATTTGTTTGGCAAATTTTTACCAATTTATTTATTTCTTTTATAAGATTATTCGATTTCTATTCTGACTTCCTGCAATATGGGTTTATATTTTTTCAAATACTTCCCATTTATTTTCAGTATTCTCTTATCTTTATCTAATTCTTCGACTTCATACGTGCCATTGGAAAACACGTTGGTGATTTGAAAAGTTCCTTCCCACTTAGGGGACCATTTTCCCATAAGTCTATCTTTTCGATCCATGGGAAGAATCACTTTCCATACAAGGTCTCCAATCGAAAAGGCTTTACCTTTTACTCTTTTATTGTAGAATTTCTCCATCCTTTCCTTTTGCCTTTTCAACAAATCTAACGCGTTTAATCTCTCTTCGTCTAAATCAACTAGTTCATCTATCATCATATTCCAATATGCATCTGATGGAATTTCATGATGTCTTTGAACTCTTGTTGACTGCAAGTATATCTCGACCGGTAAGACCGCATCATGGCCATATGTTAGTCGAAAGGGTGTAGCGTTTGTAGCTTCCTTAGGAGAGGTTCGACAAGCCCATAGAATTTGGTCCAAAGTTTTGTGCCAATTCTTTGGCTTTCTTCCCACATGCTTCTTTATTAAAACAATTGTCACCTTGTTGGCTGCTTCGACCTGACCGTTGGCTTGAGCGTAGTAAGGTGTTGATGTGAGAAGCTTGAACCCCATTTCCTGCGCGAATGCTTGCATATTTTTACTAGTGAAAATAGATCCTTGATTCGTTGTTATTGTCTATGGGATGCCAAACCTGTAAATGATGTGTTTTTGAATGAATTCCATTACTGCTTCTTGATCCACATTCACTAAGGGCATGACTTCGATCCATTTTGTAAAATAATCGATCCTAACCAAAATAAACTTCTGGCTTTTTGAAGAGGCCGGTCGAATTTCTCCAATCAAATCCAAAGCCCAACCTCTAAAGGGTCAAGGCTTTATTATAGAATGTAACTCACTTGCAGGAACATGTGGTATCCCTGCGTGTATCTGACACTCTTGGCATCCTTTCGCGAATTTGACGTAATCTTTTAACATAGTTGGCCAATACATTCCTTGTCAGAATAATAACCACTTCATCTTATGGTCTGCTTGATGCGCACCACATGCCCCGCTGTGTACATTCGACAAAGCAATGTGTGCCTCAGATTCGCCTAAACACTTAAGTAATATCCCTTCCGGAGTTTTCTTGAAAAGTTCATTCCCCAAAATCACATAACTCAAAGCTCGATACCTGATTTTTCGTTCGACTAGTCCTGTTGGATTTTGCAGGTTCTCCATTATAGGCTTTCTCCAATCTCTAGTCATTGAATCATCTATGTTAAAAATTTCAAAATTTTCTTCGTCAGCGTATCCAAGCTTTATCGTCTCCAAATCTGACGGGGATAATCTAGCTGACACGACTCTTCCTCTAACTTCAATGGCTTTCTGCAACTTTTCCTTCGACACTTTGTATCCAAAAGTTATCTGCGCTAAATCATTTGCTTCCTGATTTTCTATTCGAGGGATATGTCGAATCGTAACCATATCGAATTTTTTTAAGAGTCGATTAGCTATTACAAAGTACATGATTAATTCTCTTTAACACACTTGTATTCCTTTGTTATCTGCTTTATGACTAACTCCGAGTCACCCATTATTTCGACCCGAGTTGCCCCCAATTCCAACAAGGTTTCCTCCCAGGTTTTATTGGCAACCTTAATTCGACCAGACTCCTATCCAGCCTGGGAATTTCATCGTAGTACCATGCAAAACAATCCTTGAATTCCTTCAGCAACTGGACTATTTCGATCTTGAGTTGGGGGCTCACTTTCGCACTGATATAGGTTGGTATTTTCTATGCCCCTGATCCCAAGTCGATTTCTTCGAGTGGGTCATGTGGCATCATCTTGATGTTTGCTGCTAAAGGATCATTTTCGAAGCCCAATGGCTCATCGTCATAAATTACGTCAAGCCTCTGGTTTTGAAAATCTCATAGATATCTATCTGGAGGATCCATATTAGAATCCTTTTCAAGACCATGTTGATCTGCTTTGATTTGGTTGGCTTCGACAGCCATATACTTTACTTTGGCCTCTAAGGCCGCTTTGAGTTTGTTCTCAGCTATATAAGTTGTGATCTTTTCGATAACTAGTGACTCACTCATTGTCACTGAATTCGCTACCCCAGCCAGTTGGATGGATGTGTGAGGTTCCAAAAATGTAGTCTTCTTCGCCAACTACCTCTCTATCCCACTGAAACCCGTGGGTGGGATGAAGGTATAATGAGTAAAAAGCATTGTCCGTTGGCGTCATGTCGAAGGTGGCTGGGCTACAAGGAGCTATGTGAGCTAGATTCCTGTCGAAACTTCGCGTATCCACCTAGTTTACTTTAGCCAGAAAATAACTCTGGTCAGCCTCTATATTTTCGAAAATCCCGTATGCGCGCCAAATTGTTATTCGTTGATGCATTGACGAAGGGACGTCACCAATGTTGTGTATCCACTCCCTACCTAAGAGAAGGTTATAATTTTCTTTCGACGCAATCACCATAAACATTGTCGGCCTTGTGATGGTTCCGACAGTTAAATTTACCTGTATCACACCCATAGTGGTTCCTACTTTCCCTTCATAATTTGACAACACCATATTATGAGGTTTGGTGTCGGAATCATCTTTTCCAATTTTCTTAAGCATATAATGCGACATCAAGTTGACATCCGCTCCTTCATCGACCAAAATTTTATTCAGCCCTATGTTACACACTTTTCCTTTTATAAATAGGGGTTTCAGGTGGTTTCTCATTGAGTCATCTGGCTTTTCGAAAAATGTGTTATGTTCTTCAACGCATCCATTGTTCATGATATAGTAGCAAACGGGCCTGTATCTGGCCGCTTTGACCTCCAAAGCTTCCTCTTCCTCTTCGACTTCCATTATTTGATCACACTCCCTAGGGAACACTGAAACGACGTTACATGTTACGTTGAATGATGCCTCTGACTCTGAGTTAAAATCGTCTGTCATTTCATCATCCTTGGTTACTTCCTCCTTTGACGCTGCTTGTACTAGAGCAATAGGTGGCTTCTCAAACTTCACTCCTTCCATCTGAGTCGAAGTCTGAACATTGCTGCTAGTTTCTGGCTTGTCTTTCCCTGCAGCCTCCTTCTCAGCCTTCTTTCGACGTTGGTACCTCCTCCATTGTGACTTCGTCATAGGATTCTTGCCCTTATAATTCTCAGAAGGGTAAGTCAACTTTTTCGATTTTTGGAATTCCTTCATGTATGATATGGAAGATCCTCACTGCACTTCGAAATCCTTCCATTTCCCCTATCTTTCGGCTTGTCGGATTAGATTCACCCACCTGTCATCTTGAGCTTTACTTGTAGGTTTAAATGTGTTTGGGTATCTTCCCCCTAATTTCTCCCTGTTTTGGTCCCCTCTTCTGGGGTCAAATCTTTCTCCAGAAGGCCTTTAATTTCCTCTTCTTCTTGCTCGCCACTCCCTCTAAGTTTTGTGCTACCTTTTTGTCGAAGACGACACTACAGCGAGGGCAAAGCATCACCTCAGATCTTTTCCTCTAGCATCTATATATAAAATCTGCAAAATTTTCTTCCTCCTTGGGATACACCACTTTCTGGTACTCCTCCCGTCGATGTTCTTCGTCAACTTGCATCGACGCATTCTGAGCCACTTCGACCATGTTTATATTGGCAGGTGTCTCTGTGTCCATGCTCAACTTATTCATCTTAAAACTGAGGCCTTCATTGACCTCGTGTTCCTTCTTCATTCGATTGAAGTCCTCAGAGATCTTCTTCGTTAGCACCCTTGGGAGTGGACTCCTGGTAACCTGTGGCTGACGAATCCGACAGCTTTGCCTTTTGGATCCTCCATGGTCCTTCGGAGAATACCAACAGCAGCCTATTTGTAAGAACCCTCAGTAGTTCCTTTGTTAGTTGGGGCGAAACCATCAGTGGCCTCATTGTTGAATTGGACGAAACCATCCGTAGTTTCGTTGTTGATTTGGACCAAACCGTCAGTAGTTTCGTTGTTGGTTTGGACGAAACCATCAGTAGTTTCGTTGTTGACACCCTCAGTGGCCTCATCAATGTAGTTCTCAATGATCTTTGCGTCAAGGTCTTCAGTAACCTTGACCATCACTGCCTGGTCCACGCAGTCAGTTGTAGCTTCGACCACGTCACCTTCGTTGGCGGGATCTTCAGCAACCTCCACCATATTCACATTGTTGTCGAAGCCATCAGCAACCTTGACCATATTCACTATGGATGGCTCAGCATAGTGGGCCTCCACCACTTGTAAGGAGTTTGAATCCACCTTCACCTGGGATTTCGACTTGTCGCCGAATTTGAGTCTTCCATCTCTTTTTGCATTCTGCACTAGATCCCTGAAAAGGAAGCATTGAGACGTTTTATGACCCATAAAATTATGATATTTGCAAAAACCTCTCTTTTTCTGTTGTTCTAGAGGAGGCGCCTTAGTACCAGAAGGCACTATCATTTGGCCATCCTTGACTAACAAATCAAATATTTCGTCACATTTTGTAACGTCGAACGTATAAGTTCTTTTGGGGAACTTGTAGTTCTTCTCCGATTCGATTAGATTTTTCCCATTCGACGGAGCCAAGACTTTGCAAGCATAAGGCGGACCCTGTTTTAACTCCGCCAAATCAACCTCTTGTTCGTCGAAATTTGATGATTCATCTTTGTCATCATCCTCACAAACTCCGACATATGCTACCCTTTCTTTCTTATTTTTATTAACCCTAGCTTTTTCGGCTTTTAGTCGTTCGACCAGTCTAACCCTATCATCCAATTGGGCCATGTCTCTTAAATATTGGGTATCTAATTTCTTTTAGATTGAATAGTCAAGGCCACCAGCGGCCATTTCGACTAACTCATGCTCATGCACCTGTGTGAAACACCTTGCCTTGAGCAACTTAAACCTATTCAAATAATCATCAATTGGCTCTGAGAACTTTCTCTTGACGTTAGCCAATTCTTTCAGACTTATCTTCGTCCGCCCCATGTAAAATTGTTCATGGAATAACCTCTCCAACTGGGTCCAGGTATGTATCGAATTCGCGGGCAATGTGGTGAACCAGGTAAAAGCATTCTTCGTTAGGGAACTAGGGAAATATTTTATTCTCAATTTCTCATTGTGCGCTATTTCGCCTGCTTCAATTAAGTATCGTGCCACATGTTCGGCCGTCGATTCACTGGTATCCCCTGAAAATTTTGTGAACTTTGGAACTTTCCATCTATGGGGTAATTCTTACTGCAAAATATACTATGATAAAGGGGAGGTATAACTGGGTCTTTGTAATCCCACATTCATACCATTTCACGCCATAATTATTTCGACCATGGCAGCCAAATTGTTCTCTGTCGGCATATCATTACAACACATTTGTTGTATAATATTGTCATCATTTTGGTTTCGGTTTACTAGCAACACTCTTGGTTCTTGTTGAACAGGGATTTCGACCCCAGGTGGTTCGACTGCCCCTCCTTGGTTCAGAACTTCCGCCTGAGGGATGTTTGGTTGCCTTTGGTTTATGGTAGGTTCTTCTTCGACGGCTACCCTTGGGTTCTGAACTACCTGTTCCCTTGGGGGAGGTTGGGGGACACCAAAGAAATCAGCAATGCGCGTCATCTGTGCTGCCAATTGTTGATTCGTTTGCGTCGTGTTTTTGATCAAAGGGTTAAATATAACCCCCATCTGTTGGGCTAACATCTGGACCATATCATGGTTACTCTCATCCATTTGTTGCCTAATCACTTGTGCATAATTATTGGTAATGTTCGGGATATAAGTTTGGTACCCCGCTCCTAAAGGCTGGCTAATTATACCTATATGGTTCACACCAGAACTGGACCCTTGCAAAGGCGAATTTATGTTCATTGTTGGATCCATAAACGCTGATGGCGTATTTTGTAAACTTACCATTACTGAAGTTGACATTCCATATGGTTGTTCTCGATTTAGAGGCATCAAAAAACCAGATATAAAGGGTTTGTACATGCTCCCTGAAGGGGGAGAAGTCATTTGAGGCATTTGGGGTCCCATAGTTGAAAAACTAGGCGCACTCTGGGGAATTGAATGTGCAGGTGTCGGACCCGCTGTTGATGGCATAGCCTCTGAAACTAATATTGAGGCCGTATTGCCCCCAGTCGAAGGATTAAGGGGTGGTACTTCATTATTCGTAGGGTTATGGTTGTTAGGCAGATTTGGATTCGCCATTCTGCGTACTCGTCTCCTTCTGGGTCTTTCTTCTTTAATTATGGCTATCTTACCACTTCTTAGTCTCATGCAACAAAACGAAGAAAATTTCGTACGAGTAAAGTGTAAAATAAAGGTTTTCAAATGTTAATAGCACAAGGTCCCACTGGGCGTGCCAATTTGTTTGCTTGAAAAATTCGCAAACAATCGCTGATCTCCTAATTTATGAAAAATTAGTTTGCTTACAGGACCGATCAAACAAATCCTATGACAATGTGCTTTAACAATCTTGACAATTTGTGTTGAAAAACCTTTTGTTCATTGAATTCATCATTGTTTTTATCAACTAGTATTTTTCGAAAAAAGTAATAAAAACTTTGTTTCTTGAAATAAATGGCGAAATGTAAATAACTTGCAAAAAAGAAAAATACAGAAATGTAAAGGGAATTGTAAATGAAGAACTTAAAACTTTTATTAAAATGCAAGGAATGAAAACTGGTGTTTTTCAAACATACATTTTCTTAGTAACTACTCTTTTCTCTCACACGGTTACTTTGAGTATTTCTTGAGTGACTTGTACAAATTTTGAACATCCCGGAAATCTGACACTAAGACTCCATATTTATATACAATCGAAATAACTACCAATAACAACTATTTCTCCTAATGGTGACAAATGGCAATCTGCATGCATTCGCCAACTAGATGCATTCCACGCGTCCTATTTCAAAATGAAACTCCCTCCTAAATTTGAATTTCAAACATTTTTCGAACGAGGCTTATCACCCCTCTGTCGAAGTATTTCTAATACTTAGAAAAATCTGCCAATGCTTTCCTTTAAGTAACATTTGCCTTCGACTGGCTTTCTCCCATCAGAAACACATTCCTGTCGAAATACCCTGGCAGATTTCCAAATTTGTTCTGAACAATTATCTAGGCGTCGAAATTAGCAACTTACACATCTTCATCCTCATTCTTGCATTTTCTCAACAATTACACATAACAATTTTTGTTGATCTCTTGCATCTTTGAGGTGATAACGTCCAAACATAGGATTGTATATCGAGTTTTGAATGAGTGTTTCAGTGGGTTTTTCTTGAATAAAACCATTAGGGTTTTGTCCTCCAAGATCAATTGGATTTGGGGGTTTTTGGGACAAATCTTTGTATCATTGAATTCATCCGAGCGAAGGTGATTGAAAAACAGTGGGTTCTCTTAATCAAGTAGCGTTATGTGCAAGAAAGGTTTTGGTTCCAACTGTGTGTGATTGAAATCAGCCGAGCGAAGGTGATTGAGGACCGGTGTGTTCATTCAAACTAGTAGCGGTAAACAGAGGTTTATTCAACACGTTCTAGGCACTTGATTTGACTTGAATCAAGGGGAGAGAAGACATAGTATCAACATCAACGAGGTTTCTTGAGTGTGTGGTATCTAAGACTTCTCTTGTAAAAAAATTTGCAACAAGATTATACATATCTCAATTCTGGTTTAGAATTGGGGGCAGACATACCCGAAGCGAGGCCGAAAGGGGAACTACCTAAACAAATTCGGTATTGTTCTCTCTTTCCCTATCTCTTTAATTTTTGAACTGTTTACGTTTGTGAATAATCAATTGATCGATAAAATTCAGTTATAGTGTAATGCTGAAAATCTGGTTTGAAAACACTTTACAATCACTTTGATTGTATTTGGAAATTTTTTGCACTACATTTATATAGAAGTTATCACTTACATTTATATAGAAGTTATCACTTGGGGTGTTTTGCACACTAAGTGTTCGATAAATTGATCGCACACAAAGTGTTTGTGAATTTGTCAGTTTGGTTTACTTTTTAATTAGTCATTGGAAATTGCACAACATTAAGTGCAGTCAAGTATATTGATTAATAATAAAGTTTGAGATTTGATTTCTCATTGAGCCTATCATTCCGTTTTTCTTACGCATATCCGGTCTTTTCGGTAACCGATTCGTTTAGACGATATAGTTCCTCGGCCGCTTCCGCAAACATTTTTAAAATCAAATTTAAGCGTCGACTCTCCTTTAAAAAGTAGTGATCTATTCAACCCCCCTTTTTAGATCAATTGTCGTCGTCTAACATCCTGGACATGTATTGATTTTCCAATTTTTCTCAGATATCCTTAGTAGTTGTGAGGTCCAGGATATGATTCATCAAGTCATCAAAAATACAAAGTCTTATCAAACCTGCGACCTTCTCCTTCATCTCGTTCCAATCAATGGTTGTGATATATGTCGGTTTCTCATCACGAAGCGCCTTTTGTAAACCTTGTTGAGCCAACAAATCCTTAACCATCATATTCCATAAACCGAAATTGCTCGTTCCATCGAACCGAGTCACTTCGAATTTCGCACCTCCTGAAATAAGCGTCATCTGATACCAATTATTAGAAAAGAAACACGAATACATATCAGAGTAAGGAGAAACACACAAAAGTTGTATTCACGCAGTTCGGCCAAATTACCTACGTCTGCGACTATAGAGTAGCTATATTTTCTTTTATTCATGTCTTGTGAATTACATATATTACAATGTTACAAGCCATATATATAATACGAGGTTTTAGTTTATCTAAAACCCTATTCTCTAATTTCCCTCGACAAACAATTATTTCTACTAATAATTATCTCAACAATATAAGATATTCTCTCAACAACCTATATTTGTTTCAACAACCCATAATTATCTCAACAATATGAGTTATCCTCTCAATAATAGGGTCGACCCTGTGTTGTGCCTCACCCTGTGCATGTGCATGGAGAGCCACTGCACAGGACCTCAAATAATTTAGGGCCCAATTTTATTTTGGACTTTATAGAAATTTAATGAAATAAATAATATTTAGTTCTATTTCTAAAAATAAACAATATTTAGCATGCAACTTAGTGGTTACACCCTCCGGTCACTATTATAAACAACAAAAACATTTTTAGGTTTATTGAATAAATGATGTATCTAGACATTATTATACATCAGATACATCAAATATTTAATGAACTTAAAAAGTTTTTTGTTGCTTATAATAGTGATCAAATGGTGTATTTTGAGTTTTAGTGCCTAATAGATAGTCGTTTCGAGGCCATATGCAAAATATTTATTAATTTTTAAAAAGGCCATAATTTATTGTTTTTGCCTCGAGCCTCGATATCTCTTGGGCTGCATAATTATCTCAACAAGCCATTAACACTTGGGACTATCGGTAATTCTTGATAGATCTAAGAAGGAAGTGTTCTCTCTAGTTATTGAACGTGTGTGGAAGAAGCTGAAAGGTTGGAAGAAAAGATTTCTATCAAGGGCGGGAAAAGAGATTCTAATTGGTCGCTCAAGCAAATCTCAAATCATATCACGAGCTGTTTTAAGTTGCGAGAAGGCGCGTGTAAGAAGATAGAGAGTTTGATGGCTAAGTTCTGGTGGGGGACAAAAGATGGAGAAAGGAAGATTCATTGGTAGAAGTGGAATAAGCTTGCAGTGGCGAAAGGATTGTGTGCTTTAGAGGAGTTTCAGACATCAATTTGAGCCTTCTAGGCAAAACACTTTTGGAGACTTCAGACTAGAAAAAACTCCTAGGCAAAACACTTTTGGAGACTTCAGACTGGAAAAAACTCCTTATTAGAAGTCTTAAAGAGTAGATATTATCCGAATTGCTCGATTCAAAAGGCGAAGGCGGATTTTGCGCTAAGCTATTCTTGGAGAAGCATCCTTAGATTAAGAGAGTTCGTAATGGTAGGTTCGAGGTGGAGGATTGGAGACGGCTCAAAAGTAAGAATATGGGAGGATAATTGGTTACTGAATAATTAGGATTTCAAAGTCCTTAGTGCTGCAAGAGGCCTGAACAGAGATTCAATGGTGAAGGATTTAATTGACCAAGACTTGGCTCAAGGAAAGAGACGGCGAGTACACAGTAAAGTCAGCTTAGCACCTACTAGTTGCCAAGAGAGCTGCAATGCAAACAGACCCCTCCAGTCTCCCTAACGCAAAGTCGTGGAAGAAAATTTGGAAAGCTCCGGTTCACTCGAGAATTAGGAACTTTTTGTGGAGGCTCGGGAAGAATATCTTGCCCACCAAGACAAATTTGGAAAAGAAAGGTATAGTTCTTGACTCCCTTTGCCCTCTCTGTCAAGAAAAGCCCGAAACCACTCACCACTTATTCCTCGACTGTATATTCTCAAAGCTGGTTTGATTCTCTTCCCCCTTGGATCTTCGAATTTCTCCCAACACTGACCTCATTAGATGGTTGGAAAAAAGCTTCAGACATGGAAGACACTCTTGGTGTCCAACTGTTGTGTACTACATTATAGAAAGTTTGGACAGTGAAAAATTGCTGCGCGTTCACGAATAACTAGTACATTATACAATAAATAAGTATCTAACTACGGTTAATATGACAATATTCTGGTAAAAGATATAACAACTATGACAACTGATATCGCTATCAGTACAATATATAAGCATCTAGCTACAAATAATATGACAGTTATTACTTTTCTTCACATTGAAAAATGAGAAGCATGAACCACAACAAAATACTGCAAGGCTATGTTGGAAATAAGACCTTTTTGTGTTTAGAGAAGGTGTGTGAGAATATTGGAGGCTTAAAGAGAAAAATTGATAGGTATGACAATTCTTTATGGAAGAGAGAATTTGTATTTTTGCTTGATACAAAATTGTAGAATTACATCTCTATTTATAGTACTCTAAGGAGAACTCTAGACACACTAATTCTAGAGAGTTCTCAACTCTAGGAATTTCAAGAGCATTCTAGAAAATATTACAACTCTAAGGAATATCTAGACACTCTAAACATTACAAGAGTTTTCTAGAAACATTAATTAAAATTACCTAAACCCAAAATAATTAAGCCCAAAACTCCAAACAATATGTTTAGGCCCAAATCAAGTTTAATATTTCAACATCCCCCCTTAAACTTGATTTGTGACTCCATGCATACTCCTTAGCTTCACGAAAGTTTCCAACTTGAGTGGCTTGGTGAAAATGTCAGCAACTTGATCTCGAGACATCACATACTTCAGTTTCACCTTGTACACCCATCTTATTCCAATTTCTTTGCGTCCTCGCAGAAGTGTAGTAAGTTCCCACGTATCATTCTTCGTGATTGACTTGATTTCTTCGTCCATGATGTCTCTCCACTTTACGTTTTCAACCGCTTTTATATAGCTTAAAGGCTCGCAATCACCATAAAGACAAAAGAGGTTAACGTCGTTTTGGTTTTCGGTTACCTCATAAATCTCTTCAATGCTCCTTAGTCGTGGTGTCCTCTCACTTGAGCTTGTTTCATCCAACCTTGGTTTCGATGAGGCAGGTGGTGTAATATGTTCCTCTATCATTGGTTGTTCCATTTCATCATATTCTTCTTCAAAGTAAGGAAGAAAATCGTACTTGTCTTCTTGAACACTCCAATCCCAACAATCTTCTTCGTCGAACTCCACGTCACGACTTATGACAATCTTTCCACTATTTGGATTATAGAGCTTGTACCCTTTGGAGCTTGAGTCATAACCCACGAACACATACTTCTCACTTTTATCATCGAGCTTTGTTCTCCTTTCATCTGGAACGTGGGTATAGGCAATGCTTCCAAACACTTTGAGGTGAGAGATACTTGGCTTCCTTCCACTCCATGCTTCTTGTGGTGTCTTCTTATGCACACTTCTTGTTGGGGAACGGTTTGTCAGATATACCGCACATGCCACTGCCTCGGCCCAAAACTCTTTCGGCATCCTCTTACTCTTAAGCATGCTTCGCACCATATTAAGTATGGTTCGGTTCTTTCTCTCCGCTACTCCATTTTGTTGTGGCGATCTTGGCACTGTTAGTGGGAGGCGGATTCCATGGTCTTCACAATATTTGTTGAACTCATTTGAAGTAAACTCTCCTCCTCGGTCAGATCTCATAGCCTTAATGGAAAGGCCACTTTCTTTCTCCACAAGGGCTTTGAACTTCTTAAAATTTTCAAACACTTTTGACTTCTCCTTCAAGAAATAAACCCACGTTTTTCTAGAATAATCATCAATAAATAGGAGAAAGTATTTATTCTTACCATAAGAGTTTGGATTGATTGGTCCACAGACATCGGTGTGTATGAGCTCTAGCGGTTTTGTCGCTCTTGACGTTGATTCCTTTGGAAAGCTTTTTCGGTATTGCTTCCCAATTAGACATCCTTCACATAGTTGGT
Source organism: Lathyrus tuberosus (assembly GCA_022829125.1). Taxonomy (NCBI): domain Eukaryota; kingdom Viridiplantae; phylum Streptophyta; class Magnoliopsida; order Fabales; family Fabaceae; genus Lathyrus; species Lathyrus tuberosus. The sequence goes on along the minus strand of JALAZF010000196.1, from coordinate 5,521,887 downwards.
CTGGGTGGTTTATACTAGGCAAGCCTCTTACCATCTCCTTCTTTGACAAACATTCTAGACTGCCGAAGTTAAGGTGTCCAAATCGTAGATGTCATAGCCACGAAGAGTCAGTATAGCAAGCCTTGAGACATTTTGCCTCATCATTTTGAATGTTCAAGACGAACATTCTATTCTTTGACATAGGCACCTTAGCAATCAAGTTATGTTCACAATCTCTTAAGAAAAGACTATGTTCTTTCAAGTGGATGTCATAGCCTTTCTCCAATAATTGTCCCAAGCTCAAAATATTATTCTTTATGTTAGGAACATAGTAGACATTGGATATGAATTGATGACTCCCATTCTTCAAGCGTATGAGAATTTTACCTTTGCCTTTGACTGGTATCTTTGAGTCATCTCCAAATGAGACGTCGCCAGTTGTCGCTTCATTGATCTCTACGAACATGCTTCGATCGCCGCACATGTGGTTGCTTGCGCCAGTGTCGAGGTACCACTTGTTTCTTTTCTCTTCAACTTGGCTTTGGCACGCGAGCAACAGAGTTTCTTCTTCTCCACCTTTTTCTTCTATAAAGTTAGCTTTCTCTAGAACCTTCTTCGAGAATCTACACTCAGATGCATAGTGACCAATCTTGTTGCAGTTGAAGCATTTGATTTGTGACTTGTCGCACCTTGACCATGAATTTCCTCTTCCACGACCTCTTATTGCTTGTGTATTCCAACTTCTTTCTCCATTGTTGAAGTTGTTGGAGTAGTTGTTGTAACTACCTCTTCCTTCTCCTCCATGTCCTCGTCCACGTCCACGATCTTGGGCACGACCTCGTCCTCTTTGGCTCTTATAATTCGCATAGTTTATTTCCTTTGCGTTGAGTTGTAGTAGTTGCTCCATAGCCTCCTTTTGTTTAATTTTTCTTTTTTGTTTTTCTTCGTATGCTTGTAAGGAACCCATGAGTTGCTCAATAGTCATGGTACTTAAATCCTTGTTTTCTTCAATGTTGGTAACAATGAAGTCAAAACTTGGATTTAAAGTGCGAAGTATTTTCTCCATGACTTTCACCTCATCAACATCTTCACCATTTCTTTTAAGTTGATTGACTACGGACAATACTCGAGAAAAATAATCTGAAATTGACTCAGACTCTTCCATAAATAAACGTTCAAACTCACCTCTTAGAGTTTGAAGACGAATCTTTTTCACCTGCTCCACTCCTTTGTTGCAAGTATGAAGCTTGTCCTATGCTTCTTTGGCCGTCGTTGCATTGGAGATTTTTTCAAATGTATCTTCATCCACCGATTGATAAATGAGGAAGAGAGCTTTCTTGTCTCTCTTTCTTGACTCCTTCAATATCTCCTTTCCACCTTGACTTAGCGAGCCTTCATCTTGCTCCTTGAAGTCTTTCTCAACGATATCCCACACATCTTGAGCTCCTAGTAGCGCCTTCATCTTGATACTCCAATTGTCATAGTTGTTCTTTGTGAGCATCGGCATTTGAAAAGGGAAACCTCCATTCGCCATCTTTTGAGGATCTTCAAGCTCTGATGCCACTTTGTTGGAAATAAGACCTTTTTGTGTTTAGAGAAGGTGTGTGAGAATATTGGAGGCTTAAAGAGAAAAATTGATAGGTATGACAATTCTTTATGGAAGAGAGAATTTGTATTTTTGCTTGATACAAAAGTGTAGAATTACATCTCTATTTATAGTACTCTAAGGAGAACTCTAGACACACTAATTCTAGAGAGTTCTCAACTCTAGGAATTTCAAGAGCATTCTAGAAAATATTACAATTCTAAGGAATATCTAGACACTCCAAACATTACAAGAGTTTTCTAGAAACATTAATTAAAATTATCTAAACCCAAAATAATTAAGCCCAAAACTCCAAACAATATGTTTAGGCCCAAATCAAGTTTAATATTTCAACATTGAAAAATGAGAAGCATGAACCACAACAAAATACTGCAAGGCTATACGTTAAAATCACCATGCAACAATTCTAAGAACAACTAACTACACAGAAGGGAAAAACTTGTTAAGATTGAAAGGAAGTGAATAAAATTCTTCACTCCTTGTATCTGTCTTAAACGATCGAAACTTATCCCACCAATGCATTCCTCTATCTTTTCGTGTTTGGTTGTCTTTCTTATGCAACGTTACGTCTAAGAACATCGCCAAGAAACTAGCAACAAATGGTTCAGACGCAAACGGAACATTGATCATGTCATTGAACTGTCAAAAAAGGAAAATATATCTGTCAAGGACTGAATTTGATTCCTCTATCATTAGAATTTGATTTTCTATTTGAAATATCACATCAAGGAAGTTGGAAGAAAGAGACATACCCATCTTGCGCGCGTGTGTACGGGACCATAGCCTTTAAATGCTGTGTACTCGTTGAAATATTGTGGTATAGAGAATCCCATGAAAATAGAGAAGCCTAAGATGAATTTTGTTCTGAAACTGTTTAAGTTGCAAAATTGAAGGAAGCTAAGACCTGCAGAGCCTGTGTTGCGTTGAAACACAAAAAAAAAAATGTAAGCAAATAATACTAGAATGAAATTTAAAAAATATCAATATCTCAAGTTCTTGAAATTGATAATATTACATACCCACATAAGCAAAGAATAGGCAATATAATGCCGCAACTATGGGTGCTGGAATTGAAGCAAATACAGCTCCGAATTTTCCTGCATATAACGATGATTCATAACAAGTTTTCAGTTTCAAGTTCATCTAAAAAACATCAAACTAAGCAAACAAGAATTTTACGCAGTAAGATCTAGTTGGAGTTTGTTATAGACATGTGCAAGTTAGTTAAGATTATAAAGTGTATTCTTACCTAAAATTGAGAAAAAGATCATGAATCCGGCGGATATTTGAACAACCCTTCGGCTACCTACGCGTGTCAAAGCTAATAGTCCGGCATTTTCCCTGAGAAAAACCAATATTGTTTCATATCATTTCTACATTGCTAGGAAAAAATAGGTGCTTTCTTGCAATAGAAGAAACATAAAAATCGTAGTGTCGCGGCCATGTGATTGTGCAATTATTGTTTTATAATCTCGCAAATAACATGAAATTATCTTGGATTGAAATCTTACACAGAAACTGATGATCCATTTCCTGTGCCAAATATACCAGACAACATTATTCCAACTCCCTGATATGAAACATAAAACATTATACTTCAAAATATTACAAAATTTAATGCGAGAAAAACAGAAAATTTTGTTTACCTGCCAGCCTACACCTCTGCTAAGAACCGAAGGTGGAATCGGAGTTGCACTTGCATACCTCGACACAGCAATGAATGCACCAGTTGACTGTGGAACAAGTAAATTTGTGCTAGAGTATTAGATGCAACAATAGTCTAAGGTCCGATTATTTCTTCTGTTTGATCACGGTTTTGTCTTGATTTGAGCCGTTTAATACAATTAAACGATAATATGAATGTCTCGATGTTGAAACAATAAACATACCTCTACTAGAGCAACAAGTGAAGCAGCCATCATAGCAAAAGTTTCACCAGCATCAAATGTTGGAGCTCCCCATTGAAACGGATACGGGACTCTTATCCTACAAAATGTATTTTTGTAAGGAACTATCACTTCAAATTAGTTTATTTAAGCTTAACCATTCGCATAAGTACTTTTTGAAAAGGCTTATGAAATAGCTTATGAAAATGTTTTTTGAGCTTACCAAGGAGCACCACCTATGATTCCAGCACGATCCGTCCTACATGTAATTTGGGTTTTAGGTGCTGAGTTTTTGTAAGCTCCACCAACAGTAAGAAGATAAGCATAAAGCCACACAATTGACACCGAGAATATAACTGCAAATCGATCAAAGATCGGTTTTTCTCCTTTCATCATGTGAGGAATGTACTGCAGAAACACGTGTATTACTTAAAAATAACGTTTATTTAAATTGGAAATGAAACGAAAACAATGTACTGAAAATATTACCTGTGAAAATACTACTAGGATGATGATTTCTGGTAGTCCAATCTCCACGCATTTCGCAAGCTAGAGTTCAATGGCCGCACCCATAAGAGCGAGAACCACACATTATATATAAAATATAGAAAGAAATCGAAGATTTGTTCTTGTTAGAAATATGCATACCACAGGAAATCCGAATTCGTACAGCCCAAAGCCAGAAAGAGCAACCAAGGGAACTGCGGAGAGAGGACTTAAGAACCTAAACAAAAAAAACAGAAAATTATTCATGAATGTGATTGATTATGGATTATGAGCCTAAACTTATGATTAAGTAGTTTAGATAGGATAGATTCAAAAACCTCACTACATTGCGCCATAATCCGCTAAAACCAAGAACAATTTGAAGTGTTGAAGCAACTATAAGTGCACCTTGTGTTCCCCTCATTATCTTCTCAAACTTCTGCATATTTGTCAAGTAAAACTAAATGATTGAATAACCGAAAGAAAGAAAAAAATGAAGATATAATCAACTCAAGTTTGTGACAAACCAACCTCATGAGGATTAACAATGTCGCTATAACGACCGGCCAAAATAATTGATATAGTTGTTGGAACAAAAGTGTAGGATCCTCCGATAACTGCGGGAAGACGAGTCCCGAATGTTGTTTGGAAAAATGTGTTAATTCCGGCTACAAATAGTAGAGTCTGAATCACTTTTGCTTTCTCTTCCTATATTGAAACCATAGTTGAATTCTTCATTAGATTTATGAACCAAACAACAATATTAATAACCTTTTCTTTTTGCGTCTCTTTGATTCGAAGACTTACATTTCCTCCTCCCATTTGAGGAACTAGAGAGCTTGGAATTAGAACAGTTGTTCCAAGCATCACAAGGTAATGTTGAAAGCCAAGAAGGATTGCCTCGGCTTCATTAACATGAAAAAATGTCAGAGATTGTGATGATTCAGGAACTAATATGATTCTAACGCATATCGTTGTATCTAGTGTCAGCGTCGTATTGAAGGCATGTCAGTGTCAGTTTCAGTGTCGTGTTTAGTACATAAAAAAATGGTTTCAATGTAGTTGAGTAACTTACGCCATGGAGGAGGACTAGTAATGCAAAAAGAAACATTTGGTAATTGATCTTTAACCGGATGTGGAAGAAGTTCATCTTGCTTTGGTTGTGGTGCAGCTCCACCTCCTGCCATTCTTCTTATATATTATTAACTTAGCAATGCAACAAAAACTCAAAGCTTCCCCGCATCAATTTCTCAGCCTCAAATAATGAGTAAGTTATTATGCAGCACTGACACATACACAGACACGAATTCAAACAAGTATTATTGTGAACGGAAACTGGAATGATCGAAGTAGCAGCTTAAATCAACCTTAGAGAAGAAAAATAACACTCTTGGGAAACTAACACAAGAGTTCAAGTTCTCAAGGGAGACAACTTGTCAGCAAGGTAATGCAATGCATAAAAAGTGAGTGTGAAGATGTGAAAAAAAGGAAAAGGAGGAAGCCAGCTCTTACTAAAGCAACAAAGAAAATAAACAATGCAAAAGAATCTCTTTGATTTCCAACTTTGCTTTACATTTTTCTAGTACAATATTGTAATCAAATATTTAATAGTGTTAACCATAGTACTTTTCTTTTTATTCAACACGTAAAGATAAAGTAATGTATAAAAGCATCTTGACCTTAACCTTTATTAACCTCAGATTTAATGTTTAACTAATACAAGTTTATTGTTGGCAATTCAAGTTATGCTTAAGTTATGTCTCTTTTCATAAATTGGCAATTCAAGTTGTGAGAAGGGAACTTGATGCCCACGAAAACTCACCACCTTAGATATATAGATGTCTAGTTAAGAACTTTTGATCTTTTTGAGAAAATTTTGAGACAGTATAAACCGTCACAAAAATGTTTTAGGAAAATAGTTTAATTGATTCTAGGATGTTCCGGTCGAACTCAAGACCGCGCCACATAATATCAGCTTTGGATGTGGGAAATCGTCACGACCTTGAGTTTAGGAGTATGAATACTGTATATAAACTACCTGCTCTCGATTCTAGAGCAATGAGGACTATTTTGGTGTATCGAAACAATTATGATTTTCATAAAAATATCGTACAACAGTTGCTTTTGCATAGTTATTATGTTTCTTAGAAATTATCAAAGTTATCTGAATCAATACTAGAGTCATTAGTATTTCAAACACTCTATTTTGTCTCAAAATCTACATACAAGAATATTCAAGATAATTCAACCTACTTTGAGTTTGTAAAAAGCATATGAAACCTAGAATGTGGGGAAGAAAAAAATTTGGAATTTAAACAAGGAAGAGGGGAATTCGAATTGGTAAGTTTTTCTGAATCCGAAATAGTCTATTTATAGAATAAATGGTGTTGTTTTAAAAAGTTGCATCCCTTGATAAAACACACCCTTTCACCAAGTGTTGCAACTCTTTACTAATTATTGTGACCAAAACATACTCTTTCTCCAAGTGTTGCAACTCTTTAGTAAGTATTGTGATTCTTGATAAAACACAGTCTTTCAGCAAGTGTTGAAACTATTTATTAAATATTGCAACTTTTTACTCACTTGTAAGGAGTTATGTTATTATTGGAACACAACAATGGTTATTTATTTAATTAATCTCTTCATTAGTTGATAATTACAATAATTCCTACTTATTATGATAATGATAAGACCAATTTCAAAAAAGGAAACAAAGAATGCTAGTACAGTTAAGTCTTTTTTAATTTCAACATAACCTTAATAAAGACAACAAAATAGAGTGTTTGAAATTGCAGTATAGTTAAATATGGGTGGCATATCCCTCGGATATTAGAGAAACCGAAGGAATAGATTATTTAATAATTAAATAAAAACTAAAATAAAAAGAAACACCTATTCCTTCGGTTTCTCTAATCATACTGCAATTTGTTTTGAATATAGGCTGTTGTTTGATTATTGAAACACACAAAAAAATTGATGAATGGTAAAGAAACCTGAAAAAGAAACAATACATTTTTCTTTCAATTTTTTTCATTCACCATTTTTTTTCCCGAAATAGATGTAATCTTCTACCTCGATTGATTTAGGAACCGAGGGAAAAGTCCCTATTTTAGTTTATTTTTTTATTAAAAAAGAAATAATATTTTTTCTTGGTATTAGATCAAAATCGAGGAAAAAATTAATTTAGTTTTGTCTCAATATATCTATGTCGTCCTATTAATAAGTAACAACGTTCAAGATATTTCCAACACATCAATCCACAAGAAACTCTCAACATCCAATCAGAACGCGAAAACCACCACTATATATCTAGGATGCTATATTGTGAAAACTAAACATTGATAATAAAAAAATTTGTCATGAAAAAAAGTGAAACTTAAAGAATCTTGGAAAAGATCTCTGTGATGGTATGCAAGAGCAAAAAAAAATTGGTTTAAGCTTGATTTTCTTACATAATCTCTTATTATGTAATAGAGAATTTAATTTATTTATTTAATTATTTTTTATGTTATATCAGAAACAAATGCATGCAATATCCAACATTAATCTTCCCCAAAATTCAAAGAATCAAGGTTCTAGCATTTGATCTTCACCCAAAATTGATCGTGATGACGATGAACCAGATTTCGAATTTATCAACATTTGTACTTGTAGTTTGAATCAAAAATAATATAAAATAATAAAATTTGCATATTACTAAAACAAATTATATATATATATATATATATATATCCTTTTGGATATACTAATAACTAATAAATAAAGTGGCATCTTTAAGAAAACAAATAAGCAGTTGTTGGGGATCGAATCCCCTACAAGTTCAACCGTTTTTTTCAATGGAGTTTCAATCGAGCGGTAAAGTGGGAATTTTTTATGACGCTCTTCGTTATCTCTTCTTTAAAATTAAGATAACTCCTCATATCCAACTGAGGTTAAATGTGTTTTTCCTTGTAGATATTTGCAATTTTTAAAGCTTCGGAAATATCGATCTTGCAATAATTTCACCAATTTGAAAAGTTTCAGTAATATTGATCTTCACAACCCTCAGTTTATTTACAAGAACTTGTAATTTCTAATATTTTAAAATTGAAATACTTTGAAATCAGAAACTTTTTAGTACCTTCATCCTAGCATAAATTTGAACTTTAGTGCCTTCCAAATTTCCTTTGCTGATTGGTTATCTGCATAGATAGCGTAGAGACGACCGAATAGTGTGTTCATTAGGAGTGGAAATAAATTGGGTTGAGTTAGGCTTTTCCAAGCTTGAGTCTGGCCTACTAAAATAATAAAATCCTAAGTCTGACCTATGGCCTATCAGATGCTCATTTTTCGGCCTGAGTCTGGCCTTTTTGAATGCGTGATTAGTCTATTAGCCTACTTAAAAAGCCTATATCATTTAAACAATTGTAAATAAACAATTCAACTAATGTTTAAATATACTAGAGAATCAAAAGTAAAATGAGACTAAATGTTTATTTACAAAGACTTATTTGAGTTTACATAGAAGCATAAGTTTTGTGAGATTATTTGTTTAGGAGAATTTGTGAAAATAACCTGTGACATTATTCATAAAGTTTTTTCAACTTATTTTCACAAGTTCTTCAAGATAACTAAACTTTACTTTTGTATTTTAATACAAAATACAAAATAAAATATAAAAAATAATATATTTATTTATATTTATTAAAATAGACCAGCCTAATAGGCTTAAAAGGCTTTTTTATGGCATGTGGCCTAACCTATATAACTAAATAAGCTTATAAAAAAGTCTTGGCCTTTTCTACTTAAAATAAAAACTGGTATGGCCTTGGCTTGTGTAGGATAGGTCGTAGGCCCCTGTTAGTTAGCCTGACCTATTCTCACCCATATTCATAAAGTGTCCACACACATCAATTCATCCTCTTTTTGTTTCTTGAATTCTGCCATGAGTTCCTATGAATCATCATCTTGCGGTTCTGGAATCAGTACCAATTTAGGATCCAACACATAAAAGATCTTCAAAGCAGTCAGAAGGAAGATCATCTTGTCTTGCCAACCAGTGAAGTTTGTCTCATCAAAATGGTCCAACTTCACAAGGTCTTGATTCATCATGTTGATGTTTGAAACAAAAGTCTCGGTTGCCATTATTTGAGATACTATTAGACTGTTAGAAATTGTTTCTAAGTTAAATGAATCAAGGATAGAATCGTGCATATGAATATTTTCCTAATAGTATTGCAAGCTCTCTCTATTTTTTCTCAGAGTCTACACGCGGAAATACTTAGGATAATTTAACCTACTTCAAGTTTGCACAAGATAGATAAAAACTTGAATGTAACGAAGAAAGAAATCTAGAGTTTAAACAAGGAAGAAAAGAGTTCGAATTGGTATGTTTTTCTGAATCTGAAACATTTTATATATAGACTAAATGGTGTTGTTTCACAAAGTTAAAAACCTCGATAAAACACGCCCTTTCACCAAGTGTTGCAACTACTTACTAAATATTGATCCTTGATAAAACACACCCTCTCATCAAGTGTTGCAACTCTTTACTAAGTATTGTAGACCCTTGATACAACACACTCTTTTACTATGTGTTACAACTCTTTACTACCTTTTAACTAAGCATTACAACTCTTTACTTACTTGTAAGGTGTCATGTTATTATTGAAACACGACAATGATTATTTATTCAATTAATCTCTTTATTAATTAATAATTACAACAATGTTAATACGTTGATACCTTCTCTATAATTTCAAAGGTTGAGAAGAAGGAATTGATAAGATGTAGCTCTAGTTGTTAAAGAGAGACACGTGAAGTGGTTTTAGAAAGAGACTTAAGATTCAAATCCTTACTACTAACATAACATACTAGTTTGCCCATTAAGAAAATGAAGATTTTACTCTTTTATGCATCCATGCATTATGCATAGTATAATATTATATATACTTTACAGATTAAACAGACAATAAATTGTGTCACTACACATTTTAGATGATAAAATCAAACTTCTTAAAAATGACATTTATTGTCCTTAGAGATGCATCATTGCTATGCATGAGCCTTTACATTCTTTGTAAAAGATAAGTTGCTTCTGATGCTAGAAAATCAAAAGTGTCAAAAGTAAATGGTATGAAAGTATGTCGATTGTCGAAACACCCTTTATCATACTATGCCATTTTACTTTAAGAGACTTTGAGATTTATCTACCCTACAACTTAAGATGCAAGCACTTTTTGATATCTAATAAGCCTTGTAACACATGAAGGGTTTAATTTGCACATGATGGATGTTGTAACAGCTTATCTGTATGGTTCACTTTATAGTGAAATTTACATGAAACTCCCTGAAGGGTTCAATATACCAGATGCACACAACTCCGAATCTCGAGAAAGTTACTCCATAAGATTGAACAAGTCTCTCTATGGGCTGAAATAATCTGGATGAATGTGGTATAATCGTCTCAGTGAATATTTGGTTAGAGAGGGATATACAAATAACTCCATTTGTCCTTGTATTTTTATAAAAAAATCAGGAAAGGAATTTACAATAATAATTGTCTATGTAGATGACATAAATATTATTGGAACTTCTGAATAGCTTCCAAAATCTATGAATTGTTTAAAGAAAGAGTTTGAGATGAAGGACCTAGGAAAGACAAAATTATGTCTAGGTTTACAAATTGAACATTTGAACAAAGGAATATCTGTACATCAAGAAGGCTATATAGAAAAGGTGTTAAAACGTTTCTATATGGACAAATGTCACCCGTTGTCTACTATAATGGTTGTTAGATCATTAGATGTGGAGAAAGATTATTTCAGACCTCGAGAAAAGGATGAAGAATTGCTTGGTCCTGAAGTACCATATCTTAGCGCAATTGGAGCACTAATGTACCTTGCTAATTATACACGTCCTAATATATCATTTGCTGTCAATCTATTAGCAAGATATAGTTCTTCACCTACACGAAGACATTGGAACAGAGTCAAACATATACTTCGTTACCTTAGAGGTACAATAGACATGGGTTTGTTTTATACCAAAGTATCCAAATTCGAATTAACAGGTTATGCAGATGCAGGTTACTTGTGTTGAATGCAGAATAGGGCAAGCAAGCAAAAAGATTTGGAAGTATTTTTCCGGGAATTTATCGTGTCCACAGAGATCGGTGCTACTGAACTGCCGTTCGACAATTTAATTGTTAATGAGTTTGGTTTTAAAATGGTTTAAAGCGTAAAAACAGAAAAGTAAATAAAAACACAAGAAAATTCATTCGTCAGAGAGAAAAGACTTATCAAGCATGTATATATTCCACTCGTCACAAACTTAAACTTATTGACCAGTTACACTCAACTTACAATACTCCTCAGTATCACCCGGTATCGCTTACAACAGTGTCCATCTCTGGCACACCGAGTTGAGAAATCACCCGTATCACTCTCTTCGTCACTCTCGCGCACGAAGCCTCGAGACACGGACGTCATTAAGTTTCGACACCCTTACGGATTGTTAGACCTAAATCTATCTCTAGCATCCAGAAACTAACAGATAATCACCCCTAATCGAAGTTTGTGAAGTTTATCTCTAACACGACCCAAACCCCGCGCATAAAGCAAAAATTAGAGACAATCACCAATAGAGATTTGTAAAGCAAATTAAATATAACGCCATGGGCGAAAAATATACATAGGATCAAAGTAAGACATATACAAACCCAACATAGAAGAAAAACATGAAGAAAATCAGAAATGAACCAAACACTTCACGGTTTGTCGGCGCCGATCGATGAGAAATCCACCTCGGATCATCCAAATGCAAGCTCCAATGATGTTTTCTAAGCTAATCTACAAGAAAAATGAAGTTTGATGGAGTTGGGAGCAAAAAATACCCAAAACCATCCCAAAAAATGTGTTTTTTCACTATATTTATTGCTGTCAAAGTCGCAGAGCGCGCTCAGCGCGCGTTTTTGAAGTTAAACCGCCTTAAAAAGCGCGCTCAGCGCGCAACTCCCTGTAAGTAGCTCTTTCTGGGGGCTTGGAGCGCACTCAGCGCGCTCAAAGCATGCTCGAAAATCCAAAGCTTATTTTCTTCATAACTCTTGAACCGTAATTCCGTTTTTCGCCCGGTTCGAAGCGTTGGAAAGTTTATTCAATGCTCTATACAACAATGGCAAAATCCCACTGCTTGAATACCTACAAAAATGAGATAAAATCAATTAAACTCAATGATATATACACGAAATGCAATATATACACTAAAATGTAACTATACGCATTTATAAACAAAACAGGGTTTATTCGTATGATAATTAACAAAAAGCAACGATAAGTGCAACAAAACATATATACAAAAATAGCTACAATTTGCACTTATCAACTCTCCCCAACTTACATAATTGTTTGTCCTCAAACAAAGCCAACAAGCTAAAGGAACAAAAGTGAAATCCAAGAAATCATGTAACAACAAGTTTTTACAAACAAAAACAAATGCAATGGTTCAATCGAAAATGGTACACACAAAGTAAATACTTACCACTAAACTACAACGATAACATAATCACGAAACAAATGCTAAATACAAAAATCATGCCAAACATTCTAAAACAACACAAGTTCAAATGTGAATCACACCTAGCAAAAACAATCATCGGTAGATGAAAAACATAAAATGAGGTACTTTCACTCACACAACAATCTTTCAAACAAAAGACTAAATTATGCATCCATCCAAAAATTCACATTGAACATACAAAGGCAAGAATCACAAGGACTTTTCAAGGTTGTAATATGGTCGGGTAAACAAACAAGGGGCAATTCCTAAAGCTAATCGAAACAAAAACTTGTCGAAACCTAAGGGAGTGATCAACTCACAAAATTTCAAACACAAAATTTCAATCAAACTTCTTCCAAAATCCCAAGTGTTACACAAAACACAATACTTATTTAGCACAATTATTGAAACTCTTTTTGTTTCCTTTTTCAAAGATTTTATTTTTCTTTCTTTTTTTTTTTTTCTTTTTTTTTCACTTTTTTTTCTCTTTTTTTTCTTTTATTTTTCAATCCTCATAGAATCCAACCAATGAGTACACAATCATTCTCTCCCCAACTTGAATTCAACCGCACCATTATGTGAATACTCCCTACTTTCTAAGGCAAGGAAAAAATCCATACAACAACACAAAATTGAGGTCCAAGAAAAAACAAAATCCATTCAAAAATAAGTGAACTAAATACTCATAGACAAGCATTAAGTTCAAATAAAAACATGGATCAAAAAGCTCAAAGGGGTTACAAATTCTCACACACTCACAAGGTGAATTGACTATTTGGCTAAGGTGGTTGTGCTCAAAATGAAACAAATGCCTTGATCTTTTTCATGCATTCATATACACAATACAAACAACAGATTCAACATAATAAAATCCAGTAAAACAAAATTATCGGTACTCCGAGCATATAACAATGGAAGGCTTCCTCACAAAAAGGGTAGGAACTAAAGTGATTCACATACGAACAAGTATACAAAAGAATAAATGGCATGAAAGTTGTAAAAAGCCTAAGTATCATGAATATGCTAAAGTCAAGAAAGCGATAAATACATACCTTGAACGCGTACCCAACTTTAAACACTATCATTACCACGCATTCACAAGTTGAAACACTCAAAATCGGAAAAATCACCGGATGCGACTTCAAACAATCGAGCCAAAATTTGAGTCCAAACAACAACAAAAGAATTAGAAAAATTACTAATAATTACTAATATATAAGGCCTTGGTGGAAGTGGGAAAAAAGGGGAGCCAAGTGAACAATTAAAAGAATTCACTGGTTCAGTACAGCAGAGCGCGCTCAGCGCGCAGGCCCGCGCTCAGCGCGCTACACCAGAACCAGAAAAATCAGTACAGCTACAGGGTTCTGGTGTAGGCCTCCACTTAACACCTACACAATCTCATATACAATGAAAAAGTAATAATGGAACAAAAAAACGATAAAACACGCTTATTTTACGTCGTAAGCTCGACGCTTATTATTTATACACACTTCTCCAAGTTACCTCTTTACACGGTTAGCGCTCACCGACGACGAAACCTAACCAAACACTTAGTAAACGTGAAGAGAAACAAACATATACACTAAATTTACAAGTATACAAAACATGTAAAATTCACAAATATGGTAAACATATACAAGTATCAATATAAATAAGTGAAAATAGACAATATATACGATATCTACAAAACTCAAAAACAAAGAAAATATCGCAATGCGATTCAATAAAAACATCGATCCCCGGCAACGGCGCCATTTTGTTGAATGCAGAATAGGGCAAACAAGCAAAAAGATTTGGAAGTATTTTTTCGGGAATTTATCGTGTCCACAGAGATCGGTGCTACTGAACTGTCGTTCGACAATTTAATTGTTAATGAGTTTGGTTTTAAAATGGTTTAAAGCGTAAAAACAGAAAAGTAAATAAAAACATAAGAAAATTCATTCGTCAGAGAGAAAAGACTTATCAAGCATGTATATATTCCACTCGTCACAAACTTAAACTTATCGACCAATTACACTCAACTTACAATACTCCTCAATATCACCCGGTATCGCTCACAACAGTGTCCATCTCTGGCACACCGAGTTGAGAAATCACCCGTATCACTCTCTTCATCACTCTCGCGCACGAAGCCTCGAGACACAGACGTCATTAAGTTTCGACACCCTTACGGATTGTTAGCCCTAAATCTATCTCTAGCATCCAGAAACTAACAGATAATCACCCTTAATCGAAGTTTGTGAAGTTTATCTCTAACACGACCCAAACCCCGCGCATAAAGCAAAAATCAGAGACAATCACCAATAGAGATTTGTAAAGCAAATTAAATATAACGCCATGGGCGAAAAATATACATAGGATCAAAGTAAGACATATACAAACCCAACATAGAAGAAAAACATGAAGAAAATCAGAAATAAACCAAACACTTCACGGTTTGTCGGCGCCGATCGATGAGAAATTCACCCCGGATCATCCAAATGCAAGCTCCAATGATGTTTTCTAAGCTAATCTACAAGAAAAATGAAGTTTGATGGAGTTGGGAGCAAAAAATACCCAAAACCATCCCAAAAAATGTGTTTTTTCACTATATTTATTGCTGTCAAAGTCGCAGAGCGCGCTCAGCGCGCGTTTTTGAAGTTAAACCGCCTTAAAAAGCGCGCTCAGCGGGCTTGGAGCGCGCTCAAGGCGCAACTCCCTATAAGTAGCTCTTTTTGGGGGCTTGGAGCGCGTTCAGCGCGCTCAAAGCATGCTCGAAAATCCAAAGCTTATTTTCTTCATAACTCTTGAACCGTAATTCCGTTTTTCGCCCGGTTCGAAGCGTTGGAAAGCTTATTCAATGCTCTATACAACAATGGCAAAATCCCACTGCTTGAATACCTACAAAAATGAGATAAAATCAATTAAACTCAATGATATATACACGAAATGCAATATATACACTAAAATGTAACTATACGCATTTATAAACAAAACAG
Source organism: Lathyrus tuberosus (assembly GCA_022829125.1). Classification (NCBI taxonomy): domain Eukaryota; kingdom Viridiplantae; phylum Streptophyta; class Magnoliopsida; order Fabales; family Fabaceae; genus Lathyrus; species Lathyrus tuberosus. Next base: position 5,506,417 of record JALAZF010000196.1, on the reverse strand, counting down.
GGTTTATTCGTATGATATTTAACAAAAAGCAACGATAAGTGCAACAAAACATATATACAAAAATAGCTACAATTTGCACTTATCAACTTGTCAGATCCTTATAATGGTATATCACAAACAGGTTATTTGTTTACATGTGGGGGTACAACTATTTCATGGAGATCAATGAAACAACCATAGTAGCAACATCATCTAATCATGCAGAACTTTTAGCATTACATGAGGCAAGTCGAGAATGCGTTTGGTTGAGATCCTTAATTCAACACATTCAAAATACTTGTGGTTTATCTTCTGAGACATTAAATACAACGACCATATATGAAGATAATACTGCATGCATCGCTCAATTGAAAAATGGTTACATTAAAGAGGACCGGACAAAACACATTTCTCCAAAGTTCTTTTTTACTCATGGTCTTCAAAAGAGTGGTGATATGAGCATCCAACAAATATGTTCATGTGATAATCTTGCAGACCTTTTCACAAAGTCACTCCCAAGTAGAATTTTTAATCAACTAGTACAAAAGATTGGTCTTCATCGAAGAAATGATCGTTCAGCTCAGGGGGGAAATGAAAGAAAATTGTACTCTTTTTCCTTCACTAGATTTTTTTCCACTGGATTTTTTCTAGTAAGATTTTAACGAGGCATATCCTCAATGGACATCCAATGAGGAGTGTTATGAATAAAGATAAAAGTGAATGTCCATTCTTATTCTTCTTTTCATCTTCTTATTCCCTATTAATAGCCGTGACTTTCTATCTCCCTTAGGTCCTATAAATAAGATTAATATTGCAATATAAAGTATACATTTAAAGAAGATAATTTTTTCTCTTCTCTTCGTCTCTTTGATCTCTATATTGTTTTATTTAATTTCATAACAATAAACATGATTAAAATATTTATGACGTTAAACTACGGTTAAATATAATCCATATGTATTTAGTCGGATTGAACAATGATTAACCTACGCATAGTCTTCAGAATAGAGTCCTTGATGTGCTATTGCAACAAATGGTGAGAACACTGCAATCTTAAAATCAAAATCAAGTCCAATGAATAACATCATTGATAATAGTAAAATGAGCCCGACCATATATTTTGCAACTTTTACCAAAGGCACTTTAGAATCCTTTCGGCAGGAAAAATAGGCATTTCTATTTGACCTATCATTACTCTTCATTTTTGTCAAAGTGAAGAGTTCATAGTGGCAACATATAATACTCTCCATATGAAATGACGTCAGACAAATGCTGAAATAAAGGGTTACACAAATCTTCTTTTAACTTCATAATCTCACATGCTACACAAAAGATATGTACCAAAAGATTGCTATACAAGGAAGAGTGACGTAGATAAGTTTAAATATCTAATTACTACATACAATTTCTTTCTAAGCTTTCTCATTTCTATGTTTTT